>CM070719.1:9210264-10589789 GCA_036346275.1 Otatea glauca
TAAGTCAAAACTTATGCAATTAAAGTCCGTGTTTTTCCAAATTTTCCAGAATAAACTTTGGACTAGTTAGAAGCTTTCCAAAAGAAAAACTCAGAAACAAATTTTCTCGATATGTAAACGAATGACCAACTAGTAAGTAGATTTCAAATATGTCACAATGTTCCATGAGAGATTATAACTGCATAACTTTACCCAAACAAAAGGCACGATAAAACATATGTCTTAAACACTAATGGCTTAAAGAAAATGAACAAGATGATAAAATGAACAAACAATACAATATTTCCTTTAGTTACAAGACAACCTTCTTGATGATCTACGCGCACGTAATTTCTTCGATGTGTGTCGCTATCCCCGCTAAGATAGGCCCCATCCGCAAATGGAGGTATTTCATCGAATTGATTGTATTCTTCTTCATCTACGACATTTTCGACACCAACGATCCGCCGCTTGTCGTGAAGGACAACGTAACCCTGATTGGCCGGATCACGACATAGAAGACTTGATTTGCTTGCTTCGCAAGTACGAACGGGTCATCTTTGTAGGCTAGTCCGCTTAGATCCACAAGAGTAAACCTCTCTTATCGACCTTCACTCCATGTGTTAGTCCCACCCACTTACATCGGAATAATGGAATTTTGTATATTCCGTAATCGAGCTCCCAAATTTCTTCGATTATCCCATAATACAAGTACATTGCCGCTGAGGATCCTCCTTTCGAGTGATGTACATCGGAAAGAGCATCTATGCTTACACCATCGCTTTGAACAAGATTTTCGTGATCTTGACTTTCAAAGTAAAAGGTGTACCCATTAATATCGCACTCGCCATGTCCGTACATTAAATCTAGGTCCATCACCAACCATTTCACATTCTCACTAACAGAGAACTCTACCGCTTGTTTGAACCATGTAACAAATCTATCGTTGTGTTTTCGCATGATGGAAAGCTCATCCATATGTGGATTCTCTTCCCGTAATATCAACTTATGCCGCTTGATGTACCCGCAACTTCGTGCTCACGCAAGATCGCCAAATGCGCTTTGTAATACATATCAAACCGTGGCCTCGTTAGTTTCACCCCACGTGCCTTTGCCAAGAAGTCCGCCTCGTGGCGTAGATACAGAACACCGATTGCTTGTCTTTTCCCGAGATAGTCCACACAAAACTCAATAACCTCTTCAAATCCCATAACCTTCCACAATACTACCTCGTGCTTCGATCGATTCCTCACATAGGACTTTAATATACCCATGTACCTCTCGAACTGATACATGTAACGAAGAAAGCGGGTCCACATATCTTAATCTCTAACAAGGTGAACAACAAGGTGGACCATGACGTCAAGAACGACGTGGGAAATGCATCTCAAGTCGACATAAAGTCCGCACCACCTCCTCCGTAAGTTGTCTAGCATGTCGGGTCAATAATTTTGCAGAGATCGATTGAAGAAGTAACACAACCGTGATTGCAAACCCGACATCCTCCGCGTAATATTTCTGATTGCAACCGGGAGCATTTGGGTCATCAAGACATGGCATCGTGGGACTTCATGCCCAACAACTTCAAATCATCCAAGGACACAAGCTTTTAATGTTCATGAGTAGCCGATGGAACTTTAATACCATGGAGACATTTGCAAAAGTCCTCTTTCTCCTTCTTGGATGTGGTGTAGCATGCAATGGGATATACTGACCTTTCCATCCTCCTCTATCACCGCAAGCCCTGGCTCGATTCCCATGTAGGCCATGTCGCGACGAGCATTCACACCATCCTTTGTCTTTCCGTGTATGTTCAGCAGATACCAACCAAATTATCGCAGACATTCTTCTCAACGTGCATGACATCAATACAATGCCGAACATCTAACTCCTTCCAAGACGGTAAGTCCCAAAATATTGACCTCTTCTTCCAAATGGTCCTAGAACTAACAGATTTAGAGCTCTTCCAGATCGAACATCGATATCCTCTACACGTGAATATACTTGCCTTCCACTCATAGGTCATGTGCCAACGGACTTCCTCTTCCCATCAAATTTGTCATCCATCTTACTGTGATCGATGACTTCGAGGTAGAAACCTACGGTGACCCATATACGCTTTCTTGGAATTCGCACCATAAGCTCTCGGTCTCCTCTTCACAAATAGGACACGCTTTTGCTCTTTCGCATCAGAGTCTCGCCAAATTACCAAGAGCCGGAAATCATTTATGGTGCGTAATACCATAGCCCGTAGGGTGAAATGCTCTCTTCAGACGCATCCCACACAATGACCCCGCTATTCCACAATTTTACCAAATCCTCGATCAATGGAGCGAGGTACACATCAATATCATTTCCCACTGCTTAGGTCCCGAGATTAGCAACGACATCATGATATACTTCCGCTTCATGCACAACCAAGGAGGAGGTTGTAGATACACAATGAATCGCCACGGCCGTGACGATCGCTCATGTTACCAAACGGATTCATTCCATCTAGACTCAATCCAAATCTTATGTTCCTCATTTTCGCACCAAACTCCTCATGTTTCCAATCGATGTTTCTCCATTGAGCCGAATCGGCAGGTGTCTCGACTTGCCATCTTCCTTTCGAGACTCATAATGCCAACGCAACAATTTTGCTTCTAGGATTTGCAAACAACCTCTCCAGACGGGAATGATGGGAAAGTACCACAATACCTTGGCGGTGCACCTTTAGTGACCTCTTCACCCTCGTTGTTCCCGGACTTACGCTTCTTGTCATTACGCTTTCCTTTGTTTGTACCGAGGCACACCGCAAACCGACACACGCAGCCTCGATGTGCGTTACTGCACAAGATGCAATCATTCTGACATGCATGTATCCTTTCTATTTCCATTCCCATGGGACATAGTAGCTTCTTCGCTTCATAAATGCTTGTTGGCAACTCGTTTTCTCCGAAGTAGATCCGATAGAAGAACTAGAAGTGCATTAAAACTTGTATCCATCCAACGGTGTTTTGCCTTCAATTCAACAATGCAAGGACCGAACCCAACTTGGTGTATTCTACTTTGCAACCTGTGAACAGGTTTGGCATCGCCTTCCATCAAGCTTTTAAACTTTTCAAACTCTCTTCCGTAATTACCTCCACATCCCGCAACATTTGCTCCAAATTCTCCTCCTCAAACATATCAGTCGCAACTCATCATCCGTTCCACCGTGTCTTCGTTGCATACCGGAAGGGTACTACCGCCTCTCCCGTGATGGATCCAAGACGGTAATTCCTCACGGCCACGCCGAATCGTGTGGTCCTCGATTTGAGCTGAGTTGTTAAATCTTCTCGATTGGTGCAATCAATGCAAGGACAATATATGAAGTTTACACCCTCCTCACCATGTCCTGCTCGCAATTTTTTGAACTCCTTAACACCCTCCAAATTCAAAGACTCACATGACTTTTGTCATACATCCATTCCTTACGGTCCATCCGCAATTAAAATTCACACAATAAATTAAGGAAGAATCGAGCGACAAAGAAGCTAGCTAGCTATTTGAAATATTGAGACATCATTTCATTTAATATTACCTTTGCAAAATAGAGGACTGCAAGTTCTCGCAAGATATATAAAATGTGTTCTCCTAATCGATACCTAGATTCTTCCCTGGTTTAGAGCTTCCAATTCCCTAGATAGGAGACATACATTTTTAACATCAACAATGATATCAAACAATCTAATTATATAGTGCAAGATTTCATGCGATCTTTTGACTACAACGAAACAAAACAAGGGTACCAACGATGACTCCCAATCTCTAAATAGGTTTGGTCCTATCCCATTCGAGGATATGTGGTTCCGAGCAAGTTCCTAAGCCGCTGTACAACTCAGAGAGAAAATCTAAGAAGATCTCTCGCTATTCTCCATATACACGCCTCGACAACAGTCAAGAGGGTGTGTATCCGAGAATACCAGTGAGACGCCATCAAATCTCTACTCTACAGCTTGTACAACACCGCCGATCAGAACTTGCCCAAGCACATATCCTCGAACTGTCCAAAGAACGTGGACAATTAGAGATCGCCGCTTATAAATATGCCATTTCGTTCGTATATTTATAAACAAGCATCCTCGAACGGGAGACGAGGTTCCGCACCCTAAACTCTAGCATGCATTAGGTGACAGAATAATAATTCCATATTAACACCAAAGCACTACAAATTAAGATAATTAACTACATGTGTACATGCTTGTGAAATAAAAGGGTGTGAAACTGATAGGACATACACAATACCAAAGTAATCTAAACTTTCTTCATGACATATCAAAAATACATAGTGCAAAATTAAAGGGGTTTGAAGGAATGCTCACATTTTGAAGAAAACCACAAATTATGCAAATGAGGGGAAATCTCCTCAAGTTAGGGCTTCAAATTTACCCTCTTAACACCCACCCTTGAGAATTTCAAATTTTCTCACCCAAGTATTGCTTCCAACCACGTAATATAAGCTATTTTTTCTGTGATATGAGAAACCTCTCTGAACAATAACAGAGAAGAGTTCTCCGCTCGAGTGGTATAATTAACCTAACGAGGTACATCACTACGGTTCTCATATAAAGCTTATAGTGATGTGATCATTCACATCACAATGGTTCTTATAAGACAAGCGATAGTGATTATCACAAATATCACAATCGGTTTCACATAAGAAGCGATAGTGATGAGAAAGTACACATCACTATCGGTTCTTATTTAAGAAGCGATAGTGATGATAATGCACATCACTATCGCTCTCACAAAAGAACCGATAGTGATGAGCACGCGCTCATCACTATCGGCTCTTTTGTGTAGCGATAGTGATGCATTATCATCACTATCGCTTCTTAAATAAGAACCGATAGTGATGTGTACGCGCTTATCACTATCGGTCTTTTGTGAGAAGCGATAGTGATGTGATTATCATCACTATCGCTTCTTAAATAAGAATCGATAGTGATGTGTATTTTCTCATCACTATCGCTTCTATGTGGAAACCGATAGTGATGATAATGCACATCACTATCACTCGCATAAGAACCGATCAGAATGTTCCCAGGCTACATCACTATCACTCTAACCCGAGAACCGATAGTGATTGTGATTAATGCCTTTCCTAAGTCATCTATCACAATCGTTTCTTCCTAAAAACTTAAGAACCGACACAGATGAAGCGATAGTGATGTACCATTCTGTAGTAGTGTCACCTTAGGGGCGTGACGTGGCCCAGGGTGGAAGGAGAACCTTTGAGATTGAAGGCGCCCACTCCTCCAATGGCACTCCCGGGTGAAAAATAGAATTGAATCGTGGTCTCTCACGAGCACTCGCAAGGCTCAAGGGACCGTCGTCCAGCCCAACGAAGCCAAGACGGGGGGACGAGCTTCCACCTTGTCAGCACTGAACGAGCTCCTACCTCGCTGAACCGTCGTGACTACCACCGTCCCAGGGGAGCGAAGGCTGAGTTTGGAATCTCATTGGCTCCCCGAGCTACGTGTTGGTGGGAGCACTTCGACTCTCCCAAGCGCGGGCGTCGCCACTGCCCCTGAGCTTCCAGCTCTTCAAGTTCTGTGGTCTCGCACCGTCACCGTCGCCACCACACAAGATCACCTTCCCCCGTCAGCGTGGCGACGGAGGTAGTCCCGGGACTGAAAACCCCCTCACCTGAGGCATCTCTGAAACCCCGTTTCGACCCAAGTTCTGCCAGCCTAACATCGGACCATATGATGGGGATTCCGATCCCATGCAATTCATGGAGGTCTATGCCACGGCTATCCGGGCTGGAGGAGGTGGGCAGGTTGAGATGTGCAACTGCCTCGCGCTCTTCCTCTTAAGGACTGATCAGTCATGGTTTTTCAATAAGAGGAAGGGCTCCATCCACTCTTGGGCCCAGCTACGTGAAGAGTTCAACACAAACTTTCAGGGGAGTTACAAGCGCCCCATGCTTCCCAATCAACTCTTCACGGTCAAGCAACAGAAGGACGAGTCCATACGAGACTTCCTCAAGCGCTTCTCCTAGGTGCGGAGCCAAGTGGCGGATGCCCTGGACTCCACAGTCATTAACGCGTGCAAGGAAGGACTCCTCCTTGGCGAATTGAACCGGGCCCTAGGGAGGGATCCCCCAAAAATGACTCAACAACTCTTTGAGATTGTTGAGAAGTATGCCCGCGGGGAGGAGGATGATTGGGCAAAAAAGGGGCTCCTCCCGCAAGCTGGAGGCGACTTCCCCGAGAGAAGGCAAAAGGGGTCATCCGGGAAAAAGAACAAGGACCAGAGGGACCGCTCCAATGGAGGTCGTGACTCCAAGGTCCTCATCATCGCCGACTCCCTGCCCCAGGGGAACGGTGCTTCCAAAGGACCAAAGAAGGGTCCAAAGCCTAAGGCCCCTAGAGCTCGCGACGAAGGCCCCGGTGAAAAGAAGGATAACCAAGACCAAGGGGATGGCCGTTGGTGCGCATATCACAAAATGGGCGGACACAAGACAAGTAAGTGTCACCAATACGCCGCCGAAGTGGCCAAGCTCCTCATGCGCGGTCCTGAGCCGCGTCGAGGGTCACCGCCATGTCCCATGGCTGCAGAGGCCATGCCTCTCCAGGCAATCCATCCAGCACCCGCACTACCTCCTAGCGGGCCTCCCCCAATAGAACCCCCACAAAACGCTGAACAAGAGCTCCCTTTCCAAGTGCCGTATAGACAAGTAAATGTCATAATGGGGGGCTCGGCCTATGGGCATGAGTCCAAGCGTCAAAGGAAAGAGTACGTACGAGAAGTCAATGTGGTGGGGATGAACCTTCGAGGTGCTCCTCCCAAATGGGTGAACAGCCCACTAAGCTTCACTGAGGAAGACTCGAAAGGCCTAAGCTTCCCCCATGATGACGCCCTCCTGGTGACCGCCACCATATCCAACTGTGAAGTCTCCTGCATACTCATCGATGGGGGGAGCTCCGCGGACATACTTTATCTTCGCGCGCTCAAGGAGCTATGGGAATCATGGGGGGGCTACCATCCAGGCACCTTGCTCCCGTCCGACCGCCCTCTCACGTGCTTCGTCCTAGGGAAGTCTATCCAACCCTTGGGGAGGATTGAGTTCCTCATGACTTTCGGCTCGAGGGAAAACCATCGCACGGAAGAGGTCAGATTTGACGTCATTGATGTCGAGTCGCCCTTCAATGCCATCATGGGAAGAGTAACTCTCAACCGCTTCAGTGCAGCAATCTACCAAAACTACTTGTGTCTCAAGATACCAGGGCCCCATGGGGTCATCTCTGTGAGGGGCAATCAAGACTTGGCCTGTCGCCTCTACCATAGGGTGGCCACCGACTCCGATGAAGTCCACATACTTGAAGTGGGGGGGCTCGAAAGGGGTCAAGTCCCTACCTCCCCTGACGAGAGTCACCAAGGATAAGCCCCGCTGGAGAAGTACCCCCTGAAGCCTCGCCTTGAAGGAGAGTCAAATGTGATAAGGCTCTTTGGTCCAGGCGATGAACGCTTCATCCGGGCCGAAGCTGAGCTCCCAAAAGAGGTGGAAGAGGAACTCCTCGAGTTCCTAAGGACCAATGCGGATGTCTTCGCTTGGGTCCCATCTGACATGAAAGGTGTCCCTCACGAGGTGATTCAACACCGCCTCGTGGTGAGGCCCAGGCGCCCCCTGATGAGGCAAAAGCTTCGCAAGCTCTCCATCGAGCGATGTCAAGTCATCAAGGAGGAAATTAAAAAGCTCTTAAGCGCTGGACTCATCCGGGATGTCTGGCACCCAGAGTGGCTTGCCAATCCCGTCTTAGTCAAAAAGTCCAATGGTAAGTGGCGCATGTGTGTCGACTTCACCGACCTCAACAAAGCATGCCCGAAGGACGACTACCCACTCCCTCGCATCGACCAGTTGGTTGACTCCACCGCCGAGTGTGAGTTAATGAGATTGTTGGACGCATACTTGGGCTATCACCAAGTCCACATGGCCCTAGAAGATGAGAAGACAAGCTTCATCACCCCAGTGGGCACTTATTGCTACCTTCGCATGCCCTTCGGGTTGAAGAATGCAGGGGCCACTTTCCGATGTCTCGTATGCCTCATTTTGAAGGACTAGTTGGGTAAGAACGTGGAGGTGTACATCGATGACGCCGTTGTAAAAAGTCCCTTTGCCTCAACACATCTGGATGATCTTCGTGAAACCTTCGAAAACCTCCGCAAGTTCGGCCTTAAGCTAAATCCTGAAAAAATGGGTCTTCGGGGTCAAAGGAAGCAAGCTCCTGGGTTTCCTCATCTCTCACCGAGGTATCGAGGCCAACCAAGAGAAGATACGAGCCATCCTGGATATGGAGTCACTGCGATCCATTAAGGAGGTTCAACACCTGATGGGTCGTATGGTGGCCCTTGGGCGTTTCATGTCACGGTCGGCCGAGAAAGGGCTACCTTTCTTCAAAGTACTTCACGGGCTCAAAGGCTTCTGTTGGACCCTAGAGGCTCAAAGAGCTTTTGAGGATCTCAAGTCATACTTGACCAACCCCCCGCTCCAAGCCAGCCCGAGCCCCGAGGAACCCCTACTCTTGTACCTTATCGTGACTCCGATCGTTGCAAGTGCTGCCTTGGTCGAGGAAAAGGACGGGGTCCAGTGCCCTGTGTACTACATCAGCGAGGCCTTCACGGGTGTGAAGACAAGGTACACGAAAGTGGAGAAAATATGCTACGCACTCCTCATGGGGTCGCGGAAGCTTCGACACTACTTCCTTGGGCATTCCATCACGGTTCCACTGGCTACCCACTAGCCGAAGTAATGGGCGACAAAGAGGCGATCGGGAGGATAGCCAAGTGGGCAACAGAGCTGGCTCCCTTCTCTCTTAAGCTTGTAGGAAGAACCGCCATCAAGTCCCAAGTCCTCGCAGACTTTGTGGCAGAGTAGACAAACCCCCAAGTCCCAGATGAAGTGACAAAGCATCCCACCCCGCCCGGCCTCCACTGGACCCTCTACTTTGATAACTCCAAACGTCTAAACAGTGGGGAGGCTAGGGTTGTTCTCGTGAGCCCGGAGGGGAAGGCACTTGAGTACGCCGCGCGCCTCTCCTTCAACCCCACCAACAACATGGCGGAATATGAGGCTCTCCTTCTGGGGCTTCACCTCAGAAAGGCTATGGGGATTCGACATCTCATAGTTGGGGACTCTCAACTAGTCGTCAATCAGATGGACAAGTCTTACCAATGCCTCGACCCCAAGATGGCTAGCTATCTTGAAGAGGTGATCAAAATGGAATGGTACTTCTTAGGGATGGAAGCTCGCCGTATCCCCGGCGGAGACAATCATCGGGCAGACCTCTTGGCACGAGTAGCAAGCTCCCAAGAGCCACTCCCACTAGAGGTCTTCCTCGAGGTGCTCGACACACCCTCCGTTAACAAAAATGCTAAAAAGAAGGGAGATCCCGAACTACTCATGACAGTCAGTGAAACTACAACACCGCCCACAATGTGGATGACCCCAATCATAGAATGCATCCAAGAAAAAGACAGAAATGGAGGGTAGCATCGAAGACCGGAGGCTCTTTGCAAAGGCCAAGTCCTACGTACTTATCGAAGGGATACTCTACAAAAAAGGGTCTTATGCGCTACTCAAGTGCCTCCCAAGAGAGGAGGGCGTCTCACTCCTCAGTGAGGTGCATGAAGGTCTCTGTGGCTCGCACCTTGCGCCTAGGACAAATACGGCGAAGGCGCTAACACAAGGCTTCTATTGGCCCACAATGGTGCAAGATGCCATTGAAACCCTCAAAACATGTGAAGGTTGCCAAAGGATGGCGTTGGCTCACCACTCCCCCGCTGCACCTTTGCACCAGATACCAATCACTTAGCCTTTCGTCCGGTGGGGTATGGACCTACTTGGGCCATTCCTATCAGTCAAGGGGGGATACAAGCATGCGATGGTGGCGGTGGACTACTTCACCAAGTGGGTGGAAGCGTAGCCGTTGCTGTAAATCACGTCCCGAGTGGTGCAAAGTTCTTCTGGAAGAATATTGTATGCCGCTTCGGGGTCCCTAAGGAGCTCACCGTGGACAATGGGACTCTGTTCGATGCTTCTTCCTTTAGAGACTTCTGTGATTCAATTGGGACAATCCCCTGCTTCGCGTCGGTGGCACACCCTAAGACCAACGGGGCAGTCAAAAGGGCCAATGGCCTAATCCTCCAAGGCATCCACCGTCGGCTTGAGAAAAGCACACTTAAGCATGGGCTATGGGTGGAGGAACTACTCAGCGTCTTGTGGGGATGCACACCACTCCTAGCCACTCCACAGGGCGAACCCCTTTTTCACTTGTGTACGGAGTGGAAGTGGTCCTCCCCACAGAGGTTCACCAACGCTCCCTTCATGCGGAGATGCTCTCGGAGGCCCTACCCATCAACTTCATGGCGAGCGAAGAAAACCATAAGGTGGAAGTGGATTTCGCAGAGGAGATCCATGACCGCGCCCTCGTCAAGCATGCCACGTACGAACGAGAAGTCGCTCGTTTCTACAACAACCGGGTACGAGAGGGAACCTTCCTCCTGGAGGACTTGGTGCTAAAAAGGGTCACCAACCCGGGAGCCCAAGGGAAGCTTCATCCTAAGTGGGAGGGACCCTAACGCATCTCAGCGGTCTTGGGCTCGGGGGCCTACCGCCTCTCCACTATGGAAGACAAGCTGCTTAAGCATGCCTGGAATGCGAACAAGCTCAAGAAGTTCTACATTTAAGCTTTCTTGTACGCCGTAATAGCACCTATCTTGTATTGGTGTAAACCCTTCTAAGGTCATCAATGAAATATCAAATTAAGTACTGCATGTCTTCTGTCACTTGTGTGATTATCTCGAAGGACCCATCCCCCACACATAGTTGTGGGGGATGGGCTGAAGCCTCGCGTCTCCAGTGAGACATTTTCCCAGGGCGCATGGCCTCCGGGGCCTTCCCCTGATAAAGCCCCAAGTGGCCTGGACATTTCACGTCCCCCTTAGGTGGCCTCCTCCCTACTGGACTCAAGGAGTGGGCGACACTTAAGGCATTTTACCTAAGTCATAGGGTGTTCCATAGCTTAGTCCCCCATAGACCCCTAGCGCTAAGCCGAATGACCCCCGGGTCACAATCTCATCCCCCTCTGTGGGAAGCAACAAGAACCTTCTTATTGCAAAGAGCATAGCCCGGGAGACATCCCCTTCCCGGTGTACACAGGCCTAAGCCTCTTGGTAGGGCCAAATAAACAACTTACGGCGCTCCTACGGGGGCTACGCCTTGAGCTAAATGCCTGGCCCCCTAAATAAGGCCTTATGAACCGGTGCCCCCAAGCGGCCCGAGGGCCAGGACAAGGCTAAGGTCGCCCAAGGGTGACACGGGGACTGAGTCCCCCTCGCCGTCGCACGGGGAAGGAAATACTCCCGCGCTATCTAATGACATGTGAGACTCGCCCCCTTCATACACAGCACAAGATGGGTTACTTTCTCTCCCTTGGAGAGAAGTAACTAAATGATCCTTCGGCGGGGCGCCCGCGCCTTGGACCCCTCCTGGGACCCAAGGCACGATCATGCCCCTATGAAGTTGTCTAGTTCTACGGCAGATCTTCTTTGGCGAGCATAATCGACGTAGCGCCCGAGCCCTTTGTGCACTTCGTTTATAGCGGATACCAACTGCCCTCTAAGGCACATCCTAGAACAAAGCATTGCAAAAGTCATAAGTCATCCATATCATAACATGAGAGCAAGTTCATACAATATGAGGGGAGCACGCCCCAGCCGACCATCATGAGTACTACAAATGAAGATACATCTATCACATAAAGGAGTGATTCACCTTACAAGTTAAGGGTCCCAGTATAGTAAGCATAAACCTCCTACCTACTTAGCAAAAGACGTCAAACGCACTCCGAAGGAAGTCATACATGCTCTGAGCTTGGGCCCTCTCCTGGCACTCAGGGTCCGATCCTCGGGGAACCCTCGTGAGGCTTTCCACGAAGCCTCTCACAAGGGACCCCTAGGTGGAGCTACCCTCGCAGGCGCTCCAGCGCACCTCCTAAGTGTATAGCCCCCAAAGAGCGGTGATGATGGCCTTCTTACCCACGACGTCAGAGAGGCAGGAGATGGCTGCAACTCCCGTAGTCAGGGCTACCTTGGAAAAGGCCTTGCCCTTGTCTTCGGTCGCCCACCCAAGGAGGCTGACACGACCCCGCAGGACGCTTGCCCACTCCTCCCAGTCCTCAGAAGGAGGTGGGATATCCTCCACTCTGGCCCCGAGCCCCCTCAGAGTGACCTGGGCCAACACGACAAGATCCATGAGAGATATAGCCATTGTCTTCTGGTCTACCTCATACCTTTGCTCATGGGCATCGCGGTCTTCTCCCATGGTTGGCACAACTACATAGGACCTCTCCAAATCAGCCTCCAAGTCCTTGACCCACTGTCGGGACCTCTCAAGCTCAGCCCCCATCTTGCTAAGCTTGTCCTCCGTTGCCCTATGACCCTCTTGGCCATGCAGCAAAGCCCGCTTAAGGGTCTTAGGATCATCCTCGGGACGGCATGGTGGTATGGCTGCTAGCATCTCCTGGACCATCCTGGGGACCCGATCGTAGAGGACGTTGCTCATTATCGTAGCCTACAAAAGGATGAAGGTGGGGAGTGTCAAGACAAGTCATACATAAGAATCCCGAGCTTAGGGGGTAGACGAAGGAATGGGAGGCTTGCGGTAACTGGTACTGGAGGGTCACTGTGGTCGCTAACTTCCCCCCCCCCCAGCAAATCCAAGAACCTCCTGGGATTGTCAGGCACCAAGTCTGCCATATACCTTTGCACTCGCTTTGTCACCAAGAGGTGAGTCGTCTCGATTGCCTCTGCATGCAATGTATGAGGAATGGCATACTCAGGGAGGGCGCTGGAGGAACCGCCCTGGTCACTTTGCGCTGGCCCTACTTGTTTAGGTGAGCATGGAGTAGCCACGTTCTCTGTTGGAACCCCTGGGGGTGCAGCGGATGCGGGGGACCTACCTCAAGGGGCATAACATGCTCCACTAGTCTGCAAAAGAGGAGGGGAGTAGGTTAAGGGTGTAAGGAGAAAGTCTAAGCTTCATGATGACTTATTATGATCACGGACACGTACCTCCTGGAAAGCGAAAGAAAGACTCAATGCTGTCGAGGTAGGCATACCCAACCTCCTCCCCCGCCACAACCTTGGCCGGGGAGGTGGCTGGGCCATCAATCTCCATGCCGAGGAGCCCTTCAATCTCCTGGGCAAGCTGTCGAGAGCGCCCGGTGGAGCTCCCTGACACTGCGACTGATGCGGGCTCGCTGGAAGAGCTAGACGTCGTAGATGGGGAATGTGAGGGTGAAAGCTCGTTCGCCTGCTTGGTGGAGGGGCCAGTGCCCTCCCCGATGGACGCCTTCTTCTCAAGGCCCCTAGCACCCTTGCCCTTGGCAACGGGGGATGGCGGGGGCCCATAGGGCACCACATGGGGAGGGCCCCTCTTGCCCGCGACGTGAGTTGAGGTGATAGTGCCCTACCGAGAGGCATCGCCAGCGTGCCCCCCTGCGGCTCTCTTGGCGCGCGCCTTGATAGGCGAGGCCCGAGTGTCATCCTCCGTGGCCACAGCTCGAGCCCTCTTTTGCTTGGCCTGGTCCGGGGCAGGGTTGCCCCTCGGGAAAAGGTGTAGGCTGAACACCTCAGCCACAGAGTTCCTTACCTCCATAGGGATGCCTTCGGCCCCGTAGCCCCGTACCTCAGACATGCACCATCTCCCTAGGATCAACTCAGCCTCTTCTCTTGCCGCCTCAAGGGATCGAACTGCATATGGAAAGCAAACCGTGTGAGGTAAAGGGATAATGTGCAAAAGAAAAGCAAAGACAACTCAAAGTCCCTTACCCTTTCCAATGCCGGGGTGAAGGCCACCATGGAACCCCAACCTAGCACGTTGAACAAGGGTGCTGAGGTTGAGAAGGTCATCTCCTCCATCAGGTCGCGGACGCCTTTCCTTGCGCTCACCTCCTGGATGGCGTTGTGTAGCTTCCAGCCATCATCGGTGAGACGACCCATCTAGGGGTACGTCCGTGTTGTCAAGGCCGGGTGCGACCCAGTGTAGACAAAGTCCTCATCCTTTAAGTAGAACCACTTCTTCGTGGTAGAGGGCGAGTACTCTCTCAAGGCGTGCACAGGGAACTTGTCCTCATGCCATGGCACAGTGAAGATGGACCCCAGGGGCCCCTCCTGATGTCCCCCGCTGAGAGCAGAAGAAGTAGTCGAATAGGGCGATAGTCGGTTCTGTGGACGTCCTTGGGATGGCCATCTCGCACAGCCATAAGAAGATCCTTAGCCGAACAAAGAGGTTCGGGCTAAGGTGAGAGAGCTCCACCCCGAGTGCCTGAGTGTACCTCTTGATGAAGGGGTGCATTAGAGCCCAAAGCCGACGTCTACCCAAGCCTTGAGAGCCACGACGTAACCTAATGGGGGGTTAGGGCTCTCCCCAGGCGTTGGGAAGTCCACATCCTCGAGGGAGAGACGACTGCCCTTCCGGATGAGAGAGAGCTTCTCCCCGTCGGTGAGCTCTGATGGTCCATGATCCATTTTCACTTCGTCTGAGGCAAGCCCTTCGTCGCTTGTCGGTTCCGTGAAGGCGGTAGAATCGACGGGACCCATCATGTCCACATCCCTCGCATGGGGGTCCTCGCCGCGGAGGGGTTTGCTCTTCCCCTTACCCTTCGTGGGGGCGACCTCATCTACCTTGCCTTTGCCCTTAGCAAGGACATCACGAGGATGGTCACCTGCGAAATGGTAGATGGTTCGGTGTCAGCACCAGCGGGCAAGCTTATTTTATACGCGCCCGTAATCGCCTAGCCTTGAGGGGACGTACCCATGGGGCCCTGCTCCCTTCCTATCCTTGCCCGTGAACAACCTTGATGGTGGCACCCCGATAACCTACATTCAAGAAGTTATATGGTTAGCACACAATAAAAGTAAAGTCATAGGGGAGTCCCCGACCCCCACTAAAACATAAGCACCCAGGAGAAATGGGCGCATGCTCTGTCCTTCCACACAAGAGTTGTGCACTCGGGCTCCCAGAAGCTAGCTCCTATAGCCAAGAGGCCCTTCCACATTGGCGCTCTCCAAAAAAAATGGCCCTACGGATTCAGCGCAGGGCCTGACGCCCAAGTTGGCTATGGCTCAGGGCCCTCTGCTTTGCGATAGGAAAGAAAGGAGCCTCATATCTAACCTGTAACTTATCAAGCCTCAGCAAGAGTTGTTCCAGGTTCCTTCCCCTGTCACAAAGCAGCATGCCAACCCTTTTTATACATCATGCACAAGCCACTTCATATGAGAGTAGAGCTAAAAATTAAGCTTTTATCAGTAATCACAACTTAAACAAAGTTAGCCACGTCTTCACTATCGGTGGCGGGAGGCTACAACTGCCCCTAGCAGAGTCAGTGGGGACCACAACGGCGTAGGCAGAGCCATCGACGGGCCTTCTTCTCCGGCGCATCCATCCTTCAGCCAACTACAGTGCTCCCTCGGCCTGGCAACGACGCTGTATGGTGAGACAACACCTTGCTCCGCACGGCGGTAGCACAACCTCCCGCTCAGCCCAGTCTGTGCCTCGGATCTGCTAGGTCTGGATGTCATGGGTAAGCACAGTCAGGTTTTGGCCCTCCCCGATGTCGACCCTAGTCTCCAAGGGCAGGGGTGGTCCTGCCCCGACTAACCTCTGGTGCAGGCCCCAACCATCTTAAGGCCGGATCGACGGGGGATCTAGCAACCGAGGGACCAACAGGGAGGCTCGATCTCCCTCTGGCGCAGAATCGTGCCGGCCAGGGCGTCTTCCCCCAGGCGTAGGGCCAAGGCGACCCTGCTCCCCCAGTGGCACTGGATTTCGCCGACAGAGACACCGCACTGGTTCTCAGAGCTGGTGGTGGCAAGGCGCCTCATCCCTTCCGGTGCAAGGCCAGGTGGGCGGTGGCCTCCTCCACCTTCTCTCAATGCCGTGCAACCAAAGATGTCGCCATAACCACCAGAGAGTGGGAGGAAGGAGCCGCTCCTGGCAGAGATAATTGGGCTCTGACCTCCCCTTTTGCTCCTTCCTTTCGTGATGTTCACAGGATGATGGATGAGCCTTTATCTATGATTTGAGAGATGGTAACAGTGCCCAGGCCGAGCGTTTCCAAAACGCCCAAAAAGTTGGACCCGGGCGCTCGTGCGTAGGAGCTTCGTTTGGGCATTAACTGAGCACCCTCACAGACTGACAAAAGGTGTGCGCAAGGCTCCACTCCCTAGTAGCCGCTCCCACCAGGTGCTTGCCCAAATGCCCGAATGCCTCCAGGGCGTTAAACAAATGCCCCTCCTTGAAGGCCCCCAAAGAGTCAAGCGCACGGGGTATCGTACTTTCCAAGGGGTGCACCCACGGGGGTAGGTCGCATCGCGCCCCAAGGATTGTGGCACCCCAAATAGAATGTACCACGAGCGTGTCCTCGCCCTATGTGCTGGTCCGAAGACTAAGGGAATGCCCCAAAGTTGGCCAAGGACCTGCCATGGACGCGTTTCCAAGGCCTTGGGCATTTCAGTTGCCATGTACAGGGAAAATAACTTGCTAAGCCAGTCCGTCGCGAGAGCATCATGGGCGACGCCCTAGCAGGGGCATTTGGCTAGATGGGCGACGAGGTTAGCGATCACAGTCCCCTCGGGTGAGGATGTATAATTGGCTCTCATTGTCCACTTCTGTCCCTCGGGCACTTCTCCATGTGCCCAAGGGACAGGGGGCTAATGTTGGGAAATGTCGTATAACCTCTGATGTCCCCAAGGCAATAGACTCCAAGGTCCCTCCCACGATGTGTTACGGGAGGTTCCCTTATGAGGAGGTGACTCTAAGGGGAGGCCCATACCCCGCGGGAGGTCTGCTCAAGCCCCACGAGCGTGCCACGGGAGGCTCCCTTCTGCCTCTATGGGCATGCTCAAGGAGGCTCCCTCGGGCTCCCGTGGGCGTGTCCCATGGGGCTCCCTCGTGCCCCGGTGGGCGTGCCACGGGAGGTCCCCACCTACCCTCACAGGCGTGCTTCGGGAGGTTCCCTCGGACTCCTGCGGGCATGCCACAGGAGGCCCCCTCATGCTCACGCGGGCGTGCCACGGGAGGCTCCCTTATAACCCCGCGAGCGCTCTAGAAGAGGAATCCGGGGGGTCTCCAGTCCCCCAAGGGGCAAGCCCCCTGGCCACAGGGCACTTGGCAAGGCAAGGGCCCCTTGCCACAAGGCACTTGGCAAGGTGAGGCCCCTGGCCGTAGGGCACTGGGCGAGCCCCCTGGCCGCAAGGCACTTGACAAGGTTCCTGGTTCAAGAGGGCGCCCCCTAGACGCCCACGGAGATGGGTGGGCACCCTCGAGCCGCTGGGGACCAACCGCCGAGTGGAGTCCCAAAGTCCCCTGTGGGGCCCCGAATTCAGAGGCCTGCCCCTACGGGACAGTGACGTGGGATCTACAACCTCTTCGCTGGAAAGACCAAGATGCCCCCTTTGAGCTGCACCAATAGGGGTAGGATGGTATTTTGTAACATGCCGGGCGCCTATAAAAACCCGCTGTAACCCATACCTGTAACAGAGCTCTCATGGAATACAAAACCTAGCAACTGGTATGTCTCTCGGGAGCCTGGACCAGGAGACCCTTCTCTACTCCCCTGGGGAACACACCGATAGGAGTAGGGCGCTTGCTTAGGCGTCTGAATCTGTATAAACCCTTGTGTCTACTCTTTTTCTCTCTCGGACGTAGGCCCATAAGACGGCCGGCGTCCGCTCTCTCTTGTGTCACGTTTCCAAACATACGACAAATTGCATATATATAAATCAAACGAAAGCTTGTAACGCCGGTGTTCGAGGTCTAACAGATGGTTATATGTATCCCCTGCGAGATTAAACCGCTCAGATTACAAGTTTGCATCTCTCGTGTTGCAGGGTTCATTTCAAACATCTACTCAGGTTGACAGAATTTAAAATAATGGTTACTCATACAGATGGCATCTCTGATTAATTGGGCGGCTAAAATCTGAGTGCAACTTCTTTGAAACTATGTCATTGTCGCATTCCATGATATAATATATATCATGGTTGCTACTTGTCCGAAAACAACGGATTATTGTAAGCGAATGTCTTTATCATGCCGTTATTTACTCTGACAAAAAGCTTCTATGCTGATTAGATTAGTTCACATACTAATCATTCATCACCTGATCGATCGACGAATGTTTCAACGTGTGTGTACTGGCTAGTTAATCAGAGAAATTAGGCCTGACCAAATGATCGATCATTTATTGCCAGTGTTTGTGTTAGTGCGAACAGTTCAGAAACGGCCAGCCCATATATTTTCTTGCTAGTTCTATATGTAGGCCAAATGGAATGTTTCCTGTTTGATGCTTCAAACCAAATAAAGCGTATCGATCGGCTCAGAACAAATACATATAGCTATATTATCCGTAAGTAATTCAGTTCCCTCTCTAGAAATAGCTGAATTGGCAAAACTTGGTCAATTTTTTAGTGGTTTAATTTTAGAGAGATTAATTTCTTGTTGATTTTTATGAACGTTTTTTTTCAAGAAACGTCTTCCATTTTTCAGCTAATGGGCACACATCTTAGCAACATTACTAGCAACTCATAGTACTGAAATGACAGCCACACACACATCTTTATGGGTTTTTGTTATCCGATGAATGTCTAATCGCGAGGAAAATTATACGCGCCGGGTTAGAACAGTAAAAAATTCAAATTTTTCAATGTAATCGAAAATATGGTCTTCATGAAATTTCGAAAATTAACCAGAAATGATGCACATTTTTTTGGGAGGAAAATTAATTTTTGTGGAAGTATTTCGCATAGATTTTATTCGAAAAATCGCTGTAACCAATGAGCTCTAATTATTAAAAGTCAGTGTTATTTTGACGGTTGCTAGAATACTATAGTTAAAAGTATGGTCAATAAATTCAGGAGAAATCATATTTGTCGATGATAACTATTGTAGTGTTTCGCAAAATTATTTGTCAGTCAATTATCTTCAGAAAAAATAAAATTTTGTTGTCTGTCATGCTCTTTTGATGTGCGACAAATTTGACAACAAATAAAACCTGATATTCATATTTGAAAGTCACAAATTGAGATACAAAGTTAGATACATTTATATTTCAACGCCCTCTTCCGATAGTGTTTGAACGCCAAGGTGGAGGTGAAACGAAATCGTCATCATCGTTATTTGCATAGTTATGAGCAAGCCCCCCTCCGGTGGTGCTTGAACGCCAAGGCGGAGGTGAAACGAAAGCGTCATCATCGTTGTCATTTACATAGTTAGGAGCATGCTCCCCTCCGGTGGTGCTTGAACGGCCTTTTCCGATATTGCTTGAACGCCAAGGTGGAGGTGAAACGAAATCGTCATCATCATCATCGTCGCCATTTGCATAGTTAGGAGCATGCCCCCCTCCGATGGTGGTTGCATGTCCTCTTGAACTTGCTGATGCAGCAGTATTCTGTCGATCTCTACCCCTCCTGTTAGATTCGCTTTTGCGTCTTCTGCGCCATCCAGGCATCATACCCTTACCGAAGAGCATATGCATCGCTAAGAATTCCGGGATTGGTTTGTTCAGCAACTCTTCATCCTCTGGGAATGACTAACACAGAAGCCGAACATACGAAATAGTGAACTTATGTATAATGCACAAAATATTAGTAAGGTGAACAAATATGAAATAACTAACCTTAATATGGTCTGCATACCGATCGGGTAGCATCAAGACCTTGTAATATCTTGTAGAGAAACTCAGAGAAGAAGGGTGGTCGGCTAGTTCGCACACCTCAAATACCTTTGACACCACCATTGCAAGTGCGCCTTCAGTCGTCGACGGTCACAAGGTTCAAAGCGATGTTGTCAAGGCTTGCCTCGCAATGCTCCGGGCGCCACTCTTGCAATTTGGACACCACTTTACTTAGGTTCTCCTCCTTGAATGGACTATCCTTCCCACCACGCGAACCTTCAACGTGATGAAGAGCTACGTTGCTCATATCGTGTCCACGATAATGCTCGCTAGAGGATCCACCATGGTGAATAAGTGTGAGTGGAGCTGTGGATGTGTGCCGCGGTTTTGCCTTTATAGACTCAAGGAGTGGTGTATGGTCTAAGTGTTGGAAAGTAAGCATACAAACAGATTGCAAAACAACGCCGCAGTGTCTAGTCTAGTCGGGCTGAAAAGGGAGTCATGCATGCAAATTGTCAGCACTGACAAAAGTAGGCAGTGAGTGGTCACTTCGAGCTGTGCCAGCATGTATGACAAAGCCTTTATGAGAACGGGTAGAAAAAAGAGTAGAAGTCCACCAGCGTGTGGTCAAATCGGCGTGAGGAAGCTATAGGTAGAGTGTTGTGAAATCGATCTGAAAAAGTTGTAAGCATTGGGCATGTCAATTTGCTATTCGCTACTGAAAAGCCATTGCACCGTCTGTCGCCTCCATGAAAGGTTTTAGAGTTTTGGAATCAAGGCTTCTAGTGATTGCTTAGGTGTTTTTGGGTCATTATTTCTATAATTTGTCATCTGAACATGTTTTTTTACTGAGTATCTTTTGTGGATAAAATGTTAACCGTTAACCATTTGATGAAGATAATATCTATTAATGACCGAGTGATCGTCAAACTGGTGATGTTTTTGAAGTGCTTGATGGTTTGATGTTCAAAGATGGATTCATGCATAAAAGGGTTGCTTCTCCTCGTGAGTTGTGTAATCGTGATGGACCATGGCCTTCATTAGGCCGATGTGAGTAAACAAAAAATCATATGTGATGAAAGCAACATTCCATATCGACACAGTAATAAGGATTATCATTCTTAGACCAATACAAACGGGCTGAAATCAAACATCAATTACACGTACGCACTGCAGTTATCACTATAACCGATCACTGCCTCGTAGCGTCAACTCTGATCTTATCGCCGCTTTCGCTGACCGCGGATTTGGTCCTCCGGGAATATGAACCGGTCGGGCTCGTGTGTCGTGCTACACAGCTCGTAACGTGTGTCCTTTGTCTCGCGAGGTGCGTCGTACAGCTGGCTGGGAAGCATGTTTTGCGTAGTCAACATGTCTCCCACCCACCCGGGAGGCTGCATTGGAATGCAATGTTAATGTCATGCCCAAAAGTGAGTGCATTTAAATTACACGAGACACTTACCGATGAGTGTTGCGGGGCTGTAGATTGCGCTGCCCATTGGGAGAACTCGTCCCGCTGTGAACTCGCGACAAGCATCACAAGACGGCGTCGTGTTGGAAATAACTTGAGTTGCACAAACATACCAGCCCTGGCGCCCACCAAATCTACTGAGGTGGGTGCTGCGGTAAGCGTGGGGTCGCAAACATACCCCAGCCATAGCTTGCTGGTGGTAAGTACTGCTCGGGGTGTCCACGTGAGTGGGTGTATCTACCTCAGCAGCTCTCGACGGTGGCAGGAGAGTTTGATCCCTACGCACGTCCTGCAAAACAACGTGATACGAACAGGAATGTTAGGTACCTCCGAGAAAATAATGTTCAATAGCAGGTATTAACTTCAAACAAAAGAAACATACCTCATGTGGCGCTTGTGTAGATGACGTGCCAGCACCGAAAATGTGAAAGGCGTGGGGGTTATAAGCCTAACCGAAACCGAAATCCTGCGGTAAATGTGCATGCGAGGACTCAGGTAAGTCTCGATGGGGCCTAGACGACGAAGGCATGAGAGTTTGATCTCTACACTCACGCTGCAAAAGGACGTGGTATTATCAGTACCTTGGTAATTTGGGTGAGTAGTTCATAGTACGAGAGTTGAATGTATGTGTCGTACCTCCGAATCCTGATGGCCATGCTGAGAGGAAGATGATAGTGAAAAGATCGATCGTCTTCTGCCCATACTCGGGCGTGACGGCCTGGGAGATGAAGGACGAGCGCCTCGCTCACCAACCCGTACGCCAACGTCACTGTGACGGCCGGATGTCAATGCCCTTATGGTGCCCGTAGACTCCCTCATGACTCGACGTAGAACCCCTACTAGACTAGACTTAGGGCGTTCGGCCTCATGCTGTACTGCATCGGAACTATCTTCGAACATACGGGTATTACGGGCATACTGCAAGAAAACATGATTAGTAAAAGAAATATGAATTGAAATATAATGTATGTCCGTACCGCGTCATCTAGGCATGCTGCGCTGTGTACAGGGTGGCGGAGGGTCAACCGCTCGACATCCGTGACCTCCTCGGGCCTTTCGGGAGGTGTGGAAGTAAGGCGTGAAGTGGTACGAGGCACGTACCACTCCAAGTACGCGACGTACGACTCGAGGTCGTATGGTCGACCCTCCGCTACTACCTGCTCCGTGGCGGATTGCTCCCATGCGGTCGTCCATGGTAACTACGTGTCGCGCCATTCGTCGCTCCTCTGTCCCCTCCGAGTTTGCCTGCGGGAATGAAATTTGTAAGTTATAATATGTAAATAAAAATTACAATTCATATTTATGAATCGAACGTACATATGCACTTTTCGTGGTAATGGCCAGCCAGCTTGAGGCGGGATCTGCTGGTAAAGTCCAAATTGGCGCATCACTCGAGCCGACGGCACGCTCCACCATATGAGAAAACACGAGGTGACACCTCGTCAACCAATAAGCACCATCCTCGCGAACACAATTGCGATAATACGATGCGTACAGAGCGACTAACAAAACAGAGTCCGTGGGTTCCATATTATATCATCCTCGTGTGGTCTCAAAATTATTATGAAACTCGGTGTAGACTCGCGAGGTTTATCCCTTGCCCATCCCAAGTAGGAAGCCGTCCACCGAAACCCCATGGTGGGAGCATCAACTGGTGTCCACCATAGTACTCTGCTCGACCGGTATGGGTGAACGGCCTCTCAAAGTACGGCGCCCAACAGAAAATGCTCCCAAGACCATATCTGCACAAACGTAGCACACCGCAAGAACGGGCTCCTCTCCCGTTGTCTTCACGCAAGCCTCGCACAATCCTCAGAGGTGGAGCAAAGCACCGCCGATCCAAAACTAAACCGAGGGACCTCATCGTCAGAGGCATCGCCTAAAGCCTCCGCGATGTGGATGTAGCCCGGTAGGCATATCTCCTCGCACTGAGGGAAAAAGACCACCAAACAGAAGAGCGGTAGGCAACAAGGTGAGTTCTCACCGTGGCTCGAGTCGCATTATTAGGGCATCGGATATAGCGACGGCCATGAATGTGGAACTCGGGACTCCGCCAGGACTGCATGGCCAAACTGCCTTGCGATCTTACTTTCCATCATTCCTCCTGAGGCGGAACTCACGCCCGCCTCGATAGGCAAGCCGGTGATGTAGGCAACGCCCTGTAGGGTGACGGTCATCTCCCCAATGAAGTGGAAAGTGTGGGTCTCGGCCTCCAACGATCCACTAGCGTGGATAAGAGAGGCGTCGCCGAATCAAGGCTCGCCGGTGTCCATCATCCGCTAGCGGCAGAGCCCCGAATCCCGTAGATTGGGCACGCACCGCTCGTCCAAGGGCGCTGCTCCTTGGGGCCCTAAGAACGAAACACGGTGGCACAACACCAAAGTTATAGCTCGCTACGATGCTTGGCATCGTAGTATGGGTCAAGCAAAGTCTGCGGTGTGCGACCATATCCTACAAGTACAAAAAGAAACACAAGTTAATACGGGTAAGTTAACATGACGTGACATATCAACAAATATTATGTGACGTGACAAATCAGCAAAAAAAAATTATGCACGGGACGTTAAATGATATAACAATAAGTAACATGACATAGGTAGTACGGTACATGATACTACATAACAAAAAAAGAAAATTACACGAAGGTACTACACGCACAGAAAACAATTATACGAAAGAACATTGACATGCTTTCTACGGATGGGTCGACGAGCCGCCCTATTAGGCGATTCTTCATTGTATGCCCCACCGCCCTACATATACGGACTTCCGCAAAGACGTCCGTCTCTCTCGACTTGCATCCATATCGTTACGGATTCGCCGTGGATCGCCACCGCCCACGACCGCTCCGCTTCAAAGCGCCATTCGACACCAAGTCACTTGCCCCGGCCATAGCTCCCTATAATGCATGTCCAAACCGTACGAGTTGAATTCCGAACTCCATGTTCCGAACAGATGGTCAGCGCTGAAGTACTCAGATATGTACGCCACGAAAGACTGACGGAGAACCGCGACGCCGCATATACATGCGAGCATGGCTTGTGCAATGATTGTGGCTTATTGCATGTGCATGTGGCCACATCACGCATCGTGCACACTTGCTTACGGATCCTCTCGCAATGGCCATCGACGAACTTCTCCCGAGACGCACTTCAAACTTACGCCGACTCCATCCATGGTGCGGGCGCCATGTGAACGAGCCTTCTATTTTCTTCTCTATGTATGCGTGCATACGTTCGAGAACCGCTTTCCTCGCCTAGATGCCTCCTTGCATTCATCCCCTGTTCACAAAGTATCCAACGGTCCTGCTCGAGTCTCCTCCACGATGGCACCGATTGGGAGGACCAAACACCCTTCGAACACCGTTGTAAACCTCCGACATGTTAGTTGTCATTATGCCGCACCTTGCGCCGCCGAGTCATGCAACAAGGACCACTTCTCTAGCTCGAGCATGCAATCGCACCCATTGAGAGAAGTTGTTCACTGCCCTCTCGTGGATCGCGTCGTATGTTTTGCGCTCTCCTCATCGAGCACTCTCCATATGGCTTCAACTTCCGCCTCGGTTTTGCATGCGAGCCTCTTGAATGTCTTCATAACTTCCTTGTCGCGGAACCTCCTGCAGGTTCGCGGCAAGATGCCTCATGCACCGGCGATTGATGACATCATTCCATTGATAGGGTGGTCGTGTCCTCCTTGCATGGTGCCGATGGCGGACAATAACCCAAAGATGCTCGTCTGTTATGAGGCATACGTCGGGCGATCTCGCACAACAACTTGCTTACATTTGCTAGGAACCATAACCAACTCTCCGTGTTCTCGCTTTCCACGAGTGCGTAGGCCACCGGGAGTAGCTGGTCATTGGCGTCCGCCGCGATCGCCATAAGTATGGTGCCCCTGTACTTGTCGGACAGGAAAGTGCCATCCATGGTTAGCACAGGCCGGCAGTACTTGAAGCCCTGAATAGTTGGTCCAAATGCCCAAAACACACGGTCGAGGATGAAACTGTTGGGACCCTTCGTGGGGTGTGGCCTATCCACCTTGTTGATATAGGTCCCAGGATTGGCTTCAGCAATCTGGTGAAGCATACGAGGAACAAGGTTGTAGCCCTCTTCGTACGTGTCGTACATCATCTCTATAACTTTCTGCTTCGCTCGCCACACCTTACCGTAGCTAACAGGATATCCCACCATGTTAACCACATCAGCCAATAGTATCTTCGGTGAAACGGTCACGTCCGCTGTGACCAAGTGAGAAATCATACTGGCCACATATGCGGACGTGACATTACTGTGCTTCCGCAGTGGCTCGGCAAGCAAACAAGTATGGTCCGTCAGGACAGTTACCCTGAAACCCGAACTCCCGCCCTTGAACTTCTGGGCACGGATCTTGCCTGGACACTCCGCATCCGTACACTTCACAATGTAGGTCTCTTGGTTCGACCTGTACACCCGGTACGTGCGGCTGATGTTTACCGCATATCTAGCAATTGCTTGCTGGGCGACACTCTTCGTAGGGAAGCGTTGCCCTACCAGCAGAGTGTCCTGATTGAAGGCCCACTCGGCCGCCTTCGTCGGCGCAAAGACGAGACGTCATCGCCAGATCGTCCAATCGAGAAGAGACATACTCCACATCGGTCGACACAATGCCACCGACTGGAGCTGCATCTTCGTCTCCGCTGCTATCCGTGCCCACTTCCTCATCTTCATCGGATATTGCTTCGTCCGTCATGCCTTCTAGGTCCTCGTGGCGATCAATGCGAGCGACCACCACCGCCGATGTCTTCATTCGCCGAAGTCATCAGACCAACGCCCTCACCGATGTCCCCAGAGGATGCTTCAACGATGACATCACCGCCACCGCCACCGAGGGGATTAGAGATTTGGCTCGTCAGAAGCGCACATACACCATCGGCCGACGGTGTATCGCTTGTGGTTCATCACAATTTGCATGTCTTCCTCCCACATTGTGCTTCCCACGATCTTGCATAGGACCCACACGTAGTTGGTGGAACCTTCCACGACTCGCATGCACCGCCGATGACGAGCTTCTTCGGGCGATCTCCGATCGAATGCGCTTCTCACGCATGTATGGAGGTCTGTCAGACTCATCTCCGTTAGACCTGGAGCCCTGATCACCTTCCTTTCGCAGTTCGAAAGGTTCGCCCCATATGGACCCTCTCGAACAACGTCGTCACCATAAAACACGGACAAATCTAGCATTTCTGCCATTTAGTACCTACCATAGCGAAAGGCACAAGCACGCGCATTAGTTACCAACGTAATACTATAGAAATTTCGTTACAACAGTGGTGTCATTGTACTACTCACTACTCCTGTCATTTCAAGCGCGGCTCATTGCACTGAATTTATTGAAGTGGTCCATACATAGCCGTAATATTACACCAATTTTTAACTAATAAAATGACCACATTATTGTCATTCTAAAAAATTCGTAATTGTATGACAGCGATATGGCTATTTTTACGGGCCAATATGCTATTCTACTCCAATTCCTTCAACTAAATCTGTCCATCATTTCCATGTGGTACTGTTAAGGTAATCATGCGTCGTTATTTATTCCATCAATGGTACTAAGTTTCTGACTATTAACAGTGATGTCATCGGGCTATTTGTTCGGATACTACAGAAATTTCGTTACAACAGACTAATATTTCATTAATATCACACAAATGCTACACTAAATATTAAACTATTCATACCGCAATTTTATTAATTGTCGAACAAATTTTACGCCTGATAGTGGTGTCATTGTACTACTCACTACTGCTATCATTTCAAGCGCGGCTCATTGCACTGAATTTACCATTTCTTCGGCTACTCCAACTACTAATGTCGTCATTTTGTGTACTACCAGTTATTCTAATATTGTACTACTGTCACAAATGTTGTCATAACATTACACTAACATTGCCCAGGTTATACACAAATCGCAATAATTGTATTAATCCCACACATATTGTCATCATATTACACTAACATTATTGAAGTATTCCACATATCGCCGTAATATTACACAAATTTTTAACTAATAAAATGACCACATTATTGTTCTATATATGGCTATAGAGTTATTTTACGGGCCAATGTGCTATTATACTCTAATTTATTCAATTAAACTTGTCCATCTGATTACACTAATAACATCATTACGTACACTGCAAATAGCTATAATGTTGTACTAATTATACTACTACTATAATAACCAAATACTAATCTTTATGATAATTTTCAACTAACCTTCAAGTTCTCCTGAAGATTAAGTGTCCAAAAGGATGTATGATGAACCAACGCTTGCATCACCAGTAACAAAAAGATCCCTCGTCAAATGATGGAAAAAAAACTCCAACAAAACTAATACAAAGTATGAATATCATAAAAATTCCTCCAGAAAGACGCTTCCAAAATTCTTTTTCCACCCCGCTTTCGTCTCTATTTTCCCCTTCTCTCCGCTCTTCTCTCTCGCTTAGCAATACACACCGACTCGCTCTTCCTTTGCTTTCTTCCTCGAATGCGCAAGGCAGATCAGGCCAATAGAGCTGCAATTTATAGCACCTCCCTGCGCACATACACCGAAAAAACATCAATTGATCAGTGCTTTCGGCGTATGATAAGACATAACGATTCCAATTTCGCAGCTTTCTTTCGAGATAGCGGGCAAATTTGTATCTTGCAGATGCACTTTTTTTCCTGTCCGTCAAGGCCGACCGGATCTTTGTTTTTCGCCCACGCTGTCGCCGCCGACCGCCTCCCAGATCCGCCCGCGCGCCGAGCCTCCTCCTCCTTCCACGCCGCCTCCAAAGAATCGCCGCTCGCGCGGCTCCTCCTGGCACGCGCGTGCCAGGTTCTCATGAATCCAATGTCGCTCACCACCGATTCCCGCTGTTTCAGCCAAATAAGACCACCGATTTTAAATAAACATTTTTCCTCCGTCCGTGCAAAAAAAAAAGAAATACAAAAAAATTTCAAGCGTCGCCATCACTGGAATTGGCGGAAAAAATTAAAATTTCTGCGGTCTGGTGACTGAAAAGAGGCGAAAAAAAAATCCCGCGCCCAACCACCGCTGCAATATACTGTGAGGAGGCCATTTTTGAAATTAATTCACGGATGAGGCTAATTTTGAAAAAAAATATGAACAATGAGGCCAGAAAGGTAAAAATTTCGCATATACGAGAGGTGATAGGGTCTTCCAACACTCATGATGTACCCTCCTTAGAAGGACGACGGAGTATAGGACCTCCCATCTGAGAGATGATGGTGTCTCCTCAACACTACTTAGGAGATGATGAGGTCTCCCCAATACTTACCATATACCCTCCTTGAAGGAACGACGGAATATAGGACCTCTCATCCGAGAGGTGATAGGGTCTCCCAAACACTATAAAAGACCACGCACTTGACAAAGTGCCTGGTGAGATAGGGCACCTCGTCTTGTACTCTACCATTGGGTAGAGGCCGGAATGCCCTAGGGGCAGGAGCATCTCCTTTCACACCGCGAGATGGAGAATAAGCCCTTTGCTAAAGAGGTCTTAGGATTTCCCCAAACATTATTGTACCATAAATAGTGTGAGATGATTTTCTTTCCAATAAAAATGGGGCTGGGCGTATCATCCTCTGTTACAAAAAAAAAAAAAAAAACTCCCGTGTTTCCCACTTTGCTAAATAGAGCGATGACTTGATTCACTGTTTATTTTTACCGTTACATCATACCGACAAATTCACCCTTGTGGACTCTGGACAAGACTCACAATTTGACCAATCCAGACAATTTTCAAAATAGACCACTGTTGTCATTTAGATTGGTGCCAGAGCCTGTCACCAATCCAAATAGCAAAATGATGATATGGAGTCCAACGAGGATCTTTGTCGCTGTTTGGATTTGGATTGGCTATTTGAATTGACAGAACCTTTTGTCACCCTTTGAAGCGGTGATATAACTCATGTCGTCAAAATTTATTATGTGAATGATAGTTTCTCATTCTATTAATCAAATACATAATAACCTAATGATTTCTAAAATTAATCAGACCACTGCCTACCTATTATAACAAACTACTCTACAGTTAGGCTCAAATACCAATGGGTAATGACTCTACAACATTTCTTTTCATATTTTTCCTCGGGTGCATATACAAATATCGAATAAAGGGCATATACTATCGAATAAATATACGGTGCACATAAGAATCGAATCGAATACTATCATGACTATATCTCGGAACATGAAAACTGTTAAATTGTGCACACAAAAAAGAACAAAAACAAAACTAGTTTTTTGGACCAAACATTCATGAAGAACATATAATAGCCTAAGATTTGCATTCTCTGTCCATTTATGCTTAAAATAATATAATATGCATTTATGAGCTTTTATGCGTTTTTTGGTACTTATTTCAATTATTTTCTTGTTAAAAACAGCAGTGTTTGAATTTTTCAGAAAATTTAAATTCTGCAAAATTATTGAATTTTTTATATTTCTAGACTGTGTCAATAACATCCCCATAAATTCTCAGAATTTTTTGACCTAGATTGCCAATTTTCAAAATTGAAAGTTGATTTCTACATTGATTCAATCGGAAAGCGATTTTGAAAATTATTCGAATCGGTCTGAGTAGACAGAATCCATATTCAAAAATTATCTAGATTGGATAAAAACTATCTGATCCATTTTCACCCTAATCTATAGTACTACATTTCTACAACATAATACAACTACAAATCTACCCTACTTCAAATCTATACAACTACATATCTAATTGTTTTGGTTGCTAACCTATCGTGGTTTCAAAATATAATCTAAAAGACTAAAAAAACTCACCTTCTAAGTGTGATCCCATTTTCTTCTCCTTGTTTTGTTCCGGTCCCCTTTCATCTTCTCTTCCTCTCCACTCTTCTCCTTTTCTTCCCTTTTCTCACCTCTTCCTTTGGCTGATTTCGGTTATCTAGACGACATAGTGCACGGGATTCTCTGTCACCATTTGTATTGACGACAGAAAGCGTGGGAATCTCTATCGCCATTTCAACTGACTATTCGTTTGCTCTATCACCATTTGAAATGGAGACAACTGGTGTGGCAACCCACGTGCCACTCTGTCATTGGTTCAAATGGCGATAGAGTTTCCGTCGTTATTTCAATTGGCGACAGAGTAAATGTCGTTGTTTGGATTGGCGACAGATGTCTATTTTTATTATTTTTTTTAGGGTATTATTCTAGTAAAAATTTTAAAATTTTGGATTATTTAAAAAATTGATAGTTGATTCTATTTTAAGTGCACTTATGATTAAAGCACTATATTTTGGGAGGATTGAAATTGGCGAACTATGGTCTTAAAATAACGTGACAGTTATTGTGAAATTTCTGGTTGTTTTTTTTTTGGTTTATTTCTGAGAGAGCTTTCTTGCTGATTTTGTTTGAACTTTTCCCCAACATTTATGGAAACACATGCCAATAAACATGTGCCCCTTTCTTGAGCTAACGGACACTCATGTTAACACTACACTACTACTAGCAGCTCATGGTAACACTACACTACTACTAGCAGCTCATGGTAAAATAGGTATATGCCCATGGCTCGAAAAGCATAGCAGGACATATAATCATTGATAGGTGACAATGTGACTTGGGTGGTTTATGTTTAATAACTTAAGTAATACTATATATCTATGCCATTTTGGATTGTTTTTTCATACATAAGTTGTTAATTTTGAGATATTAGAGTTCAGTAGTTCACCACATTCAGTAAATTTGAGATTGAGAGTCAGCATAAATACATTTTCTCTCGGTAATGTTCTTAAATATTGTCGCGTGCTGCAACAGCGTAGATGAACATACAGTGATTGCCGTGGAAGCTGGAAATATACGATGCATAATCTAATGCACACTGCAACTGAAGAAGTAATGGCATGCGCTGCCGAGGAGAAATGTCGACGAAGCCACCTAACGAAGGTCGAATACATTACTTGTTATACCTCTATTCTGCATCCAGTTGGCAATTTTAGCCACTGTACCTTCATGGGAACAAGCGATTTAAGCGTGAATTATTAGGCAGATATGTATTATACAATCGGTGCAAAGTAGACGAGAATAGAAGAAGAATGAACATAAACTGTTATGGGTGCAGAATCTAGGTTGTTATTTAAAAGCGAGATGAGAGAATGGTTTTTTTTGAACTGGAGCTATCATGTAACTGAATTATACGTACGTGTGATTGTGTGAACGAAGTCATCCTTTCTACCTTGTCCTCTCCTTGTTCTTCCCCAAATTCCCAATCCCTAGTCCTTCCTCAACCCCTTGTGATCCACAGAACGATATGAATACGATGCACTTGTGGGCAGGGCAGGTAGCAATCTGGACGATGCATCGAGCGTTGATCCAACTGTCGAAATCAACAGGGCGAACACCCGGCGCCGTCTGAAGAGCAGAGTCGAGCAGAGGACACCATTTGAGCGGCAAATTAAGCAGATGATGGACAAGGAGCTCGCCGCAGATCTGCCGCAGCCGCACCTGCGTGATGGATCAGATGCTACGATAAGTATCATCGTTGACAGTGTGACCGGGATGCATCCGGCTACGATAAGTATCGCGTTGCTCTCCCAACCACCCTTTGCACTCTTGCACAGCATTTATTATACTTGCGAGGAGCATGTCGTATCTGGACTCTTTCTAGTCTTCACTGCTTCTTGCGATGGGGCGTCGATCTGGAGAATGCAGAGACGACTGGTTCTTGCCGAGGGGCTGTGAATATGATAGAGAGGGAATTTCGAGCATCCATCTTGCAAGAAACTCCTTTTATCGTCTCAATTGCATCCTTTTCGAGAATAGTTTCAATTGCATCCTTTGTACCAACATTTCAGGTTTTGACTTTTGATCAAGTGTGATATACAAGACGGAGTGTTGAAGCAGAATTATATTGCGTACCTTTTCTCAACAGTTTAAGGCTAGGGGGTGTTTGAATTAGGGGTATTTCATTAGATGTTTTAGAATCTAGTTTAAATTTGAACTAAATCATAAAACGTCCCATGAAATTACCACTCATCCAAACATGCCTAAGTTTTTTTAGTGAACTCATTGGCAGCGTAAAACTGCCCAAACTCTTAAGATAGATTAAGCTGAATCAAAACACAGAACAAGCTCGCAACCACGTTGTTGACATGTAAAATTGAACTTCCACTTGGCAAGCTAGAAAGAAATGCAACAGTAACAACTCAGTTACCACCGGCAATCTGCCTCACAAACTTCCTCAGGCTCCGGTCGGAGGCCCCGCCGTCAGCCACGGCCACCCTCGCCTCCTCCTTCCACGCCGCCGCGCGCGCCGTCACCGCCTCCGACATGGCGACCTCCACGCACCTTCTCAGCTCCGCCGCCTCCAGGACGCCGTCCTCCCCGCGCACCGCAGCCCGGACGCCGACCCCCATCATCCCCTCCAACAGCCACGCGTTCGTGCCCTGGTCCGAGTACTGCGGCGCCGCCACCGTGGTCACACCGCAGGCCACGCTCTCCAGCGTCGAGTTCCACCCGCAGTGCGTCACGAAGCACCCCACGGACGGGTGCGACAGCACGCGCGCCTGGTCGCACCACTCAACCACCATGCCCTTGTCGTCCATGGCCGCCGTCGCAAGGAGTTTCTTGATCGCCTGGTCGTCTTCTTGGTCCTTGCAGTTGTCTTTCCTTAGCACCCACAGGAACGGTTTCTTGGCCTGCGTCATGGCATCTGCTATCTCTGCGACCTGCTTCTTGCTCATCACCGAGGTGCTCCCGAAGGAGATGTACACCACCGACTTGGCCGGCTTCGTGCCGAGCCAGTCGAGGTAGCCCGCGCCGTCGTGGTCGAACAGGTCGTTGGGGGGTGGGGTGTTCTTGGCGTCGTCGGCGTCGTGCAGGAAGGAGAGCACAGGGCCGACGGTGAAGACTTCGATGTGAGACCTCAGCGACGCGAGCGCGTCGGGCTCCATTGCGTCGAACGTATTGGCGAGGACGTAAGTCGGAGGCTTCGCGGAGTCGCCGCCCCCGCGTTCGATCGCGTCGATGAGCTCACGGAACTCCGGGAGGGCGCACGCTAAGGGATCGTCATCGGAGGTGATGGCGAGGAAGGACGGCAGGTCCCTGACGCGGAGCGGCGGGAGACCGGGGAGGCACACCTCGTCGCTCGGGTCTCCGGACGCCGCCGCGGCCACGACGGCATCTCGGCTCCCGCGGAAGTAGTGGTAGTACGCTGCGAGAGCGGTGGCCGGTTGGATCCAGAACACGGCGGTGGCCGCCACACCGTGCTCCCTCGCGACGTTGGCCACCCAAGGAAGGAGCAGAGTGTACACGGCGCAAGTGACGGGGTGGCCGCCGTCGCGGAGGCGGCGGAGCACCCCGGACAGCGTGCGTGCGCCCTCCAGCCTGACCTGCGCCATGTAGCGCGTGTGGTCGTCCACGGCCCGGTCGAACCCGCCGTCGTATCCGTCCGAGTAAGCAGCATACGCAACCTCGCCGTCCTCCCACACATCGCCGTCACCGTCCGCCACGGCGGCGTCCGGGAACATCTTCCGGAAGGCCGATACCGGGGTGCATATCGTAACGCGCGCCCCGCCGGCGCCGGCTGCCGCCCGCAGGAGGCGGCGCGCGAGGTGGCGCGCCGGGGTGATGTGCCCCTGCGCCGGGTACGTGACGATAAGGAAGTGCTGCTTCTTCTCGGCCGCGGCGCGCTCCTCTCGTTGCTCCATTGGCATCGCGCTCTAGCTCACGGAGCTCAGCCAACCTTCTACTTGCGCTGCGCTGCTTTTTTATGGGAGGAACAGGAGCGAGCGAGCGAGGCGACTCGACACGGTTCGTGCGATAAACGATAAGGTTCTGCGCTGATGTGCTTGTGCTTTTTTGCTTTGCTTTTCTGCTGGACCTTATCCCTTCTCTAAAGAATCGATTGATTTGATCAACTTTTCTGCTAGAATGTCGAGTCATCAGATTCAGAAGGCAACAATACCTTTAGGGCCCGCTTATTTTTGTTTTGAATTCTTTAAAAACTGATTTTAGATTATATTTATGGATAAACTGATTCTTCAAAAGTTAGAATCCAAAAGCATATATGAAGTGGATTATGACTTCTAATGTATATGGGTGGACTGAATTGTGATAATCGAATTCTACAATCGGGTTATTTATTTTTTATTCTTCTTTTAGAGTCAGAATCCAGAATTAAAAGCTAAAATAAACAGGTCATTACTATGATCGAAAGATTATGTTTTAACAAACAATCATGCTTGACACCCTCCTTGGTTATTTTTTTAAAAGGTGTTGACTTTGGTCAGAACTCGTTGTTAGTTCAGTGAGGTAAAGTTTTAAATTTGGTTTTCGTATCATATCTTGGAGGCGATCAAAATCTAAAATTTCGGCGAGATTTTGGAATTTTAGACAAAATTCAAAAAGCAAAATTTAAATCCAGAATTTGTGAACCTGGATTTTCAAGATTTCGGCTGGAAATTATTGAAATCTTAATAAATTTCAATTGAATGAAAAATGGACTCCCAAGGCTCTAAAAAAATGGGGAAATATGAAAAAAAAATCATGCAACCATTATGTACATTTTCTATCTGTTTGAATGTAAAATACTAAGTATTTACACATAAACAACCCTAAATTGAAACTTGGCCATAGCTTCAAGCCGGCCATTTCTCAAACTGAAGATGTGAACGAGCAGCAAAGCAGCCATTCTTCTTATGGAGGAAATACTATGAATGTTGAGCTGCCGGATGACCAACCAGAGGGCGTAGCAGATTTGACTGCATATGACTCATCTGGTGAGGTAGTAGGGTCTAAGATAGTGGATGAACAATGCAGCCACAAGGATATCCTTCCAAGAACAGAATTTGCAGAATTGCAACTTCAACTGGATGAGATGCATGAGGAAAATGATAAACTTATGGGTTTGTACGAGAAAGCTATGAAGGAAAGATATGAATTTAAAAGGAAACTTTTTGAGCAAAGCAATTCTGAAACTACAGAAGAGTTCAGTTTGGAGAGAGATGCTGAAATGCACGAAGCAACAGATACTGAGGATCTTGAAGGAAAACATATACATGAGTAACATGAGTACATGACTTTGCAATTGTAGCTTTTAAAGAAGAGCTGGGGCTTAGCTGGAGCATGTCCAAGATAAGTGGGGGAACTGACTAGTTGGGGTTAAAACAAGCATCAACATTAACTCAAGACACTTAATTAGTCTTAGAACTTGACTAGTCTTGAAACAAGTATCGGCTCTTGCCACTTAGAGCATGTACAATAAGATCACACCAGCTAGCTCTTAGTCTGTACACATCAGTTTTAGTCTATGTGAAGGAGTGAGAAAAGAAGAGAGAGTAGCCAGCTTTGCACGAAAAAATAGGTATATCATTTATGTACAAGAGAGAAAAGATAGTTATTGCACAACACCTAGAGACAGTTATTATACAAACTGACTTTTAGTTTACTATTAACTAGTACTTGACTTTGTTATTGTACTTGCCCTTAACTAGTCTTGGAACTTAGCCGAAGCATCAACATTAACTCAGACCAGCAATTCCAGCCGTACAAAAAAGGAAAGAAGAGAATGATAAATGCTCTCAATGAAATTCGAACTCAAGTCCTCCAGCTTGCTTACTAAACGGGTGCTCTAACCAACACAGCGACCAGACCTATCCGGGCAGTTTCACATGTATTCCTTTAAAAAAAAAGGCATTACAATTCTAAAAAAAATATTGATGTCAAATCCGATTCAAAAACAATGCACCGGTTCAAAATATATGAAATCCGGTTAAAATAACTAAAATTTCTAAAATCACCGTAGAAATTTCAAATTATTTCAAACTTTTCATTTCGCCGGGATTTTGAATCTCGTCCCAGCCATAAATATGAGATTTCGCTGAAATTTTTTTCCTTTGCAGTGAGGGCTTGTTTGGCCAACGCTCCAACTATGGAAAGAGATTTAATGCAGTCCCATTACGATTGTAACTTAAGCATTTGCATATAGACCTTTAGATCAAAAAATGACGGTCCAGATCTTCTGGGAATACGGTTCAAAAACATTGCATTGATTTTTTTACTATAGCAATATATTGTTAGATAGTCCGAACCGTTCGTTAGTTTAATCGGACGGCGCTGAGGATCCGAGGCTACTTAAGTTGTATTTCCTATTGTGATTGTACCTGAACCCTTTCCCGCCAACCATATCCCCCCTCTATTATACTCCATAGAATCTCTGCCCTCAGGTTGCTTTGAGCCAGCTCGGCGCTGGCTTGGCTCGAGCCGAGCCGCTTAAAAAATTACGCTTAGGTCATTTTTTAAAAAAAATTACGTTTAGGTCCTTTTTCGAAAAAAATACGATCAGATCTTTTTTTTAAGAAGAATATATATTACGTTAGGTCCTTTATGCGTTTTTAGGCATTGCGCTCGGGTCCTTTTTTGTAAAATCAAAATTACGTTTATATCCTTTTTCGGGGAAAAAAACGTTCAGGTCCTTTTTATGGAAAAAATACATTGCATTTAGGTCCTTTTTGAATTTTTTTTAGCATTACGTTTAAGCCCTTTTTTGGAAAAACAAAATTCTGTTTAGGTCCTTTTCCGGAAAAAAAAGTTTAGGCCCTTTTTTCCATTTTTCGTTTTTCCCGAGGCGGACCTTCCGTTCCAGCGAAATCGCAGATTGTATCATTTCAACCATTTCGAGTGTTTCCTCGATTTGCTCGCGTAGGGAGCGACAGCCGCACGTTTTCTCGATTTGTTCGCGTGGGGAGCGACGGTCACGGCATGGCACGCCACGCTCGATTGTCTAGTATGCTAGAGATTTGCAAACATCCATAACCTAACGAAGGTGGATGGGTACTATTGCTAATACGCTCGCTCCCATAGTCCCATCACTCGAAACTTCTCTCCCCCCAAAATACTCTCTCCCTATGGAACATCCAAACCAGGGTTTGAAAAATCTACAATTTTCGCCCGTATCGAGTCGGCTCGATAAACAAAACCGGTCGGTAAACTGGTTCAATTCAAAAAAAAAATTCAAAAGATTCAAAAAATTTGGAAAATTTATATTTCGTAAACCGGTTCGAAAAAGAACACAATCGTGCTATTATCGACAAAAATCGCTAAAAAAATCGACCGCGAGAAGAATACAATCGGTCTGTCGATTATCGGTGAAAAATCGCCGATTATCGGTGAAACTTGAATTTTTTTTCAAAAAGTTTGATTTCAAAACAATTCGATTTTTGATGATTTTCGACCGAGTTTCGACGGAAATTGGTACCGGCTGGGGGCGATTTTTCAGGTCAAAACGATAATGTAAACCCTGATCCAAACAGTTCAACTAGACAATTCGTGTGTTCCAAAATTCCTAAAATTTGACTAGACATGTCACTCCAATTCGTATGTGTAGGGGTACAATCAGATCGAATAGATGCCAACCGATCGACCGACTAGATCTATTTGGATATTTATATCGGATAGTTGTCGGATTTTGCATCGATTTCGGATAGTTGGTTTCAGGTTCAGCATCCGATTCGGGAGATCACCACCCGTCGAATAGGAATATTCTGATTATATTCTAGGATAATTTCAGATAGCTCTATTCGGATATTTATAGCCCATTTTTAGCTGTTTCAATTAGGCCTAACCAAATGGCTCAAACAAATAATATAGTACTGTTATTTTATGTAGTAAATAGTTTTTAAATGCTGAAAATTCTTTTTAACATAGAAAAATAATAGAACAGTGCCAAAAATTCTAGAAAATTAAAATAGTGCATTTTGAAATTATTAAATTATATCCAATATAATAATATATTTTTAGGTAATTCCTAAAATCTGGAAAGGCTTTTTAGAGATAGTAAATAGAGTTCATAAATATGGGAAAAATCACATAAATCCCCTGAGATATTTTGAATTTAATATATTTATTTCCAAATAAAATTTGTTTTTTATTTTTATACATAAATTACTTTCTAATTTCTGAAAATAGAAAAGACCCTTTTTATAATCCAAAAAAATCATAGAAAATACCAGGTAATCAGAAATAAGTATTATAAAAATCCAAAAAATTGAATTATTTTATAGAAATTCACAAAATCCAATAATATTTTTAAATTTAATTTTTATTTTATTTTTAAAGTCAAATTTCTAGGATGTTAAACGCCACCACTAGAGCTTGACATGCAAGAATATACTACCACTTGTCTACATTGATACCTACTATTTTTTTGCAAAACATAAAGGAATATTTGATACTACCTGATAAAATAACTTGTTAAATTGAAATAATCCTATTGCATATTGAACTCATTTGATTGATTAATTATTGTTATATGTATGCTATATGCATTATCTATTTTCGTGTGATATCAGGCAAACAATATTTGGTACCGTTTCGATTCTGCTCAGTATTCATTTCGAATTTATGATCGATATTACTCACGCTGTATTCATATCCTGCACTATCCGTATCCGACTTCGAATCCGACAAAAATATGATTTAAGATACGAAAAAGAGTAATATCGAATCCGAACCGATTGCACCTTATGTGTGTGGTTTTTTTCCTATTGCCGGATTTTCTTAATTCTATGTTTCAAATGGGCCCTCAACTTGTTATCCCTTGCTCCCTGCTCCCTGCACATGTGGAAGAATCCTCTTCCAATAGTTCCACCGCAGGATGCAAGGCCCATCAAAATGAGATCACCAACTTAACTAGAACTGCATCATTGAGCCAATTGCTCATTTAGGGCATACTTTGAACATAAGAATTCGCATAAATTTTGTGAGGAACCAAAGAGTTCCTTAAGAATTCGCACGAAATTCCTAAACAGAAATTAAACCTCACCCCTTTCCCCAGCTAGGACCTCAAACATCATCCCTTCCAGCTATGCAGCTGACCAACCAGCACGCTCACTCTGTCCATGGGTGCAAGGTACACACTACACTACACTCTGTCCAGGTCCATGGAGGGGCACGGTGCCTGTGAACCATGTATAACGCTGTACCTAGCTAGTAATAGGCTAGCATGTTCCGTCGCGGAGAACGTAGTTTCACGATAAGTGCAGTTAAATTTTCTAAACTTTGGATATTAATGTCTTCTTAATTATTTAGATTTGACATATGAAAATTATATTTTAGATTTTTCTCAAAAATTAATTTTATAATATTATTTTTATTTGGTTTTATAAAATATATCATACAGAAATTGGTGGTTAAAATATTTTGAGAACCGTATCGATATTCAAAACAATATTCTCTCTTTGGTCATAAATAGTTATCGTTTTGGACATCGACACAATCTCTAAAACACAGCTTTTACCACTAATTTCTATTATAATATATTGATAAAACCTAATAAAATTATAATATTATGAAAGTAATTTTTGAGTCAAATCTACACATATGATTTTCATGTATCCAATTTCAATATTTAAAAAGATATTGACAGTCAAAATTTCTAAAGTTTAACTATACCTATATTCAAAACGACACCTATCTGTGATGCGAGAGAGTATTGTTTTGTGCCGGAGTAAGATACCGGCAGCTGACAATCAATTCCCTTCTCATGGCTGGCCAGGCCAACCTTACTGCTCAGAGCAAAATGCAAGCGTGCATGGACGAGCCGAGTCGATCCCACTTGTGGTATTAAACACTCGCGCAGCCTCAGCTGGCGTGTGCCCTGCAGCAGCAGAACGAAATTAAGCAAGCCAGCAACAACAGAGCTCTTGTATTGAGGACCTGAGGTGCTAGCTGCCCCTGCACGGTAGCTAGCAGCATAGGCGGTTGCTAGGACCATACTAGTATTTTCTAAGGAATTAAACTGTTTTCTATATAAGTTCCTGTAAAATTTCTCCATTCTAAACAGGGACAAATGTATAAAGTTCATGTGTGTTTGAGCGATTCGTAAAGGAAAGAATTCCAGTGCCACCGGCTGAGCCACTTCCCGGCGACCTGGACAGCTGATCGGGCTCACCGGCGAAACACCGTTGAGGAGCAGCAGAGCATTGGTAACCATGGAAAGTGGAGGAAGGCCCAATAACTGGAAAGCCCACCAAGAATCAAACCCTAAGTCAAGTGGCAAAGCCATGTGCAACGATTTGGCGGCGGCACGCGGCGTGACGGGGTGCGAGGGGCGCGGTGAGGGCAGCGGCGCGCCGGGCGAGGCATGGAGGATGGAGACGACGCACGGTAAGCCAGCGAAGGTGCGCACACGGCGAGTGAGTGGCGAGGCCGCGGCGCGGTGGTTAACCGAGGAGGAAGGCGGCGACTGCCATAGTGCCAGGGTTGCCACTTGGCCTCAATCTGGACTTCGAATTGCCAATACCGAACGCAATGAGGTCACCTTGATTTCGATGTTTTCAGGACCTTAGCAAGAGGGATATAATACCTTCTACTAAAGCCAAGAGTTCCTGTCTCCTCCTTACTTTGAGCTGGGAGCAAGCCGGCTCGGCTCGCGGCTCGAGTCAAGCCGGTCGAAAAAAAATTACGACTAAGTCCTTTTTCCGAAAAAAAATACAATTAGATCCTTTTTTAGAAAAAAAATTACGTTTAGGTTCTTTTTTTTTTTGAAAAAAGAATATATATTACGTCTAGGTCCTTTATGCTTTTTTAAGCATTGCGCTTGGGTCCTTTTACCGAAAAATAGAATTACGATTAGATCATTTTCAGAAGAAAAAAAATACGTTCAGGTCCCTTTTTTTGGGAAAAAATATACATTGCATTTAAGTCCTTTTTGCGTTTTTCTAGCATTACATTTAAGCCATTTTGCGGAAAACACAAAATTCTTTTTAGGTTCTTTTCGCGCGTTTTCTCGATTTACTTGTGTATGGAGTGTCAACCGCGTGTTTTCTCGATTTGCTCGCGTGGAGAGCGACGCCCGCGGCGTGACACGCCGCGTATAAGTTTCTAGTGAAGTCGATACATGATAGCTGTTTCAGTTAGGAACCTGAACTTGTTTTTATATGATTAGTTTTTTAGAGGTGCTTTCACGATCTTTTTTTAAAAGTTGTATAAATATTGAAGTATGAATAGCTAGTAGGTAATGATTACTTACTCCTTTATTTGCTTCAAGATTTATGCATTTTATATTAAAGAGAAATACAAACAAGCACTTAGTTTTTTTTAATGTTGGATCAAAATTTGTGTTAAACAGAATTATTGGGCCGGGCCTCCGAGCCGAAATCAAGGTTGGGCTCTATGTGTTGGTCTATCTACCAGATTCATCAATTCTTTCTAGAGGCAGGGCAATATATTGGAGCAGGGAGCCACCAAACGCCTAAACTAAATGGAGAAAAGCCCAAGAATTACTTTGCCACGGACCGGCTATGGGCTAGTGCTGGGCCTAGTCATGTGGGCTGTAATGGACCAAGGTGGAGATGTGGTGCAGTACATATGTTTATTGATCAGTGTTGTGAAAAATAGTTTGCGCTCGATGAATGGATGTAGTACCGCTAACTGACTAATCACAATGCAATCGATTAATCGGAATTTAACTAATGAATATGCGTTCTTATTAATATATTTATTTACATTTAGAATCAATTAGAAATATTTTAGTTACCCAAAGTTGTTGTAAATTATCGCTCTAAAAAAATATGTTTTACATTTCATTGTTTATACTTCATCCAAAAGATATATACTTTGAACACTGTGACACAATATTATAAACTAATTTATCATACTTAGTGAATTAAAATAAGCTGTTTTCATGATTAAACGGGAAAACGAATGATTAATCGGAAAACGGCTGATTAATCGAATTATGCAGTAAATTAATCGTTCAACTACGTTAATTGCACTCCGACTAAACTATTCATGATGGTTTAGACACTGTCACGATTAATCGGCGGACTAATCGATCGAGTCGGCCGTTTTTCACAACAATAGTAGTGACAACAACAACTGAAGGCATCGGCGAATAGAATGGCACAAGCCTCGGCTCCTCCTTCCTCCATTGCTGCCTCTTCCCCAAATTCCCTCTGATTTTCCATCCCTTGCTTCTTCCGAGGCTATGCTCTTCCCAATCCTTATTTCCAAATTCCTCAATTTGTATCTCCAAGTACCTTATATCTTGTGTTTGGTTTGGCAATCTAATGGGTAGGACTAATATATGGTTGACCTCACCAACCGTTCGGTGCGCTATCCAGGCAAACGCTCCATGTGGAGTTCCACTAGGCCACTGGCACGTTGAGGGATGCTATCAGACGCGAGCCATTCCTTGTATGTTGTATCTTAGAAGTCCACAAAAGTTAACTCAAAATTTAAAACTAAAAAAATTTAATCAAAAATTTCAAATTAGAAAACTTTCAAATTGAAAAATTTTCAACTTGAAAAGTTTCAACTCAGAAAACTTTCGGTTCGAAAAGTTTCGATGCAAAAAACTTTTGGTCCGAAAAGTTTCGATTTAAAATTCAAGTCAAAAAATTTGAAAATAAAAAGTTTCACCTCGAAAAATTCAAATCGAAAAAGTTTTGACTCTGGAAATTTTAAATTCAAAATTTTTCAGATTTGTTTCAAAAAAATCAGTTCAAATAAATTTATTTTAAAAAGTTTCGATTTGAAAAAAACTTTCATCTCGAAAAGTTTCGACTATAAAATTTCAACTCAGAAATTTTCAGATTCGTCCAAAAATTCAACTTGAAAAATTTAAACTCAAATAAAAATATTAACCACGAAAAATCTACTCGATTTGAGGCATTTCAATGCATTGAGTCGCGTGTTCTTTTCCCTCCTACTCCTACGTGCAGACACTGGTCTGGGTGTTCTTTTGATCTTTTCCTCTACGTGCTACACGTGTCGCGTGAAGAAGCACTTGCGCCATGAGCGTTGCTACATGCGACCATAAATTAGTGTTTCCACCGTCGAATTCTTATGTTGGCGTTGATACGCGATAATTAAGTGGGATCATGACATACTTTCACAGTTTTCAAGCGATTTTTGTCGGTTTTGTGAACCTGGTGTTGATACGCGGTACTTTTGCACGGTTCCATCTTTTGGGCTGAATATATGGGCTACAATTTCTGACCTACATGCTAGCAAAGAAACCCACCGACGTGCTAGCGGCACCGACACCTGTCGCTACGAACTTTTTCGCCGACCTGACGCCGACGGACGGATTGGTCGCCGTCGGCGAGATCGATGCAGCCATGTAGCAGCAGCAAGTCGCCCTCTTCGGCCCGTCAGGAAAAGGCTCCCCGCATTTGTCGGCGAAACATGTCGAGAGCTAGCGCTGCGCTAGTGTGCTCTGCTCCCTTGCATCTACTCGTTGGCCCTGACCATGGTGAAACGTCACGTAACATTCTACTGTGCTTCTGCACTGGCTAAACACTGATATTTACTTGCCCTAACTCCACATCATGTTGACAGCCAACTAATAATACAATTTACCTTTCGCAGGGGTGAGGTGACCAGCTGCCGGCGGACGATAGTCCAGTGACGTGCAAGGCAACTGTATGAGAATCGGGCAGGCTGCCACTACGACGGTCGAACCATCCATGTGCCGTGCGATATATACTTGTTCTGGTCCTTGGTACAGGGTTGTAATTTTTTTTTAAAAAAAACTTGTTTGACAAGCTACTTAAACTAAGAACCATGTGATTTGATTTATTCTTAATAGCCATGAGATGATTATCTTAGGGTGATCTATTTGTCTACGGATGCTCCTATTACACCCGTAGTCCTTGGAGGGACAAGGTTTAATTTTCATTTTCGGATCACATCTTGGGGTGGCCGAAATCAGAAATTCTGTGAGATTTCGGAATTTCGGCTGAAAATCTGATAAATTTGAAACCGGAAATGGTCTCTGGTAAATTTGGGGTGGACGAAATCTGAAGGGACAAAATTTTGATGGTTTTTAACCCCCTGTAAAATGGTCTCCCGAGGCTAGAAAAAATTGGGAAAAATATGAAAAAGTCATGCAAGTATTTATCTATATTTCTTATTTGTTTGAATGCAAATACTAAGTATTTGCACATAAAATTCCTAACTTAGGTTTTAGGGTTTAGTTCAAAATCCAAGTTATGGTTTAGAGTTTAGGCCAAAATGCACCATTTAAGGTCGAAATCCAAGTTAGGGTTTAGGGTTAGGTTTACATAATTTGTATATGTATTTTTTGAAAACTTTTCACATATAATCCGCATAAAATGCATTACAATTCTCCACAAAAAATTGGTGCAAAATCCAGTCCAAAAAACATCAAAACCGGTCGAAACACCATGCATACGGGTAAAACAACAAAATCTCAGCGAGTTTTACCGAAATTACCGTAGCAAACCCTAATTTTCAGATTTTTTTTTATTCTGCCAAGATTTGAAATCTCAACCCCAGCGAAATCTGAAATTGCGCCGAGATTTACCAAAATTTCATCGAGATTTGAAACCTTGGAAGGGACTCATTTTAGTTTGATTTAGGCTCAGTTTGAGCTCTAAATGAGCCGGACTCAAACCTAGATATAAGCGTGCTAGCTTAACAAGCTTGAGCTCGAATAATATGGTTAGGGTTTGACTTACACCTTTTTAATTTTTCTTGACATGTTTACCTCCTATATTATAATGTTAAAGATTAGTTGCCAAGCTTTGTTATTTAATCTCAAGGTTTGGCAGAGCTGTTTATAGAAGGTAACATGTTAAAATGAAGTTGTTGAGCTTTTACAAGTTGAGTTCGAGCTTACTCAAGCTTTGACCACATCAAGCTAAAGCAACCTCAACCTGGCTCGCGGTAGAGCTCGGCTCAAGCTTGTATCTGTAAACATGAAAGAGAAGTTTGGGAAGGACATCACACCAAGGGCGATTGCATTCCTCAATTAAATGAAGGTGTGTAGGAGAGCTACATGGTAAGTTAAAACAAGCTGAGGGTATACTTAATTATAATATTCTAGGGATAGACGTGATCACATACTACTATATAACCGCACATGACAGTATTAAATATCAGAAGATTATATCTCTAACAGTATCAAGCCTGAGCTCAGCACACTGAGCTAACTCGAGCTCAACTCATTTACCACCCTACTTTTGTAGGTATTTGATTTATGAATTGGATCAGAGACCGAAGTCACTACTACAGAACACTATATCACTGCTGGTTCTAAACTAGCATCACTGCCGGATTTTGGAACCGGCAATGATAGTCTGAGTCACGCGATTTTCGCGCGTATTTCGCGCGTGCGGTTGGTAGGACTCGAACTCGCGACCTGCTGCCTCACGCGAGCCCACCTTACCATCTCACCTATCACTCATCCTCAACCAATATAGGATATATTTTCCTTTTGTTCCTTTATCTCCGAAACTTTTGGTGATTATTTGGATATCTAGATGAATTCAAATGGAAAGATTGTCAACTACAAAGTTGTAGATCTCGTCGAGAGCTACAATTTTTATATAAATTTTATCTTCATTCGACTCCGTATGAAAAAGTTATGATTTTTTGAAAAAATATCAGCACTATCAGACAGCGATAGTATTACTGTCGGTTCGTGTTTGAACCGGCAGTGATACCATTATTTGGATATTTAAACTACTTTAAATGAAAAAGTTGTCAACTACAAAGTTGTAGATCTCGTCGAGAGCTACAATTTTCATATAAATTTTATCTCCATCCGACACCGTATGAAAAAGTTATGATTTTTCGAAAAATATCAGCACTGTCGGGCAGCGATAGTATTACTGCCGGTTCGTGTTCGAACCGGCAGTGATACCATTATTTGGATATTTAAACTACTTCAAATGAAAAAGTTGTCAACTACAAAGTTGTAGATCTCGTCGAGAGCTACAATTTTCATATAAATTTTATCTCCATCCGACTCCGTATGAAAAAGTTATGATTTTTCGAAAAATGGTTGGTAGCATACTAGCATTATTACTGCCGGTTGAGAATATGAAACGCCAACCGGCAGTGATACCATTATTTGGATATTTAAACTACTTCAAATGAAAAAATTGTCAACTACAAAGTTGTAGATCTCGTCGAGAGCTACAATTTTTATATAAATTTTATCTCCATCTGATACCGTATGAAAAAGTTATGATTTTTCAAAAAATATCAGCACTGTCGGGCAGCGATAGTATTACTGCCGGTTCGTGTTCGAACCGGCAGTGATACCATTATTTAGATATTTAAACTACTTCAAATGAAAAAGTTGTCAACTAAAAAGTTGTAGATCTCATCGAGAGCTACAATTTTCATATAAATTTTATCTCCATTCGACACCGTATGAAAAAGTTATGATTTTTCGAAAAATGGTTGGTAGCATACTAGCATTATTACTGCCGGTTGAAAATACGAATCGCCAACCGGCAGTGATACCATTATTTGGACTTTTAAACTACTTCAAATGAAAAAGTTGTCAACTGCAAAGTTGTAGATCTCGTCGAGAGCTATAATTTTCATATAAATTTTATCTTCATCCGACTCCGTATGAAAAAGTTATGATTTTTCGAAAAATATCAGCACTGTCGGTTTTTCTAAAAACCGGCAATGATAGTATTACTGTCGGTTCGGACACGAACCGGCAGTGATAAGGGATTTATCACTGCCGATTCATCAGAGAAAAGCCATTACTACCGGTTTTCCATTCGAACTGGCAGTGATAATATTATTACTGCCGGTTTTTGATGAACCGGCAGTGATATAGCGGTAAGGATAACTGATTCTGTAGTAGTGAGTGTATCATGGAGATATTCTTACAACCCTACTTGGTAGGCCTTTTATTTATGAATTGGACCAGAGACCGAAGTGTAGCATGTAGATACTCTGTTGTTAGCTATAGAGTGTGCTTCCTACAGTCTTTTTTTTACATGTGATTATATATAGAAAAAAGTCTATTTTTGCCACTAAACTCTATTTTTTTTTGACAAGTGATTATACATACCTTCTCTAGAGAGTGAAAATCACAACTTTTAAATTACCAAGGATGTGACCGACATAGCTAAAGGCGCTCAGAACACACTATAACTCAACTCATGACTACAGGGTATATATCTCGAGGTATGGTACGTTATGAAAATAAAAATCAAGGCCAAATCCCAAATAACTAGTAAGTACGCAACAGCGCAACTGCAGCAACCATTAATTTGCAGCTAGCACTGTTCGATCAAGGGCCGAACCGACTGCTTGCATAAAGCTAACCCTCTGTACAAGAAATAACCCAAGTAAAGAAAAACGAGCAGCAGTTTCATATGGATAGATGTGCCTCTTTGACCTCATGGTTTGCAAATTTAGCTCTCTTCGTCATAGAATCGTAAATATAGCCCTGTTCTTGACCATAAAAGCGTCGGAAGATGACACGTGTTACTTTCTGTGCTCTCCTACCGCGAAAGGCCAGTGGGAGCGCGCTTTCGGCGCTCCCTTTCCCCAGCTGTGGTAGCATCCCTCCCGCGCTCGCCGTCTGTGGCAGCCCCGCTCCTCCTGCGCTCGCCATCTACGGCAATATGCTAGCTGTAGTAGGTGTCACCTGTCGCGTTTTTCGCAGTAGGGAATGGACTAAATATGTAAATACGTTCGTGGATAGATTATATTAAAAAGAAAACAAGGTAAAAAAGACTTAAAAAAAAGTGATCAATTCATTGATGGATGGCGCAAACTCAACCCAAAGTACATCACATCGTATCGGTGTCTGTCACACACACCGACTCCACATATTATCAACATTTAAGCTTTGTTTAGGAGTCATATTCTCTCGACCGGAATACACGGGAGAAGATCGAGAGTTTAACATAAAATTCCGACATATCTGTATAGATGAACTGAAATTGTGACCTCACCTGAGTAAACAAGGCCTTACGGTGCCTGCGGCGGCATTTCTGCTCCGGCCGGCCCCACGCACGATGACTTCCCCACATGTTCCACCAAATAGCTAGCAGCTGCTGGTCAAATCAAATCAAATCCATTGAGCTCATCACTGCTCCTGCTGGTGAAAATGGCCAAGCAATCGCAGCGATCTCCGCCATGCTTGCACGCGAGTCCCAGAGATGAGCAGAACAATTTTGATGGCAGGGGAGAGGAAACAACGGAGAATGGAGCAGATTGCAAGATTATTGGTCATTTTGTTTTGAAGCTAACTTCGACACGGTAAGTTTATACGTGCTATAGATTTTTAAATGAGTATTTGTTTTATTGTTACAACTGTGGGTTGACACATTCTTTTAGCCTAATATCCCATGTCAATTGTGAAACTATGAAAAAAAAATAGAGGATGGGCTCAAGGAACGAGGCTAATTTGAGATATAAACATATTAAATAGCTTGTGTTGTTTTCTTATCGGTTCATGGGTTAGTAATAATACTTTATTATTTGAGAAATAATTATACAATGTTCGTTTTGTCAAACTTTTGTAAATCTATGAACAAGTTAACACTAATTAATCAAACAAATCCGTTATTATCCCTATTCAACCTATTTACATAATTACAATTAATAAATAAATTATAAATCAGAAGAGAGGCTCATATTGCCTATTTGATGTTTTGATCAACCCAATTAACCGGTTAGGCACCCGCTAACTCACGCTGCATGGCCTTCCTTGTCCGCTCGCCATTGCAGCAGTGGATTGCACGTCGTTGTATGCTTAGGTCCTCAGTGGCTCCCCGGTATCCACTCTCCGCAACACGTATTAAGCGCCCTTGACTCGGTGGGCTGCCATATCCTCGCGAAAGCGAGACGTTGAGCCGCGTCCCCCCTCTCTCTATGGTCTTTGCGTACGACTAGGGTTCAAATCTAGTTATGCAAACAGCGAGAAAAGTCACTAAATACTAAATTACGAATCCAATAAGCAGTACATGAAGCAGCTCATCCACCTAGCAAACCTTCTTTCTCCTCTAACCACGCTCGGGTGCGTATGCATTCACTGTTGTTATGTTAAAAATTGAGCATCAATGCTAAGAGGGTACTTAAGGTTCAACGGCCGGAGGGAGGCTCCAGCCTAATAATGCCCCCTGGCTACGTTCCTAAATAGACTTTTTTTTTTTGCTAAATTTTATCACACTTATAGCGTCAAATTTTGTTGTCACAGAAAATATGGTAAATCATACTTACCTAAAGTTAGATATGATAAAATTAACTTCAAATTAAACATATTATAAATTGACCTCGCGAAGAGAGGTTTGTTTTGCTATGTGCTCCGCTTGACTAACTTGGTTTCAACACACTACATGGCAATGCAGCTTGTATCTTGTTGTTGATCTGTAGCTGCACTGCTACTGGACTGCACTGACACTGTGTTCCAAGGCCAAGCCTACCTGGCATTGTTGCGAGGCAGCGAAAGGAGAGTGCGGTCTTAACATGTGGGGAACGTTTCTAGTGCTACGATGGCTTCCGTGTTCCAAATTCCAATAATCCCGCCGCATATCAAGCGTTGGACGGAAAAGAAGGGACAGGATCAGCTCATGTGAGGCGTGCAGAAACCCCCACTGGCATATTTGCAAAACACACCCTTGAAATTCTGAGAACTAGCATATTAACCCTCGCAATACAGTTGTACTTGACATACAACTCTACTTCCTATTGAGTAAAATGCGATATGAAGAGCAAGAATATAATACTAATCCCAAATAACAATATGATAAAAATTACATAATTCAAAAGATAAAGCATATCATAAAATTTATGTCAACTACGCAATGAATCATGTCTACTATAGCAAATTAATGTATATTTGATTGAAAGTGCTCTCAAGTGTCAGGTTGCTAGAAGATTAAATCTTCAGCCTCCTCGACACAAAGTGTAGGGTTGCTAGAGACTAGTCTCTTACCTCCCCACACTTGGGTCAAATAATCACAGTTGAGCTAAACAATTAATTAACCAAATAAGGCTTTGAACCCTTACCTTCCTAAACCTTCCTAATCATGCACAATAAAGTATTTATAATCAATTTCACTGTTTAAATGTTCAGAATTCAGAGTACGATCCGTTCAGTCAACAGATTACTTTTCAATTGGGCTACTAAATCTGTGAACAGAGCATTCAACAAGAATTTGATAGTGATCAACAGAAGATTAAAGCAACATGTACAAACATCAATTGAATATGACAATAGGTACTGAAAAAAGATAAAGCTCTAAAATAGAGAATGACTATCAACACTATCTAGCAATAACAGGAAGCACGGCTAGCAGTTCAATGCCAGATTTACAACGTCAATTGTTTAATTCATTGATTGACCCAATTTGCATCATAGAGTAAAAAACACAGGCTACAATAATATGAGTGTAATTCTCAAAAAAACTCACTGTAGAACAACACTCAAAGCTGATCAAATGACAGGGCAAGGTACGACAAATAGTCGCTGTCCTAGAAATCCGATTGCCACCGTAAGTGCCACGGATGGAAAGGCCTAGATTCGGAGATACAATGCCCTTTTCACAATCGTGACATACCGACTGCGAATTCGAGCCTCAAAAGTAGCTGCTCAAGATAATCCCACCTTACTGTTCTTCGGATCCATGAGCAAGGAGTCAACCGCAGAACCATGGCACAAGAATGTTTGGATCAGACCAAGCACTAGGGCTCCCAGCACCACAATCAAGTGCAAAATCATAGCGCAGGTGAGCTCGGGTCAAAGCCAAAACCCTAGAGCACACAACACCGAACCAAGCACAAGATCACAGTGCAAGGAATGCCCAAATCAGGGCTCCTTATTCCCAGGAATAATCCCAGGACCACACTGCACGCCGGCGAATCACCGGTCGGCCACAAACCGAAAAACAAGAGGGAACTGACGGGAGGAATCAAGATTGAAATCTTTTGTAACATGTACTGGAAGAAGGACTGAAGCCGATAGAAATAGAGGAGAGGGAGGCCTCCATGCCATAGAGCTCGTGCACCACCACGAACGGCCTCAACCGAACTGACGAAATCCCCGGAGGTGGTTATGCCGGTGCCGCCTACCCCATATCCAAGATGAGGACTGAGTCCTCTGTCTTCCTGTCTCCCTCATCTATACATCCCTAGTGGGCCGGCCAGTAGGCCCAAAAGCAAATGGGCTAGCCCAAAAACCATTCTCCAAATACAAATTCCAGCCAATATCACAACAATCCACACCAAGTTTTGAAGATGGAGAAATAATCTTGTTTGATATACAGTTGTTTGACAATGGGTACCTGCGGGTTTGAACCCATTGTCTAGCGTTACTAACTCAGCCTCCATGGTGGATCGTGTAATAATAGTCACTTTGGAAGACTTCCACGATACAACCCCACCTGGTAGAGTGAAAACATAGCCACTCGTAGCCTTTATGTCATTCGAGTCACTGATCCAGTTGGAATCATTGAATCCTTCCAGGACTGTAGGATGACCAGAAGAGTGTATTCCCAAATTCATTGTTCCCTTTAAATATTTGATAACTCTCTCTAGCGCTATCCAATGATCATCTCATAGACTGGACGTATAACGACTCAACCTACATACAACATATGAGATGTCTGGCCTCGTTGCACTAGCTAAGTACATCAGGGAACCTATAATTTGTGAATACCTGAGTTGGTCTTTACCTTGACCTAAGTTCTTTTTTAGTTTAATATTTGGATCATATGGTGTGGCAACTGGCTTGCGGTTTATAAACCAAAACGACTCAAGACTTTGTCCACATAATTGGATTGAGACATCATAATCCCATTCTCACCCTTTATAATCTTGATGTTCAAAATTATATCAGCTTCACCCAGATCTTTCATATCAAAGTTCTGGGAGAGGAACGACTTTGTTTGATCAATTACATCCAAATTGGTCCCAAATAATAATATATCATCCACATATAAACATAGAATGACACCTTCACTCCCTTTGAAATGATAGTACACAGACTTGTCGGCTTCGTTGACACAAAAGCCAACAGATGTCATTGTACTATCAAATTTTTCATGCCACTGCTTGGGAGCTTGTTTTAGACCATATAAGGATTTAATCAAATGACACACTCTATTTTCCTGTTCTTTTACCACAAATCCATCTGGCTGCTGAATATATATTTCCTCATCCAGCTCTCCATTTAAGAAAGCGGTCTTTACATCCATTTGATGTACTAGGAGATTATAAGAAGCTGCCAGTGCCAAGAGCACTCAGATTGTGGGTAATATGGCCACAGGAGAGTAAGTGTCAAAGTAGTCTTCGCCCTCTTTTTGCGTGAAGCTCTTAGCCACCAAACGGGCCTTGTACTTTTCAATTGTACCATCAAGCCTACGCTTTCTTTTAAAGATCCATTTGCAGCCCACTGGCTTGCATCCAACTAAAAGATCTGCTATCTCCCAAGCCCATTGGAGATGATGGAGTCCATCTCACTCTGGACTGCCTCCTTCTAGTACTCTGCATCTGGCGATGTATATGCCTCTAGAAGACTTTGTGGTTCATCATCCACGACATAGGTGACATAGTCATCGCCCAAGGACTTTTCAGTCCTTTGCCTCTTACTCCTTCTCAACTCCCATTCTGGAGTTTTGTCATTGCACACTAGGAGCAGAGTGTTCATAAGAACCATTAGGCATGCTATCTTCTTTTTCTCTCATAGGAAATATATTCTCAAATAATGTCGCATCATGGGACTCCATTACAGTATTTACTACAATGTCTGACATCTTGGACTTGACCACTAGAAACCTATAGGCTGTGCTCTATTGAGCATAACCAATAAAGAGACAATCCACAGTTTTCGAACCGAGCTTCTTTTTCTTAGGTAAAGGTACATTTACCTTGGCCAAACAGCCCCAAGTCCGAAGAAAAGTCATGTTAGGTTTTCTCCCTTTCCATCCTTCATAAGGTGTGACCTCACGATTGCGAGGCACAACCCTATTTAGGACATAATTAACTGTGAGAACAGCCTCACCCCACCATGAGTTGGCCATACCTGAACTTTGTAACAAAGCATTCACTAAGTCACAAATAGTTCAGTTCTTTCGTTCAGCCACTCTGTTAGATTGAGGCGAGTATGGTGGTGTAAACTCATGTATTATACCACTTTCTTCACAGTGTTGAGAGAATTCCTTAGGAATATATTCCCCTTCCCGGTCTAACCTTAACTTTATTGTTTTTTCTAGTTGATTTTCATCTTCAGCCTTATAGATCTTAAAATATTCTAGTGTTTCAGCTTTGGTTTTAAGAACATAGATGTAACAAAACCTAGTTGCATCATCTATGAGAGTGAAAAATTATCTTTTGCCACCTTTAGTTATAATTCCATTCATTTCACAAATGTCAGAATGGATCAGCTCAAGTGGTAAGGTGTTCATAACCTCAACAGTATGAAAAAGGTTTACAAGGTTGTTTAGCTTGTACACACACCTCACACTTGTGATTTTTTATCATAGTTGTATTTAGGAATAAGCTCCATCTTGCTCAACCGCACAATAGCTTCATTATTAACATGACAAAGACGAGAATGTCATAAATCATTGTTATTATCATAATATGAAGACTGAAAAATGTTAACATCATTATCAAGAGTAGAAATGCCGAACCTGCCTCTGCAATCATAGCCTTTTCCTAAGAACAAACCAAATTTGGTTGACACGACCTTATTGGATTCAAAGACTAACTTTATTCCTTTCCGACACAGCATCGACCCGCTTAACATATTGCGAGTCATGGCAGGTATGTAGTCCTCAAGAACAAGTGTCTTGCCTAAAGTCAATTTCAGGCATACTTGTCCTATCCCACGTACTGTTGCTGCCACACCGTTCCCTATCAGAACGGTTCTACCTGCTGCACCCTAAAAAGTGGAGAAATATGTTTGATCAGCGCATATGTGTCTAGTAGCACCTGTATCGATCCACTAGATAAATGATGAATCTGCCATAAAGGCCATATACACGTACCCACTACTGGAAGTGCCTGCATCGGGGTCTCTAGCCTCTGCAACAACCACATGCACCTAGGCCTTAGCAGCCTTCTACTGTTCAGGCGTCGGCTCCTTTCCCTTTCGGTTGTGGCATCGATTGGCTTTACAGCCAGGCTCGCCACAAATGAAGCAGACAATCTCCGTCTTCTTATTTTTCATGATCTTAGTCTTGACATTGTTCACAGGAGGTGGCATCTTGAACTTCTTCATATTCTTGCCTGGGTTCTTGTGCTCAACAAGTTTAGCCTGAGCGGGAGCCTTCATCTCTCTATAGCTATTTTTGGACTTCTCCTAGACATTAACAGCAGCGGTCAGTTCTCCAACTGTCAGCCACTTCTTTAAATGTCGACGGGCTGTGTGTAACATCCCAAAAATTTGCCTTTAATATTATTTTAATGTTATTTGTACCTTTTGTGATTTTCTGGAATTTATTGGATTTTTGTGGAATTTATTTGAATTAATTTCAGAACATGTATTTTGGCCTTTTGTGAAAGTTAATTAATTATATAACAAAGATAATATAAAGTTTTGCCAAAAATATTTTTTTCGAGTTCAAAATACCCCAAAGTATTTATGAGAACTTTATTGGATTTTTCCAGATATTTTTATTGCCTTAAACTAATTAAATGAATTTCTGGAATTTTTTTTAAAAGGAAAATCCGGGGAATTAATGGAATAGTAATGGGCCGGGCCCAAGGATGTGTGAGTCTGTGCGGCCCGATAAGCCATTTGCCAGAAACCCTAGATCGTGGTCCTTTGGATCACGATCGAACGGTGGAGATTTCATCGGGAACCCTAGCCCTTCTAAGCCGCTGGATCAATCCGGCGTGGACGCTCAGGATTCCACCGCGTTTCATGTTTCGGTGACCGTCCGATTGTGTCACGTGTGCGGTAGAGATGTCGTTGTCCTGGCCGTGACCGAGAAGGACTCCACCGCCGCGTCGCCGTCGCGTTGGTTTCGTCGTCCGTGTTTGGCACGCCTCCCGGGGTGCTATAAAAGCCGCTGACCATCGTGTCGAGATCCCCGTTTAGCACCGCATCGAAAGCCCCGCTTATCGTCGCCAGAGTTGCCGTCATTGCTGCATTCAAGCTCGCCGTTGTTCCTCGCCGCGCCGTCGAGGTTTTTCCGTGTTTCATCGTCGTCCGGTGGTTGTTCGTCGCTGTTGAGGACAGATCCAGGAACCCCGCTTCAAGGCGCGTCAGATCCGTGTTTTTGCGCCGTCGGTTGGTCGCTGAAACGCTGTCGGGCTCACCTTCGTTCTCGGCGCCGGCAAGCTGCCGCCGCAGGAACTCGCCGCCGTATCTCGCTCGTTCGCCACCGCTCAATTCCTGGTGAGCCGCCGAGATTCCGCCACGTCGTGAGGCGTTCTCCACCGTCCGATTCTGCCGATTCCGTAGATGCGCGCCACGTGTTAGCCATCGGCTAGAGCGGCGCAGCAGTCGACCGCACATCGCCAGGTGGCAGGCACTAGCACCGAGGAGCCATGGACCTAGTCCACGGTGGACCAAATCCAAACCGTGGACCGGGTCTATGGACCAAGGCGACGTGGCGGCACGTGATTGGTTTGGGCGATGGTGACATCAGCATGATGCAGTAATTCGGTTTTCAGTATAAAAATAATTCGGTTAAATCTGATTTTCTAATTTATGTATTTTCAGTATTTATTCAAACTTCAATAGGCTATATCTTTTGCATTTTAACTCGGATTTGAATGATTCAAATTTATAAAAATTTGTAAAATTGAGATCTATTTAATGGTGAATTTTATTTAGTTTTTGGAGTTCATTTGCTCTCTGTTTTGGTATTTACTTGCTTTTCTTCTTCGGTACGCGTAGACGTTGAATTGTGTGACGCTTCGGAGAAAGATCCGTCAACTCAAGATCAAGTTCCAGATCAAGACCAGAACCTATTCCAAGGCAAGTTGCTCTTTGATCATGTTGAACCCATGTTTATACAAATGCTATATTGTTTTACTTTATTGCATAGTATTTCAAGTATACAATTGCTTCAATCTAAATTGGGATCTAGTTAAGCTACCAATTTGATCTATACTCTACCTTGTCATTGTATGCCATAATCTATTGTCACCTTAGATTGGTTCATTATAGTTGGTTAGTAATGATAATCAACATGGGATGGTTAGACTGTATTAGTTGCTTAGCCATGCCACGTCATCGCATGTGTTTGATTCATCGATAATTAATCTTGATTAATGGAATATGGAACAATGTTATGAACTTGTGTGTCATGTGGGATCACACGATGAGATTGAGTTGTTGTGGCGAGTCATGTCACGCAACGATGTTGAATTGTTGATGGCACGTGGTGCTTGGTAATCAACCTGGGTGATAATCATTTAGATTGGGGCAAGGGACAAGGGGCGAGTATGCCAAGGTGGGCCCGATGGGCAGAGGGTATGTGAATGTCTTGCCTTGATCACTCTAAGGACTTAACCTTGCAAGCCTTTGACCTGAGTCAAACATGCAACCACATGTCTGGTATGGGACAACCTAGCTGATTAATTTGCAATGTCTTAACTTTGGTACTATCTTGGTCGGTGTGAGTTCCCGAGTTATGGAGTAATTCACATGGCGCAAGAGGGGGCCCTGGATGTGGTAACCAGTCCCACCAGTGTTGAAACCTTAGTAGGTGGTACCGGAGGGGGCCCTGGATGTGGTAACCAGTCCCACCAGTGTTGAAACCTTAGTAGGTGGTACCGGGTTAAGCCAGAGCATTGTAAAGGCTTTGTCATGATTTCTCCACCGACACACCAAAGGAAGTGTGTTAATTGCATGGCACCAAGAGATGATCATGTCGTGTGGGTAAAGTGCATAACCTCTGCAGAGTGTGAACCTATTCGAATAGCCATGCTCGCGGTATTGAGCAATGCTCGGGAATTACAGTTAAGGGTTAGTTTAACTAAATGGAAAACTTGGTTGGGATGGCAGGATTGCCATATGGAAGGTTGGAACTTGATTTAGGAGTGAAAAACTTGGTTTACTTGAGAAATGCTGAACCTATCTATTATTGTTATTTGTTTTACAGTCTTTACAATCTATTTATTGTATCTGTTCAAAAATGCCGCTTTGTTGCAAAATAGCCATGATAGCCTATCCTTTGGAATAAGCCTTGCATATAGCTATGCTAGAATTGCATTCTGTGCACAACTTGTTGAGTGCTTTATGTACTCACCCTTGCCAACAATAACACCACCAGTTGAAGAGTCTACATCAATGTTGGAGGAGAGATTCCAGGAGGAGACGAATGTTTAGGGCGCAAGCCTTGTCAGTTGCCTGTGGTATACTGAGGGGTTGTCTACGTTTTCATTCCGCTGCAGTTTAATATGTTGTTCAACCTTGCGAGGCATAGCCATGTAAGTTGACCATAAGGTCATCCAACTAGTAGTATATGTTATATGATGTCTTTCATAATATTTCCGCTATGTATGATTGTGATATTTACTGATGTTGAGCCTGTGTGCACTAGCGTGATCCTGGACTAGTGTGGTATACACAGAGGGTCCGGATTTGCATATTCGGGTCCCGACACTGTGACAAAGTCATGCTAAGAAGGCAACTTAGCTAGGATGGCATTCACATGAAAACCCTCTGGAAGAACACACTCGTACTGACCTAAGTCGCATACGAGGAGCTGCAGCTCATGGATTTGTTTCATGATAGATCTGCCTTCAACCATTTGGTAATTCAGGCATTTTGTCGTGATAAAGGACTCATTTCCATTGTCGCTCTTAGCATATTTCTCATTAAGCTCCACCCAAATCTTGCGTACCTCCGTGAAATTCATGTACACGTTGAAAAGCTTGTTAGACAAGATGGCTAAGATGAGGGCCAATGCAGAAGTGTTGGCCTTTTCCCAACTGGCCCTCTTCGTAGTTAAGTGTGATAATTCGGCCTTGCTGGTTACATCTTCCCCCGGAGGGGCGGGCATCTCTTCGCTGATGACCCAGAATAATTCGAGTTCAATCAACCAGAGCTTCGCCCTAGCCTACCACCTTTTAAAGCTAGCCCCATCAAACACTTATGGCATAATCGCATCTAAGGACACTGAAGCCATTGATACAATAATCGGATTTTTGGATTGTTGAGTAAAATGCGATATTAAGAGCAAGAATATAATACTAATCCCAAATAACAATATGATGAAAATTACATAATTCAAAGATAGCAAAATTGACATAATTACAAAGATAAAGCATATCATAAAATTTATTTCAACTACGCAATGAATCATGACTACTAAAGCAAACTAATTTATATTTGATTGATAGTGCTCTCAGGTGTCGAGTTGCTAAAAGATTAAATCTTCAGCCTCCTCAACACAAAGGGTAGAGCTGCTAGAGACTAGTCTCTTACCTTCTCCACACTTGGGTCAAATAATCACAGTTGAGCTAAACAATTAATTAAGCAAATAAGGCTTTGAACCCTTAACGTCCTAATCATGCACAATAATGTATTTATAATCAATTTCACTGTTTAAATGTTCAGAATTTAGAGTATGATCAGTTCAGTCAACAGATTACTTTTCAATTGAGCTACTAAATCTGTGAACAGAGCATTCAACAAGAATTTGACAGTGATCAACAGAAGATCAAAGCAACATGTACAAAACATCAATTGAATATGACAATGGTACTGAACAAAGATGAATGACTATCAACACTTTCTAGCAATAACAGGAAGCACTGCTAGCAACTCAAGGCCAGATTTACAATGTCAATTGTTTAATTCATTGATTGACCCAATTTGCATCATAGAGCAATAAACACACGCAACAATAATCTGAGTGTAATTCTCAGAAAAACTCATTGTGGAACAACACTCAAAGCTGTTCAGATGACAGGGCAAGGCACGACAAATAGTCGATGTCCCAGAAATTCGATTGCCGCCGTAAGTGCCACGGATGGAAAGGCCTGGATTCGGAGATACAATGCCCTTTTCGCAATCATGACACACTGAGTGTGAATTCGAGCCTCAAAAGTAGCTGCTCAAGATAATCCCACCTTACTATTCTTCGGATCCAAGAGCAAGGAGTCAACCACATAACCATTGCACAAGGATGCTTAGATCAAATCAAGCACTAGGGCTCCCAGCACCATAATCAAGTGCAAAATCACAGCGCAGGTGAGCTCGGGTCAAAGCCAAAATCCTAGAGCACACAACACCGAACCAAGCACAAGATCACAGTGCAAGGAATGCCCAAATGAAGGCTCCTTACTCCCAGGAATAATCCCAGGACCACACTGCACGCCGACGAATCACCGACCGGCCACAAACCGAAAAACAAGAGGGAACTAACGGGAGGAATCAAGATTGAAATCTTTTGTAACCTATACTGGAAGGACTCAAGCCGATAGAAATAGAGGAGAGGGAAGCCTCCATGCTGCAGAGCTCGTGCACCACCACCAACGGCCTCAGCCGAACCGACGAAATCCCCGGAGGTGGTTATGCCGACGCCGCCTGCCCCATATCTGAGATGAGGACTGAGTCCTCTGTCTTCCCGTCTCCCTCATCTATACTGCCCTAGTGGGCCGGCCATAAGGCCCAAAAGCAAATGGGCCAGTCCAAAAACCATTCTCCAAATGCAAAATTCTAGCCAATATCTCAACAATCCCCACCAAGTTTTGAAGATGGAGAAATAATCTTATTTGATATACAGTTGTTTGACAATGGGTACCTTGCAGGTTTGAACCTATTGTCTAGTTACGAGCATTCCGTCTCTGCATAGACGAAGGAGAACTAAAGCCTGATCCCACGCCTTGTGTGAGAAACTTCACACTAGCAACACTTTGTACGTGGCAGCTATTATTTCAGCTCTCGGGTTAGGACTTTCCGATCATGTCCTATTATCTTAATTCATGAGATATCTTCTAGAAGTATACCCATAACTTCCATTAATCACGACCTCACGATTATACTCGTATAGGTGAGTTCTCTAAGGAGTCCTATAGGACAACTCCTATTGCAACACGACATTGAACTCATTAAGAGCTTATAGCTCAACCTGCCATACAGAAGAGCACTGCAGCTAATGGAACCCTTAGATATGCTCTCTAGATCACACAGTTTGTTTTCCTAAAGCCTAGTTCACAGGATAGCATGAGCTTCGCAATAGTGCTAGCGTGCAACAGGAGCTTGACAGCTGGATCTCTACATAGGTAGGTATTAGGTAAGTGATTTAATTAAGTAAAGTAATTAATAAAGTGATTAATTAATTAAAACTGATTACTTAGTGGATTTTGATCGCTCATTAATACCGAGGAAGGGGTGCTCGACAGGAATCTTTCCACGGCATAGAAGTGCGACACCTGTCCGCCTTCCGCGGTCGAGGAGAGACCATTTTAAAAATTTTATTAAAGAAGCTAGATTAAAAAATATATGCAGGCGCTAGAAAAGCAAAGGATGTCGTTTGTGAACTCCTATGACCAAAAGGGGAACATGCTGAAGCGACTGTGCATGCCAAGACGATTGGAATTGTGCACACTTCAGGCCGTATATATAATTGCGCAATAGGTATTCCCAATTGAGCATCTAGAGTATGTACAGAACATCGGATGCACTAATTTGTCAGTTTGTTGTCCACTGGTCGCCCTCGAATTAACCCCCATTTCTAACTCAACAAAAAGATACTTCATCCTCTAACACAGTTTATTATATGAAAACGGGGAGAAATGGTAATTTGGAACGCGAGAATTCTGCAGAAATTTGTTAGGGAGACATCCACCTTATGAAAACAGCTGTTTCTTTACCAATATCAAGAGATGAGGTAATCATTCTTGTCAGAGATAAACCCCATTGCGTAATGCCATGTTTCCAACGAGAGTTCTGACCAGTGCTCAGTAATTTAATCGCACAACAGAAATGGTGTAGAAGTAAGAAGCATGCTTAGCGGTCAAAAAAGTTGCATGACGGTCATATCTTGCACCCAAAGCAAAGGAGATTAAGAGTATTAGAACCTAATAAACAAATCAGTTCGTGATTTTGCTTCCCCCTCAAAAGAATCAAAGGCTTACCAGTGCAGTTAGCACTGATTAACGCCTCCAAGGCACACACTAGAATCAAAGTTTTTAAGGATCGGGATGCTGAGCATGGTCGTGTTCGAGTGATCAGAATACCAAGCACAATCATACTCAAGTTAACAGGATCAAGATCGTAGGATGTACCTCCAATTACAGCAAGACTAGTATTTTCAGGTTTTGGAGGTGCTGGACTATCAAATTGCCTATTCTCTGTGTCTCTGATCGAGAAATCAGAAAGAGATTTCAGCTCACCAATCTTTGTGAGCATGGAAATTACAGACAATTCTTGACGCAATCGATAAGGAACTGAACTCAAATTCGGATGAGATCATGGTAATTGGGATAGCAGAGGCAACAGAGGTTAAGAAAGACCAACCTGACAAATAGTATAGATGTCATTATCTTATCAGAAACATAAGAACAGAGTAATAATCAAGAGACCAAAATCTCCAAGAATACCAACTAAATAACATAATAATAATCGAATAACAGTAAGTAGCTGTGACACAAAAGGAATTAAGTAGGACAAATCTCTTGATCTAAAAACTTATCCCTTGACTCTCATCTGAAGCTTAACTGAAGAACTCATCAAGCTTCACTCTATACACCCAACATCCCGGTGCACACCAACCAATCCTCTCCTCAACCTCATCTTAACCTGTCTCTCTCAAGCAGTTTATTATTCACAACCCAATTAGCCATCAATCCAAGCTCGAATTGTTCCTTCCTTCCAAACTACAAAGGAATAATTGATGATTTGCCCTCATTTACTTATGCTATCATCATTTATCCCGTGATATCTCACTGACTGTGGCCCTAGGGCCACATATCAACAGGACAAACGATCAATTCTCCATCACCAACCTCCAATCCTTTTCACCATCACTACAACGGCGACGCAAACTGATCGAATCGACGACGATGCGGAGAAGAACAGACACCAACCAATGCAAAAACCAAGAGGGATATATGCACCTTACTCTTCTTTACGCTGGTAGCTATCAATCAAGAACACTACAAATCTAAGCATGACAATGACCACGTACACTTGTGACGGTGAGCTTGGCTGTCTCTTCCACCCCGGAGGCGTCGAGGGGGCGGAAGTGAAAGTGACAATGCTTCTCTTGGTAAAGAATTATTGGTAGAGCGGAGGTGGCGGCGGCGACGCGTATGGGATGGGGTATACTGGCGGCAATGGGCCGGGGTATGCGGGTGGCGGCGGTGGCGTCAATGGCGGGGACGGGACAAACGGCTTGCACTGGAAAGCGGCGCAATCGACGGGCGGGCGGGAGTAGAAAGCGGCGCACTGCTGCGGCGTCCGCTGGGCGGGGCGGTTCGGTAGGCAGTTCCGGCGGTTGCCGACGGTCGGCACCACGCGGGCGCATGACGGCGGCTCGCCGGTGAAGAAGTTGTAGGAGATGGTGAAGTTCTTGAGCCGCGGGAGGTCGCACACCGCCTCCGGCACGGTCCCGGAGAGCCGGTTGTGCGCGACGTCGAGCTGCTCCACCTTCCGCATCCTGGCCACCTCCGGCGGCAGCGGGCCAGCGAGGGAATTGAAGCTGACGTCGAATACGGTGACCTCACGAAGCAGCCCGACCTCCGGCGGGACGCACGAGTCGAGCCCGTTGTCGATGAGGATGATCTCGTTGAGTGTGTCGGACATGTTGCCGAGGCTGGCCGGGAGGCAGCCACTGAAGTCGTTGTTGGCGAGGACGATGACGGACACCGGAGAGTTGCCGAAGTTGTCGGGGAGCTGGAAGCGGAGGCGGTTGTGGTTGAGGAAGATGGCGTCGAGCGGGCGGTCGAAGAGCTCCCGCGGGACGGCGCCATCGAAGTCGTTGAAGCGGAGGTCGAGGAACCTGAGGGACGGGAGGTCGAGCACAACGGCCGGGAACGGCCCGACGAAGCGGTTGTTGCTGAGGTCGAGTTCGTGGAGGAGGCGGAGGCGGCGGAGGGTGCCGGGCACGAGACCGCAGAAGCGGTTGGAGTTGAGGTGGAGCAGCGCGAGGTCGGCGAGGAGGCCGAGCTCCGGCGGGAGGTACCCCGCGATGTCGCCGTGGTTGAGGTCGACGCCAGCGACGGCGAGCTCGCCCGATGACGGCAGCGGCGCGCAGAAGACGCCAGTGTAGGTGCAGACCCCCGGGCCGACCCAGTCGGCGGTGAGGTTCTTGGGGTCCGAGAAGATGGCCCGCTGCCTCCACGCCTGCAGCGCCACGTACGCGTCCCGCAGCCGCGGGCTCGGGAACCGCCACGCCGGGTCCACCTCCACCGCCGCCATCCCCCTCCCTTCCCCCACCCGCCTCCCGCCACCGCCCCGCCGGCGGCGGCGGCGAAGGCGAAGCAGCAGAGCAACAGCACCACTCCCTTCCTCATCTCATCACTCTCATACCACCACCAAAACAAATTAGCTAGGGAGAACAAACCAAAAGTAAACTTGCTTAAAACCAAACCAAACTTCCCAGTGCAATGTTGAGATTTGGCAGCGTTTCTTGGTGGATGAGAGGAGTTCTTGGGTGGAATGGAGAGGCTCTAGCAGTGGCAGTGGGAGTGGAAGAAGAAGGAGGTGGTTTTGTGGGGGACGCGTAGCTAGCGGAGTGAGAGGGCGCGGCGCAGGAGGAGGATTTATGGCGGGGAGGGGGTAAATAGTAATGCTTGGGGTCCCCCGCGTTTGTCTCCGGATTACAGTACCAGGGTAATTATGGCGGTGATGGCGTGGGTTTAGTGGTGGTTTGTTACTGCTAGGTCCATCGCTGACCCACTGTGTGCTATAGGCAGCCGAATATCTCTCGCCCAATTCGAAATCGGATTCGGTCGAGATTGGATTCGAGACCGGATTTTATTATCCGGTCGGATTCGGGATCGGATCCGGATACTTGGATTTGGATTCGGGATCGGATCCGGAGCATCCAATATCCGATAAATATAGGACGGGATCCGGATATTCGAATTTTTTATTTGGATTTTTCCTATTCGGATATCGGATCGGATATTCGGATTTTCCTATTCAGATATCAGCAAAGCCCAACCTATTTTTATCATATTTTTTCCATATCAGCGTATTTATTTTAACAATTAGTTGGTTCTATTGATTCTCAAGTAGCACATTCTTTCTACGACGTCTATTGAGTTTGATTGATATATAACTTGTTATTATAGTCATGTACTCGTATAGTTTTAATTCAATATATGTTACTCCATATATACGTGTATTATCCGTATATCTTTATTCGTTTCCGACTCGAATCAGTCACATATCGATCCTGTATCCGTATCCTGAATAATCGGAATCCGTATCCGTATCCGGTTCCGAATCCGGCTAACCCGTATCTGGTTCCGAATCCGGGAAACAATATGGGTTAGAATATAGAAAGAACAATATCCACCCGCATGTGATCCATTTTCATCCTATGCAGCAGTAAATGATTGGGGGTGTCTACGCGTGTAATCCAAGGCCAAACTAGATAGAGAATCAGTTTCGTACAGCTTGGATTTTAATCTGGAGCATAGAAATTTCTTATGGTTTTCGAAGGGAATTATATTGTCTCCTGTTAGATTACTGCAAAATCTCCTCTAGGAATACATGGTGAGATATGATACCGCGTATTCTCTCAGGTCTCAGCACGATAGCTAGCCTTGGTGAACATATTATATGCATGATAGGTTAACAAAGTGTAGCATTGATAATACAAGTATACAACTATAGTTAAAAACCAAACGTCATGCAATGTCTTTCTTCTAGAACATATGAATTTAATCAGAATAGGTACAAATTAATCTCATGAATTTTAGGAATTCCCGTATTTCCTAAATTTGCTTTTAACTTTTGCGTGGCAAGTTAGATGTAATAGCAAATCAAAATCAATCTCTAATACAAGGATCCATTTGGAACGCATGAATTCATAGGAAATAGTTCAATTCCAACAAAAATGGATAAAAACCAACAGTTTCAAATGGCACCTAAATTATATATGCAACTTCGTCATCGTCGTAGTATATATATATATGTATATATATATATATACATATATATATATATACATATATATTTGCAACTATGCCTCCTACCGAATGCAATTACAAAAATAGCCTCGTCTCTAACCGCGGAAGTGATTGAAGGTGACACGTGTCACCTTCCGTGCTCCCGCATCTCAGAAAAGCTACGGAGCTCCCAAAGCGTGGTAGGCGCTTTCACAGTGTTTGAACGCTGAAGGTGACATGTGTGGTGATTACGGCGTTTCCGTGATCAGAGATATGACTATTTTTATAATTGAGTTCGAAAGAAATTCAAATTTTTTTAAAAAAATACATAAAGGGTAGAAAAGTAAACTCCTGGATCTTATGATGGTCACTCATGGCTATGATTGATGATAACATTATACATCGAGAACGTTCACATGCCATATTGTGTGCATGTACTACACTGCAACTGCCTATACAAAATATTACATCGCAACGTGTTCAATGACAAGTGCTAAATTAAACTCGGAGGTTTTCTCAGTCCTTACAACAAATGATGGTGCCTTGCAATGATTTATGGAGTAGTCAAAATATTAAATATATACTACTAAAAATAATACACATTTGTACTTTACCGAGCCATATTAGAGCTTCGGTTGGAACACGAGAATTTTGTAGGATGCTATCAAATTCTTGCATCACAAACTGGGTCTTAAAGGAGCTATTGCCCTGTCTGACTTGCACCATCCTTGTTTTACCCTCTTATTCATGGCCATTAACCATCTAACGTACGCAAGGAGACGCACATAATTAATTCCAACTCGATCGAATCCGAGTACGATGATTCGCTCCAACGTGCTCGTGCTGAAATTGATAAAGCACATTCACCAACCTATACCTTCGTAATTTCGCAGGCTTTTAGTATTTTCCAGCTTGTTTATTTTTACCTTTGAAGTCAAGCAACATGCGAGTGACAGAAAGAAAAAAGAAGTAGAAAGTTAAAGGTAAGAGTATTTAGTATTTACAGTCAACATGCATGTGGATGTGGGACAGGAAAAACAAAGGTAAAAGAGCATAGTACTCTCCGAGGTCACAAATACAAATAGTTATAGTTTTAGATATCGATCTCTAAAACATCAGCTTGGACTACTAATTTCTATTATAATATATTTATAAAATCTAATAAAATTATGATATTATTAAAATACTTTTTAAAACAAATCTACACATATGATTTTTATATATTCAATTTAAATAGTTAAAAAGATGTTAACACTCAAAGTTTCAAAAGTTTGGCGACACATATGCCCAAAATAACAACTATTTATGACTGGAGATAGTATTTTTTACAGAGTATATGTACATGGTACAGTGTAATGTTTATGCACATAGGGTCTCAGAGGAATTTAAGTTCTCACAAGCATAAGCTAGTTAATTAACCTATATATAATCCACATGGTTAAAGAAACATAATGTAAAGCCCACATGGTCTTTCTGCTTCGGACAATAAAATAGTAGAAGCAAATGGAAATAATTATTTTAGCTTGTCGGAGCATTTGGGTGATGTTCTCCAGCAAACTCATCCCACGCTGGATAATTGGAAGGATGAGGGCATGTTTGTTTTTGTTTTTGCTTTTGATTCTAGATTCTGGTCTCAAAAGCAGAATAAAAAACAAACAGCTTGATTCTAGGAATCGATTCTCACAATCTAGCCCACCCATATACACTAGAATCCACAATCCACTTCATATGTGCTTTTAGATTCTAGTTTTTGGAGAATCAGCTTCTCTACAACCACAATACAAAATCAGCTTTTAGAGAATCCTAAGAAAAAAAAAATTAAATTTGAATTCACAATAGTCATCCATCAGACAAAGAAGAAATGTTTCCTTCTATACTCCTGAGAGTACGTACTCTCGCTTCTCATATACTGAGTAAATAAACAAGTTATATATCTTTATCTTTTTTAGCATATTCTAATAATGATTATAGATACTCCAAAGTGAGTTACATGAAAATTTTCATCGAAGTCCACATTTTAGAGCATAATTTATGAATATATGCCTTTTAGATATGAAAAATGGTATATAGAAAAAAATAATGGGCTTACATACTCCCACTTCTAATATACTACTTAGATGAAAGTGTTATACTTCTTTATCTTCTTTGTATAATTAAATATTAATTCTAAGATACTCCAATATGACATGGTTGGAAAAATTTCATCAGAGCCCTTTATTTTTTGCTATATACCATTTTTCATACGTAAAAGCAGTATATTCACAAATTATGCTATAAAAAGTGGACTTTGATGAAATTCTTCATGGAACTCACTTTGTAGTAACTTATAATTATTATTATAGTATGGTCAGGAGGATAAAGATGTATAAATGTTTTATTTAAGTGGTATAAAAAAAGTGGGAGTACGTACTCCTAGGAGTATTGAACCATTTTCCTATATATTTCCTAAAAAATAGTACAAGCAATAGTTAAGAGCATGGGTGAATGGCTATTCCTTTTTAAGATAAAGTGTTCTTGTTTAAAAGGTAAAAAGGAGCGACTAGCGTTCGGACATCCGATCTAAGCGGTAACTATGTACGCTCTCTACCACCGTTCAATGCTGCATCAAGGGATGGGCGATGACCCCCACCCGCTTCTCCCCTACCCCTCGATATGGCGAGTTGCAAAACCTATTAGAGAAGGAGGTTGCGGCCTTGCCAAGGAGGAACGTGAGGCTTATAGCTTAGTTCGCCAAGGTGGCGCTAGCAGAGGTGGTGGAGCATGAGCTCACAGAGGGCACGACACATGTTACCCAAGCTTGCAGAGCATACTAAAAAATCTAGCATTCAAAACAAAACAACTTCATATTAGAAACAAAGCAACCCAACAACGTGGTGCATCACATAAGAAATATGACGCAAACATCAATAAACTCCGATTGTAACATCAACAAATATTGAATGCAACAAAATAATTCTCATCTTGCAACATATCGACGTAACTGATGCTACAAAAAAATACTCTTGTTGCAACAAAAGGAAAAGATATTTGCAACAAATAGTAACTCTGGTTGCAACAATCCTTTCAAACGAGATACACAAGTCTACAACATTCATACAAAACATCTACAACATCTTAATACACCTGATACAACAAAAAACATTTGCTTGCAACAAATAATCGACTCACTTACCTTGGCCTTCGGCAGCTGTAGTGACACGCTTGCCCTTAAGGCACCAAATGTCGTCGTAGGCTCGCCCCGCCCTTAGTCCTCCACTTACCTGGTGCCTAGTCTTTGCCTCTCAACACTACCTCGTCGCCAACCATTCACTCACTATTGGTCTCCTCACCACCTCTGGCCTTGACCTTGCCAGATCAAGTGAACTCTAGTCGCTCCTCGCAAGGGAAGACCTCCACACGAGCTCCGACTGTGGATGGCCTCATCAATTGCGAGTCACTATTATAGAAAACGTCATCACAGATGATTTTCTAAACTATTTGTAAACATGTGTTAGAGATATCACACGCTCATCATAGACGGTTCAGAAACCATCTGTGAAAAATATATCTGTCTATGATAATTGTATATCACAGACGGTTAAAACTACCAACCGTCTATGGTATGAGTCATATCACAGACGATCGGTATTTCCAACCATCTATGATGATCTTCCTAGCACGTACTGCATAAGCAATCTATTAGGCTGCTCATGTTGTTTAAATACTAAAAAAATAGATCCATAATGGCAGCTGCAGGTAATTCATGGGTGTGCAATAACTTGTATCTCATGTTACAGTTAGACAGCAAAGCGGTAGCAACATGTCATATAAATACATCATCTGGGTTGCGCCACCAGACATACACAAGAAAACTAATCAATATTTTGCATTCAACAAAGTTGCAGAACTTAATTTGATACCTTATTTAGTAAGAATATCAAGTGTTTGTGCTTGGCATTCTCCTTCAGATGTTTCTCTTTATGGTAGCACCTAGTAGGCCTGGACATTCGGTTTATACGATTTTGTCGGTTTATTCGGTTTTTGAAAAATTCGGTTTTTGAGTTCTGCAAACTGAAACCGAACCGAATTAACCGAACTAATTCGGTTCGATTATCCGAATTTTCAACCAGCACATGTTGAACATCACAACAACAAAATGCATTCAGCAATGACTAGTAGGTACTGATCTTAGCAAAGTGCATGTAATACCACCACAAAATACGTTGTCCAGGCGTCCAGCAATGACAAGCAACTAAAAAGCATAGTACAAATACATTGTCCACAAATGACAAGCAACTAAATAGCACAATTTAAATTTTGCCATTCCAAAATGCTAGAAACAAGGAGCTTCAAACTTCAAAGCATGTAGAAGAATCAAGAAGCAAGAGCGAAGAGCAAAGACAAGTGCACAACCATCATCCATCACTCCTCCAGCTCCAACCAAAGACGCAGAGAGCAAAGACGCGACCATTCACCAACACTCCTCCATCACGCATCAGCAGCAAGCCAGCAGCAATGCATCACACCTCCAGCACTATCATCATATCTGATAATAGTCAATGTGATTACAACAACAGTAATTATTGTGAACATCAGTGTTGCGATAATATACAACGTTGTTAGTGAAATGAAACTTTGCAAATAGAGATGGATACATGGAGGACACCACAAATTTGCTCAATAATGTATTAATGTGTAAATACATCATATGTTGGCCAAACTGCAAGCAACAAAGGTATGGTTATGAACCAAAATATCCCTTTGATATTTTCCCACACATGGCAGTCACATCATTACAAATTGACACCTAAAACTCCGAAATAAGGAGATCAGTGGCGATCTATGAGATGTTCCGAACAAACTAAAAGCAAATATGTTTTGTAATGACTTGATCTTTGAGGAACCACAATCTCCCGGTTTTTCTATTCCATGAAGTAATAACATAATAGAAGTAAGTATCATAAGGAATGTCGAGTATGTAATAAAAATATGAGTTGGATTGATTGAAAAAAATAGTATGAGTTAGACATAATGATAGTGTTACTTTCTGCACGCAGAGGGTGATGAGCACATACTTCATGTAGTAGTCTCACTAGGTTTGGTTACGAACTCGAATATGGACTTGTCCTTGGAAGAATTTTCAACATCTTCTGCAATTATGGCTGAAATGGAATAAAATCAATAAATAGTCAATTGTAACAAGGAAGAAGATAAATATAATTAAAGCAAAAATCCGTAAGTAATTTGTTTATTACCTTCCTCGATTTTGGCCAAATCTGCTGGATCTTCTTCAATATTGATAGGGAGGGATCGCCGTAACCAATCTTGTGTACAAACTAGGCATTGGACCATGAATGGTGTGAGTGAGCTCCTAAAGTCATCAAGGACACGTCCGCCTGTGCTAAAGACTGACTCAGATGCAATTGTTGATATAGGAACTGCTAATACATCACGAGCCAAGTGAGACAATAATGGGAATCTAGGAGAATTGCACTTCCACCACTCAAAAATATCAAAATTCTCACTGTCTTCTTCATTATCTTCACTAAGGTATTTGTCAAGTTTAGACTTGCTAGTGCCGGTTCCAATATTACTCGTCCTCATCTTTTCCGCAATTAAGGATTTCATCAACCTAGCGCTCCTTTCCATAGGTTCTTGTGAATCACTTGATTGTGGTGCCTTATCACTTGAAGCATATAGTTTTCTATACTCATCAAACAAAGAACGAAAAGAATCATTCACATTATTCCAAACTTCCTTTCCTTCTTCCTCACCAAACATCTCCAAAGTAGCTATATTTGTGTAATTAGATAGCTTATATCTTGGATCGAGTGCAACAGCAATAAACATGAGCATGTTCAACTTATCCTTATCTCCCCAATACTTGTAGTATTTATGAAGCATTCTTTGGCCCATTTCCTTACGCATATCATTATCACTATGACACCATTTTCGCAACAAAAACAAAACATCTCTATCTCATGAAATAAAATGTTTGATGTTACATGATGTGTGGCGGAAACACGAAGAGTGAGCTTATAAAAGTGTCCAAGAAACTCAATTATCTTCTTTGCATTCTCCCAGTCTTCACTTTCAGGAACTACAAGGCCTTTCTCACTACACAATTCTATTGCATAATATGGGTCTTTTTCACCATACCTTTCAAATACATTCTCATAAATTGATGTAGCATTCAATATAAGGTATGTCGAGTTTCATCTAGTACAAACATCTAGTGATAAGAATGCTTTACTGTCCACCTTTGGCAATTCATCACATTTCTTAAATCTAGATATTCTAGATGGGGAGTTCTTAATAAATTTAACAGTAGCACAGACACGTTGAATTGAAACTGACAATTCTTTTAGGCTATCAGAAACTATCAAGTTAATGATATGTGCAGCACACCTCATGTTAATATACTTACTTTTAGCAATGCTAATGTTAGAATTATTCAAGACCCTTCTCATGTAATTTAGAGCACTATCATTAGAGCTAGTATTATCAACAGTTACTATGAAGACTTTTTCTATGCACCATTCCATCAAACATTTCTATAAAGATTTCCCAATGTCCTCTCCCTTATGACCCTTTACCAAAAAAAAACCAATGATCTTCTTATGTAGCTTCCAATCATTATCAATGAAATGTGCTGTTACACACATGTAGTTCTGTTGTGTGTTTGAAGTCCATGTGTCAGTTGTAAGGGAAACTCTTTCACAAGAATCCTTCAAAAATTGTTGGAGCTTTGCTTTCTCATTATTGTAAGTGCGAACAGAGACCCTAGTGGTTGTTCTTCTAGAGGGAACACAGAAACGTGGACAAGCTTTGGACATGAACTTTTTAAAGCCTTCGCGTTCAGAAAATGCAAAAGGAAGCTCATCTATAATGATCATTTCAGTAAATGCTTCTCTAAGTCCCTCGGGATCAAACTTCCAAGTGGAAATGGCACAATTACTACTTTCCCCCTGGTTTGCTTGTACTTGTAAAGTACCTTGCTTATGGTCTGTATTCTTATTAGGATTACGCTTGCAGATTCTCAAGTGTGAGTTTAAGGAGGATGTACCATTAGTTCTAGGATCATAGTGAAGCTCACGGCTGCAATGTTTGCACTTGGCCTTCAAGACATCTCCAACTTTGATCTTGCTAAAGCTTTCCCATACATCTGGTCTTGGTGCCATTGTTTTTCTTTTCTTAACCTCTTGCTGCGGCTACTGCTGCTCATTCTCTGTCTATGCAGTCTCAGTCTCGGTCTCGCCCATTTGGCTATCACGATTTGTAGGGTTTCCTTCTGGCTCCAACATCTACAAATCAAGCAAAAGTGCAACACAATGGTTAGTGAATGGAAATAAAAAAGAATCAACCAAGCAAACAAGCAATGAAGTGAACACATACATTGCAGGATAGTTCAGTTGCCAACGCCGTTTTTTGAATTGCACACTAAGATGAGATACCTTGAGAAATGCATAGCATACATTATATAAAGCATTAGTGATTAAAAAAAGAGTCACCTTAAAAAGTCATTTAAGAGTTGTATGGTTTAATGATTTTCTTGTATATACCAAGATTCTGTGGAATGCCCCATATAGCCTCATGTATAAACTGAACAAGAAGCAATTTTCAACAATGGATTCCTTAGGATGCATTAGAGATTCTGTTTCCCTACATTAATATGTTTGAGAGACAAAGTTCTGATAGCTTAATTTAGCCCAAAAGGCTAGAAGTAAAAGACTCCTTTGGTTATATATTGATATAAAATAGTCACAACAAGAGCAATCAGTGTTGCCTACCTCATTTAATCTCACAATTAGTGCTTGTTGTATACAATGATTCAAAGAAGAAATTGCTCCCACTATCTATGATTTGTCTCGAGTTGTTTTACAGTTAACAGGATGAATTTCCACAAGAATCCCATCTCTAATAAAATAGAATGCAAAAACACCTGTATTTCAGGGCTTATAGAACCAACAAGTTGGCATTCTTAGAAGCATACATCACTGATTCACTGAATCTACAGGTAGTCACGTGTAACACCCTGAAATTTACCCTAATTTAAATTTTTTAGTATTTTTATTTTTGAGAATTTTTGGGAATTTATTGAAATTTACTTGGATTTGTCCAAGTATGGCCTTTCTTGAAATCAATTAAATAATGGAAAAGTTTATGTAAAATTTTATTGAAAATATTTTATTTGAGTTCCAAATGTCTCAAAGTATTTTCTAGAATTTTTTCTAGATTTTTCCGGGTATTTTTGCTATTTATTTTGGCTTTGTTTATTTATCTGAATTATTTTTAATCAGAAATATTTTAAAAATTAGGTGAATAGTGTTGGGCCAGCCCAGCACTGTGCTCATCCCGGCCCAGTGCATCAGAAACCCTAGCCGCCGTGCGTCCGCATCGTCGGATCGAGATCAAACGGTCACCGTTGCGCCGCGTCGCCCGCGCACGTGCGTCATCGGATCGTCGCTTCTTGGACGGTCGAGATGGAGCCACGTCAGTCCGACTGGGCGTAATCGCCGGAGTTAACGCCGCCGAGCATTTCCGCTCGTAACGCCGCCTATAGCACGCACGTCGAGGCTCTTTAAGCTGTGTCGGTTAGCTCGTTCTGCAGAGAACTTCAAGACGCTCCTTTTGACTCTTTGCACGCACGCCGAGACCTTCTCTAGCGCCTGTGTGAGCTCGCCGTAGTTGTTCTCTCGCTCCGCCGTCGTCCTTGCTTCGTTCCGCCATCGCCAGTTCACCTCTGCCGCTGCCGAGGTCACTGGAGTACCGATCTCGCCGAGATGCGTCGAACGCGCCACTTCTTCACGCCGGGAACGCTCTGCAACGCCGTCGACGTCCTCGTCTTCCTCAGCTCCGGCAGCCTCTCCTTCTTCGCCGCCGTCAACCTCGTCGAACCCCGCTGACCGTTCGATCTTCATCGCACCGCGTAGGTGAGTCCACGTAGCCCCTTCTCTGTTTACGTTTGGATTGGATCGTAGCCGTTAGATCTGCGGTGGACGTTTGAGATTGTGCCACGTTTCCTTGTGCACAGTAAACCGCTCCGGTAACCCGCGTCGTTGGATTAGATCTAAACGGTAGAAATTAGATCCGGATTGCCCTAAAGATCCGCACCGTTCAAATTTGAACGCGCGGCGCTGATGGCGCCGCATTTCGCCAACCGCGTGATGACGCGCGGGCGCGGATCGGGATCGACCCATCTCGGCCGTTGATTTCAACGGGCCGTCGGGATTGCGCCGCGTGTCTTCGCGTAAGCCGAGGCATCGCCGGGCGTGCGCAGGATCCAGCCGTCGATTTGGGGTGCGCCGTCGGATGCACGACGCTTGGAGGCGTGGAGCTCGAGGCGTCGCCGAGTCGGTGCGTGCCTGGCCGTTGGATGCGTGGCGCGGTTGGATGCGCGATGCGTGTCGTGCGCATCTCGGTGCTTAGCGACGTGTGTCGGTAGATCTGACTGTTGAATCTTTGACGGTCCCGATTGCACTGCGTGGCTGAGATCTGGCCGTTGGTCGAGTGATGGCCGAGATAGTGACACTTGTTCGTGCACGAATCTCGAGGCAGTCGGCTGACGTCATCAGGTGGGGGCCTGGTGCACTGTTTTGTGGACCGGGTCCACCGTGGACCAGAGCCGGTCCATGGACCCAGTCCATAGACCGAGGCGACGTGGCTGCACAGAGTGCGCCGCGTGTCGGCTGACGTCATGTTGACGCAATAAATCGTGTTTTCAGTGGAAAAATATTTATGTTAATTCGGTTTATTCTTTTTAATATATTTGCAAACTTTAAGAGGTTATAGCTTTTGCATTTGAACTCCGATTGAGGTGATTCCAGTTTCTAAAAATTCGTAAAATTGTGCTATTTTTAATGGTGAATTTTAATTGAATTTTTAAGGTTATATAGTCTACTGTTTTGGTTATTTATTGCATATGTTATTTTTACGCGTAGACGCAAATTTGCCAGAAAGTTTTGAAGGAGAGTTCATCACTTCAGATCAAGCTTCGGATCAAGACCAGCAACTCTTTGAAGGCAAGTGATGCTTTGATCATTTTGTTCACAGATTTTAAAATGTAATTTATGCTTTGAAATTATGCATGCTAATTTATTTAAATGTATTTAAATTGATTTAGGGTATGTAGCTAATCAACCCATATTGTTATCACCACCTTGAAATTACTATTTATATGCCTTTAAATCATTGTCCACCCTAAGGTTATTCGTATTTGTTGGATATTAATATGATGCCAACACGGGAGGCTAGACCGTGATTAGATGTTTAGCCTTGCAACGAGTCATGAATTATCTTTCAGAAAATGTATCAATGTTGACTAACGAAATATGGAATGTATTTTGAAAGTGGTGTGATGATGCCACATGATGAGATTGAGGTACAGAGACCTGTGTGGTTCTGTACCGATGTTGAGTTATTGCTGGCATGTGTTGCACAATAATCAACGGGGTGGGAAATAATTTAGACTAGGGCAGGTGGAAAGAGGCTTTGTGCCAGGTGAGCCTGTGTGGCAATGGGTTGATGAGTGATGTGAGTCTATGTGCCACATTGGGCTGTGTGCCACTGTTGAGTGTTGGAAGTCTTGCCTTGGTCAGTTAAGGACCTCACCTTGCAAGCCTTTGACCTGAGTCACCCGTACAACCACATGTCTGATGTGGGACAAGCCTAATTGATTAGGGTTCTGATATCTTTCCTCTGATACCTCGGGGTGATAGTACACGGGGGTGTAACTGTGTGGGGGAGCGTACCTGTGCTGCGGCTTGGTGCCCATCCAACGGTGTTGTCCTGTCCTATACTTCGGCTCTGTGTGAGGGAAGTGATAGTGAAGGCGATACCGGAGAGGTTCATTGGTTAAGGTAGAGGTTCCTGAAAGGCTTTGTTACGGGCAATCACCTGTGTGGTGAGCGACTGTATCTTGTGGGTAAAGTGTACAACCTCTGCAGAGTGTCAAATCTATTCGAATAGCCATGCTCGCGGTATTGAGCATTGCTCGGAGATTACAGTCAAGGGGTAGATCTTCAAAAATAAAATGTGGGAAGGGTGGCTTTGTGCCGATGCTAAGAATGAATTGTTTAAGGCTGTGTGCCGAGAATCTTTGAAGAAAACCCGTTTGAAGAACTTAATATTATATATAACTATTTTCACTGCTTTTAATCTAAATAAGATGCTAGTTTTAAAATGCTGTTTGATGCAAAAGAACTAAGTAAGCCAATTCTTTGGAATAAGCCTTGCATGTAGTAATAGCACCGCATTCTGTGCATTACTTGTTGAGTGCCTTGAGTACTCACCCCTCCTTGCCTATCAATCCCAACACTAGTGGAGGAGTCTACGCCGGCCTGGGAGGAGTATATTGAAGATCCGGACAATTAGGGAGCAAGCCCAATCGGTTGCCTGTGGCAAGATGAAGGCTTCCACGAAGTTTATATGTTTTCCGCTGTTTCCTGTCTACTCTGAAAATGTAAGCCCTGCGTGGCTGATTTATGTAAGAAGACCATAAAGTCGTACAATTCAGTTTATATAAATGTTTGCACTATTTATTACGGTATCGTTGTGAATGTCTGTAATGTTCAACTCTGTAAAGACTGTGTGTGCTAGCGTGATCCTAGACTAGCACAGAATACACAGAGGGTCTAGATTCTTAGAATCGGGTCCCGACATCAGGTAACCTGTTCTAGGATAAGCAACAAACGATCCAACGTACACGTGCATGACAAAGGCAAATCACAGGATAGCGCAATCACAAGTTCACAACCAAGATCTGGAGATGGGGGGAAGAGAAGCTATACCTAGCTACTGCCTGCTTCTTGTTCTTGAAGCAGATCCAGTGCCGGGAGGACGACGATAGTGGCAGTGCCTGGGTTTGCGCCGGCTCAGGGGATGGTCGGATGGGAGCTAGGAGTGTGGTGACACCTGGGGATGGGAATCGGGAGGGCAGCGACGCTGACGGTGGCGGACTGGCTATGCCGTGTCGGCTCAGGTAGGGAAGGTCGGATGGTGAGGCAGCCTGGCGGGAGGGCGCCGGGCGACGGCTCGGGTCAGCCGTGGCGCCATGCCGGCAGTGGCGACGGGCCGGCGCCACTGGTTCGCCCGCCATAGCCGGGTAGGGTTTGCTAGGTCGCCAAAATGAGGAACCGCAGCCCGCAGCGCAGATTGGGAAGTTCTAGTTGGTTGGGGAATTGAAGTCTGACTGTCTGAAGACGTGTGGTTGGAGTTGCGGTCGTGCGTCGATGGCTACTTGGCTGCCTGAGTAATTCGGTTTTTTGGTTTCCAGAACTAAAAAACCGAACCGCAAACCGTAAATAAAAAAACTCGAAATATTCGGTTAATTCGGTTTGGTTTTTATTTAAAAATGCCCACCCCTAGAATCTAGTGCCAATTGGGTCCGTGGCATCCAACACATGCGCAAGGAAAAAAAATACAAAGTAAGCAAACAAGCAATCCGATACATATAGACACTTCTACAAAAAAAAACATAGAGGTGCAACAGATATTTGGTTAATTTGACAGAGTAAAACTAATTTCAACAAGGACAAAAGGTTGCTACATTGACCTGCACAACAACATCTAAAGAGTCAATAACTTCATAAAGTTCACCCCCAAATTCTTTTGCTCTGTCCCTTCTGAAACATTGTATGTCAGACAAGGTCTCGTAAGCCATCTTCCTCTTCCTACTTTAGCAACTTTGATTAAGCATACTTTTCCTCAAATGCATCTAAAAACATAAAATGGCACTTTACCAAGATAGGGAGAGCTATCCTTGACAAATAAGAAAATATAAGTTCATGTAACTAAAGATAAATATTTAAAAGGCTTAAAATCTATTGACTGCAAAAAATATGAAAAATCTAAGACCGACAACAATTATTAGTTTGAGTAGCATAAGAATAGCCAGTAGGCACTCTAGTTAGTATTTTCAAGTTTTTTTAAACATGCATGCGACATGTACATGAGATAAATATGCTCGAGCTGCAAAACTGGACTTCAGGCTTATAGCCAATTGCTTTCTTCTAAAATGGAACTAACTCCCTGCAACCTAAATATTAAACAGCAGGAATGGAATAGTACATAAACATATATAACTCGTACCTTCTCCTTCCCCTTGTTCTTATCGACATCCATCTTTTCAACCCAGGAACCAAGCGCCTGCATCAAAACCAAAACCAAACTTATCAGTAATACCCAACAAAGACCCAATTAAAAGTTATGTTAGGTTAGTTTAGTAAATCAAGTTGCTAGTGATGTAAGAAAAGCTACCCACTGGGAATAAACACTTTAGGCAATTAAATATTCAAGAACATGTACAAGCCTAACCACACAAGAAATTGACTTAACATGCTTAGAAGGCTGATATATCTCAAATGTATAGATTGTATTGGCATTATGATTGATGGTAATATGACAAATAAGAACTGCATTGCATGCTGTGACGTTTTTATCTCAATTTAGGCAAGTTTTTAGTTTAATTGTAATCAAATTGCTCAACAATATGATATGTCATTCGTACAATCTTCCTGATATATAATCACCTACAAGAATCTATCAGGATACTACAATTTGGTTTCCAATATTTAACAGACCATTTATATTTGCATAATGCATATCGTTATATACCTTGAAGCTTCACAACCAGTAGAAATAATAAGTGACCCATTCTTCAGAATTTTCCCTGATTTTGTTTTCAAGGTCTGTGTTTTGCCATTAAATGGTACAACTGGATCCTCATACAACATCTTCCAAAGATGGATAAATGGTTCAGAATGTGATTTTATATTTTTGAACACATTAACTTAACAAAAACAACTAGCGACATCATCACTACCTCTATATCATTCTCCTTATACCATTCAACAGTTTGCCTCTACCCACCAGATCCAACATAGGTTTGAAAACCAAACACAAAACCTCACAAACCAAACTATTAGAGAAATTTTACAATGGATTACATAGGTAGTAAGTAGTGGTAGTAGGAATCAAATCTAACCATTCATTCTCAAGGGTATTTTAGACTTTTCCTATCCATTCATCAGGGGTATTTTAGATTTTTCCTAATTTGTTTACAGTTTTGAATTCACCGAATACCTGGTGATCTTCAAAGACTTCTTATCCATTCATCCGTCATTCATCGGGATCACAGAACGTGTTTTACCGTAAAGAACAGATAGCATGACGGAATTTTTTACCCTTTTACCCCTCTTTCAATTTTACTACCGATACTACAGGTGGTAGTATAACTAGATCTTAATTGATTTCAACCATTAGATTCAAAGGAATGGACGGCTTATATTGATTTTAATCCACTGTAAAAGAGCTCAACTATTAATACTTAGCAGCACAACCCATTACATGAGAGCAATGGAAAAAACAACAACGTAATGATATAATGGGCAAAAAAAGCATAAACCATTTCTGTAATTAACATAGCAAAGTGAATGCACTGAAAGTCTGAAACAGATCAGTACTACCTCTTTGGAGATGATGCAAAGGCAACCATCAGGTATGCTATGCTCGACGAATGTCCTCGCCGCGTACCCCGCCGCATTACCTCCGTCCACGATCACATATACCTGCAGTCCGGTGATCCATCAACCAACACATGAGCATTTCTTAGACATTAACATTACTTACTCACTTCAGACCTTAAGCCGCAAACATCGCACAGGACAAGGACCCATATGACATTTCCCTCCTAATTCCCTCTCCAAGAACCCAATCAAGAAACGAAATAAACATAAATACAGACTCAGATCAAGAACTAGAGCACACACTCGCGATTCTGGTTATCGAACCCGGTGGCTGCAGAGACTGAGAAGCTCCACTAGGGAGGCAACAGAAGCGGTCGGGCGATGTCGCGCTGCCGCAACGGCCACAATGTCTGCGAGTAGTAGCAATGCGACCCCGCCATCGCTGCCACCATGGAAGCCATCTCCGCTGCCTTTCGCCGGAGAGCTGCGGCCACCTCCAAGAAACCAAATAGGCAATGGCAAGGGGGCTGGATGTGATTTGGAGGTGCCGTCGTCGAACTCCCCGCCAAGGTTGGGCACCTTGGAGAAGAACAGCACGAGGAAGACCTCGGCCCACGGGCGGCATGCAACGACGAGCACATGACCCTACTCCCGGGAGCGTTGTAAGGTCGACAATATCGATTAGAGAGGGTTGAATAGGCAGTTTTTAAAATTCTTCACTCTATGACTAACGAATCAACGCCTATGGCAAAATCTAAATAATATGCGGAAGTGTAATTCTAAGGTTTTGATAATTAAAGTCTAAACCAACTAGGCTCACTAAGTGCACTAATAAACTAAGTCTCTAACTATGATTTGCAATCCTAAAAGGCAAGTGTCGACCGATCGTCCGCAAAAGAAGGGGGGAAAGATCGCACAAAGGGGTGAGGCCCAGAGTCGCGTTCGTCCGGGAAGAGGGGTTAGGATACGTGCAGCACCGAGAAGAAGGACGATCAAACAGGGGACACAAAATTTATACTGGTTCGAGCCCCCTAGGTCGGGTAACAGCTCTACTCCAGACTTGCCCATAGGCGAAAGATGTCTAAAAGCTCCTCGGGAGAGAACTACAGGGGGAGCCTGCTGCCGAGGGTAGCGCTGTGAACGGTGGAGTATGTAAGTGTTGCCTTGTGCGATCTTGTTACCGTTGCGGTTCTTTTGATACTGGTCTCTTTCTGACCGGGGCGGTCGATGCGCTTTATAGGCTCCCGGCGCTGATCTTGAGGCTGATGTCAGGTGGCCGTTCGTGAGTTGACGGGAGTAGTTAACCCCAGTTCCCATGCAGGGGGACTGACAGGAGCTGTTTGGGGAGTGGTTGACCCTATTTCCCACGCAGGGGATTCTGATAGGGGCAGATAGCCTCTATTCCCCACGCAGGGGGACTGACAAGAGTGGTTGACCCTAGTTCCCACGCAGGGGATAGAGGTCATCCATACATAAGAGAGGAGATCTATTACATTGAAGTCTGGACCGGGGGTGCCGAGGTCGATGAGGTTGTCGAGGTTTTGCAGCAGTTTGGGGAAGCTCTTGCCCGAGCTCGGGAATAGTCTTCCGAGCTCGACCACCTCGCTCGAGCTCTGGAACACCCTCCGAGCTCGGGGAGGACGACCAAATCCCTGGGGCGGGCTCGACACGTGTTAGGATGACCGATCCCTGACAACCAGCCCCCGAGGCTCAAGAAACGGTCTGAGACACTAGGCGTTCTTGAGTTTAAAGTCTTCGCGGAGGGATCGCCCTTTTGGCCGAGCTCGGAAATGTTTGAGTTTTAAAGCCTTGTCTTTGAGTGGGCTTGATGACGCCTGGGATGCTTGGGCTTTCTTCGCCCCGAGTGGACGAAGGGGGCCCGGAAGCGCCCAATCCTCGGGGACGAGGAAGTCGGAGGGATGGCTAGTGGACGTTTGAAAAACGATCCGCGGCGAGTTTCAAGGGTAACGATACATCGGTTATCGCTGTCGGCTCGCGGGCTTGCCTTTTGAGGCGATAGTAATGTCGGCAATGAGGCGCTTTAAAACCGAGAGGCCTCGCTCAAGCCTTTCTTCCCACCGCCGTACTTTCCGCTTCTTCTTTCTTGCATTTTCGCGCCGACGCCTCGGTCCTTTGCTTTCAATCTCGTACCCTCCCCCATTCCATGGCCAAGTTCGGGAAGAGCACGCTTACCACGAAGCGGATGAAGGAGATGGAGACCTTGGGGTTGCTGGACCCGTTCACCTAGTGGCTTCCGGCCGGGGAGAACGTGCCGCAGCCTCGGGACGACGAGGTCGTGAGCATGAAGCACTATATGCTTTTTGGGCTGCGGATCCCGGAGAGCGATTTCTTGGCTACGGTCCTTGCGCAGTGTGAGATCGATCTCATCAATTTGGTACCCAACTCCCTTCTCCACCTTTCTATCTTTGCTCACCTTTGCGAGGGGTTCTTGGGAATCCTCCCCACCCCCTCATTGTTCTTTCGCTTCTATTCCTTGTCCCGCACCGCGAAGGACCCCGTCGTCGGGTGTCTTTACTTTTGGTCGCTGGTCGGCTCTCCTTGCTCCTTTTTCTCCGCATCCCGACCCGGGACTCGCTCGGGCCGTGGACGGAGAAATGGTTCTACTTGAAGAAGGGCGAGGGGAGCGGCCTCGCCTACAACGGCGCCGCGGTTGGCGGCAAGCGGGAGACCCCGAAGCCCGAGGACTCGGCGGCCGACCAGGCGGTGGTCGCGCTCATCCACATCTACGCTACGCGCGGGCTCAAGGGACAGGCGGTCGTCCTTGACTACCTGCGGAACCGAGTGTTTCCTCTTCGGAAGAGGCTGCACCCTTTCTTCGAGATCACCGGGAGGCACGACGCCACCCGGGAAGGCCACGAGGGTGAGCATTGCACGACCCTATGTTCTTTTGGCCTTGGTCATAGTTTCATTTAACGCTCGCTTGCAAAGACCGGCGGCCCGATCACCTCGAGGATGCAGGAAATCTTCGGGAAGGCCGCCACCGCCTACGATCTCGACGGCAATGTCCCTAAGAACATCTTGGGGTGGAGCAGCGAGGTAATGGCTTTTGCCTTGATCTCGGCCCCGAGAGTCCGGACCCGGGCGCTAACCGTGGCGAGTCCGTGCAGGTAACCAAGGAGCTCTGGGACACGGCGAAGCAGATGCTGCCGCTCCCCGGGCTGAGCAAGGGCAAGAAGGGGAGCAAGAGGCTGGCCCCTGATGCCCCAAAGTCGGTCGCCAAGAAGCCCCATATTGAGTGGGGTGATCGGATCGTGGTAGGTCAAATGTCCCGAGCTCGGGGTCACTTAGGCTTGAGCTCGCTTCTCCGTGCTTTTCCTTTGGTTCTTCTTTCGTTGATCCCGCTTCTCTCGCCAGCAGGAGCCTGCAGCCGTGCAGGGCCCCAATGCGCAAATGAGCAACGAGCTCTGGCGCTAAGCACCCAGGGGAGGAGTTCTCCTGCTGCCGCCTTTGAGTCATCGCACCAGGTACGGGCTCCACACATTTTCTGTCACCCCGCCCCGCCGTGGCGTTCAAAGGTCCGAGGGGGACCGACCTTTCCCGTGGTCCAGGGAGAGGCCGAGGATGAGGAGGACGAGGACGATTTCTGTCTCGCGCCGCGGCCTAGGATGCGGCGAGTGCTGCTCCCTATGGCTTTCGAGGAGGACGACACGATCGAGGAGAGTGCGGCCGAGGTCGGCGCGGCTGAGGTCGGCGCGATCGAGGGCGGCGCTGCCGGGGCGACGCGGCCGAGGTTGGCGAAGGAGCCCCGAGCCGGGCGCCGCCACAGATCTGGCTGTGGTCGGCGAGGCAACCAAGGAGCCCTCGAGCCGGCCGCCCTCCCTAGGGGTTCGACCGCCATCATCTCGGCTGAGGCGGGTTGCGCCGGAACCTGGGGGCGCCAAAGCTTCACGGCGACGGGACCGCCGAGGAGAGCAGCAGCGACCGCCTCTGGGTCCTGACGGCGCCATCGATCTGCAGGTGTTAGAGGACCTGGCTAGCGCGAAGTGTATTAGTCTCGATCTTCCCTCTTTCTTATCTTTTTCTTTCTGAGCTGCGTGACCTTTCCTTCATCCTCGCAGGGCCTACGGCTAATCTCCCGGGGGTACGGGGTCGTGCGCGGGCACGTGCTCAGCTTCCAGGCCCTCCGGGACGTAATCGAAGCCAACCAGAGGGACTCAAGCGGGGAAGACTGCCCTAGCCCAGCTTCAGAGCGACCGCGATCGGGTCGACAAAGCGGAGGCTGAGGTGCTAGCTCTGTGGAGGAGGGTTTCCAACCTTGAGCAGGAAAAGCTCACTCTGACATGTCCTGCGGACTAGGAAATTAAGTTAGTAGACAGTGGGGTCGAAAGATCTGCACTTTGTAAAGACAACGATCGCTTTGCCAAAACTTATAAAGCCGTGTTTTTAGAAGACTTAGCTTGCTTGTTTGCCCGCTGCCTTTATAAGCTTGCTTAGCCCGTTCTTATAAAAGATCCCGAGCAACGCCGCCGAGACGATGGAGCAGATTATTCGGCGGGGCCTCAAGGGAGAGCTATTGCCTTTGGCTTGAACCACTTTAGATCAGGTCGACCGAGCTAGGGATGCTTCGGGTTTGACCGAGGCCTCGCCCGAAATCACTCAGGCTCGGGCACGACTCGGGTTGGAGACTGATCGAGCTAAGGATGCTCGAGGTCGATAGATCGAGGACTCGCCTGGGTCACCTGTGCTCGGCACGACTCGGACCGCCGGCCCGAGATCACTCAGCACGGACCTGTGTTTGGGACTTGTCCAGCCCATGAGCTCAAAATGCTTCAAGCTCATGGGCTCCCTAGAGGGCGGTTTAGAAATTGAACCCGCCTCTTGGCCTCTGGGAAGGTCACTTAGTGCGCAGCCGGCCGCGACCGAGTCATCCCCGTGGTGAATTTAAATCGCGACCTTCGAGCCCGGAAATGTCATCTGCCTCGGGCGCCCCGAGAACGCTCAATGGTCGGGCCGCACAGGAATAGCCGCTTACTCGATAAGGATCGCTTTATCGCGCCTCCGAGCCTGGAACGCCTGTGCTCGGGTGGTCATCTCGAGGCAAACCTAGAGAACGCGACTGTGCCGCAAAAGGAACACGCAAAAATATACGATAGACGCCTCGAATTCCGCCCGCGTGACCTCCGTCCGACCCACGATGGGAGGGGGCTCAAGGCGATGAGAATCGCCTTACACCAAAGAGCATCGACCTCCTGAGGCGGTCCTTATGGTCACGCTGCGGATTGCGCTGCTCGGGCGCAAATACCAAAAAGGAAGGCGTGCCCACTGCGCCTCTTAGGTCAAGCCGGCTGCCCTGAACATATTGAGGTTATATTGATCGAGGCCTCGCCCCTAAGTACTTGCTCGCACGACTCGGATTGGTCGGCTTGAAAACCTGGTCACGGGGGAATTGGTCGGCTTATTGCGGCAGAGCAGCTTATGGCGACCGAGATCGTCCCCAGCAGTGATTTTAGAGATCGCGACCTCCGAGCCAGGGAATGTCATCAGGCTCAGGGTACCCCTTGAGGACGTTCAATGGTCAGCCGCACAGGGGAATAGCCGGCTTACTCTGATAAGGATCGTTTTACTATGGCCTCCGAGCCTAGGAATGCGTCAAGCTCGGGGTACGGACATCCCTGAGGCGGACCTAGAGAATGCGGCCTCAATTTAACCGAGGCCTCGCCTGGAAGTACTCAGGCCCGAGCACGACTCGGACTGGTCGGTCTGAGGTTACTCAGGCTTCGGACCAGATTTGGGCCTCGGGTCCAGCCCGGCGAGCCCGAAAATGCTTCAAGCTCGGCGGGGCTCCCTCAGAGGGCGGTTTAGAAATTCGAACCTGGCCACTTGGCCCCCGGGGGAAAGGTCGGCTTAGTGCGCAGGCCGGCTTATCGCGACCGAGTCATCTCCGGTGGTGAATTTAAAACTACGACCTCCGAGCCCAGGAAATGTCATCAGGCTCGGGGCGCCCTCTGAGAACGTTCAATGGTTGGCAGCACGGAGGAATGGCCGGCTTATCCCGATAACGATCGCCTTATTGCGGCCTTCGATCCTGAGAATGCCCAGGCTTGGGTGGTCATCCCCGAGGCGAACCTAGAGAACGCGACCCTGGGCGCTACAAAACAGAACACGCATGGACGCCTCGAGGCCGAGCCCGCCGCGTGACCTTATGGTTGCCCTTATGGCCACGCCGAGAGGTCGCGTCACTCGGGGCATTCTATGATAAAAAAGAAGACTCTCGGCCAAAAGAAAGCCAACTGAGCCACGGGCCCGAGGTCTTCAAGATAGCGTGACCTTCCACAGAAGAACCTGCAACTTGGGATCGTGACAGGACGTCACGCCCTCCCGGAGACCAAAGGAGGTTAGTGTCGGAAGCAAAGGAGATTTTTATCACGGGCGCATACCTGGGCCGGGCCAGAGTGCGGCGATACAGGGTTTAAGAGATCCAGGCGCTCCGCGCAATCAATCCTCGGAGATGAGCTATTAGGCCGGGACCTCCTGCGTCTTGGAGTCGAGAAGGTGATAGGGGGGGAGGTCGGCTCGCTGTGCGCCTGACCCCCTGGTGCCGATCCTCGCATGACGACCTTTGGACATGCTTACTCAAGATGTGAGATAGCATAAAAAGAAATAAGAGATGACAAAGCAGCATAGTTTATTGTGAGGAAAAACTAGGCCGAGCCCCTTAGCTCGGAGCCCTTATCGGTGATGGTCTCGGGCTCGTGCCTCGTGGACGGAGGAATAGTCGGCCATCGCGATGAGAATCGGCTATCACAGATCCGACTTTGAGGCGAACCACGGGACTGTCACGGTGGCTTGAGTAGGGGGCCCAAGGGTTGAAACTCGAGTATCTCGAGTTTGGCGAGCGCGCGGGCGTGACCGATGGGATGAGACCGCGACGGGGGATAGCCGCCATCGGATGAGGATCGCCATCGCGCATTCGACACCCGGAGAGAAGTGTCCGGGTCACGGCCCGGGCCGCGTTTACTCGAGATACAAGAGACAAGCATAACGGCAAGGGGAATCATCCTATATCAAAATAGACAAAGGAGGAGCATTAGACATAAAACCTCCGGAGCTGGTCTACATTCCATGAGTTCGTGAGCTCCCTACCATCGGGGGCCGCTAAGCGGTAAGCTCCCGCGCGACTTGCTGAGACGACTCTGTAGGGGCCTTCCCATAGCGGGGACAGCTTGTTGGTGTTGGAATGGTCCTGGATTCGTCTCAGGACCAGGTCCCCAACGTGGAAGCCCCTGGGTCGAATAGCTCGGGCGGCATGCCTGCGGAGATCTTGCAGGTATCGCGCCAAGCGCAGCAGTGCGCGTCACCTTACTTCCTCCGCCAGGGCGAGGTCGAGGGATCGCTCTTGCTCGAGGTCGACCTGGTCAACCGAGCTTGCCCTGACGGAGCCGAGCACGACCTCGGGTGGCAGGATAGCCTTAGCCCCAAAGATGAGCTGGAAAGGGCTCACCCCCGTTGCCCGGCTGGACGAGGTGCGGACAGTCCAAAGGACGGTGGGAAGCTCCTCCGCCCAGGCCCAACTGCGCTGATCGAGCTCAACGAAAACTCGCTTCTTGATGCCTTGGATGAGCTGTCCGTTGGCACGCTCGGCCGCTCCGTTGCTCTGATGGTGGCCCACCGAGGCATAGTAGATTTTGGTCCCCATGCCCGTGCAAAACTCTTGGAACAAATACCGTGAATCATGGCCCCATTGTCGGTGATGATCCCGCAAGGACCCCATACCGTGACCACGGCGAACAGTAAGAACCTTACCGCGGCCTTGGCTGTGATAGCGAAGACCGGCTCCGCCTCGATCCACTTCGAAAAGGTGTCGATGGTGACAAACAGGAACTTCTTCCCCCCGATCGACCTTGGGAAAGGACCGAGGATGTCGAGGCCCCACGTCGAGAATGGCCAGGCGAGGGGGATGGTCTGCAGGGCGTAGGCCGGTTGCCGAGCCTTCTGGGCGTGAAACTGGTAGGCCTGGCAAGCGCGGACGATGCCCTGAGCATCTTCGAGCGCCGTCGGCCAGTAAAGGTCGATCCGGAACGCCTTCCTGACCATGGTCCTGAAAGAAGAGTGAGCGCCGCATAGGTCGGAATGTATGTCATTGAGTAGGTACTTACCCTCCTCAGGAGTGATGCACTTTGACAGAATGCCCAGGGCTCCTCGACGGTAAAGTTGCCCGCCGATGAGCCTGTACGAGCTCGCACGGCGCCAGAGCCTGCTCCTCTCGGTCGGAGCGGCGGGGAGCTCCCCTTGGTCGAGGAACTTGACGATTGGGTCCATCCACGAGGGAACACTTTCGAGGAGGGCCACCGGGTCTTCCTGGTCGACGACGGACGGCGCGGCCAAGGTCTCGAGGATAACGTCCGACGGAAGCTCATCGTCGGACGATCCGAGCCTAGACAGGAGGTCGGCGGTGGAATTGTCCTTCCTTGGTACGTGCTGGATCTTCAGGTTTTGAACCATCTTTCCATCTTGCGCACCTCGGCGAGGTACTTGTCCATCAGCGGGTCCGAGCACTGGTAGCCTTTGTTGTACTTATTGAAGAAGAGCTGGGAGTCCCCTTTGACAATCAAGCGGTGGACGCCCAGGGACTTGCAAGCTCGTAGGCCAGCCAAGAGGGTCTCGTATTTCGCCGCGTTGTTGGTAGCGGGGAAGCTGAAGCGGACCACATACCTCACCCTGAGGGGTGATGATGAGAACGCCAGCCCACGAGCGTTCAATCGACCTTGACCCGTCAAAGAACATGGTCCAAGGGTCTTCGACTTCGACCTCAGGCTCGGGGGCAGGTTCCGTCGTCTGCTCGACCACGAAGTCGGCCAGTGCCTGCGATTTGATGGCGGAGCAGGCCATGAAGCGGAGGTTGAACTAGGCTAGCTCCATGGCCCACTTGGCGACACGGCCTCCGGCCTCTGGGTTCTTGAGAATCTCCCAAGTGGGAGCCCGCCGATAACCACCGTGTGCTTGGAAGTAGTGCCAAGCTTCCGCGAGGCCATGAAGAGGGCGAGAGGAGCTTCGACTAAGGGGTAGCGCCTTCGCCCGCTGGAGTACTCGGCCGACGAGTAGATCAGTGCTATCGCCGCCGCCGGCTACCAGACCGCGCACGATGGTCTAGGTCGTGGCCGCGAGGTAGAGCAACAACACCTCACCCTGCTGCGGAGTTGTCAACAGAGGAGGACGCGAGAGGTATGCCTTGAGCTCGCTTGAAGATCGCCGAGCTCGGGGTCCACTAAGCCCCGTGCTCGCGCAGATTTTGAAGAAGGGTAGCCCCGCCACGAGCCGGAGACGGCGGCTGAGGGCGATGATGCGACCGGTGAGGCTCTGGACCTGTTTTACCGAGGTCGGGGCAACCATCTGCTCGATTGCCTCGATCTTTTCCTGGTTCGGGCCCATGCCCGAGCCCCCGATCATGTAGCCGAGCACCTTTTCAGAGGTCGTGCCAAAGACACACTTCTGGGGATTGAGCTTGATGCCGAACTTGTTCAGTTTGGTGAAGGTCTCGGCCAGATCGTCGACGTGGTTGGCTTCAGAGGAACTTTTAACGATGATGTCATCGACGTAGACTTCGAGGTTTCGACCGATCTGCGGGTCGAAGGTCTTGACCATCAACCGCTGGAACGTCGCGCCCGCATTGCGGAGACCGAACGACATGGTCGTGTAGCAGAAAGTTCCGAATGGCGTGATGAAGGCGGTCTTGTCCTCGTCTTCCACGGCGAGCTTGATTTGGTGGTAGCCGGAGTAGGCGTCGAGAAAACTCAACATTTCAGCATTGGAAGTGGAATCCACAATCTGATCTATGCGTGGAAGGGGGAAGTTATCTTTGGGGCACGCGGCGTTTAAGCCCGTGTGATAGACGCACATTCGCCATTTCCCGCCTTTTTTTTTGTACAATTACAGGGTTGGCCAGCCATTCGGAGTAGTTGACCTCGCGAATGAAGTCGGCCTTGAGGAGCTTGTCAAGGTCCTCCCTGATTATCGCCGCTTTTTTGGGGGAGAAACGCCGCAGCTTCTGGCGTACGGGCCTGCAGCCAGGCTTTGTTTGTAGTTTGTGCTCGATCACCTCCCGTGGGATCCCTGGCATGTCCGCCAGTTCCCATGCAAAAATACCTTTATTAATTCGGAGGAAGGTGACGAGCTCGTCTTCCTATTTCGGTCGAGCCGGGCGTAAACGCAGACGATTTGCCCGCGCTCCCTCTTCGAGCCGCACACCTTGGTTGGGCCACTGGCGGATGGCCGCTTCCAATGGGCGTTCTTGGCGGTCTCAGACCGGTGGGCAGATGCCGACCAACGCTAGGGCCTTTTCCTCGCAGCCGTGCGCCGCCTTGAGGTCGCCGCGGACCGTTACGACGCCATCGGGCCCCAGGAGTTTTATGCACCGGTGCCCGTAATGACTTGCGGCCATGAACTTGATCAGGGTCGGCCGCCCGAGGATGGCGTTGTAGGGGAGTTCGCCATCCACGACCTCAAAGTTGATCAGCTCGGTACGGAAGTTCGCCGAGTCACCGAAAGTGACAGGGAGAACCACTTGCCCGAGTGGGGTGGTCGAGCTCCCTGGTACGATGCCGAAGAAGGGGACCGCTATGTTCTTGATTTTCGATCGGGTATTCGTGATCCGGTTCAACGCGCTCGCCAAGAGCAGGTTGAGGGAACTTCCCCGTCAATCATGACTCGGCCAACGACGGTGTTGCTTATGGTCGGGGCGACGACCAGGGCGGTCTTGAAGTCTCGGGACATCCCCGGGGGAGCATCATCCCGAGAGAAGGTGATGGGAACGCCATCCCACCTGCAGGGTTGGTCGGCGGGCTTCCCGGCGGTGGCTTGGTACACGGTGCGCGCGGCGTCCTTCAGCTCGCGCCGGGACCGGTATGCTGAAGAGCCACCAAAGATCATGTCCACACGGCGGTCGCCCGCCGAACCTGTGTCGAGTGTCGTGGGCTCGCCGCGAGACTTCGCCGGCCGCTCGTCGCCTTTTGGGAGCGTGGCATTTCTCATCCCCTATATAAGGCGCCCGGCTTGAATGTACCACGCTCGCAACCTCACGATCGTGGCCGTGGATCTTGTGGAACAGCGTAATTTGTTGGCGCCGGCTGGGCCGCTCGCTGCCCTGTGGTCGGTTGTCCGCTCGAGGGGCCCGACCCAACCCTGCCCCTGCTGAGGTCAGCGCGGCGCTTGCTGAGGCCGAGGGCGGTTCTGTTGAGGCCAAGGCCCTCGGCGGTTGGGCTGGAGTGCTTTCGTCCCTTCGCGCCCGTTGGCGATCGCGACGACCACGCTGGTTGGCCTCCTCCGCCGCGTCTTTCCCCGCTTCGTCGCGGGCCGACCTCCTTCCTAGCCTCGACGCCCCGCCGCCGAAGGCGAGGCCGAGCTTACCTCGGTCTAGTCGTGCTTCCAGCGGACGACATCGTCCGCGTCTGCATATCGTTCCGCCATGCGGAACAGTTTGTTGACGGTGAGCTTTGTAGCGATCTTGAAGGCCTTGATGACGGTCTCATCAGAGACGTTGGGGACAGAGTTCGCGCGCAGTAAACCGCGCACGGTCTCGTAGGCTCGCCTTTCCTCGATAACACGGTCTGTGTCCTTTCGCCCGTGTCGCCAGAGCAGCTTTGGAAGTTGGAGTGGAAGGTGCTCCGCAACTGGCGCCATGACTGGAAGGCGCCGGGCGCCTGGTTGAAGAGCCAGGTGCGGGCGGCCCCATTCAAAACGGTGGGGAGATAGTTGGCCATCGCGGCCTCGTCCCCGCCGGCTGCCAAGATGGCGGTGGAGTATATGGAGAGAAATTCCGTGGGGTTCTTGGTCCCGTCGAACCGCTCCATTATTGCCGGCTTGAAACGGGCCGGCCAGCGCACTTGACGGAGGTCGTCCGTGTACGCCGGGTAGCCGTAGGCTGGGAGGCCGTTGCTGCCGCTGCTGGCGTCGGAGTCGCCGTATGCCGACAGGGGAAACTCGAGCCGACGGTGCATCCCGCGCCGACCATGATGGTCGGTAGGGGTGTCGTTAGGGCGGTGGCGCGGCGCCACGACCTTTGGCGCTGGGCGTAATGTCCGGAGAGTCCTCCGAAGCATCGCCATCGAGCGAACATCATCGCACTACCACCGCGAACGGCCGGTGATTGTGCGGCAAGGCGCTGCTGCTCACCAAGGGGCGAGATTCGGAGCCCAGGGGTCCCTTTTGCCGCGGAGGTGCGACGTCGTCGGTTGCCCTGTTGAGCTCTTCGGCTAGGGACAGTCGGAAGAGGGCCGAGCCGGTCCGCGCAGGGTCAGCCATGACCCGGGCGATGGCCCTCAAGCGCTCTCGGGTAGGCTCGTCCGGATGGGAAGGACTGAGCTGTCCGGACGGAGGGCGGGCCATACCACTCTCTTCTCGCCGAATGGCGGTGATGGCTTGGTTGATGGCGACATGGGCGAGTCGATGCGCCTCCCGTGGAGTCTCCGGGCCGTCGTCATCCGCCCCAGGAGTCGCCTCGTGGCTGCCGACCATAAAGACCCGACATTCGTGAGGCGGCAATGAGGGCGAGAGCATGGAGGTGGAGCCTTGGCACTCAGGGACAACGTTCGAGCCCAGGCTTGCTGATCGTGACATGCCGATGGCGAAGCTGAAGGTGCTGACGTTGGTGAGACAATGAACTTTTGGACGAACGAAACTTCGGGCCCCACGATGGGCACCAGCTATCAACGATCGGGACCATCGATCGCAAAAGAAGGGGGGAAGGATCGCACAAAGGGGCGAGGCCCAGAGTCGCGTTCGTTGGGGAAGAGGGGTTAGGAGACGTGCAGCACCGGGAAGAAGGACGATCAAACAGGGGACACAAAGTTTATACTGGTTCGAGCCCCCTAGGTCGGGTAACAGCTCTACTCCAGTCTTGCCCGTAGGCGAAAGATGTCTAAAAGCTCCTCGGGAGAGAACTACAGGGGGAGCCCACTGCCGAGGGTGACGCTGTGAACGGTGGAGTATGTAAGTGTTGCCTTGTGCGATCTTGTTACCGTTGCGGTTCTTTTGATACTGGTCTCTTTCGGACTGGGGCGGTCGATGCGCTTTATAGGCTCCCGGCGTTGATCCTGAGGCTGACATCAGGTGGTCGTTCATGAGTTGACGGGAGCAGTTAACCCCAATTCCCACGCAGGGGGACTGACGGGAGTTGTTGGGGGAGTGGTCGACTTTAGTTCCCACGCAGGGGATTCTGACAGGCGCGGATAGCCTCTATTCCCCACGCAGGGGGACTGACAAGAGTGGTTGACCCTAGTTCCCACGCAAGGGATAGAGGTCATCCATACATAAGAGAGGAGATCTATTACATTGAAGTCTGGACCAGGGGTGCCGAGGTCGTTGAGGTCGTCGAGGTTTTGCAGCAGTTTGGGGAAGCTCTTGCCCGAGCTCGGGAATAGTCTTCCGAACAGTCCTCCGAGCTCGGAGGAGGACGGCCGAAATCCCCGGTGGGGGCCTGGACACGTGTTAGGATGACCGATCCCCGACAACCAGCCCTCGAGGCTCAAGAAATGGTCTGAGACTCTAGGCGTTCTTGAGTCCAAGTTCACGAGGATCGCCTTTGGCCGAGCTCGGGAATGTTTGAGTTTTAAAGCCTTGTCTTTGAGTGGGCTTGATGACGCCTGGGATGCTTGGGCTTTCTCCGCCCCGAGGGGACGAAGGGGCCCCGGAAGCGCCTGATCCTCGGGGACGAGGAAGTTGGAGGGATGGCTAGTGGACGTTTGAAAAAACGCATCCGTGCGAGAGTTTCGAAGGGTCACGATACATCGGTGCCGTTGCAAAGTAAACCCAATACTATCGCTCATGTAGGAGCGGTACTACCGACCAAGCGGTAGTATCGGCCCCAGTGCACGGTAGTGCTGGCCTTAGATGAGCACTGAGAAACACACACTCTAAAAAATAACTACCGGCTACTAGACGCTGGTACTGCTGACCTTCGGCAGTACTTCTCCTTAAGCCCGGTAGTGTTGGCCAAGGGATGGGCACAAAGACATGCCCACTAAAAAATAACTACAGCCGTCAAAGGGGCGGTAGTATCGACCGAACAGCAGTACCGATTTCCACAAGCGGTACTACCGGTCCAGCGGTACTACTGGAATTAACACATCGGTAGTGCCGGCTTTCATGCAAAAACATGATTTCCCACATAAATCATTCCTTTTCAAATCAAGAACCAATTAAGATTAATTCTTTGAGCCATGTGGTGATCAATAAATGATCACAACATTTTGCAAAACACATTTGTAAAATACTACTCGCAGCAAAGAGTGATCAAGAACACATCTTTGACCATGTGATGATCAACACATGATCCTTAGACATTTACAAAACACATTTGCAAACTCTACTCACATGCTCCTAGGATGAATGAACTTGAACTTAATTTTGCAAAATGCATTTTCAAAAGAAACAATAAAACCAACAATGAGCCGTGTGATGATCAACTCAATTTGTAAAACACATTTACAAATTCTCACATGCTCAAAAGCAAATCAAATGCATGAGATCCAACTATTTGTAACACATGCAAATATTGACTCTATGCAAAGAATCAAACAAGATTCAATCATTTAAACACATGTTTAGCCATGTGATGATCAACACTTGATCTCTAGCAATTGGCAAAACACATTCGCAAATTCTAGTCACATACTAAGAATACAATGCATAAGCTTCCTCTATATGCAACACATGTAAATACTTAGCTCCATGCAAATAACAACCATTAAACCAAATGCCTGAGCTTTCTCTTTTTGCAACACATGCAAAACATAGCTCCATGCAAAGAATCAAATCCATTAAGAAGGCAAGCATGAGCTACAACTATTTGCAAAACACATTCGCAAATATGAGCGTCATGCAAAAGCCAACTTAAGAGAGTGAGCTAGCGAACCGGATTGAGTAATCAACACGTGATAAAGCTCAAGCTAAATGACTCAACCCCTCTTAATAGTACGGCAATCTAACTAGCAACCCGGTCTCCCGTCCAAACATCGAGACCGGTAAAACACTAGGAACACATCCTTAGCCCTAGCTAATTATACCTTTGCCTCTAGCACATCCACTTGGAGCTTTTATGATTACCATTATCTTCTCTCCAAGTCGGGATCTTGTCTCGTTAATCAACACATGATGAACTCCCTTTACTCTTTGCTTCGGGATTGTAAGATCGAGGATACTGACTAGAGGGGGGGTGAATAGGCGGTTTTAAAAATTTCTTCTCTAATTAACAATCGCTTATGTCAATACCTAAAAATATACGGAAGCGTTAAACTAAGGTTTTGACAATTAAAGCCTAAATCAACTAGGCTTACTAAGTGCACTAGCTAATTATGTCTCTAACAAGAATATGCAATCCTAAAGACAATCAAGCAATTTAATTCTAGGAATGTAAATTGCAACAATATAAATAAGGAGTAGAATGCAAACCACAAGGAGACACAATACTTTTTATCGTATTGTTCAGAGACTTGCCGGTCTCCTCTAGTCCACGTTGAGGTTAGCCCAAACACATTGAACTAGCTCCACGAATTGAGCACCCACCTCGAATCTACTAGTGGTAGCTCTTTCTCCCTCCGGGTAGGCGAGCTTCAACCTTCACAAACTTCGCCGGGGCTTCTCACAACCTTCGTTGAGAAGCACATAGCGCACGACGCTGCTACACCGTCTAGATGTCAGCAAACACCAAGAGTAACAAGTCAAGCACCTAGCTTTAACCTCACCAAGTACAACACATGTACAATGGTGATCACCAAGTGCAACACATGCACAAGGATCCTCCTCATGTGCAACACATGCACAAGAGACTCTCAATCCACTCCTAATTGCAACACATGCAAATAGAGCTCACTCTTAGCTCAAGAACCAAATTAGAAAGTGCAACACATGCACAACCCCTCCAAAATATCTCACAAACACAGCAAAAACAAATAATAGCCCTTGGCATCCTTTTATAGCCCCCACACAAATCTAGCCGTTGGGGGGCAAATTAGGCAAAAACCGACAAACCCAGCACTACCGACAATGTAGGGCCGGTAGTGCCGGCCTCCAGGCCAACGGCTAGTAAACTAGCCATTGCGCAAGAACCCAGGTACTACCGCCCAACTGGGCGCGGTAGTGCTACTCGAGCGACAGTACCAGCCCCACGGGCGGTATTGCCGGCCTCAACGCTCCTCCAGAACACCCTCTCTGGAAAATAACTATCAACCTCATTAGGGCAGTAGTACCGGCCAAGCGGTAGTACCGGCTCCCATAAGCAGTACTGCCGGCCCAGCGGTACTACCGGCCTTAATGAGCGGTAGTGCCGGCCACAAGGAGAAAACCAAGTTTTTCAAGAAAAAACTTTTCTCCAAACTCATCAAAGATTGATTATTTGAGTCATGTGATGATCAACACATGATCAAGTCAATTTGTAAAACACATTTGCAAACCCTATTCAAATGCTCTAAAGAATCACATTAAAACTTCAACTTATTTATAAAACACATTTGCAAATAAACTAAGAACCTATGAGATCAATCCTCTTAGTCATGTGATGATCAACACATGATCAAGTCAATTTGCAAAATACATTTGCAAACCCTATTCACATGCTCTAGGATCGAAACCCATAACCTCCAGCTTATTTGCAAAACACATATGCAAATAACAAATTAACCCTTTTAAAAGCAAATCTCGAGCGATGTGATCATCAACTCATGATCAAGTCAATTTGCAAACCCTATTCACATGCTCCAAGATAAGACTCAATTAAACCAATATTTTGCAAAAACTCATTTTGCAAACAACAAGCAATAGCCTTGTGATGATCAACACATGATCTCTAGCAATTTGCAAAACACATTTGCAAACTCTACTTGTCACAAGCTAAGAATCCAATGCATGAGTTCTCTATTTGCAACACATGCAAATATCTAACTCCATGCAAACAACAACCACTAAAATCAAGTTGCATGAGCTTTCTTCTTTTGTAACACATGCAAAATTTAACTCCATACAAAAACAAGCATTTAACTCAAATGCATGAGCTCTCCATTTGCAACGCATGCAAATCTCTAGCTCCATGCAAAAAAATAAGCATTTAACTCAAATGCATGAGCTCTCCATTTGCAACACCTGAAAATTTCTAGTTCCATGCAAAACACTTAAACCAAATTACATGAGCTATTTCCCTTTTTGCAACACATGCAAATCCATATCTCCATTTAAAAACCACATCAATTAAGATTCAATAAGAAGCAAGCATGAGCTTCCTTATTTGCAACATATGTAAATACTTAGCTCATGCAAAATCCAAATAAGAGAGTGAGCTAGAGTGAACCGGATTGAGTTCATCAACACATTATGAAGCTCAAGCTAAATGACTCAACCCCTCTTAATAGTACATCACCTAACTAGCAACCGGGTCTCTTATCCAAACAACGAGACCGGTAAAAGACTAGGAACACATCCTTAGCCCTAGCTAGTTATACCTTTGCCTCTAGCGATCCACCTGGAGCTTTTATGATATTCAATCATCTTCTCTCCAAGATCGAATCCCGTCTTGTTCATCAATACATGATGAACCTCCTCTTCTCTTTTCTTCACTTCAAGATCTCCTTTAAGCTCATCAACACATGATAACCTCTTTTTCCCGATTCTATATCATCGTTGGACTCAACCTACTTCACAACTCATGGAAGATTATTAGTCCAACACGGTTGTCTCAATCATCACTTAAACTCCATCAACACATAATGGAAACCCCCAAGATCGATTGAGCACAACCCAAATCAATTTGAATGATTAATTGTATCTTAAATATATTGATGCAACTAATGCTTCATTATACTCAAGAACTTTCCGTTTGTCCTTAATCAATCAAAGGAATACCATCAACACATGATGAAGTGTTCTTTGATGATTAAAAGACAAGTGAATCTTAATTTAAATTTCATTTAAATTGATATGAGTATATATAACTACACAAGTTTCATATACTCATTTTGACAGGTTTCCAAAGTAATGATCCAATATGTTGGAGTGATGGAAAGGGATCAATACTCTTGAGACCGTCAAATATAGAATAAACTCCATTAAATATGTACATATAAATAATTGAACTTGGAATCAATATGCACATAATCAATCTTAGATAGAATTTGAGTTTATCCTGTATTTATATGAGTATATTACAACTACACAAGTTATATATATACTCAAAGGGTTGTTTCAAAGTCTTGATCATTTATATTATTTGGCAAGAAGACGTTGATCAATATTATTGAAATATTAAGTTAAATTATGAGCTTCCCCTAGATGTATGCATTCATGTAATGTATGAAATTAGAAACATAATGCACATCTTTCATGTATAAGCAATAGAAGAGTTCATCCTTTAACTTGAATCCTAAGTATGCAATAGGATAATAAAATGAATACGAGTGCATACCTTGGGTTTTCCATTTTCTATCCAAATTATGAGACTACTAACAATAAGCTCAATAAACATATTAGTATCATTAAAGATTAGATTTATCATTAAACAATGATTAAGCATTAATCTAAAATCAATCACCAAAATCAATAGAGCTTGAACTTACAGGGATCTCTTTTTGATGCTCATCAACACATGATGATGTCTTTTGTCCCGATTCTTGACTTGATGGCTATCAACACATGATACCATCCAAATCTTCATTGCCATTAGACTCAACCTACATCACAACTCATAGAAGATTGTTAGTCCAATAAACACGGTTGTCTCAATCATCAATGCACTCCATTAACATATAATGGATGCCCCAAGATCCTTCGATCTATTACTTGATGATTGACTACAACCCAAATCAATTTGAATGAAAATATTGATTTGTCTTGAGTATATTGATGTAACCAATGCTTTACATACTCAAGAACTTTTCGTTTGTCCTTTAATCAATAAAGAACACCATCAACACATGATGGAGAGCCTTATGGTTAGACGACAACCGAACACAATTTAAATTGCATTTAAATTGTCATGAGTATATATTAACTACACAAGTTTCATATACTCATTTTGATGGTTTCCAAGTAATGATCCAAATTATATAGAGTGACGGAAAGGGATCAATACTATTGAGACCATCAAACATAGAGTAAACTCCATTAAATGTGTGCATATAAATAATTGAACTTTGAATCAATATGCACATATTCAATTTAAGATTGCTTTATAGTTTATCCTATTCTTCCATGAATACACTACAACTACACAAGTTTTTATATACTCAAGGATTTGTTTCTAAGTAACGATCCTTAATTTATTTGGCAATATGAAAGGGATCAATACTTATGAAACATCAAGGTAAAGTATGAACTCCCCCTAAATGTGTGCATTCATGTATATATGGAATTGGACACAAAATGCATATCTTGAGGTTTAAACTATGGTGGAGTTTACCTTCTAACTTGAATCCAAATTATGCTATAGAAATAATAGAGTTGTAAGGATGCATACCTTTAGGGTTTCTATTTTTCATCCAAATGAGACTAATAAAAATAAAGCTCAATAAAAGAGTTAGTCTCACAATGATTAGATTTGTCATTAAATAGTGATTAAACATTAATCCAAAATCAATCAAAAAAACCAAAAAGGAGCTTGAACGTACAAGCACGTGATGAGGTTGGCCGCCTTGGCGATCAGGGACAATGGCACCGTCGGATCTTGGATCGGGCCCGGGGCGGAGACCAAGGTCACGGTCAGGGGTGGTTTTGGGTTGGGGTAGGCGAACGGGGGCAGGTGGTAGGTTTGGGCCTTATCGTAGTAGCCGGAAGAGGCGAGTGCGGCGTAGGTGCCATACATGGCGACGGTAGGGGTGAGGCAGCGGTGACAGTGGAGTTGTGCATTGGGAGATCAATCGGAGCCACCGCGCAACGGGCGAGGGGAGAGCGAGCGAGATGCCTCCAGAAAAAAAGGAGGGGAAAAATAGAGTTCGGATGGCCAACTAAGTATCAGTGCTAGGTTTCGATCCTGGGATTTGTGGGTTATGAGTCCACGATGCTTTCGCTATGCTAGTCTACTACTCTAGTGATTACAAACAGTTTTTAACATAAACTGTCTATGATATCTACTTTCATCTCTGACGGTTCGTGCTTAAAACCGTCAGTGATGTCTATTCATGTCATTACTAATGGTTTTTAACCAAAAATCTTCAGTGATAGCAATTCACATTGCTGACAATTGGTGGATAAAACCATCAGTGATGACATGAATAGACATTACTAACGGTTTTAGCCACCAACCATCTGTGATGATATTTAACACAGATAGTTTTTCAAAACTGTCTGTGATGAGGCGTCTAATATAAGCCTTTCTGTAGTAATGAGTGATGGTGAAGCTTGGGACACCATGACTGAAGCAAGAGCGGAGCAGCTCATCGGTGATGGAATCTGTCGGCCAAAACTGGTCTGTCGATGGCCGAGAGAGAAGGGGGGGGGGGGGAGAGAGGAATGAATGGTTGGGGCGCTCTCGTGTAGCAAAATAGATGAGGTTGAGGTTGACAGGAAGATAGTTGAAAAGTGGTAAGAGTGGGTGTGGCAAAATAGATAAGATTGAGAATGACACGAAGATTGTTGAAAAGTGGTAGGAGTGGGAACGTCCGATCTGATCGGACGTATGATCCGTATTAATTCTCAAATTAAAGTGTCTCTACCAGACAACCTCTGTATTGATATCAAATTCTCCCTTATATTGAACAGAGCCCAACGAGAAAGAAAATTACATTTATGCCACTGTGACAGCTGTGGCGGTGTGCCCTGAGCTGCAAATAGAGAACTGGGTGAATGGCCAACCTTAGGGGCTTCAAGAGGATAGCATCCAATAGCGTTCCAGTGAATTTTTGTTGTTGTAAAAGCTAAAAAAAATGGAAGTAGAACAGGGGAAATATGTGTCGGTTACGACACAGAGATGTTAAAGCTGCATCCAAAATTTGTCGGTCAAGCATGCCCAGCACTTGTAAAGGACGTACTGTCGTGACCTTCTAACTTCAGTTGAAGAAGATGTGTGATTGGTAGCCTAGCTAAAAGGTGCAATGGAAGCCATGTTTTAATTTTTACGTTGGAATGACAAATCGGCTAGCACAGTAAAAAAAATTCTCACAACTCCGACCCGGGTCCCGCCGCCCGGCCTCCTCCGCCTTCTCCATCCAGCCCCAAGCTCTCCTCCTCTTCCTCCGACAACGGCCTCGTCTTCTTCTTCTTTCCTCCTTCCTCCTCCCCATCTACTCCGCTGGTGGACTCCTCACCCAATTCAACTCCTCTGCTTGTGGTGGGGGGCTGCCCCCTCGAGTTTAAAAAGGCAATAGCGAACATGTCGGCGCCAACCTTCACGGCATCGTCTCTGCCACCACCGCCGATCGGCTCATGCGCGTCACGTACGACAGCGACACCAAGAACCTCACCGCGCGTCCCACTTTCCTACGATGACGCCGCCACGCCCCCACAGACGTCCATGAGTTTTGAGAGGTTGGAGAGAAGAGATCGATTCAAGACTGTTGTAGTACATACACGTGATGCAGTGTTAGATGGGGCCTTCAAAGGAGGCGGCTTAGAGGAGCCCTCCGTGAATTTTTTTTCCCTAAATTATTCAGCATGGTTTTAGCAATTTAATTGGCTCGGCTAATGTTTGACGTATGGTACGGCATCATCATTTTCCATGCAAAAAATGAAAAGCACTATGAAAACTAAACAAAAACCCAAGGGTTCATCAGCTCATATGCGCGCGCCTTAATCCATCTCCTCGACGTGATAATATCGATGGTGGCGGCGACGTGACGACGTGGACGAGGCGGTGGCCCCACAGACAAGGCAGGCTAGGTCCACATGTCAGGACCTGCCCCGCGTGGGCCCACACTGGCCGCACGCTTACCTGCGCTCTGCTCCGATCGGACGGATTGGTACGTGAAGCGGGACAGAGGAGCGTAATTACGGGTTTACGGACATACGAATAAGAGGTGGTCACTTCGGACGTGCCTATGTGGGCCTGTCGGCACGGCCGCACAATACGATTCGAAGCACGGTCCGATGTAAAGTAGATCATACTAGACCGGCATGTCACTATATATTGGACCGTGCTAGCCCGATGATCCAGACACAGTGGGCGGTACAGTCCGACACAGAGGCACGCCCGGCACAGAGAAAGTACGCCAAGCACGAAGGCACGCACGGCACGGTGGCATTGTTGTAGGCCCGTGGCAAGGCATGGCGACCCGAGGCAGAGCACGCTCTCGCCATGGCATTGCGCCATGCCATTGAGACGCCGCACCGGGCAGACGAGCCATCGCGCTCGCCTCCCGCGCCGCTCCGCCTCTCCCCTCCCGCGCCACTCCGCCTCTCGAGGCCTCCTTCCTCTAGCGATCGCTCGACTCCCGCGCCGCGCCGCGTCCGTCTCGATGAGTGAGGGGAGGAGGGAGGTTGATCGGGGCAGGTGAGAGGAGGGAGGAGGTCTCCTGGAAGCCGCGGTGCGTGTCGGCGAGCGGGAGGATGTAAGTTCAAGCTCTAGTGGTTTTGGTGATTGGTTTAATATTAATATTTAATCATTGTTTAATGATAAATCTAATTATTATGAGACTAACATGTTTTATTAAGTCTTATTCTTATTAGTCTCATACTTGGATGAAAAATGGAAAACCTAAGGTATGCACTCGTATTCATTCTATTATATAAATGCATACTTAGAATTCAAGTTAAAGTATGAACTCTTCCATTGCTTTAGATCAAATATGTGCATTATGTTTTTAATTCATATATACATTAATGCACACATCTAGGGGGGTTTATAATTTAACTTGATGTTTCAATTGTATTGATCCATGTCCTCTTGTCATACAATATACAGGATCAAGACCTTGAAACAATCTTTTGAGTATATATGACTTGTGTAGTTATATGCTCATGTCAATTTAAATGAGTTTAAATTGAGTTCGATTGTCTCTCAATCAATCAAAGAACATTTCATCATGTGTTGATGGTGTTTCCTTGTTGATTAAAGACACGCGAAAAGTTCTTGAGTATAATGAAGCATTAGTTGCATCAAAGTGCTCAAGACAACAATTAATCATTCAAATTAATTTGGATTATGCTCAATCGATCTTGGAGGCATCCATTATGTGTTAATGGAGTGCGGTGATGATTGAGACAACCGTGTTTGTTGGACTAACATCTTCCATGAGTTGTGAAGTAGGTTAAGTCCAAGATGATGAAGAATCGGGAAGAAGAAGTCATCATGTGTTGATGAGCTTCAAGAGGTGATCCCGAAGTGAAGAGAAGGGCTAGAGAAGGTTCATCATGCGTTGATGACCAATAAGAAGAAAAAGAGGTGATCCTGGAGAGAAGATGATTGGAAATCATAAAAGCTCCAAGTGGATCAAGCGCGGCAAAGGTATAACTAGCTAGGCTAAGGATGTGTTCCTAGTCTTTTACGGTCTCGGTGTTTGGTTGTGAGACCGGTTGCTTGTTAGGTGTCTTTGTACTATTAAGAGGGTTAAGTCTTTCACTTGAGCTTCATCATGTGTTGATGAACTCGATCCGGTTCACTCTTGCTCACTCTCTTGTTTGGTGTTTGCATGGAGCTAACCATTTGGCATGTGTTGAAAATGGGTGAAGCTTATGCATTGGATTTTGTATGAGCAAAGTATTTGCATGTGTTGCAAATAAGGGTGCTCATACTTGCATCTTATTTGAATCTTATTTGATTTGGTTTTTGCTTCGAGCTAAGTTTTGCATGTGTCGCAAAAGGAGAGAGCTCAAGCAATTTGGTTTAAAGTGGTTGCATGGAGTTAGAGATTTGCATGTGTTGCAAATAGAGAGCTCATGCACTTGTAATTGTTGTGGTTGCTTGCATGGTGCTAGAGATTTGCATGTGTTACAAATAGAGAGCTCATGTTTTGGTATTGCTTGGAGCTAGGTTTTTGCATGTGTTGCAAAGAACAATGCTCAAGCATAAAATTGGTTTAATGTGTATTTGCAAGTTCGTTGTGCGGATAAACCGAGGTCTATGAGTACGGAATCCCGAGAGCATGTGAGTAGGGCTTGCAACGGGTGTTTGCAAGTTGACTGGGTCTTGTGTTGACCTTCACATGGCTAGGGGGATTAATCTCATAGACTCGAGTTTGATTTGCTTAATACGTTTTGCAAATAGATCTTGAGTTGTTTACGAAATGTGTTTTCGTTAGTTGGATTTGTTATTTGCAAATGTGTTTTGCAAATGAACTTGAGATTATGGGTTCCGATCCTAAAGCATGTGAATAGGGTTTGCAAATGTGTTTTGCAAATTGACTTGATCATGTGTTGATCATCACATGGCTAAGAGGATTGATCTCATAAGTTCTTGGTTTATTTGCATATGTGTTTTGCAAATAAATTGTGCTTAATGAGATTCTTTGGAGTATGTGATTAACATGTGCAAATGTGTTTTGCATAGTGTTGTGATCATGTGTTGATCCTCACATAGCTCAAAGAATATATCTTGAATGGTTTGGAAAAAAGTTTTTGTGAAAAACAATGTTTTCTCCCCGAGGCGGTCGCATCATCAGAAGGCCGGTAGCACCGTGGTCGGTGCTATCAGAAGATTTGGCGGTAGCACCAAGGTCCGGCTACCGCTCTCCGCCGTGTGGAATTTCCAGAGAGGGGTGTTTTTGGGCGGTCCGGTGATACCGCCCATGGTAGGCCGGTAGCACCGGAGGTCCGGTGCTACCGCCCCTCTGGCCGGTGTGATTTTTCCAGAGAGGAGGTGTTTTTGTATTCGGCTTGAGTCCGGTGCTACCGGGGTGAAGGCCGGTGCTACCGCCCGAGCGGTAGCACCGCCCGCAGTTGGTCGGTGCTACCGGAAATCTTGCAACGGCTAGTTTTGTAGCCGTTGGCGAGGAGGCCGATGCTACCGGTCCCAGTAGGGCGGTAGCACCGGGTTTGCTGGATCTTTGCCCATTTCGCCCCCAACGGTTAGTTTTGGCTTGGAGGCTATAAAAGGAGTCCTTGGGGGGCAAGGGCAGTGTGTTGGCTGTGTGCTGATATGAAGTGTGAGTTCTTGGGGGTGTTGTGCATGTGTTGCCTTCTCCCATTTGCTTCTTGAGCTAGTGTGAGCCTCTAATTGCATGTGTTGCAATTAGGAGAGGATTGAGAGCCTCTTGTGCATGTGTTACACTTGAGGAGGATCCTAGTGCATCTGTTGCACGTAGGAGGTCACCGGAGTGAATGTGTTGCACTAGGTGAAGTTCAAGCGGAAGGGCTTGATTTGTTACTCTTGGAGGTTGCCGCCTCCTAGACGGCGTAGAGCGTCGTGCGCGGTGAGCTTCTCAACGGACGTTGTGAGAAGCCCCGGCAAAGTTTGTGAAGGTTGAAGCTTGCCTACCCGGGAGGGAAAAGGAGCGACCACTAGTGGATTCGAGGTAGGTGCTCAATTCGTGGAGCCGGTCCAATGTGTTTGGGCTAACCTCAACGTGGACTAGGGGAGACCGGCAAGTCTCCGAACACCACGGTAAAAAGTATTGTGTCTCTTGTGCTTGCTTTGTGTTTGTTATTTATGTTCAAGCAATTTACATTCATAGAATTAAATTGATTGATTGCTTGTCTTTAGAATTGCTTTTTGTTAGAGACATAATTAGTTAGTGCACATAGTGAGCCTAGTTGATTTAGGCCTTGATTTTCAAAACCTTAGTTTATCGCTTCCGCATTAGCTATTTGATAAGGTTTTGGCATAAGGGTAATTAAGGGTGAATTGCTTTGTAGAAATTAGAAAGAGAAAGTTTTTTTAAAAAGCCGCCTATTCACCCCCCTCTAGTCGGCATCCTCGACCTAACTAGTGGTATCAGAGCTTGGTCTCTCATTTTATTAGACTTAACCGTCTAGAGAGTAAAAGATGACGACTAGCGGATTAGTGCACTACACCGATTCACATATTTTTGATGGCTCAAATTATGCTTCATGGAAATTATTAATGATATCTCATTTTAAATCAATGAGCTCCAAAATATGGTGGATCGTAGATGTGGGCTTTTCTCTTCGGTTGAATGAATTTGCTCCAACTAAAGGAGAAGAGAAATGCCTACATCTCGACGCTCAAGCTACTAATGCTTTATTTAGTTTTGTGAGCATAGATGTCTTTAATTCAATTTGCAATCTCAAAAGCGGCCATGAAATATGGTTCAAGCCTCAAGAATTATTTGAATTATCCACATCAACAAATAATGATTGCATTAAGGATTGGACATCGGTAGAAGAAACCTCCACTTCTACGTCAAGTGATGAAGAGACCTCAACCTCGGCCTCAAGCGACGATGATCATCAAATTCTTTCATCGTTAACTTGTTGCTTCATGGCTAAAGGTAAAATTGAGGTAAGTGATAGTGATGAGGATGATGAGCCCTGCTATGATGAATTAATGAATATGCTAGAGGAGCTCAATAATTATCTTGGGAAGGAGAAAGCAAAATATAAGATTTTGAAGCTTGAACATGAATCACTTCAAAATAATTATAATGTGCTTAAAGAAAATCATGAATCCCTCCTTCTCAAAGAAGTTTTTAAGCCTAAGGTGGATATAGGAATCTCATGTGATTTAATTGATGAAATGCCTTGCTTAAATGTCAATCCTATTATTTCATCAAAAATTGACATGTCCACCTCTTGCAATAACTCAATTGATATGCCTTGTTGCTCTAGTTCAAATATTGCTTCTACTTCCTCTATGTCTTGTGAGACTAATCTTGTAGAGGAAAATAAAAAGCTCAAGGAACAAGTCACTCAATTGATAAATGACTTAGAGAAGTGCTACAAAGGAAAGGTCACCCTCGACAACATTCTAAGCAATCAACGAAAGTTGGTTGACAAAAGAGGGATCGGCTACATCTCCAAGAGGGAGAAGAAAATGAAGGGCCACTACGCCTCCGTGCGCCCTCATCTAGTGGAAGTCAAGTCCACACCACCATTGGAGAGGCACACCGGCAAGAAGCAAGTCAAAACGGTCAAGAGAGGGCCAAATAGCGTAACGTGCTTCAATTGCCGGGAAAGGGGACATTTCGGTAAGGATTGTCCCAAAGGTACTACTCCTAAGTCCATTATTGTATATGATCATTATTTGCTCAGGAAGGACAAAAATGGCAATGTGTTTGCCAAGTTTGTCGATTCTCCCAAGTATTTGCAAAATTATGATATTCAATTGCTTAGGAGAAATAAATCTAGAAATGTGTTTGCTCAAAATGCTATATTTCCTAAGACCAAGAAAAATCATGTTGATCATGAGCTTAGGAAAAATAACAATAACAAACCATTTGCTAGATTTGCTAGATCCTCTAAGCCCTTGCATTATAATGATTATTATGTGCTTAGAAAAGATCAAACTAGAAATGGGTTTGTGAATTTTACTAGACCTCCTAAGCTTTCTCATTACAATGCAAATAATTCGCTTAGGAGGAATAATAACCTCAAACCCATTGCTAGTCATGTTAGTTCACTCAATACTATTAATGTTAGGGCCATTTGGGTTCTTAAATCTATTGTGACTAACATTTCTGGACCCAACAAAAATTAGGTACCAACAAGTGTCTAAAAGATTATCAGGTACTTGGAGATGCATTGGACGCTTGGCTTCTCCAAAAAGAATGAAGACTTCATCATTTACAAAATGGAGCCAAGCATGAAGAGTCTCCCTAAAATCATGAACCAATGCTATCTCGGGTAACAAGTATTTAAATTGATTCTTATAGTTTTTAGCCTTGTGTAGGTTAAGCTATATTATTCATGAAAATCAATTTGAATTGCTTGTTCATATGCTTGCTTATGTTTATTAGTTGTATTGATTGTAATTTTGAGCAAGTTTGGGTAGTGGCACATTAAGGGGGAGTGCTAAATCATAACCATGTATATTACATCCCTATGTGTGTCCATATTTATATAGGTGCTAATATATTCAAAATGAAGCCCTTTAGCCAAAACTCAAAATTTATGTATCTATTAGTAATCTTTTGAAAAACTAGCTTAAAAATGTATACAAATGCTTTCAAAGGATTTTCAAATAGTTTTGGCTTCACAAAAATCCATTTTACAAAGAAAATGAGTTTCATGCCCAAAATCAAGTTTCTAGTATCTTGTTTTGGATTTAAACTTATAATTTTCATAGAAATAAATGTAAAATGATTTTGAAAATAATTCCAAAACGAAAAAGCTAGTGTTGGTCATTCTTAACAACTTTCGTGTTCAAAATATTTTCAAAAGACCAACCAATCAAAAGTTATTTGATTTTGAAACTCGCCCAAAAACTATACTTGACCTAAAATAGTCATACTATTGCACTTTGTGAGTTTCTTCATTTGGACTAGATCTTGTGTAGTATCTTAGTTCAAAATGATATTTAAGACTCATACACAAAATTCAAATCTCTATATCTCATCTTATTCTTCATTTGAATCTTGTGTTGAAATATTTGGCTTTATTTTACAAATAGCTATTTCAAAATGACCATTTTGGTCAAAAGTCAAATCTTATGTTTGAAAGGCCCAAAATTGTAAAAAGCTTTGTAAAAGTATTCTAATATGTATTTCAAATGTTTTACAAGCTTTCAAAATGAAAATTCTATATTGAAATCAAAATTGGCCAAAATTCTTGCTTTGACCCAAAATAGCCTATTTAAGCATATTGCTCAATCTTGGCTTTCAAATTGGATTTCATTATCTTTTCAAGTGGTATCATGGTTTCTAAAAGTATTTCAAATCCTACAAGCCATGAGGATTTAATTTCTATGAAATCCGAAATTAAAATTGCACCTTAAGGCCCTTTATGTTATTAATCTCATTTTCATGCCTTAAAGCGCAATTTGTCATATCTTTCAAAATAAAATTCTTTTTTCAAAAATTCCTTTTGTAAAACCTTATAAATAGTCCAAAGTTTATTTCTGGAAATTTTCAAATCATTTGGACTTCATTTGGATTGTTTTTGCAAAAATTTGCTTTTTCACTTATCGTAATCCTGCAGATTCCGCACTGAATGGCAGAGACTTCATGCCAGTAGTACCAAGATCTCGAATGGCGGTAGCACCGGCCTGGGTAGATCAGTTCTAAAAATTCATATTTTTCAAATTTAATTTTGGGATATCTTTTGATTGGAACTTCCTTTTTCAAAAATTCTTTTTGTAAAAACTTCTTATGATCCCAAAGTATCTTTTTGCAAAATTTCAAATCATTTGAAGATTATTTGGATTAATTTAAAATGGTATCCACTAAGTTCACCTTGATATATTTTAAGTGGTATCCATTTGAGTTCTCTTTGAAAAATCATTTCAAAACCAAAACTTGTGTATGTCTAAATGGAAATAGCTCTATGTTTCATCTCCTGAATCCTATGGAAGCTTATTTTAGTCAAGTTTTGTGCTTTTATCTCAAAATGGTATCTTTGTTGTTATTGCTCTGATACCTTCAATCTTCTCTAAATCTTTGAGAATTCTTTTTCAAAAATTAAAATCAGATTAAGGGGTATTGATTTCTTTCATGTGGTATCATATAATTCCTTGCTTTATGGATTTTTACAAATGGTATCCACATCTACCTCTTATGCATTTTTTTATAAGCTTTCATGGTATTTCAAACTCATATCGATGAGTTCCCCATTTGAAGCTTAATTGTAAGTTCAATCTCTCGAGGACTCTCTGTGTGAGATCCTTTGTATGATTGAAATGTTTAAAGGGATAAACTCATGTTGAGTTTACATTAAATGAAAATGCATTTTTCAAAATGATTTATTGGACATTGCTTATCTTACAAGTATTTCTTCAAGCAATACCTACCTCATGTTTTAATGATCTTTCAAGTGGTATCTTTTTCATATAGTATCACTTGAAGAAATATTTATATGTGGTATAATTTGAAAAGTAAGCATTACAAGTGGTACAAGTTTCTTATTCTCCTTAAAGTAGTACTACGAGTGATGCTTCTTCAAAAAGATTTCTTTTAAGTAATTTCATTGAAAATCTTATTAGAAAATTGGTATCAGGCCTTCTTTTAGATAAATTCCTTGTTTAAGTCATATTAGGCGAATATGGACTCTTCAAGTGAGTCATGATGAATTCATTGAATAGCCTAATAAAATGAGGAGTTTTATTTGAATGTGTTTCAAATAATCCTTTTGAGATTTAACTCTAAATATGGCCTCCTTCTAAAAGTGGTTTACTCTTTTAGGTCATATTTCAAAAGTTTACAAAAACATTGGCCTTAATTCTTTAAAACCAAAATTCCTTGCAATAGTCGTATGATTTCATTTCAAGGAGGGGGAGAATTATTTCATTTAAAATAATTATGTTCAATTACTTCTCTTGCCAAAGCTCTATACTCTTTTTAATTTGACATGTGATCTCTCAAGTGATGCTTAGCCCTCGATATTTTCAAGTGGTACAACCTCCTTTTGGATTGGTTTTCCATTTTTGGGGTTTAATGCCAAAAGGGGGAGAATTATTATGAGCTTAATTCCCTCATTTGGATCTTTGAGTTTAATGCCTATTAAGGGGGAGAAATTGATGTGTGCACTCGATTCTCATTGGTTAAAACTTTATAAGTGATATGAGTGCTTGGTTTGATTAAGCAATATAAGTTAAGTGGTATTAAAGCTAAGTTATGTGGTACATAGAGCTTATATTGGTATTAGAGCTTATATTTTTCATAAGTGGTAAGAGCTTGAATTTTTATGCCATAAGGGGATATGCATTTTTTTGGAAATTTTATTTGTAATATTCGATCTTTAAGTTTCAAAACCCCTTCATAAATTGTTTTTCATCCAAATGAGCAATTAATGTAGGATTTATCATCAATCACCAAAAAGGGGGAGATTGTAAGTTCAAGCTCTATTGATTTTGGTGATTGGTTTAATATTAATGTTTAATCATTGTTTAATGACAAATCTAATCATTATGAGACTAACATGTTTTATTAAGTCTTATTTTTATTAGTCTCATACTTGGATTAAAAATGGAAAACCTAAGGTATGCACTCGTATTCATTCTATTATATAAATGCATACTTAGAATTCAAGTTAAAGTATGAACTCTTCCATTGCTTTAGACCAAATATGTGCATTATGTTTTTAATTCATATATACATGAATGCACACATCTAGGGGGGTTTATAATTTAACTTGATGTTTCAATTGTATTGATCCATGTCCTCTTGTCATACAATATACAGGATCAAGACCTTGAAACAATCTTTTGAGTATATATGACTTGTGTAGTTATATGCTCATGTCAATTTAAATGAGTTTAAATTGAGTTCGATTGTCTCTCAATCAATCAAAGAACATTTCATCATGTGTTGATGGTGTTTCCTTGTTGATTAAAGACACGCGAAAAGTTCTTGAGTATAATGAAGCATTAGTTGCATCAAAGTGCTCAAGACAACAATTAATCATTCAAATTAATTTGGATTATGCTCAATCGATCTTGGAGGCATCCATTATGTGTTAATGGAGTGCGGTGATGATTGAGACAACCGTGTTTGTTGGACTAACATCTTCCATGAGTTGTGAAGTAGGTTAAGTCCAAGATGATGAAGAATCGGGAAGAAGAAGTCATCATGTGTTGATGAGCTTCAAGAGGTGATCCCGAAGTGAAGAGAAGGGCTAGAGAAGGTTCATCATGCGTTGATGACCAATAAGAAGAAAAAGAGGTGATCCTGGAGAGAAGATGATTGGAAATCATAAAAGCTCCAAGTGGATCAAGTGCGGCAAAGGTATAACTAGCTAGGGCTAAGGATGTGTTCCTAGTCTTTTACCGGTCTCGGTGTTTGGTTGTGAGACCGGGTTGCTTGTTAGGTGCTGTACTATTAAGAGGGGTTAAGTCTTTCAGCTTGAGCTTCATCATGTGTTGATGAACTCGATCCGGTTCACTCTTGCTCACTCTCTTGTTTGGTGTTTGCATGGAGCTAACCATTTGGCATGTGTTGAAAATGGGTGAAGCTTATGCATTGGATTTTGTATGAGCAAAGTATTTGCATGTGTTGCAAATAAGGGTGCTCATACTTGCATCTTATTTGAATCTTATTTGATTTGGTTTTTGCTTCGAGCTAAGTTTTGCATGTGTCGCAAAAGGAGAGAGCTCAAGCAATTTGGTTTAAAGTGGTTGCATGGAGTTAGAGATTTGCATGTGTTGCAAATAGAGAGCTCATGCACTTGTAATTGTTGTGGTTGCTTGCATGGTGCTAGAGATTTGCATGTGTTACAAATAGAGAGCTCATGTTTTGGTATTGCTTGAGCTAGGTTTTTGCATGTGTTGCAAAGAACAATGCTCAAGCATAAAATTGGTTTAATGTGTATTTGCAAGTTCGTTGTGCGGATAAACCGAGGTCTATGAGTACGGAATCCCGAGAGCATGTGAGTAGGGCTTGCAACGGTGTTTGCAAGTTGACTGGTCTTGTGTTGACCTTCACATGGCTAGGGGATTAATCTCATAGACTCGAGTTTGATTTGCTTAATACGTTTTGCAAATAGATCTTGAGTTGTTTACGAAATGTGTTTTCGTTAGTTGGATTTGTTATTTGCAAATGTGTTTTGCAAATGAACTTGAGATTATGGGTTCCGATCCTAAAGCATGTGAATAGGGTTTGCAAATGTGTTTTGCAAATTGACTTGATCATGTGTTGATCATCACATGGCTAAGAGGATTGATCTCATAAGTTCTTGGTTTATTTGCATATGTGTTTTGCAAATAAATTGTGCTTAATGAGATTCTTTGGAGTATGTGATTAACATGTGCAAATGTGTTTTGTATAGTGTTGTGATCATGTGTTGATCCTCACATAGCTCAAAGAATATATCTTGAATGGTTTGGAAAAAAGTTTTTGTGAAAAACAATGTTTTCTCCCTGAGGCCGGTCGTCATCGCCTCAGAAGGCCGGTAGCACTGTGGTCCGGTGTTATCATAGCTTTGGCCGGTAGCACCGAAGGTCCGGCATACCGCCTCGCCGCGATGGAATTTCCAGAGAGCGTGTTTTTGGCGGTCCGTGCTACCGCCTCCGCCGATGTGATTTTTCCGCAGAGGAGGTGTTTTGTATTCGCTTGAGTCCGGTGCTACGGGTGAAGGCGGTGTTACGCCGAGCGGTAGCACCGCCAGAGTTGGTCGGTGCTACCGGAAATCCCGCAACGGCTAGTTTTGTAGCCGTTGGCGAGGAGGCCGGTGCTACCGGTCCCAGTAGGGCGGTAGCACCGGGTTTGCTGGATCTTTGCCCATTTCGCCCCCAACGGTTAGTTTTGGCTTGGAGGCTATAAAAGGAGTCCTTGGGGGGCAAGGGTAGTGTGTTGGCTGTGTGCTGATATGAAGTGTGAGTTCTTGGGGGTGTTGTGCATGTGTTGCCTTCTCCCATTTGCTTCTTGAGCTAGTGTGAGCCTCTAATTGCATGTGTTGCAATTAGGAGAGGATTGAGAGCCTCTTGTGCATGTGTTGCACTTGAGGAGGATCCTAGTGCATCTGTTGCACGTAGGAGGTCACCAGAGTGAATGTGTTGCACTAGGTGAAGTTCAAGCGGAAGAGCTTGATTTGTTACTCTTGGAGGTTGCCGCCTCCTAGACGGCGTAGAGCGTCGTGCGCGGTGAGCTTCTCAACGGACGTTGTGAGAAGCCCCGGCAAAGTTTGTGAAGGTTGGAGCTTGCCTACCCCGGAGGGAAAAGGTGCGACCACTAGTGGATTCGAGGTGGGTGCTCAATTCGTGGAGCCGGTCCAATGTGTTTGGGCTAACCTCAACGTGGACTAGGGGAGACCGGCAAGTCTCCGAACACCACGGTAAAAAGTATTGTGTCTCTTGTGCTTGCTTTGTGTTTGTTATTTATGTTCAAGCAATTTACATTCATAGAATTAAATTGATTGATTGCTTGTCTTTAGAATTGCTTTTTGTTAGAGACATAATTAGTTAGTGCACATAGTGAGCCTAGTTGATTTAGGCCTTGATTTTCAAAACCTTAGTTTATCGCTTCCGCATTAGCTATTTGATAAGGTTTTGGCATAAGGGTAATTAGGGGTGAATTGCTTTGTAGAAATTAGAAAGAGAAAGTTTTTTTTAAAAAGCCGCCTATTCACCTCCCTCTAGTCGGCATCCTCGACCTAACAGAGGAGGTGGCGGTGGAGGTGGTGGCGAGCGGGAGAAGGGGCGGGGGTGCGCCGCCAGGGGGATAAGAGGGTGGCAGGCGTGCCGCCTGGTGGGAAGAAGGGGGCGAGGGCGCGTTGCCTGGAGCCCTGGACCAATAACCAGATAGGATGGCCAAAGGAAGAAAACAAAAGAAGGGGACGAAGAAAAAGAAAGGAGGGGAGAAAAGAATAGGAGAAAAAGAAAATGAGGAAAAAGAAGAAAAAAGAAAAGATTAAACAAATTTCAATTCGAGTAAATAAAAAGTTTTTAGGCAAATTAAACCAATTAATTGAGTTTTATTGGGATTGGATTAAATCTGTTATACTGACAAATATAGGTACGAATTTTGCAATTTATTATTCAAAGGTGGTCATCTATATTCTCTCTAATATCCTGATCCGACAACCACTTTTTGGGGAAATGGAGAAAGGAGGGAAATGGAAAAAAAGGGTAATGGAAAATGAGAAAACAAAATAAAATCATAAAATTCAAGTAATTAAGTAAAATTATGGACACTTAAATATCTAAGATGCTCGAGATGGGAACTAGTTGCGGTGTTTGAGTGCGTGCTTGCTTGTGCCATGGAGGGGAAGAAGAATATTGCACTACTGACTCTCTATGTCACTCTCTCTCCCGCTGACTCTCTATGTCACACTCTCTCTAGCTCACCCTCACTCTCACAGTCCCTCTCTCCCTTTAACTCTCTATGTCACTCTCTCCCTTCGACTCTCGGTGTCACTCTCTCTAGCTCACCCTCACTCTCTCAGTCTCTCTTTCCCTCTGACTCTCTATGTCATTCTCTCTCTGACACTCTATGTCACTTTCTCTGGCTTACCCTCACTCTCTCAATCTCTCTCTCCACCTCCGACTCTATATGTCACTCTCTCTGGCTCACTCTCAGTCTTTCAATCCCTCTCTCCCCCTCTTCTCGGTCGGCACCACGCCTAGCTCTCTCCACTCCTATCACTGCTCGCTCGCTCATCGCTTTCTCTCTCTCGTCGTGGTAGCCTCTTCTTTGTCTTTCTTGCTAGTTGTGCCGCACTATCACCCATGTCATAGTAGGCTCTCCTTTGTCTTTCTCGCTAGTTGTGCCACACTACCACCCACGTCATGCTAGCCTCTCCATTGTCTTTCTCGCTACGCCACCACCCTCTGCCTCCCTAGACACCACGCTCCCCGTCATCCTCTCGTCCTCCTTCCCCATCAACCCTGTCAACCATCACAGATGCCTCACCCTTTCAATCCAATTCTGGTGATCCCATCGACTGATGCTCCTTTCCTCTCGTCAGAATAGTGCAAGTGGGCTGGGCCTAGGCCGGCACGGTACGAAGTAGGCACGAAGTGAAATGGGCCGTGTCTGGGCTCGCCGAAGGCGAACTGGGTCAGCACGGCCCAGCAAGGTGGGCACGATGGGCCGTCGCAGCCCGGCACGGTTCTGGCACAAAGCAGGATCAACTAGTGCTGGGTTGGCCCGGTACGTTATGACGCCCACCTCTACATACGATGAGCTAGCTCCTCCTATAGATTCAAGCCATGTTTCAAACTATATGCGGTCAACCAGCGTGACACGTCGCACAAGGCGCGTAGCCCCGCCGTGGGGCCCGCTTCACTCGCACTTGCGTGCAGGCCACGCCTCGCTGCCCTACGCGCCACGTGTCGTGTGGCAAAAAATCGTCCCAGGCGATGCACATGCGTGGGTGGGCGGAGTTGAACGGGTGAAGATAGCTTCGGCAACGAGGCACACATGTCCGTCCAACGAAGTGGTTAAATTATTTAACTCGTATGTGCGGGCGCACAAAGTCGGTAACGTGGCCACGCGCAGAGCAGCACGTTGTCTCGAATCGACTAGAGGCTGCACGGGGCTGGAAATCTTCCGGGTTTAATATACAGAGTATATAGAAAGGTCTCATAAATTTAATAGAAAATAATTGAATTCTCGCAAGAATTGAAAAATAATCTACCTTCCAAACAGCATCGATTCTCGGTCAGATCATGTTGAAAACTGGCCAGTTTTCAGAGAGTCGGTCGAGTATAGGCTCAACTAGTTTAGGGCCTATTTGAAGAAGCCGTAGCTTTTCTGAAAAAGTTAATTTTTAGTTTTTCGGGCTAAAGAGCGGTTATTGCTTTTTATAAGAGACCGTTTGATAAATAGCTAATTTCTCTTAACAATAAGCTTAAAAGCAGATCCAGCTCAACTTTCAGTTTTTAACTTTTGCTAGTTATATATGGTTTCTACTAGCTTATACTTAAAGCTCACCAAACAAGGCCTCACTAATTACCAGATAGTGTCTACTAGTTATCGTCTATGTGTTGGCGTCAAAAACTTGATGTAGGGTCTCTAACAAAGAAGACACCGCATTTAACACCGGTTCAGAGCGTGCGGTCGATTTGACTCAGAATCGATAAGGTAAAAATATAAAATTCGCTTAAAGCCGGTCGTGGAGATCAATCGGCTTAGACTTAATCAGCTTGAAGCCGATCAAGATCGAGGTAACAAGGTAAGTCTAATTAACCGATTAAGGCTAATCAGATGATAAAGGTAGATCGATTCTGAAGAAGGCGATGTGCAACAAAATCAGAACAAATCAAACCTGGGGGTGTAATTGACGAAGATCAACAAACGGCGATGCGCAACTTTATTGACCAAAATCGATTACAAAGAGAGATCTAAATTACAGAGGCTACTCCTAGTCACAGGAAAAAATAAGAAAGTAAAGGCTGGTTGATTGTATTGTGTTGGATTCTTTCGCAGTTTGCCTCGACCTTTCTTTTATACCCGTCGGCCGATCGTGTCCTTTTACAACACGTTTCAAGTCCTGATCCGTATCGGCCTCATCTCGGACAATTATTTCCTTAAAGATCTTGCTGTTACCAAATATCCCCAAATCTTTCCAACCAGTCCGTTAATTTCCGCGTGTCTTACTTTATTGCCGATTTTGACTAGACTTGCCAAATTTTGGTGCAAACATATGCCCCCCATTTTTTAGAGATGACTTGTCATCTATCAAAAATTGCAATAATCGGCTTTTTTCAATCGGCTAACTGTTGAACTTCACTCAATAACTGCCGCTTTATTTGCGTCGTAATTCTCTGACACGCAAGTAGTGCGTTTTAACTGCCCGTGTCTTTTGAGATTCGTTTCCCGCCGCTTCAAATTTTCACCTTGCTATAAAATGCGGCCCCCACTCGGTCATTCTTCACGCGCTCAAGCTCTCGCACTACTCGCAATCGGCTTCTTTCTTCTGCTTCTTGTCAGCCTTCTATCGGCACGTCGACACTTTGAATCAATCGGCTTTCGTATCAAGATCAACTGAATGGATCCTTCCCAGGTACTCATCCCAATCCCCAACAGCGTTGATCAGTTTTTCCTCGACCCATTAGGAAACTTGGATGCAGCTATAGTTATTGATCAAGAAGTAACTCGCCTCCCCTTGTCGGCTAGAGGGTATAATATTAAGGGTTGGAGTAAGAGTTTTAGAGCTTGGCCGACTGCACTTAAAGGGTGGAAGAACTGGTATATCCGCGTAGCAGCCCAGAAAAGGGAGTCCTGGGAAAGAATGGGCATAGCTGAGTGTATTCCTTTGAGTCTAGCCGATCCAGAAGCCAATGAGCCCTTGGTGGCCACGGCTTGTTATTTCTGGTCGGACGCTTTCAATGCCTTTATGTTTCACACCGGTCTAGTCGGCCCAACTTTGCTGGACGTTGCTCAGCTCTGCTGCTTGAGACCAGATGGGGAACAGATATTGGCCTTTAGTGCCAAACCAAAGTACAAACTGATTTGGTCCAAAGGTGAAGGATGGTCTAAATATATAGCCAACAACAACCAAGTAAATGGGTTAGTATCGGATGAAGAGCACATCGCTTTCCTTAACCTGTGGCTTGACCGATTTTTGTTTTGCGGAGCTTCATTAGGGCCAACCCAAGTGTATCAAACTATCGCAGAAGGATTGGTAGAAGGCCGTCAGCTAGCACTTGGAAAAACCTTTCTCGGAGCAGTATACCAAATGATGCATATTATTAGAAGTCGGCTTTATACGGGTTTTGCCGATTTTTACCGTGGGTAACGTGGGTGGTCCCTTATGGTTTATCCAAGTCTGGCTGCATTGCTTTTTTAGCCGACCCTTTGGTTTGGAGCCTACTGATGATAAAGCCTTCCCAAGAGAAGACAACCTAGAGAACGCCATCCCCCAATATCGAGCAAGCCGATCTTTTGGTGAACGGTTTATCATGTGCTCTGGAAATGAAACAAAAATCACAGCAGCTGATTCGAGGAAGTACCTGTCTTTCTTCCTTCATGTGAGCAATGAGGACTTGAAACAGCGATACTTTTTTAGTTATAGCTCTATGGCAGATTTTCCATGGCCTTCATTTCTGCATCTCGAAGCCGACAGTTCTTCTATGCCTCAGGAAACATTAGACTTGTATAAAATTTTCATTTCTCCTTGCATTCTTCATGCTGGTCTTCATACAAGAAATCGGACATACCAGCCATCATACGAATTCTATCATCTGTCTGTTTACGCAAGGCAACTGGGATTTGGTCAAGTGATCCCAAATTTTCAGTTTCTCGATCGGCTTGAGCCAAGAGCCAGAGTCCGTAATGCTGTGTCGGCCGAAATTGTCCTTGAAGTAGCTGATGACCTGCAAGTCCAGTCTTTGCCACACTTCTTCCTGAACACAGACGGGCAGGAGGTTATACCACATGGTGGTCGATCATTGCAGAAGCCCTTTATCGGTCAAAGTCTCTGTCAAACATTATTAATGATTTTTTTCCAAATCTTTCGGAGCCGACGTTAGCGTCTAATGCAAATTCTAGCAGTGAGGCCACTTCGTCGGGATATACTAATACGAATGTGAATGTTTCTAGTGAGGTATCGGCTTAGAGTCTAAATCTCCCACTTTGTCTTTCATGAAGTTTTTTCTTGAATCTAATTTTGTTTTTCGTCTGCAGAACAAGGTTATTGGAAAGAGGGCAGCTTCAGGCCCATCAGTTGATAGCCATCCTAAGAAACAACAACAATCGGCTGCCATCACAGGATACGCTTCTGGATCTTTGGGCATTCAGAGCCCATCTCTGTCAGACTTGGAGAAGCAGAAACAACCCAGTAAGTCTTTTATCGGCTTTCTTTCATAGCCCACCCAATTTTCATCTGACAAGATTGTTTACCCGATAATTTCCAGAAAAGAAGCGGAAGTATTGTCGGGACCCGAATATGCAAATCCGGACCCTCTGTGTATTCAGCACTAGTCCAGGATCACGCTAGTGCACACAGTCTCAACATTGATGAAATATCACAATCATACACAGTGGAATAATAAACAAAGACTTCATTTATTAATATAGAACTATTGAACGACCTTAAGGTCAAACTTACACTTATGAGGCCTTGGTGGCTTCAACTCAAATTAAATAAATAGCAATGAATGAAGAACGCCGATTTAATCCCATCAATATACCACAGCAACCGACAAGGTTCAACTCCTAGATATTCGCCTCGTGGAACTTCTCCTCCTTTGAAGTTGTAGTCTTCTCCTCAATCGATGATTTTGTTGATGGCAAGGGTGAGCACATAAAGCACTCAACAAGTTGTGCACAAAATGCAATTCTAATATAACTATATGCAAGGCTTATTCCAAGGAATGGCTTATCATGGTTATTTTGCAAGAAAGCGAAGATTTGAGAACAATTACAGAAATAGATTGTAAAGACAATAAAACAAATAATCAGTAATAAATAGATTCAAGATTTCTCAAGTAAACCAAGTTCCAATCCTTAATCAAGTTCCAACTTACCATGGCAACCACCATCCATCCCAAGTTTTGTTTTGCAAAAGTCTAACCCTTAATCAGAATTCCCGAGCATTGCTCAATACACATGAGCACGGCTATTCAATAGATTTTACACTCTGCAGAGGTTATGCACTTTACCCACACGATACAACCAAACACCACCAAGGCGAGTGATCATAACAAAGCCTTTACAATGCTACACCTAGACCCAAGATCGCTCGCTAAGGTTTCAACATCAAGGGTTAAACCACCACAACAGGCCCCTCTTGCGCCATGTGAGTTAAACCGTAACCGGGACTCACTATTCACCACGACAAGATCAAATCTAGGTTTCACAAATTATTCACTAGGCTGTCCCATTCCGCACATGTGGTTGCAAGAGAGACTCAGTCAAAGGCTTGCAAGGTTAAGTCCTTAAGGTGATTAAGGCAAGACTTCCACATACCCCGCCAAACTCGCCCACCTTGGCACACCGCCTTGCCACTTGCCTCAATCTAAAATCATTACCACCCAGCTTGATTACCAAGCACCACATGCCATCAACATTTCAATCCCGATGTGTGACCTCCTCGCCACGACAACTTGATATCATTGTGTGACAACACATGACACACCAATTCATAAACATTGTTCCATATTCCATTAGTCAAGATTAAGTATCGACATTCGGACACATGTGATGACGTGGCATGGCTAAGCAATCTATGACGATCTAACTAGCCCATGTTGATTATCAACTATAATTCCACATCCTAGGGTGACAAATAGATCATGGCATATAATTGACAAGGTATGGTTTAATTCAAATAGGCATATTATCTAATTCCCAGATTAATTGAAATCATTTATACACATAAAATATCATGCATAAAGTTTAAAAGACAAAATAGTAATTTGGTGAAAATTAGGTGCAACATGATCAAAGCACAACTTGCCTGGCCCTTGCGATTTTTACTGATCTTTACTCTTTATCTTTGATTCTTGATCTTTGATCTTCAATCTTTACCTTCTTGATCTTCAGCTCCTTAGAATAACTTCCGGACGACGCGTCTAACGATTAAAGAAGAAGCAAATACAAACCAACTCAAAAGATAAATCAAATAAAATCCAAATTGAGAACGGATAGTATTGGATCACAAAGGCTTAGATGAATTTAGGGACTTGAATGGATTAGATCAGAGATTAGACAAAATAGAACGAGCTTTCGGAATACACCGAAAAGGAAAAGACTGATAATTGAGAAAGAAAGAATAATATTCCAAAGAATATTTCTTCTGAAGTTATTATCTTGATTGGATAGACAATGACATATGGGCTCTCGATCTATAAACCGGGTCCATAAAGATACGTTAGTTCGCAATGAACTAAACTGATGCTCAATAATGACTTTTGTTGACTAAAACAGATACATATCAAACAAAAGAAAGATGGACTAATAGATTAGATATGGTACAAGGATATGACATATGGCCAATGGTCTATCGACCAAGTCCACGAATGACTTCTAGGTCAATGGCAGATTAGATTTTCAAGAATAAGACATGGACAAACGGGGTCGACATTCATAAGATTCGATCTGGGTTCAGTCATACGTCGATCAAGAGGCTTGACGATGACAAGGTAGCAAGGAAATGAAGACAAGGCTAAACTCACAGGTGATGGGGTTAGATTACAATAAGGCGATAGAGAGGATGATGATATTGCACTAAAGCTTTTGCGAGCATGCACACATGCGAAGATAGCGGCAACGACAGACACTCATGCAACGATGAGATGTCGATCGTCGGTACAATGATATGGTAGCAAGTATATTATATGGCACTGGATTGATCTGCGAGTTGCGAGGTTTACATGACATGATCCATCGTCAACGACATATTGGACACAAGGTTCAATTAGGGTTTGAGAGAAACGACTCGCGGATAGATCCATTTGGCATAGGGATAGGATAGGTAGGGTTGGCTCTGCGATAAAAGATTACCAAGGGTGGCTAATCAAACACGAACCGATAATAAAAGAATCTGGATCGAACGACGCCGGTTGATTCTAGAATATGGCATTGATGGCAACCAAGATCAAATGAACTCTAAAGATGAGCAAACCAGAGAATGATGGCTCATCGGACATGATGACACGACCAAAGTGAACTAAGATGGTTGGCGGCAAAAGACGGCGCGCAGATCGATTTAAAGGCGGCTAACGAATATAAAAATTTTCGTAGATGGAACAGCAAAGGGAAGTGAGCACCACGTAGAACGCGCGAGACGATCTCAACGGTATAAGCGGATTTGGCGGCAACCCAAAGGACAGATCACAAACTGGCGATGAACTACCGCTAAAGCTAATAGATCAAACGGCCATAACTATTAAGATAATGGATGAAACCTACCAAAATTTACAGAGAGCTATCTGGGATCATTTGGCACAATATGACGCGAACAGATCCGAGTTTTACCTTCGGATCAACGGGAACGCGCGAAGTTTTCAATTTGTGACGACGCAATCGATCGGGAAGATTGAATTTTCTGCAGCAATCCCATGGACAAAACCTTGAGTTAGGTGGACATCAAGATGAGTCTACAGAATAAATTTCACGGTCAAACTCGCAAAACGAAGGAGAACGGGTGACGGCAAGATTCGAGATTAGAACGGCCATAACTTTTGATTTCTGGATGAAACGCACCAAATTTGGTGGAGAGCTAGACTGGACCATATGGCATGGGATGACGCGAAGGATTTCGAAGAACTCACCGAGACGACGGAACGCGATGCCAAGATCAGCCGACGTTGGCGGCGCCCGAAAGACATGGCTGCAGTTTTTAGGGTTTGGGAGGTGCTCGGGCATTAGGGGTGCGTGGGAGGGTCTTAGGACTCTTATATAGGCTAGGAGTCGTGTCCTACAAGGAAACACGAAGAAAACCGGATTGGATTGAAAACGGATCGGATCGAACACCGCGCACATTGAACGAAGAAACGGATGACGTGGCTCATTCAGTGCGCGGATGGAGATCGGAAGGCTGAGGTTAGGCGATGACGTGGCCAGCTCAGAGCCGCCACGTGGATTTAACCATTTCCAATTAAAATAATTCCGAAATTAAAATAATTCATTTAGAGCAATAAAATACCAGAAAAATTCCACAAAAATTCTAGAAAATATTTTAAGACATTTGGAGCTCAAATAAAATATTTTGAACCAAAATTTATTTAAAATTTTGTAGAATTTAATTAAATTTAACAAAAGGCTTAATATAAATTAATTCCAAATAAATAGCAAACGAACTCGAAAAATCTCAAAAATTACAGAAAATTCCTTGAAGCAAAATGAACTCAGATAAAACTAAATTTATTTTAATTGAAGTTTATATTAGTCAAGTAAATTATTTTAACATTAAAAATTTCAGATTAAGCTTTATTAAAGAGAGAAAATCAACGGGAATTTTTGGAAAGATGAACTAAACCATAGATTTTTGAAAACCTAAATTTTGGGTTGTTACAAACCTCCCCTTAATGTAATCTCGACCCTAGATTAAGGTTGTCTATAGAAATAGGTTCGGGGACTCAACTCTTGAGACTTTCTTGAACTTCCAAGCAACTTCACACTGGTAAGGTTGCTTTGAACAAACGCTTGACAACATCCAAAATTTGTAGGTCATGCGATGCGAATGAGATCCTTTGCAATTCCACCGACTTCCACTTGTTCGCTTTTACGCACAAGAAGGCACTCCTTGTGTTGGGACTCTTGAAACACATCACGACTCGACCGACGCTCGTATCTCCTTTGACAGCTCCTTGCTTTCCGCCCTTTAACACTCGGTTTTCGCTTCTTCTAGAAATTGCACAAGCGGCATTTGATGCTGAAACTTGCTTGTAACTCTGCGGTCTTGCACAACATTCTGTTGGTCTGCTTCTATCTCTATCGACTTGATTCTCGAGTACTTCCTTAAACTCTAGATCAACTAAATATTCCTTCACATTAAACTCAAGCTCCAACTATTACAGAGGTTATGGCATGGTTCTCACTGGCATACACTAAGGTAGCTAAAGCAATTCGTCAGGAAAACAATTATCCTTTGTAGTTATTAAGCATAAGCAACTACTCCTTTTCTTCTGATGTGATGGCACATCCACCTTCTTGGCTCAACCATAATGGAACAACCGGTCCTTAGCTGTCTTCGATATGCTGAAGTTAAGCTGATCGCAAATCTTTCTCGGAAAACACTCTCGCTCCTCTTAATCGATCAAATCTTTGACCATAAACCAAAATTGCCTTACACATAGGTAACGGATAATTCCAAGGATAAACATCTCAAGCATGGGTTTCCAATATGATAAGATTTATTAGGAACTCAATCTCAACAATAGACAAGTTAACTCTCAACATCCTGGATCACATATGATTTTCAATCAGTACAACCTCTGATGCCTTCTAAGCTCCAGTAGTCATAATGTGGTTAACATGATCTTTGTCGCATCGACGGCATGGCTTCAGCTTGAATCGCTCTACAATTCACTTTCGGTGCAAGTGTCTCGGAGGCGAGGACTAAGATTGAATCGGATAGGTATAACAACTTTTCTCTTAAAACAATGTTGGCAAAGTGTCCCGGTTCATTGCATCCAAGCAACGCTGACCGACATCTGTTGACTTCCTTCCGACATAGCACTAATCTTGGTAGGGCAGAGTTGAGATGATGCGATCCGCAATGATCACTTTCTTCCGAGTGTAGTGTTTAGCAAAATATCCGGCTAGCGACAGCAAAGCAACCTCTAGGCGAGAAGCTTCCTCCTTGAGAACTTTTAACCGTGGTGGTGTTATGAAAATTCGACTATCACGGCGAGGCATAGGCGAAGGTGTCTCGAACAAAGTCCGAGCAAGATGGCAACCGAGTTGTTGAGGGCACTCCTCATTTGTCATTGCGGTGGTCCTTCTTGACAGCTTTATGATGCTTGCGGTTATCTTTGTAATTCCTTGCGCTCATCTCCTAACATAAGGGTCTTGTTAACCAACTCCTCTTGCTTCAACCGACTCTTTGAGCAAGTTATTTCTACACTTTACCACTCTTTGTTGGGGTTATAAACTTTATCAAGTAATTTCTAGAATGATCATGGCTTCCAAAATTGCTTGACCTTTCGTGGGCATTCCTTAACAAAATGACCTAACTTATCACGCTTGTATCACGAATGTCCGGTCGCCGTGTGCAGTTAGGTGTAGTCATATGCACAATATCGTCTTTCTCAGGCATCACCACTTGTTAGTTCATAGGGCATTCTCCAAGTAAATGGCTTCCTTCTCAATTGGAAAATTGATTGCATGCTCATCAGTGGTGTGTTATATTCCTCCACAACGGACGCACGCATAGTCTTCTGATTTGTTTGGTTGACAACACTTCAAGGAACAACATCCTGGTACGACATCGGGGAAAGGGGTTGTACACTTCTCTGAACTTGCAGTAATCATACTAACATTTGACAAAGCAACGAACTGTTGAAAAGCAGCAACAAACTGTAACCAAGTGATTTCTTCTGGTGTCTTGTGGGTAGCACGATAGTTCTTCCACTACTCCAAGGCATCTCCTTCCAATCGACATGTGGCGTAGGGAACCTTCTCTTCATCTTCACATTGCACCAAAGCCGCCTTCCTTCTATGACGTGAAGCTAGATTTACGCATCTTTGAGAGTGGTCGATCCACCAAACGTAGGTGGTTTGGTCCTCTTGAACAAGGCAAACTTTGACCGTGAATAGGTGGCTGTGGATCGTGGTTGTAGGGGCATTGATTTTGGCAATCGATAACATTCATCTGTTGTATCATTATCGCATGAGCTGGGTTTGAGCGGTGAATAATCGATCCAAATTCGAATTGTCACTATCAGACGATGGACACCGTTGGTCACAATCTACTTTATTACTAACACCAGTAGTAGCAATCAGATCGACTTGAATCGCCTCAAATCATCAAGTTGTTATCGGTCCTTTCCATCTGCTGACCACTCCGTGGTTGAGTTAAGAGGGAAAAGCAAAGATAAGGTTCAAGAATACTAGTGCAGGGGAGCAGGTCTAACCCAATAACTTATACAAACATTATTAAAAACTTGGTATGGTTGCTTACAAAAGCCTAAAAGCTATGCAACGCATACTGCACACCCAAAGAACCAAGGAGAAAAAAACCAAATTAACCTAAGCACACAACAATCTATCGCCTAAAAGGGTAACACTTCTATCTTAGACTGACGCAACTCTTCACACATGAGTCTCAACTGGCCACCAAAGTACTAGTTCTTCTAACTTCTGGAACACGTCATCGATCCACTTCTTTTTCCTTGAGCTCGACGATTCCTATCTTCACGATCTTTAGGATCAGCAGCAAGACACCCAGTACTTTCTCCTTAAGTGTGAAACATCGTTAACTACTTAGAACAACTCAGGTAAGATTTTTATTTAAACCAGTGGGAAAGAAGAATAATTTAAGCAAAGGGAAACAATGAAAGAATAAGATAAGTCAAGAACTTATTATTCTTTCAAGTTAAATTTTCACATTTAGAAAATACTTTTGAAGCTCCTAAGGAACGCCAAACTATCTAGGGTCAAGACCTACAACAAGATGGCTCGATACCACCTCTGTCGGGACCGAATATGCAAATCCGACCCTCCTGTATTCAAGACTAGTCCAGATCACGCTAGTGCACACAGCCTCAACATTGATGAAATATCACAATCATACACAGCGGAATAATAAACAAAGACTTCATTTATTAATATAGAACTATTGAACGACCTTAAGGTCAAACTTACACTTGCGAGGCCTTGGTGGCTTCAACTCAAATTAAATAAATAGCAATGAATGAAGAACGCCGATTTAATCCCATCAATATACCACAGCAACCGACAAGGTTCAACTCCTAGATATTCGCCCCTCGTGGAACTTCTCCTCCTTTGAAGTTGTAGTCTTCTCCTCAATCGATGATTTTGTTGATGGCAAGGGTGAGCACATAAAGCACTCAACAAGTTGTGCACAAAATGCAATTCTAATATAACTATATGCAAGGCTTATTCCAAGGAATGGCTTATCATGGTTATTTTGCAAGAAAGCAAAGATTTGAGAACAATTACAAGAAATAGATTGTAAAGACAATAAAACAAATAACGTAATAAATAGATTCAAGATTTCTCAAGTAAACCAAGTTCCAATCCTTAATCAAGTTCCAACTTACCATGGCAACCACCATCCATCCCAAGTTTTGTTTTGCAAAAGTCTAACCCTTAATCAGTAATTCCGAGCATTGCTCAATACCATGAGCACGGCTATTCAATAGATTTTACACTCTGCAGAGGTTATGCACTTTACCCACACGATACAACCAAACACCACCAAGGCGAGTGATCATAACAAAGCCTTTACAATGCTACACCTAGACCCAAGATCGCCGCTAAGGTTTCAACATCAAGGGTTAAACCACCACAACAGGCCCCCTCTTGCGCCATGTGAGTTAAACCGTAACCGGGACTCACTATTCACCACGACAAGCATCAAATCTAGGTTTCACAAATTATTCACTAGGCTGTCCCATTCCGACATGTGGTTGCAAGAGAGACTCAGTCAAAGGCTTGCAAGGTTAAGTCCTTAAGGTGATTAAGGCAAGACTTCCACATACCCCGCCAAACTGGCCCACCTTGGCACACCGCCTTGCCACTTGCCTCAATCTAAAATCATTACCACCCCAGTTGATTACCAAGCACCACATGCCATCAACATTTCAATCCCGATGTGTGACCTCCTCGCCACGACAACTTGATATCATTGTGTGACAACACATGACACACCAATTCATAAACATTGTTCCATATTCCATTAGTCAAGATTAAGTATCGACATTCTGACACATGTGATGACGTGGCATGGCTAAGCAATCTATGACGATCTAACTAGCCCATGTTGATTATCAACTATAATTCCACATCCTAGGGTGACAAATAGATCATGGCATATAATTGACAAGGTATGGTTTAATTCAAATAGGCATATTATCTAATTCCCTGATTAATTGAAATCATTTATACACATAAAATATCATGCATAAAGTTTAAAAGACAAAATAGTAATTTGGTGAAAATTAGGTGCAACATGATCAAAGCACAACTTGCCTGGCCCTTGCGATTTTTACTGATCTTTACTCTTTATCTTTGATTCTTGATCTTTGATCTTCAATCTTTACCTTCTTGATCTTCAGCTCCTTAGAATAACTTCCGACGACGCGCCTAACGATTAAAGAAGAAGCAAATACAAACCAACTCAAAAGATAAATCAAATAAAATCCAAATTGAGAACGGATAGTATTGGATCACAAAGGCTTAGATGAATTTAGGGACTTGAATGGATTAGATCAGAGATTAGACAAAATAGAACGAGCTTTAATACATCAAAAGGAAAAGACTGATAATTGAGAAAGAAAGAATAATATTCCAAAGAATATTTCTTCCAAGTTATTATCTTGATTGGATAGACAATGACATATGGGCTCTCGATCTATAAACTGGTCCATAAAGATACGTTAGTTCGCAATGAACTAAATCGATGCTCAATAATGACTTTTGTTGACTAAGCAGATACATCAAACAAAAGAAAGATGGACTAATAGATTAGATATGGTACAAGGATATGACATATGGCCAATGGTCTATCGACCAAGTCCACGAATGACTTCTAGGTCAATGGCGATTAGATTTTCAAGAATAAGACATGGACAAACGGGTCGACATTCATAAGATTCGATCCGGTTCACCATACGTCGATCAAGAGGCTTGACGATGACAAGGTAGCAAGGAAATGAAGACAAGGCTAAACTCACAGTGATGGGGTTAGATTACAATAAGGCGATAGAGAGGATGATGATATTGCACTAAAGCTTTTGCGAGCATGCACACATGCGAAGATAGCGGCAACGACAGACACTCATGCAACGATGAGATGTCGATCGTCGGTACAATGATATGGTAGCAAGGATATTATATGGCATGTGATTGATCTGCGAGTTGCGAGGTTTACATGACATGATCCATCGTCAACGCATGATTGGACACAAGGTTCAATTAGGGTTTGAGAGAAACGACTCGCGGATAGATCCATTTGGCATAGGGATAGGATAGGTAGGGTTGGCTCTGCGATAAAAGATTACCAAGGGTGGCTAACCGAAACACGAACCGATAATAAAAGAACTGGATCGAACGACGCCGGTTGATTCTAGAATATGGCATTGATGGCAACCAAGATCAAATGAACTCTAAAGATGAGCAAACCAGAGAATGATGGCTCATGGACATGATGACACGACCAAAGTGAACTAAGATGGTTGGCGGCAAAAAGGCGGTATGCAGATCGATTTAAAGGCGCGCTAACGAATATAAAAATTTTCGTAGATGGAACAGCAAAGGGAAGTGAGCACCACGAGAACGCGGCGAGACGATCTCAAGCGGTATAAGCGGATTTGGCGGCAACCCAAAGGATGATCACTGGCTGGCGATGAACTACCGCTAAAGCTAATAGATCAAACGGCCATAACTATTAAGATAATGGATGAAACCTACCAAAATTTACAGAGAGCTATCTGGGATCATTTGGCACAATATGACGCGAACGGATCTGAGTTTTACCTTCGGATCAACGGGAACGCGCGACGAAGTTTTCACCGACGACGCGACCGATCGGGAAGATTGAATTTTCTGCAGCAATCCCATGGACAAAACCTTGAGTTAGGGTGAGCACCAGGTAGAGGACATCAAGATGAGTCTACAGAATAAATTTCACGGTCAAACTCGCAAAAACGAAGGAGAACGGGTGTGGCAAGATTCGAGATTAGAACGGCCATAACTTTTGATTTCTGGATGAAACTGCACCAAATTTGGTGGAGAGCTAGACTGGACCATATGGCATGGGATGACGCGAAAGGATTTCGAAGAACTCACCGAGACGACGGGAACGCGATGCCAAGATCAGCCGACGCGTTGGCGGGCTCCGAAAGACATGGCTGCAGTTTTTAGGGTTTGGGAGGTGCTCTGGGCATTAGGGGTGCGTGGGAGGGTCTTAGGACTCTTATATAGGCTAGGAGTCGTGTCCTACAAGGAAACACGAAGAAAAACCGGATTTGGATTGAAAACGGATCGGATCGAACACCGCGCACATTGAACGAGAAACGGATGACGTGGCTCATTCTGGTGCGTCGGATGGAGATCGGAAGGCTGAGGTTAGCGATGACGTGGCCAGCTCAGAGCCGCCACGTGGATTTAACCATTTCCGAATTAAAATAATTCCAGAAATTAAAATAATTCATTTAGAGCAATAAAAATACCAGAAAAATTCCACAAAAATTCTAGAAAATATTTTAAGACATTTGGAGCTCAAATAAAATATTTTGAACCAAAATTTATTTAAAATTTTGTAGAATTTAATTAAATTTAACAAAAGGCTTAATATAAATTAATTCCAAATAAATAGCAAACGAACTCCGAAAAATCTCAAAAAAATACAGAAAATTCCTTGAAGCAAAATGAACTCAGATAAAACTAAATTTATTTTAATTGAAGTTTATATTAGTCAAGTAAATTATTTTAACATTAAAAATTTCAGATTAAGCTTTATTAAAGAGAGAAAATCAACGGGAATTTTTGGAAAGATGAACTAAACCATAGATTTTTGAAAACCTAAATTTTAGGTTGTTACAAGTATACCAAGGCCGCTGCCAAGAAGGTCCCTAAACCTAACGAGTAGAGCGGCGAGAGCTCACCGCATGCGTCGGCTACTGGAGAGGTAGGTCATCATACTTCGTTTAGTAAATTATGTACTTTGGTACGTTGGCTTACTCGTATTTTACTTCCTTTAGCCAACGCACCGCTCAAGTCGCAAGATCTTGGCCGATCTTCAAGATTTCTTCACGGTTTCTCAACCACACCTACCCCAACACCCACTGTGAGACCCACAGGAGCTTTCTGACCCGACCAACATGTTGGGTTTCTCCTTGGCCGATCTCGATGACCCGGAGATCGTGGCCACTGATGACTATGACGCCGAGATCAGGAGAATCCTCGAAGTGTCGAAGGAAGCGTCGGCCGTTGTCACCTCTGCTCCAGGCGTGAAGGAAAAATTAAACAAGCTTTTTGATCTGGTCACAAGGCCGCAGTTAGAGATATTGGTGAATAATCAGCCGATCCGAGATGCCATGGCGGCCGTTGAAGCCGACTTACCTCCAGAAGCAATGGCAGCCCTCCTGAATGTGTGCCACTTGGATGAAAGGAGGTCTGAAGTTGAAGAAGCTCAAGGGCGCATAGCGCAGCGCGAAGCTCAGGAAGCCGACCAGAAAATTTTGGATGAGCTCGTTGCTGACGCTAAAGCTAAAAAGCAAAAATTTGATGCCGATACGGAGCTGATGAAGACCACAAAGACTTCTCTTGGTCAGCTTCAAACGACCAAGAAGTTTCTTATGGAGGAGTTGGTCAAGACGGAAAAGCTAATCACTGAAGGCCAGCACACCCTTGAGAAGACTTCATCGGCCATTAAAGATCAGAAGCTGGGACTTGCGATGGCCGTGGTCGGCGTGAAGAAACAAATGACCAAGGTGGTGCCAGTGCCAGGGAGCGCAAAGGAAGACGATCGCATCATTGACGAAGTTCAATATGTAATTGCAAAGGCCGTAGGTGCTCTGTCGGCTTTAGGCGCAACCCTCCCGGGCTCAGGCATCCAAAATTAACTTCTGAGATGTGAAAGTCTGTTGGCCGTTTTTTAAGAAACACTTCTTCTGAATACTTTGTAACTTTTGTGTTCTGAATACTTTGTAACTTTCGCTATGTTTATAATCGGCTGTTTAACCGATTTTCATCTTGCTTACTAGTAGTTGTATCTTCTGAGTTTGCAATCCTTTCAGCCGATTAGCAGCATCGTGTTAATCTTGGCTCTAAACGTGATCCTTAGTCGGCTAGGCTCCAACCCAAACGCTAGGATAATACTTTTTTAAATATTTCCTGTTAATAGCTTTAGGCAAAACATATCCTTCCAACGTTTCTATTACGTACGAATTTCCACCGACTAGCCGATTAACTTTATATGGTCCTTCCCACGTAGGTGACCATTTTCCGAATCGGTTATCTTTCGAACCAACAGGCAATATCGTTTTCCATACTAAATCGGCTTGATCGAAAGACTTAGGCACGATCTTTTTATTATACGCCCTTGCAACCCTGATTTTATTCTTCTTAAGCCGACCAAGTATGGACAAACGTAATTCTGCCAAATCATCCAAGTTGTCGATCATCGAATTATTATAATCCTGAGCCGACAAACCGTTTTGTCTGGCCACTCGTATAGATTCAATATTGATTTCAACGGGTAATACGGCTTCTTGACCATACACCAGCTGGTAAGGTGAAAGCTTCGTTGCTCCGTGGTAGGCTAGCCGATACGCCCAAAGCGACTCCGATAGAGTTGAGTGCCAATTCCTCGGTTTTTCATCAATCTTTCTTTTGATCAATTTGATTAACGTTTTGTTGGACAACTCGGCTTGTCCATTAGCCTGAGCGTAGTACGGGGATGAATTCAACAGTTTAATCCCTAGACTTGTCGCGTAACTCTGAAACTCGTTAGACATGAAAACCGTTCCTTGATCGGTCGTAATTGTTTGCGGTATCCCAAACCGATGAACAATATGCTCATTAACAAAGCCGATGGCTTCAACACTGGTTACTTTCTTAAGTGGTATAGCTTCAACTCATTTAGAGAAATAATCTGTTGCGGCCAAAATAAATTTGTGACCTTTACTTGAAGCAGGAAATATTTGGCCGATTACATCTATTCCCTGACCCTCGAACGCCATGGCTTGTTAATTGGGTGCAAGGCTGATGCTGGTGCTAGTTGTATGTTGCCAAACTTCTGACAGGTCTGACATCCTTTATAATACTTGAAACAATCTTCTAGCATTGTCGACCAAAAATAACCTGTCCGTCTGAGCATCCGTTTCATCTTATGAGCCAATTGATGAGAACCACAAATGCCTTCATGCACTTCACCCACTGCCACTCGTGCTTCTTCGGCCCCAAGACATCTTAATAGCAATCCTTCCATCGTCCGATAATACAACGTATCGTCCATAACAATGTACTTCAAAGCTTGTTGCCTAATCTTGCGTTCGGTAGGCTCGGATGGATCGATCAGGTAATTCTTTATTTGCGTTCTCCAATCCGCAACATCCACGCACATGACGGCTTTATTCATTAGCTCAGTTACCAGATATCGGTCAAGGTCTTTGTACCCTGATGCCTGTTGAGCCAGGGCGTTAGCTCTATCGTTCAATTCTCGAGGGACATGACCGATAGAAAATGATGTAAATGAGCCGATTATCTCGAAGCATTGTTCTAGATATTTCAGCAGTACTTCATCTCGGCATTGGTATTCTCCTTTTATTTGCTGTACAATTAACATAAGTCCCCATACGCCTCAACCGCACATACTTCGATATTTTCTAATAATTGCAAACCTTTGAGCAATGCTTCATATTCTGCTTGATTGTTTGAGCATCGGCTATTCAGCTGAAATGCGAATTCGAAATTATGCCCTTTAGGTGATATGAGGACTACACTGATTTCATCGCCCTCTCTGCATACAGACCCATCAAAAAACAATTGCCAAGGAGCTACGGATACAAAGTCGGCAGTAGTGTCATGCCCTGTTATAAAATCGGCTAGAACCTGCCCTTTGACTACTTTGGCCGATTCATAAGACAAGTCGAACTCAACCAAGGCATAAGCCCATTTGCCAAGTCGACCCCGTAGGATTGGAGCTGATAACATATATTTTATAACATCGGTTTTACAGATCACCTTACAAGCCGATGCTAATATATAATGCCTTAACTTCGTGCATGAGAAATATAAAGATAGACACAATTTCTCAACGAAAGGGTACCTGACTTTCGCATCAAGTAGTCGTCGTCTCAAATAAAAGATAATTCTTTCCTTACCATCAACCTCTTGTGCTAGAATAGCTCCAATAGTTTCCTCTTCAGCTGATACATATAGTCTGAAAGGAACCCCTTTTCGTGGTGCAGCCAAAACCGGAGGGCTGGACAAATATCTTTTAACGTCATCAAAAGCCTCTTGCTGATCGGCTCCCCACACAAATTCTTGATTATCTTTCAATTTCAACAACGGGGTAAAGGCACGAATTCTGCTGGAAAGGTTTGAGATAAACCTCCGTATATAATTAATCTTGCCGATCAACTTCTGTAATTCGTTTTTGCATGCCGGCGGCTTGGTGTTGGCTATGGCCTTCACTCTTGCTTGATTAACCTCAATACCTCTCTCATGTATCATAAAGCCTAAAAATTGCCCGGCCGACACGCCAAACGCACATTTGAAAGGGTTCATCTTCAAGCCATGTGATCTTATGTTCTGGAAAACCCTTTCTAAATTGGCCAAATGCTGCAAATCATTTGCTGATTTTACTACGACATCGTCAATATATATTTCAACGATATGACCGATTAAGTCATGAAAAATCAGGTTCATGGCTCGTTGATATATTGCCCCAGCATTTTTTAAGCCAAAAGTCATAACCGTCCACTCGAATAAACCTATGGCTCTAGGATATCTGAAAGTTGTCTTTGGTATATCGGCTTCTGCCATGAGTATCTGATTGTATCCGGTATTTCCATCTAGAAAACTTATGATTTTATTCCCTGATGCAGCATCGATAAGCATATCGGCTATCGGCATCGGGTATTCATCTTTTGGTGTCGCTTTATTCAAATCTCTAAAATCGACACATACTCGAAGTTTTCCGTTTTTCTTCATGACTGGAACAATGTTGGAAACCCACTCCGCATATCGACAATGTCTTATAAATTTAGCCTCCAACAATCGCTCTATTTCTTCTTTTATAATTTTATACAGAGCCAGATTAAAACGCCTAGGGTACTGTTTAAACGGCCGATAACCTTGTTTAATGGGTAGCCGATGTTCTACCAATTGTCGGCTTAAACCAGGCATCTCGTGATACTCCCAAGCAAAATAATCTTTATATTCTCTAAGAATTTCTATTAATCTCTCTTTATATTTTACATCTAATTTCGCGCTAATAAAAGTTGGTCTTTTTCTATCGCCACTACCTATAATATCAACTTCTTCAAGTAAATCGGTGGACGTAAAGCCTTGACCCAACTTTTCAACCTCTTGAAAGTCTTCTATAGCCTCATAGCTATCCGTTGTTTGCCGATAGCTTTGCATTTTGTCTTGTAATGCCTTCACTTTTTTTCTTGTCCCCATCGGCGTAGCACTTCGTTTGCTCGATCAAACGTGCCTGGTTTGACACTGATCGGCACTAGTCCTATTTTGCTCACGCAGATGAAATCGCAATCTTCTAGTGTCTTTCCTGATGTACATCCTGCTTCTTCATGTTGCCAATTCGCGTCGGAACTGGCCATGGCAATGTGAGCCGATGTGTCGGCCGTGACAATTTCAACTTCCTCTCCGTTCCATTGGACAAGCGCTTGATGCATAGTCGACGGAATACAGCAGTTGGCGTGAACCCAATCTCTCCCAAGTAGAACGCTATAGTTGCCCTTGGCGTCGATGACAAAAAATGTGGTCGGCAAAGTTTTGCATCGACGATCGATTTCAGAACCATGACGCCTTTGGCTTCGGTGGGATCGCCAGTGAAGTCGTTTAGAACCATGTTAGTTTTAATCAAGTCTTCATCGGACTTACCCAGTTTTTTGCAAGTCGTATAGGGCATCAAGTTTACTGTGGCTCCACCGTCTACCAGCATCCTTGATATCGGCTTTCCATTTATATACCCTTTCAGATATAATGGTTTCAGATGCCGATGATCATCTCCTGGTTTTTCAAAGATAGCGTTTTGAACGCCTGAACATGATTGAGTAAAAGTTTCTTTAGCCAATTCAGTTTTGATTTTGAATTCGGCTGGCAATGTGAACACCATGTTGATATCCATTGGGGGTGTATCATCCCTAATCATGGGAGAATCTAGATCATCTGCCGATTTAAAATCTTCCTCGGCTTGTTCCTTTTTTCTCCACTCTTTTTTGACAACCTTGACCGGACGAAGCTCATTGAAAGTCTCATCCCTCTGTTTTTCGGCGTCGGCTTCTTGGATCTCCTGCGTCCTTAGCCTCCGAAGCCGTCTGCGCTGAGATCGGCTAAGGCCAGATGGACACCACCTAGGCTTGGGCTCTATTGGCTTTCGTATCTGGCCAGCCAGATCTTCCCGGTCTGAATTGGGCCTCCTTGTTTCGACCTGGTCCGGTACCGGGTTTGGTTCAGATCTTCTTTCACGAACAGGCCTCCTATAACTCTGGCCATGATCTCGAATCGGCCCGGACAACCTATCTCTAGCCGATTATCTTGGCCAATCGTCTCGGGGGTAATGCTCCATCGGACATGTATACGAAGATGGCAGTGCTACTCCCCTTTCCTAACAAAACTGCCAAAAGGGACATCTTCTATGGGCCTTCTCCACATTTTCAGTATGATATAAATTATCCGACCGGCGAGCAGGATATCGTGGTCGGCTATTCATTCTTTCGTATTTCTCCATCAATTGTGAAAACGTTGGTCCCGGCCTTTTGGCCGATTGCCTTCATGGTGATTTTTCAGCTTTGTACCATTTACCCACCTGAGGATTTCCCTTGGGCTTAACGGTCCTCGAATTTTTTCCTTCGTGATCGGCTTCTATTTGTAATGAGCCGATCGTAATTTTCAACGTCTGGCCGTCGTTTTAATTCGACTGAATATTGACCTGCCGATCCTTCCTCGGCTCATCATGCATTGGCTCCTTTCCTTTAGCCGAACATTGAACCATGTTAATTGGGAATGGATCAGCGTCGACTTGCATGGTCGGCTCATCAGCAAATTTTAGCCGACCATCTTCAATAGCCGACTGGATCTGTTGACGAAAAATATTGCAGTCGTTAGTATTGTGAGAAAAAGAGTGGTGCCACTTGCAATACCTGCGTTTCTTGATCTCGTCAGCTGATGGTATAATATGCCCCTCGGGCAATCGTATTATCTTTTTTTGTAATAATAAATCAAAAATATGATCATATTTGGAAACATCAAAGGCATACTTTACTTCCGACTTATTTCTAGTCGGCTTTAGCCAAGAACAGACTAGGGATTTCTTAGACCATTTTACCCATTCGGCTATATTTATTTCTGCTTCATCATCCTCCGAAGAATCGCTTGGGCAATAATCCACCATATTGACTTTAACTTTATCCTTTTCTTTATTGTCGTTATTTTTAAATCTATCCTTAAATGCTTTATTATGTGGGAATCGGCTTTCCTGAACCGATACACGATGCAGCAGATGGCTTAAATCGTTGAACTCTTGCCCTCCAAACTTCTCTCTAAGTGGTGGAATTAATCCTTGAAAAGCCAAATCTGCAAGTTGGTTGTCGGGCAACATGACACTAAAACATCGGTTTCTAATTTCTCTGAATCTCTTAATGTAATCAGTCACCGATTCTCCAAATCTCTGGCGAACAGAACTTAGGTCGGAAATCCTTAGTTCTAAACTTCCTGAGAAAAAATATTTGTGGAATCGGCTTTCCAAATCGTTCCATAACTGGACCGAATTCGAAGGCAAACAAGTAAACCAAGTAAAGGTTGCCGGGACAATGGCTAACGGAACGATCTTATTTTCAATCCATCGGATCGAGCCGTCACGCATTGAGCGATAAAGCGTCCGATGTGTTCTAGAGTAGTAGTTGAGTCATCACCGGAGAATTTTGCAAAATTCGGGACTCTGAAATTGTGGGGGTAAGGCATACGATCTATGTAATCAGGATACGACTTTCTGTAGCCGATAACCTTCCCCTTTGGTTGTATGCCGAATTGGTCCCTTAAGACAGCAGAGATTTGGTCGGCCCAGTTTACATTATCGGCCATTGGCACCGCAGGCCCTTGATAATGTTTATCATAGTTGGCATTCCGCCCCCCGAGTGCAAACTCGGGTTGCCAATTATGCTGAGTCGACGGCACACGAGTATACTGATCATACCTATTATGCCTGACTTGAGGTTCTGGTATTGGTACGAAAGGCTCTGAATAAGTTACTACCCTATGCGGACTTGAATTTCTAAGTAGGATAGGTTCATGCGGGTACCTTTCAGGCCTAATCGGCTGTGAAACCGATTGTGGAAAAGCATAGAACGGAGTCGACGACGGCAGACTTGTTGATGCGTCTAACTTAGCGGCATCGGTGTATGCGTGGTAATGGCTCACCCCTCTTGGCCGAGGGTCGTTAGGCAATATTATGGTCGGCTGAGTAGGCATCATGGTAGGGGGTGAGGTTATAGCCGATGGTTTAGGATCGGCCGTTGTGCTCTGCATATTTCGTGCTACTGAAAAAATAGGATAATTTGGCAGAGCTTGCAATGGGTCCAGCATACTACCTGACGAGGCTAACTCCTGGGCTATAGTTTTAACACTATTTGCTATCATCGGCTTAAGCGTTGTCACAAGAGCCGATGATTGGTTTATTAAGGCATGGTGTACAGACTGATTAATCATAGCCGATAGTTCGGCTTGAGCAGGCAGATATCGGCTTACCGGTTCTGTGACACCCGCCTCTCCCAGGGCGTTGACCGTCGGCAGGGCGAATTTTTGAGTGACGCCGCGTCTAGTTTTCTGATAACAGCTTAGCATCATCTCCTCCAATGCAGTCTTCCGAGCTTCAATCTCTTGACGTTGTTCTGCAGTCAAATCGTCCATTGTTGGGACGATTATGGCTTCTGCGTTGAGATCGGATGGCGGAATCGACTTTCCTAATAAAGACATGGTCCCACCGGGCGTGCTAAGAGTGTGTTGGCGTCAAAAACTTGATGTAGGGTCTCGACAAGAAGACACCGCATTTAACACGGGTTGAGCGTGCGGTCGATTTGACACAGAATCGACAAGGTAAAAATATAAAATTCGCTCAAAGCCGATCGTGGAGATCAATCGGCTTAGACTTAATCAGCTTGAAGCCGATCAAGATCGAGGTAACAAGGTAAGTCTAATTAACCGATTAAGGCTAATCAGATGATAAAGGTAGATCGATTCTAAAGAAGGCGATGCGCAACAAAATCAGAACAAATCAAACCTGGGGGTGTAATTGACGAAGATCAACAAACGGCGATGCGCAACTTTATTGATCAAAATCGATTACAAAGAGAGGTCTAAATTACATAGGCTACTCCTAGTCGACAGGAAAAAATAAGAAAGTAAAGGCTGGTTGATTGTATTGTGTTGGATTCTTTCGCAGTTTGCCTCGACCCTTCTTTTATACCCGTCGGCCGATCGTGTCCTTTTACAACACGTTTCAAGTCCTGATCCGTATCGGCATCATCTCGGACAGTTATTTCCTTAAAGATCTTGCTGTTACCAAATATCCCCAAATCTTTCCAACCAGTCCGTTAATTTTCGCGTGTCTGACTTTATTGCCGATTTTGACTAGACTTGCCAAATTTTGGTGCAAACACTATGCTAAGCTGTTTACCCATTATATTAACTCTCTTGTTGAGTATATCAAACATTTAATTAATCTTGAAAATACACAAGAAAATATATCTAAACGAAGGGTGGTGCACGGTAGGACATATGCCTGAGACGGGTTTAGGTTCTGTTTGTTTCGACTTTTTTACTGGTTTAAAAGTAGAAAAGCTAAAGCCGAAACAAACGACTGACTTTTAAGCCAGGCTTAAAAAATGCCAAAAGCCTTCATATAACTGTAAGCCAAAAGCCAGGTGGGAGGTTTTTTTGGACTTTTTTGGGATGAAATAACCCTTTACCACTGGAAGTCTCCAAAATTACCCACTAAATACCATCATATATAAACTCAAGAATCATTCTCCCATCTCATTTCTCCTTGTCTTCTCTCGCTCCCCTGTGCGATATGCCTTCTCCCTCCGCCGCTCCGGTCTCTGCCGTCCCTAACCTCCTCCCTTCTCCGCCGTCCCCAGCCTTCTTCCTCCTCCACCAATCCGGATCAAGTTGATAAATAATTATGCTCAGAATGAAGTTTGATCTCAAGTTTAATCTATATTTTTCAATACGAAATATTTGTATTAGATAAATCAATACATAAGAAAAGTCCTTACAACCTTAAAGGGTATTTCAAACTTTCTAGTAATAAGTTATACCGTCCAACCCATCAAAAAACCAGAATACCAAACAACATATCTTAGCTTAAAAGAAGATGGCTTAAAAGCTCGTTAAACCAAAAAGCTAGCTTTAAGCTAAAAGTTAAAAAGCCTAAGCCGAAACAAACGGATCTTAGACTTGTATAACTAGCCGAAGAGAACAGTATTACTTGCCACGTGCTTTACGAAACATGTATGGTATAACTGTATAAGCACTAGGTAATAAACAAACCTAGTACAGTTGTAACTAGATACGAAGGGGTCCTACATGTTGCTACCGACAAAAAGAATCATTGAAATACACAGAGATTTTAACGGAGATAGAGAGAATTTTTTTGTGAATACCTCGGTAAAAAAGAAATAAAAAGCGCCGAACTTTGTAAAAAAAATATCTCCTTAAATGTTTTTAAAAATACAGTAATCTATTTTTTTATGGTAGCTCAGACATGCTCCTAGGACATCCACAAAAATTTACAAATTTAGTAGCACAACTAAATCAGTAAAGTTACTTTAAATGTATTAGTAGCACTGTCAGATTTTTTAAAAATTGCATAAGTTTGATCATAACTTAGATTTTTTTACAGTAGCGCAGGTATGCTCTCAGGGCGCTTCTAAATTTAAATTCAGTATCTCAATTAAATCAGTAAAGCTATTTTAAACGCATTAGTAGCACTTTCAGTTTTTTTTAAATCGCATCAGTTTGATCATGACCTGAATTTTTTACTGTAGTGTAGGCATTCTCTTAGAGCCCTTTTGAAATTTTTTGAAGAATTTGTAGATTTAGTAGCTTAGTTAAAGTAGTGAAGTTACTTTAAATGTATCAGTAGCATTGTCAGATTTTATAAAAATAGCAAACATTTGATCATGAGCTAAATTTTTTATGGTTCGTTAGGCACGATATGAATAACCTCCTCAAAAAATTTCAAAAATTTACAACATGATTTAATAGCTCAACTAAATTAGCGAAGTTGATGAAAAAACCCAAAAATTCAGGAAAAATCGCTTTAGCTGGGATTTGAACCGGAGACCTCAAGCACAGGCGGCAAAGCCTCTGCCAGCTGAGCCAAGTGGCTTTTGTGAAGCATGACGTGCAACAAAATTTCGAGACTATGTAGAATTCACTGTAGAATCTACAGGAAATAACAACGTGACGGTGCGGGCGAGCGGCAACCGTACCTCCTCGTAAAAAGATATATATATATATATATATAGATACGAACGAGTGGTCTAATCTAAATCTAATCCCTTTGCTGGAATCAAATGGAACGGGTCTGCCGTGGTGTCATGGTCAGCGCTTTATAGCATACAAACAGCTCATCTCATTAAAGAGAGGGCATGCAGAACCAAACAACCTAGCTAGGGTTAAAAATAGAAACGAAAAGTTTTCGATCATCCTAAAGAAAAACAAAAACGGAAGTGTCGAGGACTGGTTAAACCGCACCGGCAATGGCCCGCTGGGCCCGAGCTCACTCGATCAAGGACCGAGCACACTCGACTAAGGACCCAGCTCGCTATTGAGGTCAGGCTCGGAGGACCTGGTTGGATTGCAGAAACTGGCGGTTAACGAGTAAAGGAGAGGCCTTAAAAGGTTGAGTTAAGGTGAACGTGGGCAATGGTTCCCAGCGCAGTTACCGGCATACTTCATTGCGCATCATGTCCGGATCTGGTGCTACTCCCCCGAGAATCTCGCCCGGCCATTTTCTGTAATGAACTAATCAGTGGAGGTATAAGGACCTTCCCCTTGGGCGGAAGAGAAAAGAAGAAAGAAGAAGAAGAAACACACACACACAAGCCTGTGCTCGACCAAACTGGAGCATCCCCTGTATACGACAAACAGTGCATCATCTTTCACCTTTCGCCTTCGGGCAAGACTGCAGTAGAGCTGTTACCTGTGCGGGGGCTCGAGCCAGTATAATTCCTCATGTCAGTCTCTCTTTTTCCCTCTCCTTCTCTCTCATCCGCTGCGACTGCACCCCTTCCACCGGATGGGTACGGTCTTGGGCCTTGCCCCTACATCACTCCTTCCTTCCTCTTGCGGTCAGGAGATCTCGATCGTCGATAGCTGGCGCCCACCGTGGGGCCCAAGAGTTTCGCTTGTTCAGAGGGACTGCGAGCCGAAAACACCTGCGAGCCATCTCCCTGGTTATGGCCGATCCTGCTCGAGCGAGTTCGGCTCTCTTCGGTCGGGCTCTCACCGAAGAGCTCAACAGGGTGGCCGACGAGGTCGTGCCTCCACAGCAGGGGTGAAGTTGGCTCCCTCGGTCTCGCTCTCTGGCGAGCGATGACTGCTCCTCATGCGGGGGCCGATGCTCTCGCCGATCATCTCCGCACCAACGAGCCCGGAGTCCGTCCCGATCGCCTCCACGTTGTCAGACTCGAAACATATCCCATGAACGTGCTCGATATCGGCAGAGTAGCAGTAGCGCCTCTTCGAGCAGCCGCGTGTCCGGAAGCCTTTCTCCCGACGTTCCGCCTAGGCGTCGCAACGTCCACGACCGCCTGCGCTATCACGCCGGTGACACCCGCGCCAACCTTCAAGATCGGTGCGGGCTATACCGCCGACCTGAAAACGGTCGTCGCGATGACCGTGACACTGGCTCCAATAGCGACGGCCGCCATGCTTGACGTGGCGTTACGTCGCTCTATGGCTACCCGGCGTATTCCACCGACCTCCGTCGAGTATGCTGGCCGACCCGATTTAAACCCGTTGCGATCGAGCGATTCGACAGGACCAAGAATCCCGATGAGTTCCTCTTGATATACTCAACTGCGATCCTAGCGGCTGGTGGGGATGAGGCTGTGATGGCCAATTGCCTTCCAACTGTGTTGGACGGAGCGGTGCGCACCTGGCTCTTCAACTGGACGCCTGGCTCCTTCCGGTCATGGTGCCAAGTACGGGACACCCTCCGTTCCAACTTCCAGAGTTGCTACGAGCGCCCCGGACTGGAAAAGGACCTGGATAGTATCATCCAGGGCAAGAATGAGGCCCTCCGTGATTTTGTGTGTCGGTTTATTCGCACAAGGAACTCGATCCTGAGTGTCTCTGACGAGGCCGTTATCAAGGCCTTCAAGTTCGGCGTTCGTGACCGTCGCCTCACCGAGGACCTGGAGATCGTGATAAAACTCAACATCAACAAGTTGTTCCGGATAGCGGAGCGGTACGTGAACACAGACGATGCCGTGCGCTGGAAACACGATTACGATCAGGGCAAGCTCGGCCTCAACTTTGGCGAGGCCGAACCATCCAACGCCAAGGGCAACGGCTCGAACCCGCACGGTAGAAAGCGGAAGAGAGACCGTGGTAATGGCGACGGCCAGCTGCGTGTGGTCGCTGCAATGAACAGTGAGCGCGAGGTGACGGAAGTACGGCAGACCGACCAGGGACGACCGCAACTCAACCAGGAGAGGCCTCGACCTCAGCAAGGGCGACCACGACTTCAACAAACGCAGCACCGACCCCAACAGGGACAACATCGACCTGGACCCCAGCGGGGTGACACCCGACCACAGGGCGGCGGAGAGCGACCACAAGACGGTGAGGAGCGACCCAGGTACGACTCCGATAAGTTCTGCTTGTTCCATAAGGCCCACAGCCATGACGTGCGAAACTGCAGGACCTGGCAAAGCAAGTTGGACATCTTTTACGATGGGCGTGGAGAGATGCCCACACTCCCGTAGGAAGGCGAATGGCCCGACAGGGTCAATGTTGGCGAGGACCTTGAAGACCCCGACCTGGAGTTTCAGCAGGGCGACCGCCGTGTCGATGTAATCTTCGACGGGTCGTCGGCGTATCAATCTCGGCATGAGCTCAAAGACGCCGCGTGAACTGTATACCAAGCCTCCGCTGGGAAGCCCACTGACCAGCCTTGCAAGTGGGCTAGAACTCCGATTACTTTCTCCTGAGATGATGCTTTCCCAGGAATGTCCAAGGATCTCAAGACTGCTGTGGTCGTGACCCCGACCATAAGCAATATTGCGGTTGGGCGAATGGTCGATGGGGGCAGCTCCCTCAACTTGCTCTTAGCGAGCACGCTAGACCGAATGCATATTCCCTGATCGAAGATCAAGAATGTAACAGTTCCCTTCTTTAGCATTGTACCAGGGAGTTCCACCACATCGCTCAGGCATGTGGTTCTGCCCGTCATCTTCGGCGACTCCGCCAACTTCCGCACCGAGCTGGTTACCTTTAAGGTGGTCGACGGAGACCTTCCCTACAACGCCATACTCGAACGTCCAGCGCTGATCAAGTTTATTGCGGCAAACCACTATGGCTACCGCTACATGAGGCTTTCAGGGCCCAATGGTGTCATATCCATTCGCGGCAACCTCAAGGCGGTGCACGGTTGCGAGGAGAAGGCCTTGGCGCTCGCCGACATGCTGCCCCAGCGAGGCTCCGAAGTAACTTCAAAAAGTGCCCACCGCAAGACGACGATCCAGCCCAGTGGTGTGACGAAGGATGTGCAGCTCGAAGAGGGTGACTCGAGCAAGAGTGTCCACGCCGCCTCTGAGCTCAATTCGATATAGAAACTCGAGCTTGTCACCTTCCTTCGTGCCAACAAAAACATATTCGCTTGGAAACCGGCAGACATGCCAGGAGTCCTGAGGGACGTAGCTGTCGACCTGTACGCCAGAAGCTGCGCCGCTTCTCTCCCGAGAAAACGATGATAATAAAAGAACATCTTGACAAGCTCTTTAAGGCTGGCTTCATCCGTGAGATCGACTGCTCCGAATGGCTAGCTAATCCGATTATCGTGCAGAAGAAAGGCGGGAAATGGAGAATGTGTGTCGACCACACTGGTCTGAACTCAGCGTGCCCAAAGGATAACTTCCCTCTTCCACGCATAGACCAGATCGTCGACTCCACTGCCAATGCTAAGATGCTGAGTTTCCTCGACACCTATTCCGGCTACCATCAAATCAAGCTCGCAGTCGATGACGAAGACAAGACAGCCTTCATCACGCCGTTTGGGACGTTCTGCTACACGACCATGTTATTCGACCTCCGCAACATGGGCGTAACGTTCCAGCGACTAATGTTCAAGACCTTTGACCCTTAGATCGGCCGCAACCTCGAGGTCTACATTGACGATAACATCATCGACCTCGCGGAAACCTTCACCAGCCTGAACAAGCATGACATCAAGCTCAACCCTGAAAAATGCGTGTTTAGCGTTACCTCGAGCAAAGTGCTTGGCTACATGATCGGGGGCTCGGGAGTCGGCTCGAACCCGGAGAAAACCAAGGCAATCGAGAAGATGGCTCCTCCTACATCAACAAGACAGGTCCAGTGCCTCACCGACCGTATGGCCGCTCTCAATCGGTTCATTTCAAGGCTCAGTGAGCGCGGACTACCGTTCTTCAAGACATTGCGCAAGCACGGGGGCTTCGAATGGACACCCGAAGCTCAACGGTCCTTCGATAAGCTAAAAGCATACCTTTCGAGTCCACCGCTACTCACGACCCCACGGCAGGGAGAAACGCTGCTGCTTTACCTCACTGCCATGACCCAGGCTGTCGGCGCTGTCCTTGTGGCTGAGCGTGACGATCGGCAGCAGCCAATCTACTACATCAGTGAGGTACTTCATGGACCAAAGGAGTGCTACCCCGAGGTCCAAAAGTTGCTCTATGCCCTCTTCATGGCTTCGCGCAAACTCCGGCACTACTTCCAAGAGCACACAGTGGTTATCCCGAGCAGATTCCCGCTAGACGAGATCCTAAGGAACCCAGAAGTCGAAGGTCGCATCGCCAAGTGGGCCATAGAGTTGGCGGAATTCGACATTCGGTTCGTGGCACGCACCACCATTAAGTCGCAAACGCTCACCGACTTTGTGGTCGAGTAGACATCACAACCGACTCCCGAGCCTGAGGTCAAGGAAGAGAAGCCCTGAAGGATGTACTTCAATGGCTCTAGGTCATTCGAGCGCTCAGGGGCTGGTATCCTCATCATCACACCCCGTGGAGACAAACTGAGGTATGTGATTCGCTTCGGTTTTCCCGCAACTAACAACATGGCAGAGTATGAGGCCCTTTTGGCGGTTCTCCGAGCCTGCAAGTCGCTGGGCGTGCGTCGGCTGGTCGTCAAGGGTGACTCCCAACTCGTCGTCAACTAGTACAACAAAGACTACCAGTGCTCGGAGGGCTCGATGGCCAAGTACCTCGTCGAGGTGCGCAAGATGGAAAAGTGGTTCCGGAACCTGGAAATCAAGCACGTGCCCAAGAAGGGCAACTCTAGAGCCGACCTATCCAAGCTCGGGTCATCTTGTGGTGAGATTCCATCAGATGTCATCCTCGAGACCTTGGCGGCACCCTCCGTCACCGACCAAGAAGATTCAGTCGCCCTCCTCGAGAGTGTTCCCTCGTAGATGGAGCCGATTACCAAGTTCCTCGACTGGGGCGAGCTCCCGGACGACTCGGCCGAGAGGAGCAGAATCAGGCGCCGAGCGAGCTCATACAAGCTCGTTAACGAGCAACTCTATCGTCAGGGCACTCTGGGTGTTTTGTCGAAGTGCATTACCCCGGAGGAAGGTAAGTACCCGCTCAACGATATCCATTCGGGTTTCTGCGATTCGTATTTCTCTTTCTAGACTTTGGTTGGCAAGGCGTTCCGCATGTGATTTTATTGGCCAACAGTGCTATAGGACGCTCGAGACATCGTCCGCACCTACCGAGCCTGCCAATTCCATGCCCGAAAATCACACCAGTCGGCCTACCCCTCCAGACCATTCTACTCGCCTGGCCATTGTCTACTTGGGGCCTTAACATTCTCGGCCCTTTCCCTCCGGCGGTCGAAGGGAAGAAATTCCTGTTTGTCGCCATCAACACCTTCACCAAGTGGATCAAAGCTGAACCGGTCACGGCCATCACCGCCCAAGCTGCCGTGAAGTTTTTCCACTCGCTCGTGGTCACAAGGTACGGAGCCCCGTGCAGGATCATCACCGATAACGACTCACAGTTCACCAACGAGCTATTCCAAGAATACTGCGAAGACATGGGCACCAGGGTCTGTTACGCCTCGGTGGCCCACCCACAGAGCAACGAAGCGGTCGAGCGTGCCAACGGACAGATCGTTCAGGACGTCACGAGGCGAGTCCTTGATGAGCTCGAACAATACGACCGAACCTAGGTGGACGAGCTTCCCACCGTCCTCTGGTCCGTTCGCACCACGTTCAGCCGAGCGATGGGGGCTACCCCTTTCCAGCTCGTGTTCGGTCTTTGAACGCCCCGCTCACTGAGGTCACTGGCTTCGCTAGGTCACAGTCGACCAAGTCGACTTTGAGCAAGAGCGATCTCTCGACCTTACCCTAGCGGAAGAAGTAAGGAGCCGTGCATTGCTACGATCGACGCACTACCTGCAGGCACTTGGCAGGCATGCGTCTCGATCGATTCGACCTAGGGAGCTCCGAGTTGGGGATCTGGCCCTAAGACGAATTTAGGGCTCGGCCAACACCAACAAGTTGTCCCCAAAGTGGGAGAGCCCCTACAGTGTTGTTTCAGCAGATCGCACAGGAGCTCACCGGCTGGCGATTCCCGATGGCAGAGAGCTCACGAACTCGTGGAATATCAACCAGCTCTGAAAATTTTATGTGTAACACTCTTACCTTAATTCGCAATAAAAGTTCTTCTTTATTATGCAATCGTGCACGGTCTTGGCCTTTGCCCCTACATCACTCCTTCCTTCCTCTTGCGGTCAGGTGATCCTGATCGTCGACAAGAAGTTCTTTTTAGGAAACAAAAACAGAAAATATTGGTACGAAAACGAATTTTGTTGCCAAAAACGGATACGAGAATGTCAGTTCAGACGGAAACGAAACGAAAATTCCGTATAAGGAAGCCAGAAATTCCGTATAAGGAAGCCAGAAATTCCGTATAAATGAAATTGAAAGTTCTATATAAATAAAACCAAAAAATCTTTCTGGGTCGGGAAGTAGAGTAGGCCAAGGAGAAAGAAAATTGTGTTTTGGCTCATAAGAAAAATGAAGATTTTAAATTTGTTTTCTAATTTAAATAATGCAGAAATATATATTGATTTATATAAAATATCAAATAGAGATAAAAATTCTACAAAAATTTTAAAAAATATTTTATAACATTTTAAACTTAGACAAATTATTTCCAGCAAGATTTTGGTTTTGTTTTTCTCAAATAAATTATTTTTTAAAATATGAAAATATTAAAAATCATTAATTAAATGATAAAAATTTCATAAAATCCGAATTAAATGCTCAATTAAAGAATTTGTAAATTTCTAGGGTGTTACAACTGGGAACATATCTAGTTGGAATTTTCCGCTTTCGTTTCCGTATCCACCCCTTTCTGTTCCACATCCATTTCCGTCACTGTCCGTTTCCGAGGTTTCCGATTTCGCTTCCGTTACCGATAAAAAATGTGGAAATAGAAACGAAGAAGCCATTTACCGACCATTTCGGTTCCATTTTCATCCCTAAACCTAGGTACGTACTTTTGACAGACAAAAATCGTACGAATGAGGTAACTCGATATGCGAAACCTCTAAGCAAAGCTTCTTTGCACCATGATAGAAAGTTGGAGCCCCCGCTATTTTTTTCTTCTCCAAATCAGGGCCCTAACTGATATTTTGGGGTCTATACTAAATTTAAAATTAGGCTATATACTTAATAATAGTTCATTACTATTATAACTATTTGATATTAATTATGGTTATACTACAATTTCTTCTTATAATACAAAGGATTATGTGATACATCATGTTAAAAAACAAATTTCATAAAATACTAATTACAGGGATAATTGAATATTCAATTATCCCTGTAATTAGTCTTTTCCAAATTAAATCAATTTGAACGGCTATCGTTAAGTCTTTTCTAGTTCATTATAGAACACAAGTAGAACTTCAACTTTAATCTATATAAGCTCATTCATGAGCAATAGTCACCGAAATAATCAACAAAATTTTATATGCAACAATTGCATTACTAAAATAATTTAGCCATTTCAAAAACTTTAAAATATCAACATGTTGCATGGTTTTGCTTAAGAATGAATTTTTACAATAAAAAATAAAAAAATAAAGAGAATAAAAAGAATTACTCATCTATTAATTATTTCTTACTGTTTGTTACTGATACAAATATTAACAAGTAGAAATAAAATAAATAAATAAATAGAAAATAGGGCCTTAATTTTGGGGCATGTGCAGTAGCCTATGCTGCACCTAACTCCAGTCCGGGCCTATCACTAAGCAAAGCTACAAAAATCACGTAAATTGGGGGGAAGAAATTATTGGTGTCCAGTTGTCAGGCTCGTAATATAGTCTTATTAGATGTTGTTTCGTATATGTCGTCGCTGCAGTGCAACTAGTTAAGCTGGTTTTGTCTCTGTTATGTGCAACGAAAGCACGTAGATACATATTGACAGCACTCAATCGTACGGTACATTTTGACCTTAAACTCCACCGATCGTGTCCTAATTAATTAAGTTTAATAAGCACAACACACTCTCAGTTAAAAAGAAAAGGCAACGATCGATATGCGCTGCAACATTGCTGTTGAGCACTATGAATGCAATATCGAGATAACTAGCTAAGTAACCGCGGCGTGTCACGTCGCGATCGTCGCTACCAACGCGAGCAAATCGAGAAAACGAGCGACCGCCGCTCCCTACGTGAGCAAATCGAGGAGACATGCGAAACGGTTGAAAGAATACAGACGTAATTGCGTTTTTTTCGTATTTATTCGGCGGAATGGTTGAAAGGATATAAATATATCTGAGCTACCGTGGCGTGCCACGCCGCGACCGCTGCTCCGCACGTAAAAAATGGAAAAAAAATGATCTAACGTTTTTTTTCTTCGAAAAAGGACATAAAAAGGATCTAAATGCTATTTTTTCGATAAGGACAAAATAGGACCTGAACATAATGCTTAAAAAAGCCTAAAGGATATAAACATAATATAATCTTTTTTTTCCGGAATAGAATCTAAACGTAACTTTTTTTTAAAAAAAAAGACCTAACCGTAGTTCTTTTTCGAAAAAAGACACAAATGTAAAAAAAATTCGCGGCTCGACTCAAACCACGAGTCGAGCCGAAGCCAAGCCGGCTCAAACTCACTTAGAGGCAGGAACTCCACCAAGTATAATAGAGGTAGGATGAGGCGGTGTACGCCAACGTACGATGGATGATTGAGCCACATTTAGAATGCTGGAATTTCTTCAGATTCCCGTGAAATTCCTCTTCCAATGAGGCAAATAATGGTGGATAGATTATACATCGTGTGAGGGGAAATTCACCTTGGATTTAATCAGGGATAAATAAGTAAAGGGAACTAGGGTTTGGCAAGATTTTATTTGCGGCGGAGACATGCTTGGCTCGAATCAACGCGAAAGCAAAACCGCACGACGAGCGAGTCGTGTCCAAAGAAATGCAAGCCAGTGAGTCATTGATTGGCTGGACTCTAGATATATATAGCTCGTTAAAACATGATTCAAATCCGTGTTGTTTTCATTTTCTACTCTAACTCAGACCTCTACTTCTATACAGAGAGTTCTTTATTTTTTCTTTGAAATATTCATTTGTGCATTGTACTTGTTTTTTTAATTATTTGGCACACATATGATCCTATTTTTTTCACAATCTCTTGTAAGTGCGCATATTTTTATGAGCAATGCTTAAATCCTCCCCATAAAAGAAATTAGACCATTTATCATCCGTAGGAGGTACAAAAATATTCATTGAGCTGGTACCACGAGATACCAAAAGTTTAAATGGTACAGACACTAAAAGATACAAAAGTTTAAGGGTAATTTAGTGGTACCTGTTAAATATGGTAAAAACTCTAAAAAGAAATATAGATTCAGATCCTCCGTCTCTGTGAAGTAATAACACACTACAACCATTTGGTTGAGAGGTGCATTGGATTGGTCCGGTTACTCTAAACTCTAAAGTATACGTAGGTCTATAGCACCATTGGGACGAATGGGTAATGTCACTATATACAGACTGATGTACGTTGGTCTGATATAGCTATACATGGAATGACTATATATCTTGTAGCTCCTTGGCATTTGCATTTAGTTAATTTGTTGCAGCTGGAGATCATGAGGGGTACAACAGATACGTGTAAACTGTATACTAATGATTGAAAACATGCAGGATATTCCTCATATGGAAATGGAAGTGCAAAGGAGTACTATCATGCGTCGACCAACCGACGACCATGATCGTTTCATCATAATTCATACACAGACTTTCCTAATCTCTACGTTATGCATGTTGCCAATTCTCCATCATCGAAGAGAAAATGTTGCCAACCAGGGTATCTATAGTGTCTAGGGATAGGGATCCCCGTAGTCCTTACGGGTACTGCAATTTAAGTAGCTAGTCTTTGTAGGTGTTGATCGTTCGATCGAGACAACGGACAGTCCGAATCTGTGAACAGTGTGATGCTATAGTGAAATGGTATCGTGCTGCTACAGTGTTTTTGCACAGCAAACAATAGTGTTTTCGGAAGATCTTGACTATCGTTTTTTGATCGGACGATCCGTGAAAGACCGCTTAAATTACAGTAGTATGGATCCCTGTCCAGTGTTTAGAGGCCAAACAACCTCTAAGTTGGGATCCACATGCAACATCTAAGATTAGCATAATTTTCTGCAGTGTAACGAGGCTACATGTGTCTCTAAGATGGAGCCCACAAATATATAACTAAAATAATAGAGAATTTATCTTCTAAATACCATCTCTCTCTATCCCTACTCCAACCCAACTTATAAGTAGGGCCATGTAATTTTATTTTTGGCTAGAAGCAGCCTCCACTACTACAGAAAAGCTTATATTAGACGCCTTATCACAGACGGTTTCTTAAAATCGTCTGTGACGATGAACATCACTGACGATATTGCAACCGTCAGTGACATTATCACACACGGTACTCTTCAAAAACCGCCAATGATATACATTAATATCACATACGGTTTAACTAAAATCGTCTGTGATATCATGTATTATCTTAGACGGTTTTATAATAAAACCGCCAGCGACTTATCACAGACGGTTCGTTATAATAACCGTCTGTGATAAACCACATCACAGACGGTTTATCCAGACAGAACCGTCTGTGATAATATTTCAACTTTCGCGCTTTCACCAAATTTGAACTTCCCGCTCGTCTCATTTTCGACTTCCTTTAAAATGCCAGCCCGCGGCTCTTCTTCTGCTGCTTTCTTCTCACTTCTCCTGCTCTCCTCTTCTCTTCTCTTCTCTCTTCTCACTTCTTTTTCCTCTCCTCTTTGAATGTTTGGTAAGTATGGTGTTCGAATCGTTCAATTAAAATGTTATAGCTCATCCTCTCCTCTTCCTCTTCCTTTCCCTCTTCTCTTCTCTTTTGCACTCTTGATGTTGCGGCGTTTTCATTTTCGATCCGTGCACCTTTCGGTAAAACGGCCATAACTTTTGCATACGAGCTCCGATCGCGACGTTCTTGTGCTCGTTTTAAAGCTAACGAAAAGTTCGATTTGAAAAAACGTCGATCTCAAAAAAACGTAGTTTAGGGCCTCAAAACGGCCTCCAAAGTTTTTTTTTCGTCGATTTTGCGTTTTCAAGTTCTTCAGAGCAGTGACATGGGATATCTCACATCCAGTAGATTTTATATTATGCCTGAACTAGCACAGAGCAGCTGGATCACAGAAATATCATCTGTACGTGACGATATTTTTTTGTTTACAAAAGTAACATCATAGGCGGTTCCTAGTAAAAACCGTCTGTGATAGTTGTTATCACAGACGGTTCTTACTAAAAACAGTCTGTAATGTTTGGATATCACAGACGGTTTTAGTTTGAAACCGTCTGTGATATGTTCTATTACAGACGGTTCATAAACAGTCTGTGATGTTCCGTAACATTACTGACCCATGGTTACAGACGGTTCGGAAAATCATCTGTGATGACCTTTTCTGTAGTAGTGCTCTAAGTTTGGCAATGCTAACAAGAATTGCTTAGAGGCTAGTGCGCAAGAAATTCTCTCTTTTCTCAGAGGCCAAAAAATAGTTTACAGTGTGGTGCTCTTATGCACCTTGGATTCATCGTTCATGTGTGAAATTTAAGAGCGAGACAAGTTCAACACTAGAGGCTCTTTTTTTGTTCCCAACTCCGGGCATGCATGCACCACTTTTTTGTTTACAAGAAAACAAGTTCGACTCGACTATAAAGGACGCACGATTAAACCAAAATATAAAAATACTCCTTGATTGAAAGGCGTCGACGACATATTTACGTAATGAAAGACCATTGGATACAACTTTAGTAAAGGAGCCACGGGATGGCTATTTTTAGGCATCCGCTAGAAATGGAGGTAGCAGATGCTCCGTTCATTCAGAAATATAAGGTCTATAATCTAAATGATCTTATTTAAAAATATAAAATATGTAGATTAATAAGACTTTTTTACTATACTCATATTTATTCTCTCTCAACTATATAAATTTATTTATTATCATCCACACAAAGTATTATCTTTTATCTTCTATGACAGTTAAGTAGGGTATCTAAGTCATTTTCTCTCGTATCTTTTTTAATTTCACCGTAACCATAATCGATCCACGTACAAAGTCAGAACACATCCTAAGAATTTTCAACTGAAAAAATTAAAAACATTCAAGCGCAGATTCAGAAATGTCAACCAAGAAACATTCAAACGTAGATTAGAAACATTAGCTTCGAGCCGATGAAATGAAATCATTTCTCTAATTAAGGACCGAACCATTACCACGTCACGAGTCTGTGTTCTCATCACACATAAGTAGTTCGGTACACGTTCTCTCATCATGTAATACCATTACTTGTTTCTTCAGACACATGTAAATTGTAAAATCAATACTAGCAGCAGGAAAGTAAAGCAGATCTATTCCATCTCAACCAGTTGAGATCGACATGAGCATATCTCATAATGATATCCTCGGCGATAGGCTACTATACTACTGGTACTAGCTCGAAAACCACAAAGAGCTAAGATTCAGTCCGCAACTTGAGCAGTGCGCGCGAACCGTTGGATAAAAGACGATATCTCAGATTTTCTAAGATAATGTTCAAAATCACTGCACCGATTTTTACTGTAGCATACACTGTAGACTATACTAGTATGTTGTTCGACCATTCAAACCGTCCGTTAGCTTAATTGAAAAATACTAAGCATCAAAGCTGCTTAAATTGCCATCCCCCTTCGAACCCTTTCGGAAAGCACCGGCAATTGCAACACGCTTTGGCGTATATGTCATGGCTCATCATCACAGGAAATGATGCCCACGGCAAGTACGTACGTGCTGCACTTTCCGGTAGACATGGCCCTGAGTTTGGGTTGCTGTTACCTGAGAATCTGAGATACCATGGATTGGTGGATCACGGGATATTGTACACACCCATGTACTGCAAAGTGTAGAAGCCTGCGTGTATCTCTTTGCACATTTTTTTAAAAATTTTTGGTCTTTTCTATAATGAAACGGCAAATCTAGTCATCTTCTCCACTGTAAAAGCATTGATAGATGATACATATCACCTACCACTTTCTCCTACCGCAGCAAGTAGTCAGCACCATATATGCTCTCCTACCGAGCTTGGCAAGTGGGAGTACTTATGAGCATGGGCAGTGTGGCAAGTCTTGCCGAGGCTGGCATGCTCGGTAGGTCGGCTGTCGTAGTCCTGGCTATCTGCCGAGTTAGGAGAATGTAACAGTCGACACGTGTTATATGCCATTGCTTCCGCGGTGAAGAACGGAATAGTTTTACAATTTTGTTCCGACTAGATCAAATTTGAAAAAAAAAGTGTAAGAGTGTCACGTAAGCCAAAGCTTCCAAAGTGCAAGCGCATGCCCAAATATGCAATCATGCCTTTAAATGCGCCTAGTGGAACCCACGTGTCAGTGACATATTCTTCATGTGCAACAGCGACACGTTTGTTAGTGAGGTCCACACGTCAGTGACTCACGGTTATATACTCCCTCCGTTCCTGAATAGATGACGTTTTAGGATTTTGCACTTCAATCAAGATATGTGTAGAAATGACTAAATCGTCATCATTCATTAGCTCACTTATTGTTTTTGGATAGTGTGTTACTTTATTCCACACTAATAAATAATATTAGAAATAATGAATGATAGGAGTATGCAAAGGAATAAAATTGTAAAATGATAAGTATTTAAGAACAAAATTTGAAAGTTACGATGATATGTACTAAGAAAGGACGGAATACGGTAGAGTCCCTATCTGCAATGCTGCACTTACCAGCTGTCCAGAGACTTGAGATGGATGCATCCGAGTCCCAAACCAGGAGACACTACTACAGAACGGCACATCACTATCGCTTTATCCGTATCGGTTCTTAAGTTTTTAGGAAAAAACGATTGTGATAAATAACTTCGGAGAGGTGTTAGTAATAATCACTATCGGTTCTAAGATTATAACTGATTGTGATGTAACATTGGGCATATCACTATCGGTTCTAAACTAAAAAACGATAGAGATGTGAATGGTCATCACTATCGGTTCCAACAAACGAAGTGATAGTGATGATCACATCCACATCACTATCGGTTCCTTTGATAAAAGCGATAGTGATGTGCATATACATCACTATCGGTTCTAAGAAAAGAAGTGATACTGATGTGCACGTGATCATCACTATCACTTCTATCAAAAGAACCGATAGTGATGACTATACACATCACTATCGGTTCTAAGAAAAGAAGCGATAGTGATGTGCACGTGATCATCACTATCGGTTCTATTTATAGAAGCGATAGTGATGACTGTGCACATCACTATCGCTTCTCTAAAAGAACCGATTTTGATGTCCACGTGTTCATCACTATCGCTTCTATAAAAAGAACCGATAGTGATGAGCGTTCACATCACTATCGCTTTTTGAAAAGAACCGATTCTGATGTGCCTCGCTAGGTCATATATAGCACTCGAGCTGAACTCTTCTCTGTTGTTGCTCCAAAGGAGATTTCTTCGCCGCCACCCAAGAAAACATCTCATATTGTGTGGTTCAAAGCAATACTTGGGTGAGAAAATTTGAAGTCCTCATGGGTGGGTATTAAGAGGCAAATTTGAAACCCTATCTTGAGGAGATTCCCTCTTTTGCCCTCATTTGCGGTTTTCTTCAAAATGTGGGCAATTCTTTAAACCCTTCAATTTTGCACTAGGTAATTTCGATATGTCGTGAATAAAGTTTAGGTTGCTTTGGAATTGTGTACGTGCCTTGATTTCACACTCTTTATTTGATAAGCACACATCTATTTAATTATTATAGTGCTCTCATGTTAATATGGAATTATTGTTGCTATCATGTGATAAATGTTAGAGTTTAGGTTATGGAACCTCGTCTCCGTTCGAGGATGCTTATTTACGATATGCCAGAATGAAATGGCATATTTATAGCGAGCATTCTCGAATTGTCCACGTTTTTTGGACAGTTCGAAGATATGTGGTTCGGGCAAGTTCCGGAGCTGTTGTACAACTGCAGAGTAGATTTCGTAGCGTCTCTGGTGTTCTCCATATGCACACCCTCTTGACTGTTGTCGAGGCGTGTATATGGAGAGCAGTGGGGAGATCTTGCCAAAATTTTCTTTGGAGTTGTACAACGGCTTAGGAACTGCCCAACCACATATCCTCGAATGGGATTAGGACCTAACCTATTTAGAGATTAGGTGTCATCGTTTGTACCCTTGTTTTGTTTCGTTGTAGTAAAAGATTTGCAAGCTCTTGCACTAGCTATATAATTAGATTATTTGATATCATTGTTGATTTTAAAATTTATGACTCCTATCTAGGGAATTGGAAGCTCTAAACCGGGAAGAAGCTAGGTATCGATCGGAGTACATTTATATATCTTGGAACCTGTCCTCTATTTTGCAAAGGTAATATTAATTGAAATGATGTCTCAATATTTAAAATAGCAAGCTAGTTGTCGCTCTAGTTTTCCTTAATTTATTGTGCGAAATTTAATTGCGGATGGACCGTGAGGAATGGATGTATCGGAAAAGCCGTGTGAGTCTGAATTTCATAGGGGTGTTAAGGAGTTCAAAAAATTGCGAAGAGGATATGGTGAGGAGGGTTTAAACTTCATATATTGTCCTTGCATTGATTGCACCAATCTGAGGAGATTTAGCAACTCGGCTCAAATTGAGGACCACCGATTCGACGTGGCCGTGAGGAATTACACATGTTGGATCCATCACGGGAGGCGGTAGTACCCTTCCGGTATGCAACGAAGACACAGTGGAACCGGATGACGAGCACCTGATTCGACGTGGCTTCGTGAGGAATTACACATGTTGGATCCATCACGGGGAGGCGGTAGTACCCTTCCGGTATGCAACGAAGACACAAGTGGAACCGGATGACGAGTTGCACTTGATATGTTTGAGGAGGATAATTTGGAGCAAATGTTGCGGGATGTGGAGGGTAATTACGGAAAGAGAGTTTGAAAAGTTTAAAATCTTGATGGAAGGCGATGCCAAACCATTGTTCACAAAGTTGCAAAGCGGAATACACCAAGTTGGGTTCGGTCCTTGCATTGTTCGAATCAAGGCAAAACACCGTTGGATGATACAAGTTTCAATGCACTTCTAGTTCTTCTATCGGATCTGCTTCCGGAGGGAAACCAGTTGCCAACAAGCATTTATGAAGCAAAGAAGCTATTATGTCCCATATGAATGGAAATAGAAAGGATACATGTATGTCCGAATGATTGCATCTTGTACCGTAACGCACATCAGGAGCTGCACGTGTGTCCAGTTTGCGGTGTGCCCAGGTACAAACAAAAGTAGAAGAGTAATGGCAAGAAGCGTAGAGTCGGGGCAACGATGGTGAAGAGGTCACTAAAGGTGCACCGGCCAAGGTTTTGTGGTACTTGCCCATTATTCCCCGTCTGGAGCGGTTGTTTGCAAATCCCAGAGAGGCAAAATTGTTGCGTTGGCATTATGAATCTCGAAAGGAAGATGGCAATCTGAGACACCCTGCTGATTCGGCTCAATGGAGAAACATCGATTGGAAACATGAGGAGTTTGGTGCCGAAATGAGGAACATAAGATTTGGGTTGAGTACCGACGGAATGAATCCATTTGGTAACATGAGCAGTCGTCACAGACTGCCGATTCATTGTGTATCTACAACCTCCCTCCTTGGTTGTGTATGAAGCGAAAGTATATCATGAAATCATTACTAATCTCGGGACCCAAACAGCCGGGAAATGATATTGATATGTACCTTGCACCACTGATCGAGGACTTGGTACAATTGTGGAATGAGGGTGTCGTGGTGTGGGATGCGTACAAAAGAGAGCATTTCACCCTACGGGCTATGGTATTTTGCACCATAAATGATTTCCGGCTCTTGGTAATTTGGCGGGTTCTGATCGAAAGGAGCCAAAGCGTGTCCTATTTGTGAAGAGAAGGCGAGAGTCTATGGTGCCAAATTCCAAAAAAGCGTGTATATGGGTCACCGTAGGTTTCTACCTCAAGTCATCGATACCGTAAGATGGATGACAAATTTGATGGGAAGAGGAAGTCCGTTCGCACCGCAGCCCATGAGTGGAAGGCAAGTATATTCACGTGTAGAGGATATCGATGTTGAAGACGGAAAGAGTCAGAATCTGTTCGTCCAAGGACAATTTGGAAGAAGAGGTCAATATTTTGGGACTTACCGTACTGGAAGGAGTTAGATGTCCGACATTGTATTGATGTCATGCATGTTGAAAAGAATGTCTGCGATAATTTGGTTGGCATCCTTCTGAACATACCTAGGAAGACCAAGGATGGTGTGAATGCTCGTCGTGACATGGCCTACATGGGAATCCAGGCCAAGGCTTGCAGTGATAGAGGAGGATGGAAAAGGTCCGTACATCCCATTGCATGCTACACCTGTCCAAGAAGGAGAAAGAAGATCTCTGCAAATGTCTCCAAGGTATTAAAGTTCCATCCGCTACTCGCAAACATTAAGAAGCTTGTGTCCATGGATGATTTGAAGTTGTTGGGCATGAAGTCCCACGATCGCCATGTATTGATGACCCAAATGCTCCGGTTGTAATCCAAATATTACGCAGAGGATGTCGGGTTGGCAATCACGGTTGTGTTTTTTTTCAATGCGATCTCCAAAGAAAGTTATTGACCCGATATGCTAGACAACCTACAGAGTGAGGTGGTGCGGACTACGTGTCGACTTGAGATGCATTTCCCACCGTCGTTCTTGACGTAATGGTCCACATTGTTGTTCACCTTGTCGAGAGATTAAGATATGTGGGCCCGCTTTCCTACGCGTTACATGTATCCGTTCGAGAGGTACATGGGTATATTAAAGTCCTACGTGAGGAATCGGTCCAAGCCTGAGGGTAGTATTGTTGAAGGTTATGGGACTGAAGAGGTTATTGAGTTCTGTGTGGACTACCTAGGTAAAAGACAAGCAATCGGTGTTCCTGTATCTCGTCACGAGGCGGACTTCTTTGCCGTAAAGGAACCATTGGGTCCAAACTAATGAGTCCGAGGTTTGATATGTATTGCAAAGCGCATTTGACAGTCTTGCAGAACAGCGCAGAAGTTCGTCCATACCTCGAGCAGCATAAGTTGATATTACGGGAAGAGAATCCACAAATGGATGACCTCTCCATCGCACAAGAACACAACGATCGATTCCTCACATGGTTCAAAGAAAAAGCGGAGGTCTCCTTTAGTGAGAATGTAAAATGGTTGGCTGACGGACCAAGATTTAATGTACAGACATGGCAGGGGTACGATGTTAATGGTTACACCTTTTACATTGAGACTCAAGATGCCAAGAGTACTGTCCAAAACAGTGGTGTGTGCATAAATGCTTTCTCTGGTTATCATCACTCGAAAAGAGTCTCTCCAACCACAATGAACTCCTACTATGGGTTGATCGAAGAAATTTGGGAGCTCGACACGGAATATACCAAGTTCCATTGTTCCGATGTAAGTGGGTAGGACTTCCACATGGAGTGAAGGTCGACAAGAGAGGCTTTACTATTGTGGATCTCAGCAGACTCGCCTACAAAGATGACCCATTCGTCCTGCGAAGCAAACAACTCAAGTCTTCTACTGCGTGATCCGCCAATCCGAGGTTGCACATCGTTCTTCATGGCAAGAGACGGATCGTAGGAGTTGAAGATGTTGTAGACGAAGAAGAGTATAACCAATTCGATGAGATACCTTCATTTGCGGATGGGGCTGTCTTAGCGGGATGATGACACACATGGAGCCAATTACATGCGAGTAGATCATAATGAAGGGCGATTGTAAATAAATGGACTATTATAATGTTTGTTGTTAATCACATTGTTGTATTATGTATGTGAAATAGTTTACAATGCTCTGGAAGTAAAAATCCATGGTGAATTGCTTGCAAATAGTCGAATCATCATTTATGGAAATTATCGTGCAATTCCGGAGTAATTTGAAAAAGTTTTGACTTTTCTACGCTTTACGCACAAATTTCTGCAAAATTCCTAATAATTTGAACAATGTACGAAAAAGTTATGGCATTTTCTCTCTCTCTCTGATGAAATGATGAAAATTCAGAACTTGCAGATAGGTGATAAAGTTTATTATTAGTAAGCAATGCCACAATAAGGAAAGTGTACTGGACCATATATGGAGCTATTGTCCAGCAATTACATATAGTGTAGTCTCGATGCGATGTACAATCTATATAATCCCGAGACACCGAAATGAGGCTAAACTATATGAAATCATTTTTGGAAATTTTTAAAAAACTTGGACTTCATCTGAAAAAGTTTTGACTTTTCAACTATTTAAGGAAAATTCACGCCTAGAAAGTGAATTTTGGCATCTTTTTCCAATGCTAACTCTCTTTTGCAAAATCCTTTTTTGAAAAGATTTGTAGTATCTCAAAGTATATATCTGGAAAATTTTAAATAATTCCAACGATATTTGCAAAAGTTTTTCACTCTTTGATCTAATTCTGAAAATTTAGACTTCATGGTTTGTCTGGAAAGGAAACAGTGCAATGAACTACATCAGTGTCGGTTTTTCCTCGGAACCGATTGAGATAATGATCTATCAGAATCAGTTTTCTTTTGAAAAAGCGATACAGAAGTTGAAGCATCAGTGTCGGTTTTTTTATGTGAAGCGATACTAATGACTATCATCAGTGTCGGTTTTTTATTTGAAGCGATACTAATAATCAACATCAGTATCGGTTTTTTTATGTCAAGCGATACTAATGACTAACATCAGTGTCGGTTTTTGACGTGAAGCGATACTAATAATCAACATCAGTGTCGGTTTTTGTTTTGAAGTGACACTGATGACTATTATCAGTATCGGTTTTCTGAAAACAAGCGATACTAATACTCCGTCCCCATTTTATTCCCTCGAGCACCTGGCCGATTCGCGCAGCCTCCGCTTAACCCTAGCTAGCTCCGCCGCTGCCCGCCCGCCGCCGACCTCCCGCGCCCACCCTACCGCGGCGCCTCGCCCGCCTGCCGAGACGCCCCCGCCCGCCGCCCCCCTGCCGCGCGCTCCTCGCCCGCCTGCGCGACGCCTCCGTCCCGCCACCCCACCTGCCGCGACGCTCCTCGCCGCCCTATCGCGACGCCCGCCCGCCCCCCCACTCAACCTCCCGCCGCCCCCCGCCCGCCCCCGCCCACCTCCCGCCACTCAACCTCCCGCCGCCTCCGCCCGCCTCCGCCCACCCCGCCCGCCAATCAACCTCCCGCCGCCCCACCCTAACGCCTCACCGCGACGCCCTCCGCGCCCCTCCCGCCTCCCGCCCGCTCCGCCACCCCGACACCCGTTTGGGTATTTAATTATGGTACCTTTTGTGCTTGCTTGTGTAGCTTCCATTTACCGTGTGTACACATTGGGGTATTTGGGTTCATGGTGGTATCTCATTGTTTAGATTTAATGAGAGCATGAGACTGCAATTTTGGGCAACGCCTGGCATTAGCTGCAAACCCAAATTGACCAAATATGTTCTTTTTCATTTCTTCTCAATTTTTTTTTCACTTTAGTTATAGAACAGGGCAATGTACTAATAGGTGATTACCAGCCTAAGTGTTTTTCCCCTATTTTGAGTTTCCACCTCTTGCCTTTTTACTATGGTTCCATGAGTACCTCATGCACTTGGGTGTTTAACATGGCCAGTTATCATCTTTGAGGTGTCCAGTTCAAGACCCACTAATGGAGTAATGGTTGTAGATGAAAATATTGCTCTATCAGTCTTCTATCAAATTTCACGTGGGTTCTGGTATAGAACATGCAGGTTTCACAAAATGGCTATTTCTGCTCTACATAAATTTCACAAATTATCGTGCAAGTTGCATGCAATTTTTTTTTGTTTCATCCTGTTTCTTGAAAGTTTATGGGATACCTCTAGTAGCAGCCTGGAAAAAGAATGTGGGTAATACCCTCTCTTTTCCCAGATCTGCAATAAAAGAAGACTGTACTGCATCATTCTTGGTATATTGACAATAGCAATGCTTTTGAAAATCTGCATGACGATGACCAGTTTCATACTTATGCACTTCAGCTTTGAACATTGATATATCCTGTTAGGTTTTGTCCACCCTTATGTTTGATAATGCTGACTGAAGTTGGATTGTTTCTGCTCTACATGTTTGATCGATTTCTGTAAACTTAACAAAGTACTATACTCTTTAAGTTTGTGCAATGAACTTCTTGACATCGGGTCTTTACTTATTATTTCTGATAATTGTAAGTTAGTAACCCCTTTGAAACAGAGGTGGATATCATAACTGAGGAAACTTCCTTTTGCTTTATTCATGGACAACATTCCTGTTTATATTTCTAACATGTTTGGCGATATTGCAGAACAACCATATGATAGTATTCCAAACTTCACTGCTGCTGATGCCCTAAGGCTTACTGGTGTCGGAAGAAATGAATTTATTGATATAATGAACAAATGCAGATCAAATTATGTTCGTCATTCATCGCAGCCACAAACATACACGCAAGCTTATCAGCATTTAAAAGAGAATATGGATATCAAACACTTATCAACTGAAATCTACTACAGGATTCAATGCATGCATGAGAAGTAGAACCTTACGTAAAACTATAAACACCTATTGTGATATCTTCGATACATCTAAACTTTAATGAGGAAGGGTAGATAAGATGATCGATAAAGGTAACCTTACGTAAAACTATAAACACCTATTACTAACTGAATGTTCTCAAGTAAAGAAAAAGGTTGTTCGATCTCTTTTCATAATTGTGCATGTATGTGTAAAACATTAATCACGATACTTATGTTTTGTGTTTTATCTTCTAAAGGTCATTATTACTTTAAGGAAAGGTACCAAGCTCATCTAGTATAGCCGGAAAGGATAGCACACCATCCGCTTGTTCAGACTTTCTAGTGTAAGTTCATCAGCATGCTCCTTTGATCTTGACATGGATATATGTTCCAGAATGATTCAAATATCATATTCACTTTACATCTACTTGCTTGTGATTCTTTTGAAAATATTTCTGAGTTCAAATTTCACAATGCATGCTTTCATCACTTGCATGTTATTATTGTTACTGTAATATGATTTACGTTAGAGTTCACAATGCGTAACCTACGTCTCCCGTTCGAGAGTACTTGTTTATGAATATGCCATTTCGGCACATTCATAAGCAAGCAGTCTCGAATTGTCCACGTTTTTTGGACAGTTCGAGGATATGTGGTTCGGGCAAGTTCCTGAGCTATGTTGTACAACTTCGGAGTAGATTTCGGTCGTGTCTCCCTGGTGTTCTCCATATGCACACCCCTCTTGACATGTTGTCGAGACGTGCATATGGAGAACAACGGGGAGATGTTGCCGAAATTTTCTCTGGAGTTGTACAACAGCTTAGGAACTTGCTCGAACCACATATCCTCGAATGGGATTAGGACCAAACCTATTTAGAGATTAGGGGTTATCGTTGGTACGTATTTAGGTGGTCAACAGATAGACTTTTTTTTGTAGATCATTCGTCCATTTGTTACTCTACTGAAATATGCTAGAACAGTTACATCTTATTACTTATCTATTCAGCTATTGCTTTACATGATTTATTGTCAAGTTCACAAAATAGGTACTAATTGCTTTCTCTCATGTCAAATATATGACCTTATCAGATAAGAAAACTCAAAATGTCACAATTAGAGAGCATCGGCTCCTCGCCAGACAGAGTAGAAGGTGCTCCCGAGGGGCCGAGCCAAGTTTCAAAGGTTGAGAGGCCAAGTAAGGTGAGGAAGGCCCGAGGACCGAACAAAGGGGCCACAGGAAGAACACCACAGGTTCTCCACTTCAATGCCACGGGGGTCTGCACAGGCCCTCCCAAGTACAAGGGGCGATACCGTTCATTCCTCGGTCAATTGGTGAGAGAGAGAGTGCCCATAACGATTAAGGATTGGAGGAAGGAAGTCGCACGAGCGTAAGAATCGATCGTGGGATGAGGTTAAGGGCAAATGGATTATAGAGGAGGAAGATGAACGCAACGCGAGACGGTACGCCTTGAAGAGGATGGGTGTGGCCTTGAGGCACTTTAGGGTCCTCATGCACAGTGAGTACGTACTAAAAGGTCGTACACCATTCGAGAGGTATCCGTTCGTTACTACAGATGTTTGGGAGGAGTTCACGACGACGAAGGGTACGCCGAGGCAGAGCAGCTAGAGAGAGGAATACCGCTATCCGAGGCACAACACGCACCGCACCACCTCGACACAGCGGCTATGAGGGGAAGAAGGCAGAGTGGGCGCGACTAGCCGAGGAGTGCGCGAACTCCGGGACGACGATGCCTTACTCCCACATTTGTGAGGAACGGGCACGCAATTGGGTATTAGCAAGGACAAAGAAAACCCCTGACGGGCAGCTTGTAGTCGCAAACCCCGCTAATGCGCACGTCGTCTCTGCCATCGTAAGACATCTGACTTAGTACATTGCAGTTGGCCTAGCTTGTTGTATTTCAGATCTAATTCGTACTCGCTTATTGCAGGAGGAGGTAAGCCAGCGAAAAGAGCAGGGGACCTTCCAGAGCCAAGGGTCGAAGGATATCCTGTCGTCTGCGATCGGGAAGCCCGACCATAAGGGCCGAGTGCTTGCCGTAGGGTCGGGGCATACGAAGAAGTTCTACTTCCAAGATGACGCTTCGAGTGCTAGATCAAGATCATGGGAGGCACGTGCGGAGCGTCTCAAGGACACTCTCAGAGAGCAACTGAGGGAGGAGATCAAGGAGGAGATGAGGGGGGAGATGATGGCACGTGAAGATGAGATAAGGGGGGAGATGATGGCACGTGAGGAGCACTTGAGGGCCGAGATGATGGCGATGATCTCTCAGAGTCAGAGCCAGATGCCCTCGCCTCTTGTAGAGAAGCCTGTGCTCCGACCTAGCAGCTGTGGTTCAAAAAATGATCAGATCGATCCCCAACTGAAGGTAATAATTAATTTTTCCTAACTTAAAGCTACAAGTGTAACTCCCACAATGTTTCTCCTCAAGTTGCGCATATCTTGCGGCCCTCGCTAAGTGCCGACCACCACCACCGACGGAGGACGGATTTCTGTCGAGGTCGCACGCTGGGTTGCATTTCCATGCAAGGAGACGGACATCGTGCATGGTCACCTTTGGGAAGGGCTACATGAGGGTGCGGTGGACTACGCCCACGAACACTTCTTATCACATGTGCTCGAGTTCCCCAACAAAGATATCGGCACTCTCGGGCAAGCACGTATGTCGCTCATCAAGTGGCCCACGACGGGTGTCGATCTTGGTCAAGGTAAAAATCCCGCGTCTTGTCGACCATTCCAAAGAGTAATCGCAATAAGTTAAATATGCGCGTGCTTTGCGTGTTCCTACCGTACTGTGCTTGCTCCTCGCTGCTTCGCTTACATTCCCACCACCGTGATGAGTCCTACAGAGTGCAGAGCTCACGTGTAAAAGGACAAGCACGACACCAACAGAACCACAAGAGGCCTCTGAGACTCCTTCCGCCAAGAAGGCAAAGCTGATAAAGGCCACAAAGCCCCTTCAGGTACTTGAAAAGCCAACTACCTTCACCTCGAAGACTCCTTCGGTTCAGAAAGAAAAGTCAACACAGGCCACGGACATCCCTTATGATTTTAAGGCCTACGTACATGGAAAGCCCCTGCTTGCATCCAACGAACTAAATGATCTAGGCAGGTGGACTCGCATGCTCCATGGATGGTATATTGATAAGGTGACTGAGGAAGAGCGTCGAGTCGACTTCAATGTGATGTATAAAAGGGTACATTTCCACCGTGACGAGAATGGGATATTCCCTGTCAGTTTTGAGGATCTGTTTCTTGTGTACCAATTAAAAGCCGTCGATATTTCTACTTTACGATCTTGGGACGCTGTGAGTATCGCACCATACAACATGGTGACGACTTTTATAGGATTTTGCATTATGTTTTCTAATATCAACACGAGTTGCGTGGCAATGAGACAATGAGCCGTGACGAATCTAAACCAAGTTGGGTTAAATCGACCCGAGCTAGTGTCTGCGACCACGGCTAGGATACATCCGGTGTTTGTTGCTGGCTACGTCAAGAGGGTATTGCATAATGAGTCGACGAAGGACTTCGTTGTAATACCGTACCACGAGGAGTAAGTAGTACAAACCCTTCAATTACTTGTACGCACTTAAACCATATGCGAACTTATTTCCTTGCACTACATTCCATTTAATAAGCAACCATTGGGTTCTACTCGTCCTCGTTCCGAGCGAAAACACAGTCTACATTTTTAACTCAATCAAGAAGAGACCGATGGCCTACGCGATCAAGTGTCCTTTGCAGAAGTAAGTACATTACCGTAACCTAACACTTTCTGAATTTAACTATATATTTTTTACTCAATGGCATCTCTCCAATATATGTAGGGGTTTCTCGGACTATGTCGATGAAAGAGGGTCACACGATAAGAAAAAGGGCAAGACGCTAGAGTATAAGAAATTCACGGTACAAGTGCCAAGCATATATACGATTAATTTTTGCTGAAATCTAATCTTTGTGTTAATTTCTTTTTCTCTCTTCACAGTGTCATCAACAGGGCAGCGATGACCTGTGCGGCTTCTATGTCATGCAACACATGTTGGTTGTGGTCGGCGGCTCACACCTTTTTCCTAAGGTATATATATGTACATGCATACTTAGCCTTTCACTTACAAATTTGGAAACTTAAATTCATGCACTCATTTATGTTTTGCAGAAGATCAATATCCCCGTAAGAGCTTAGACAAAGAAAGCACTCAACAATTTCTGAGACCACTTATGCCAATGGTACTGGTTAGAAGTTATATCGGAGGACGGTAGGTTTAGAGATCCTGAAGCGTCCTACTAGTCCATATGGAAACAATATTAATTGTATATATCAATGTGATATATATGCACGTGTACTGATTGTTAAGCATGTTTGTGTTTGTATGTTGTGAACGAATGGGCTATATGTATTGCAATTTACGTATTCGTGTTCTGTGAATGTGATATGTGCATTCTGTGTTATGTATTGTCAATGTGATATATATATATGCCCAATGTATTAATGTGTGTTATTTTGGATAATATGCAAAATTGAAACACCCCATGAGGGTCATCAGAATCGGTTCTTTTAAGAAAGCGATTGTGATTACCACATTAGTAGAATCGGTTCTTTTACGGAAGCGATAGTGATAACCATGCCATTACAATCGGTTCTTGGAATAAAGCGATTGTGATGATACCTTATCAGAATCGGTTCTTTAAAGGAAGCGATTCTGATGACCCCCTCATTAGAACCGATTCTTTTGCCGAACCGATTACGATAGCGTGGTTATCGTAATCGGTTCGCAAAAGAACCGATTCTAACGAGGTCATCGTAATCGCTTCCTTTAAAGAACCGATCTCGATAACCTTTATCGTAATCGGTTATTAGAAAAACCGATTGTGATAATGTGTTTATCAGAATCGGTTTGATCTAAGAACCGATTCTAATGAGGCTTTATCACAATCGGGGCAAAACCGACTGTGATAACTCCACCTCATCACTATCCAAAGACTTCGTATCGCCACTTGAACCGACTGTAATGATAAAAAAAAACCGATTCTGATGTACAATTCTGTAGTAGTGAGACCAATTCAGCTGCAGGCTAGACAGACATGCAATCAGACAGTCCGTGAACCGCAGTAACTTTGAGAGACCGAGGAATTAACCGAGGGAGAGTGAGAGATCACATCACATTGCTGTGGAAGTTAAAGCGGTCACGGTGGACGCCGGCCGTAGCTGGGCAGTAACTGAGGGAATAACACCGGGCAAGTATTTATGGCCCGGATCCGGTCGGCTAGTTAAAAACCTTGGCAGTGGCCGGTGCTGGCACAGATATTGCTTGTACTCTGTAGTAGAAACTGTGATTACAACTTCAGGACTACAAATGATCTGTCATTTATGTAATAATGAGCGGTTCGAATCTACTAATACAGTACGTATGATAGGGTGATTTCATTATGGCTGCAATATATGCATAATACCCGGACTGATTTGGACCATCAGATTTGGATCCAGCGGGTGATAGTGTGACTACTTGTACAGGAACCGTGTCCCCGGTGCTGTGCCTGGGATCACGAACAGGCTAGCTGTTTTTGTCACCCAGCCTGTGCAGTGGTACATGAATCTTATCAGGGTGAAAATTTTAAGAAAAGGCAGGACATGAAAGACATTTCGCCAAGTTGACCTCCATCAAAGATAAAAGGTTGGTGTCTTAACTCATACCATCTGAGCAGCAGGTAAGGTGGTCTAGCTAATTGAAATGGTTAAGCTGGACCATGGTTGGAGTGCATGGAATGAATTCAGGTAAATGCAAGGTTAGTTATTCAGGTGCAACGCTTCCTGCGCCATATCAATCCGTCTAGTACCTTAGCCGTCTACCTTTGATACGCCACTCGCGCCAACCTACTACAAGGTTATGTATGTGCATGCATTGCTTCCAAGCCCATCGTTATCAGGCCTAGCTGATGTGGCTCCAACCAGGTGACCAACTAACTGAAGCTCCAGTCCACCACAATTGAGTACGACAGTGTGCACTTGAGCACTACTCAGGACGCCAAGATGAACATGCTCAAAAGTTTGGACTATTTACGGTAGGTTCAGCATCATCGCAGGATCCAGTTGTATGGGCCATTGATCTGCTGCTTCTTGTGCTGTATGACTGTGTCTAAGATACACCCATGACCCCTTTCCCTTTTGTTCTAGCAACGGCCAGCGAGGTGTATTTTGTGCAAGCCTGATAAGCAACAATGTAGCTTTTCTCTTTGAACAACCAAGAAGAAAAGCATTTGCCATTTCTGTTTAATTTTATGGGAAAAAAACTAGATGTAAAATGATTATCATTATCCTAGCCCAGAACCTTACGAAAATACACCTGGTCATTATCTCCCAAAACTAAGAACACCAAGAGATGCATGAGCCATTATATATGGACCCGGAAGACTAATTATGAGAGGTAGAGAAAAGCATGCAAGGACAGAGACTAAGGATTAATTTCAGGGAAGGAATCTGATCCAACCTAACCAACCTTGCAAAGTACGCCCAATGCCAGCTATTCTTGGAGACAATAAGCCAGGTCCAATGCACCTTTGCTCTTTGCCTCCCCAGTCTCCTCTCCTGTCCTCACCATCAGCTTCAATATGCCCTGATATTAATGTCGCCTGTCTACCAATCCAGAAAGGGGTGCTAATTAGTTACAACTCGAATAACATAGCAAATGGTTTGGCTCCTTTCATTCCTTTGCCACATTGGTCAGCAAGAGCATGTAGTACTTACTGTATGGCAAGTGGGCCATGCATGTATGCAGCAAAGGAATTGATACTGTTAATCTCGCAATATTCTTTGTCAAGGTTTGCATATTTCGAAGAGAATAGAGTAGAGACTAGACAGGTTCGCAACTGCAAGTTCAGATTCAGGTAAAGTCTGCAAAGGTGGGCCCAAGGTTTGAAGGTATCCTGATAACAAAGAAACACGAGGATTACCTGAATGTAGCATGTTCACCCAATCGTAGTACTGCGTGTGAGAGCCGTAGTTAAACATGGCGATCCTATGAATCAATAATCAATTACTTAATATTATGTCAAAACTCAAAACCAAGACATTAAGAGCAAATGAAATCAGGGGTTTCCTCTCCAAATCCTCATCAATCCTACGTTCTCATAATACTACAAAACGAAGAACAGAGGGGGGGAAAAGGAAATAGACATGGAAATGCAGTAAATCCATCAAAATGCAAAAGGAGATAAAACAGCCGGATGGCACAGATAATGATCAGGTGATAACAGACAGTCAACTTCTCAGCAAACAAACCCGGCATTTTGAAATAAAAGTAGTTAGAAACCCACCATGAGAATAGTCAACATGGTTTACACAAATAGGCAGCAAGAGCACCAATTTTTCACAGCAAGAGATGTTTTGGGAGGTCAAATGACCTCTTATGCTCACAAATGGCTAGCAGCAGCTGTTGAGGCATGAACACACTTGCTCCCAGCATCTCATAGATCGCATGAGTTGAATGAATCAGGAGAATGTAGGTTCGATCCAATAAAATGGCATATGATGCAGACAACACGACAAATGCGTTACTACGTAATGCTGAATAAACAGATTGCAGGAGCAAATTTAACTGTTCAGATAAACAGATAGCATTATTCATATTATGATTCATGAATTGTTCAGGACAATATCAGAACAGGGAATCCTCCATTTTGAGAGCTCAACAGTCAACAACACATCTGTACACCGAGTAACACATCTGTAGACAGAGTAACATACACTCTCAAACCTGAAAACTCACCATATGGAACTACCGCAAGAGTTGGAACCACTAGAGAGAAGCAAATACCATTATAGGGAAGTTTCTTGATGCTACCTTTCAAAAGTTGAAGTTTCGAAGATGTTCTAATAAGGTGACTAACTAGAGCAAATAAAAGAATGGTGATTAGAGCGTTCTGGAAATGCTCACGTAGCTGGTCTGTGTTTTCTTCTCCTATAAATCCTTTCAGAAGAAGGAGCTCCAGCAGCATCAATGCTGTTGGTATTTTGAACACGATCATTCACATGTTGCTCTTTCAGAGGTCGACTTGGTGTTTGATGTTGCACTTGTTCCCGGAAGAACTTTTGTAATATGAGACCTACTCGAACTAATCTGCCGCCTCAGTCGCAATATCTCACCCTTTGCTGTGGCCAATTCCTCTTCAAGCTTTTTAGACCTCATTACAAAATTCTCTCTCCTCTCCAAGCCTTTTCATATGATTCTGAGCATCCGACATATTTTGCTGAGCTTCAACTGTACTTTTCTTTTGTTCGGCAATAGCCTCTGAAAGTGTCTCTTTCTCTTTGATAGCGCAAATCTTAGCATTAGTGCTATCCTGCTTCTCAGACAGAAACCGCGTACTCACAGTCACCTTATGTAGTGAATTAGTGTCCTCATCCAAGTCTGCTTGAAGAGCTCTCCGTGCTTCAGAATCTACCAGAGATTGTTTCACCAATGCCTCAAGCTCGCTATTTAGAGTAGCATTAATTTTACGTTCTCTAACAAGCTCCTTTGTTGTGTACTGTTAACTTTTTATATGCATCCAGCAATTTTTATTAAGTTCACACGTGCTTCCGTAATAGAGACTAATTGATTAAAGTTGACTTCAAGATCTTCTTGTATCTTTTTAAGTATCTCCTTGACTGAGGCCAGTTCATCTGAAAGAGTTGTGGAAACTGATTCTGCGTCTGCCATTTTGTTAGTCAGAGCTCGTTTCACTTCATTGGACTCATCTGCGAATTTTGAAATCTGGGTTAGCAAGTCCTGATTTGATCTCTTTACTTCATTAAGCTCTTTCGACAGTTTGAACACCTCATTTCTGGGATCTCTTAGTGCCTCTTCAGTGGATTGAACAAGGTCTGATAAACTTTTCCGAGCCTCAACTTCATTATCTAGCATTGTTCTGTTGGTGTCCAATTCATTCTTCAACTCAGCAATCGTAGTTCTGTCTTTACTAGAGTCAGCCAATGCAGCAGAAAGCTTTTCTTCAAGCTGATTGAGCTGATCAGCTTTCTCGAATAATAGTTCAGAATCACGAGATTCCCTCAGCTCGGAAGCAGCTTCCAAGTCTAAATACTGCTTCATTATTTCACTTATTTTTTCTTCTGCTTCACTCTTTGCAGTATAATATTTGGACTCCTCATTTAATGAATCAATTGAAGATATCTTTAATTTTAGATCATCTTTAGCTGCAAGAACATCCTTCTCCAGTTGCTCTATTTTAGAATTTGCATGTTCTAGGCCCCCTCTACTTCCATTGTAGATCAAGTGCAAGTTCTGGTAGTCTCCTTCCTTGGAAGAAAGTGATGAATTGAGTTACCTCATGTGTTCCTCCTTGTCATTTACCTCTTGGCTAAGAAGATTTATCTTGTCGAGCAAAATATCAAGTATTTCCAATGTTTCCCTCAATTTGCCTTTAAACACATGCTTATCTTCCTCAGCTTGTGCAATGCTACTCTCAAGTCGATGTATCTCATGTTTAAGCTGCTCAACTAGCTCCTTCTCCCTTTTAACTTCCTCATTTAAAGATGTTATAGTTCTCTTGGTTGAAGCCAACTGATCTCGAAGGGATGCTTCCTCCTGGAACATCCTAGCTTGCTTCTATTCTGCTTGTTCGCCCAATAACCTTTTCTCGTAGTTTTCCCTAAGCAAAGACATTGCTGCCTCATTTTCTGCCAATTTGATCCCCATCTGGGTGGATATAATAACAGGTTTGTTAGTCAAGAATCTTAATTTCACAAATTCAATTTTCATAGATACAAATACCAAGGTAAATTTTTGATACATAATCTCTACACAGTGAAGGCCCTTCTGGTACTTCAGCAGTTCATACTAATTTATCAAAATCATTCATGGTGACAACTGAGACAACTGATGCTCTATCCTATGGTTCATAACGACTAATCCTACAATTTTGTTATCAGCTTACCATGCTATATAAGATTGAAGCTGCACAGGGGTAGATAATATGCATTCAGGAACATCACTGTGAAAGAAGTAGGAAGCGTGGTATTATGGTCCGCAGTAAATAAAAACAAGTCAGCAAAGTAAACATATAACCATATGTTTGATTTGCTGGGTTTTCTTCCTCTCGATCTACATATAATAAGATTGAAACTGCACGGGCAGATAGAACATCACTCCTCCTCAGTTTGGAAGTAGCGCACATGGAAAAATTGGCTCTGCCTTCCTTTTATCCCATGTGGGTGTATCAAGCCGAACATGACAAGCCTTAGATTTGGCTTATATCTTTCCCATGCATAAACTTCCCAAAAATGTAAATTTGTTTTCATGTATAAATCGTGTGCACATATAATTCCTTTCAGAATTTTTTTGGCTCACGATTTGCATGTCCAACTCTTAACTCTTGTTTGGAAATTCTTTGGCTCTTCTCTTTTCTCCAAATTGGAAACAGCACGGCACACAAACATCTTGAATTAATTTAGGTGTGATGGAAATTAATCCAAGACCCTCCTCCTGGTTCTTCCTAGCTAGATTACTAACTCAAGCCGTTAGTAACTTCTGGCTCCATGTGTCAGGTATACGACTCCATGTGTACAAGACTCAATTTCCCAACCAAGTCCAACTCCATGCATTGGTTCCCACGCCCTACTCCGCACACGGCCTCCCCATGCGAATGCACCTGCACTCGCTCCTCCACACATGACTGGCCATCCACCAATATTATTAAGTCGTCGACTAATCAACAGTTAGTTGTCCGGTTGGTTTTTGGCTGCCGACTGGAGCAATCGACTCGACATAGAGGTCTAGTCAAGCAACCAAAGCGACTAATTGGTGTCCAGGCAGACTAATCGTGCATGGCTGGGCGCTCGACTTGTTTCCCATGGCTGTCCCACTGCCAGAAGGAGAGGGGTATACCGGGGGAAGGGGAGGAGGAAGAGGTGGTGCTGATGTGTGCGACACAGTGGTGGCGGTGGTATGCGTGAAGCAAAGAGCTGAGGCAACAAATCTAGTATAGCAACAAATTAAATCAGCAATTTTGTAGGTTATGCATACTTTAATATTGTCGGTTCTTAAGCCTATGTAGCACCCATCTCCCTTGCAAGTTCCAACATGTAGCCGGTCCAGTAAACAACACACTTGAGTTGCTATCCACGACTACTAGGGTGTTTGTGAGACCCTCCCTTTTATGGTACGGAATATCATAGAAGGAAGGTTTCAATGTGCATACGTTACTAGTCTCATGATCAGTGGCTAGTACGTGCATTCACAAAATTGATAACCCATCCATACACAATATGTATTTCATATGACAATGAAGCAATTAAACATGTTATTCTTACTAACTAAAATAAAGATGCGGTGGAAACATTATTATCTTTTATTTTGCCTTAGCCCAGTATTCCCACAAGCAACTGACAAGGTAAACACTAGAAAAATTCTTCATTGAAATCCCCGTAACCTGCGATATCATAGGATTCGTCAGGGTAATCTATTTTATCACCTAATAAACAATAACAATAGCAAAATTGAGTACATTGCGTACTCAGCAAGACTTGTAGTGTTTACAAATAATTAATAGATGCAAGCTATATCAAATGGATGGTTACTAAGTTCTTTTGTATTAAGCAAACTTGAATCGTAAATACTGAATAGTAGATTGCAAACGGAATTTGTAAAAGACCAATTAACTTGATAGTAAATAACAAGAATGTAATCATACTGAGTTACCAAATCGTTCACAGTCAACTACTGGCACCAAATATGAAATAAAGATTTTCCAATAATCAGTTACAATTCCAATCCATTTTATGAAAATGCCAAAATTCCTAACTATGTGATGACTTTACCAAGTGCCCTTGACCGCGGACGCAGATTTTCGAAAAGTTTTAATTCTGCAGAGGTGTACTGCTTCACCCACAAGATATAATTAACTCTTTGTGCAAGCTATTAGCACACTTCCTTTGGTGTGGCCAAAGAGATCATAACATAACTGTTACATTATCTAGACCTAACTTTGCATGAGTCCTGTAACGACAAACCCTTACTATGACGGTAAAAGATATTCGTACATACAGTACTTCTCACACTGTTCACTCCTGTGGAGCTCCACTTCTCCCCATAATGAGGCATACACCGTTGTATCGGTAAACGTTTGTTCCATAATCACCTCGATGTGGATGTCCCTTCGAGCAACCTCTATCCGAAAGCCTGTACTACTACAGCCATCCAATGTGCAAAGCCAGTTCTAAATAACTTAATGGATTAAGGCTATCCTATATCAACACTTGTGGTTGTACAGTTATCTTGGACTAAAAACAACACAATAGTTCGATTCTTAATCCGACCCGGACGACAAACTCCCCCTATCTACATGCAAGTCCCATGCATATCCGGCTATTACCAATAATCGCTCGCGTCAAAACCATAGTTTTATTCTCATTTCTAGCCAAAATTATCAGTATCGTTTACTGTCATATCCAACCTTTTTAAATTATATAAAACCACATGTCTCTTCCTTTAACTTTTCATTTCTAAGCAAGGCTAAGGATGAATATTAAGTATGCGCGTATATCCATATGACATTATGTATTGTCTAATTTTATTCTAGGGTTAGCAAGGTTCTCGTGTCAAAGTTTATTAAGGAAGTCCCACAAATTAAGGAATACTTTTACCTGTACCCACAATATAGCAATGTTTATTAAACATAGCGCATGCATAATAGTTTTGATAAAACAATATAAACACCGTAAAATAATAGGATCAATATGATCAAAGAGGGTGCTTGCCTTGCTGATTATTATCCAGAATGTAATATGGGTCGTTGGTGAAGTTGTCGTCAACGGTTTCTGAAACGTCGGAGTCTACTCATCGTTCAACGAGAAATATAACAAATGGTAAGTTTTAATAAGGGGAAAAGGAAGACAAATAGAAAATTAAATTGAAATCTACTAAAGGAAACAGGAGTGGTTTAGGGTTTTGGTGTCATCTTTTTAATGCGCATTGGTCTATTTAGTCCTTTAATCATAATTTGGTCCTTAGTAAACGTTGGGCATGAAATAAGCTTTAGGTTCATTTTATGGCATAGTTTCATGATTTCTATATATTGCAATATTTGTTTTTTTATGATTCAAGAGGCTAAAATTATTTGAATTTATAAAATTAAGATACAAAGTCATCATAAGGTGTTGTGTGCAAAAAGTATCTCTCTGAATGTTTTTGCATAAACGGACATACTAATACACATAAGGTCTTGGCTCAGGCTACTTGTCACATAACACATATTCATGGTTTTTTTTCAAAGGTCCGGGTCCTGGTTTCAAAAGTTTTGGAGGTTATTTGCAATAGTTATGATTATTCACATTTCAAATGTTGCTAAGGTCCATCCTATGATACTTTTATGAATAAACAGAACCTAATACCTAAATATTTTTGTATATACAGAAATATTATCATTTTTACAGAGCATAGGACTTGATTTCACTAAATTTGGAATTAACTTGCACAAGTTATGTCTATTTGAATTTTCAACATATTGGAATTAATCTATTTATGCGTTTGGTACAAATTAAGTCCAAATTTAAATATTTTTGCATATTTGGAATAATCATGGCCTCAGGAACATGTAAAATTTATTTCATCATTTTAGGAATTGTGGTCACTAATTTTAAATTGTAACCATATTAGAGTCTTATTTAAATTTAAATGCAAATAATTTAAACTATGATTCAAAATTAAATATTTTTACATATTATGAAACTTCATGATTTTGGATGAATTTATAAATTTATCTCACTTGATTCAGACTTAAGGTACAAAAGTTATATATGTTTGAATAGTCTAGGGTTAGGAAAATGGCTGGAAATTGAAATTTTTCCGAAAATGACGTCTTCTACTATAGAAAGCGCATTTCCCTTATCGGAATGTTTTAAATTTCCGCCTCCCGACAAGTGGGACCATGGTGTCAATGACTGCGTGTTCACGAGTCTTGTGCGGCTGACAACTCGGGCCCGCCTGTCGACAACCTGAGAGCAAAGGAGAGGCTAGGGTTGGTTGCCGGTGAGGCTACGGCCGTGATGGTGCTCATCCGGGGACACGGGGAGCACGAGACCATCAAGGTCCACCCATTGGTACCATTAGTGGTGGATGGTGATGATCAGAAGGTGGTAACCATCGTGGACCACTGGTGGTGCTAATGGCCGAGCGGTGGCGAGGGCCACTGGGTTTCAATCGTGCACGGGAGAAGGTCTAGTGAGCATCAGTGGGCTTAATGGAACCCACTTTACCTCTTTCCTGTGACGATAGCCGACCGAGTTGAGCTACCACCGAGTGCCAGTTTCGAAGAAGAAGGTCAACAGGGGCAGTGGCGTTTTGATTAAAGAGTGCTGCAATTAAGTGACGGGTTTTGTTTGTTAGATGTCCATGAAGCTAAAGTTCAAATGAATCGAAGAATGCTTTACCGAGGAGATCAAGTTTTACTTCCTCCCTCTTCTCGGTGTTTTGTGACAATGGCCGATGGAGAGCGGAATTGAAGCTGAGCTCAAGTGAGAAGGAGAGTGGAGGGGTGCTGGTAGTGTGGGGAAGGCTGTGGAAAGCTTGGCCGGCTTTTATAGGCGGGATTAGCGGTGTAGCAGAGCTCGTTCTCTGTGGGAACTCGACAGCGAGCAAAAACGTGTCTCTCGGTCGACTGCGCAAATGCCAGAGATAAGCTTGCCATGGCAGCAATTTGACAAGCGTGGCAGAGGTATGGACGCACTGCGGCGCCGCAATGACGTGGCCGCGCCATGGCAAAGCCTTCTTGGTGCTCCTCTAGCCATGACGATGGCGCATAGGGGCGAACAGGGTGCGGCTAAGGAGAAAGGAGGAGCTGGAGCGCTGTGCAGCTGCCAAGTGGGGTCTACTACAGGGATGGTCCCACAAGGTAGTGAGACAAAGAGAGCTCTAGGGTTCATCCTCTCTGGACAGAACATCATTCCTCGCATTAAATGGGCTGTCAAATCAAGTCTAAAATGTTTTAGAATTATTTTTATTAATCCTTAAGAAATTTCTATCATGCTGTAAAATTTTCAGCTCAAAATATTGTGTGTAGAATTTATAAAAATTATGACAAGCCTGCTGTCCAGAATTTCCCTTACCTGTTTTTGATTTTCTTGAGGATAAAAATATTTCTCAAAAATTTTGAAACTTTTTCTGGGGGTTAATAATGGTTTAAGGATACTACTGTAAAAATTTTAGATTATGGACCAATATATTTATTTTATAAAAATTCTGACATTGTATTTTGGGAATTTCTGAGGTTTCAGTTCTTAAATTTTTAAGGCACCAAATAATGTTTATTATTTTTGATATTTTTTATACATAATACAGTAGTCCTTTATATGATGTGGTAAAATTTCCAAATGAATATAAGGTCCATAAAGTTTTAATAAATTATGACAAGGTTTCTGTTGCTAGTCCAAGGTCACTGTTTTTAGTCCCTTGACTATTTTAAATGTGTTCATATTACTTTGGGGTTCAGCTAAGATTCCCGAGATTTTCTATATTTTAAATGTTTATTATTTTTGATAATTTTTATACATAATACAGTAGTCCTTTATATGATGTGGTAAAATTTCCAAATGAATATAAGGTCCATAAAGTTTTAATAAATTCTGACAAGGTTTCTGTTGCTAGTCCAAGATCATTGTTTTTAGTCCCTTGACTATTTTAAATGTGTTCATATTACTTTGGGGTTCAGCTAAGATATTCCCGAGATTTTCTATATTTTAAATATAATTTTTTTAGATTTTCTCATTATGGAAATTTTTTATTTCCATTGATTAAATATCAACACTTATTGTTAAAAGCAATTCCCAAAAAGACCAAGATGCAATAAACGGGGAAAAAGACAGAAATTCAGAAATGAATCACACTGAAAATTTGAATTTTTACATTTAGATTATTTGTATTTTTTTAGGATGTTACAGTGTTACTGTCTTGATTGGCTATTTTATTTCCCAATCCATCCGCATTCTTCCAAACTTGCCCTTTAATTCCTTTTCTTTCCATGCCCCCGTACCCTCCTCGTCTCCTTCTGCTCCTACTACTCGTCCTTCCCTTCAATTCCTCTCGAGTTCTTGAGCTCTTATCTTGAGTAGGGAGGAGGAGGATCCAGATCAAAATTGAATGGAGAGGAGAGCAGGGCAGAGCAGCATCCAGGTCAGATCTGGGTGAATCCAATCCAATACAAAATCTCCCGCGGTAGCACCTGCATCAATTGAGCAAGGAAGCAGACAGCCATGCAAATGTGGGTTCTCCTAGCATCGTGGTCCTCCTCAGAGGCGGCCTCCTCTTCCGTCAACGCCGCCGCCCTATCACCACCTTCTAGTGCTGCTGTTGCTCCGACTTAGACTTGGACAAGCACTAGAACAAGTGAGGAGCTCTACCTTGCATGGCTTGCCGCCGGTCAAATCCACCTCACTGCCACCAAATCTGTCTTCTCCACCTGCGAGTCCTCTCCCACCATCGATTGGGCCACCCCTACCACCAAATCCTCCTCTCCTGCCGCCAATTCGTCCTCTACTCTCTTCAATTTTCCTAGGAGAGCTCTCTATTACCTGAGTCACCTACTCAGCTCGCCTGACAACACACGATGCCTAAGCGACGCCATGGCGACACCTTGACCATAAGGCAGACGCCATACACATCTCCGACAAGGCAAGGCAAGGTCGTGGTGCAACCCTCCCCTAATCGCCTTTACCACTTAAGCGACGCCAATTGACTCAATTACTTCAAAAATAGCATCATTTCGCAAAACGCCAGATATATGTATCTTTGCATTTATAATCACTCCCTCAAACCAAAACCCGCAATAGCACATTCATGAGTATCGGTTCCATGCACTTATCTGTCACATCAGGCTACAACTTAATGAGGCTGTTATTCCTCTACAGCTTTACTCATGCACTGGGTTGTAAGTGAAAGCATGAAAACACCAATGAATCCTTTTAATCAAATTTTACATGCATTCATGACATTCCCATGTTAAAACCATGGGAAAAGCCCTTTCTGGTGCATCACATAATGAATGCCAACTAAATTAAGTTACATTTTTCACAACTAGGAATTCACAAGAAATGAATAATATGTAAATATTTTAGTGTGGAAATGGTGGCATACCACAATTGATGCTTGATGATTACCATAATTGAAAACACAAAATCCTACAAGCCCAACCAAGCAGAGCGAGCAAGAGTGGGCACGTGACCGATGCCATGCTGTTTCTACAGCACTGAAAAATTGATATGCTCTCGCCAAGGGATGGACCACACTTAAACAATGCATATAACCATCATATCATTAATCACTTCAAAAATGGCACTGACATCATTTGCAAGACACAGAAACATGTACCTTTGCGTTTATAATCATTCCCTCAACTAAAACCACAATGGCACATTCATGAGATAACTATCAGATCCATGCACTTATCACATCAAGCTAGAAATTAATAAGGCTGTTTTCCTCCTAAGCTACCATGGTTATTAAAGTGTCGCTTTAATGTCGTTTAAACGATAAGCTGGTCCGCATGTGAGGGGGCGGGGAGTTGCCACGGCCTCGCCTTGCCAGGCACACGACATCGCTTAGGTGGAGTATAGCATTAAGGACCGCTGAGGAGGGCATGAAGGAAGAGAGAAAACTTATTGCTTGTCGCCGCCATCTCATCCCTTCCAACTCCGAAGATGAGGAAGAAGGCCGGATCCAGCCACCCCACTCGTGTTGACTCCGGATCCATCCGAACTCGTCTGAGCCGCTGCCAGACGAGGCTCTGCCGCCCGCGCTGCCGTGGGATCGACAAGTGGCAAAAGCCAAGGAAGAAGGCCGGATCCAACCACCCCCGCTCAATCTGCCATTGGATCCGGAAGTGATCACTTTTCTAGCCTTTCCCCCTATTTTTTTCTTTTTTTTTTGCAAAATTGGCTCTCTTCTGAACGATTTTGCAAATCTAGCCCAGGGAGCACAGTAGCCGAACGAGCGCGAATGCAGGCGACTATCGCACCTTTGGAGCATGGGAGGAGCCGACGCTCCCGCGGCAGGCGAGCGCAGGAGCGGAGGTGCCACGACCGGCGTGCGAGGGAGCAGAGGTACTGTGGAGGGGAGCACGGGAGACGCTTCAGCGGTAGGGGAGCACGGAAGGTGCCTTCCGTAGTGGGGAAGAGGCTAGATTTGCAATTCCATTCGGAAGAAAAACAATTTTGCAAAAAAAACAGAGAAGAAGAGGGCTAAAAAAGTGATATTGAGTTGCATGCACTAGTCAGTTCACCTAAAAAGTTATTTTTTTAATTGCACCAATCGGATCTTGAACTTGAGACCTCTTGGCTCTGATACCATATTGAGTTGCATATACCAGCCAGTTCACCCCAAAAGCTTAAACTAATTAAAAAGGTAGGCAATTCACTTATACTTCAACAAGTGGATGGGAGAAGAAGAGAGACGGTCCAGGCTTTTTGTGTTGCAGCGGTGGACCTCACCACATACATTTCAGATATGATGTGATTTGTATTCCTCAATTGTGCCCTGTATTCACTTAGCAAAAGGAATTTGCAATAAAGTGCACAAATCTCAAAGCTTTGATGGGCAGCTGAGATATGGGATGTACATGCAACACGCTGTACAAAATCCACACTCCACAAAAGAGGGACTCAGGGTAAAGTCCTATTTGGAGATTTAATGTCAGCTTCGGCTTCTAAAAAACCAGTAAATTCCCTTAAATAACTCAATTTTTAAGCGGCTTTTTGACATAAATTAAAAGCTATATATAACTAACAAAAGTTAAAAGTTAAAAGCTAAGCTGAATCTGCTTTTACAACTTATTGTTGAGAAAAATTAGTTATTTATTAAACGACCTTTTATAAAAAAGCTATCGCCGTTTTTTTTTTCTTTCAAACGGGTTTTCAGATAAAACTACGGCTCCCGAGCAGACCCTTAAGTGTTCGTCAACATTTGCGTCAGATTTCAAACTAAAAAACCTCGCAGATCGTCCACGCACCGAGCAGAATACTACTCACCAATAACCAGATCCACCGTCGAGGGCTGCGCCGCCGCCGCCACAGCATCACGGAGGCGGAGGAGTGAGAGCATGGAGACGCTAATCTCAAGCACAGACCTCCTGCGCGTGGCCGCCGACGCCGCCGCCATCGAGGGGAGAGGGCGGCATCAGCGGCAACAGCCCCCTGACGGGGGCAGCGTGATGGGAGGGAGACGCGCGGCGGCAGCAAGAGGAGGAGGTGATGGTTGCCTATGCCGTCGCCTCGCAGGGTCCTAGTCCCCTCGTTGGTTGGTTACTGGAGTACTCGTAATCGCACTAGCATTTTGATGACAACGGAAATGATACGTGTGCGGTGTGCTGGCGACGCGGAGACGAAGCAGGAGACGGTTTGGGGTGAGTCAAATTACTTTTTTGGCCCTCTGTAAGTCTGTCCTGGGTGCTCAAATTTCTACGGCGCCCTCGGTCTACTAACGAATGACGTAATTGGCGAGCCTCGTTGTATTTGGCACGAGCTTTGAAATCTTGTTTTCGATTGATATCTCGGAAGTGTTGAATACGAAATTTTGTCGAGATCTTAGAATTTCAAATAAATTCTAGATGAAACACAAAAACAAAAATTCAAATCCGGTTTTTTATAACCGAAATTTTTGAGATTTCGGCTAGAATTGTCGAGATCTTGGCGTGATTTGCACCGAGCGAAAATGATTCAAACGACGTTGAAATTTTTTGTGGATGGTCCTGACATATTAGTAATGTTTCTATAAAAATTTTAGATGGTTATCAAGCCTGAGTAATTTTTAAAAATTCAAATATTGCTACTGTCCTCATAAAATGCTAACCTGCAAATTTGAACCAAATGAAAAATAAAACAAACCATTTTAGAAAATTTTAAAATAATTTGTACGTGGTTCTAACATATCACTAATATTCCCATAAAATTTTCAAATGATAGTGAAGCTCAAGGAATTTTTAAAAATTCAAAAAGTGGTGATGCCGAATGAAAATGCTTGAAACCATGTTAGTAAATTTTGAAATTTTGTTTGGATGCCCCTGATGCATCATTAATCTTGCCATAAAATTTTTAGATGATTATGAATCCATAAATTTAAAAATTTCGGCAACATTTCGACTGATATTCAGATTTTGAAGGTTACAATTGGAAACAATCAATATATATTGGCATTACAAATAATAGGCATGAAATAAAATTGATATATATGACAATTCATCATATATACACCACAAATATGACCATACAAGAGCACGTGCGAATTACTTGTGAAAGCACGAATTACAGTATGTAACACCCTAATTTTTGCTCTAATTTAAAAGTTTGAAGTATTTTTGATTTTTGAGAAATTTTGGAAATTTATTTAAATTTAATTGGATTTATTCAAATAGGGCTTTTCTTGAAAAAAATTGAATAATGGAAAAGTTTTTGCAAAGTTTTATTGAAAATATTTTAATTGAGTTCCAAATATCTCAAAGTAATTTCGAATTTTTCTAAAATTTTTTCGCTATTTTAAAAGCCCCAAATGATTTAATTGAATTTCGGAATTATTTTAAATGTGAAATATTTTAAAATCACATGAGCGAGAATGGCCGAGCCCATTATCGCAGGCGTGTCGCACCGCTCGCCAAACCCTAGCGCCGCCTAGCCCAAGCCATCCGATCCGGATCGCGACGCTGTCGTGTGCCACGTCGCCCGTGCGTGAGCCTTCGGATCGTCGCCGACGAACGCATAGGATCGCGCCACGCCGTCGCCCCCGCGAGATCATCGGAGAGCGTGGGCGTTGATGGCCGTGACTTCACCGCCCGTTCGCGCACGCCGAGGCAGCCCTTAAGCCCCGTTGAAGGCGTCGTGCGAGGCTTTCACTCCGCATCTTTGACTCCTCGCACGCACGCCGAGACTCCTCTAGCGCCGTCTGACGAGCTCGCCGAAGTTGCTTCTTTGTGCCGCCATTGTTTTCGCCGCTTGCTTCGCCCGGTTTCTCTCCGCCGTCGCTAAGGTCACCGGAGTAATCCTTCCGCCACGCCGCGCCGAACGAGCCACTTCATCACGAGAAGCCTCTGTAGCGCCGTGGTCGCGTCATCTTCCTCGACTCGCGACCTTTTCTTCTGCGCCGCCATCGCCTTCATCGAAGCCGTCGTCCGTCCGATCTTCATCGTGACGCTTATGGTTCGCCCACATCACCCTTCTTTGTGTTCTTCTAGAGTAGATCTGCACTGCTAGATCCGGATTGAACGGCTTGGATTAGATCTAGTTTCGCGTTGTGTTTTGTCTTAGCCGTTGGATCGTTAGTGAACGCGTGAGATTGTGCCGCGTAGCGGCCGAATAGTAAACATACCGGTATGCAGTAGGCCGTTAGATTAGATCTAAACGGTAGAGATTGGATCTGGTTTTGCCCTAAGGATCCGCGTCGCTCGATTTGAACGCGCGGCGGAGATGGCACCGCCCTCGCCAAATCACGTGTTGACGCGTGGGCATTTTGATCGGGCGAGACCGATCCACCGTCGATTTCGGTGCACCGTCGCGATTGCGCCGCGTGTCGCCGCATGAACCGAGACGTCGCAGATGGCGGCGCGGTCTTGGCCGTTGATCCGAGCGCCGCTGGATGTGCGACGCGCGGAGGCGCGGAGCCGAGGCGTCGCCGCGTTGGATGAGTGGTCGGCCGTTGGATGCGCGACGGCGCGCGTCGCACGATCTCGGCATCTTGCTGCGGCGCGCGTGAGGAGATCTAGCCGCTGATCCAACGAACGGTTCGGATCTTGCCGCGTGGTGCGATCGCTCGTGAACCGAGTCCGCGATGAGACCGAGCCGAGCCGTGAACCCATCCATAGACAGAGCGACGTGGCGACCTGCGGCGTGCCACGTGTCGTCGGCCGACGTCATCGACGCCATAAATATGTTTTATATAAAAATATTTTGACCGAAATTCATTTCTGTGCTGGACGTCATCATGACGCGATGCGACGTCATATATGCGAATTTCAAGTACAAAAATAATTCAGAAAAATCGGATTTTCTTAATTTCGTATTTTCGATTTTATTCAAACTTCAAATGACTATAACTTTTGCATTTTAACTCGGATTTGGGTGATTCAAATTTCTAAAAATTCATAAAATTATGAGCTATTTAATGGTGAATTTTATTTGAATTTTTGAGGTCATCTAGTATTCTGTATTAGCTATTTATTGCATATTTTGTTTGTACGCAGCGAGACGCAAATTTGCTTGGAAAGTTTCGAGGAAGAATTCGTCGCTCAAGACCAAGCTTCGGAACACGACCAGCAACTCTTTGAAGGCAAGTGATGCTTTGATCATTTTGATCCCAGATTTTAAAATGTAATTTATGCTTTGAAACTATGCATGCTAATTATTTAAAATGAATTTAAATTAATTTGGGATAATGTAGTTAATCAACCCATTTTGTTATGCCACCTTGAATTATTAACTGTATGCCCTAAATCATTGTTACCCTAAGTTTGATTATATTAGTTGGATGTTAATATTGTGCCAACACAGGAGGCTAGATCGCGAGTAAATGCTTAGCCTTGCAACGAATCATGAGTGTTCTTTGGAAAAATGCAACAATATTGATTAAAGACATATTGAATGTATTTTGAAAAATGGTGTGATGATGCCACATGATGAGATTGAGGTACCGCGACTGTGTGGTTCCGATCGATGTTGAATTATTGCTTAGGCATGTGTTGCACAATAATCAATGGGGTGGAAAATGATTTAGGCGGGGCAAGTGGCAAGAGGTCGTGTGCAGGTGGGCTGTGTGGCATTGGGTTGATGAGTGTTGTGAGTCTGTGTGCCACAATGGGCGTGTGCCATTGTTGAGTGTTGGAAGTCTTGCTTTGGCCGAGTTAAGGACTTCACCTTGCAAGTCTTTGATCCGAGTCACCCGTACAACCACATGTCCGATATGGGACAGACCTAGTTGACTAGGGTTACGATATCTTTCCTCCGATACCTCGGGTGACAAGTACAGGGGTGTATCTGTATGGGGAGCGCACTGTGCTACGGCTTGGTGCCCATCCAACGGTGATTGGCCGGTCCTATACTTGGCTCTGTGTGAGGGAAGTGATAGCGAAGGCAATCTGGGAGAGGTTCTTTGGTTAAGGTAGAGGTTCTGAAAAGCTTTGTTGCGAACAATCACTGTGTGGTGAGCGGTCGATCTCGTGGGTAAAGTGTACAACCTCTGCAGAGTGTCAAAACTATTCGAATAGCCATGCTCACGGTATTGAGCATTGCTCGGGATTACTGATCAAGGGTAGATTTTCATAAACAAAACATGGAAGGGGTGGCTGTGTGCCAAGTGTTAAAATGAGCTATTAAGGGTGTGCCGAGAATCCTCGAGGAAAAACCATTTGAAATTATTATTACGTATAACTGTTCCATTGCTTTAATCTAACTAAGATATTGGTTAAAAATCTTGCTTGATGCAAAAGAACCATTTAAGCCAATCCTTTGGAATAAGCTCGCATATAGTAATAGCGCCGCATTCATGCATTACTTGTTGAGTGCCTTGTGTACTCACCCCACCTTGCTTATCAACCCCAACATCGGTGGATGAGACTACACCACTTGGGAGGAGGAGTACATCGAGGACACGATGAACTAGGGGCAAGCCGGTCGATTGCTCGTGGCAAGATGAAGGCTTCCACGACTTTTACTTATGTTCATTGCTATTTCTTTACTTTGATTAATGTAAGCCTGTGTGGCTAACTTATCTGTAAGGAGACCATAAGGTCGTATAACTCGGTTTATATACTTGTTTGCACTATTTATTCTTATATCCTTGTGTTCGTCGTGATGTGCAACCTCAGTATGCTGTGTGTGCTAGCGTGATCTCGGATCGCATGAATACACAGAGGGTCCGGATTTGTGATTCGGGGCCCGACAGAGGTGGTATCGAGAGCGAGTTGATGTAGGTCTTGACCCTAGTTTGGTTGTGCCTAGGAGGGTAAAACTATTTTCTAAAGACCTAATCAACTTGAGCAAGAATATTAATGAAATCTTGACTTATCTCTCCTCTCTTGTTTCATACCTATCTTGAATTTTTATTATTCTCTGCTTAATTTAAACAAGGTTTGTTTTGGCGAGATGAGGATGATCCACACCTATGGAGAGCGCACGGAGGATACGCCGCGGAGTTATGGCGTATGATGCGATTGCTCGGAGGTTTTGATGCACCACCGCATCGAGGGACTTGGTGGTACGGCAGACTTGACGTCGCTGGGATGTCAAGATCACGATGTATGCTCGGAGAGGACGAGGCGAGCCGTCCTATCTACATTTCGGTCGAGGTCTTTTTGAGGCGGAATCCAGAGACGGCGCGACAGGCGATGCGGCAGATTGCCCGCACTTACTCTGCAGAGTTGGAGGGCACCGTCTTTTGTCACCATCCGCGTCGAGACAATCATTTTGACAGGATGGAGCTTGTGGAGGAGGACGCCACTATCACCCACCTGGCGAGGTACGTCATCGCCCAGGAGGACGCCCTGGACGAGACAGTCTAGGAGCTGCAGAGGACCCGCGACGAGGTCACAGAGGCGAGGATCCAGCTGTGGGAGGGCTTAGCCCACTCCATGCAGAAGATCCAGGAGTTGGAGATGGCTTTGTACGGACCCGAGCCCGAGCGCCCCGAGTTACACGATCCGGATCCGAGGAGCAGAGCAGAGGCACCGGTCGCGAGGCAGAGAGCGGCCGGGACCAGCAGAGTCGATGGGGTCTTTTGCACCACCGCAGAGAGGTCTTGAGGATCGATTCGCCCGATGCGAGCACCCACGGTGTATGCTCCGGGAGCCGAACGGGTTGGCTCGATGAGTGATCGAGTCTAGTAGAGTATAGTGTCGAGACTCAAGGTTGAGTCGCGTTTTCTTCTTGAGTCACCATTAGGTGTGAGTCGTCATGGGTTCCTATGTTTGCTTACTTGTTTTGGTTGTGAGTGTCCCAGATGCGTTGCATTGCCCTTAGGCACTTGTGAGCAACCATACAACTTTATATTATATCAATAAAGTGACTAAATAAATTAAGTTACACTGTTTCCCACATAAACTCTTCTACTTGTCTATGCTTTCTTCTTTTCTTAACCTTGGAAGCTTGCAATGTGATGGTGAGGACACGTGGAAATGTTGGAGCCAATGAAGTGGAGCTAACCAGCGGATAACCGTAATGAAGAGCCGATTCCTCAACCGCCGCAGTCGATATGCGTAACACAGGAGCCTTCTTGATCGCCTGCACTCAACTTATGAATACGATGGTTCAAACCATGCAATGAGATATCCAACCAAGCTGCTGCGAATGTTCAACCTGGGGTAACCATGGACCACACCCCTACTCCAGTTGTCGGAGTTTATGAGAACCCGCCCACCTACGTTCTCAGTAACGCCAATCCACCGGAAGCGGACGATTGGCTAAGGACAATTGAAAGGAAGTCGCACATTACCCGGTGTGTAGGACATGAGAGGTACTCTATGCCTCTCATCAACTCGAAGGACCGCCGCAGAATGGTGAGAAAATTTGCGCGACTCATGAGGACCCACAGAGTATCACGTGGGAGGAATTCACCTCGACTTTCGCCAGCATACCATGTACCCGAGGGTATCATGGATCTCAAAAGGAGGAATTCGAGCCTCAAGCAAGGGGGCGGTCGGTGGCGATTACGAACAAATTCACCCAACCGCACGCTACGCACTGAGAGGACGTGGCTACGGATAAGGCCGCATAATCCCGCTTCATGAAGGGATTGAATGCGCGGTTGCAGTGGACCGATCACCACACATTCCCGACTTCCAAGAGCTAGTTAACAAAGCTCTTATCTTAGAGGACAAGCGCCGAGAGTTGGATGACAACAGAAGCGCAGAATGGCGCAACAAGGAGGTCGTCGGGGCAGCAGAGGCAGAGGACGGCACCTCAACAGTTCATCCGTACCGCCCGGAGAAATGATAGGGTACCACCGCCGCAAATCGCCCGATGGGTCGAATGTTCGAGACTCGGCGAATCGTAGGCACGCATCGAGGAACCTCTCGAGCAAATGGGAAGAGCGTTGCTATCATTGCAATGAAATGGGGCATTTTGCCAATAATTGCTCTAAGAAGGAGGTGTCACCCGGTCCGCTTTAACACGGGAACACACGGCAAGGACTCCGCGCCAATCGTGAACGCTGGGCATCAACAAGAAGAACTCCATCCCAAGGAGGCGCACGAGGCCGAGTCAACCACATTACGACGGATGAAGTCCGAACGCCACGGATGTTGTCTTGGGTAAGTTCCTAGTAAACTCGATCACCATCGCTTTATTTGATTCCGAGCTTCGCATTCTTTTATTTCCTGAGATTTTGCTGTTCAAAATGATATGGAAATAATGAATCTTAAATGTGTGCTTATAGTCCAATCCCCTGGATCAGAACTCCAATCTAAAGTAGGATGTTCTGGGGTAAGACTAATAATTAATGGAATTGAGTTCCTAGCAAACTTAATCGTCCTTAATACCCAAACCTTGGATGTTATCCTGGGAATGGATTGGTTAACCAATCACAAGGCGATCCGGATCATGGAAAAAGAGTCATATCGATCGAAAGCCGGATGGAAAGAAGATTGAGTTTGAAGCAAAATCGGTCGGGATGGACAATTGATGGTCAACGGCGTGAAGACTATCGACAGAGGAAGTGCCCATAGTCAATGAATATCCGGATGTTTTCGGAAGATTTACCGAATGCCGCCAGATAGAGATATCGAGTTCGTGATAGAGTGGTTCGAGGACAGCTCCCATAGCTAAGAGACCTTACAGGATGTCCACAGAGGAATTGGTGGAAATGAAGAAGCAAATTGAAGAGTCTTTGGAAAAGGGATTTATAAGACCTAGTTCATCGCCATAGGGAGCACCTGTCTTATTCGTCAAGAAGAAGGACGGGAGTTTTAGGATGTGTATAGACTATCGTGCACTCAATGATGTGACGATAAAGAATAAGTATCCTCTACCCAGGATCGATGATTTGTTTGACCAGTTAAGAGGAGCAGGAGTCTTCTCCAAAATTGATCTCCGATCAGGATACCATCAATTGAAGATCCGATCAGAGGATATTCCGAAGACTACATTTTCGTCAAGATATGGGCACTACGAGTTTACAGTGATGTCCTTTGGTTTGACAAATGCACCAGCATATTTTATGAACTTAATGAATAAGGTTTTTATGGAATATTTGGATAAGTTCGTCGTCGTATTCATAGATGATATCCTTATCTATTCCAAGACGAGAAGAGAGCACGTAGAGCATGTGAGGCTAGTCCTTGAAAAGTTGAGAGAGCAGCTTGTTTGCGAAATTTAGCAAATGTGATTTACGGAAGAATAAGGTTGAATTTCTTGGACACATAATGACAAAGAAGGAGTTGCGGTAGATCCAAAGAAAGTAGAGACGGTTCTACATTGGGAGCAACCCAAGTCGGTAACCCAAATCCGTAGTTTCCTTGGAATGGCGGGGTATTACCGTCGATTCATCGAAGGATTCTCTACGATTGCGAGACCTCTTACGCAATTGTTGAAAAAGGAAAGGAAATTCTTATGGACGCCTGAGTGTGAGAAGAGTTTTCAGGAGTTGAAGAGGAGATTAACATCGGCACCTGTACTAGTTTTACCTGACGTTCATCAAGACTTCGACATTTATTGTGATGCATCGCGTCAGGGATTGGGATGCGTGTTGATGCAAAATAGGAAGGTAATTGCCTATGCATCGAGGCAATTGAGACCACATGAGGAGAACTATCCGACTCATGATTTGGAATTAGCTGCCGTGGTGCATGCACTAAAAATATGGCGTCATCATCTCATCGGAAATAGATGTGAAGTGTATACAGATCATAAAAGTCTTAAGTATATCTTCACGCAAGCTGACCTAAATATGAGGCAAAGAAGATGGTTAGAGTTAATCAAGGATTATAATATAGGAATTCACTACCACCCGGTAAAGCCAACGTGGTGGCGACGCCTTGAGCGGAAAGAACCACACAGTGTAAATATGCTGATGGAAACAGGTCAGGCGGAATTGTGTAAGGATTTCCAGAAATTAGAACTGGAAATGGTACCAGAAGGATTCCTAGCAACTTTGGAAGTAAGACCTACCCTGGAAGATCAGATCAAGGAAGGGCAGAAAGATGATGATAAGATCAAAAGAATTAAGGGCAAAATGGATGAAGGCAAAGCAAAAGATTTCAAACTGGATGAACAAGGTACTATGTGGTTTAAAGGGCGCATTTGTGTACCGAACAAAAGGGAGTTGAAGCAGTTGATTCTGGAAGAGGCTCATGACTCCAAATACTCAATTCATCCAGGAAGTGCGAAAATGTACCAAGATTTAAAGGAAAGATTTTGGTGGCCAAGCATGAAACGAGAAGTCGCCGAATATGTTGCATTATGTGACACATGCCAAAGAGTCAAAGCTATGCACCAAAGACCAGCAGGGCTATTACAACCCTTAAAGATACCTGAATGGAAATGGGAAGAAATTGGTATGGATTTCATAACCGGATTGCCCAGAACACAAAGTGGATATGATTCCATATGGGTCATAGTGGATCGCTTAACCAAGGTGGTACATTTCATACCAGTAAAGACCACTTATTCCGGAGACCGGTTAGCAGAACTTTATATGGCACGGATCGTCTGCTTGCATGGAGTACCGAAAAAGATAGTGTCAAACAGAGGTACCCAATTTACCTCCAGATTTTGGGGTAAGCTACATGAGGCAATGGGGACTCGTTTGAACTTCAGTACAGCCTACCATCCGCAGACAGATGGTCAAACTGAGAGGGTTAACCAGATATTGGAAGATATGTTGAGAGCATGCGCTTTAGCATATTCCACCTCATGGGACAAGTGTTTGCCTTATGCTGAGTTTAGCTACAACAACAGTTATCAGGCGAGTTTACAGATGTCTCCATTTGAAGCTTTGTATGGTTGGTCTTGTCGAACACCATTGAATTGGAATGAGACAAAGTAACGACATGTTTTTGGACGGACATTCTTCAAGAAGCGGAAGAACAGATCGCTCGATCGTGGAAAGATTGAAGATTGCACAATCAAGGCGTAAGAGTTATGCCGACAACCGTCGCAGGAGGCGAGCTTTGAACCCAAGATTTTGTGTACCTTAGAGTCACACCTCTCAAAGGAGTCGAGGTTCCATGCAAAGGGAAACTCGCACCTGATATATCGGACCATTCAAGATCTTGAGCCGCAGAGGTGAAGTTGCTTATCAGTTGGAGTTACCACAGTCTTTGACAGGAGTGCATGATGTATTTCATGTATCACAACTGAAGAAGTGTCTTCGAGTGCCGGAGGAGCAAACACCTTTGGAGGCAATTGATCTGCAAGAAGATCTGACTTACAAAGAACATCCGATGAAGATTCTGGACGTAATGGACAGAGAGACAAGGAAAAAGTCAACACGTTTTTGCAGAATTCAATGGAGTAACCATTCGGAAAGTGAAGCCACGTGGGAACGCGAAGAAGACCTGAAGAAGGAGTTTCCTAACCTATTTCTGTAGACAGCCCTGAATCTCGGGGACGAGATTCTGTTAAGGGGGGGAGGTTTGTAACACCCTAATTTTCGCTCTAATTTAAAAGTTTGAAGTATTTTTGATTTTTGAGAAATTTTGGAAATTTATTTAAATTTAATTGGATTTATTCAAATAGGGCTTTTCTTGAAAAAAAATTGAATAATGGAAAAGTTTTTGCAAAGTTTTATTGAAAATATTTTAATTGAGTTCCAAATATCTCAAAGTAATTTCGGAATTTTTCTAGAATTTTTCGCTATTTTAAAAGCCCCAAATGATTTAATTGAATTTCGGAATTATTTTAAATGTGAAATATTTTAAAATCATATGAGCGAGAATGGGCCGAGCCCATTCATGCGTGTCGCAGCCCGCCGCGAAACCCTAGCACCGCCTAGCCCAAGCCATCCGATCCGGATCGCGACGCTGTCGTGTGCCACGTCGCCCGTAGCGTGAGCCTTCGGATCGTCGCGCCGCGACGAACGCACGGATCGCGCCACGCCGCCGCCCCGCGAGATCATCGGAGACGTGGGCGTTGATGGCCGTGACTTCGCCGCCGTTCGCGCACGCCGAGGCAGCCCTTAAGCCCCGTTGAAGGCGTCGTGCGAGGCTTTCACTCGCATCTTTGACTCTCGCACGCACGCCGAGACTCCTCTAGCGCCTGCACGAGCTCGCCGTAGTTGCTTCTTTGTGCCGCCTTGTTTTTCGTCGCTTGCTTCGCCGTCGGTTTCTCTCCGCCGCCAAGGTCACCGGAGTAATCCTTCCGCCACGCCGCGTCGAACGAGCCACTTCATCACGCCGAGAAGCCTCAGAGCGCCGTGGTGCGTCATCTTCCTCGACTCGGCACCTTTTTTCTTCGCGCCGCCATCGCTTTCATCGAAGCTTCGCGTCCGTCCGATCTTCATCGCGACGCTACGGTTCGCCCACGCCACCCTTCTTTGTGTTCTTCTAGAGTAGATCTGCACTGTTAGATCCGGATTGAACGGCTTGGATTAGATCTAGTTTCGCGTTGTGTTTTTGTCTTAGCCGTTGGATCGTTAGTGAACGCGTGAGATTGTGCGCGCGAGCGGTGAATAGTAAACACTGGTATCGTAGACCGTTAGATTAGATCTAAACGGTAGGATTGGATCTGGTTTTGCCCTAAGGATCCGCGTCGTTCAGATTTGAACGTGCGGCGGAGATGGCACCGTACCCTCGGCAAATCACGTGTTGACGCGTGGGCATTTTGACTGGGGCGGAGACCAGATCCAGCCGTCGATTTCGGGTGCACCGTCGCGATTGCGCCGCGTGTCGTCGCATGAACCGAGACGTCGCAGATGGCGGCGCGGTCGGCCGCCGTTGGATCCGAGCGCCGTTGGATGTGCGACGCGCGGAGGCGCGGAGCCAAGCGTCGCCGCGTTGGATGCGTGGTCGACCGTTGGATGCGCGACGCGTGTCGCACGCATCTCGGTCGCGCGCGATGCGCGTGAGGAGATCTAGCCGCTGATCCAACGAACGGTTCGGATCTTGCCGCGTGGTGCGATCGCTCAGTGAACCGAGTCCGCGGAGACCGAGCCGAGCCGTGAACCCGATCCATAGATCAGAGCGACGTGGCGGCCTGCGGCGTGCCACGTGTCGCGGGCGACGCTATCACGACATAAATATGTTTTATATAAAAATATTTTGACCGAAATTCATTTTCGTGCTGACGTCATCATGACGCGATCTCGACGTCATATATGCGAATTTCAATATAAAAATAATTCAGAAAAATCGGATTTTCTTAATTTCGTATTTTCGATTTTATTCAAACTTCAAATGACTATAACTTTTGCATTTTAACTCGGATTTGGGTGATTCAAATTTATAAAAATTCATAAAATTATGAGCTATTTAATGGTGAATTTTATTTGAATTTTTGAGGTCATCTAGTATTCTGTATTAGCTATTTATTGCATATTTTGTTTATGCAGAGACGCAAATTTGCCGGAAAGTTTCGAGGAAGAATTCGTCGCTCAAGACCAAGCTTCGGAACACGACCAGCAACTCTTTGAAGGCAAGTGATGCTTTGATCATTTTGATCCCAGATTTTAAAATATAATTTATGCTTTGAAACTATGCATGCTAATTATTTAAAATGAATTTAAATTAATTTGGGATAATGTAGTTAATCAACCCATTTTGTTATGCCACCTTGAATTATTAACTGTATGCCCTAAATCATTGTCACCCTAAGTTTGATTATATTAGTTGGATGTTAATATTGTGCCAACACGGGAGGCTAGATCGCGAGTAAATGCTTAGCCTTGCAACGAATCATGAGTGTTCTTTCGGAAAAATGCTACAATATTGATTAAAGACATATTGAATGTATTTTGAAAAATGGTGTGATGATGCCACATGATGAGATTGAGGTACCGCGACTGTGTGGTTCTCAGATCGATGTTGAATTATTGCCGACATGTGTTGCACAATAATCAATGGGGTGGAAAATGATTTAGACTGGGGCAAGTGGCAAGAGGTGTGTGCTGTGGGCTGTGTGGCATTGGGTTGATGAGTGTTGTGAGTCCGTGTGCCATTGTTGAGTGTTGGAAGTCTTGCCTTGGTCGATTAAGGACTTCACCTTGCAAGCCTTTGATCCGAGTCACCGTACAACCACATGTCGATATGGGACAGACCTAGTTGACTAGGGTTACGATATCTTTCCTCCGATACCTCGGGGTGACAAGACACAGGGTGTATCTGTATGGGGAGCGTACGTGCTACGGCTTGGTGCCCATCCAACGGTGATTGGCCGGTCCTATACTTGGCTCTGATGAGGGAAGTGATAGCGAAGGCAATCTGGGAGAGGTTCTTTGGTTAAGGTAGAGGTTCTGAAAAGCTTTGTTGCGGACAATCACCGTGTGGTGAGCGGTCAGATCTGTGGGTAAAGTGTACAACCTCTGCAGAGTGTCAAAACTATTCGAATAGCCGTGCTCACGGTATTGAGCATTGCTCGGGATTACTGATCAAGGGTAGATTTTCATAAACAAAACATGGAAGGGGTGGTTGTGTGCCAAGTGTTAAAATGAGCTATTAAAGTGTGTGCCGAGAATCCTCGAGGAAAACCATTTGAAATTATTATTACGTATAACTGTTCCATCGCTTTAATCTAACTAAGATATTGGTTAAAAATGCTGCTTGATGCAAAAGAACCATTTAAGCCAATCCTTTGGAATAAGCTCTGCATATAGTAATAGCGCCGCATTACATGCATTACTTGTTAAGTGCCTTGTGTACTCACCCCACCTTGCTTATCAACCCCAACATCGGTGGATGAGACTACACCACTTGGGAGGAGGAGTACATCGAGGACACGATGAACTAGGGGCAAGCTCATCGGTTGTTACTGTGGCAAGATGAAGGCTTCCACGACTTTTACTTATGTTCCGCTGCTATTTCTTTACTTTGATTAATGTAAGCCCTGTGTGGCTAACTTATCTGTACGGAGACCATAAGGTCGTACAACTCGGTTTATATACATGTTTGCATTATTTATTCTTATATCCTTGTGTTCGTCTGTGATGTGCAACCCTGTATGCCTGTGTGTGCTAGCGTGATCCTGGACTGGCACAGAATACACAGAGGGTCCGGATTTGCAGATTCGGGGCCCGACACAGTAGAATGCAACGCTTAGCCCGAACCAACTGCAAGAGCCATAATTGAAGAATGTGTATGCAGTATGAACATGTATTGAAAGAAGATGCATAATTAAAGGAGTAGGATCATACAAAGCACGGACAACAATACGTTTACGTGCCTACGAGTAGTAGTACGCCTGTGGTGCAAACTCCACCTCCTCGTTATCAACAATGACCTTGCGATACCTCATCTCGTGTTGTTTCTTATATTCTTCCCAGATCATGTCCTGCGGTATCCGGCAGACTTCCAATGTTCATAATGAGCCATCCAGTTGGTATGATTCTCTGACTGGTGAAGGTACCCGACAGGTGTGTCGTGCGTAAGGATCAACGTAGGGATCAGTATAGTCAAATGGCCAAAGACATGCCCGATTCGTCATAACTTTGTCTGTGATCGTACCCACCCTGATGCCATCCGTAGAGCATCGAACCGTACGCATGATGCTTATTCAGGAAGCTCAAATGGTTAGAAGACTAGCTGTTACACCATGAATCTACGTCATCCTGGGGTTGTGCTGCCTGTCGCCCACCCCCACCACTCATCGCGCCCTTCCCCGTACTACGGATCTCCCTCAGTGAGCCCCTCCTCGGGGTGCTTCCCCCTGTTGCGATCCTCCTGGTGATTGTGGTTGTGAACAGGACTAGAGAGATTAGCAGGCAGCGTCCATCCCATCGTCGCCTCTAGAGTCTATCGCTGAGTTACTATCAGTGATCTTTTGGTACTGCACATTCTTAGGAGGTGTTTCCGTGTCATCGTCACTGCCGACATCAGGCTCATCATCACTTTGGGCCTTTCCTTTCTCCTTGACACGCTGGCTGCCCGATAACTTCGCCAACCCGCCTAAAGCTCCTGCTAACATGTCATCGTCATCGGTAGCACACTTTCTCTTCCCTGTGTGCGTACCACCGATCGTGAACTCAATCCAATCTGGAAATCTCTTCTCACCTGAGGCCAATTGGAAGTAATGTTAACACCGTTGTGAGATTTCGACATACATGATTACCAAGTAGAATAGAACACAATTCCATGTTACCTGTGACCTAGTTCATCTCTTCCGGCAGGTATCAACCACGAATCTCGCTGGGAGGGGTGGGTCGTACCCATTGTTCTCGTCGAGTAGGGGCTCCCCACCAAACCTGGACGAATCGAACCACTCTGCAATAGGGTCGCTACCAGTATGTATCGCACCCTTAATGAGGCAATCAAATGGGTCTTCGTCCTAGGCCTGACGGATGGATTCGTAGTCCCGAAGGCGAAGTCGAATTCGAAGATTGTAGTGAACAAAAACGAGCTGCTGGAGCTTTGCATAACTTAATCGGTTCCTTAGTTGCGTGTTCACTAAGGCAAATGTGCTCCAATTGCGCTCCCAACCACTAGACGATGCGCATTGTGACACCAACCGCAAGGCGTACTTCTGCAATGCTGGCTTCTCATTCTCGAACGCCATCCACCATTGAGCTGCAGACAAGACGACAAAAGAAAAGTACGTCAGTCAGTGCACAACAACAACGTAACAATACCTAAAATTATGTACGTACACGCCATCATGTGGGGATCGCTGGATTGTGCAAGCTAAGTGACAAACCGTCCCCTCCTAAGATGGTATACATCAGCTTCCCGTATAGCCTGCACCACGCTACTGTCCTCATTAGCTAGAATGTCTAGGGCAGTAGAGAGCGCTCCTATGTACTGGGGAGTGCTGCATATATTGAACGAGAATTGAGACTGTGGGTCAAGCACGGAGGTAGCAATGGACATATCATTGTATAGTTAGCACAATAGATATGAACATTGTATAGTTAGCACAACAGAAATGAACATATTAATTCCACTGGCCTGCTTGCACAAACGTGGTATCCCTTATTTCAGCAAACCTCTTTTCTAGGACTTGCAGGAATATCCTGTACTGCTCTCCATCCTCCTGCAAGCGCTTGTGAAACTCAGTCCGCACAATTGCATACTGCATCATGACACCATTTATCGTTGGCAACTTGGCTTGATTCGCGAACCTCGACATCTTGTACAAGGGTTCTACTGCTAAGATGGTCCACTCCACCCAGTCCCAAAACCCCCTGTCCACAAGGTGGTCATATGCAAACTTTCCCTCATCCATCCCAGCCCACCTACTACTTGTCCATTCCGAATGTGTCATCTACTGCTGAAACTTCTCTTTTTTTAAGAAGCTATCCAAGAAAATAAAAGTCGTGCCAAGCCTAGTGGCAATTGGTCTCACCAACTCTCTACCTATATGTTGCCTCATATGTGCATGCAGATTCTTGTGGTTGTACAAGAATCTGCAAATCCTTTTGGCCTCTGCTACAACCTGTTTGATAAGTGGGACGTCACACAAGTCTTTCAGCATAAGATTCACAGTGTGTGCTAAGCATAGCTGCCATATAATCTGTGGGTACTCCACTCATAACAACTGGAATGCTTTCTTGAAGTTGGCCGCGTTGTCGGTAACCACTTGCATGACGTGCTCTGCCCCAATTTCCTCAGCCACGACTTTCGTTATCTCGCGTAGCAGGTACTTGTGGTCTTGGACCTTGTCTGTGAATGAACAAGCCAGAAGTTAGTACGTATATTTCTAGCACGCAAGAGTAAAAACTAAATTGAATGTTGTACCTATGGCATTGACGGTCTTATGAAAGAACATAACCCAATTGCAGTACACCATAAAGTTGATGATTCTCTGCTGAGGAGGCCCAGTTCAGGCATCACACATGACTGTCACACCAAATGTGGTCCAGTCGTCCCTGAACTTTCGAAGGTACTGGACAATCTCATGCTTGTTCTCGTCGAGGTACTTTTCGTCTATCTCATGGCCCTGTGGTGCACGAACCCCTGGACCTAGCTCCTGCGTCATCTTGAGTGCACCTGTCCATCGTGGGCATAAGAGGTTAGTACAATCATCACAAGAGTTGCAACTTGCAACCACACGATCGTTTCATACCTGTGAAATACAGACACTCGGCATTCCTTCCTGGAATTGAATTAGCATAGAACCACTTGGACCATGCCCTCCCTAGCTTCTGCCTCGTCCCTTGCTTGAATGCAGTGTCAATACGGGGTTGCTGCGGGGCACCACTCTGTGCAAGGTCAACATCGATGGAGGTATGGCTTTCCCATGTAGATTTGGACCTGCCGAACATTTTGCTGATAGTGGATTGGACCGAGAGTCTCACTACACCACTCTCAGACCCCGATCCTGGGGTCAAACCTTGGCTCTTGAGGCAGGCCTCTTATTTGGAGGCCCTTATGGCCATTTTGAACTGCTTCTGCTCGGTACGGTAGTGTGTGGCCAAGGTGACCCAGTCGTCGCAAGCCTCCTTACGGAGGCGCACCGTCTCCTTCTCCTTCTTCTCCCAACCTCCACGGAGGTCTGTGAGCATTGCCTGCCTAACCACTTTAGGCACGCCGGGCAGGCCTTCACATCATCGGCGCAGCCAGCCAGATGTTCCTTCATACGGGTTGCCTCTCCACCCTTCTGTAAGTGCATCTAGGCCCCTTAAGAAGTTTTGGTGATAGATGGCAACACAATTAAAAATACTAATGGTCAAATGAGAATTTGTGCAGAGATAAAGAATACATCCTCATGAGAAAGCGTTTGAAGATCCCCACCATATTTAAATTTTGTCAAGACGGCATCAAGACTCCTGTTGTAATCTTTCTATTTTATTGAGTCTAAGGATAGCCGTACTATTAAGGGGGATACGACGTGAAATCGCTTCTAGGATATACTTGTGCTCAAAGGATGGAAATTGCATAGTAAAAGAACTTCAATCATTTCATCTTCTTTTGAGATTTTCTCTTCTGGCAGAGCAGGTCAATCCGGAGTATCCGGATAATCAATCCGGACTCTCCGGGTTGACCCCTTCGGGCGCTGCCCTCAGGCAGTCCAGAGTATCTGGTCTCTGTCCGGACACTCCGGATTGAATTTATCCGGAGTATCCGAGGTTTTCATCCGGAGTCTCCGGATTGACCCCTTCGGTATGCTCTGGTGTTGCCAATCCGGAGTCTCCGGGTTATACATCCGGATACTCCGGGTTGTGCGCAGCTCACCCCAACGGTTGGATTTTGGAGCCCCTATTTAAGCCATCACTCTTCACCTAACAGGGTGAGCTCCATTATTGCACTTGTTCATTCAAAAACATTCACTCTCACTCTCTTGAGCCCTAATCTCCCTTCTCTATTTGAAGCATTTGATATATTTGATTCTTTCGGGAGAAAGGAGTGGATTTGAGTAACTTGAGCTTGCTTCTTCCATTTTTGAGCACAAGATTCATCCTCTAAGTTGATTTTGCGACGTGTTTGTTACCCTTGGAGTTTGAAGGACTCCTAGATGGTAAGGAGTCACCGGGAGCCTCCAATACTCGTTGTGGTGAGCCCCGAAAGTTTGTGAAGGCAAGTCTCGCCTCGAAAAGGAAAGAGGCAAGAAGTGAAGACCGGCGAGTGCTTTGTGCAACACTGGGAGTATAGTAGTCAAAAGGGACCCGGGCTTTGTGCCTCCTCAACGGAGACGTAGGATTCCCTTAAGAATCCGAACTTCGGGTAAAAATCTTTGTCTTCGTGTTCTTCGTTTTGCTTTTGCTAGGGTTTGTTGTGATAGACCTTTGGAAGACCCGATCTATTCCATCGCTGGGTTTGGTTCTAGATCTACATCCTTTTGAGGTACCTGAAAGTATTTAGGTCATTTGTGTTCATTTAGTTTGTTGGAAAATTGCAAAGATATAAAATCTCCTTTTGAAGTCTCCAGTCCGGAGTATTCGGACCCCATTACCCGGACAGTTCGGACTATCCGGAGTATCCGGATTGAATACCCCGGATACTCCGGGTTAGGACCCTCGGGAGATTTTATTTAGCTGTAGTTTTTTTTAAATTCGCCTATTCACCCCCCTCTAGGCAACATCTCCGGTCCTTTCAATTGGTATCAGAGCCAAATCTCCATAATTTGGCTTAATCGCTTAGAGAATCTAGATGTCGCTAATAGAAAAGAATGACGAAATCCGTGACCAAGAAAAGGCCACGGGTTCCGGCAAAGGGGTTGAAATTCCATATGATTATCCTCCTCTTGGAGTCTCAAGCTCTTCATCTTATGTTTCCGTGTCATCCGGTAGAGCACCTCATTTTGATGGTACCCGCTATGCCGCATGGAAACATAAAATGAAGATGTACTTGAGATCACTTCACCCGTGTATTTGGGAGATTGTAGAAACAGGTTTCAAAGCTATGGATCCAAGCAAGCTTACTCCCGAAGAGAAGAAAGCTCAACATTTCAATGACTTGGCCGTCAATGCCTTGTTCAATGCTTTAAGTGATTCCGAGTTTAACCGAGTCGATGGACTTGAAGATGCCAAAGCAATTTGGGAAAGACCCATGGTTACTCATGAAGGGATATCAAGTGTCCGTGAGTCCAAGATTGAGCTCATTATTGGTGAGCTAAGCAGATTCACTCTAGAAGAAGGAGAGTCTTATACAAGGATGTTCGACCGCTTGATGTTGTTGGTGAATCAAGCTAAGGGGCTTGGAAGTACCGAGCTTACCGACAAAGTGGTTGTCAAAATCATTCTTCGAGTGATCACCCTCACCAACCGCAATTTAGTGCAACTCATTCGGGATCGACCGAACTTCGACACTCTCACTCCCCATGATGTTATTGGGAGGCTAATGATGGATGAGATGATGATCAAGGAAGCGGAGGTGGTAGAAGAGCTCAAGTCAGGAAAGAAGAAAGGGATCGCCTTGAAAGCGGTGAGGATTGCGCAGGAAGCCGAGGAAAGTACAAGTGATGATGATGAGGAGAGTGGCCCCTTAACCAATGATGATATAGCCTTGCTCGTAAGGAGATTCAACAAATTCCTCAAGAAAAAGGGCTATAAGCCGGGGAGGGGAGCCACTCCAAAAATCAATGGAACAAATCAAGAGGAAGACACTCAACAAGAAAGTGCTATGAGTGTGGAGAGGCCGGTCACTTCATCGCCGAATGCCCACAAAAAGAAAAGAAAGAAGACAAGCCATACAAGAAGGATAAATACCGGGGTACGGACAAGGAAAGGAGCAAGAAGTTCAAACACTTCAAGCACAAGGGACAAGCTCACATTGGAGAGGAGTGGGATTCAAACTCCGACTCCAACTCAAGCTCCGATTCCAACGAAGAAGGAGGAGTTGCCTTCGTCACCATCGCCATGTCTTCCACCTCAACAACGATGAAGGGCCTCTTCGACAACTTGAGCGATGACGATGAAGACACTCCAATGTGCCTCATGGCCAAGGGGCGCAAGGTATTAATCAAAACAACATCTCCCTCCATTGTCGACTTATGACTAGATGATAGCGATGACGCTAGTGACGATGAAAGTGCATTTAAGTCCATGAAAGATTTTAATGCTCAAAAATTAAATTTACTTTTAAAAGATATTGAGAAATTGGAGGAAACCATTGAGCAAAAGGAGGCTACTCTCGAAGCTCAAGAGGATTTGCTCATTCTTGAAAAAGAAAAAAATCTTGAGCTAGAGAAGAGCCTAAGTAATGAAAGGAGAAAGAATGAGGAGTTGGTCAAAGGCTCAAAATGACCAAATCCGAGTTAACTAGTCTTGTGATCACCAACGCTTCACTTGTAGAGGAACTTGCCAAAGCAAAGGATGCTTGCAAAGCTCTTGAAGTGAAGCTTGTTGATCACTTGAATGTCACCTCTAACTCTTTGATGGGTAACTCAAATTTCTCATATCCATCTACTAGCAATGGATTGCTAGATGCTATAATGTTAACATTGATGCTTGTGCCACTAACCTTGAGACCTTGCAAGTGTTGGCTCATGAAAATGAAAAGCTCAAGGGAATGCTTGAAGATGGACTTCAAAAGTCCTATAAGGCTAGCAAAGGATTAGAGGAGTTTCTTGGTAAGCGTCAAGGTAACCCTATGAAGCATGGGCTTGGATATATTCCACCCAAGGGTAAAAAGAATCACATCGTGATTGCCCCGTTGAACAAGCCTATTCATTTTGTTAAAGACGAAGGAAATACCAAGTACAAGGCTCATACTACCTTCTTTGCTTCTTATATGCTTAAAAGAACTAACCTTGGTCGTGTAGTTGCTTATCATATTGGGCGCAAACCCAACTATGCTTCTCATGTGCGATCTATTTGGGTTCCGAAATCTCTTGTCACTAACGTGCGCGGACCTAAACAAGTTTGGGTACCAAAAGGAAAAATCTAAATTTGTTTTTGTAGGCCTATATCTCCGGTGGATCAAGTTGGATATTGGATAGCGGATGTACGCACCACATGACCGGAGAAAAGGCGATGTTTGCACACTTGGATACAAATGGAACAAATAGTGAAAGCATCATATTTGGGGACAACGGAAAAGGCGAAGTGGTAGGTTTAGGTAAGATTAATATCACAAATGATTTTCATTTAAACAATGTTTTGCTTGTTGAATCATTAAGCTACAATTTGTTGTCTGTTCCTCAATTATGTGAAGCGGGCTACAATTGTGTGTTTAGTGATGAGGGTGTGGATGTCATCAAGAGGGTTGATGGCTCAATAGCAGTTAAGGGTCGTTTAAAGGGAAATCTCTATCTCGTAGATTTTACTACGGATAGAATTAATCTTGAAACGTGCTTAATGGCTAAATCTAGCATGGGTTGGTTATGGCATCGCCGACTTGCTCATGTTGGAATGAGGAACCTTCACAAACTCATGAAAGGCAATCACATCCTTGGATTAACAAATGTGGTCTTTGAAAAAGATAGGGTGTGTAGCGCTTGTCAAGCCGGAAAGCAAGTTGGTGCCTCTCACCCCGCCAAGATTGTGATGACTACCTCAAGACCTCTAGAGATGCTCCATATGGATTTATTTGGCCCAGTAACATACATAAGCATCGGAGGGAACAAGTATGGTCTTGTTATTGATGATGATTTTTCACGTTTCACTTAGGTGTTTTTCTTGCATGAAAAAGATGAAGCCCAAGGAACTCTAAGGAAATCTATGAGAAGGGCACAAAATGAATTCGAAGTGAAGATCAAAAGAATCAGAAGTGATAATGGCACCGAATTCAAGAATACCGGTGTGGAGGAATATCTTGATGACCAGGGTATCAAGCATGAATTCTCGGCCCTCTACTCCCCTCAACAAAATGGGGTGGCCGAGAGGAAGAATCGAACTCTCATCGAGATGGCGCGCACAATGCTTGATGAATACAAGGTCTCCGACATTTTCTAGGCGGAGGCCATCAACACTACGTGTCATAGTACCAATCAACTTTACCTCCACAAGATTTTGAAGAAGACGGCGTACGAACTACTCACCAGAAAGAAGCCAAATGTATCCTATTTCCGAGTCTTTGGAAGCAAATGCTATATCCTCAACAAGAAAGCTAGATCATCTAAATTTGCTCCTAAAGTAGATGAGGGTTTCTTGCTCGGTTATGGGTCAAATGCTTATGCATACCGAGTTTTCAACAACAATACCGGTGTAGTTGAAATCTCGCGTGATGTAACTTTTGATGAAACTAACGGTTCTCAAGTAGAACAAGTTGATCGTGCTGTGTTTGACAGGGAAGAACCTCCATGTGAAGCAATCAAGAAATTGGCAATTGGGGAAGTGAAACCTCTTGAGCAAGAAGAAATTCCGAGTGCTCCGACTCAAATTGTCCGGGATGAGACCGTGAATATCCGGACTAGTCCAAAGAGTCCGAATGCAACGTTGGATCCTCTGGATGATGCTCCCTCATCCTCAAGGCAAGCCCAAGATGGCTCTATCACCGATAAAGATGATGAGGATCCTATCCAAAGAACCAATGCCACTGTCTCTCATCCAAGAGTTCATCAAAGCATACAACATGATCATCCAGTCGACAACATACTTGGAGATATTAACAAGGGAGTATCCACTAGATCTCGAGTTGCAAATTTTTGTGAATTTTACTCGTTTGTTTCTTCTCTTGAGCCACTAAAGGTAGAAGAAGCACTACAAGATCCGGATTGGGTAATGGCTATGTAAGAGGAGCTAAACAACTTCGAACGGAATCAAGTATGGAAGCTTGTCGAAAGACCCAAGCAAAACGTGATTGGCACCAAGTAGGTCTTTCGGAACAAGCAAGATGAGCATGGAATGGTGACTAGGAATAAAGCCCGGTTGGTCGCTCAAGGCTTCACGCAAGTCGAAGGTTTGGACTTCGATGAAACGTATGCTCCCGTAGCTAGGCTTGAGTCTATTAGAATATTACTTGCTTTTGATACTCACCATGATTTCAAGTTATATCAAATGAACGTGAAAAGCGCCTTTCTAAATGGTCCACTCTCCGAGATGGTCTATGTCGAGCAACCACCCAGATTCGAAGACCCTAAATATCCAGATCATGTCTACTTCCTGCACAAAGCACTCTATGGACTAAAACAAGCACCAAGAGCATGGTTTGAATGTCTACGAGATTTTCTCCTTGAACAAGGTTTTGTAGTCGGAAAGGCCGACCCCACTCTCTTTACCAAGCATATTGATAATGATCTATTTGTTTGTCAAATTTATGTGGATGATATTATTTTCGGGTCTACTAATGAACAACTATGTAAGGAGTTTAGCAGAATCATGACTAAAAGATTCGAGATGTCCATGATGGGCGAATTGAAGTTCTTCCTCGGCTTTCAAGTCAAGCAACTCAAGGAAGGAACCTTCATATGCCAAACAAAGTACATCAAAGACGTGCTGAAAAAGTTCGGTATGGAAAACGCCAAGCCAATCAAGACTCCTATGCAAGCCAACGGACATCTAGACCTCGACAAAAAAGGTAAACCGGTCGTCCAAAAGGTATATCGCTCGATGATCGGTTCTCTTCTTTACCTTTGTGCATCTAGGCCCGATATCATGCTTAGTGTATGTATGTGTGCACGATTTCAAGCCCCTCCAAAAGAGTGCCACCTGGTGGCCGTTAAGAGAATCTTGAGATATTTAGTGCACACTCCTCATTTTGGGCTTTGGTATCCAAAAGGATCCTCTTTTGAATTAGTTGGTTATTCTGATGCGGATTATGCCGGGTGTAAAGTGGATAGAAAGAGCACTCCGGGGACTTGTCAATTTTTAGGAAGATCTCTTGTTTCCTGGTCCTCTAAGAAATAAAATTCTGTAGCCCTATCCACAGCCGAAGCCGAGTATATAGCAGCAGGGAGTTGTTGTGCTAAGTTGCTTTGGATGAGACAAACTCTGAATGATTATGGCGTTACCTATAGCTATGTACCACTCTTGTGTGATAATGAGAGCGCCATAAAGATAGCCAACAATCCTGTCCAACACTCCCGCACAAAGCATATTGATATTCGCCACCACTTCTTGAGAGACCATTCCACCAAAGGTGACATCGATATTCATCATGTGAGCACAAATGATCAATTAGCCGATATTTTCACCAAGCCACTTGATGAAAAGAGATTTTGTGATTTGAGGAGTGGGCTAAACATTCTAGACTCTCGTAATTTAGCTTGAAATATGCACGAAATTGATTGATGATTGCCAAAATCCTTTGAAAAAGTTATTTGATCTATTTCGTTGATTCATCTGTGTTTATTGAAATCTTTGATCTTCGGATCTAGCCTTTCACTATGTGACTATAGCTTGATTGCTTGGATGTTCGCTAGTCACAAAGTGAATAGGCTTTAGTGATCTTCTCCTCTCTTGCTGCAAGCCATCTAAAAGTTCATTCCTTGCAAATCCTGTGTTGTTCCCGAAAGGGTCAATCCGGACACTCCGGTGTTTTCATCCGGACTCTCCGGATTGTCTGGAGTATCCGGACTGAAAGTCCGGAGTCTCCGGGTTGAGGCGGCTGTCTCCTTTAAAGGGCTCGAGGAGGGCTTCTTATCACTCTCTCTCCTATCTTTTCTCTTCATCTTTGCCGTTTCTTTTTTAGCCCTAGCCATCGCCACCGGTTCCTCTCCTCTCTCCGGCGTGTTCCTCACCCTCCGGAGTCCCCGCATTGCTCTCCAAGACTCGGGAAAAGTTCCTCTCTCGCAATCCTCATCCTTCAAGGTTTCTTCTTCGTGGTGAGTGATTTTATTCTCTTCCCGATCTCTCTTGCCTTGGAAATGCCTTGAAATAGGTCGCTTTGGTAGAGTCCTTTTACCATGTAGATCATTCCCTAGGATGGGCTCATTGTGATTTAGATAGATCTGCATTTTAGGTTTTGGGGATGAAACTGAACAACCCGGAGTATCCGGACACTCCGGATCAAAAACACCGGAGTCTCCGGGTTGTGCATTTCGGTCCCAATACTTAAATTGTCATCTATTCCTTCTAGCAAGCTTTTGTTCATCCTATTCTTTGTTTCCTCATAGATGGCATCTTCTCAAGGAGGTTCTGGCGCTGGCAAGAGCCCTTCTGGCGGAGATCTTCCCGGTTCCTCCTCCTTGTCAGGTTCTGCTCCAAAGAAGCCTAGGCAGGCAGTGAGGAAGATCAGCCAGGGCCAGCTCAACCGACCGACTGGTCCAGCTTCTGCTCCATCTACTCAAGACCCAGCACCTCAAGTAAATCTAGACGAGCATCCTGCTGACGCTCACGCAAGGCTTCATGAAGAGAAGAAGAAGCTGCATCAATCGACTCGTACTCTGATTGGTCCTCTTGAGAAGAGCAGACCTGTTTGGAGGTATCCAGGTCAAATGAGTCGCCTGCGCATGATAGACTATCGTGTTGGACGTGGCAAGGGAAAGGCTATTGTTGAAAATAGAAACAAGGACCCACTGGAATTTCATCCAGACGAGTACATCGACAAACGTTTTTGGAACAAGTTTCAGTCGGACTTCTATGAGTCAGTGCTATTTCCTTTGGAGCATTCTGTTGTCAAGATGAAGACCATCGACTGGAGCTACATGGCAGATCTTCACAATCCTATCTTTGATGAAGTTATTCAGATCTGCGAGCGCCATCAGGTGAAGAATATCATGAGCTTTCGCTACTCTTGGAACGATGAAGTGATCATGCAATTCTATTCCACCTTGTTTTTTGACAAGAAAGAAGATGCTATATGGTGGATGACCGATGAAGTGTGGTATGTGACCACTAAGAGAACCTTTGCTCGGGTACTGCACCTAAGGACAGTTGATGGAGATGCCAAGCTTCATGACAAGAAGGCTCTATCTCCTGATCAGCTTGAATCTTTATATGACTCTTCGCAGCGCTTTGTGGTTGGAACGATCAAAGGGTTGAAGGATGTGCCGGCAGTTCTCCTCAGAATGCTCCGAGTCACACTTTGGCCCAAGGAAGGTGACGCATCCTCTATTAACTCTTATGGCCGAAATCTGCTGTTTCACTTGGTGGAGCGCACTCATAACTTTGATATTATGGATTTTCTGTGGGAGGCCATTCGCCATAACTCTTTGAGCAATGTCAGCAGCTGCGGGTATGCTCCTTTTATCATGGCTTTAGTGGATCATGTCTCCAACTTGGATTTTGTGAAGGATATGGAGCACCAATCCTACAAGGTCCGAGCCCCGTCAGCTTTCGCAGCCACCACAGCTCCGAGTGCTCCAGTTAGCAGGTAGACCAGAGGTCATCAGTCTCAGGCCACCTCTTCGGTTCCTTCTCCACCCCCCTCGGCAGCTCCAGGTTCTTCCTCCTCTAGCAGAGATACCATTAAAAGGATGCTCAAGCGTATCTTCTGCATGTGCCAAGATGTGTCCTCTCAAGTCAAGGAGACACGGCGGGAGATTCGTGAGCATCGCCGAGAGTTCAGGGCCTATCGCCGTCAGCAAGGTGAGGACATTCCTGCTAGTGAGTCAGAGGAGTCTTCTGGTGGACCTTCTGCAGACTCTGCCACTCGTCGCCTTTTTGGACTTCAATCCTCAGCGGCTCAAGCCAGTGGCAGTGGCAGTGGTAGCAGTGATGCCAGCGAGGAAGAAGCTTATCTACCTTCCGGCGACGACGAGTGATCCTCCTTCTAGAGCGCTTCCCTTTTCGGTGTCTTGATGCCAAAGGGGGAGTGTTTAGTTTAGCTTAGCATCGCCGGGTCGGGGTTCTTTATCTTGTTGACTGTGTGTGCCTTATAAATTGCTTGTTTAATTGCTTTTTAACTATCCTGTGAAACTTATTAGTTGTATGTGGAGTGTTTAATGCTTGTTCATCTTAGTCACATTATCGCTATTTTTCTTTGAATAATATCTTTGATATACTCTTGCATATCTATGTATCTTTATTATTCATCCTTGTAGTATGTAAGGATTTAGGGGGAGCTTTTCAAATGTTTGTCATTTCATTTAAAGCTGTTTAATTGGGTTGTCATCAATACACCAAAAAGGGGGAGATTGTAAGTGCATCTAGGCCCCTTAAGAAGTTTTGGTGATAGATGGCAACACAATTAAAAATACTAATGTTCAAATGAGAATTTGTGCAGAGATAAAGAATACATCCTCATGAGAAAGCGTTTTAAGATCCCCACCATATTTAAATTTTGTCAAGACGGCATCAAGACTCCTGTTGTAATCTTTCTATTTTATTGAGTCTAAGGATAGCCGTACTATTAAGGGGATACGACGTGAAATCGCTTCTAGGATATACTTGTGCTCAAAGGATGGAAATTGCATAGTAAAAGAACTTCAATCATTTCATCTTCTTTTGAGATTTTCTCTTCTGGCCGAGCAAGTCAATCCGGAGTATCCGGATAATCAATCCGGACTCTCCGGGTTGACCCCTTCGGGCGCTGCCCTCAGGCAGTCTGGAGTATCTGGTCTCTAGTCCGGACACTCCGGATTGAATTTATTCGAAGTATCCGGGGTTTTCATCCGGAGTCTCCGGATTGACCCCTTCGGTACGCTCTGGTGTTGCCAATTCGGAGTCTCCGGGTTATACATCCGGATACTCCGGGTTGTGCGCAGCTCACCCCAACGGTTAGATTTTGGAGCCCCTATTTAAGCCATCACTCTTCACCTAACAGGGTGAGCTCCATTATTGCACTTGTTCATTCAAAAACATTCACTCTCACTCTCTTGAGCCCTAATCTCCCTTCTCTATTTGAAGCATTTGATAGATTTGATTCTTTCAGGAGAAAGGAGTGGATTTGAGTGACTTGAGCTTGCTTCTTCCATTTTTGAGCACAAGATTCATCCTCCAAGTTGATTTTGCGACGCGTTAGTTACCCTTGGAGTTTGAAGGACTCCTAGACAGCAAGGAGTCACCGGGAGCCTCCAATACTCGTTGTGGTGAGCCCCGGAAGTTTGTGAAGGCAAGTCTCGCCTCCGAAAGGAAAGAGGCAAGAAGTGAAGACCGGCGAGTGCTTTGTGCAACACCGGGAGGATAGTAGTCAAAAGGGACCCGGGCTTTGTGCCTCCTCAACGGAGACGTAGGATTCCCTTAAGAATCCGAACTTTGGGTAAAAATCTTTGTCTTCGTGTTCTTCGTTTTGCTTTTGCTAGGGTTTGTTGTGATAGACCTTTGGAAGACCCGATCTATTCCATCGCTGGGTTTGGTTCTAGATCTGCATCCTTTTGAGGTACCTGAAAGTATTTAGGTCATTTGTGTTCATTTAGTTTGTTGGAAAATTGCAAAGATATAAAATCTCCTTTTGAAGTCTCCAGTCCGGAGTATTCGGACCCCATTACCCGGACAGTCCGGACTATCCGGAGTATCCGGATTGAATACCCCGGATACTCTTTATTTAGCTGTAGTTTTTTTTAAATTCGCCTATTCACCCCCCTCTAGGCAACATCTCCGGTCCTTTCACCTTCATAATATGCCTACAATAGTTTCACTTCGACCCAGACGGTCTGATGCGCTCCCCATGCTCCCATGCAGTATCCGCACAATCTGCCATCACGAGAACCTGCAACGAAACACAAAAGATGCCAATGAGGCAATGAATCAATAATGAAAATATTATTTGTGATAAATAAATGCAAAGTAGCTAGAGTTAATTACATGCATGCACACATACTTGATAGTATACACTCCTACTAGCTAAGTAGCTAAAGTTAATTACATTTATGCATGCCAAACTAACTAGCGAGTGTTCTACGTTACATATTTGGCAGCATACACTCCTACTTGCTTTTTCTCTGAAATTTCTTGCAAGTGTTCTACTTTTGTTGTAGTACATGCATCCATGATAGCATGCATATGTTCTTCACAAACCACAATTAACAAGTCATTGCAAATACACCAATATATAGCATGCATATGTTGTATACATCTACTTCTGATGGAAATTTTTTTCTCTGGCCTACAAACAACCAAATATACCAAATCCGGCCTACAAAAAAACCAAATCCGGCATATATACTCAATAATCTGGCACAAAATACCGATATTTTGCCCTAAACTAACAAGATTTTGTTACCTCCTCCCTTGGTCAGGCGGCCGAAATCTCGCTGAAGAAGCCTGAGATCTCGGTAAATGCTGCCAAGATTTCAAGTATTCTGGTTAGAGAAGGCCGGAAGTTGGCCGGAGGTGACCGGATTTTGGCTGAAGAACGCCAGTGATAGTGAGGGCGACAAGTTTCGGGTGGAGCTGGTTGAGTGAGTGAGAGTAAAGTAAGTGAGGGAGTGAATGATTGAGTGTGTATTAAAGTCAGTGTGAATGATATAGATAAATGAATTAATCCCTCAATGTCTTTACACAAGAGCAGCTCTAGCCTATTGGTAAAGAAAATCTTTTAAACAGTAGATCTCAGATTCGAGTCACAACCACGACATTTGTTTTGCATTGTTCTGAGTATGCAAAAATTTTGAAAATTTTTGTGGATAGTAGTGAAGCATCTGTAATATTCCCATAAAAGTTTTAGATCATGACCAAACCTAATGAATTCCCAAAATTTGTGATAGTGCTACTTCACAGTTTTCAGACTTTAGAGCACATGCTTGTACAGGTTTCAATTTTTGATTGAGCAACCAAAATAGGTTTAAATTTTTTGAAACTTTTATAGAATGGTTCTAAGGAAATACTTAAGCTCTCCTAAAAATTTTAGATCATGATCAAACTCGACAAAATTTATAAAATTCTAACACGGTTACTATATGTTCATTCTATTTTTTATTTTTTAAAGATAACAAATGAAGTAAAAATATTTTGAAAATTTTTCTCTATGATTCTAGGCTTCTTGAAATGGTACCATAAATTTTTCATAGCATGATAAATATTGTACAATTTTATAAAAATCTGACAATGTTCCTACCAAAATTTTAAAATGTCTCAAAAGTCCGGTTTTTCAACAAATTGTCATGGAAGATGACTTTGTTAAGGGTAATTGATGCAATTCTGGCCATAAAAAAAAATCAAAATCTAGTCTTAAAACATGAAATTTCGGTGAGATTACTGTAGCATTTTCAAAAAAAAAATTTACCCGGCCGGAATTTTGGATCCCGCCCCAAGCCAGAATCCAAAATCTCAGCTGAGATTTCGCCGGTTTTTCAATTCTTGATTTGACCCTCTTCGTACTTTCTTTTTATCTTTCTTTTTCTCCCGAATCCATCGCAGAAGCATCACCATATTTTCCTATCATGTTAGTTCATCGGCACCACCGTAGGTCCGTCCACCATGGTGGCTCCCCGACAAATACGGTAGGTGGTGGACCCCACCTTCCTGCCGAGCTCGGGTGTTGTCGCAGGTACCTATTGAACTCGGGTACTGCAGTACACCGTCCTACGAATTCTGGTGCTGCGGTAGCTTGTCAACCGCGATAGACCCTCCAATCATGCTATGTTGATCAAAGGTGTTGTGGTGTCGGCGATCTGCTACAGTAGAGAAGCGCAGTATGTAACACATGTCGTTTGCTGGTGCTTCCATAGTCGGAAAAAAGACTATATTTGGAATTTTGTTTGAACAGAATCAAAGATAAAAAAAAGTGTAAAAGGAGGCAAAAAGACCAAATCTAAGTTACAACTTGGGAGAGTCCATATGTCAAACTACACTTTCCATGTGCATTTGACCTTAACACGTCTAAACGAATGTGGCATCTTAATATGTCAATAACGATACGTTAATCACTCCCTCGAGTCACAAATAGTTTTCATTTTGGACATCGACACGGTATTCAAAATATAGTTTTGATCACTAATTTTTATTATAATATATTTATAAAACTTTAAAAAATTATAATGTTATGAAAGTACTTTTTGAGACAAATCTGTAGGCATGATTTTGATGTATCTAATTTACATATTTCAAAAGATATTGATAGTTAAAATTTTAAAAAATTGGCTGCACCTAAGTTTAAAACTATAACTATTTGTGTTGGAGAGTAAAATATTTGTAAAATTTAGGCCAGTTTGAGTGGGCTTTTACTTATGATTTAGCCTAATTTTACTTTACTTCCAGCTGAAAACGTATAGCCGTGAGGCATCTTCATTCTCGGCCATTCCGCCTCTCCGACGGCATCTCCCGGTATTCACGAAGGGCATAATTAGGTCGTTTAATTTCTCAAATAATTGTGTTACTGGGCATGGCCCAAGCATAATTTCTCAAGTAGGATCCCTCTTTTTTTTTTTCCTCTCTCTCTTCAGTCTTTCGAGGAAAGCCTCTCCTCGGCTCGTCGTCATGTTTTACTTCTGAGGAAAATCCTACCCATTTTTTGTATAAAAAGAATAAGGTGATTATTTTCACTATTTTTCGAGATATATACATATTAATTTTCCAAAGAGAAATAGTTGTCCATAAAAAGAAATGCCAAAATTCTGCTCTGAAAGTCAAAATATAGAGTGACTACCCGGATAACATTGCATTGCAACGGAACAAAGATAAGCCACATCCTAGTATTGTGAATTCACTGTGAGTAGATATTTAGGCCGCACTGGTTGATAGAGAATTTTTAGGAAGGCTGTATTTATTTATTGATAGATTTATTATTTAGGCCGCACTTGTTGATAGAGAATTTTTAGGAACGCTGTATTTATTTATTGATAGATTTATTTTTCTGGTTTTTCTTTGTTAGAAATTTTTTAGGAAAATATATATGTCAGCACGTAATTCTTATATGCGCAGAGTGAGGAGGTAGATTTTTTTTTGTTTTTTTTATTAGAAATCTTTCAGAAAGACTTACATGTCAGAAAGGAAAAGGAGGCAAACTAATGAAACACCGCCAACTTCTTTTAAACTATCTTTTAAAGTAGTAAATTGGAGTCCACCGAAGGTTTTGGTCGCTGCTTCCTCGTTTACTAAATAAACTCCTGATCAATGAGAATTGATCTCACATACATCTCCCTTCTTTCATTGCCTGTCCAGCATCAGTTCTGGAATTAGATCATGAAAAAATCAGCATGACACTGATGTTACTGCCAATCTATCACACACATAACAGAAAGTTCCCTTCAGCTTAGAGGTTGCCTTCTCAGTTAGCTCCCAACTCTTTTGACAAATCAACAACACTTTCCTGATTCTCGGGGAATAAAGCATGTAAACAATAGTAAATCATCAACAAGTCATTTTAATACTCATTTCCTCAAAGAAAAAGCACCAAATCACCCAAAGCAGCTCAATGCCATTACCTCTTAAAGTTGTCGCAACTTACAGCATGCAAACATTATCATTGCTGCTAATAGGAGGAAACCAAAGAAGAGAGAGGAGCTTGCAGTAGCCTAAGGACCAAAACTACAGGGCTAAAGGCAGGCAACCTCTCTTTCCTAAAAACCCGGAGCTGGGCAAATTTGCAGAGCTAGATGCAGCTTCCAATTCTCAATGACCACCCAATGCCACCGAATTTCTCAACTGCTGAAACAAGAACTTACAAAAACTAGCAAACTGATGACGGTGGTGGTGGTGACGACGGCGATGATGATTTACATTATTGGCCATCTATCCCAGCACACGGTGCACTGGTTGGGTGTCAGGGGAGCTGGAGGTCATGGCAAGACGACCATTCCGGCCATGAAGATGTTGTCGTGGAACGACGAAGATGAGCCGGATGAGGCTGAGCTGGGGAAGGAGACCTCTGGGTTGCTCTCCTCTTCCTGTTCAATCAGGATCTCTTGGTCCCTGCAGTTGCCACTGCAGAATGCTTTTTCACCTCTGCAAAGGACATTCAACAATTTGTTCAGTGATGCAACTCACAAAATGCTAACCATTTCACTATTAACTTGTTCAATTAAAGAAATGCAATCCTAGCCTGACGAACAAGTCATCAAATTATTCCACGTACTGTTTCCAATCTATTCATTTCAGGAAAAGTTCATCTACCAATGAACACATCGTAATACAACTGATATAAATTCACCAAAGAGCCAAACTTGCAGCACACTTTGATCTTACACATCTGAAGATACATCGCAGCAATCGTCTGTTCTTCAGAGCCATATCAATAAGAAATGATTGGTTAAACGCGACGACATACCGATAAATGCAAGAGTCGTTGCCATCCAGCTTCTTCTTGCAAGACAAGCAGAAGCGCAAGAATTCCTCGCCGGCATCGCCGGAGCACTTCACCAGCCAGTAGGACTCAGCCCCTTCCTTCACTTGATTGGTCTCCCTGCTCTCGCCGTCAGAAACACGAACAGTGCGGGGCTCCAGGATGCAATCCCCAAAAATGTGGGTGGTCTTCGGATTGGGGCCGTGAGCTATGATGCAAGTGTAGTCCTCCGACTGCTCGATCTCCATCGCGGAAACCGACCCGATGTACCGGCGTGGGCCGCCGATCGACACCGGCAGCGACCCGGGGGCCGGGAACTTGCCAAGATCGGCCGAATTGCTGTTCGCACCGAGGTGAGCACCACCGGACACGATGATCTCTGGACCAGACTTCACATCCCCGTAGAACCTATTGCACGGCACTGACATGCCGCCGCCGCCGGTGGCGGCGGTGGTCGCGTCCTCTACCTTCCCGATCTCCGGCTGCGAATGTCCGCAGTCTCTCGGCAGGGATGTGTAGGATTTAGTGAGGCATTGTGGCTTCGTCGGCCGCATCTGGGGCCCGACAAGGCGGTTCTTGGCGTCGGCGGCGGCCTCGTCGACGGTGTCCACGAGGCCGCCGAGCCCGACGCGCCGCGAGTCCCAGCTCCTGGGCGACCGCGGCGACCGGAGCAGCGACCCACCGAGCGCGGCGAAGGCCCTGAGGTCAAGCGGCGACTTCGGGCTGGGAGCCGGCGGGTCGCACTCCGCCGGCGCGCACTTGGCCGCCGCAAGCCCCACCAGCAGCCGCGGCACCGCAAAGAACGCCGCGCCGCGGGTCTTCCCCGCGCCCGCGCCGTCAAGCGCGTCCCCCGCGGCGGCCTGGTCGGACACCACCACCCTCCTCAGCATCATCGACTCGAGCCCTGGCTGAAACGCGACCAAGACCAGAGATTCAGAGCAATGAATGGATCAGTCCCAAGACGTCCCAAAAACCCAGGAAAAAAATTATCAAGAAACGCCAAACCCAACACTAGCTACGATCCAAGAAACTCCAGGTCCTCAAGAACAGCAAGTCGCAACAAGACAAGCCAGGTCATGTCTGGATGAGGAGGAATCTCTGCAAGTTGCGAGCAAGAAAGAACACGTCCCACGCATGCATCGATCCCATCCCACTCCCACCTGATTAACTCCCTTCTTGTTTCTTCCTCCTCGCTCTCCCTCTCTGCTCTGCTCTCGCCTCCACTCCGGCAATGGCGCGAGGAGGGAGGGAGGAAGCAAAGCAGGAGCCCGAACCCGACTCACAGATGGAGCCTGTGAGCGCACAGGCGCAGTAAAATGCCACTGCGTCAGTCCTGGCTCCTGCACTCACTACTCAGCAGTCAGCAGTCAGCACTCCATCCTCCACTAGCTAGACCAGAAGCAGCGTCTCTCTCTCTCTCAGGCGTCGCTTTGGCACAAAATCAGAGGAGAGCAGCTCTGCTCTGCTCTGTTCTGAACGGCTCAGAAAGGTGATGGGCTTGCGTCTGAAATACTCCTCCCTCCCAGTCATGGATGTCAGCCGGAGACAGAGGACGGTAGCCGTAGCTGCTGCGTATGGATACGTACATCCAAAATGTGCACCGCCGACAGCACATTTTTGTGAATATTTTACTGTACTAGCCATATGTAACAGTTTCTTTTTTTCCAAAAAATAGCAACCATTCGGTTTAACTTGAAGAAATAGCCTCAACGAGCGCGGAATTACACGCGCACGACGCTTGTCGAAATCAGCGGTAAAGATACACGAAATCCAGATTTCCACACAAGTGGACCATAGGGCATTTTCTACACAGGGGACGCGAGATTCCTCATTTCCCGTCTCAGGTGCGCTAGATTTCTTCCATGCTATACGGCTCATATATTTGTTAAAAATCATTTCACAACAACACTTCGTAGCTTAGTGGTAGAGCATTTGCGTCGCGTGCGTTAGTTCGCGAGTTCGATTCCTGTTTACAGCGTTTCTTGTCTTTTTTGAGCTATTAAATCATTTAAAAAAATAAAACTTACCTAACCTACCATAAAAAAATTCTAGAAAGTGATCAAACCTGTGCAAATTTTAGAAATTCATTTACAGTGTTTCTTGCATTTTTTGGGGCTATTAAATCATCTCAAAAAAATTTGAAACTTTTTTAGAAGGGTTCTGAGAACATGACTAACCTACCATAAAAATTTCAGATCATGATCAAATATATGCAAAGTTTAGAAATTCTGACAATTTTGATCATGATCTAAAATTTCTAAAATGTACACAAGTTTAATCATGATCTGGAATTTTTATGGTAAATTAGAAATGCTCTCAGGACACTTCTTAAAAAAATTTAAATTTTTTGACATAGCACAGAAAAAAGGCAAGAAACGCTGTAAATGCATTTCTAAAATTTGTACATGTTTGATTATGATATGGAATTTTCATGTTAGGTTTTGCATGCTACATTTCTTAAAAAGTTTCAAATTGGAATTGAACTCGCAACCTAATGCAAACGCTCTACCACTTAGCTACAAAGTGTTGTTGTGAAATGATTTTTAACAAATATATGAGCCGTACAGCACAGGGCAAATCCAGCGCACCTGAGGCACGAAAATGAGGAATCCCGCGGCCCACCTCACGGAAAATGCCCCGTGGTCCACCTACGTGGAAATCTGAATTTTTGCGGATACCGACAGCTGATTTCGATATGCATTGTGCTCGCGTGATTCCGCGCTCGTACGGGGTTATTTCTGCAAATTACACCGAAGTTAGTTATTTTCTGAGAAAAATAAACGTTGCATATGGCTAGTACAGTAAAATGTTCCATTTTTGTGTTTGCCAGGGTACTACATGCCATGGTATCCTATACGCGCAAAATTTCTTCCACCATGGCCGTTCCCGTGGTAATACATCGAAGCTGATACAAAAACTGCTGACTTATTCGGGACCAAGTTGGACCCGAGAACTTTTTGCGACGAGTTCGTAAGAAACAATGTCGATTCCTGCGAAAACATCTATAGTATTCCATACATTTAGCCTGTGAATGATGTTTGGATCGAAGAATTACTTCAAGATACATTTTTTTAAATGGAGAGCACCAAGATCCTACCGAAACCAGTAAAGATTTATGTTAACCAACTAGATTCCACCGCGATGATCAAGACTGTGCATAGTTCTCACCTCGTCGCACTACTACAGAATGGTACATCACTATCGCTTCATCTGTGTCGGTTCTTAAGTTTTTAGGAAGAAACGATTGTGATAGATGACTTAGGAGAGGATTAATCATAATCACTATCGGTTCTTAGGTTAGAAGTGATAGTGATGTAGCTGGGAACATTCTGATCGGTTCTTCGCGCGAGAAGTGATAGTGATATGATTATCATCACTATCGGTTTTCATATATAAGCGATAGTGATGAGACGCATCACATCACTATCGGTTCTTATTTAAGCGATAGTGATGATATCGATTTCACTATCGCTCTCACAAAAGAACCGATAGTGATGAGAGTCTCATCACTATCGGTTCTTTTGTGAAGCGATAGTGATGTTCATTATCATCACTATCGCTTCTAAATAAGAACCGATAGTGATGTGCGTGCTTCATCACTATCGCTTCTTATACGAAAACCGATAGTGATGACTATTATAATCACCGCCGCTTGTCTTGTAAGAACCGATCGTGATGTTCATGATCACATCACTATCGCTTTTATATGAGAATCGATAGTGATGTACCTCGTTAGGTTATTTATACCACTGAATTTGAACTCTTCTCTGTTATTGTTCCGAGGAGGTTTCTCCGCCGTCACCGAAAAAATAGCTCATATTCGTGTTTGGAAGCAATACTTGGGTGAGAAAATTTGAAATCCTCAAGGATGGGTGTTAAGAGGGTAAATTTGAAACCCTAACTTGAGGAGATTTCCTCATTTTGCATAATTTGTGATTTTCTTCAAAATGTGAGCATTCCTTCAAACCCTTTAATTTTGTACTATGTAATTTTGATATGTCGCTAAGAAAGTTTAGATTGCACTGGTATTGTGTATATCCTATCGATTTCACACCCTTTATTTCACAAGCATGTACACATGTATTTAATTATCTTAATTTGTAGTGCTTTGATGTTAATATGGAATTATTATTGCTCGCTACTTGATGAATGCTAGAGTTTAGGGTGCGGAACCACGCCTCCTGCTCGAGGATGCTTGTTTATAAATATACCGAACGAAATGGTATATTTATAAGCGAGCATCTCAATTGTCCACGTTCTTTGGACGGTTCGAGGATATGTGCTCGGGCAAGTTCTCGAGTGTGTTGTACAAGCTGCAGAGTAGAGATTTTGTAGCGTCTCCCGGTATTCTCCGGATACACACCCTCTTGACTGTTGTCGAGACGTGTATATGGAGAATAGCGAGATGTCAAATTTTCTCTGGAGTTGTACAACGGCTTAGGAACTTGTTGGAACCACATATTCTCGAATGGGATTAGGACCAAACCTATTTAGAGATTAGGAGTCATCGTTGGTACCCTTGAATTGTTTCGTTGTAGTCAAAAGATCTGTGAGGCTCTTGCACTATATAATTAGATTGTTTGATATCATTGTTCATGTTAAAAATGTATGTCTCTTATCTAGGAAATTGGAAGCTCTAAACCGTGGAAGAATCTAGGTATCGATCTAAGTACATATTTCATATATGTTGCGTGAAATTGTCATCTATTTTGCAAAGGTAATATTAATCAAATGATGTCTCAATATTTCAAATAACTAGCTTCTTTGTCGCTCCGGTTGTGCATAATTTATTAGGCGAAGTTTAATTGCAGATGAACCGTAAGGAATGGATGTATGCAAAACCGATAGAGATATGCATGTTTCTTTTTTATGTCGGTTTTATTCTAAAAACCGATAGAGATATAGAATTATTTGTGTCGGTTTTATTCTAAAAACCGATAGATATGTACCAGGTTTTTTGTGTCGGTTTTCCGAAAAAACCGATAGAGATATAGTAGGTTTTTTTGTGTCGGTTTTCTGAAAAAAACCGATACAGATATGCATTTTTTCTTTGTGTCGGTTTTCTGAAACAAAACCGATAGTGATGATTATTCTGAGAAAACTAGAGTGATCTTTTGTTTGTTGTGTCGGTTTTCTGAGAAAAACCGATAGAGATACTATTTGTGTCGGTTTTCTGAATAAAACCGATTGAGATGGGCCTTTTCTATTAGTGTCGGTTTTCTGAAAAAACCCGGTACAGATGTACCTTTTTTTTATTTGTGTCGGTTTTCTGAAACAAAATCGATAGTGATGATTATTCTGAGAAAACCGTAGTGATCTTTTGTTTTTTGTGTCGGTTTTCTGAAAAAAGCAGATAGAGATGTCCCTTTTATATTTGTGTCGGTTTTCGAAAAAACCGATACTGAGATGTGCATGTTTTATTTGTGTCGATTTTACAAATAAAACCGATAGTGATGATTATTCAGTGATCTTTTCTTTTTGTGTCGGTTTTGTGAAAAACCCGATAGAGATGTTCCAGTTTGTGTCGGTTTTCTGAAAAAAACCGATAGAGATGTGCATTTTTTTATTTGTGTCGGTTTTCTGAAACAAAACTGATAGTGATGATTATTCTGAGAAAACCAGAGTGATCTTTTGTTTGTTGTGTCGGTTTTCTGAAAAAACCGATAGAGAAACTATTTGTGTCGGTTTTCTGAATAAAACCGATTGAGATGGGCCTTTTCTATTAGTGTCGGTTTTCTGGAAAAAACCGGTATAGATGTACCTTTTATATTTGTGTCGGTTTTCTGAAAAAACCGATACTGATGTGAATCTCTTTATTTGTGTCGGTTTTCAAACAAAACCGATAGTGATGATTATTCCGTAATAATCTTTTGTTTTTGTGTCGGTTTTATAAAAACCGATAGAGATATTACTTTTTATTTGTGTCGGTTTTACAAGAAAATCGATAGAGAAATGAGGACCACGTGATTCATTAGGGTCTGCACTTCAACATTTGGCAAAAATTATAAGTCCGCGCGCTCCAACTTGTTCTCGCGCCGCCTTTCCCCCCCACGCCGACGCCTTGCCCCCCGCCGCCTCTCCCACCCCGCCGCCCCACACCCCGACGCCCCGCCCCGCCGCTCCTCCCCACCGCCGCCCCACGCCCGACGCCTTGCCCGCCGCCGCCTCCCCCACCCCGCCGCCCCACGCCCGACGCCTTGCCCCGCCGCCTCCTCCCCACCCCGCCCCACGCCCCGACGCCCCCGCCCCCGCCGCCCCTCCCCCCCGCCCCACGCCTAACGCCCTTGCCCTCGCCGCCCCGACGCGCCCCCGCCCCTCCGCTTCGACGCCCTCCGCCCACCCGCCGCCCCGACTCCACCCCTCCGCCCCGACGCCACCCCTCCGGCCCCGACGCCACCCGCCGCCGACGCGCCACGGCGCCAGATTCTATTTCGCCAATGACGCCGCTTTCTTTCTTCGATTTGGCGCTGTTCGGTGAAGATAGCTTTCTCTTTGTTGATTTGATCCCGTGTTTTGCTTCGTGATGGTAATGTTGTGCTAGCATTTGGAGTCCGATCACGAATTTTGAAAATTGTCGTTGATTGTCTAAATCGGTGGATAAATCAATTGCCTTTGAATACAATTTAAATAAATTAAGGCACCATTAGAATGCATCTATTATGACAAGATAGCATCTTTGTTTATGTACCAGCGGACACTTGACAAGAAAGCCACCGCACTGACCATTCCTTGAGAGTACACAACGAGAATCACCAAAGATTTCCAACAATGATCCGGTTGCCTCTAATGAGAGCCACACATGCGTACATCCTTCATCTATTGGCCCATGATATGATGGTCTCTGAAACAAAATCCAAGCTTAAGTAAATAATAGATTTTCGAATCTTACATTTTCTACATACAAATAATTGAGATATTACCTTCACACAAAAACAATCGAGGATAGAAGCCTTGTCGGGTTGTTCGTTATAGTCCTTACCACTACACTCGATTAATTCCTCTCGTACTCTTTGTTCTCTCAAAGAACTCATCCATTCTGCAACAATTAAGTGGGAACATCAATTATATATTTCATATTTGGATGTGCAACAGGTGTAACTATGGACAAAAAATATAGAGTGCATCAATTAATTAGCGTAGTCGCGGCAGACACGGCGAAGAGCAAGCCGAGCGACCTCCTGAGTTGCAACCTCATACGAGAATCTTCTGGCTGAGATGTTGATTGGCCTGCTAGCTTCCTCGTTCTCCCGAGCGTAGATAATCAGCTTGCAAATAAATCCTCGGTGTACACCATTAACTGACCAGCTGCCTCCTCGGTAAAGCGGACGGTAGAAGCCCCCAAGCGTCTGAAGTACTCTCCACAGCTCCATGGTGTAGCCGCCAGCTGACTCCTCGAAGGTCGGAACAATCGGCATCTGCTCCACAAGAACTTTGAATAAGAGCTCCACCCAAAACGGCAAGTAAATCGATAAATTCAGCAAAGGCGAGAAGTAGAGAATGAGATGAGTCGAGAGTGTTTTATTAGTCATGTTTAGATTTTCTTTTAGAAAATAGTTTGGACTCACACAGGACACCTCCACACTATCTAGGGCCAAGACCTACAGTCAGTATGCTCTGATACCACCTCTGTAAGGACCCGAATCCACTGATAAGAACCCACTATGTTTACCGCACTAGTCCCAGGATCAACGCTAGTGCACACAGCTCAACATTGGTACATATCACATCATACTCAACGATAACAGAATAATAGTTCATTCATTGATATAACTAAAGGTATGATCTTATGACCAACTTACATTATTAAGCCACGCAGGGCAAGACTGAGAATATAAACTAATAATTAAGCAGCGGAAAGTAGAAACGTAGATAGCTCATCAGTTCACCACAGGCAACCGACAAGGCTCGGACCCTAATGACTCGTATCTTCCTGGACTTCATCTTCCAACACAGGTGTAGATTCCTCAACTGTTGATTATTGTTGTTTGGCAAGGGTGAGTACTTAAAGCACTCAACAAGTTGTGCACAGAATGCAATTCTATGTATCTATATGTAAGGCTTATTCCAATGGATAGGCTATCATGGCTATTTTGCAATAAGCAGCATTTATGAACATATATAATAAATAGATCGTAAAGAATGTAAAACAAATAACAATAGTAAATAAGTTCAATATTTCTCAAGTAAATCGATTTTCCAATCCTAAGTCAAATTTCATCTTCCATATGGCATTCCGCCATCCCAACCATGTTGTCCAATTAATTAAACTAACCCTTAACTGTAATTCCCGAGCATTGCTCAATACCGCGAGCACGACTATCCGAATAGTTTCACACTCTGCAGAGGTTATGCACTTTACCCACGTGATACAACCAAACACCACCAAGGCGAGTGATTATAACAAAGCCTTTACAATGCTCTGGCTTAACCCGATACTACCCGCTAAGGATTCAACACTGGTGGGACTGGTTACCACATCCAGGGCCCCCCTCTTGCGCCATGTGAATTACTCCATAACTCGGGAACTCACACCGTCCACGATAGTACCCAAATTAAGATATTGCAAATTACTCAGCTAGGCTGGCCCATACCAGACATGTGGTTGCATGATAGACTCAGGTCAAAGGCTTGCAAGGTTAAGTCCTTAGTGTGATCAAGGCAAGACATCCACATACCTTCTGCCCATCGGGCCCACCTTGGCCTCCTGGCCCCTTGCCACTTGCCCCAATCTAAGTTATTATCACCCAGTTGATTACCAAGCACCACGTGCCATCAACAATTCAACATCGTTGCGTGACATGACTCGCCACAACAACTCAATCTCATCGTGTGATCCCACATGACACACAAATTCATAACATTGTTCCATATTCCATTAATCAAGATTAATTATCAATGATTCTGACACATGTGATTACGTGGCAAGGCTAAGCAACTAATACGAACTAATCCTCCAATGTTGATCATAATTACTAATCAACTATATTAAACCAATCTAGGGTGACAATGGATCATGGCATACAATGACAAGGTAGGGTATAGATCAATCTGGTATATTAGCTAAGCCCAATCTAATTTGAAACAATTGTATATTTGAAATATATGCAATAGGGTAAAACAAACATAGCAATTTTATAAACATGGGTTCAACATGATCAAATCGCAACTTGCCTTGGAATAGGTCCTGATCTTGATCTGAAGATTGCTCTTGATTTCTTTGGATCTTCCTCCGAAGCGTCACACAATTCAACGTCTACGCGTACCGAAGAAGAAAAGTAAATAAATACCAAAACAGAGAGCAAATAAACTCCAAAAATCAATTAAAATTCACCATTAAATAGATCTCAATTTTACAAATTTTTAGAAATTGGAATCACTCAAATCCGAGTTAAATTGCAAAAGATATAGCCTTTTGAAGTTTGAAATAAATCAAATCGAAAATAAGAAATTCGAATTTAACAGATTTATTTTTATACTGAAAAAAATCGATTTATGACGCAAGCATGACGTCCTGCGCGACGCCACCGCCCGAGGCGCTCGGTGCTAACACGTGCCCCTCGGTCCATGGGTGAGTCCATGAATTTCATCGGTCCACGGTGCACCGGTTCACACGGTCGCTCTCGACACGTGGCCCCGCACCAAGCCGACCGGCGCCCGGACATTTCGCCACGACGCGCCATGCGGCGCCACGTCGCTGCCCGGTCCGATCTGGCATACACGTGGGTGACACGCGGCGACGAACCAGTAAGCCACGTCGACGGCGACGGCACAGAGCCCTAGGGTCGTCGGCGGCGAGGTCGGTGGGTACTCACAGATGCGTCTTGCCGGCGCAGATCTGATGATGCGGTCGGTTTCTCTTCCGAGGAGCTGAAACGATGGCGACGTCGTTCTTTTCTTCGTCGGCGACGGCCTCCCCGCGGTTCCTCCCCTCTGGCGATGCTCCGTCCAAACTAGAGCGCGCACAGGATGCTCTGAACAACCACGAAGCAGATGCGTCAAGGCGCAGGCTTTGCGATGGCTTGACGGCGGTGAATCGACGGTTCTTCGACGAGGCGGCGCTCGGCAAACTTCCGCGAAATCACGACGAATCGACGGCGCTCTCACGGGCTAAACCTAGGGTTTCGGTTGCTTAGGGTATTGCGCAGCCCGTGCTCGCCTTTTATAGCGCTAGGACCGGCTGCCTTGCCCGATTGCTCCGCGGAGTCCATGGCGGACACGGAGCAGAGTCCGACACGGACACGCGAAGACGACGACCGGATCGGCGACACGTGGCAAATCGGACGGCTACGATAGAACAGAAATCCCCAACCGGTACGTGTTGCGCTCAACCCTTCGATCTGGATCCAACGGCCGGGATAAAACTTCTCGAAAAAGGGCCGAATGTGCCACGCCGCTCGGCCGCCAGACGGAAAATGGGCCAAGCCCACTCATTCATCCCGATTTTAAAGGTTTTCCAATTAAAATAATTGCTGAAATTCATTTAATTTGTTTTAGGCAATTAAAGTATCAGGAAAAATCCCAGAAAAATCTCAAAAATACTTTGAGACATTCTGAACTCAAATAAAATATTTTTGGCAAAACTTTATTTTAACTTTGCACAGATTTAAACAGATTTGAATAAAAAGCAATAAACTCAATTTAAAATTAATTCAAATAAATCCAGAAAAATCCAAATAAATTTCAGAAAATCATAAATGCACTTTTAAGCAATAACAACTTAATTAAGCCAAATTTTTGGGATGTTACAAACCTCCCCCCCCTTAATAGAATCTCGACCCGAGATTCCGGGCTAACTAGAGAATAGGTTCGGAAATTCTGACTTCAAATCTTCTTCTTGCTCCCAAGTGGCTTCACTTTCGGAATGATTGCTCCACTGCACTCTGCAAAAGCGAATAGACTTGTTTCTGGTCTTGCGCTCCATAACATCCAAAATTCTGACTGGTTGCTCTTTGTAAGTCAAATCTTCTTGCAGCTCTATTGCATCCAACGGGGTTTGCTCTGTTGGCACTCTGAGACACTTCTTAAGCTGCGACACATGGAATACATCATGCACTCCTGCCAAGGATTGAGGCAATTCTAACTGATAAGCTAGCTCTCCTCGACGACTCAGAATCTTGAACGGACCAATATATCTTGGCGCAAGCTTCCCTTTAACGTGAAATCTTTTAACGCCCTTAAGAGGGGTAACCCTGAGATACACATGATCTTCTGGTTCAAAACTCAAATCTCGACGACGGTTGTCTGCGTAGCTTTTCTGTCTTGACTGTGCTATCTTCAACCTCTCTCTGATCATTGCAACTTGACTTTCTACTTCTTCGAGAATGTCTGGCCCAAACACCAAACATTCTCCCGTTTCGTTCCAATTCAACGGTGTACGACAAGCACGTCCATACAATCCCTCGAACGGTGACATCTGTAGGCTAGCTTGGTAACTATTATTGTAACTAAATTCCGCATATGGCAAACACTTATCCCACGTCGCAGTATAAGCTAAAGCACAAGCTCTCAACATATCCTCTAAAATCTGATTTACTCTTTCAGTCTGACCATCTGTCTGCGGGTGATATGCTGTACTAAAATTCAGACGAGTTCCCATGGCTTCGTGCAACTTATTCCAGAATCTTGAGGTAAATTGGGTACCTCTGTCTGACACAATCTTCTTGGGCACTCCATGCAAACATACAATCTTTGACATGTACAACTCTGCTAAACGATCTCCTGAGTAAGTGGTCTTTACTGGGATAAAATGGGCGACCTTGGTTAGACGATCCACAATAACCCAAATGGAATCGTAACCTCTCTGAGTTTTAGGTAAACCGGTAATAAAATCCATTCCGATTTCCTCCCACTTCCATTCCGGAATTTTCAACGGCTGCAACAGACCAGCTGGTCTTTGGTGCATGGCTTTTACCCTCTGACATACGTCACATAAAGCAACATGTTCAGCTACTTCACGTTTCATATTAGGCCACCAAAATCTCTCTTTCAAATCCTGGTACATCTTAGCACTTCCTGGATGAATTGAGTACTTCGAATCGTGAGCTTCCTCGAGAATCAACTGTTTTAGCTCCTTTTTATCAAAGACGCAAATCCGCCTTTGAAGAACATGGTCCCTTGCTCATTCAGAGTGAAATCTACGGCTAGGCCTTCTTCCTTTTTAGCCTTAATCTTAGAAATTTTATCGTCATCCTTCTGGCCTTTTCCAATCTGTTCCTCCAGTGTTGGCTTCACTTCTAGTGCAGTTACCATTCCTTGCGGAACGACTTCCAACCTTAGCTTCTGAAATTCCTTGCATAGTTCTGGTTGATCCTCCATTGTCAATGTATTTGCGCTATGGCTCTTTCGACTCAGAGCATCTGCCACCACATTGGCTTTTCCGGATGATAATGGATTCCCACATTATAATCCTTAATTAGCTCTAGCCACCTTATTGTCTCATATTCAGTCCGCTTGAGTGAATATGTATTTGTGCTCTTATGGTGCGTATATATCTCACATCTATTTCCTATGAGATAATGGCGCCATATCTTTAAAGCATGCACTACGGCGACTAACTCCAAATCATGCGTTGGGTAATTCACTTCATGCGGTCTTAATCGTCTTGGCGCATAAGCAACGACTTTGCCTTCTTGCATTAACACGCATCCCAAGCCTTGCTTTGAAGCATCGCAAGATATATCAAATCCATTTCGCACATCCGCGGTACTAATACGAAGCTGTTGTTAAGCGCTTCTTTAATTCCATGAAACTTTTCTCGCACTCTGGCGTCCATGCAAACTTCTTTCCTTTCTTTAACAACTGCGTAAGGGGTTTAGCAATTGTTGAGAATCCTTCTATGAACCGACGGTAATATCCCGCCATTCCTAGAAAACTACGGATCTGGGTAACAGACTTTGGTTGCTCCCAATGCAACACTGTGTCCACTTTGCTTGGGTCAACTGCTACTCCTTTAGTAGTCATTACGTGACCAAGAAATTCAACTTTCTCCTTCCAAAATTCACACTTGCTAAACTTAGCATATAGCCGATGTTCTCGCACCTCTCTAAAACCATTACGAGATGTTCGCATGCTCTTCCTCTGTCTTGAGTAAACCAAGATATCGTCTATGAAGACTACAACAAACTTATCCAAATATTCCATGAAAACCTTATTCATCATGTTCATAAAATATGCGGGGCATTAGTCAATCAAATGACATGACTGTGAACTCATAATGTCCATATCGCATAGAAAACGCAGTCTTAGGCACCTCCTCCGCTCGGATCTTCAAGCGATGGTATCGAGCGAAGATCTATCTTGGAGAAAACTCAGCTCCTCTTAAGCGATCAAATAAGTCATCGATCACGGGCAGCGGATACTTATTCTTGATCGTTACCTCATTCAGTGCACGATAATCGATGCACATTCTAAGACTTCCGTCCTTTTTACGAACAAACAAAACCGGGGCTCCCCACGGCGATGAACTTGGTCTAATGAAACCTTTCTCTTGCAGTTCCTCAATCTGCTTCTTCATTTCCACTAACTCGTCGGTAGGCATCCGATATGGTCTTTTTGATATCGGTCTTTGTACACGGCGCTAACTCGATCACGAACTCGATATCACGGTCCGGTGGCAATCCTGGCAAATCTTCTGGAAACACATCCGGGTATTCCCTGGCTACTGGCACATCTTCCATGCTGATGGCTTTCACGCTGTTGACCATTAACTGCCCATCGCGAACTGCGGTCGCTTGAAACTCTACTTTCTTGCCACTAGGGTCTTCCAAAGTCACGATCCTTCGGCCACAATCCAAAACGGCCTTATGCTTAGACAGCCAATCCATTCCAAGGATGACGTCTAGGGATTGCGCATCTATCAAGATAAGATTCGCTAGGAATTCTATCCCATCTATAAGCAACTTAGCTCCCAAACACCCAAGGCTAGATCTAAGCTCAGATCCTGGGGCTTGGACTAAGAGCACACACTTAAGATTCACCACTTTAAATCCATTCTTGGTTGCAAAACTTTGAGAAACGAGCGAATGCGAAGCTCGAATCAAACAAAGCGTAGTGTAATCGAGTTGACCGAAACTTACCCAAAGTCGACGCCCGTAGCCTCCCGAGCTCCATCGGTGATGTGGTTGATCCTTCCACGACTTTGTTGATTGCGGGGTTGCTCTAGCTTGACACAGCGCACGATTTCCTCCCGAGGTGGTGCTTTGGCGGTGTGGTTCCCAAGTTGAAACGAATCGGCGTAATGCCTCCCAACGTGGACACCTATTAGAAAAGTGCCCGGCTCATTGCATGTATAGCATCTTTTCACGGCATCGTTGATTCCCTCCGCGCATTGTTGCCTGTCTTTGGTGTCCGAAAGTTACGATTGGCGTAGGCGAGTGCGGGGTTGATGTGTTGTTCACGGCTGGTGATTGGAATCTAGCAAATTGTTGTGGTGACATCCTCAAACGTAGATGGTTTGGACGTCCACCCTGATTAGTTATTAAGCGCTTACGGTTTTCACCCAGCTCTTTGCGCTTATCTTCTAGGATCAAAGCTTTATTGACTAGTTCCTAAAAATCTGGAAAATTGTGGGTGATCGGTCCACTGCGATCTGAATTCATCCCTTCATGAAACGAGGCGCCTAGCTTTATCTGTCGCTACGTCTTGAGGGCATAGCGAGCTAATTGAGTAAATTTATTGGTATTCGCCTTTGGTTGGCCTCCTTGTTTCGAGCCACGAACTCTTCCTTCTTAAGGTCCATCATTCCCTCGGGACATGATACTAGCGAAAGCATTAGTAAACTCCTCGGTGATCTCTTGTGGGGCTCCATGAGCGCACGATAATTCTCCCACCATTCTGCGGCGGTTCCTTCCAATTGATGAGAGGCGTAGAGCACCTTCTCATTTCTTTCACATTGAGTGATGTGCAGCTTCTTCTCAATAGTCCTAAGCCAGTCATCGGCTTCCAAAGGATTCACATTTCCTGAGAAGGTTGGTGGTCTAGTCCTCATGAAATCTGCTAGCTTTGAGTGAGGTCGGGGTCCACCATGGTTGTTACGAGCTCTGAGGTTGTTGTTGTTGGTCTGCTGCGTTGGTCATCTGCTGCATCTGCTGCATCATAGTCTGCATCAGTTGAGTCTGCGCTGCAAGAAACGCTCCCAGATTCTGCATGTCTACTGACAGTGGTTGAGGGCTGCCTCTGTCGTTGGTGTTGTCGTTCTGGCGCAGTCCACTTCCTGAAGCTCCGTTGTTCCCTCGAGTATTCACCATCTGATGATTGCCTCTTAGGTTTAGGGAAGGTAGTGTAGCATAGATAAGAAGCAAGAATTTCTAAAGCGGGGAGATAGGTTATACCCAACTGAAATAATTCTTTATTATTCTTGGTATGGCCGCTTATTTAAGCCTACAAGCTTTGCAACACATACTGCACACTCAGCATTACAAAGAAGCAAACTAAACACGAAACCTTAACGTCAACTAAAGAGGTAAAGACTAACTTAAAGACGCGACTCACACTCGAGTCTCAACACAGCTCCAAGGCTGACACTCACTCATCCAGCCACCCTGGCTGAGGCTGATCCGGCGCAAACACCGGCGGGTGAGCTGGCATAGGAGTGAACCTATCCTAATGACCTACTACTGGGTCCTCTGCATCAACGGGGTCTGCACTCCCCTCTGGCTCCCACTCTCGCTCCTCTGGATCCTCCTCGGACTCTCCAACTGGCTCCTAAACTCCTCGAGTCACGCGCTCCAACTCGTCCTCGACCGCCTCCGGGGCCTCTCCCGGCTCGATAATCATCCCGATGGTGAAGCACGGTCACCTCAAGCTCTGCTCGCCACTCTGAGTGCCTCGCGTACGATCTCCGGCTCTGAGTAGTATCTCTCATATGATCCTCCGGGCAAGGGCGAACTCGCAAGGTGTACCGCGATGGCACACTCGTCCTCCACGATCCGTCGGCGTCGGCATGCTTGAGCGTCGGGTGAAGGCGAACATCGAGTCATGAAGCTCGTCGGCGTAGTCGCGGCAGACACGGCGAAGAGCAAGCCGAGCGACCTCCTGAGTTGCAACCTCATACGAGAATCTTCTGGCTGAGATGTTGATTGGCCTGCTAGCTTCCTCGTTCTCCCGAGCGTAGATAATCAGCTTGCAAATAAATCCTCGGTGTACACCATTAACTGACCAGCTGCCTCCTCGGTAAAGCGGACGGTAGAAGCCCCCAAGCGTCTGAAGTACTCTCCACAGCTCCATGGCATAGCCGCCAGCTGACTCCTCGAAGGTCGGAACAATCGGCATCTGCTCCACAAGAACTTTGAATAAGAGCTCCACCCAAAACGGCAAGTAAAACGGTAAATTCAGCAAAGGCGAGAAGTAGAGAATGAGATGAGTCGAGAGTGTTTTATTAGTCATGTTTAGATTTTCTTTTAGAAAATAGTTTGGACTCACACAGGACACCTCCACACTATCTAGGCCAAGACCTACGGTCGGTATGCTCGATACCACCTCTGTAAGGACCCGAATCCACTGATAAGAACCCACTATGTTTACCGCACTAGTCCCAGGATCAACGCTAGTGCACACAGCTCAACATTGGTACATATCACATCATACTCAACGATAACAGAATAATAGTTCATTCATTGATATAACTAAAGGTATGATCTTATGACCAACTTACATTATTAAGCCACGCAGGCAAGGCGAGAATATAAACTAATAATTAAGCAAATGGAAAGTAGAAGCGTAGATAGCTCATCAGTTCACCACAGCAACCGACAAGGCTCGGACCCTAATGACTCGTATCTTCACGGACTTCATCTTCCAACACAGTGTAGATTCCTCAACTGTTGATTATTGTTGTTTGGCAAGGGTGAGTACTTAAAGCACTCAACAAGTTGTGCATGAATGCAATTCTATGTATCTATATGTAAGGCTTATTCCAATGGATAGGCTATCATGGCTATTTTGCAATAAGCGACATTTATGAACATATATAATAAATAGATCGTAAAGAATGTAAAACAAATAACAATAGTAAATAAGTTCAATATTTCTCAAGTAAATCAATTTTCCAATCCTAAGTCAAATTTCATCTTCCATATGGCATTCCGCCATCCCAACCATGTTGTCCAATTAATTAAACTAACCCTTAACTGTAATTCCCGAGCATTGCTCAATACCGCGAGCACGACTATCCGAATAGTTTCACACTCTGCAGAGGTTATGCACTTTACCCACGTGATACAACCAAACACCACCAAGGCGAGTGATTATAACAAAGCCTTTACAATGCTCGCTTAACCCGATACTACCGCTAAGGATTCAACACTGGTGGGATGGTTACCACATCCGGGGCCCCCTCTTGCGCCATGTGAATTACTCCATAACTCAGGAACTCACACCGTCCACGATAGTACCCAAATTAAGACATTGCAAATTACTCAGCTAGGCTGGCCCATACCAGACATGTGGTTGCATGATAGACTCAGGTCAAAGGCTTGCAAGGTTAAGTCCTTAGTGTGATCAAGGCAAGACATCCACATACCTTCTGCCCATCGGGCCCACCTTGGCCTCCTGGCCCCTTGCCACTTGCCCCAATCTAAGTTATTATCACCCAGTTGATTACCAAGCACCACGTGCCATCAACAATTCAACATCGTTGCGTGACATGACTCGCCACAACAACTCAATCTCATCGTGTGATCCCACATGACACACAAATTCATAACATTGTTCCATATTCCATTAATCAAGATTAATTATCAATGATTCTGACACATGTGATTACGTGGCAAGGCTAAGCAACTAATACGAACTAATCCTCCAATGTTGATCATAATTACTAATCAACTATATTAAACCAATCTAGGGTGACAATGGATCATGGCATACAATGACAAGGTAGGGTATAGATCAATCTGGTATATTAGCTAAGCCCAATCTAATTTGAAACAATTGTATATTTGAAATATATGCAATAGGGTAAAACAAACATAGCAATTTTATAAACATGGGTTCAACATGATCAAATCGCAACTTGCCTTGGAATAGGTCCTGATCTTGATCTGAAGATTGCTCTTGATTTGCTGGATCTTCCTCCGAAGCGTCACACAATTCAACGTCTACGCGTACCGAAGAAGAAAAGTAAATAAATACCAAAACAGAGAGCAAATGAACTCCAAAAATCAATTAAAATTCACCATTAAATAGATCTCAATTTTACAAATTTTTAGAAATTGGAATCACTCAAATCCAAGTTAAATTGCAAAAGATATAGCCTTTTGAAGTTTGAAATAAATACTGAAATCAGAAAAATAAGAAATTCGAATTTAACAGATTTATTTTTATACTGAAAAATCGATTTATGATGCAAGCATGACGTCCTGCTGATGTCAGCCCTGGCCCGAGGCGCTCCGGTGCTAACACGTGCCCCCCTGGTCCAAGGACTGAGTCCATGAATTTCATCGGGTCCACGGTGCACCCGGTTCACACGGGTCAGGCTCTCTGACACACGGGCCCCGCACCAAGCTGACCCGGCGCCAGCACAGCTCACCACGACGCGCCATGCCAGCGCCACATCGCTGCCCGGTCCGATCTGGCATACACGTGGGTGACACGCGGCGACGAACCAGTAAGCCACGTCGACGGCGACGGCACAGAGCCCTAGGGTCGTCGGCGGCGAGGTCGGTTGGTACTCACAGATGCGTCTTGCCGGCGCGGATCTGATGACGCGGTCGGTTTCTCTTCCGAGGAGCTGAAACGATGGCGGCGGCGTTCTTTTCTTCGTCGGCGACGGCCTCCCCGCGGTTCCTCCCCTCTGGCGATGCTCCGTCCAAACTAGCGCGCGCACAGGATGCTCTGAACAACCACGAAGCAGATGCGTCAAGGCGCAGGCTTTGCGATGGCTTGACGGCGGCGAATCGGCGGTTCTTCGGCGCGGCGCTCGGCAAACTTCCGCGAAATCATGGCGAATCGACGGCGCTCTCACGGGCTAAACCTAGGGTTTCGGTTGCTTAGGGTATTGCGCAGCCCGTGCTCGCCTTTTATAGCGCTAGGACCGGCTGCCTTGCCCGATTGCTCCGCGGAGTCCATGGCGGACACGGAGCAGAGTCCGACACGGACACGCGAAGACGATGACCGGATCGGCGACACGTGACAAATCGGACGGCTACGATAGAACAGAAATCCCCAACCGGTACGCGTTGCGCTCAACCCTTCGATCTGGGTCCAACGGCCGGGATAAAACTTCTCGAAAAAGGGCCGAACAGGCCACGCCGCTCCGGGCCGCTTTCGCACGGAAAATGGGCCAAGCCCACTACTGTTCATCCCGATTTTAAAGGTTTTCCAATTAAAATAATTGCTGAAATTCATTTAATTTGTTTTAGGCAATTAAAGTATCAGGAAAAATCCCAGAAAAATCTCAAAAATACTTTGAGACATTCTAAACTCAAATAAATTATTTTTTGGCAAAACTTTATTTTAACTTTGCACAGATTTAAACAGATTTGAATAGAAAGCAATAAACTCAATTTAAAATTAATTCAAATAAATCCAGAAAAATCCAAATAAATTTCAGAAAATCATAAATGCACTTTTAAGCAATAACAACTTAATTAAGCCAAATTTTTGGGATGTTACAATGTCCATATTAGAATTAATTCTAAAACATGATTTTGTCAAAGGATCAAAGTGCTAATCTTGTGTGTAAGCAAAGCAGCCTCGAAAACCCTTTAAGAGATTAGAGGAAGAAAATATCTTGGTACCATTAGATCTTGTTTATTTCTAAAATGTGTGAGATGAATGGATTATTGACAAAAGTAAGAACAAATATTTTTTAACTCTTATAGATGATGCAACGTGTTATTATTTATATGTATTTGAACAAACAAAAGATGAAGCTTTAAACAGTTTCAAAATTTATAAGGCCAAGATTGAGAACCAACTAGAAAAGAAAATAAAAAACTAAGGTCAGATCGTTTATGAGAGTATGTTTCTCATGAATTTTCTCAATTTTGTTATGAGCATCGTATAATCTATGAAGTTACACCACCATATTCACCTCAATCAAACGGGGTAACTGAGAGAGAAAACTGAACACTAACAGACTTGGTGAATGCAATGTTGCAGAGTGTTGATATGCTTCAGATGTGGTAGGGGAAGCTATAGTAAAAGCAACTTTCATATTAAATAGTGTAATCGCTAAAAAGCGTAAGATTACTATGTACAAGTGATCGAAGGGGGAGAAAACCAAATGTCAATTTTCTGTGAACTTAGGGGTATTTGGCAAAAGTCAATATACCATTGCAGAAAAAGAGAAAGGTTCAACCTACAACACGGCCTATATATTTTTAGTAGTAAAATCTGAAACTCCTAAGATTATTGCTAACACAATGATGGAGCCTAGAGGTGCTTCATTCTTTTAGGATATTTATCCTATGAGACTAGCAGGCAATACTTCACAAACAAAGAATACTCAAACTAAAAATAATAATAATAATAATGATGATGATGATGGTGATAATGATGATAATGATGATGATGATGACGAAGTTGAACCTACCACAATTTATGAATCAATGAGTGATATAACACTCGTAGAAGGTATTCCTGAGGAGGATAACAATTTAGTCGCAGAGGCTCCTCACATCAGCAAGAGACAAAGGGTTAAGAAAACATTTAGTGATGACTTTATTGTATACCTCGTGAATGATGTGCCAAAAACTCTTTAGAGGCTTATGAACTACCTGAAGCTGAGTATTGAAATAGGCGGTTCTTATGGAGATGGATTCCATCATGGCCAATGGGACTTGATCACTAATTATCTTAGTGGGTGCAAACATATTGGATGCAAGTTGATCTTCAAAAAGAAAATAAGGCCCGACGATACTGTTGATAAGTACAAGGCAAGAATTGTGGTCATGGGTTACAACCAGAAAGAAAGAGAGGATTATTTTGATACTTATTCACTTTTTACCGGATTAACCACCATTAGAGTACTCATTGCATTAGCTACTTCTCATGGTCTACATGTCCATCAAATGGATGTAAAGACAACTTTCCTTAATGGAGAGTTGGAGGAAGAAATATATATGGATCAATCAGATGGTTTTGTGATTATTGGACAGGAAAATAAGGTGTACAAATTATTAAAATCCTTATATGGCCTAAAGTAAGAACCTAAGCAATGGCACGAAAAATTTGATAAAACTTTAACATCTCCTAGTTTTATTGTGAATAAGGTAGATAAGTGTGTATATTATCGTTATGGTGGGGGTCAAGGTGTGATTTTGTGTTTGTATATTGATGATATACTTATATTTAGTACGAACACAGCCATAATTGACAATGTCAAATCTTTCTTGTCAGGATACTTTGATGTAAAAGACTTGGGAGGGACAGATGTTATTCTGAATATTAAATTGATCAAGAAAGAGAATGGGACCATTTTGAACCAATCCCATTATGCTGAGAAAAAATTAAGCCATAAAATTTTCGCACCACCTTATGATGTATGTGTTAAGCTTCGAAAGAATCAAGGATTAGGTAAACATCAATTGAGGTATTATCAAATTATTGGGTCCTTTATGTATCTAGATGGTGCCACAAGACCTAACATCTCATTTGTTGTGAGCAAATTAAGCCGGTTTACGTCTAACCCAGTAGATGATCATTAAGAGGCACTTGAGAGAGTGCTGCGCTACTTGAGATGCACAATCTCTTATGAAGTTCACTATACTAGGTATCCATATGTATTAGAAGGATATAGTGATTTCGATTGAATCTGTGATGCAGATGGGATCAAAGCTACAAGTGGTTATGTTTTTATCTTAGCTAGTGCTGCAGTTGCATGGAGATTTTGCAAACAAACCATACTAACGAGATCAATCATGGAAGTTGAACACGTAGCATTAGACATGGCCATTATTGAGGCTGAATGGGTTAGAGAGCTACCGTTGGATTTGCCATTGGTTGAGAAACCAATACCAGTGATCATAATATACCGTGATAACCAAACAATGTTGACTAAGGTTATAAATACAAAGGATAACATGAAGTACTCCAAACATGTGAAGCATAGGTGTAAATCTATTAGAAAATTGAGAAACTCTGAAGTAATTTTTGTAATTTAAATTCGTATTGAGAAAAATCTGGCAGATCTTTTTACAAAGGGCTTTCAAGGAAGATGATTTCCGTTGCATCTTAAGGACATGGGTATAAGGCCCATTTGAGTTCCCATGAATTAGGTAATGGAAAAAAACAAGTTACTGTTGTAACAAGAGAGTACATATTATTAAATTGTACTTATGTCCTAATAGACAAAGTACTCTCAATTGTATGGAAGGTTAGCTTAAAACCTTAATGCATTCTAGTGTCAAATGAGAGAAAAATGTATTGGCCTACATAATACCTATAATGAATACACCTACTTGAGCATAACTATGAGGTCACACTTCACGAGAACAGGGCATTCTCTAGGAAGCTTGTGAGCAGATAAGAGAGCATGACCATATAACGCTTTGTTTAGGTGTGCCTAGTATTAGTTGTGATTTTAAGTGAGATCTGACCATAAAAAACTGTGAATTCAAGGCGTAGTCCGTTCATCAGTTGTGAGATGATGAATCTTGCTAATCTAAATGCAAGTTCAACCCGTACAGGACTTGCAACAAAAGACTGGTATATTAACAATACTACAGTACAACGATCTTTGAATTATTTTCTAATGGTTGCTTTGGAACTGGTGAGAGATTGTTAGAAATTGGCCCCTGTGAGGCCCATTTCTTTCAAAATTCCAAAGCATGTATGATTTAATACCATATTGCCTAGCGAAGTGAAAGGAAGACAATTTATAATGTGAAGTCCTTGACATTCCTTGAATACTGTAACACATGGCATAAGAATGGCATGGTTGGATTTTTCTTAAACACACACATGAGTGTATGCACAAGTGCGCGTATTTTTGCTTAAAAAATTGCGTGACATGTGACTTGCAACGAGCGACCACTCCGCGTCTCCTAGCATATTGAATCCACCTTTTATTTTTGATGAATCATGCAATTATCTCTCTATTCATTCTGTTTACATGTGATTTAAATATCTATTTCAATTCAGTTTAATTAACATAATGTCGTCAGTTACAAGTGAATAAATTTACATAATATGATCAATTACTAGTGAGTAACTAACGTGTGTCTATGTAAGGACCTAGAGATGTCTAGGCTTGTAGACATCGAATTTCAACTCCATTCTTCCTCCACTCTGGATAGCTATAATGTGGTGTTAAGCAGCTAAATCGTGCCAGCCTTTCTCCTTGGTGTGCACCGAAAAATAGGGTGAGAGGTATCTCGGAGCAGTTATCACGAAGATCACCTGCATGGGGCAGCAATATGGTTTATGGATAACGCATCTGCTTGATCACTCTTCTTCTTCCTCGACGTCGACTATTTCCATGACCACGTCTGCGCTTCTTCCTATTCTTCATCAATCCCAACTGTAAGTCATTTTTGTGACTGATCAACTCTGTTATTTTTTATTTCTTTAGTGTATTTAGAAGTACAATATGTTGCATTCTGATTTATGTATTTTTAGTCTTTTATTATACTTGCCTTAAAATAAATTCTAAAATAAAAATATTGTACATATTTCCAACCAAACAAAGAGATGAAGTTTTTTTCAACAGAATGGAAGAGCGCGGTCACCGTGGATCCACCATCCAAAAACATTGAATCTATAAGACTGTAATCGCGCATAGATCTCCAGGCTCATCTAACGGGAAAGAAGGGAGATCCTCCTACTATCTTACAGCCCAAGGCGTCGCGCTGATTCCCACTCTGTAGTCACGCTCAACATAAAAAAAAGAGGAAGAGAAAAGGCGGATCAGAGAATTTTATGAATGACTACATCGGTCAGATTTTTCGACTGAAAACCACTTGAGAAATCAGTCGGTTTTTCCAACTATTAGATCTAAATCCTATGGTTCAGATCCCTCCCCATTTGTATACAAGCTGCAAGCCAACTCAGAGCCTCTCGATTGAGCCAGCAGTGTGTCTCACCTACGCCACACCAGTCGCCACTGTAGGATCAAGGATAACCGACTAAAGGGGGGTGAATAGGTGGTTTTTAAAATTCTTTGGCTCTAATTGAAATAAATAAATTGTATAAGCACGAATTGCAATTTTAACAATTAAAGCCTAAATACTCTAGGTTTTACTAAGTGCACCAACAATCTAGGTCTAAATAATAGAACAATCCTAAGCACAAGATCAAGGCACTAAAATAGCTAGGAATGTAAATTGCACACAAGGATGAGAAAATTAAAACACAAAGAAGATAATGACACAAGAATTTATCCCATGGTCTCAGAGACTTGCTGGTCTCCCCGAATCCACGTTGAGGAAGCTTGATCAACTTCAAGCCGGCTCCAATCACACGAGTCTCCCTCGATCACTTTGGTAGTTCTTTCCCGCACTAGGTAGGTGAACTCCGGCCTTCACAAGCATGCTGGGGCTTCTCACAACCTCTGTTGAGAAGCTCACCACGCACAATTGCCTCCAAGCCATCTAGGAGGCGGCAACCTCCAAGAGTGACAAGTCTCGACGCTTGCTTGAGATCGATTCAAGTGTCTAAAGGCTCAACAATAAATGCAACACTTGAAATTACTCTTAACTCTATCAAAATGTGAATTTAAGGCTCACAAGAGTATTGGAGACTTGCTAGAGCTCAAGAATGATCAATGAGGTCCAAGAGTTGCTCTAAAATACAGGTGGGGTAAATGATATAAGAAATCAGGATTTTCGGTGCTACTGCCCATGTAGGGCCGGTAGCACCAGACTCCAACCCAACGGTCGGCTCAGTGCATTCGATGCACTATCAAAGCCCGTTTCTTAGAGGGTCTGGTGCTACTGCCCAACTGGGACCGGTAGCACCGGGCCTTTTTTATTTTTTCTCTGCCCGAAAGGGTGCTCTCTGAAATTTCTACACCGGGCTACCATGGGCGGTAGCACCAGACTTCCAATCCACCCAAAAACACCCTCTTTGGAATTTACACACCGCCTTGGGGGCTGGTGCTACTGCTCGACCATTAGCACCGGGCTACCATGGTCGGTAGCACCGGCCTCCCAGAGGCATTTCTAATATGCATAAGATTTTTCAAAATGATATTGAATATGACTTCAAGTGAGCATAAAATTGAACCTTAAACCCTAAACGACGTCAAGGTAATTGTCAGGACCCCTCTTAATAGTACAACACTATTTCTAGCAATCCAATCTTTTCTCCCAAGCTCCGAGATCAGTAAAAACTATAAAAGTCCTTAACTTTATACCTTCGTCATTTAGCTTGATGCGTTGATCTTCTTTTTTGCTATTTTCATGCTCCCACGATCGCCGAACTTAGGACTAACCTATTTTCAATTATCTCAAAAGAAAATGTTAGTCATTTGATCATGATTGTCATTAATTACCAAAACCAAATCGAATTGGGGGCCTAGATGCTTTCAATCTCGCCCTTTTTGGTAATTGATGACAATCCTCGTATAAGAGATGAATTGAGTTTATAATTTGAGTATGCAACTAGAGGATTAAGTTGTATACTCAAGGACTTTTGTTTTAACAATATCTTGCTTATTGAGATGAAATGCTGCATATGAAGCAAAATATTATTAAAACCATGATGTTTAACTTGAAAAACTCCCCCTAAATGTGTGCGTTTGATTTACGAATTGTCATTGGCACATTTGAGAAATTTTTGGAAATTTTTACGGAGTTTCCTTTTAAACATCGAGTTCGAGGATAACAATATATATGCAATGAGTATATTAAGCATGAAAATGAATATGAGATTATGAACCATGAGTAAGATATTAAAAATAATTAAAAGGTGATCATAATCATCCAAAACACATAATCGTCCAATACACACAAACAACCAAAAGTAATAACAAAGGTTCATTAGCTTACAACACATATAAATATAAACAGTACTAAGCTAATCCTCCAAATCTTCAATTCTTCAAATATCTTCAATCTACTTCAAATCATCAATCTCCAGTCTTCAATCTTCAATCTCCAGTCTTCAATCTCCATACTTCTCCCCCTTTGGCATCAAATACCAAAAAGGGTATGCCAGGGAAATCAGTAAGATGGAGGAGGAATACGGCGAGGCCCATAGCGATGAAATGCAACCAGCGTCTGCTGAGAGTGATACTCCTCAAAAGATGAGCGAAGTTCGGAAACGGTCAAGTCAATAGAGTCCAGCCGCCCTCTAACCTCCTCAACAATCTGATGGGACTGAGACTGATACTCATCTATTCTTGAGAAATTTCCCATCATATCAGACCGAAGGCTTGCAAAATTACTCATCATGTCATTTCTCAAGTTGTCAAAGAACAGATCCTGGTGAACGTGATGAGCTGCCTGAGTGTGTTGACCCTCCTCCACGGTCTCCTGCCTCTGTGGCTGCTGAGAAGATGACTGGCCTTTCTAACTTATGGCCTGTGATCCACCTCACGAGGCCGGTATGGCTTGTGAGCACTGCCACACCCTCCTTGATATCCAGTCACCCTCTTAATTATCATCATAATGAATGGAGCAAAGTAAATTCTTTTACCTCTATCACAAGTGGAGGAAGCCATCTCTCGAAGCATGAAGTTGACCACGTCGAATTTGTGCTTATACATGATCTTGTTCATGATGTTCCAAGAGTAACCTCTGATTTTGTCAAAATTGCCGCTCTTTGGATGAACGGTAACCTTGACGATCCTGTTGATGGGGCTCGATGTGAGGAGAAGATTGGCCATTTTACCTAACCGCTTGATGGAGCAGTAGGATCATAAAACTCGAGCTTCCTGGCAAGAGGAATGACCCTGTCATTGTTCACCCTTGGATACCCACTGTGGTATATCCCCCAAGCTTCCTCTATCTGTTCCTTGGTTGCTGTGTGCACTACGGCATCAAACATCCAAGTTACTGCATTGTATGACTTAAGAATATGCAGGGTGGCATAGAATTGTCTAATCATTTCTTCATTATAATCACACTTCCTACTGACGAAGTTCGCCAGGCCAACACCCTGGAACAGCTCAAGTACTCCAGCAAATAGTGGAACCTTTCTTATATGCTCCCAATTTACCCACTTATGGTCAACAAATTCCTTGTGCATATATACTTCATAATACACCTTCTGTTGAAAAAGGGTTCTGAACTTGTCTTCAGTAGCACTTCTAGGCAACATATATTGATTGGCTTGCCTTAGGGAGTAATACTTGTCACCTTTAATTTCCTTTAAGTCAGCACTAGGATCAAAATCATCAAAATTTTCTTCCTCTTCCTTTGATTCCCCATCTTCACTGCCACCATCATCTACATCCATATTATCACTTTCTTCTTCTGCTTCATCCTCGCTGCTAGACTCTGATTCGGGTTGCTTCCCTTTCCTTTGTTTAGAGCTGCCACCAAGTTCTTCCTGAACCTTTTGCCTGATTTCACGATCTCTTGCTGCGATTGTCTCAGTCATTGTCGTCACTCATATGAGGAGGAGGACGACCTCTATTGCAAGTGGCCTTTTTCCAAAGAGTGCCACCACCGCGAGGTTTTGGCGCATTTATGGTTTTTGGCATGATTGTTGGATAGATGAGGAATACAAGGAGTGAGATCAAAGGTACCATGCCCAAGTGGTGGATTTCTTATGAAAAAGTGAAATTTGTGCTGAGTTTGATAGCAATCCCGGTGATACCGCACTGGGGTCGGTAGCACCGGCCGCACGGGTGTCAAACTCTAAATTGATGAACATTTGAGATTTTGAGCAATATGAACCATGGAATGGCATTCATAGACATTACAAGTCACCATATTACTCAATTTGGTCATCTATTTCATCAAAAATGCACAAATTTTACCACATTTCATACGAACTCTAGATATGGAAGACATGAACCCTAGAGTAATAGAAGGAGAAGAAATCCAAGAGGAATGAGGATTAGATTACCTTGATGGAGTAGAGGTGATGGAACCAAGAGAAACACACGGTAAAATTTGAATCAAGGGAGATGATTTTGGGTGATTTCGGTGGAGAAAAGAGAAAGCAAAAATGGTGGAGAGAGAAATGAACTCGGGCTTAAGAGGGGAAGAAGAAGGGGCTATTGCACCAGACCATTTTAACTGTAGGAAATCGACTGATCTGGTGCTACCGCCCATGTAGGGTCGGTAGTACCAGACCTGACAGCCTGATAGGCTGACACAAGATCCAAAAAGTTAGTAATAGCTCTAATGTCTTCAATTTTTGATTGAAAACATTTATGAGCATTCTAGCTTGATAAATTAACCAAGAGATACAATTTTTAAAGTAGTTTTTACCAAAATAGACTTTTGAGAGAGAAACGATGATCGTTTTGAAAAATATCACATTACAAGGTGATAATCTCATTTGTTGGCATGTTTGAGTTATAGAACACCTTTTGGAGGACTAGTTATAGCAAAATCCTAGTTCCAAAAGTGATAACTCATAAAGTGCGTTAAATAGGTTAATATAGATCAAAATCTTTATTGTAGAGAAGTTTGTGAGAGTCAAGGTTTTGTCCAAAACATTTTGAGTTTATTTTCAACATAAGGAGGATAAACTAAGATAAGTATACTCAAAAGATGATATTTATATATCCATATTTTGAAAATGAAGGTTTTGAGGAATTTTCGCTTTGAAACTCAAAATAGGATAATTTCAATTATTTTGACCTAGTATGGTCTAGATTCTCCCTTTTTAAAAATATTTGCACTTATTTGGTATTTTCACATTTCTAGGGATGTGGTATAACACTCCCCCTTAATGTGTTGCTCATAAAAGGAAGGTCAAGTAAAAGCCAATAGCACCAAATAGAGAAAAGCAATTAAAAATGCATGCATTTAAGCTACATTTGAGATATCTATGACATTCAACTCATTCCTCAATTTACAAAAACGGGCTTCATCTAAGGGCTTGGTGAGGATATCCGCTAATTGGTCTTTGGTTCTAATGTGACTAATCATAATATCACCTTTACTCACATGATCTCTTAAGAAATGGTGGCTGATATCTATATGTTTTGTTCTTGAGTGTTGGACCGGGTTGTTGGCTATTTTAACAGTGCTTTCATTATCACATAAGAGAGGCACACTTTTGAAGTTAATTCCATAATCCATTAAAGTTTGCCTTATCCACAATAATTGAGCACAACAACTACCAGTGGATATATATTTGGCTTCGGCGGTGGATAGGGCTACGAAATTTTGTTTCATAGAAAACCATGAAACAAGGGATCTACCTAGGAATTGGCAACTTCTCGAGGTGCTCTTTTTATCCACTTTACAACCCGCATAATCCGAATCCGAATATCCAACTAAATCAAATTTAGTACCCTTAGGATACCATAAGCTTATATTTGAGGAACGCTTTAAATATCTTAGAATTCTCTTAACGGGCACTAAATGGCACTATTTAGGTGAAGCTTTATCAAATGGATGCCAAGAGAATTCTAAGAAGATTTGTACTTAAAATTGATTATGTTATCCTAAGGGTGCCTAAAGAGTGCATTCCTCAATGGGTATATTGGGCCACTAAATATTTGTGCTTAAAATTGATTCACTTGTTTAGGGGGCCCAACACCTGTTTGCATTTTCGGCATCGAAGGGCTTCAAGCTTTATCAAATGAATGTCAAGTGTGCATTCCTCAATGGGTATATTGAGGAAGAGGTGTATGTCAGGGAGCCTCCAAGATTCGAGAACCCCAAGTACCTAAACCATATCTTCAAGCTTTCCAAAGCTTTATATAGACTTAAGTAGGCCCCTAGAGCTTGGTATGAAAGGCTTAAGTCCTACCTTCTCAGTCATGGTTTTAGGATGGGTATAGTAAACAAGACTCTATTCATCAGACATTAGGATTCTCATTTTCTTCTCGTCCAGATTTATGTGGATGACATTATCTTTGGTGGCTCTTCACACTCTCTTGTGTCTCAATTTTCAGATGTGATGAGCACATAGTTCGAGATGAGCATGATGGACGAGTTGAGCTATTTCCTTGGCTTCCAGATCAAGCAGACTCAGGAGAGCACCTTCTTGTATCAAGGCAAGTACACTCGAGACCTCCTGAGGCGTTTCGACATGTCTGACAGGAAGCTAGTGATGACTCCTATGGCTACCACTACTGTCCTCGAGCCTGATGAGGTTGATGAGCCAGTTGATCAAAAGGTGTTCAGGAGCATGATCGGCTCCGTCCTGTACCTCACTGCTTCGAGGTCCGACATATACTTTGCTATGTGTCTAAGCACTCGATTTCAGGCTTCTCCTCGTGCCTCTCACTGCCAAGCAGTGAAGCACATCTTCAGGTATCTTCGAGCTACTATTGATTATGGTATTTTGTACTCTTCTTCCTCTTGTCTGTCCCTTAGAGCCTTTTTCGATACAGACTTTGCTGGCTGTAGGATAGATAGGAAGAGCACTTCTGACACTTGCCAATTCATTGGCACTTCTCTTGTTTCTTGGTCATCTAGGAAGCAGTCTAGGAGTTGCACAGTCCACCACTGAGGCCGAGTATGTCGCTGCAGCTAGTTGATGTAGTCAAGTGCACTAGATGAGATCGACCTTGCGAGAATTTGGGTTAGAGATAGAGAGTGTTCCACTTTTCTGTGACAACACTTCTGCTATTTACATTGCCAAGAACCCAGTGCAGCACTCCAGGACCAAGCACATAGACATTAGATATCACTTAGAGACCATGTGGAGAAGGGTGATATAGTGCTTCAGTTTGTGGAGAGTGACCACCAGCTTACCGATATCTTTACCAAGCCATTAGATAGCTCTAGGTTTGTGGCTTTGAGAGGAGAGTTTGGAGTTGTGTGCCCTTACAACATCTCTTGAGGGGGAGCTGGTTTGTATATTATGTATTATATATATTTTCTTCCAGTATTTCCTTTCTTTTGCTTCTTCTGGGTGTTTTTGGGCTTATTTCTAAAGTTTTGAGTTCTCTTCACCCAGACTTCTGACATGCTTTACATGAACCTCTCATCTTATGCTATAGGTTGCTATCATGCACAATTAGTTGTTCTCTCTTCTCTCTAGATTGAGTTCCCTGACAATCTTATAAGTCTAGCATGTATTGGGCCCCCTGGGTAGACAGGGTCTGTGTGCACTCTCTAGCTTGGGATCTAGAGTCAGCTTCCTTATGTTAATCATTGGGGAAGATGAAAGCGAGTCTGAGCCGTAGTGTTCTCTACAATCTTTTCTATGCTCTATAGCTACCCAGTCTGTAGTTTCTCGACTTCTCCTCATTCTGTGTTTTTGGTTTCAATTAAGTTCATTTGGACATTCCTTGAGCTTAATTCTGCTTATAACTCAACTTGAACTAGATTTGTGCTTAAAATTGATTCACTTGTTGAGGAGGAGTTTGAGAACCTGTTTCATGCATTGCATATAGACTTCATTTTCTGTTTTATGAGCTTTGTCTATTATGCAAATGAGCTATTATTCATGCTATGCACCATGCTACTTTTATGAAGAAAAATGCTAGCTTAGATATGTACAAGTTCAGTTTGATTCGTCTTGCTAAGCTTGTTAAAAATTGAAAATTAAAGCTTTAAATGAAAACTTGATGAAACATGTTGCTTTTACATGCTATGTTTCTTCTCTAGGTGCATATGCCATTATTTGTGTAATTTTGGATTTCTACTAGAGTCCCTATAGCAACTTGGGTGAAGCTAGGTTGATCCATACTTAAGTCCTTCATATGCTCATAAATCTAAATGGCAAAATGGAAAAAAAATTGACTCTTTTATACAAATTGATCTCAACACTTTGCATTTATGAGATAGCTTCCCATTGCACTTGGGATGAACTTGGAATGTATCGTGTATGATGAAGACCATTCTCTTAAGAGTTCCTCTTGAGATGGTCGACTATGGCTTGAGTCAATCATTTATAAAGTGAAAATAAGAAAAAAAAACATAAGTGGGTAAAGAATGCAAATAATGTCAAACATTTGCACCCCACTATGTCATTTGAAGTCTTAAAGCAAAAATTTGCATTAAAGATAAGTGAGCCCGAAAGACCTTGTATGCACATCTAGCTTTCTCAAAGTGTTGAGTAGGTTGAACTCTAGGTTTTTCATTTGATCCATTGTATGACTTTGCTTCTAGTTTAGAAACTATGTTAAGTGTTGCAATTGTAAAATCATGCAAAAAATGACAGAGCCTTATTTGTACTTGCTAGCAAAATTAACATTTGCACTTGGATATGTCTTTGTTTAGCATAATCTGAACTTGAGTAGCTTGGTGTCATACTTTGTCTATATGGTCACTTGGATAATATTCAAAGCTCTTTTAGGATGCATTTCATGCACACACATGTAAAGGGGAGAAAATGCCTTCTTGATGCCTATATTGCCAAAAGGGGGAGAAAACGTAGAAAAGATATCATCAATAGGTAAAAATGTGAATGCATCTTGGTTCTTATGATCTTGGTGAAATCATGCTAATCCTTAAGAATCATAAGCATGTTTGAGCTTTTGTGAGTTTTTATTGGATTTTTAGAGCGTTTGTGGAAAACTTGCTCTTTCTTTGGTTTTGCTCTAAAATCCTTCTTACCAACTTGATCACGATCTCATTCTCTTTATTGGACTAAGTTTGGCTTTGCAATCAAATTGATTTCTTCCATCTTTTTCTAACACAAATTTATGCCTTTTGGATGATTTGTCAATATACTCATCAAGGGGAAGATTGAAAGACCATGTGGAGGTCTACCCATGTTGATGATGAGTATTTGACTGTATCTGAGTTAGGAATCTAATTTATTTTTAGCAATTGGATAATTATTGTATATCATTTTGGAAATTGCTATGTAATGGGTTTCCTTGTTTTTGATGGTTGCAGGACGACGGTGGTAGGTCACGGTGAGGCGGAGGATGACCGGGACTAGGCGAGGTGCGCTGGAGGTCCAGAAGGTCGGGGATCGCCAGAAGATGACCTGAGAAGGAGTCGCTGCAAGCCTAGAAGATAAGTGAACGGCTGAGATGCTAACTTGAAACTGCTCGGATTAAGGAGAGCCATTGGATTGAAGTTTGGAGGATAGAGTAGTGGTCAAGTTAGCTTGAGTGAATCTCAACCCTTGATGAGGTTTCTTGAGGGCCAAGTAGAACTCATCCAAGGGTGGCGGATGACTCAATCTCAACCCTTGATGAGGTTACTTGAGGGCCAAATAGAACTCATCCAAATGTGGAGGATGACATATGAGTAGTATAAATAGAGAGGTAGGGGTAGCTCTCCTCTCCTGAAGGTTTTGTGTGATCCTTTGAGCTTTGACCACCTTATTGTGAGGCTTTGTAAATCTTCCTCCAAAGAAATAAAATTTTACTTCCTTACTTTTCTGAATTTAATTTCAGCATTTACATTATATTTTAAATTCAGCCTTTAAATTCTGCAATTTACATTCTCGCAAGTTGGATTTGCCTCCCCTCCTTCTACTTGCTTTTAAATTCCGTAATTTAATTTCTTGCAATTTACATTCTCGCAAGTTGGATTTGCCTCCCCTCCTTCTACTTACTTGTGCTTCTTGTGCCGAGGATGTATGATTGATGGATGAATCTTCTTTAGATCGTATCCTCATCATCTAGGCAATCCTTTGCAAGAACTCGATCTCTTTGCTTAATCTTTGAAAATTTTTTGTAGATTGCGTTTGAGGTTTTTGTTTCTTATGTTCTTGCTTGCTGTGACAAGTGGGAGAATATCCAAGATAATCTTGATCATGACAATCCCACAAGCAAGTTCAAGACAAAGATTTTCTCTGTTTTGCTCCTTTGCGTTTGAGTGTTTCAAGTGAGGTTTTGGTTGGATTCATTGAGTGGGGAGGAATTTTAATTGTGATCATTCACCCCCTCTGATCGCCATTCCGGTCCTTCATAAAGCAAACTACCAATCATAAAACGATAAAACTTTAAGTCTACCGGTTTACCTCCCTCATTAAGGTCTAGGTGCCCGTTGGATGCCATTGGAGTCTTGATGGGCTTTGCATCCTCTATGTCAAACCTATTGATAGATCCTTCACGTACTTGGTTTGGCTTACGAATGTCCCATTTTTGAGTTGCTTGATTTGAAGTCCCAGGAAGAAACTCAACTCCCCGATCATGGACATCTCAAACTCCATAGACATCATATCACCAAATTCTTTGCAAAAATCTTCATTAGTAGATCCAAATATAATATCATCAACATAGATTTGGCAAACAAAGAATTCTCCATCTATTATTTTAGTGAAGAGAGTTGTATCAACCTTCCCAATTTTGAAACCTTTGAAAGTAGAAAATCTCTAAGTCGCTTATACCATACTCTAGGAGCTTGTTTGAGACCATATAGCGCCTTAGAGAGTTTGTATACATGATTTAGGTGTTTAGGATTTTTAAAACTGGGAGTTGTTCAACAAATACCAACTCGGATATTTGTCCATTTAGAAATGCACTCTTCATATCCATTTGAAATAACTTAATATCAAAACAAGATGCAAATGCAAGCATGATTTGAATAGCTTCTAATCTAGCCACGGGTGCAAAGGTTTCACCAAAATCTAGTCCTTCGATTTGTATGAAACCTTTTGCCACTAATCTTGCTTTATTTCTTACCACAATACCGTTCTCATCTTGCTTATTCCTAAATACCCAATTTGTGCCGATGATGTTGTGATCGTTGGGTCTTTCAAACACATCATTCCGAGCGAAGTTGTTGAGCTCTTCATGCATTGAGTTCACCCAATACAGATCATCTAATACCTCATCTACATGAGAGGGTTCAAAAGAAGAAACAAAAGAGTAATATTCACAAAAAGAAGCGACACGAGATCGAGTTTGAACGCCCTTACTAACATCACCCAATATTTGACCTATTAGATGATCCTTGGAAATTGCCTGATGAACTCTTTGATGTAGAGGCTAAAGTTGTTGATCATCTTCCTTCTCATCCACGTCTATTGGTTGAATTTGACTTGCCGTTGCGGAAGTAGATGGTTCAACTTGAGTAGATGAGGGTTGATCTTCTTTATCTTCCTTTGGCTTGATGTCTCGAAGCGTCATGTTCTTCATTGCTTGTCTCAATCCTTCATCACCTACATCATCCAAATTATCTTGCTCTTCTTCAAAGCCGATAGTCTCATCAAATTCAACATCACATGTCTCTTCAACAAAACCTTTTAGTTTGGTTGAAGAGACGATAAGCTTTAATATTCGATGAATAACCAAGCAAAAAACCGATATCTTAACGACTTTGAAATTTTGAGAGCCGAACACCCTTTTTCAAAATATAACACTTGCAACCGAAAATGCGAAAATAGGAGATGTTCGGTCTTCTTCCAATGAGAAGCTCATAGGAAGTCTTTTTCAAAATACGATGTAAGCAAAGACGATTTGTTGCATGACAAACGGTATTGATATCTTCCGCCCAAAAATTATCAGAAGTACCATACTTATCAAGCATAGTTCTTGCTATTTCAATTAATGTTCGATTTTTCCGTTCTACGACTTCATTTTGCTCTAGAGTGTAGGTAGCAGAAGCTCGTTCTTTATTCCAAATTCATCACAATAATCTTCGATTTTTGTGTTCTTGAACTCGAAACCATTATCACTACGAATTTTCATTATTTTAAAATCAAATTCATTTTGAGCCCTTTTTGCAAAACTTTTGAAAATACCGGAGGCTTCGGATTTCTCATCTAGAAAGAAAACCCAGGTATATTTCGAATAATCATCTACAATGACCAAACAGTAAGAATTGCCCCTAATACTCTTATATGTTGTTGGTCCAAAATAATCCATATGTAAGAGCTCTAATGGTTTTGATGTGGACATGATACTCTTTGAAGAATGAGAACTAGCCACTTGCTTACCGGTTTGGTAAGCACTACAAAGTTTATTTTTCTCAAACTTTACATCTTTCAAGCCCACAACTAGATTATTTTTAAAAAGCTTTTTGAGTTGAATCATCCCAACATGAGCTAGTCTTCTATGGCATAACCAACTCAAAGAGATTTTTGCAATTAAACAAATTCGAAGACATGACTCATTTGAGGTGAAATCAACTAAATACAAATTTCCAAATCTAAAACCTTTGAATACTAATGAATTATCATTTTCTTTAGAAATAACAACTCCATCTCTAGAAAAGATACAATTAAGACCAAGATCACAAATTTGTGCAACGAATAGCAAGTTAAAATTTAATGTTTCTACTAGAGAGACATTTGAGATGGAAAAATCATTTGAGATAGCGATTTTACCCAATCCCAATACCTTTTCTTTGCTATTATCACCAAAAGTGGTCATGTCGTGTTGGCCGCTCCCAACTTCAAATGTGGTGAACATTTTTCGATCGCCGGTCATGTGTTGAATGCATCCACTATCTAACACGCAATGCCGTCCACCAGTCTTGTAGTTCACCTACAAAAGAAAATCAAGCCTTTTTGGTTACCCAAATTTGTTTGGGTCTTAGGAGGTTAGTAACCAAGGCTTTGGGCACCAAAATAGTATTCTTTCTACGGCCAAGTATAGGAGTGCCAACAAACTTAGCAATAATCTTACCATTACTATTTTTATTAAGCACATAGCAAGAATCATAAATGTTATTTTTAAGAGCTTTACCTAATAGACAATCACTTACTATATGCCCTATATCATGACATTTAGAACAAAGCTTCCCATTTGACTTGACAAACTGATGAGCTTTGTTACTTAATTTCTTACCCTTCTTGGGCACGAACCCAAGGCCTTCTTTACTGTAGGAGCATCGTTGGTTGTTCAAGATTTTATCAAGGGTTTCCTTGCCCTTAAAGCATCGATCCAAGCTCTTACATAGCTTGTTCACTTGATCCTTAAGCTCATTATTCTCAACAATTAAATTTTCATGAATGGAAATAGAGCTAGAGCATGAACTCAAAAGCATATCAAATAAATCCTCACAAGAAGTAGATATGCTGGTTTTTGGTATACAACATGAATCAATTTCTAAACTAGGCATATCATCAATAATATTTCAACTAATGCCAACATCAATTTGAGATTTTGAATGTCCCTCGGCAAGGAGAGTCTCATGAGCCTCCTTTAGCTCATCATAAGAGTCCTTGAGGGAGAGAAATTCTTTTCTCAAGGCCTTATGTTTTAACTTCTCTTTGCCAAGGTATTCATTCAAGTCCTCAAGCATATCCATAAACTCATCATAAGTTGGCTCATCATCGTCATTTGATTTTACCTTATGATCTCCTTTTTCCATGAGACAAAAAAGGAGTGACGAATGCCGAAGAAGCCTCCTTGATAGCGACACCGGCAAGACCCTTCTTCTTTGAAGGAGTATCATCTTCGGAGGAGTCGGAATCCGAATACTCTCCTTCGAAATCCCATTCTCCAATGTGGGTCTCGCCCTTGCCATCCTTGTAAAGCTTCTTGAAAAGCTTCTTCTTGCCTTAAAAGAACTTCTTCTTAGGCGACTTGTTCTTGTCATCCTATTTCTTTGGACAATTAGAGGCAATGTGCTCAATCTCGTCACACTCATAGCACCGAATATTTGCATATCGATTGGTTTTAGAGTGTTGTCCCTTCTTGAATTTATGAGGGGCGCTTGAGCTTGAGCACCTCTTCATAAATCTCCTCATTCTTCTTACGACGAGTGCCATCTTCTCCCCGGTGCCATCTTCTTCGGAGTCCTCAAGTGGTTCATCGCTTGACTCCGCTTTCACCTTCAAAGAGATGTTCTTCTTCTTCGAAGAGCTTTGCTCCAAGAGCTCTTCCTTGTCCTTCTTGTAAAGCCCATTCGTAATGAGGTTTCCAAGAAGTCCGATGGGCGTCATTCTTGGCAACTCCGGTGAGTTGAGAAATAACGTCACCAAAGTCTCATACTTGTCCGGAAGTGCCCTAAGCATCTTATGAACAACATCAAGATCGATTAGTGACGCCCTAAGGCCTTTGAGCTCATTCACTATGCTATTTAGCCTTGAGTACATCTCATTGATGTTCTCATGGGGTAACATAATGAAACTCTCATATTTTATCAGAAGCATATGCAATTTGGCCCCTTTAATCGAGGATGTTCCCTCATGAATTTCTGAGAGGGTGGTCCAACTCTCATGAGCGGTGTCAAGGTTACTTACTCGATTGAACTTATCCGCGTTCAAGGCTCCAAACAGAGCATTCATTGCTTGAGCATTGAGATGAGAATTTCGCTCTTCTTGATCATCCGTGAGTGTGGGGTTTAATCCGGTAGCGAAACCCTCATTTACAATCCAAAATATGCTTGGGCTCATGGCTTTGAGAGAAACTGACATATGTATTTTCCAATACGCATAATTTGTGCCATCAAAGAAATGTGCCTTTCCTATGGATACCCCGTCGCTACCCATCATTTAATCTCTAGGCGGTAAAGCCCCAAAAGAGAGTCCAAGCTCTGATACCACTTGTAGTATCAAGGATAACTAACTAGAGGAGGGTGAATAAGAGGTTTTTAAAATTCTTCGGCTCTAATTGCAATAAATAAATTGTCTAAGCACGAATTGCAATTTTAACAATTAAAGCCTAAATACTCTAGGTTTTAATAAGTGCACCAACAATCTAGGTCTAAACAACAGAACAATCCTAAGAACAAGATCAAGGCACTAAAATAGCTAGGAATTTAAATTGCACACAAGGATGAGAAAATCAAACCACAAAGAAGAGAATGACACAAGAATTTGTCCCGTGGTCTCAAAGACTTGCCGGTCTCCCCAAATCCACGTTGAGGAAGCTCGATCAACTTCAAGCCAGCTCCAATCATGTGAGCCTCCCTCGATCATTTTGGTAGTTCTTCCCCGCTCCGGATGGGCGAACTCCGACCTTCACAAGCTTGCCAGGGTTTCTCACAATCTCCGTTGAGAAACTCACCACGTACAATCGCCTCCAAGCCGTCTAGGAGGCAGCAACCTCCAAGAGTAACAAGTCTCGACGCTTGCTTGAGATCGTTTCAAGTGTCTAAAGGCTCAACACTAAATGCAACACTTAAAATTGCTCTTAACTCTCTCAAAATGTGAATTTGATGCACACAAGAGTATTGGAGACTTGTTATAGCCCAAGAATGATCAATGAGGTCCAAGAGTTGCTCTAGAATGCAGGTGAGGAGTAGTTATAACCTCCACCAACCAAAACTAGCTGTTGGAGCAAAATGATGTAAGAAATCAGGATTTTCGGTGCTATCGCCCATGTAGGGCCGGTAGCACAGGGCTCCAACCCAACGGTCGGCTTAGTGCATTCAATGCACTGTCAGAGCCCGTTGCTCAGATGGTCCGGTGCTACCGCCCAACTAGGATCGGTAGCATCGGGCCCTTTTTATTTTTACTATGCTCGAAAGGGTGCTCCCTAGAATTTCTGCACCGGTCATGTGCCTGGTGCTACCGCTCGCTCGGTAGCACCGGGCTACCATAGGCGGTAGCACAGGACTGCCAATCCGCCCAAAAACACTCTCTCTGGAATTTACACACTGCCCTCGGGGCCAGTGCTACCGCTCGGCCGGTAGCACCAGCCTCTCAGAGGCATTTCTAATATGCATAAGGCTTTTCAAATTGAGTTTGAATATGACTTCAAGTGAGCATAAAATTGAGCCTTTAAACCCTAAACGACGTCAAGGTAATTGTCAGGACCCCTCTTAATAGTACGGCACTATTTCTAGTAATCCGATCTTTTCTCCCAAGCTCCGAGATCGATAAAAACTATAAAAGTCCTTAACATTATATCTTGGTCATTTAGCTTGATGCGTTGATCTTCCTTTTTGCCATTTTCATGCTCCCACGATCTCCGAACTTAGGACTAACCTATTTTCAATGATCTCAAAAGAAAATATTAGTACTTTGATCGTGATTGTCATTAATTACCAAAATCAAATCGAATTGGGGGCCTAGATGTTTTCAGCCACCCAACGTGCTGCCATAGCGGTGGGCCTGCCGCCGCTTCTGCGTCCTTTGAATTCCTCCACGACATTCTAATTGCTCATCTGTAGTTATCGCTCTGGCACCCACCGTCCTCCTTCGATCTGTGGTTTGCAGTATCATCATTGCCCCGCCGCCGTCATCACCCACCACTGATCCTCCGCCGCCCTAGCCTCCCTCTAGATCTGGATCCCGGTGAACTCTAGCCCTAACTCGGTGATCCACCGTCGAAACTTATCGTCGCCATTGTTTGAGAGGAAGAACCCGTCGACCAGAGCACTAATCTCCAAGTAAAATCGTAAGATAAAAATTATACTATTTTTCAAAAAAAAAACATTCGATGGTTCTTTAGCAGTTCGGGGTACCGGCAGGTAACTACTGTACAGTGTAGACAATACACACCATGCCATACCTCCTCTCTCTCGGCTCTTCTCTTTCCTTTTTGACAAGAGAATTCTTACTCCATTTTTCTACTGGGACTGCAGAATCTGCAGTGGGAAGAAGACACTACTACAGAATCAGTGATCTTTGCCGTCATATCACTGTCGATTCATCAAAAACTGACAGTAATAATATTATCATTGCCGGCTCGGATGGAAAACCGACAGTAACAGCTTTTTTCTGATGAATCGGCAGTGATAAATCCCTTATTATTGTCGGTTCGTGTCCGAACCGGCAGTAATACTATCACTGCCGGTTTTTAGAATAATCGACGGTGCTGATATTTTTTGAAAAATCGTAACTTTTTCATACGGAGTCGGATGGAGATAAAATTTATATGAAAATTGTAGCTCTCGACGAGATCTAAAACTTTGTAGTTGAAAACTTTTTATTTGGAGTACTTTAAATATCCAAAATATGGTATCACTGCTAGTTGGCGGTTCGTATTCCCAACCGGCAGTAATAATGCTGTCAACCATTTTTCAAAAAATCATAACTTTTTCATATGGAGTCGGATGGAGATAAAATTTATATGAAAATTGTAGCTCTCGATGAGATCTACAACTTTGTAGTTGACAATCTTTCCATTTGAGTTCATTTAGATATCCAAATAATCATCAAAAGTTTCGGAGACATCGGAACAAAAGGAAAATATATCCTATACTAGTTTAGGAATAAGTGATAGGTGAGACGGTAAGGTGGGCTCGCGCGAGGCAGCAGATCGCGAGTTCGAGTCCTAGCAACCACACGAGCGCGAAAATCGCGTGACTTGTGACGCGCGCTCGTGCGTAGAATACGGGGTGGTCGGTCCGGATGCAAATAAATTTTTTATTTATTTTACCGAGTGATTTACGAACCGGACTATTACTGCCGGTTCGCATACAAAACGACAGTGATACCGACATCACTGCCAGTTCTAGAACCAACAGTGATAGTCGGACTGTCACTGCTGACTAAACACTGCCGGTTCTAAAATCCGGCAGTGATGCCAGTTTGGAATCGACAGTGATATGATGTTCTTAGTAGTGAGAGGGTGTACCTCTCACTCAAGTCTTCACAAGAAACTAAAAATTATCTCAGACCGTGGGTGGGGCCACGCCTGCACGGTTTATTGCTTCTGTTGCTGTATTGTACTCAAACGGTGTATGAATGTATTTTGCTATATTTTGTTGCACCCTTACACGAACAGTTAGGCCCTTAGGGCTGATTTTGAACTGAATTTTGTTTTACAGGATGTTTAGCCTTTACAAATATTTTCCATGGATCCTTGCCAAATTCCTGGTCTCCAGGCGAGGCTTCAAGCCTTTGGATAGACCGGGATTTTTTGATCTATCCAAATAATGCCTTAACGTGTGATGTCTTGGATCTGTACGTATATTTGGCTAAAACTTTTGTTACTAGTACAAGGTGATCCCTTGAGACGATGTTCTAACTATGACGGAGACATATTTTGGCCAAAATTTGCTTATGTTCCAGAGACGTCCATTTCAGCGTACAAGTATTGTAACGTGCGCAAACCTGTGACCTCTCTCTACCATCATTCCATTGCTTGCTATCACGTTATCTGTCTTTTGGTTTGTGATTTTCTGTAAATTCAAACCATATATAGCTTTCAATCACGTTTTAAGCTCAGTAATTTTCATAATCATGACCTCATCACGTGTAGAATGGAAACCACGAGTCCGTCACTCAAGAATCAAGATGACGACGGTGTGCGTTACGTTCCAGCCGTTTCACAAGAAAGGTTATAAAAAATTATGTCAAATTGTCTACAAACCTAAGGAACTAATGCCACCTTTGTAATTCAGTTGCCTCAGAACTCAAATTATCTTCCATTTGGTATATAGTTTTAACTCAACTAGTGGACTCTTGATTGATCAACACTGAAATATTTTTTTGTAAAAAAAAATGATCAGAGCACTGGCATTCATTAAAAAAGAAAACAATAACAATCGAGCTATAAACCCGCACACACGCACGCTTGCACACGGCTCCCGCAGAGCCTGTGTTGAGCCGCACTCGAACGCAAGCCGGCTAGACGCGCGCCTTGTGCCCTGACCAACCGAGCTAGCTTGGCCTTCTTAACACTGAAATATGGTAGTTGATGCCACAAAATGACACCTTATTTTTCATGTAACCAATGTCAACATGTACATATGTGCAGATTTGAGGCATCTAGCCACATGTCGTTACTCCAAATATTTGCCTCCTAGTGGGCACATAATTTCACATGGAGACCTAAAGACTCGGTACAGTGCTCACATAGTACAATTATACAAAGAACACGATTGAAAGAAACCCTAAACCTACCAAGTCCCTTTGCTGAGGCCATGGAGGGCGGTCCATTGGGTCCTGCATGAGGGGGCTCAAGGCACTGTGGACAACTAAACCCTATTTGATTTGTTTGTACTGGGGTTCCATAGAATATGGCCCCATCTCGTTTCAGGCTTGGACAGTGGTTGGGGTCCCAAACCTAGTTTTTTCTTGTCCATTGGCTAACTTGCAGGGTTTTGGACGTTTAGTTTATTCCAATTTGAGGATAAAATGGTTAACTGAATTTGTTCACGTTAGGCTTGTGTTAGCTGGCCTCTCTAAGAAAAAGCTAGTCATACATAGTTATATTCGGTATGTGATACGACTGTCAACCTTGGAATAATTGCATTAAAAAGAATTTCAAGGATGTACCTGTTGCTTGAAACGGAGGGGGAAAAGAAAGAACTTTACAGGATATGAATCCTTTAGGGAAAGCTACAAATTTCCTTTAGGGGTGTTGCGCCAAAAACGTGAAGATGGATCTATCGGCTACAACACACCAGACGAATACCGAGTTCTGAGGTTCGAAGCGTGCCAATCGATTTGATCCTGCAATCGGTAAGAAAAATATAAAATTCGCTCAAAAGCCGATCTCGTAAGGAAATCGGCTTAGATCTAATCAACTACAAGCCGATCAGATCGAAGGTAATGGTAAGTCTAATTAGCCGATTAGAACTAACCAGATGATAGAGGTAGATCTATTCCAAAAAAAGCGATGCGCAACAAGATCGGAGAAAATCAAACCTGATTGGCGTAATCGAAGGTGATCAACAATTGGCAATGCGCAACTTTATTGATCAAATTAGATTACAAGGAAGAATCTAAATTACAGAGGCTACTCCTAGTCGACAGAAAAATAAAAGAGTAAATACGAGTTGTTTGATTGATTGTGTTGTTGTCTTCGCTGGGCTATGGCCATCTTTTATAGCCATCTGTATCCATATCCGATACGCTGACTGGCATGATTCGTATCGGCCTTAATTCGAATATCTCCTTTCATCTTTAGATGAATATCAGTCATATCCCAACTTTAAACTTCCTTTCCTATACTCGATACCGACTAAAAATCCTCCTGATTCTTAACCTGATAATTCCGTTACGTCTTTCCAAAACTTGCTGCAAACATATACCCCCCCCCCCCCAAATTTTTGGAAGACAACTTGTTATTTTCTAAAAATCTCTCTTATCGGCTTATTTCTCCATCGGCTTTGTCACAATATTTTCATCAGTGACTGCTCCATTTATGGTGTCGTAAAAATCTCGATATGCGCATCGTGCATTTTAACTACACACATCCCTTCAATATATTTCCCGTCGTTTCATCTTTTTACCTCCCTTATAAATATGAGGCTCCCATAGTGTCATTCTTACACTTTCAAGCTCTCAGAACACCTGCAATCGGCTGCTTCATCTCGGCTAACAAGTCTTCAGCGCTCGTCTCCTCTTGTTTTTCAATCGGCTTTCCCCCGAGATCGACTGAATGGATTCCACCCAGGTACTCCTTCCGATCCCTGATAGCAATGACCAATTCTACCTAGGACTGGTAGGAAGTTTAGATACTCATACAGTTATAAACGAAAAAGTCCCTCGTCTCCCATTGTTAGCTGCTAATTATATTATAGAGGGTTGGAGTAAGAGCTTTAGGGCTTGGATGACAGCACTCAAAGGATGGAAGAGCTGGTACAATCTGGTAGCTGCCCAGAAGAGAGAGATATGGGAAAGAATAGGGATAGCCGAGTGCCTCCCTCTTTGCTTAGCAGATCCAGTGGCCAATGAGCCCTTAGTGGCCACGGCTTGCTATTTCTGGTCGGATACATTTAATGCTTTTATGTTTCGCACCGATCTCGTCGGCCCAACCCTCCCAGACGTGGCTCAATTATGTTGCCTAAGGCCGGACGGAGAGCAGATATCGACTTATAGCGCCAAGCCCAAGTACAAACTCATCAGGTTAAAAGGTGAAGGATGTGCCAAGTATATCAGCAATAACAACAAAGCGCGTGGGTCAGTATCGGACGAAGAACATATTGCTTTTCTCAACCTCTCGCTAGATCGGTATCTGTTCTGTGGTGCTTCTCTTGAGCCGACTCAGGTGTACCATACCATAGCAGAGCAACTGGTATAGGGTCGTTGGCTAGCCCTAGGAAAGATGCTTTTGGGAGCGGTATACCAAATGATGAATGTAATAAGGAGTCGACTTTTCACGGGGTTTGCTGGTTTCTCTGTCGGCAACATAGGCGATCCTCTTTGGTTTATTCAGATCTAGTTGTACTGCCTGTTCAGTCGATCATTCAACTTGAATCCTTTAGAAGACACAGTATTTCCACGAGAAGACACTCCCGAGGGTGAGATTTCTTAATTCAGAGCCAGCCGATCATATGGCGAAAGATTTATGATGTGCTCTGGGAATGAGACAAGGATTGAGCCCATCGGGTCAAGAAAGTACCTGGCGTTCTTCCTTCAACTCAACAATAAAGACTTCAAGCAACAGGACTTCTTCAGTTATAGCGGAGTAGCCGATTTTTCATGGCCATCATTCTTGCACCTAGAAGCTGATAGTTCTTTGATGCCTTAAGAGACTTTGAACTTTTACAAGATTTTCATCTCTCCGAGTATTCTTCACGTCAGCCTTAATATGAGAAATCGGACATTTCAGCCATCCTACGAATTTTACCACCCCTCTATCTATGCCAGGCAGCTGGGCTTCTGGCAAGTGATCCCAAGTCTCCCACTGCTTGATCAGTTGCAGCCAATAGCTTGCGTTCGCAACGCAGTCGCGGCTAACATAGTACTGGAGATAGCCGACGAGCTACAAATTAACAACCTACCACATTTCGTCCTGAAAACTCGTCGAGCAGGACACTTTTCTTCTTGGTGGTTATCAATCGCAGACCACTGTTCTTGGAGAGAACACCGTCGACTGTTATTAATGCATTTTCCCCAAATCTACCTGAGCCGACGGTAGCATCTGACAGCGATTCAAGCGACGAGTCTAGCTCCTCTGAGTATACTAACACAAGTTTAGTAGACATTATCGGCGAGGTATCAGCTTGAATAAGTTCTCCGTTATTCATACTTGTAATAAATTCAAGTACCCTTTTACTAATCGGTTTAAATTTTCCTTTTTAGACTAAAGCGGTTGGGAAGAAACCAGCCTCGGAACCGTCGGGTAGAAGCCATCAAACCAAGAGGCCGCGTCAGTTGACTGGTCTGACGGGCTATATTTCTGGCTCATTGGGCATCCAAAGACCCTCGCTATCGGAGTTAGAGAAACAGCAACAGCCTAGTAAGTATTTTCTTTAATCAGCCAATGCTTTATCCCGTATAAAAACTAACACTTAGCCGATCATTTCTAGAAAAGAAGCGTGCCAAGTCCGTGAAGAAACCCGCTAACAGAGGTGCCAAGCCTCAGGAACAGAGTGGTGAAAGCCTCCCGCCTTCTCCTCACACATCGGCTACGAGAGTGGTAAGTTTTTCCTTCGCAAATTTTGAAACTGATAAATGTATCAATCTGTCGGCTTAACTTACTTTTAATCCATTGTTTTTGTCAACTCCTTCGGTGCAAGCAGCTACTATTCTGACCGATTTGCTTACGGCCTCTTATGAGATAAAACAAAAACTGAAAGATATAGATAACAAATCGCAAGATATTAAATCTCTTATCCATGTACTCATAATTAAGGAGCGCATGGCAAATGCTGAGCTGGGAGAAGCCAAAGATGAGCTTATAGAGATAATATAAAGGTTTCTAGTATTTAATTTGACGTGATAACTGATAATATACCAAAACAACCTATTTTCACAATAAAATGATCGTTTTTATAGGGATTAAGAGATATGCCTGAAAGTCAATCAATTATCAGTGTCAAACAAATGGACACTGTGCTGGAGCTGTGGAACTACAAGGACAATCGAAAAGCCTCTGTTGCGAAAGTTGTGGCACATATGGTGGCAGACATGGGAAAATACTAAGGTCTCTCTTTGTCTTGATACATCAAATAATGTTATTTGTATGATTATTGATATTTGTGGTATCATATATTTTCAATGTATTGTCACATGAAATTATTTTAGCTAGTTTATTGTATACTTATAACCTAACAAGAAATACTTCAGACACAATTTAACTATAAAAACGACTGCTCTTGTGCCAAGAAGTATGTGTCTTATATCATTGGACAATCTCTGTGATACTCTAGATGCAATTGTTTGGGACAAAGAGCCTTCTACTGGGACGTCAAGGCAGCCTGAGGAGAGTTACGTTAAAGGATTATGCTACTGATTTCTGCATTGAGTATGTATCCATAAATTAACACTGTCAATAGTTTTGTGAATGTGAATATACCGTAAATTTGTCAATATGTGAGTATACTGTGAATGTGAATATACTGTGAATTTGTCAATTGTGCATATACTGTTATTTTGTGAATATATTGTGAATGTGTCAATTTATGAGTATACTGTGAATCTGTGAATTCCTGATGATGTTCCAGAAAAATAAACTAGGATTTATCTCTATCGGTTCCATGGCACAATTTCTTTTTCGCAAATTTCCTGCCCACGAACCACTTGCGTGGGCCTCCCGTCCTTATAAATACTAACAGTGGCCATCGCTTCCGGTACGCATCCAACACGCAGAGAGAAATGTCGCACTCACCGTTGGCCGGGGAGGAGGCCTTCCTCGGCACGACGGGGGAAGACAGCAGTGACTCCAAACTCTTCACACTCCTCTTCGGCACCCCTCCCCCTTTGGAAACCCTAGGCGTCCCGTCTCGTTGCGTTGCTCGCTCGCCTCCCTCAATGTTATGCTTGTTCGGCATGATCGTGGGAGTTAATAAAAAAAATTACACCATCCAGTGTTTTTAAATTTAGGGGGATAGTTTGGTTTTAGGTTCAGGGATCGTGCCCTGGGCATCGCCTGCTTAGAATTGCGATTCGGTCCTAATCCGTTTGGTTCTTCTCGAGTTCGTTTGTTTCCCCATTCCGCTTTGATTTGTTGTGGCCAATTTAGTCCGTTTATTTCGGATTAATTAATTCTCTTATTTACCCGGTACATTTGCATATCAATTGTTATTTTTAAAAAAGCAAATAGAAATCACGTCTACTTGATGTGTGACGTGGTTCACCTGCTAGATTCCGAAACACGAGCACTAGATGAGCATGCAAACACGGCCGTGGATTGCCTCACGGCAGACATGTCGCAGCAGGTGCAGGACGCCCTCCAGAGCATGCTGAAGATGGCGGGCGAGATCGAGCAGTGCGGCGGCGAGATCGAGGCGGAGATCGAGCGGGCCAAGGAGGGCGTGGCCGACAAGGGCAGGGTGCTCGAGGACTACAGGGAGCGGTTCCAGAAGGCTGCGCTCAAAATCCTGAGCGGCGCCGGCGGCACCTGAACTGCCTCGATCAGTGAATCGAGACCACCACCCCCGGTAGCTTCTACCTGCTGTAGATCACAGTTCGTGCAGGGCTCAAGATGGAACAGCCAGTAGCACACTCCCACTGCACATGTGGATGTCGCCAATTGTTTGCTTAGCCATTCGGACCAGCGCAGTAGGGATAGTAGTAAGACAGAAGCAAAGGTACAGCCGTGTAGTGTAGCTGTGTAGGTACGTGTGTTCTGATGAGTACAAGCATGATCTACCAAGTGTCAACGCAGAGCTGATGCTGGTTACAGGAGTAGCAGTACTGCAGTAGTATTGGAAGCTTGAGCAAAATTAGCCCTCCCGCAAAATTGAACCGTGCATGTCTAGCCTTATGTATATATTTTTTAAAAAATCTAGTCTCTCACATATATTTTTACAAAAATAGTCTCCTCCTCCAACGCGAAAGGCACGATAGACGATACGTATCCTCTGCTGCGCTCCTCGAGCGCAGGAACGAGTCAACATCGTGGCAACCTAAGGGAGCACGGGACAGGGGAGCGCGGCAGGACGCCATCCGTGCCCGCGGGTCATGGCCGCCGCTTGGCCGCTTGCCCTACTACCCACGTGCGCCATGCGCTGCTGTGCTTGTGCGCACTCCCGTGGAGCCAGCTCAGCTCTGCGCTCCTTGGGCGCTCTTTGGGTGCGGTAGGGCACATGTGTCTCTTGCCATGCCTTTCACAGTGAGAAAATGATTATTTTTGTAAAAACATATGAGTGAGTTAGATTTAAAAAAACAATATATATGAAACTAAATATGTATAGTATTCCCGGTGAAATAAATTTGACCCATTACCGACCACGGGAGAAACGGCATGCTCCCTGACTGCAGCTAGAGGCAACAGCACCGCAACTACCGGGAACTCAGCAGGTGTGAGGTGTGTAGCCCCACTCAGGGTTCACAAAACCGACAAAAATGTAAATTTAAAAACCGAACGGTAAACCGTGGAGATCAAATGTAAATTTAAAAATTTTGAAGAAATTTAGCATAAAGTCTTAAAAAATATGAAACTTTTTGTGCGAGGTCCTGAGGAAATGTTAATGATGTTATAAAATTTTCATATGATTATCAGACTTGTGTACTTTTTAAAAATTCTGACAGTGATACTGTCATAATATATTCTCTTCACTTTTTTATTTTCTAGGGACACAAAATGAAGTCTAATATTTCTTAAACTTTTTTGTGATGTTATAACATAATTAAAATTATGTTGTAAAATTTTCAAATGATGTTCAGATATGTGTATTTTTAAAAAAATCATGAAAGTACTATTATCATTGTATATGCTCTTCTGTTTTTTTATTTTATGTACTAAATGAAGTCTAATATTTATGAACATTTGAGTATATATTCCTTTGGCACTAGTTATGGTTACATTAAAATTTTAGAATATAACAAATCTTTTAAATATTTATAAAAATCTCACAGTGTCTTTGTTCTTTTTTATTAATTGTTGTTTTGGATTATTTTAGAAGAAATAAATGATTTTAAAAATTGTTTAAATTTCTTTAAGGTGTTTGATAGATTAATTGGGATTTTTTTGTAATTTTTTCAATTTTTTGCAATTTTTCAATTTTTTCTTGCATTTTCACAATTTTTCCTTTTGTCGTCGGTTTTCAACCGGTTTTCAGTTTTTTTGAATCGGTTTAACCACTTGTTTTACTTTCACAAACCGATCAGTTTTTACCGAATTTCGATCGTTTTTCACGAAAAACCGATGCTTCGAATACAAAATAAAAAAGTGAAACTTGTCCCACCGCCCAGCACCAGATCGCAGCATGCAACCACCACAGCACCTGTCCACAGCAGCAACCTGCTGTAGGTCCCAACGGCAGCAAGCTAGTTACTAGATCTTGAACCGGCTCTTGATATCTAAAATTGATGATTTAGTGTATATTTGGTTTCAAATTAACTTTGTTGTGTCTAAACTTAGAAGTACTATAGATAGGCTTGTAAACGAGTCGAACTTGAGCGAGTCTGGCCTGTCAAGCTCGAGCTCAGTCTGGACCCAGGCTCGAGCTCGGCTCGATCCAAGTTCTAGTAGGCTCGAGTAAGCTCAGCAACAGTAAGTAATTCAATATGCACTATTTTTCAACAATAAAAAAATATTTAAGCTCGAACTCAGTTCGATTAGCTCGATAAAAGTTAATGTATAATAATATTTAACAAGTAATTTATAAAATTATCAGGCTCACGAGCCTGGGACTAAGCTTCAGTTCAGCTCGTTTGGAGTTCGAACCGAGCTCGAACAGCTCACGAGTCTCGAGCTTTTTTTTACAGCCTAACTACAGATTCTTAGATGGATGTTTGGATTAATGCCATAACTATTAGCTTGTCATATTTTTTTAGCTCCACATTTTATATGTCATAGGCTTAATTTTTTTATCACATTTATGACGTTGAATTGTATTATCATAAAAGTCTAAGATTAATTTAAACCAAATAGACGCTTAATCACCCCTCGCATGGAGTATTTACAAACGTGCGTGTCAATGGCCTTCCAGCTCAGCAGCAAAAGCCTATCAATTGTCGATGATGCTTGCTGCTGTCGGGGTCAGCAGCAGCCAGCAGGTAGGTGCTGCTGCTACGCTCAGATAATGCAGTACATACGTGTCACATATGGTGCTTGTCTGTAATTATCACAGTGAAGTGTGATGCTATCGTACCAGTTTCTAAGATTGTATTTGTTTTTATTTTTTATTCTAGATCCTAGATTTAAAAGTAGAATAAAAAATAAATAGCTCGATTCTAGGAATTGATTCTTACAATCCGACCCACCCATATACACTAGAATCTACAATCCACTTCATATATGCTTTTAGATTTCAGTTTTTGAATAATCTGTTTTTCTATAACCACAATCCAGAATTAGCTTTTAGAGAATCCAAAACAAAAACAAACTGGCCTAAGTGCGTTGGAGGAGCGACTAGCCTACCAGAGTTTCATGTTTTTTTTCCTTTGAAAAATAGCAAATATTTTCCACGCAACTTGCACCGGTACTGATAGATACTGCGATGTGCATGTTTATACGGAAACATAGAGTTGTATTTGGTATATAGATTTAATAATTACGATGAAAATACAGTTGTATTCTTTATACAACTGTTACAGTTCTTATCTCTCTTGTTTAATCTGTATCGTTATAATAGAAATCCATCACAACTAATAGTGTAGATTTTTTTCCGGATTAATATGATAAATTTTATCCTTAAGAGCGAATATAGTGGCTTTTTTCTCTATGTTTTAATAATATATTGGATAGAAGATGCAGAATTTTTAGAAGATGCCTGAACATGCCATGAATGGTGTCGAAAGAGAGAGGAGGGGGAAGGGGAATGGTCAACAGCAGCAGTGAATTGGGTCAAAGGGGGACACACAGTCACACACACAGCGCATTCGGAGAGCCAGAAGTTGGCTCTGACTTCTGGGTCCCACGCGGAGGAGCAAGATAAGCGAATGACATGTGGGGCTTTGTTGTTACCCACGTTTTCGCAAAGATAAATGGTTTTTGCAGACCCTTAACAGCAAGCATTTGACGAAGCGGATGACAACGGTAGCATGGAGTGAACGGAATTTGCAACTTAGTCCTTGTTCGACAGAGATTTAGATTTCAGCTTCACCTCAGATCTAAAACTTGTAGGCTAACATAAAATGAATTAAGTTTATATTTTTAGTCTAAAATGTAAACAAGATAACTCATCTAAACATTCCTAATATACATACAGCTCCAGCTCCACGGATCTGATAGAGCTAGAAATACCCAGCTCCACGAGATCTACGAATCTGGTGGAGCTAGAGCTTTACCAAACACAGCCTTAATACACGGAAGAAATAACCGCTTATCGGTGGTAGATTGTGGAATCGAGAGTTAATATGATAAATTTTATCTCTTAAAGAGCGAATATAGTGGCTTCTTTCAGTACGTTTTAATAATATATTGGATAGAAGATGCCGGAACAAGCCATGAATGGTGTCGAAAGAGAGAGGAGGGGGAAGGGGAATGGTCAACAGCAGCAGTGAATTGGGTCAAAGGGGGACACACAGTCACACACACAGCGCATTCGGAGAGCCGGAAGTTGGCTCTGACTTCTGGGTCCCACGCGGAGGAGCAAGATAAGCGAATGACATGTGGGGCTTTGTTGCTACCCACGTTTTCGCAAAGATAAATGGTTTTTGCACACCCTTAACAGCAAGCATTTGACGAAGCGGATGACAACGGTAGCATGGAGTGAACGGAATTTGCAACTTAGTCCTTGTTCGACAGAGCTTTAGATTTCAGCTTCACCTCAGATCTAAAACTTGTAGGCTAACATAAAATGAATCAAGTTTAAATTTTTAGTCTAAAATGTAAACAAGATGACTCATCTAAACATTCCTAATATACATACAGCTCCAGCTCCACGGATCTGATAGAGCTAGAAATACCCAGCTCCACGAGATCCACGAATTTGGTGGAGCTAGAGCTTTACCAAACACAGCCTTAATACACGGAAGAAATAACCGCTTATCGGTGGTAGATTGTGGAATCGAGAGTTAATATGATAAATTTTATCCCTTAAAGAGCGAATATAGTGGCTTCTTTCAGTACGTTTTAATAATATATTGGATAGAAGATGCAGAATTTTTGGAAGATGCAGGAACATGCCATGAATGGTGTCGAAAGAGAGAGGAGGGGGAAGGGGAATGGTCAACAGCAGCAGTGAATTGGGTCAAAGGGGGACACACAGTCACACACACAGCGCATTCGGAGAGCCAGAAGTTGGCTCTGACTTCTGGGTCCCACGCGGAGGAGCAAGATAAGCGAATGACATGTGGGGCTTTGTTGTTACCCACGTTTTCGCAAAGATAAATGGTTTTTGCAGACCCTTAACAGCAAGCATTTGACGAAGCGGATGACAACGGTAGCATGGAGTGAACGGAATTTGCAACTTAGTCCTTGTTCGACAGAGATTTAGATTTCAGCTTCACCTCAGATCTAAAACTTGTAGGCTAACATAAAATGAATTAAGTTTATATTTTTAGTCTAAAATGTAAACAAGATAACTCATCTAAACATTCCTAATATACATACAGCTCCAGCTCCACGGATCTGATAGAGCTAGAAATACCCATCTCCACGAGATCTACGAATCTGGTGGAGCTAGAGCTTTACCAAACACAGCCTTAATACACGGAAGAAATAACCGCTTATCGGTGGTAGATTGTGGAATCGAGAGTTAATATGATAAATTTTATCCCTTAAAGAGCGAATATAGTGGCTTCTTTCAGTACGTTTTAATAATATATTGGATAGAAGATGCAGAATTTTTAGAAGATGCCGGAACAAGCCATGAATGGTGTCGAAAGAGAGAGGAGGGGGAAGGGGAATGGTCAATGCAGATGAATTGGGTGAAGGGGACACGATCACACACACAACGCATTCGGAGAGCCGGAAGTTGGCTCTGACTTCTGGGTCCCACGCGGAGGAGCAAGATAAGCGAATGACATGTGGGGCTTTGTTGCTACCCACGTTTTCGCAAAGATAAATGGTTTTTGCACACCGTTAACAGCAAGCATTTGACAAAGCGGATGACAACGGTAGCATGGAGTGAACGGAATTTGCAACTTAGTCCTTGTTCGACAGAGCTTTAGATTTCAGCTTCACCTCAGATCTAAAACTTGTAGGCTAACATAAAATGAATTAAGTTTATATTTTTAGTCTAAAATGTAAACAAGATGACTCATCTAAACATTCCTAATATACATACAACTCCAGCTCCACGGATCTGATAGAGCTAGAAATACCCAGCTCCACGAGATCCACGAATCAGGTGGAGCTAGAGCTTTACCAAACACAGCCTTAATACACGGAAGAAATAACCGCTTATCGGTGGTAGATTGTGGAATCGAGAGTTAATATGATAAATTTTATCGCTTAAAGAGCGAATATAGTGGCTTCTTTCAGTACGTTTTAATAATATATTGGATAGAAGATGCAGAATTTTTGGAAGATGCCGGAACATGCCATGAATGGTGTCGAAAGAGAGAGGAGGGGGAAGGGGAATGGTCAACAACAGTAGTGAATTGGGTCGAAGGGGGACACACAGTCACACACACAGCGCATTCGGAGAGCCGGAAGTTGGCTCTGACTTCTGGGTCCCACGCGGAGGAGCAAGATATGTGAATGACATGTGGGGCTTTGTTGTTACCCATGTTTTCGCAAAGATAAATGGTTTTTGCACACTGTTAACAGCAAGCATTTGACGAAGCGGATGACAACGGTAGCATGGAGTGAACGAAATTTGCAACTTAGTCCTTGTTCGACAGAGCTTTAGATTTCAGCTTCACCTCAGATCTAAAACTTGTAGGCTAACATAAAATGAATTAAGTTTATATTTTTAGTCTAAAATGTAAACAAGATGACTCATCTAAACATTCTTAATATACATACAGCTCCAGCTCCACGGATCTGATAGAGCTAGAAATACCCAGCTCTACGGATCTTATAGAGATAGAAATACCCAGCTCCACGAGATCCACGAATCTGGTGGAGCTAGAGCTTTACCAAACACAGCCTTAATACACAGAAGAAATAACCGCTTATCGGTGGTAGATTGTGGAATCGAGAGTTATTCAATGGAAAACAATATATTTTCTCAACAGAAAGACCCTGGGACTAATCTATACCCCTTTATAATGCACCTAAACAATTTTTTCTACATCCATCCAAAATAATGCACCTCATTAGAGATGGCCCAATGTTCGTGCACCCAGCAAAACGTCCCCAGAAACTTGTATTCATCAAAATGAACGTCTCAGATCTTTCCTCAGTTTTACTCACCCACATCCGATGGCCATTATTTAGTGTGTCTAATCATCCCTGTGGCCCACAACTGACCTCCCCCACCTACATATTTGGAAGGAGAGCGAATCAAACAAGGAAATAAATGAGGAGGATCCACATGCAAGGAAACCAAACTTGAATTTTTTTACTGGCCAAAATTGTACGTACTACATATTTTGAAGGAGGGTGAATCAAACAAGGAAATAAACAGGGAGGATCCGCATGCAAGGAAACAAGACTTGAATTTTTTATTGTCCTGGCATTGTGATCGTATTTTTCCGAATATGACCCTTCTCGAGATTTTTTACGGATCTAGCCGATAGAGCCTAATTTGTATACGGAGAGAGCTGAATTTTTTTTTTTTTATTTTTATCTAAGGAACCAACGGTCTATGAGTGTCGCTTAATTTTTTCAATTTTTCTCGCGGAACCGGTACGGTGAAACCTTTATTTAATTTTATCTTTTTTCCTTACGGATCCAATGATCGGCGAGCGCAGTTTATTTTTCCATATTTTTCCGAAATCATCCCTGTGACCCACAACAGACCTTCCCTCACCTCCGGCATCAACAAGGAAAAGGAAACAAACGTCTTGGAATCAAGGAAAAGGAAACAAGCATCCTGGAAAAGGAAAGAACCGTACATTACATCTTTGGGAAAAGGAAACGGGAGATAGGCGGACAGTAGGGAGAACGCAGTCCGCAATGGCTCCACGGTTGTCATCGGTGGCTTTTGTGTGGCGAGGTTTCTTTGTCACGACCTACATGACGCGGTCTCTCGGCAAATTTATAATTTAATTTTTTTTGAAAATAATTTTATTAAGTACAAAATAATTGAAAGTTTTTTTTGAGAATTTTTCTAAATTTTTTTAACCTAATGTGCTATCTTTTCAAAAATCCTTCTATATTTAAAAAAATGAAGGCAACTCACCTGTAGCTTCTTTTAGTCGCATTGCACTGCAGAAGCTTCTTCTCTTCCCTCCCTTCATTAAAGTAAGAAAGAAGCTCCAAAGCTCCATCAATCCCGCACCAAATCTCCTCTTTCCATCTATGGTGTTAATTCCCCAAATTTCGTGCTCTGTTGCCAAAATTTCCTCCCAATCTGATTTGATCCCAAATTATGGTTTCCATAAATATGCTTGTTTGGGACTATAAAGCCGTGAGCTCTCCTTCACCCCATCGCATTGCGTAAATCCCCAAGTGCTCCTCTTGTAAAGATCGCCGGATTTTGGAGGTAACCCAAGCCATCACCATCATCTTTCGGTGAAATTCACCGCAACCGTGACTCTCCCATGGCGCCGGCAGCCGGCGATCTCGCCCACCAGATCCGACTCCATGCGACCGCCGCCACCTGGCCTTCTCCCCTTGCGCTGGCCAAGCCCAGAGAGCACGCCTGTGCTCTCTGTGGAAGCCAAAAAAATAATCTAAAATCGAAAATTCTTTTTTCTTTCTCTTTCTTGATTTAAAATCTTTTGGAAGCCCGTTTTCGCCCATTCGACCTCCATTTAGTTCCGTTTTTCTTTCTAAATTCATTTAAAATTCTAAATTTCTTTTTTATTATTAAGTGTTGTATTCATACTGTCGGCGTTTCGAGCGCCGGCAAGTAAATTTGTAAGTCTAAGGGGTCGCGCGTTCCACTCCCTGAATGGTTAGACTCAGAAGTCCAAGATGTATACTGGTTCCAGTTCGTGTGGTGGCGTTGTATATTCTTTAGCACAGATGACTGCACAAGGTTTACAAGCGAGATGGGTTTTATGGCGCTCTTGCCCTGTTCTTTTTTCCCTCCTTTTCTCGGAGTTCTGCCTCCTTTATACGGAAGGAAGGCGCAGTTACATCGAATTGGGAGATGACGGATGACCTACACTAGGAGCTTGGTCCTTCGTTCTCGCCGACCGATCATCGCCGTCTTGCCCATCTTTGGGTCGGTAGCTTAGTTGGTCGGGCGGTTAGGTATTTCTCCGAAATGGCGTACCGCCTCTCGCGAACCTTACGGTGTTGACGTTCTTGTGCACAGCGTGGTGTCTTGCCTCGGGAGAGGCGTGTCTTCGCATCTTGTATGTGACCGGTGATGGATGGGAGCATGACTTCGTCGATCATTTAAACCCTCGGGAAGGAGCCACCGCCCTTGTATGGTCACTTTGATTGACCCCGTTCGTAGAGTGCGTGGCGGTTGTCGGTGGAGGCCGACACGCGGCCCTTGGCAGGTGGTCTTGGCACGATCGGTCGGGATTCCGACTGTCGCGAGGGTCGGGAGCCCCGCTTGGTCGGAACCGAGGGCCGCCTTCTTGAGGAGGTCGGGAGCACCGCTCGGTCGGAGACATTCCCTTGGTCGGTCGGGAAGGAAGTCCCGGGTGGCTTTGCAGCGCTTCGATCGGTAGTGGGCCGAAGCGGCTGCTGGGCTTGAGCTGTGCTTGAGGCCATTGGTGGTCACCTTGGGCGTTAGGGTACCTCGTTATTAGTATTCGTCGAGAGCCCCGAACCCTCGAGCGATTTGATGGATCGGTTGAGGTTGAGAATAGTGATGGGCCCATGCGGTCATCCGACCGATTGGGTCAAACGATTTGCCAGTGTACCCCAACGATTCGACGGTTGCCTTGGAATTTTGCTGGTCATTCGAACCGCGGGGCTTTGAATCACCACGTCGTGCGCGCCGCAAGACAGCTTGGCGCCTCGCCGCTTCGTCTTCGGATCGCCGGATTACGTGAAGGGCGCTTCGTTTTCCGACGCTTACATTTATTCTGGAGACGTTCAACCTCCCTTCGTCCGGGTATATAAGGACGCCACGGCTTGCTTGAGTGATGAACCCTTAGACGAGAATCCTCTTTGTTTTCTTGACTATGGCTTCGGGCACCCTTTAGTCTTCGCTTTTGGCGATGGTGGCGGGCGTAAGAAGAAGACCCTTTGGTCGAGCTTTGGTCGAGTTCGACCAGCGATGGCGAACCGGAAGAAGAAGCCGCACCCGTGATGTTTGTTGCCGCCGATGCGCTGCTCGAGGTCGTCCCGAGACTCGAGGTAGCAAGGGGGGCCCTCCTAGAGGCGATGGCGCGAGGACGCCGACTGTAGTTGGCGCGGCTGCGTCGATGTCGTTGAACGGCAGGAGGCGCATCGGTGCGCCGTTTCCACATCTGCGGCGGCCGTCCCGCCGACCAGGCAAGGGCCTACCAACATGTCGTCGGTGCCGCCGGTGCCGTACGGATGTTAAAAGGCTTTGGAGCGGAGGAGGTCCTGCCGTAGTGTAGCGTAACTATTTTTGTATCTGTTGAGTACTATATCGCAAAGTTGTGTAAAGTTTGAGCCTGTTGGCCTATAATGAAATCTCTTTTTTCTTTTATGGGTGTCTTCGTTCTGAGTTGTCCGAGTTGCTACATCGTAGCTAGACCGTGCCTTGGTCGGCAGGGACGACCGCGATGCCTCGGCGTGAGGTTCGGGTGTCCGAGTGCTCGTTTAACGTCGTAGCTAGACCGTGCCTTGGTCGGCAGGGACGACCGCGATGCCTCGGCGCGAGGTTTGGGTGTTCGAGTGCTCGTTTAACATCGTAGCTAGACCGCGCCTTGGTGGCGAGGACGACCCGCGATGCCTCGGCGCGAGGTTGGTGTCCGAAAGTGCTCGCTTAACATCGTAGCTAGACCGTGCCTTGGTGGCAGGACGACCGCGATGCCTCGCGCGAGGTTCGTGTCCGAGTGCTCGCTTAACATCGTAGCTAGACCGTGCCTTGGTCGGCGGGGACGATCGCGATGCCTCGCGCGCGAGGTTCGTGTCCGAGTGCTCGCTTAACGTCGTAGCTAGACCGCGCCTTGGTCGGGCAGGACGACCGCGATGCCTCGCGCGAGGTTCGGGTGTCCGAGTGCTCGCTTAACGTCGTAGCTAGACCGTGCCTTGGTCGGCAGGACGCACCGCGATGCCTCTGCCGCGAGGTTCGGTGTCCGAGTGCTCGCTTAACGTCGTAGCTAGACCGTGCCTTGGTCGGCGGGGACGACCGCGATGCCTCGGCGAGGTTCGGTGTCCGAGTGCTCGCTTAACGTCGTAGCTAGACCGTGCCTTGGTCGGGCAGGGACGACCGCGATGCTGCCTCGAGTGCTCGTTTACCATCGTAGCTAGACCGCGCCTTGGTCGGCGGGGACGACCGCGATGCCTCGGCCGCGAGGTTGGTGTCCGAGTGCTCGCTTAACGCCGTAGCCGGACGTAGGCTCGCTTTTACGTCGTAGCTGGGCGAGGCTCGCTTTTACGTCATAGCCGGGCGTGGGGCATCCATCCCGAATCCTCGCCCGCGAGGAGCTGCGAGAGGAGTGGCCACCATCTATCCCACACGTATACCCCATCCGCGGTGTGGGACTGGAGGGGGTGAGCGACGCGTTTACCGCGTTGGTTTGAACGCCGTGCTCGTGGAGCTTATAATAGGTAGTCGAGTGGGTCTGGGAGGTCCCGCCCAGGGGACCCTTCCGGAGCGACGGTCCCGCAGTAGGTGTCCCGCCCTGCTTTGTGGGGCGACCCATAAAAACCTTTCTACTCAATCCGTATGGGCCCAGGTCGTCGCCGACCGGCACACTGGGCTGTCGCTCATCGATGAGCTCTGGGAGAGTGTGAAGTATGGTCTCGGGCGCGAGTAGAGGTGATTGGGTCGTCCACCGACCTAACCGAGGGCCCAGTGGGGCTCACCTCATACTTGCCCCTCGCTCAAGTTTCACTGGGCGCCTTACGCCCATCTGGTGGGGTAGGCCTTTTGAACCTGACTTTTAGCGGGCCCGGCGCAAGCCACGGGCTTTTTGCCGTTTGGGCCGCAGCTGCCCTGGGCCTCGCGCTGCGTGCCGAGCAACCAATCCTAGCCTCAAGGCGAGACCGAGGAGGTCGACGCCTTGCCCGGGCGGCGGCTTTATGGCTCTGCCGCTTTGTCGATTAAATCTTTGAGTGGAATTGGAAAACGGAGTTACCAGTGGCGTGAGTGGGCACGACGCCGCTGAGGGGGCGCTGTTCGGTCGGCGCCGCCGTTTTCTATATATCTGTTCCGGGCGCTTTGAGTAGTTACGCTTGCTGGCTTTCCTCGTTTCTGTCCCTAAAAAAGATCGACAAAGAGCCAAGGAAAAGAAAACTCAATCTTCTCTTCTCTCGCCTTTCCGTCGCCTCTTTCGCAAGGATGTCGTGGCCGAGTGCTCCGCCAGATCGGCGCTGGCTTGGTGAAGAAGGGCTTCCTCCTGCGCAAGATCTCTCCGGTTGGAGAGTGCCGACGGAGCGCGCCGCCTCGCCGAGGGACGACGAGGTCGTGGTGCTCGCCTCTTTTTTCGAGCGTGGCTTCGGCTTGCCGTTGCATCCGTTCGTTCGGGGGCTACTCTTCCATTACAAGGCGGAGGCGCACCATCTTAACCCCAACGGGGTCCTCCATATCGCCATATTCATCACCCTTTGCGAGGCTTTCCTCGGGATCGAGCCGCATTGGGTGTTGTGGAGGCATTTCTTCCAAGCGAGGCTCGGAAGGACAAGCGACGACGCCGTGGCGCCCATTGGTGGCCTCGCCTCCGGCCGGTCCGCCGAGCACGGAGTATCTCGAGGTCAAGCCGCCGCGTCCAACAAGGGTGGCGCTCGAGTGGTTCTACGCCGTAGCGCCGGAGACAGCGCCCGCCTTCACCGGCAATCTTCCGTGGCGGGGAGGAGTGGAACTGGGCGCCGAAGCGAGAAGAACAAGGTGGCCCCGATCGTGGAGCGGATCGGGGCCCTAAGGAGGCAAGGGCTCACCGGGGCGTGGTCGTGCGTGCCTTTATGGGGATCGTGTACAACCTCTCGCGCCTGCACCCGCCTGTTCCGCATGCGGGAGCGTCGACTGATGAGGATGGCGGAGCCGAGTGGCCGCGACGAGGTCGGGCCCGTGACCGCCATCATGGGAGGAAGCGCCACGCGAGGCGGCAGCGCCACCGAGCCGTTCTCGCGGCCCACCCTCCAAACTGGTAGGTCGGCGGTCTTCTTCCCGCCTGTTTTCTTTGCGTTTAACACCGGTCGACCAAAGGCTCTTTATCTTCTAGGGACTCTTGGGCATGTCCTCCGGGCACCGCCCGGGAGATAAGGAGGTGAGGGCGGCCGCGGCGAAGGTCGCGGCGCTCGACTCCCCCCAAGAAGCGGAAGGAGGAGAGGAAGAAGAAAAAGAAAAGGAGCGCGGCGAGGGCGCGCGACGACGAGGACGTGTCGGAGGCCCTTCTTTGTGGGTGCAACCTCCATCGGCAAGATGGAAGCACCCCCGTCACGCGTCTTTGTGGGTTTCTTCCGACCCGCCGACCGGTGGTGATCCGGTCGTGGACCTGCCGAGGGGAACACCATAGGCATCGCACCTGAGGGGCCTCAGGCGGAGGGTGCGGTCGCCGCCGTCGTCGCGCCGGTGCGAAGCGGCTTTAGGAAGCGGCAAGCATATCCGCCTCGGAGGGGGACCGGTGAAGAGAGCGCGCGCCGCCGCGCCCGCTCCGCTCGATAAGTACTTCTTTTCTTTTGTTCAAACACCTTTTGCAGAAGCCGTTCGAACCGCTTTTTAGAGTTTTGCCACGCGGCGCCTATACCGTGTCACCGTGGGCCTCGTGGCGGTTCGCAAGGGACAACGCCACAGAAGTTCCGAGGCGCCGATCGGTCGGCGCCGATCGTGGTGTCGGGCGCCGAGGCACGCCAGCTCACGAGGTCGAGGCTGGCGAGGAGCTTCCAACGCCTCGGTTGGGGACACCGCCGTCCGATGTGGTGGCCCCTGTGGAGGAAGAGATGGCGGTGGCCGGGCGATCATGCGGCCGAGACGGCGCTGGTGCCTAAAGTGCCCGACCCCTCGCCCTTGGAGGAGGCGCCGACCGAGGTCCCGCAGGCCGAGGTCGCCGAGGGGACCCCTGGGGGAACGATCCAACCATCGTTGCCGATGGTGCTCGACGGTAGCGCCCGCCCGAAGCGACGACCGAGGCCCGGCCGCCAGAGAGGCCCCGAGTCGGGTCGGCGGCGAGCGAAGAGAGCGAGTGGGTCGCTCTTGACAAAGCGTTACGGCGCGAAGCGGAGATGGAGCCTGGTCCGAAGGGCGACTCTTTGTCCGAATCCTCGGTAGAGCTGGACGCGATGGTCGGGAGTCAAGCCGATCGATCCGTAAGTTGGCGAAAGAACCCAACTTATAAAATTCGACGTCGCGCCGTGAGACTAATGGTTAGTCATCACTTGCAAAGATCTGCGGGCTTGCTCGCATGTACCACGGGCGGTTGTCAAGGAAGAATGCGGCCATTGCGCCTTGAGTTGCGCTGGCTCAAGAGGCGTGAGCGTGAGGCGATCGGAGGGCGAAGGTCCGCCAGAGCTTGAGGGCCGCCGCACTCTTTTCGATGAGCGCTGAGGCCTGGTCCTCGAGGATGAAGGTGGCGGAGCTCGAGTCCTCCTTGGCAGAGGCCACCGTCGCTAGGAATGCCGCCACCACCGCCCAGGGGGGCGTGCAAGCGCAGGCGAACCGTCTGCGAACCGAGCGAGACCAGGCTCGGAGGACGCCGATCGAAGTCCGCCCGAGCGGAGGCCGCTCGGAAGGATCTGTCCTCCTTGAAGACCTCCTACGAGGCGGTCAGGCAAGAGGTCGGCAACCTGGCGACCTCCGCGGCCGGTAAGGGTCTCGCTTTTTATTTAATTCTGCGGGGACTTTTCGTGAGTCATGATCATCTAGGGCCGTTGCCCTCTGCAAAGACGCAGAATAACTTGGGCCTTGCAGTCGAGGAGCGGAAGGACGCTCAGCAGGCCCGTGACGAAGCGGTCACGGCGCGGGACGTGGCTCTGGAGGAGCTGGAGGTTGCCGAAAACGATCGGGCCGAGTGGCCGCGAGCCGAGGCTCTTCATGGCCGCCAGACGCTCGCGCACAGTTCTTGGAGCCGCGGCTGGCCCGAGTTCTCTAGCGCCCTTGCTAGCCCGAGTCCCGGAGTGCATTGAGAAGGCGGTGATCGCCGGCGCGGCGCTCGGAGCTTCCTCCGCGCTGGTCAACACCATCTCGCATTACGATGGTATTGACCTTGCGGTGGTGGCGATGGTGTCGTAGGGAACCGACCGACGGGAGATCGACAGTTCGAGCTCTCGTGGAGCCGCATGCTCGGAGGTCGCCAGCCACATCTCGCCGCAGGTCGCCCTCGAAGAAGGACGAAATAGTTAGACTTAATCTTTTTAATTTGTAAAGACTATCATTGTCGCAAGCAATTTCTAATTTGAACAAGTTCCAAAGATGCGCCTTGCCCTTACGTGTTTTTGGCAAACGTTTGACCGCCATAGCCCTAAGGACAAAGAAAGGTCACTTATCGTGGTCGGGTTGCCTCGAGAGGGCTAAGAGGATAGGAATCTTGGTTACTCACAGATTATGCGCACTTGTGAGGATCGAGTGTTCTGACCGACAAAAGATCGCTCCACTTGGGCATTTCCTTCTTCCGCAAAGTATCGTAACCATAGCGGCCCGGGGCGAGGCCATAGTACTTGGGTCGAGAGGATTACCGCAGGGAGGACTCGTGACCGGTCGGGTCACCGACCGCATGAGCGCGTGAGCTAGCCGAGTTTGCGCGGGGAGGAGTGTTCGGCCCGACTAAAGGTCATTCCACTCGGGCACTTCCTTCTTCCAAAGCGCCACTTAGCAACCATAGCCTGGCCGGGCGAGGCCGTAACGCTTGGGTCGAGAGGTTACCGCTCGGGATCGACCTTGTGGTTAGTCGTCACCGACCGCATGAGCGCGCAAGCTAGCCGAGTTTGCGCGGGGGAGGAGTGTTCCCGACTGACTAAAAGGTCATTCCACTCGGGCACTTCCTTCTTCCGCAAAGCGCTAATTAACAACCATAACCGCTGGGGCGTAGACCGTAACGCTTGGGTCGAGAGGGTTACCGCTTGGGATCGACCTTGTGGTTAGTCAGGTCACCGACCCGCACAAACGTCGACTAGAGGCGACCTGAACGGGGGCGCCAAGGGGCAGCCCCCGAGCGTCGCAGGGCGACCAGGTGCTCGGAAAGATAAAGGTAAAGAATACGCCAGGGAAAAGAGAGTTTAGGGATAGAATCGCCTTAACTTTTCTATGTTCCAAGCGTTCGGAAGGATGCGACCGTCGGCGTCCTTAAGTCAAAAGGTGCCAGGTCGGAGTACCTCTACGACGGTGAAGGGGCCTTCCCATGGCGGTGATAGCTTGTGCTTGTCTTTGCTGGTTTGGACCCGCCGAAGGACAAGGTCGCCAGCGTTAAAGGATCGCCCTCGAACCCGGGCGGCGGTGGTAGCGCCGCAGAGCTTGTTGATATTTGGCGGATCGCGGGATGGCCACGTCATGCGCCTCGCCGAGTGGTCGATGGCGTCTTGTTATGGTGGCGAGCCCCGAGCCTCATCGGCTTGTAGTCTTGGGGCGCCATACTCGGTCCGTTGGCAAACGGCGGCGCGAACACCATGAAGAACGGTGTAAACCCAGTTGCTCGGGTGGGCGTGGTCCGTAGGCTCCAGAGGACGGAGGGCAACTCGGCCACCCACCGCCCCGCGAAGTGCTTGAGCCGACTGAAGATCCATGGCTTGAGTCCTTGAAGGATCATTCGTTTGCACGTTCGACCGGCCGTTAGTCCGCGGATGGGCCACGGCTGCCCAATCGACACGGATGTTGAAGTCGTCGCAGAACTCGAGGAACTCCTTTCCTGTGAACTGAGTTCCGTTGTCGGTGATGATAGAGTTGGGGACTCCAAACCGAAAAATGATGTCGCGGAAGAAGATGGTCGCTTGCACCGACGTGGACGTTCACGGCCGCTTGGCCTCTATCCACTTGGTGAATTTATCTACCGCGACTAGGAGATGAGTAAAGCCACAGGCGTTTTCTTGAAGGGCCCGACCAGATCAAGTCCCCAAACCGCAAAGCGGCCAAGTGATGGGGATTGTGCGCAAGGCTTGAGTGGCGGATGTGTGTCGGGCAAAGAATTGGCACCCTTCGCGGTCGCACGATCCGCTTCGGCGTCGGACACGTCGTCGACCAATAAAACCTTGTCGAAAGGTTTTTCCAACGAGGGATCGGGTGCGACATGGTGGCGCAAACCCGCCATGGATATCGAAAGTTGTTGCTTCCCTTGGTCGGCCGAACGCACTGGAGGACCCCGAGGACTCCTTTTGTAAAGGTGCGGGCCGACCAGACGAAGATTTTGCCCGCCGAGCGAGGCGCTCGCCTCGGCCGGGTCGAGGAGCGACCCATCCGTCAAGCGATTGATGAAGAGCTTCCTCCGGTCGGATCGTCAGCCGGGCGACGCGGTTTGATCCAACCAAGTCTGCGCCCGACCGCGCGGCGGTCGGGATGGCCGTGCTAGGTGGATCGGGAGACCGCTCGGCAACCAAGTCCAACGGGATGGAAGGTTGCAGGAGGTCGCAGACGAAGATCCCGGGTGGGACTGAACCTTTGCTGGAGGCAAGATTGGCTAGGCAATCGGCCTCACTGTTGTGGCGTCTGTAGCTGTGGTGGAACTCGAAACCCTTGAACCGCTCCTCGAGCTTGCGCACTTCCCGACAAGATGCAGCCATACGGCGTCTCGCGCTCGAAGCCTTCATGACTGGTCGACGACGAGCTTGGAGTCTCGCGACGCTTAGTCGGCGAAGGCCGAGGTCGTAGCGATCCGAGACCGTTGGCGAGAGCCTCGTACTCGGCTATGTTGTTGGTCGCGTCGAAGAGCAACGATGGCGTATTGAAGTTTGTTTCGAGCGGGAAATGATGCGACTACTGCGCCCGCGCCATTCTTGGTGTAGGATCCATCAAAGTACATTGTCGATGACTCGGGTCCTCGATCACCGGTGGCGCTGGGCTTGGTCCATTCGGCGATGAAGTCCGCAGGACTGCGACTTGATCATTCGTCCGAGCGACGACGTTATCTGTGAATCGCTGAGCTCGAGCGCCCACTTGGCTATCCTCTCGGGCGTCGCGGTTGTGGGCGATCTCGCCGAAGCGGGATGCGATCACCACGTTGATGGCGTCTTCGGTCGAAGTAATGTACGAGCTTTCTCTTGGCGGCAATCAGAGAGCGGCGACACGCACTGTGGTGCGAGGCCTTGGACTCGAGAGAACCTCACCGATGAAGTAAATTGGCGTTGTACCTTGAGTTCGCGGCCTTCCTCCGCTCGTTCCACCACAAGGGCCGCACTGACGACTTGAGCAGTGGCAGTGATGTAGAGGAGCAGCGGTTCGCCTGGTGCAGGGGCGACCAGGATTGGAGGGGAGGATAGGAAGGCCTTCAGGTGGGTGAGGGCTTCCTGAGCCTCCTGGGTCCACCAAGCGGTCGGATTTCTTGAAGCGACAGAGCGGCATTCGCTTCGCCGAGGGAGACACGAAACGGCTCAAGGCGGCAAGGCACCCTGCTAGCCTCTGGACCCCTTTGAGATTAGGAATCGGGCTCATTCTTGCGATCGCCGAGATCTTCTCCTGATTGGCCTCGATTCCTCGCTCAGAGACGATGAAGCCGAGCAGCTTCCCCTTGGGGACCCCGAAGACGCATTTCTCGAGGTTGAGCTTTATACGGAACCGTCGGAAATTCGCAAAAGTCTCTTCCAGGTCGGCAATAAGGTCGTGCGCATTCCTGGTCTTCACGACGATGTCGTCAACATAGGCCTCAACGTTGCGGCCGATCTGGTTGTTGAAGCACGTTTGCATACATCGCTGGTATGTAGCGCCCGCGTTCTTTAGGCCGAACGGCATTATAACATAGCAGAACGAGCCGAATGGCGTGATGAAGGAAGTTACGAGTTGGTCGGACTCCTTCAGTGCTATTTGGTGGTAGCCTGAGTAGGCATCCAAAAAGGAAAGAGACTCGCACCCCGCGGTGGAGTCGACGACTTGGTCGATGCGGGGCAAGGGGAACAGGTCCTTGGGACACGCTTTATTGTGACTTGTGTAGTCAACACACATTCTCCATTGCCCATTTTTCTTTTTTACAAGTACGGGGTTGGCCAGCCACTCGGGGTGGCGGACCTCTTTTATAAACCCTGCAGCCAGAAGCTTGGCGATCTCCTCCCTTATGATCCTGTGCCTTTCCTCGCCGAGCGGGCGCAGCGTTGGGCGGCGGCTTTGAGCACAGTCGGATGCTCAAGGAGTGCTCGGCGACTTCCTTGGGATTCTGGCATGTCGGAGGTCCTCCATGCGAAGACGTCATTGTTGGCGCGGAGGAAGTCGACGAGCGCTTCCTATTTGGCGGGAGTGTGGCTCACCCAGCGGTCTTGGTCGGATCGCGAGGATCGACCGCGACCTCCTTCGTGTCCTCGGCGGACTTGAAGGATCCCGCCCTCGACTTCTTGGACTCGGGGCGGACTCGAGGCTTCCCTCCCGAGTTACCGAGCTCGGCGACGCGATGGCTAGAGCCGAGCTCGAAGCTCACTGCGCTCACGATTGTAGGAAAGCGAAAGATGATGCCACAATGATGACTCCTCGTGGCGGGCATCTTGGTTTGAGGTAGGCGAGTGGGACCGCCATGAACTTGGCGTAGCATGGCCGCCCCAAGATGGCGTGATAGGGCGGGAAATCCGCAACCTCGAAAGTGAGGTCTCGGTGCGGAAATTCCTGGTTCCCCAAAAGTGACGGGCGGTCGACCGCCGCGGCGGATGGGCTGTTGGCGGGGATGACGCCGTGGAAAGAAGCCTTGCTCGGTCGGAGACTCGAGCGAGAATTCCCATGGCGTCGGCGTCTCAACGTAGAGGATGTTGAGGCCGCTTCCGCCATCCATGAGCGCCTTGGTGGCGCTTCTTCCCACGATGGGGTCGACCACCGGCGGTATCTTCCGGTGGGAGCGTGGTCGTTGTGATCGGCCCGATCAAAGGTGGCCGGAATTCACCACCGAGGTATTGAGGACGGCCGGTGAAGCGGTGTGGACCTCACGGTAGGCGGTTTGAGCCGACGGCTTGTCGGCGTAAGCACGCCGATCGCCAAAGATCATGAGGCGCCGTCGGGTTCGGGAACTCGTCGTCCGCCTTCTCTCCACGGCCGCGGGGCGTGGTCGCTCTTTCCTTTGCCCGCGGCATCGCGGCGCAGGAAAGAAGTGCCTCAGACTTCGATCCCAGACTTATGTTTGACGGGAACCCGTGGTTCGAACGGCCGTCCATCAATTTCGAAGTGGTCAGCGCGACGGTCGGTCGCGTCACGCTTGATAGAGGCGGTCGGCGATGGCGACCACCGAGCTCGCGGACTGTTTTCCATGCCGCCGCTTGTCGGAGCGGTCGGAAGGATCCGATTGAGCGCCGGGCTCTTGCCGGGCCTTTCCTCCTTCGAAGATAGCCCCACGCCTCCTCGCCCGAGGCGTGGTTGGTGGCGATGTCGAGGAGTTCCTTGGTGGTCTGGCAGAGGCGGCCGGTTTGTGCACCGTGGTTTTGCGGGAGGTAACAGATGAATGCTCCCACGACATCGGCGTCGGAGATGTCGGGAGCTCGTTGCACTAGCGGGAAAACCGCGGATATAATCCGGAGGGTTTCACTGGCTGCCGCTTGCAGACCTTCAGTCGAGTTACAGGGCACTTGTAAGTGCCACGAAGTTGCCGACGAAGAGGTCTTCAAGTCGGCCCGATTCTGATGGTTCGGCGGGCAAGTACTCGAGCCAAGTTCGGCCGAGTCCGCAAGGTAGATGGGAGGTCTTGGATGATGAAGAGATCATCCGTCGCTCCCCGCCCGCATGCGAGCCGGTAGTCTTCAAGCCGGACACCTGGGTTCGTGGCCCTAGTGTACTTGGCGATGTTAGTGGGCGCCGAAATCGCAGGAAATCCGCTGTCGGATCCTCGCGTAAAGCCCGTGGTCCGGGACCATCGGGGCTTGGGCTGCGGCGGTGGCGCCCGCCGTCCACTATACGCGAGTGGACGGCCTCCTCCGCCGCCTTTCTTCGCGCCTCGAGGGTGGCGCGAACGTCAGAGGCGCCCCCGAGGCGCCGCGCGAGTCTTGGGAGCGCGAGGCGCGGGCTCTCGTGGTGTGGCACCGCCGCCGGACAGCACCGGCCGGCGGCCAGGCGGGGCGGTGGCGTGAGGTGGCGCCGGGCGATAGGAGCCGGAGGCTGCAGATGTGTATGCTTGTTACGCGCTCTACCGGCCGGAGGTTACGGTATGTGGGCTTGGCCTCCGGTCAACCGTTCGGAAGGCCTCGGCAAGATCGCGGCCGCGCCACGCTCGCTTGCATGGGGAAGAAGGCGAGGGCCGTCGGATTCTTCCGCCGGCTTGTGGTCGACGCGCGCGTCGCCGTGCATCGCCGCACCCTATTTGAGTCGCGGGCTTATCTGCTCGAGTTGGCTCGAGTTGGTCGAGCTCGACCCTTTGCCTATCCAAACTCTTCGCGTTGTTGCCGGAGTTGGTGCATGGCGGGCTTGAGCGTTCTCAAGAAGATCGCTGGTGTTCCCCCTCCTGCGCCTCGGTCGCGGATGGGAGCCCCAGTAACGCGGGGTTACGATTAAATCGGCCGTTCGCCATGTTGCACTCGCGAGTGCCGCCGTCATGGCGTGGTACTCCGTATCGGCCGGAGTCGTGGCCGAAGAGTCTTCCAACAGCGTGGATAGAGGCGGCATGTAGCCGCCATAGCCACAAGTCGTGAGCTGCGCGGGGTGACACGGTCACTGTCCGGCCCGCGGGAGCTTCGCCCGACGCGTGGCGGGCGCTCCTCGGGCTCGGCTCTGAGACTCGCAGGGCGCCAAGCCGAGCTAGGCGGTCGTCGGAGATGGCGCCTGAGCTTGTGGCGCCGGAACTCCGTGGCGGCGGGGATGAGCGTAAGCCCCCGCAGAGGTGACGGCAAAGTTGAGGAGCCAAGCGGATCTGCTTCCCAGTAGCGCCATGCCGTCGCAGTGGAAAAATGCCATCAAGGAGGTAAGGAATCCGGAGATGGTGATGAAGACGCACGAAGACCCCTACCTGGCGCGCCAACTGTCGGCGTTTCGAGCGCCGGCAAGTAAATTTGTAAGTCTAAGGGGTCGCGCGTTCCACTCCCTGAATGGTTAGACTCAGAAGTCCAAGATGTATACTGGTTCGGGCAGAAGATCCCTACTCCAGTTCGTGTGGTGGCGTTGTATATTCTTTAGCACAGATGACTGCACAAGGTTTACAAGCGAGATGGGTTTTATGGCGCTCTTGCCCTGTTCTTTTTCCTCCTTTTCTACGGGAGTTCCTGCCTCCTTTTATACGGAAGGAAGGGGCAGGTTACATCGAGAATTGGGAGATGACGAGATGACCTACACTAGGAGCTTCGGTCCTTCGTTCTGCTGACTGATCATCGCTCAGTCTTGCCCATGCTGGGTCGGTAGCTTAGTTGGTCAGGGCGGTTAGGTATTTCTCCGGGAAATGGCGTACCTGCCCTCTACGAACCTTACGGGTGTTGACGTTCTTTGTGCTCGACGTGGGTCTTTGCCTCGGAGAGGGCGTGTCTTCGTACTGTATGCGACCGGCTGATAGGACTGGGAGCATGACTTCGGTCAGTCATTTAAACCCTCTGGGGAAGGAGCCACCTGCCCTTGTATGGTCACTTTGATTGACCCCGTTCGTGGGGTACGTGGCGGTTGTCTGGTGTTGGCTTCGACACGCGGCCTTTGGCAGGGGTGGTCTTGGCACGATCGGAGTCAGGGGATTCCGACCTGCCGCGAGGGTCGGGAGCCCTGCTTGGTCGGAGCCGAGGGCCGTCTTGCTGAGGAGGTCGGGAGCCTGCTCGGTCGGAGACATTCCCCTTGGTCGGTCGGGAAGGGAAGTCCCGGGTGGCTTTGCAGGCGCTTCGGTCGGTAGTGGGCTGGAAGCGGCCTGTTGGGCTTGAGCTGTGCTTGAGGCCGCTAGCTGGTCACTTTGGGCCGTTGGGGCACCCCTGTTATTAGTATTCGTCACATACTTATCTTCTCATTTAATTGATAAGCGGGTGTACTGCCGTCGTAGCGTTAGCACAGACACTATACTAGTTATCCTTGGTAATTTCAATAATTTGCTGTACAAGATTGATTCTAGGATACTGGGCCGGCTCCTTGTCATACTCATGCATGCATACATGCCTTTCTTCTCCTTCAATTTTCCAGCGCCTTTCTAACAACCCTGCATCGCACGTAATCACACCTTCTTAACTATGTCATGCATGATGCATACACAGTTAACATACACAAAATCAAGACCTCCTGTCCCAGTTGGACACGGCGTCTGCAGGTTAGCACTGCACCCCTCAGTAGTCTCTACTTCTCTACCCTGCTACTACTAGTCGTACCATGAGAAGGGGCAAATCGGACGGAAGCTTCTATTTCTCCAAAGTCCGAACCTACGCGGCGAAGCAAAGCAAGGCGGACTACCGAATCGGCAGCCAGGAAAGCTCCTTCCTACTCATCTTTGACTGGTAAATCCATCAGAAACCCATCTCGATACCCTATATAAGTTGGCACCAAATTAGCTCCCCGTCTCACGAGTCACAGCTCGACTTGGCTCCAAGCCTCAGCGACAGATATCGCCTAGCTAGCTTTTCACCTAGCGATCGATAGCTACTTGGCGACCCCGGGGCGCGGATGAGATGAGGTCCGTGGGGGCCTGCGTGATGCTCCTCGTGTCCGGCGTGACGGCGCGGCTCGCGCACGGCGCGGTGCCGGAGGCGGCGGGGACGACGGCGCGGCGGATCGTCGACGGCAAGGTCGTCGACCAGGCCGTCGCGTACACGCTCATGGTCGCCGCGCTCGTCGTCACCTATCTCGTTCATTGATTTCTACTCCCATCTCATTGTTGGGTGCACCTGGGCACCTAGCTATCTTGTAAAGCTCATTATTTAATCGATGCGAATGTGCGATTAAGCAATATTGTGCTAGATCCCAATGTATACATGCTGGGTATGTTTGCCTGGAGGCAGGGGCGGAACCGGCTCATGGCCCAAGCCTCAAACCGGATGGTTGATGTTGAGCTATTTCCTGGGTGGATCAGCTCTATATCAATTTTCTCACAACTTCTTAATTTTAGGCTTCGGGTCACGGTCTGAATGACCTGCGATCAAACTTGGATTGGATATTGGTTTCAAATAATCTGGATTGGATATATGGTCAAACCATATTTACGCTCATATACAATCATCTCGAAATGTATTCGATCGGAGGCATTCGTTCACATGGAAATGGAATGTACATCAAAGATGAACGAACTCGAGTTGAATTTCACTTAGTTCATTTGGTGTCGAACATATATCCACATTATTTTCGCGCCAATCGACTAGATAATAATAACCAGCTTACATAGTTGTGTCACAAATCTCGAGGGCTCTCTCTTTTACATTCCTCTACTAGCACCGCGTTGAAGCACAAATCTCGAGGGACATCCAGCAGTCACAAAATCTTTGAACTCTAGAGTTAGAAATCAGGTACCCGTAGCTTAGGGATGAAAATGGAACGGAAACAGATGCAGAACGGAACGGAGCGAATACAAAAATGAAAGCGGAAAATTCCACAAAAACATAGTACATGATCTATCTAAACGTAACAATTTTGAATGATATTCTTAGTTGTTACACAGAACAACATCTTTAAAACATTAGCCAACATTGAGCACGATATGAACTAGGACATGTAAACATTGTTTACCTCAAAATCAACTAACACATCATAGTATAATAGCAAACACATAAAATTCCACATCATAGTATAATAGCAATGTGTACTTTGTTGTTAATAGATTAAATAACCACACACTAGAACAGTATGAAAGTGCCTTTAAAAAATCAAATGAGTACCATATTAGCTACCTACCTTGTGAACTTATTGTTTTGATGAAATGATTATCACTCCAAGTATATACTACAGCTGAAACTCTACTAGATGTAAGTAACTAGCCAGAAGTATGAAAAATGAACAACAGAAACATTTCACAACCCTTATTTTTTTCCAAGAAGTTCTATCTTGCAAGACCACATCACATCAATTAAGTTTGCTAGAGTGAGTTCTATTTAGAGCAAAGAAACTACCGCTGATATAAAGGTTAAGAGGGTTTCAAGATAACAGTGTTCCCTAAATCCAATCAAGAACATTAACAAGATTAGCAAGTTACTGCACAAATGCTTACACAAAATTGTGAAACAGAAAGCAAGAAGATTGATGGAAACAAAAGTGTTGTTGCCTAATTTTAGCAGGCAAAAAGATAGCAATCCTTACTGCTAAGACAATCTTCAAACCCACAATTATCGAAGGAATCTGTCAGTGCCTCATATCCTAGCATAGACGATGGCAATGCACCAGGGGGCCTTTGGAACTCGGCAACAAAGAGATCAGTCAAGCAATTTTAGTGTTAGCACAAGTGCACTTGTCTCCAGATACACACAGGTGCACAAACTTGTTCAAAATACAAGCAGAAACAAAATAGAAACCGCGTGTTTATCCACATGTTCCCCACCCTGTTTTGTCCTTGCATTGTTGTGTCAATTGTTAGAATGGACAGGTGAACAAAAACTACCTTTAAGATATGGTTGTGCATTCAAACAGAGGAAGAGATCGAGTCATACTAGTATTTATTAACAAATCAAAGCATTAAAGCAAATATAAATAGTTATCTTCGGCATTCAAGCAATTTACTCTTGTCAATCTATTATAGTAAATGACTTCAAGTCATGATAGTACACTGATACACAAGCATGCACACTCACATAGACACCCAAACACACCAAAATCAACTAGTTAACAATCCCATGGCAGCAGTTGGCCTAAAGATATTATGCAATTTTCAGTAAATATTGTCTGCTTAAGCTACCAATCTTAGTCTGATGGCAACTGATACAGTGCTAACAACCCAACAAAAAATAAAGACCTAGCTTTGATTCCACAGTTCCAATTCTCCAAATTTAGCTTCCAATCTGCGACCAAAGCAACCAAACCCAAGCAGCAAAAACACGAAAAGCTTCTCCGCTTCGAATCCCCAACCCGGACGGAAAACCCAAAGAGATCGAGTGCACTCACTGGTAGGGGAAGGCGCGGTGGGGGAGGCCAGTGGTGGGGGGAGACGCGGTGGGAGGGAGGCCGCTAGTGGGGGAGCGCCGGTGGGGACTAGGGGAGATGCGGTGTGGAAGGCCACTGGTGGGGGGCGGTGCCGCTACGTCCTGCGGTGAGACGGGGTCAGGAGGGACTCGGGTGGCTGGGTCACGGGTGGGACTACAGGCTAGGGTTGCTGCCGGTTGGAGCTTGGTGGGTTGGGCTCGGCTTGGAATTTCCGATTAGTGTTATTTGGAATTTCCGTTTGGTTTCCGTTTTCGTCGGAACTACTCTCCCGTTTCTATTTCTGAAAAAAAATTCTGTTTTCGTTTCTGTACCGACACTTTCCGTTTACAAAAAAAAAGCTTCCGTTTTTGTTTCCCTCCAGAACGGTTTTCATCCCTACCGTAGCTTACCAAATCTATCAGAATTTGCTATACTTGTACAAAATAGGCATATAGTTCCGCCACACCCGAATTAGGGTACAGATTCACACGGAGAAAACTGTAATCCGGATGGTGAATTCTGCATACATACATTTACTCCTCTTTCCGTTGATTTTTATAAGATACGGTTTGACTTGGTGCGGTCTTTGAAGTTCAACTACGACCGTTAATCTATTTTATAATACTTTATTCATAGCTACAAAATCATAATCATAAGAACGTGCTTTCAAATACGAATCTAACGGTATCACTTCTGTGTCATATAATCTACATATTATTATACTAATTATTTATTAAAGTTTATAAACTTAGAATCTCAAAATATGGTGAGCATTTTATAAAAAACAACGAAAGGAGTATATTTCTACTAGTACATTTTGGATAAAAAGCACTTATCCCAATGACAGACAAAAGTTGCATAGTACCAAGTTCTATAAATAATCCTTGGGAATAATCCCCATTCAGTTTAATGGCACGCGAGCTTACGAATGGAATGCTCGCCGCGTGGACTCTGCAGCCGAGCTGTGCATTCGGTCTTCGGTCCAAGTTCCAGACGAACGAACGAGGGACCGGTCCATAGTCCAAGGAATCACACGACAAATGCCAAGAAAATGACAAATGCTTCACCTTCTCTCCACGGACCGCAGGCAGCTGCTGATGGAGCTGGACCGGTCAACCACGCCGTCGATCCGATCAACGAAACGGCCTGGCGTGCTCGTGCATGCATATGTTTGTTTCATGGAGATTCAGGGATTGTTTGTTTTAGCTTTTAATTCTGGATTTTAGCCTTAAAAACAGAATCAAAAATAAACAACCCGATTCTAAAATTCGATTCTCATAATCCAGCTCACCCATATACATTAGAATCCATAATCCACTTCATAAGTGTTTTTGGATTCCAACTTTTGGAGAATCAGCTTCTGTACAATCAAAATTTAGAATCAGCTTTTTGAGAATCTAAGGCTGAAACAATAGGCCCTTATTTCAGTGTCATCGCTTGCTTGACTATTCAAAGCTTAAAAAAAATGGAACTTACCTGACAGTGTAAAAGAACGTTCATGGCCAGTCAAAACCAACATGTGAAGTGGGGAACTACCTCTTTGGAGGGGGTGTAAAAGACTGTCACTTGTCCTAGCCAGATCGATCGATGCACTATATGATCTTTTGGTTCTTCTTGGTTCTTTCGGATGTTTGTATAATCTAGTCTTATGGAGTAAGTAATCTGTTGGTAGGGGGAGGACTGAAAAATGCAACATTCCCTTGGTTGCCCGCCGTTGTGTTTCATGGTGGACTTTCTCATGCAAATGATGACCAGTTGAGCACTTGTGGTTTTTCATCTGATTATTTTCTTCTTGTGAGTTGTGACAACATCGCATTGACCACACAAATAGTACCGAAGGAATTGAAAAAAGTAGCAAGTAAAGACATGCCTCGCAAAAGAAACGTGGTCGATTAATTTGGTAAATTATCCACTAGCGGATAGTCCAACGGTCCAACCATGTTATATCTGTTTATTACAGATTTTTCAGGATTTTGACATGCGATCTTTTGCATAGTTTTCAGAACCGATAGGCCCAACGGTCTGACCGAAAAAACCGGACCCAAACCGGTCCACCTCGTTGGATCGGACAAGCATATGACTTGGACGTAGGGATGTAAAAAAAACTCGAAGCTCGATTCGAGCTCCAAGCAAGTCGAGCTCGAATAGTTCGCAAGTCTACTTGAGTCTAGATTGAACTTCCTTATGTCGAATTTTTTCGGGCTTGTTACCAAGCTTACTCGAGTTTGTTACCGAGCCTACCGAATTTACTAAAATTACCGAGCTTACTCGAGCTTATCAAACTTACCGAGGTTACTCGAGCCGAGCTCAAGCCTGAATCGAAGCTCGAACTCTAACTCGAGCTCGGCTTGAGCTCGATTCAGCTTGTTTACATCCTACTTAGTACTTAGACACGTCATGGTTAGACCGTTGGTTATTAGCCGACACAGTCTAGAGACAAAGTTATTGAACCACGGACCTGCCCAACACTTCCTTCAACCAAGGACCCGCCCAACACACTACTTAAATCCCAAGAAATGCTCCAAACAGTCATTGTTGCACACCAGGTTAGGACAAGTACAATAACAAAGCTAACTACTGGCTAATAGTAAACTAAAAGCTAACTTGTACAATAACTATCTCTAAATGTTGTCTCTAGATGTTGTACAATAACTATCTTTTTTTCTCTTATACATAAATGATCTACCTATGCTCCCGTGTAAAGCTGGCAACTAAATAAGAGCCAGTTCTTTTCTCTTTTCTCACTCCTCTATATGGACCAAAACTGATGTGTACAGGCTAAGAGTCAGTTGACATAACCTTATTGTACATGCTGGCTTCGAACCCAGAAGACCCAGGAGCACCCAATCCAACTGGCCAGCGGCTTGTTTGTTTGTTGTGAAGATATATTATACAAGATCTTGACATGGACTATATGGCTCTCAAAACCATACACATCTTTTAAACATAAATAAAAACGAATTTTTTACTGTTTTAGCCCTTTACGTTTTTTTAATTTTCGAAAATAGCCTCCATGAAACAGAAATTACAGAAATAACCCACTTACCGGTCTGTGTCGTGGCCCTGGTGCGTTGCTTAATTTTCTAATTTTTTTTTGCTCCTAGGCCCACCTTGTCGCGCGCCAGAGGCACTGCTCCCGCCGATTCCGCTCAACCACAACGTTGCATGCAGCGCTGACCGTAGACCCGCGCCCGATGCAGTGCCCCAGAGACGCTGCACCGCTCGATCCTGCGGCTCACTGGGTGACCATTTGTTAGATTATTATGGGGCTAGCCCATAATTAATTTAATAGAAATTCCAAAAGGCCCATTAAAATACTAGGAGTCATGAAATTGGTTTAGTACCATACAGGAAGTTGGGAGAAGTTTTTCTCAACTTAAATAGTTGAGTTGTGTGTCTCTCAATTAGAAAAGTGGAAAAGGGAAAAGGCGGTGCCACACGCGCGCGGGCGCCGAGCCGAGCTGTGGCATGGCGTGGCGTGTGCGAGTCGAGCACGTGCGCGGCGCAGGCCAGTCCGGACGTGAGGTGCTGGGCGGGAAGCGGTTCGTTTTTGCCGTTTCAGTGATTAATGTGGCCAGTTTATGACCAGTAACCGCCGTCAGTTACCATTAACGGATGTGGTTGATGACTGGGTCATAAACGCCGTCAGTTACCAGTAATGGACGTCTTGATGGAGTCAGTTACTAGTAACGGACGTCTTGATGGCCTCCTATTAATCGCCGTCAATTACTCTGCCGCAAGCCTATATAAGGAGGGCAAGCGGTGTGTTTTCTCCATCGGTGGCTCCACCGAGTTCTCCCACAATACTCCATTGTTCCATCTGTAGCGCTGCTTTGCTTGTCTCCCCACCTCCGTTTTCTTGCGCGCACAAGTAGCGGAGGGAGCTGGTCTCCGAAACCTCGTCCTTCTTGAGATCTTGCTCGAAATAGAAGGCCGATAAGGTTTTTGGGAAGCGTACCATGCGACTGCTCAAGTTTTTGTCCCGACCAGAAGCACCGGCGTCCTTCTGCACTGCATTAACTTCTCCACTGCATCGAAGGCTTCTCTGCGACAACTTGTGATCCTCTACACCGACCGTCATGGCGAACAACAATGAGCAAGTCATTGTTCCGCCTGTGCCTGTGCCTATGGTGGCACCGGCTCAAGGGTATACTCTCTTATACCATATTTTTATCGTGTTGATTTCTTGTTCATTAGCCTTTGTGTTTGAGATAGATAGATTGTTATCTAGTACCTTTGGCTTTGAACTAGAATTGTGCAAATGTTTAATCATGATTTACATAATTTTGTGGATTAAAATATTGAGAAAATTCCTAATATTTCCAACAATCCAAAAACCTTATTCTAGGAATTTTACAACTACTGGTTTCGCTGCCGCGCTTAAGCCAACTGTATTTGACGGTGCAAATTACAAGCGTTGGCGCGCTAAGATGATTCGTGGTTGATCGCTATGAACGTATCACGCTGCGCAAGGCAAGCCACGACCGAGGGTGGGCTCTCTCCGAGCAGAGAGTGCCTTCACAGTGCGTGATAACTTGTTTAGAGGCGCCGTGATTAGTGTTCTTGGAGAAAATCTTGTTGATGTATATATGATTTTGCCAAGTGGTAAAAAATGTGGGATGCACTTGAGGCAAAATTCGGAGTCTCTGACGCGGGTAGTGAACTCTATGTCATGGACCAGTTTCATGACTACAAGATGGTTGATGACCATTCTGCAGTAGAACAGGCTCATGAGGTTCGAGCCTTTGCGAAAGAACTTGAGAATTTTACATGTGCATTGCCCGACAAGTTTGTGGCGGGATGCATTATTGCGAAGCTGCCACCTTCTTGGAGGAATTTTGCCACTACTCTAAAACACAAGAGACAAGAGTTCAGCGTTGCTGGTCTCATTGGGTCTTTAGATGTTGAGGAGAACGCGAGGGCAAAAGATACACGTGGGAAAGAAAGTTCTAGTGCCAATGTGGTACAAAAGAAAACCTTTCAATTCAACAAGAAGAATAAAAATAAGTCTGAAAAGCCCGAGAACAAGAACAAGGCCGCTCAAACTACTAGCTTCAAGAAGAAGAAGAATAAAGGAAAGGGAAGCTGCTTTGTTTGTAACGGTACTGATCATTGGGCAAAGGATTGCCCTGATCGTAAAGACAATAAGTAGAAAAAGTCCGCCAACGTTGTTATTGGCAATACTGAGGAGGGAACATCCGGGTATGTTTCAATACCTCCCGTTCTATCAGTATGTCATTCACCTGATTGGTGGATTGACACAGGGGCCAATATACATGTTTGTGCTGACAGATCCTTATTCTCTTCTTACCAGTCACGTGGGCTACCGTGTTGATGGGGAATGGGTCGCAGCATTTGTATGTGGAGTCGCACGCTTGACTTGAAGTTTACTTCTGCAAAGTCGCTGATCGAGAACGTGCATCACGCGCCCGTGATAAATAAAAACCTTGTCAGCGGGTCTCTATTGTGAAAAGATGGTTTTAAGTTAGTTTTTGAATCCAATAAATGTGTTGTTTCTAAAATTGGAACTTTTATTGGAAAAGGCTATGAGAGCGAAGGCTTGTTCCGCTTGTCTGTGATGGACATGAATAAAATTGTGAATCATGTTTTTAATCATGAGACTGATGTTTGGCATTCATGACTTTGTCATATTAATCTTGGTTGCATGATGCGGTTAGCCAGTATGAATTTAATCCCAAAATTTACCCAAGTCAAAGGTTCTAAGTGTCAAGTGTGTGTGCAATCTAAGCAACCTCGCAAGCCTCACAAGGCAGCTGAGGCGAGAAACTTGGCACCGTTAGAACTAGTTCATACCGATTTATGCGAGATGAATGGGGAGTTGACAAAGGGTGGTAAGAGGTATTTCATGACTTTGATTGATGATTCTACAAGACATTGCTATGTGTATTTATTAAAGTCAAAAGATGAGGCTTTTCACTATTTTAAGATCTATAAAGCTGAAGCTGAGAACCAACTTGAGAGAAAAATCAAACGAGTTAGGTCAGATCGTGGTGGAGAATACTTTTCTAGTGAGTTTAATTTATTCTGCGAGGAACATGGAATAATCCATGAGAGGACGCCTCCCTATTCACCCCAATCAAATGGGGTTGCCGAAAGAAAGAATCGTACTCTAACTGAGATAGTTAACGCTACGTTAGAAACAGCGGGACTTTCCAAGGAATGATGGGGTGAGGCTATATTGACTGCTTGTCATGTTCTAAACAGGGTTCCTACAAAGAATAAAGAAATCACACCATTCGAGGAATGGGAGAGAAAAATATTAAATTTCTCTTATTTACGTACTTGGGGCTGTTTGGCTAAGGTCAATGTACCTATCCCAAAGAAGCGTAAACTTGGACCAAAAACCGTTGATTGTGTCTTTATTGGTTATGCTCTTCACAGCATTGGATATAGGTTCTTAATAGTGAAATCTGGAGTACCTGATATGAGTGAAGGTACAATTTTAGAGTCCAATGATGCCACATTCTTTGAGGACTTATTCCCTATGAAAGAGACACTTAGCTTATCTGGCCAAGAATCAATCTTCTCTCCTAAACCTTCCACTCCTATACAAATTGAGCCCACTTTTGAGGAAAATCCAATAGATAAGGACAATGAAGTAACTCGTAAGAGTAAGAGACTAAGGACTGTAAAGTCTTTTGATGATGACTTCATTGTATATCTAGTGAATGATACTCCAAGAACCATTGAGGAGGCTTATTCATCTCAGGACGCTGACTGTTGGAAGGAAGCGGTCCAAAGTGATATGGATTCCATCTTGAGCAATGGAACTTGGGAAGTTGTTGATCGTCCATATGGGTGTAAACCTGTAGGATGTAAGTGGGTGTTCAAGAAAAAGCTGAGGCCTGATGGTACGATTGAAAAGTACAAGGCAAGACTTGTGGCCAAGGGTTATACCCAGAAAGAAGGCGAGGACTTCTTTGATACTTACTCACCTGTTACCAGATTGACCACTATTAGAGTACTACTATCTTTGGCTGTCTCCTACGGTCTGATCGTTCATCAAATGGACGTAAAGACGGCTTTCCTTAATGGAGAGTTGGAAGAGAAAATCTATATGGATCAGCCTGATGGATTTGTAGTAAAGGGTCATGAAGGAAAAGTGTGTAGGTTGTTGAAATCTTTGTATGGCCTTAAGCAAGCACCTAAGCAGTGGCACGAGAAGTTTGACAGAACTTTAACATCTGCCAGCTTTGTTGTAAATGAAGCTGACAAATGTGTGTATTACCGCTATGGTGGGGCTGAAGGAGTGATTCTGTGTCTGTATGTTGATGACATACTGATCTTTGGGACAAACCTTAATGTGATTAAGGAAGTCAAGGATTTCTTGTCCGAAAACTTTGAAATGAAAGATTTGGGACTAGCGGATGCCATCTTAAACATTAAACTGTTAAGAGAAGGTGACGGTGGGATTACTCTTGAGCAGTCCATTATGTGGAAAAGGTGTTGAGTCACTTTGACTATAGCGATTGCAAACCTGCTCCAACGCCGTATGATCCAAGTGTGTTATTACAAAAGAACCAACGTATAGCAAAGGATCAATTGAGATATTCCCAAATCATTGGTTCACTGATGTATTTAGCTAGTGCAACGAGGCTTGATATCTCGTTTGCTGTGAGCAAACTAAGCCGGTTTGTTTCAAACCCGGGAGATGATCATTGGCATGCTCTTGAGAGAGTAATGCGCTATCTAAAAGGGACATCAAGTTATGGAATTCACTATACCGGGTACCCTAGGGTACTTGAGGGTTATAGTGATTCAAACTGGATATCTGATGCTGATGAAATAAAAGCCACAAGTGGATATGTGTTCATATTGGGTGGTGGAGCTGTTTCCTGGAAGTCTTGCAAGCAGACCATCTTAATGAGGTCTACAATGAAAGTAGAACTCACAGCATTAGATACCGCCTCTATGGAAGCCGACTGGCTGCGTGAACTTGTGATGGACTTACCGGTGGTTGAGAAACCGGTGCCTGCTATCCTTTTGAACTATGACAATCAGACGGTGATTGTCAAGGTGAACAATTCTAAGGATAACATGAAGTCATTAAGGCACGTTAAGAGGCGGTTGAAGTCTGTCAGGAAAATGAGAAACTCCGGAGTTATATCGTTGGACTATGTCCGCACGCCTAAAACTTGGCGCATCCTTTTACAAAGGGACTATCACGGAATGTGATAGATGAAGCATCGAGGGAGATGGGCTTGAGACCCACATAAAGTCATGTCTTAGTGGTAACTCATCCTATGTGATCGGAGATCCTGTGAATTAGGATGTTGAGACAAGCTAGTGATTGGTGAGAGGAGAGTACCTTTGTACTTAGCCCTCTCCGCTTGAGATGCAATAACTCTCCTATTCTCAGTATGGCAGTTGGTTATACCTTAATGTATTCCGAGTGACTTTGATAAGGAGATGTTATCCTCTGTAACATCTTATGAGGAATACACCTATATGAGTTCGACTGCTAGTCACAGTCTATGAGATTGAGTGATCTCTAGAGGCTCATGAAAGGCCAAGGAGTATGACTTATAAGCTCCAAACCGAGGGGATGCATTTAGCAGCCTAGTATCAGTAAAGGACTTTGGTGAAACTTGTTCGCACAAAACTGTCAATTCAAGGCATAGTCCATTGTTCAGTTGTGGATGAGTGTAATCTTTGTTCTAGGTGGAAGTTAACTTAACAATCTCCATCGAAACACTGGTATATCAAACTACAGTGGAACTGAGTGTATTTCAAATGTGCCTTTGAAATTTGGTGGGGATTGTTAGATTATTATGGGGCTGGCCCATAATTAATTTAATAGAAATTCCAAAATGCCCATTAAAATACTAGGAGTCATGAAATTGGTTTAGTACCATACGGGAAGTTGGGAGAAGTTTTCCTCAACTTAAACAGTTGAGTTGTGTGTCTCTCAATTAGAAAAGTGGAAAAGAGAAAAGGCGGTGCCACGCGCGCGCGCCGAGCCGAGCCGAGCCGTGGCGTGGCGTGTGCGAGTGCAGGTGCGAGTCGAGTCGAGCACGTGCGCGGCGCAGGCCAGTCCGGACGTGATGTGCTGGGCGGAAAGCGGTTCGTTTTTGCCGTTTCAGTGATTAATGTGGCCGGTTTATGACCAGTAACCGCCGTCAGTTACCAGTAACGGACGTGGTTGATGGCTGTGTCATAAACGCCGTCGATTAGTAATGTGACGCCTTGATGGAGTCGCCATCGTAATGGCCTCTTATTAATCGCCGTCAGTTACTCTGCCGCAAGCCTATATAAGGAGGGCAACAGTTGTGCCTTTCTCCATCTGCTGGCTCCCACCTGAGTTCTCCCGCAATACTCCATTGTTCCATCTGTAGCGCTGCTTTGCTTGTCTCCCCACCTCCGTTTTCTTGCGCGCACAAGTAGCGGAGGGAGCAGGTCTCCGAAACCTCGTCCTTCTTGAGATCTTGCTCGAGATAGAAGGCCGATAAGGTTTTTGGGAAGCGTACCACGCGACTGCTCAAGTCTTTGTCCCGACCAGAAGCACCGGCGTCCTTCTGCATGGCATCAATTTCTCCACTGCACCAAAGGCTTCTCTACGACAACCTGTGATCCTCTACACCGACCGTCATGGCGAACAACAATGAGCAAGTCATTGTTCCGCCTGTGCCTATGGTGGCACCGGCTCAAGGGGATACTCTCTTATACCATATTTTTATCGTGTTGATTTCTTGTTCATTAGCCTTTGTGTTTGAGATAGATAGATTGTTATATAGTACCTTTGGCTTTGAATTAGAATTGTGCAAATGATTAATCATGATTTACATAATTTTATGGATTAAAATATTGCGAAAATTCCTAATATCTCCAACACCATTAATCATACATGTTAAACAGTATCACATTCCAATTGTTAAACTTTTTTTTGTTTACAAAGCAACCATCAATCATACATGTTAAACAGTATCACATTCCAATTGTTAAACCTTTTTTTGTTTACAAAGCAAGAGCACAGCAGTAAGCTGGTAATATAAAACAACTAAATTGTGAGTACATCATACCAAACTACAATGAAAGGAACAAACCAATCGATTAAATCCGGTTGTCTTTCCAAATCTGAACCAGACCGACAACAACATAATAATCCAATGAAACTTCCTTCCTTGTTCCAGGAGCTCAAATAAAATAACCTCAGCAATGTTAACCTCTCCTATATTGAATTTTTTACTGTTGTAGTTCCTCAGATTTTTTTAAAAATTAGCCCCAGCCGAATCTTTTTTTCAGATTTGGCTTCCGAGCCCGCAAAAACAGCGCCCGGAAAGCACTGCACACCGTTTCTTGGCCAAAAAAAAGAAAGAAAAATAGCAGGCAGCGGAATGGGAGCGCTGCATGCTACAATAAAAAAAATTTGCTGTGCGAAGGCTAGTTATGGAAAAAATATATTTTAATTTTGTTAGGTTTTATAAATTCATTATAATAGAAAACAAATTGCACGATGGTTAGTTCTGAAAAAATAATTGTGCAGGTAGTTCTAAAAAAATCGCACGTCGTACCATAAATATTTTGAGGACCCGTATTCTACGGAGGTATAATATAACACAATATATTTGAGGAGGCTAGTTCTAGAAAAAATACATTATAATTTTATTAGGTTTTATGAATGTATTATAATAGAAAAAAAATTGCACAGCGGCTAGTTCTGAAAAAATAATTCTACAGGTAGTTTTGAAAAAAATCGCACGGCGACTAGTTCTGAAAATCGCATATCCTACCACAAATATTTTGAGGACTCATATTCTGCGGGCTCAATTACTGTCAATAATTCTTCGGGCCGTTAATAATATTTTTTTGCGGGTAATAATAAAAATAATAAAAAATATTGCCTGTAAAAAAATATTATTGACAGCCCATAGAATTATTAACGGTAATTTGATCTGCAAAATTATTAACGGTGATTAGGTCCTCCAAATATTTATGATAGGACGTGCAATTTTCATAACTAGCCGCTGTACGATTTTTTCCAAAATTACCCGCAGAATTATTTTTTCAGAACTAACCGTCGTTCAAATTTTTTTCTATTATAATGCATTTATAAAACCTAACAAAATTAAAATGTAATTTTTCCATAACTAGCCTTCGCACAGGAAAAAAAACAAAATTTACTGTAGCATGCAGCGCTCCCAGTCCGCTGCATGCTATTTTTCTTTCTTTTTTTTGGCCAAGAAACGGTGTGCAGTGCTTCCCGGGCGTGGTTTTTGCGGCTCGGGAGACAAATCTGAAAAAAGATTCGGTGGAGGCTAATTTAAAAAAATTTCGAGGAACTACAATTGTAAAAAATTCGATATAGAAGAGGTTAACATTGCTGATGTTATTTTATTTGAGCCCCCAGAACAAGGAAGGAAATTTCATTGCATTATGTTGTTGTCCGTCTGGTTCAGATTTGGAAAGACAACCGGATTTAATCGATTGCTTTGTTCCTTTCATTATAGTTTGGCATGATGTACTCACAATTTAGTTGTTTTATATTACCAGCTTACTGCTGTGCTCTTGCTTTGTAAACAAAAAAAGGTTTAACAATTGGAATGTGATACTGTTTAACATGTATGATTCACCAGTTTGACCAGTCACCCGGTGACCGGATACCTTGATGGTCATTCACCGGGCGGGGTCTGATAAACTATGATCTTTTGGTTGCTGAGCCTTACGGATAAGTAACTATGGTAAACAACGGCACCCTCCAAAAAATTCAGTGAATTGTGTGCGACAATGCAAACGCAAACCACTTTGTGTTATTCGTTTACTGCCTGTCTGGGAGAATGGATATTAAACGTAAACCTCGGCCTAGGGAAGCTAGCTTAAACTCCTTTTTTTTATTAGGGGCTTGTAGGCCAAAGTGAAACTTATGTTCAAGGAAGTACTATATTGGGTAGCTAGAGAAAAAACCCTATAAAAATATTTTTTTACACACAAAGTGAGGATGAAAGTCCTGATTTATCAAGGTAGCTTAACTTAAACCCTTTGATAAGGTATGTGCTGCAGATGTATGGGTATTTGTCATGGTTCGGTTGGTTTTGATCGGCAGTAGTTTTTGGTTATTGAGTGTTTGAAATAGATGTTATAAATCCGGCCTTTCAGGCCCATCAGTTTGCACAATTACCAAAATGGTTCATCAAGCCCAATAACCTCTATTGCAAAGATGCCGAAGACCACTCGGGAGTTGGGAGTAGGGTTACAATCGGCTCGGATTTGATCGGATATCGCTATTTTTTTATCATAAATCATATTTTTTATCAGACTCGGAAACGGATACGAATAGTACCGGATACGAAACAATATCGGTCATGAATTCGAAGTGAATACGGAGCAGAATCGATAGGATACCGAATATTTTTTTATCAGATATCGCGTGAAAACAGATACTGCATATAGCACACATATAACAATTATTAATCAATCATATGAGTTTAACATGCAACATAACTATCTCAATTTAACAAGTCATTTTATCAAGTAGTATAACAAAGTTGTTAAAGTATCAAATATTCCTTTATGTTTTGCAAAAGAATACTAAGTATTCACATAGGCAAGTGGAAGCATATTCTTGCATGTCAAGCTCTGTTGGTGGCTGCACTGGATAGCGGGATGGCGGATGGAATGGCGGCAAGAGGGTAGAGCTATAGAGGGAGGGCCTAGCTTGGGCTATTTGGTTGGGCCCAATTGAAGTTGCTAGAATATGAGCTATAAATATCCGAATAGAGTTATCCAGAATTATTCCAGAATATAATCGGAATATTCCGATCCGATGGATAGTGATCTCCCAAATCCCATGCCGAATCCTAAACCAACTATCCGAAACTGATTATGAATCCAACAACTATCCGATACGACTATCCGAATTCGATCCGAACAGATTTAGTCGATAAGTCAATTGGCATCTATCCAATCCGATTGTGTTGGCAGTCTATAAAATATACACTCCAGTAACAAATAATTGTCATTTTGGATATAGGTGCAGTCAAACTTTCAAAACTTTAAATGTCAATATCTTTTTAAATATTTAAATTGGATACTTGAAAATCATTTGTGTAGATTTGTCAAAAAAAGTGCTTTCATAATATTATAATTTTATTGGGTTTTATAAATATATAATAATAGAAATTAGTGGTCAAAACTGTGTTTTAGAGACTATGTCGATGTCCAAAATGATAACTATTCCTGACCAGAGAGAGTACCCTTCTTCTCAGTGTAATTATAATATACTACCTCTCTTTAGTTGAGATGCTTGAAGATATGCTCTTATAGACGATTTTACCTCTTACCTTCTCCATCCCACTACTCTCTCCTCGGCTCCCACCTCTCCATGCCAGTGCTGCCACCCTTGCCACTCGCTCCTGGCTCTTTGCATCGCTCGACATCACTCTCACACCTCCATCCCACCATTGTTGCCCCTGTCGCTCACACCCATCCTCTTGTATCGCTCGACCTCACACGGAGCTCGGCAATGCGCAGCCTCTGGACTGTTGATTTTAGCCTTGAATCATGAACACATGCACACAAATATAAGAAAAAACACAATAGCACATAGAGAGAAAAATATTTGTGATGCGACACAACTAGAACTGAAGGACCATGTGGAGGTCCATCCATGTTTGTGATGAGTATTTGACTTTATTTGAGCAAGGTGTGCTCAAGTTTGAGTTTGAGTTTGATTTGGATTGGTTTTCAAAATGAAGCAATTTGAGTTGTCTCTGCCAGGAGTGGCAGTACCGGCCGTATGGGCGCGGTAGTGATGAGTTGGATGGGTTTATTGCATATCATTGTGGGCATTGCTATGTGAAAGGTTTTTCCTTGTCTTTGATGGTTGCAGGGCGACGGTGCTAGGTCATGGTGAGGCGGAGGATGATCGGGACTAGGCGAGGAGCGTCGGAGGTCCAGACGGTTGGGAGATCGCAGGAAGATGATCGGAGACGGAGTCCGGGCAAGTCAAAAAGACAAGGAAAGGAGATTATGCTAGCTAGATGCCGCGTGGATCAATGAGGGCCGTCGGATTGAGGTCTAGTTGATAGGTTAGCGGGTCTAGGTAGTATGCTTTGAAAACCGTGCAAGAAAACCCGGTATGTGTGTGGGTTTTGGGTTAGCCCTTGCATGGATATGTGTGTGGGTTAATCCTAGCCCTTAGATGAGTGCTCTAGGGTTGAGGGACCCATCCAAGGGTGGTAGGTGGCCCAAGAGTAGTATAAATAGGGGTGGAGGGGTAGCCTCCTTCCCTTGAAGGTTTTGAGGTTTGTGAATGCTCCTTTGAGCTTTGCCCACATGAAAGTGAGGCTTTGTAACCTCTCCTTCCAGAAATGAAAGTTTTATCCATCCTTCTCTAAATTTATTTTGTGCATTTACATTATGTCTTTACTTTACGCAATTTAAATTCAGCATTTACTTTCCCCCAATTACATTCTCGCAATTTACTCTCACGCAATTTGGATTTGCCTCCTCTCCTTCTAAATGCTGTTGATCTTGGATGTTTTGAGTGTGTTCATATGGTTTTACATCTCTTTTGCACTCTTGGAATGAGTAGAGAACATCTTTTCTTTCAAGTTCCAACTTTGTTCAGAACTTGTTCTTTGCTCAGCATTAAGTATTTGATTCTTATAAAAATATAGGAAAATAATTTTTAAGTGATTCTTTTTGGACGAGGTGCGGGACTCTTATATCCACTTGTAGAAAAATTTTGGAGTTCACTTGTTGCACCGTTTGGACGCTATGAGGTGAAAACCGAGCCCCAAACTTTCTGCTCGGAGTTCTTGACTGACTGTGTTCTTCAATTTTTCCTGTTTTTTCTGTAATGATTTTTGAGGATAAATTTGGTGGAGTTCTTTACAACTCGGATTCTCATAGGGAGAAAAATTGTCAAAATTGTTTGAGCTGCAGAAACCCGCCAACCTCCTGTTCAAATTGAGGACAAGTTCTGGAAATTCTGCTTTTGCTTTTCTGAAAGTGACTTTTGTGATTTGAATTGATGTTCTTTCTAAAAGCAAGAGTTGGATTGATTCCTCTTTATCTTGGACACTAGACAACCAGGATTGTGACTAAAAAATCCCCACATATTTTATGGTATCCATGCAAGCTTGGGGTACACATAGTTGTCTAGTTTTTCGGGGTTTTCACGATTTCCTTTGAGCGATCTTGTCGAGGTTTTTGTTGGAGTATTTTGGGGGGAAATTTATTTGTGACCATTCACCCCCCCTCTGTTCGCCATCTCGGTCTTTCAATTGGTATCAGAGCCGGTTTTGCTCTTCCATAGATCTTGACCGGTTTCAAGAGCCATGACGATGGATAAGTATTCCACTAAGCCTCCTATTTTTTCTGGAGTTGATTTTCCTTTTTGGAAATCTCGAATGGAGTCGTACATCACTGCCCAGGGCTTCCTGATGTAGCAGAAGGTGAAACTCCCGTATGAGATTCCTGCTGATGAAAACGTCACAGCCGACAATATGGTTGACGTTGAGGCAAACGCTAAGGCAAGGAACATTCTCATACAGGGTCTTAGCCGCAGTGAGTATGATAGGATTTCTCACCTCCGTTCCGCTCACGAGATTTGGGTGACCCTCGATGCTTACCATGAGGGCACTCCCAAATCAAGACGGTTCGACAGGACCAATTCAAGCGTGAGTTCAACAAGTTTGAACAACACACTGGTGAGAGTCTTAATGAGTGCTTCGGTCGTTTTACCAAGATCTTGAGCGACCTTCGAGCAGTTGGTTGCATATACCCTGACTCGGATAATGCTCGACATTTCTTGACCGCACTCGATTTGTGTGTTTGGGAGATGAAGGTGACCACCATCAAGGACACCACCGACTTGTCGACTCTGACTCTTGGCGGGTTTTATTCCCACCTCAAGACTCATGAGATCGATGTCGTCTCACGGAAGACGAAATCTCAGTCGATGGCCTTGGTCACCGATCCCATTGGATCTTCTTCTTCTGATCCTTCTATTGGTTTCTCTCTTTCCGCCCTTTGTGAGCTAAGCGATGACCAACTGGAAAAATTTCCAGAAAATGAGCTTGCTCTTCTCGCTCGCAAGTTTTCTCATGCATACAAGAGGGTGAGAGAGAGAAAGAGAGGTGGCATGATCACATGCTTCAAGTGTGGTGGCCCCAACCACATTCGGGCCAATTGCCCCAAACTGGAGAAGGCTAAGAACGATGCCGGCAGTTCGGCAAAGAACGACTACATCGACAAGAACCGCAACAAGAAGCCTCCAGTTCGTGAGCCGACGCGTGAGAAGAAGTACCGCAACTTCTTCAAGAACAAGAAGCTCTTCCACCGCGTCCTCGCCGCGCTTGACGACATCAACCTCTCCGACATGGAGACATGGAGCGACGAGGGCGAGGATGAACCGCAAAAGAAGAAGGGCGGCGACGACTTCTCCGGCATGTGCTTCATGGCCGACGCCAACGGCATTAGCGACTCGAGCCAGACAAATGACACGGATGAGGTACCCACCTACGACGAGTTAAATCCGTCACGTAAATTAGGCAAGTTTTATGCTTAGGCTAGGTCGAGGTGTTCTGAGTTAGAGAAGGAAGTAGGTACCTTGACTCGGGAGTTAGCTTCACTTAGATCTTCTCCCTCCCGAGTCACTAATGACTGTGTTCTCTGTGATGCTGTTCTTGTGGAGTTGGAGAACCTAAGGACCATACATGATAGTGTGCTTGTTGAACTTGATGGTCTTAGGATGAAGAATGCTAGCACTAGTTCTGTTGATGCTATTCCTGTTAAGGCTAGTTTTCTTCATGCTCACTCCACTCCATCATGCTCTAATTGCCCTAAATTGCTTGCTGAAATTGATGCCATGAGTTCGCACCTTAAGAAGCTTTCTGCTAGAGATGATGAACTTGAATTGCATGCTTCTAAGGACCCAGTCAGCTCATATGAGGGCTGTAGGCAACTAAAACTTGACAATGATGCTTTGAATATCAAGTGTGATGAACTTGCTAAGGACTTACTAGTTAAGTCAAAATCTGGTTGCCTGCTGTGTGCTGGGGTTAAGGGTGATGTGGATCAAATCCATGTCGAGCTTAGGAAGAAGTTAGAAGACTAAACCCTTAGGATTAGAGATGCTCCTTGCGTTTCTTGTGAGGCCCTCAAGATTGAGGCAACTGTGCTAAGGGAACAAAAAGCACGTGCTGAGAGATCTTCTCATTCTGGTTCTTCTTCTTCCTCTCCTTCCCCCTGTTCTTCTTGTGCTTCTTTCTTTCGAGATTGCCAGTATCTTATGAGTACTCTCGAGAAGTTTGTTGGAGGCAAGAAGAAGCTCAATCTTATTCTAGACCAATCCAAGATTAGTAGATTCAATCAAGGTCTAGGATTTGATCCCTTGGAGCACGCTCGGGCACATCCTCCCACCATTGTGCGCGGCTCCAAGGGGGGTGAGATTGTGGTAGCTCCCAGAGTGAGCACCATCGTGTTTAGGTCTGCTGGGGTTGTCCATAGGACTTGACTGGAAGGGTGTTACTCCTGTTGCTTCGCCTCTAGCAAGGCGGTACACATGCACCTTCAGTAAGAAGGATGGTCACCTAGTAGATTTACGCTCAGCGCGCCAAGATCACTCGGCGTAAGCGTGTTGTCTGCTCTTAGAGGTATTCGTGGTCATCCCGCACTTTGAGTGCTCCTAAGACACACACGCTTCTAAACAAAGTTAGAGAGTCGCTGTTTTGGGCAAGGCCCAGACTCGGTTTTCATGATAGTTCTTTGAGTTTTAGTCCCGAGCTGTTCAGTAGTCGATCTTTCCGCCGTCCTCTTGATATTCCTCGTTTTTCTCATCGAGGTAGATATCGTGGCGTGAGGTGTTTTCGGTAGGAGTTTTAGGCGGCTTCACCGGGTGGTTCGGCTTTTGCACCACAGCAGCCAACCCGATTCAGCTCCTAGATCACCTACTAGAGTTGCTCGATCTTGTTAGGTTAAGCGTCGAGAGACACTCGAGTCCAATCTTCTTACGTGGATCGTACTGAGGTGTCGTATGGTTCAAGATTGGGTTCCTAAGTCTTCACTCTATCCCAAGATTGAGTCATCTTTCTCTCTTGTGTCTTGATCAGGTTCGCTCGGATGGGAAGGGAGATATTTGGATTGTCGACTCGGTTGTTCTCGTCATATGACCGGAGATTCTCGTTGGTTCTCTTCCTAGTCCGAGCCCCCGTGATGAGTTAATCACTTTTGGGGATGCATCTTCGTAGAGTCATTGCTAAAGGTACCATCTGCATTAACCAAAATTTCATTCTTAAAGATGTTGCCTTAGTAAGTAAGTCGCAATACAATCGCTCTCTGTTTCTCGGCTTATCGATGACTCTTTCGAGGTAAGCTTCAAGAGTAATGCCTGTAGAATCCTTGATTCATCAGGAGGGTTAGTTTGCGGGATTTCTAGATTTGGGAAAGTCTTTCGTGCTGATTTTTCCGCTTCTTCTAGAGACTCTCTTCGATGTTTGATTGCTTCTGAGTCCCGTGATCTCTCCTTCTGGCATAGGAGACTTGGTCACATTGGTTTTGATCATTTGACCCAAGTTAGCAGCCACGATCTCATTCGGGGTTTGCCCAAACTCAAAATGGTCAAAGACTTAGTTTGCTCTCCCTGCCGACATGGCAAGATAGTTGCTGCTTCTCATACCCCAGTCACTGTTGTGATGACTGATGCACCAGGACAGCTTTTACATATGGACACTGTTGGTCCAGCTAGAGTGCAGTCAGTGGGTGGGAAGTGGTATGTTCTTGTCATTGTTGATGATTTTTCGAGGTATTCTTGGGTGTTTTTCATGTCCTCGAAGGATGAGACTTTACCCATTTTAGGGTTTGGTTCATAGGTTGTCTTTGAGCTCCCCGGTGCCCTACGAGCTATAATGCAGGATAATGGCACGGAGTTCAAGAACTCCTATTTTGAGAGTTTCGTGGAGTCCTGGTTTAGAGCATCAGTTCTCCTCTCCCTACGCCCTCAAAGCAAAATGGCGTAGTGGAAAGGAAGAACAGGACCACGTAGAAATGGCTGTGACGATGCTAGACGAGTACTGAGACTCCTAGAAAGTTTTGGGCTGAGGCTATAGCTACTGCTTGTCATGTTTCTAATCGTGTATTCTTGAGAGCACATTTGCACCGCACTTCTTACGAGTTGAGGTATGGGCGAAAGCCCAGTGTTTCTCATTTTTGTGTGTTTGGTTGCAAGTGTTTTATTTTGAAATCTGGTAACCTGGATAAGTTTGAGTCTCGTTCTTCTAATGGTATCTTTTTGGGATATTCGACTTCTTCTCATAGCTATAGGGTCTGGAGTTGCGATGCGCATAGGATCATAAAGGCCTGTGAAGTGACCTTTGATGAGGCTAGCCCAGGAGCTAGACCCGATATTTCAGGCTCTTCTTCTTCCTTCAAGACCATCTTTGTAGAGGATGAGGATGATGGAGATGACGGTGTTCCACCTGATCCATTCTCCTCTACACCTGAGGTGCCTCCTGTTTCCATTTCTGCACCTCAGGAAGGCCAGCCCTTGCCTTCTGACTTTCATTCAGCTAGTGGCTCTGCTCCTGCCTCTTTTGTGCATGAGGTAGAGGCCACTTCTGCTTCTGGACCTCCCCGTCATATTCAGCGTTCTCATCCACCTGATTAGATCATCGGCGATCTATTTGAGCGAGTCACTCGCTCAAAATCAGGTTTATCCAGTTTCTGCCTTCACTCTGCCTTTGTTGCCTCGTTTGAGCCGAAGGATGTGACTCATGCATTATCTGACGAGTCTTGGACTAATGCTATGCATGAGGAACTTGAAAACTTCAAGAGGAACAAAGTCTGGCAGCTTGTAGAACGTCCATCTGGTCATAATGTCATTGGGGCCAAGTGGGTGTTCAAAAATAAGCAGAGTGAGGATGGGGTTGTCATTCGCAACAAGGATAGACTAGTTGCACAGGGCTTTTCTCAGGTTGAGGGTCTTGACTTTGAGGAGACCTTTGCCCTTGTAGCTAGGCTAGAGGCTATTCGAATCATGCTTGCATTTTCTGCATCCAAAGGCTTCAAGCTTTATCAAATGGGTGTTAAGAGTGCATTCCTCAATGGCTATATTGAGGAAGAGGTTTATGTCAAGCAACCTCCAGGATTCGAGAACCCCAAGTTTCCGAGTCATATATATAAGCTTTCCAAAGTTCTGTATGGACTCAAGCATGCCCCCAGAGCATGGTATGAGAGGCTCAAGTCTTATCTTCTTAGCCATGACTTTAAAATGGGCATAGTAGATAAAACTCTGTTCATCAGACACCATGAGTCTCATTTTCTTCTCGTCCAGATTTATGTGGACGATATCATTTTTGGTGGCTCGTCTCATTCGCTTGTGTCTCAGTTTTCTGAAGTGATGAGCACAGAGTTTGAGATGAGTATGATGGGTGAGTTGAGCTACTTTCTTGGCTTCCAAATCAAGCAGACTCGGGAGGGTACTTTCTTGCATCAAGGCAAGTATACCCGTGACCTTCTGAGGCGGTTTGATATGTCTGATGAGAAGCCAGTAATGACTCCTATGGCCACCACCTTGTCCTCGAGCCCGATGAGGATGGTGAGCCTCGCTGATCAAAAGGAGTTTGAGCATGATCGGCTCCTCTTGTACCTCACTTCTTGAGGCCGGACATACATTTATTTGTGTGTGCATGCGCTCGATTTCAAGCTTCTCCTCGTGCCTCTCACCACCAGGCGATCAAGCGCATCTTCAGGTACCTTCGTGCTACCACTGATTATGATATTTGGTACTCTTCTTCTTCTGGTCTATCTCTTAGAGCCTTTTCCGATGCCGAGTTTGCTGGCTGTAGGATAGATAGGAAGAGCACTTCTGGCACTTGCCAATTCATTGGCACTTCTCTTGTTTCTTGGTCATCTAGGAAGCGATGCTGGGTTGCACATCCACGGCGAGGTCGAGTATGTTGTCGACCGATTGTTGTGAGCTGTGTTCTCTGGATGAGATCGACCTTACGGGACTTTGGGTTAGAGATAGAGAGTGTGCCACTTTTCTGTGACAACACTTCTGCGATTTGCATTGCTAAAAACCCAGTGCAACATTCCCGGACCAAGCACATTGATATTAGATATCACTTCCTTAGAGACCGTGTGGAGAAGGGAGATATTGCGCTTCAGTTCGTAGAGAGTGACCTTCAGTTAGCCGATATCTTCACCAAGCCTTTGGATAGCTTCAAATTTGTTGCCTTGAGGAGTGAGCTTGGAGTCGTGAGCCCTTACGGCCTTTCGTGAGGGGGAGCTGGTTTGTATATTATGTATTATATGTTTTCTTCCAGCTTTTCTTTTCTTTGTGTTTCTTCTGGGTGACTTTGGGCTTGTTTTCTTGAGTTGAGTTCACTCATTTAGACTTCTGGCATGCTTTGCATGGACCTTTTATCTTGTGCTTTAGGTTGCTATCATGCGTGATTAGCTGTTCTCTCTTCTCTCTAGGTTGAGTTCCATCCCACCGTTGTTGCCCCTGTCGCTCACACCCATCCTCTTGTATCGCTCGACCTCAGACGGAGCTCAGCAATGCGCAGCCTCTGGACTGTTGATTTTAGCCTTGAATCATGAACACATGCACACAAATATAAGAAAAAATACAATAGCACATAGAGAGAAAAATATTTGTGATGCAACACAACTAGAACTGAAGGACCATGTGGAGGTCCATCCATGTTTGTGATGAGTATTTGACTTTATTTGAGCAAGGTGTGCTCAAGTTTGAGTTTGATTTGGATTGATTTTCAAAATGAAGCAATTTGAGTTGTGTCTGACAGGAGTGGCAGTACTGGCCGTATGGGCGCGGTAGTGATAAGTTGGATGGGTTTATTGCATATCATTGTGGGCATTGCTATGTGAAAGGTTTTTCCTTGTCTTTGATGGTTGCAGGGCGACGGTGCTAGGTCATGGTGAGGCGGAGGATGATCGGGACTAGGCGAGGAGCGTCGGAGGTCCAGACGGTTGGGAGATCGCAGGAAGATGATCGGAGACGGAGTCCGGGCAAGTCAAGAAGACAAGGAAAATAGATGATGCTAGCTAGATGCCGCGTGGATCAATGAGGGCCGTCGGATTGAGGTCTAGTTGATAGGTTAGCGGGTCTAGGTAGTATGCTTTGAAAACCGTGCAAGAAAACCCGGTATGTGTGTGGGTTTTGGGTTAGCCCTTGCATGGCTGTGTGTGTGGGTTAATCCTAGCCCTTAGATGAGTGCTCTAGGGTTGAGGGACTCATCCAAGGGTGGTAGGTGGCCCAAGAGTAGTATAAATAGGGGTGGAGGGGTAGCCTCCTTCTCTTGAAGGTTTTGAGGTTTGTGAATGCTCCTTTGAGCTTTGCCCACATGAAAGTGAGGCTTTGTAACCTCTCCTTCCAGAAATGAAAGTTTTATCCATCCTTCTCTGAATTTATTTTGCGTATTTACATTATGTCTTTACTTTACGCAATTTAAATTCAGCATTTACTTTCCCGCAATTACATTCTCGCAATTTGGATTTGCCTCCCCTCCTTCTAAATGCTGTTGATCTTGGATGCTTTGAGTGTGTTCATATGGTTTTACATCTCTTTTGCACTCTTGGATTGAGTAGAGAACATCTTTTCTTTCAAGTTTCAACTTTGTTCAGAACTTGTTCTTTGCGCAGCATTTAGTATTTGATTTTTATAAAAATATAGAAAAATCATTTTCAAGTGATTCTTATTGGAAGTGGTGAGTGACTCTTATATCCACTTTCATAAAAATTTTAGAGTTCACTTGTTGCACCTTTTGGGCGCTATGAGGTGAAAACCGAGCCCCAAACTTTCTGCTCGAAGTTCTTGACTGACTGTGTTCTTCGATTTTTCCTGTTTTTTATGTAAAGATTTTTGAGGATAAATTTGGTGGAGTTCTTCACGACTCTGATGCTCATAGGGAGAAAAATTCTAAAAATTGTTTGAGCTACATAAACCCACCAACCTCCTGTTCAAATTGAGGACAAGTTCTGGAAATTCTGCTTTTGCTTTTCTGAAAGTGACTTTTGTGATTTGAATTGATGTTATTTCTAAAAGCAAGAGTTGGATTGATTCCTCTTTTTCTTGGACACTAGACAACCAGGATTGTGACTTAAAAATCCCCACATATTTTATGGTACTTATCCATGCAAGCTTGGGGTACACATAGTTGTCTAGTTTTTCGGGTTTTTCACGATTTCCTTTGAGCGATCTTGTCGAGGTTTTTATTGGAGTATTTTGGGGGAAATTTTATTTGCGACCATTCACCCCCCCTCTGTTCGCCATCTCGGTCCTTCAAGAACTTTTTGTATTTTCTTGCTCTTATTTTTCTCGTTGCTTACAGGCAACCATTGCCTTGGTTATATAGTAGTACTACTAACTAAACTATTAGAAAACGAATTCTACTCGAAAATGAATCTATATTCTACTCGTAAAAGATTAATTCTCATATTCACCCACTTAATCTTGTAACATTAACTATCTCTAATTTTTGACACAACTCTAACTTGTTGAGGCAGTCAGTTTCAACTACGACTTACTCAACTTTTACTTGACACAAGATGGCGAACACATCCAAATAACTTACTTGGCTCAGGATGGACTTGACTCAGCAAGTTACCACAACTTCTTGCCACATGCAGCAGCTTCTTCTTGATCTTCTTGTGCAACATGATCTCTTCTTATGCACACGACACCCGTGAACTAACTCGCACACGTTTATTTGTAGACACAACTCGCACAAGAACTCACGTGATCGAACACAATATTTCATAGACACAGCTGACACGCGAACACATAGCTTTGGCTGTCATCTCGACAAGACAAGCAGATGGCCGCCAATGCCATCTTGTCATGCCGGTTGTCGACGATGATCGTCAATAGTGGGTATTGGGGAGACAAGTCTCCTCCACCCTTTCTCCGCCATATCTTATCGCCGACTCTTTTTCGCCTGTGATGCGACTTCGATGACACGGAGACTCGAATCAGAACTTTACATGAGAGCACTTGGACTCACACTTATAAGAACTCACGCACATATGGGACACTAACACAATGACCTAAATACACACGCACGTACACCATACATTGTGTACAATGCGTACCTCGATGACGGATCGCTACCTCGTCGTCTCCTTGTCGTGGAGTCACATGTATTGCCACAGTTGCACTCAATGCACTGTCGGATCCCGCTCAACACTGCGTCACTCAGTGACGATAGCTTGCCCCGAGGTGCAGAAGTGGTGGCTTACATTGGGGCAAGCGTGACACCAATGTTAGAACCTTGCTCTGATACTAATTTGTTGGTTTTAGCTTTGGATCATGAGCACATGCACACGAACATAAGAAAAAACACAATAGCACAGAAAAAAACTTTATGTGCGACACAACTAGCACTTTTTGTATTTTCTTGCTCTTACTAGGAAACAAATCCGTTTCCTACTCGTATAAGATTAATTCTAACATGCTCCTCATCCACCCACCTGTCGAGGATGGAGGTGCCAGGGCCCTCCACCTTGGCCGCGACCTCCTCCTCATCTTCGAAAGAGAAGCGACAATGGAGCTAGTGAAAGCAGAGATGACAGCCCTTGTTCTGATCTATGTTCTCCACTGAAGGACACCCTAGTCCTTTTTCCTTTCCTTATGGTCACAAGAGATGACCTGTACATTTGGATCCCTTATAGAGTTGTAGTACTCCTCTCTTTAGGTGATACTTTGCAGTACATACAAATCTCTTATAGCACTAAAAGTTTGTCTCATCTCTTATATATTACTCATTATTTTCACTCACATGCGGATCCGAACTCTACATGTTAATGACACAATCAGAATGGTGGCCCACCGGCACAATCGGGCACGGTGGCACTACCGCGAGCCTGTGACAGCGCACGCCAACCGCAGCAGGGAGGTGGACAAAGGTGAGCTTCCTGCACCGCGCCACCTAGACAGCAACGCTGCGCTGCCTCTACCCATCGGCCAGCTCCGCCTTGGCCAGCCCTCTGCTTTAGCGCTCCTGGCCTCCGTGCCGGGCGCCACCTCTGGTCGGCCTGGCTCAACTCGGCTGGCTGATCACTACTCCGTCATCCGACAGCCACCCGCCTTCCAGCGCTTGCGCACCACCCACCTCCACCTCAGCCGTCACGCCTCCACACCGCCAGCCTCCACGACAGCCTTCGCCCGATTCTCCGGTGGCAGGCGAGGCCGCCATCCGCCTCGATCGCACCGGGTGCCAGCTCCTCGCTGTTCTGCTTGCCCGTGGCCGGCTAGGCCGCCGTCCGTCTCACCTACGTCGGGCTCCAGCTCCTCGTCGTGCCGCTTGCCCGTGGTCGGTGAGGCTGCCGTCAGCCTCGCCCATGCCAGGTGCCAGCTCCTCGCCGTGCCGCTTGCCCGTGGTGGGTGCCCCGCCTGCCAGCTCACGTTGGCTTGCAACTCTATCACCGTCCGAGCTGGCCAGCCCTCTGAGCCTCATTTGTGCACCCGTGAAACGAGGAGGCCCAAAAGACAACCATTTAAACCAACCGGATTTGAATTAGTTCTCAAAAGTGAATTTAATTCCATTTTAGGTTTCAGTGGGATTTCTTTGCAATGCCAAAAATGTGGATTATTCAGGCTATTATGTCTATTATTGGCTGGATTTCATGTGGAATTCTTATGCAATTTAGACTTTCATGTCTATTTAATCCAAATAAAATTACTGCTGATCCGGAGCGTCGCATTGAGTTGATATCAGTATATCATCTCATCGAGTTGAAATTGATCCTTTGAGGTTTTGAGCCTACCCTCTATTTCGATTTTGGCTTCTCCACTGACCCTCACTCTCTCAATCCCTCTCTCTCTCCCTCTCCTCAGCCAGCACCGCGCCTAGCTCTCTCCACTCCTTTCATCGCCTCGCTCGCTCATCGCTGAGAGAGATTGAGAGCGATGAGCGAGAGAGAATTAAGAGTTGAGAGAGATGGGTGAGAGAGAGAGTGGGGCAACAGGAGAGAGAGAGAGACATACAAGAGATTGAGAGAGACGGGCGAGAGAGATGGAGAGCTAAGAGAGGGAGCAACGGGTGAGAGAGAGCTGAGAGAGATTGAGAGAGATGGGCGAGAGAGATTGAGAGAGATGGGCGAGAGAGGGGATCGTGTGTTTATACTCATGTAACGAGTTTTTCATAGTTTTATACTTGAGCCGAGGAGGTCGTCTCTCAGACCTAAGATGGTTGAGGCAATTACATGCCTCAAAGATTGGGAACATTGAAAGCATCTAGGCCCCTAATTTATTTTGGTTTTGGTAATTAATGACAATCGCGATTAAGGGACTAATATTTTCTTTGAGTATGATTGGAAATAGGTTGGTCCCAGATATGAAAAACAACGAAGCATGAAAATGAAGCAAATGAAGATCAATACGTCAAGCGAAAGAACCAAGATATAAAATTAAGGACCTTTTCATAGGTTTTACCGATCTCGGAGTATTAGATAAAGATCGGATTGCTAGAATAAGTGCCGTACTATTAAGAGGGACTCTTGATTAGTAGCTTGATGTGTTTTTGGTGAAAATAGCTCAATCAATGCTCATAAAATGATTATTTTTATTTGAGACAAAAAGAAAAGAACAAAAACCCTCTGGTCGGCAGTACCAGCCCCAGGCCCAGTACTTATATTACAGAGAGGGGTGTTGTTGGTCCTGTGCCCAGTCGGCACTATCGCCCCCATGGGGCTGTACTGCTGCTTAGCCGGCACTACCGACCATATGAGGGCGGTACTACCACTCGACCGCGATGCACCCGCCAGAGGCGAGTCTTTTCTAGAGGCGTTTTGAAGCCAATTCGTGGCACTCTGACCCGGTTGGGCGATCTTGCCGCTCGGTCGGCACTACCACCTAGCATGGGCGGTAGTGCCGACCACCCTGAATTTTTCAGGGGTTTGATAGCAATGGCTAGAAAAATTGATGATGGCTATAAATACCCCCCATATGCAGCATAGAGCTTCTTCTTAACTCCCATTGCATATCCTTAAGCTCTTTTGTGCATCTCTTCTACTCAAGTGCATTAAATTCACATTTGAGGAGTAGTTAAGTGAAAATCAAGTGAGAGCATTAAATTGAGCCATTTAGACACTTGATTCACCTCAAGTAACCGTCAAAGTTTATTACTCTTGGAGGTTGCCGCCTCCTAGACGCTTGGAGGCGTTTGTGCACAGTGAGCTTCTCAATGGAGGTTGTGAGAAGCACCGGCAAGTTGTGAAGGCTGGAGTTCGCCTACCTGGAGCGGGGAAGAACTACCTTAGTGATCGAGGAAGGCTCAAGAGGTTGGAGACGGCTTGAAGTTGTTCAAGTCACCTCAACATGGATTAGGGGAGATCGGCAAGTCTCCGAGACGACGGGATAAAATTTGTGTCTCATTCTCTTGTGGTTTGCATTCATCATTCTTGTTCTTAGAACTATTTCTTGCTCATACTTGAATTGCTAGAGTGCTTAGTGATCACTAGAAAAGTTGGTTGTAAATTCCCTTAATTGTAATTAGTGCCGAAAAATTTAGAAACCTCCTATTCACCCCCCTCTAGTCGGTTATCCTTGATCCTACAAACGTGCAGATGAAAGGACACAACATCAGACCGAGGATACGGAGGTCACGGGCGAGATAGCTGACTTTGGCCATCTCAGCCTCGAGTAGTCTATGCATATGTACGTAGTTACTGTACTCTTTTCCTTATCGGGGGTACTCCACACCGGGTTGTAAGGTTTTTAACAGGCAGTAACTATGTACCTATTGAAGAATGAATAAAATTTACTTCTTTTTTCCCCAATATTTGTGTACATTGCCTCAGCTCCGTGTGTCTTCGATTCCTTTCCTCTCGTCGCAATAGTGCAAATGGGTTGGACCTAAGCCGGCACGGCACAAAGCAGGCATAAAGGGCCCCTGGGCCGAGCCTGGGCTCGCCGAAGGCGAGCCAGGCCGACACGGCATGGTGAGCACGATGGGCCGTCTCGGCCCGATACTGTTCATGCATGAAGCACGATGGGCCCGTGCCGGACTGGCCTGGCATGGCATGACACCCACCACTAAATATGTCTTTCCTACGTTGTAAGTTCAAGCTCTATTAGTTTTGGTAATTGGTTTAATATTAATGTTTAATCATTGTTTAATGACAAATCTAATCATTATGAGACTCACATGTTTATTGGGCTTCATTCTTATAATCTAAGCATTAGGAGACTAACATGTTTATTGAGCTTCATTCTTATTAGTCTAAAATTTGGATGGAAAATGGAAAACCCAAGGTATGCACTCGTATTCATTCTATTAGTTTAATGCATACTTAGGAATCAAGTTAAAAGATAAACTCTTCCATTGCCTTAGTCTAAATATATGCATTATATTTCCAAATCAATAAATACATGAATGCACACATCTAGGGGGATTTTATAATTTAACTTGTTGTTTCAATTGTATTGATCCATGTCCTATTGCTAAATAACATATAAAGGATCAAGACTTTGAAACAATCTTTTGAGTATATATGATTTGTGTAGTTGTAGTATACTCATGCAAATATATAATAAACTCATATGTAATATAAGATTGATTTTGTGCATATTGATTCCATGTTCAATTAGTTATATGCACATACTTAATGGAGATTGTTCTATAATTGATGGTCTAAATATATTGATCCCATTTCTATTACTCAAACATATTGGATCATTACTTTCCATCAAATTGAGTATATGAAACTTGTGTAGTTATATATACTCATTCATTTAAATTGAGTTCGGTTGTCTTTTAATCAAATCAAAGAACGCTTCAACATGTGTTGATAGTGTTCCTTGTTGATTAAAGACAAGCGAAAATTTCTTGAGTATAATGAAGCATTAGTTGCATCTAAGTACTCAAAACACGTTTTAATTCATTCAAATTGATTTGGGTTGTGCTCAATCGATATTGGAGGTATCCATTATGTGTTAATGGAGTGCGGTGATGATTGAGACAATCGTGTTTGATGGACTAACGATCTTCAATGAGTTGTGAAGTAGGTTGAGTCCAAAAAAATAAAGAATCGGGAACGAGAAGTCATCATGTGTTGATGAGCTTCAAGAGGTGACCCCGAAGTGAAGAGAAGGGCTAGAGAAGGTTCATCATGTATTGATGAACAAGAAGAAGGTTCGATCCTGGAGAGAAGATGATTGGATATCATAAAAGCTCCAAGTGGATCGCTAGAGGCAAAGGTAAAATTAGCTACGGCTAAGGATGTGTTCTTAGTTTTTTACCGGTCTCGGTGTTTGGATAGGAGACCGAGTTGCTAGTTAGGTTGCTGTACTATTAAGAGAGATTGAGTCATTTAGCTTGAGCTTCATCATGTGTTGATGAACTCAATCCGGTTCACTCTAGCCCACTCTCTTGATTTGGTTTTTGCATGAGCTAAGTATTTACATGTGTTGTAAATAAGGGTGCTCATGCTTGCATCTTATTTGAATCTTAATTAATTTGGTTTTTGCATGAAGCTAAGGATTTGCATGTAAAAGGGATATACCTTATACAATGTTGTTTTGGTTATTGCTTGGAGCTAAGTTTTGCATGTGTTGCAAAAGGACAGAGCTCAGTCAATTTGGTTTAAAGTGTTTGCATGGAGCTAGAGATTTGCATGTGTTGCAAATAGAGAGCTCATGCATTTGAGATTGTTTTTGTTGTTGCATTGAGGTAAGTTTTGCATGTGTTGCAAAAGGAGAGAGCTCAAGCAATTTGGTTTAAAGTGTTTGCATGGAGCTAGAGATTTGCATGTGTTGCAAATAAAGAGCTTATGCACTTGAGTGTGTTTTGATTGTTTGCATAGAGCTAAGTTTTGCATGTGTTGCAAAAGGAGAGAGCTTATGCAACTTGATTTGAATAGTTGTTGTTTTGCATGGTACTAGAGATTTGCATGTGTTGCAAATAGAGTGCTTATGCTTTGGTGTTTTAGCTTGTAATTGGATCATATGTTGATCATCACAAGGCTAAGCTTGGTTTGTGCTTTGAGTTTGCAAAATATGTTTTGCAAATAAGCTGGAGGTTATGGGTTTCGATCCTAGAGCATGTGTTGGCATTTGCAAATGTGTTTTGCAAAGTGTCGGGATCAAGTGTTGATCCTTACATGACTAAGAGGATTGATCTCATAGATTATCGGTTTATTTTCAAATGTGTTTTGCAAATAAGTTGTGCTTAATGTGATTCTTTGGAGTATGTGATTAACATGTGCAAATGTGTTTTACACAGTGTTGTGATCATGTGTTGATCCTCACATAACTCAAAGAATAAATCTTTAATGGTTTGGACAAAAATTTTTGTGAAAAAAACTGGGTTTTCTCCCTAAAGCCGGCAGTACCGACAGCTTGGAGCCGGTAGTACCGCTGGCACGGCAGTATCGCTTATGGGAGCCGGTAATGCCGCTCGACCTGTACTACCGCCCTTGTGAGGCCGGTAGTATCGGAGGTCCGGTGCTACCGCGTTGATGGTTGGTAGTTATATTCCAGAGAGGGTGTTTTTGCGTTCGGGTGAAGGTCAGAGCTACCGCGGTCAATGGGCGATACTACCGGAGGTGCGGTAGTACCAGGCCCAAGACGCCGGTAGTTATTTTCCAGAGAAGCGTGTTTCTGGAAGTTGCGCTGAGGGCGGTAGTACCGCCTGTGGAGGCCGGTATTGCCGCTCGAGCGGTACTACCGGGCTTTTGCCTGCGGTAGTACCGGGTTTCCTGCGCAATGGCTAGTTTTCGAGCCGTTGCCCTGGAAGCCGGTACTACCGACCCTAGAAGGGCGGTTGTGGAATATAAGAACCCGGGTACCCTCATGACAGGCCCAAGAGAGAGGCCCAAAAGATACTCCCCACGTCAGGCCCCGCTGCCGTGCGTAAGGGGACATATCCTAAAGGAAGTTGAACTTATATTTGGATGTAAAAGATATTGTTGCAATCCGAGTCGTTTATAAGGAAGGTAAAGATGTAATCTCTATCCTCAGAACCGACTAGAATCTAGTAACCGATCGGGATCTCTAACCGATCGAACTCAGAAGCCACCCCACCCCGCTATATAAGGGAGAGGGCGGCAACAACATAGGATCGATCATCCAAGCATAGAGCAATCAAGTCATAGAGCCTAGAACACCACATATCGCCTGAGCATATTGCGCTTTGAGCAACCCTGATCCAAGAGATCCGCATAATTCCAAAGATCTGAGTTAGGTATTACCTCCATCACGAGGGCTCGAACTCATCTAAAATCTCTGTCTTGTGCGACCTTCGAGTTTGAGATCGAGCGCCTGCCCCATAATTTTATTGCCGACTACAAAAGTCGACAGTTGGCGTGCCAGGTAGGGGAGGCGCTATAATCTTTTCCTACAGACTCGATGGCAGCGATCGGCGGAATCACCACCACTTTCATCTCCGGCCAGGCTTTCTGGTTCGGGAGCCTGGACTTCGTCACAGATGCGCGCGGAGAACTTGTCCGCCTAGACTTGAAACGGATCCAACCTGGTAAAGATCAGGCCGACTCATTTCAGGTATGTCACTTTGACTTGGCCGGCAAACCAGTCAGTGTCGCGAGGAATTGCTGCGATCTTCGTGGCGTCTTCGCGATACAAGAGCAGAAGAACGATCTCCAACGCCAACAAGAAGAACAAGAAGCTGCGGGGAAAGATCGTCTTCGTAAGGGTAAAGAGGTGCAGATGCGATCGCTTCGATCTCGTGGTCGCAATGTTCGCGAGGACATCTTGCAATCCAGGTTGGGAGATCAAGCCGTCTTCCACACGCCAATGCAGAACGTCGTCGCCTCCAAGACGCTTCTCGACAAACTGGACCCGATGATTGCATCAGATAGCCCAGTGGCCCCGATCATGGCCCAGATCAAGGCCATGGTGACGACGGCCGCAATTCAGCAAAATCAGGAAAATCCGGTAGGTGAAGCGCACTCGCGCTCCCACGCGGCTTTCGGCACAGCCACGAGCTTACGCCTGCGCCCCGAGCGCCACCTTCGGCACGGCCACGAGCCACGCCTACGCCCCGAGCGCCGCCTACAGCTCATCTACAAGCCTACGTCTGTGCCACGAGCAAAGATGGCATGATCGTCAGCAACATATGGAGAATAAAGCAGCTAAGTCGCTTTTTTACTTAATTATGTCATTATAAATAAAATTGTTGACTTTCCTCACTTGCTACTTAGTTGACCCACAACTAAGCAGCAAGTCGGGGGCTACACCTAATAGTGTGCGCATGCGCATATCTTTTTCTGAGTTGTATTTTTCTTCTTTTGCTTAACGATTGCAAGTGAATCCGAGTGCGATAACTCCGAGTTGTGAAGCTCTGACCCCATGAACGGCGAACTTTAGTCACCCAAAACACGTGCCTGGGAAAAAGAGCCATGAGCCGACTCCCAACGCTCGGGGGCTAGACTAGTCGGTCAGAGTGCTTAAACAAAAAGAGTCAAACCACTCGGATGAATTCAAAATCAATAAGGAAAAAGAGGCTACTAAATTTGGATGCGACGTGTGTAAGCCAACGCTTCAACGACGACATCAGCAACTTCGGCGACGAATGAATTTAAAGGGAGCGGCGCTGAATTTTGCCTTGAGCGGGAAAAGTGTTTTGACTTCTACATATCGTTTGGGATACAGTATGTCCCAAGATGAGCCGACTGCTAGAATTCCAATAATGGGGCTAGGAACCACTCAGAAAGTTTAACGCGTGGAGCTCTATTGAGTCCTTCACGATCTCTTTGCCTACAACAGGCACTTTCATTTCAGAAGGAAAACTAGTCGGGAAGCTGCATCAAGAACTGGAAGTACTCGGCGTGAAGCATGACTCAGTTGGGCTGCAACCAGGAAGGCGGCAACTCGATCGCAAAGGACTCGGGGGCTACTGTGGAATATAAGAACCCGGGTACCCTCATGACAGGCCCAAGAGGGAGGCCCAGAAGATACTCCCCGCGTTAGACCCCGCTGTCGTGCGCAAGGGGACATATCCTAAAGGAAGTTGAACTTATATTTGGATGTAAAAGATATTGTTGCAATCCGAGTCGTTTATAAGGAAGGTAAAGATGTAAGCTCTATCCTGTAACCGACTAGAATCTAGTAACCGATCGGGATCTCCTAACCGATCAGAACTCTGTAAGCCGCCCCACCCCCGCTATATAAGGGAGAGGGCGAGCAACAACATAGGGATCCGATCATCCAAGCATAGAGCAATCAAGCCATAGAGCCTAGAACACCACATATCGCCCAGAGCATATTGCGCTTTGAGCAACCCCAGATCCAAGAGATCTGCATAATTCCAGCACACAGAATTAGGGTATTACCTCCATCGCTGAGGGCCTGAACCTGTTTAAAATCCCTGTCTTGTGTGACTTTCGAGTTTGAGATCGAGCGCCTGCCCCATAATTTTATTGCCGACTACAAAAGTCGACAGCGGTAGTACCGAAAATATTGATTTTGCCCATCTTGCCCCCCCCCAACGGCTAGATTTCGTGTAGGGGGCTATAAAAGGATGCTAAGGGCTGGCATTTTGTTGTGGCTGGTGCTCTTGAGTATTTGGGTGAGGTTGTGTATGTGTTGCCTACTCACATTTGCTTCTTGAGGTCAGAGTGAGCCCTAATTGCATGTGTTGCAATTAGGAAGTGGATTGAGAGCCTCTTGTGCATGTGTTCACTTGAGGAGGATCCTTGTGCATGTGTTGCACTTAGGAGGTCACCGGAGTGCATGTGTTGCACTAGGTGAAATTCAAGTGGAAGACTTGACTTGTTACTCTTGGTGCTTGCCGACACCTAGATGGCGTAGCGGCATCGTGAGCGGTGACCTTCTCAAGAAGATTATGAGAAGGCCCGGCAAGTTGTGAAGATCGGTGCTCGCCTACCCGGAGGGGGAAAGAGCAAACACTAGTGGATTCGAGGTGGGCTCTTAATCGTGGAGCCGGTCCAATTCATTTGGGCTAACATCAACGTGGACTAGGGGAGACCGGCAAGTCTCCGAACACCACGGTAAAAAGTATCGTGTCTCTTGTTCTTGCATTCTATTCCTTATTTATATTCAAGCAATTTATATTCATAGAATTAAATTGATTGATTGCTTGTATTTAGGATTGTATTTTATTGTTAGAGACATAATTAGTTAGTGCACTTAGTGAGCCTAGTTGATTTAGGCTTTAATTGTCAAAACCTTAGTTTATCGCTTCCAGATTATTTATTGTTAAGGTTTTGGCCTAGGGGTAATTAGGGGTGAATTGATTTTTAAAATTTCGTAAAGTGATTTTTAAAAACTGTCTTTTCATCCCTCTAGTCGGCATCCTCGATTTTACATCAGTCGATGCTTTAGGATGTAGGTGTGTGGCCTCGTTAGCTGAGATAGTGATGTGGTGGACTTCACCTTGTCGGCACCCTGGCCTTGTGGGATGTTTGCCTTGTCGGTGTCGGATTGGAGTTTGCCTTCTCCTCATTGGTGCCCGGCAATTGGGAGCTTGCTTCATTGAAAATTGGTGCCCGTCGCGATAGTTAGTGGGCACGATGATGACAAGCGGTTAGGAGGCGCTGTAGTCACTGGAGATGCGGAAGGAGGACGGTGATAGAGGAACTCACCGGAGTGGAGGAAGGTGAGTGGAGTAGAGGATCTCGCTGGCGTGGAGGAAAATAAAATTACAGAAAAAATATAAAGTTGAATACAATAATTACATAAATATACCTCTGTCGTGGATTCATTTAGCCACAGAGTTCCTGTCGTCAAATGAATTGGCAATAGATCATTTGCAGCCAAATAAATTGACGGTAGAGTTTCCGTCACAAAAATTTGGCTACTGAAGCTTTCCATCAGTCAGTTGCCAATTTATTCGGCGATAGTAGTCTATCGCTAAATTGCGACAGAGTTCCTGTTGTCAAATGAATTAGCGACAGATCATTTGCAGCCAAATAAATTGGCGATAGAGTTTCTGTCACAAAAATTTGGCTACTAAAGCTTCCCATCAGCCTGTCGTCAATTTATTTGGCGATCGTAGTCTATCGCCAAATGAATTGACAATATAGTTTTATTTAGCCAACAATTTTTTCGCTATTTCATTAGGCTGACAGATCCATTTGTCCTAGCTTCTATCGCCAAATGAATTGACAACAGAAGCACATGGCTAAATGAATTGACGACAGATCTTCTATCACCAATTCATTCGACGATAGTGCGCTATCGCCAAATGGATTGGTGAAAGAGGAATATTTATGTAATTATTTTTTGACATATTTTTATGTAATTTTATTTAAATGAATGTATTATTTAAAAAGTTTGTGGGCGGCACGGGGAAGCTCTCTGAAGCGGAGGAGGAAGGTGGTGGTAGCGGCGAGGGAGGGAGGCGGTGGGCTTATCGGTCGGCGTCATCGGTGCCGGGGACATCGACGGCATGCTAGCGACAGCAGCTAAGGTGGGGAGCGGCTAGGGTTTAGAGGAGAGGAAGGGATATGGTGGATTTTATATGGTTTTGGGGGATAAATAAGGTTCTTTGGATTTAGATCAAATTATTGAAGTTGTGAGTGCCCTTTAAAAGGTACCAACTTGCTATTTAGGCTATGTTTATTTAAGCTTAGGTTTTTTTTTTTGGCTTAAGCAGCTTAAAAGCAATCCGCTTTTATACGTGGTAGAGATGGATAATTATATCATAACTTTAGTGGCATGGGTCTAAAACCAACCCGTAGTAAGCCAAAAAAATAACCTCGTTAGTAGCTTTTAGTTTTAGTTATATAGAAGTAAAAAACAAGATAAAAAATCAGATAAAAATCACCTTTTTATTTAGACTTTGAATTTTTAACTTCTAAGTTAGAGAAAAGCATAAACAAACTGGCCTCGGACAAAGCTTATCTCCGGCGAGCTTCTCGTCTGGTGCTGGTCGAGTCTTGTGCCAGCAATCCATGCACATGTACGGCTGACTTGTGGGCTAGGATGCTGTCCCGTTATAATTTGAATCAACGGCTTGTACATATACGAATACTTGTATGTGTCCATGCACGGCAAAATTTCAAATACAGTCAATTTTATGTCGTATATTTTCAATTTCAGACAACTTTTCTGCGTATTCTCTGAAATGGCAGTGATACACGACAGGCGAGGCGCCGGCAGTGCATAGCTGGCACCTGGTGTGCCGGCTATGCCCTGTGGGCCCGGCCGGTCTTGTCCAGTCGTGTCGTTGTCTGCTCGTTCGTCTCCAATTGTTTCGGATGCGCTGGTTGATTGAAGCCAATTAATTTGTATGCATGTCGATATGTGCTATGCCGTGGGCCCGGCCGGTATCGTCGAATGTCACCTCGGTTGTTTGCATGCATCCTAACTTTGTGCCGATTACGTCGCGCGTGGAGGTGATTTGCAAGCTGCTGGCCGCGTCCCTTGGGCTCGGTCGGTCGCGTCGCCCGTGGAGGTGATTTGCATGCATGCTTTGCTTTAATCTTCAGTCTCTTGTCGCGTCAATCCTTGTCTATCTGCACGTTTGAACTTCCCGTGAGTTGAGTAGGGCAAGAAACAATTATTGCTGCTAGTTGCAGCATGGTTTATTTAAGTAAATTATTTCTGGTTGACCACTGTCATACGGATTACGCACTTAATTTCTTAGTGTACCGATCCGCTCGTGGATTACACACATCAATGATATTTTCATAAAAATTTCGATCGACAAGTTAATTTTAACCGAGCGAAAAATGACACACGCTGACAAGTTAATTTTAACCGACAGAATTATAATTTGTTTTCGAAAATATACGGTCACGACAAAATTCTGGTAATTCAGTGCGACAATTTCAATCATAAGTTCAGATGAAGAAATAAGCAATAGATTGGATTATATTACAAGAGCATTACAATAGTGACGAAATTGCTTGACGAAACAACTAACGAAAGCACTGTTGGTCATGGTGGAACAATTGATCGTTCCGCCTATCTGGGTACAGCGGGAATGATGTCCAAAGATTTTTCGCATATTACATGACCCGTGTAAAATTTGCGATTTGTTCTCGGACACCGCTCAATCCCTAGTATGAAAGAACTCCACGGGATGCGGTGCTCCGGCTATCGCCGGATGGGTGGCCTATGCCGTACGTCTCGGGTGTGTAAGATTGAATTTTTTGGTCTTTTTTATGTGGATTTCTGCCCTCTCATATGGGCATGTCATCCCGATTCCCGGCGTCCCCTATGTTAATACCACCCGGGTTCCCGGATGGTCTGCTTAACGCGTCAAGGATTTGTTGCGTGGTGCGGACCTCGGTCGGCTGCTTCCCCTTGTCCCTTCCTCTTCGAGAGGAGGTACCCTCTTGCACCTCTGTTGCGTTGGCCGTTGGCGGAGACTTGCCGAGACGCCTGCTCTGTTTCGGGTCGCACTCCATTTGAAAGACCATGTGGAGGTCTATCCCTGATGGTGATGAGTAATTGACTGTGGTTTAGCCTGTTGTGCTTGAATTTGAGTTTGATCCGAGTGGTCAGGTCTTTGGTTGGTCGGAGACCAGTTGTCTGACCCAGAGTGGTCAGGTCTTTGGTTGGTCGGAGACCAGTTGTTTGACCCCGAGTGGTCTGAGCTTTGGCTGGTTGGAGACCAGTCATCCGACCCCGCGTGGTCTGAGCTGTGGCTGGTTGGAAACTAGTCGTCCGACCCCGAGTGGTCGGGACGGAGATCAGTGGTCAGACCCCGAGTGGTCGGGACGGAGACCAGTGGTCAGACCCCGAGTGGTCGGGACGAAGACCAGTGGTCAGACCCCGAGTGGTCGGGACGAAGACCAGTGGTCAGACCTCGAGTGGTCGGGAAGAAGACCAGTGGTCAGACCCCGAGTGGTCAGGACGAAGACCAGTGGTCAGACCTCGAGTGGTCGGGATGGAGACCAGTGGTCAGGTCTGTGGTCGGGATGGAGACCAGTGGTCAGACCATGTGTGGTCAGGGTTTTGCTGGCCAGTGAAGTGTATATCTTTCTGTTGAGATGGATATGTGTTGTTGGACATTGCTATGTGATGTGGTTTCCTTGTCTATGATGGTTGCAGGACTTTGGAGCTAGGTCATGGTGAGGCGAAGGGGATCAGGACTAGGCTGGGAGAGCTGAGGTCCAGATGATCAGGGTGTCGCCAAAGATGACTGAGGCCAGGGAGTAGCTGCAAGCCAAGAAGACAAAGGAATGGATGAGATGCTAACTTGGAGCTGCTCTGATCGAGGAGGACCGTTGGATCGCGGTCAGGAAGAGAGAGTAGCGGGTCAAGTTGGTATGCTTTGAACAGCGTGCAAAACCCGTTGTGTTGTTGGGTTTCGGGTCAGCCCATGCATAGCTGTGTGAGTGGGTAAAATCTCAGCCCTTGATGGAGTGCTCTAGGGTTTAGAGGCTCATCCAAGGGTGGTAGGTGTTCCTAGCCTGCTACTAGACAGGGAGAGGGGTGTCTCCCTGGGGACGTGGTGAGCAGGTGAGGAAAGTCTACGTGAGTAGTTGAGAGTTGTTGAGAGTGACAGTGTAAGGATCAAATCCTGGCTCTTGGATGTTGGCTTAGGATTGAAGCAAGATATCCAAGGGTGGGAATTGATCCCAGGTCACTATAAATAGAGGGGTAGGGGCAGCCTTCCCTCTTTGAAGGTTCTGAGGTTTTTGCTGCTCATTTGAGCTTTGCCCACTTTGTTGTGAGGCTTTGTAAACCTCCCTTCCAGAAATGAAATGTTCTTCACTTATATTCTTGTTTCATTTCTCTTATGTATTTACATTACGCACTTAAATTCATTATCTAAATTCGCATTTACTTACTTGCAATTTTCTTTACGTAATTTGGATTTGCCTCATCTCCTTCTACATGCTTCGAGTCTTTGTTGAAATTCATGATTGATGAACTCTTCTCTAGATTGGTGCTTTCAATCATCTAGGCAATCCTTGCGCTCTTGTTGCAAGTTTGTAAATCTGTGTGTTCTTGAAGTGCGTAACGTGTGACTTGCGTTCTTTAGTTACGATTGGCTTCGGTTCTTGTTGCCAAGGATGAAAGATTGCTGGATGAATCTTCTATAGATCATATCCCAATCATCTAGGCAATCTACAACCTCTTCTATTCAGTTTTGCAAGAAACCAATTTCTGTGACTAGTTTTCAGATAGTGTTTTTATTTGTTTGAAGGGTTGTTTCTTCGTGTACTTACTTGCTGTGATTTGTGGAGAGTTATCCAAGGATATTCTGACCATCAACTCCCACCAGCAAGTTAGGGGTGAAGTCTGTGTTTGTGACTCTGCTTTTGGTGTTGCATTTGTTTAAGCGAAAAGGACGGAACCTTGGTATCAATTCCTTCGATTGATGATTGAAATAGGTTCTCGACATCCTTAGGGAGGTGCACACCAATTTTCTTGTTTTGGATCACCGATCAAAAGTTACATCGATTTCGTTTTTAAGATCGTGCTGATTTATTGCTCATCCGACCTCTGCGATCGGAGTATTATTCAACCGACCTCCATGATCGGAGTCTCGCTCATCGATCGAGTCTTGTTCACCCGAACATCGTTCATCCGACCACTTCCGGCCGGAGTTCATTCACCCGACCACTTCGGTCGGGAGTACTGTTCATCCGATCACTTGTCGGGAGTATCTTGTTCATCCGACCGATACTAACGACCGATTCGCGATCGTTCATCCGACCAGAGCTACCCGACCAAAGGCGCTTTTTACTGCTCACCCTATCTTAATCGGCCTGAGCCTCTGCTTTGAAATTGCCCGATCGATGGTTCGATTCTCTCTTTCGGTCTTTTGGTGGATTGAATTCTAGGGGAGAATTTATTGAAAATTTTATTTGGCTCCTATTCACCCCTCTAGTCGCTTTTCGATCTTTCAATTGGTATCGAGCAGTTCGCGCTCTTTCTAGATCTTGACCGGTCTCAAGAGCCATAGCGATGGACAAGTATTCCACCAAGCCTCCTATTTTCTCTGGAGTTGATTTTCCTTTTGGAAATCTCGGATGGAGTCGTACATCATCGCCCGTGGCTTCCTCGATATGGCGAAGGTGAAGCTCCCGTATGAGGTTCTGCCGATGAGAACGTCACGGTGGCAATATGGCGACGTTGAGGCAAATGCTAAGGCAAGGAACATCCTCATACAGGCCTTAGTCGCGATGAGTACGATAGGATTTCTCACCTTCGTTTCGCTCATGAGATTTGGGTGACCCTTGATGCTTACCATGAGGGCACTACCCAAATCAAGGCGATTCGACAGACCAATTCAAGCGTGAGTTCAACAAGTTTGAACAACACGCGGTGAGAGTCTTGACGAGTGCTTTGGTCGGTTTACAAAGATTACGAGCGACCTCCAAGCGATCGGTTGCATATACGACTCGGACAATGCTCGGCATTTCTTGACCGCACTCGACCTTCGGTGCGGGAGATGAAGGTGACCACCATCAAGGACACCACCGACTTATCGACTTTGACTCTTGGCGGGCTTTATTCCGCCTCAAGACTCATGAGATCGGCGTCGTCTCGCGGAAGACGAAGTCTCGATCGATGGCTTTGGTCACCGATCCCATTGGATCCTCTCTTTCGATTCTTCGTTGGTTTCTCTCTCTCCGCCTTTGTGAGCTAGCGATGACCAAGCTGGAAAAATTTCAGAAAATGAGCTTGCTCTTCTTGCTCGCAAATTTTCATATGCATACAAGAGAGTGAGAGAGAGGAAGAGAGGTGGGATGATCACTGTTTGAGTGTGGTGGCCCCAACCACATTCGAGCAAACCGTCCCAAAGCGGAGAAGGGCAAAACGAACAAGGCGGTTCGGGCAAGAACGACTACACCGACAAGAACCGCAACAAGAAGGCCCCACTCGTGAGCGGCGAAGAAGAAGTACCGCAACTTTGCCAAGAACAAGAAGCTCTTTCACCGGTCCTCGCCAAGACTGGGCGACATCGAGCTCTCGACACGGAGAACTGGAGCGATGCAAGCGAGGGACGATCCGCAAGAGAAGGTGAAGGGCAACGATGACTTCTCAAGCATGTGCTTCATGGCGGCGCCATTGAAGTAAGCGACTCCGAGTGTCAAATGACACGGATGAGGTACCCACCTACGACGAGTTAAATGTCGCTTCAGTAAATTAGGCAAGTTTCATGCTAAGGCTAGGTCGAGGTGTTACGAGTTAGAGAAGGAAGTAGGTACCTTGACTCGGGAGTTAGCTTTACTTAGATCTTCTCCTCCCGAGTCACCGATGGATTGTGTTCTCTGTGATCTTTGTTCTTGTGGAGTTGGAGAACCTAAGGACCATACATGATAGTGTGCTTCTTTGAACTTGATGGTCTTAGGTTGAAGAATGCTAGAACTAGTTCTATTGATGCTATTCTGTTGAGGCTAGTTTTCTTCATGCTCACTCCACTCCATCATGCTCTAATTGCCCTAAATTGCTTCTTGAAATTGATGCCATGAGCGATCACCTTAGGAAGCTTTCTTCTAGAAACGATGAACTTGAAATGCATGCTTCTAAGGAACGGTCACTCATGTGAGGGTCAGAGGCAACTAAAACTTGACAATGAATCCTTAAATGTCAAGTGTGCTAAACTTGCTAAGGACTTACTAGATAAGTCACAAGAAAGTTGCTTGCGATGTTACGTGATTGAGGGGGACTTGGATAAAATCCATGTCGAGCTTAGGAAGAAATTAGAAGACCAAGCAAATAGAATTAGAAATGCGTCTTGCGTTTCTTGTGAGGCCCTCAAGATTGAGGCAGCCGTGCTGAGGGAGAAAAATGCACGTGTTGAGAGAGCTCATCTTTCTGATTCTTCTTCTTCTTCTTCCCCCTGCTCTTCTTGTGCCTCTTTCTTTCGAGATTGCCAGTATCTTATGAGCACTCTCGAGAAGTTTGTTGGAGGCAAGAAGAAGCTCAATCTTATTCTAGACCAATCCAAGATTAGTAGATTCAATCAAGGTCTAGGATTTGATCCCTTGGAGCACGCTCGGGCGCATCCTCCCACCATTGTGCGCGGCTCCAAGAGTGGTGAGATTGTGGTAGCTCCCAGAGTGAGCACCACCAAGTTTATGTCTGCTGGGGTTGTCCATAGGACTTCTGACCAGAAGGGTGTTACTCCTATTGCTTCTGCCTCTAGCAAGGCAAAGTACACATGCACCTTCTGTAAGAAGGATGGTCACCTAGTAGATTTCTGCTTCAGACGCGCCAAGATCACTCGGCGTGAGCGTGTTGCTGCTCTTAGGGGTATTCAGGGTCATCCCCAGACTTTGAGTGCTCCTAAGACACACACTGCTTCTAGACAGGTTAGAGAGTCGCTTTGTTTTGGGCGGCGTCGGGACTTCGGTTTTCTGCTGGTTCTTGAGTTTTAGTCTTGGAGCTGTTCAGAGTCGGTCTTTCCGCCGTCCTTTTGATATTCCTCGCTTTTCCCATCGAGGTAGATATCAGCGGCGTGAGGAGTTTTACGGTAGGAGATTTAGGAAGCCTCACCGGGTGGCTCGGCTTTTGCACCACGGCAGGCCAACCCAGTTTTGACTCCTAGATCATCTACTAGAGTCGCTACTGATCTTGTTTGGGTTAAACGTCAGAGAGACACTCGAGTCCAGTCTTCTTCAGTGGCTGGTACTGAGGCGTCGAGTGGTTCAGTATTGGGTTCCCAAGTCTTCACTCTATCCAAGTACTGAGTCATCTTTCCCTCTTATGTCAATTCCTTGTGTCATGTCTATGCAATGATGCTTTTAAGTGCCTCTTGCCTTTTTCATGGCATGAGTCGCTTGAGGCTAGCTTGAGGATATGATCACTGCCTAGTGGAGTGGATTTGGGTCATCTTGTGGACTTGTCCTTTCTTAGTTCGATTCTTAGTCCATGAGTTGTCCTGAGGTATCATCTTCGCCGTACATAAGTAGTGGACCTCGTTTTTCCTCGAGGTACCCTCTCACGGCAAGAGTTGAAGGTAAGTATGTTGGTCATGTTGATCTTTACTAATCTCATCTAGGATCGGTTTGTCGCTTTTCAATGTTGGCACTCGATGTGAATTCCGAGTTGGCCTTTGCGGCTTGTCTCTAGAGGAATGGATCTTCCTGCATGACCATCATGAGCATCTTGCTAACCTGCATGTACTTTCAACTTTGTTTGCCTCGTGTTTCGCTCCACAAGTGTTGAGCTTCATGATAACAGCATTGGGGACTTTCTCTTCCGTGGTGAGCTATCTCATACCCTCTTGTCGGTTATTCTTGTGATCATCATTTCCATGACATGTTGTGATTGCTCTTGCTCCCATGTGTATTATATGTACTTTGCTAGGTCTTGTTAGTTTTATCTGTCTTGTTTTGTGCCATAGCATATTTTCCCCAACCATCTTTGTGCTTCATGTATTATATCCTAAATTCATGAGCTCTTTCCCAAGATGTGATTTTCTTGTTTTTATCTTGTCCATGATATTGTTCATTTGGTATGAGCATTTGTATTAACTATGGGCACGTGCTATATATCATTTACTTTATTTTGTCATGAGTAGTATCTAGGTTATATGACCACGATTTTCTATTACATCCATGATTAGCCTTGTTTAGACTTTGTTTGTCGGACTTTGTGCTACATGTGAGTGCCTTTCATGAGATTAGGGTTATATGATCTAGTCTGCCAGTATGACTTATATTGTTCATGATCACCTTTATTGTCCTTCATGCTTATATGCTTCATACCTATTTTGCATGAGCTTGTGTTCTTCATTCATGGCATGTATTCATCATCATGCATAGAGTGTTGCCATAAGTAGCTTCTCATCTTTGTGTCCATGGTCACCATTTACTTTCATGCTGCCTGTGTCCTCATGACCTTTTGTTTGGTCTTCTTTTGACTGGTCTTTTCGCAAAGATGTAAATATTGTTATTGAGACTATGGATAAATGGATCTTGATGTTGCTAATTGGTTTGTTTTATGCATGATACTCTTTGGTTGTCTTTATTTATCTTACTCATGTTATATCTAGTAGCATGTTGTTGTGCTTCATTATGGTATTTCTTCATTTACATGGTCATTGCCATGTTTAGGGTAGTATCTTGATCCATGTATTTCTAGGCTTGCACATGATCCCTGCTAGCATTTTGTTTTTGTGATACACCTTGCTTAGCTTCTTATGCCAAGATGACGGTGCTATGATGCACCTTGTCGTTGTTTATCATGTGGATATGTTTTCACCGTTGTCTATGCATATATGGATCTTGATGCTATCTTTAGCTTGGTTGTGAACATGATCTTACATTACCTTCTGCATCATGTTCATGCTCTAGATGATCATTTGCCACACTTTTCATGTATCTTGTCCATTCGTGCCTAGGAAACTGGATCCGCCTAACTTGATTTGAAAGCATAGATTTGTTGGATGCATGTGTGTAGGCTTTCTGGTGAGGAGACCATCATCCTAGGAATATCTCTTCCTCTGCTTTTAGGATCCACTTCAGGTCCTTTGCCACTACTTGTTCTACACTGCAGTAGGTAAGTACCTCTGAAAATGTTGATGATAATGATGGTTCTCTTAGGAGGTTGTGGTTCTTTTGTAGGTAGAGCTTGTGTCCTTTTTGTCTAGAGTCTTTTGGTTGGACTTCTAGCATAATTAGGTTGCTTTTTACCTTGAGCCGTCTTGCTCTTTAGAGACCATGTGGTTTTCGATCTTATCTCTTTTCCTCTAGCTTTCTACCTATCTCTTGTGAGGAGAGAGTTTTAGAGTGTGTTCAGGGGGATTTGAGCTTGGGTTTATGAGCTCATATAGCTTATCTTGAGGGGGAGCTGGTTTGTATATTATGTACTATATATTCTCTTCCAGATTTTCCTTTCTTCTTCTGGGTGACTTTGGGCTTGTTTTCTTAAGTTGAGTTCACTCACTTAGCATGTCTTCCATGGACCTCTTATCTTATGCTTTAGGTTGCTATCATGCGTGATTAGCTGTTCTCTCTTCTCTCTAGGTTGAGTTCCCTCACAGTCTTATAAGTCTAGCAGGTTTTGGGCCTCCTGGGTAGACAGGGTCTGTGTGCACTCCTTAGTTGGGATCTAGAGTCAGCTTCCCTATGTTAGTCTCTAGGGAAGATAAGAGCCAGTCTGAGCAGTAGTGAGTCTCTTCTATCTTATCTATGCTCAATAGCCATCCAGTCTTGCAGTTTCTCGACTTCTTCTCCCCATTCTGTTTTTTTTTCTGGTTTTTATTGAGTTCATTTGGGTCTTCTTTATGCCTAATCTTGATAATAACTCAACTTTAACCAGATTTGAGCCTAAAATTGATTCAACTGTTGAGGGGGAGTTTGGGAATCTGTTCATGCATTGCATTTAGACTGCATTTTTCTGTTTTATGAGCTTTGTCTATTATGCAATTGATTCAATCTTTCATGTAATGCACCTTGCTACATCTTTGAAGAAAATCACTAGCTTAGGTCTATCCAAGTTCATCTATGATACTAAGCTTGTTAAAATCTGAAAATTGAAAATCTTAAATGAAAACATGTTGCTTTTTCTTGTTAAAGTTTCTTCTCTAGAGGTTTTTACCATGAATTGTGAATTTATGGAGTTCTCTAGAGTCCCTATAGCAACTTGGGTGAAACTTGCTTGATCCATATTTTAGTCCTTCAAAATTGCTCATATATGCTAAAATAAGAAAAACTTGACTCTTTTTGTGCAAAATTGAACTCAACACTATATATTCTCGAGACTGCCTCCCATTGCACTTGGGATGAACTTGGAATATATAGTGTATGACCAAGATCATTCTCTTAAGAGTTACTCTTGGGGTGATCGAACATGGCTTGAGTCAACCATTAAGAAATGCAAATAACAAAAACATAAGTGGGTAAAGAATGCAAATAATGTCAAACATTTGCACCCGCTATGTCTTTCAAAATATCAAAGAAGAAGAATTTGCATGAATTGAAAAATGAACTCGAAGGACTCTATATGTACTTCAAGATTCCCCAAAGTGTTGAGTAGGTTGAACTCTAGGTTTTCCATTTGATCCTATGAGTGGTGCTGGCTTCTAGCTTTGAAACTTTTGCTAAGTTTTGCACTTGTTCAAATCTTGCTAAAATAAAATCTTGTAAACCAAGCTTGTGAGCCAAATGAATTTGTTCTTGCAGACATCCTAGTTCACCATTTTCTAAATTGACTAGCTTGGTGTCATATCTTGTCATTGTGATCACTTGGATAATTCTCAAAGCTCACTTAGGATGCATTTCATGCATACATATATAAAGGGAGAGAAAACAAACAAAAAAAAGAGAGAGAAAATTCCATTTTGATGCCTATATTGCCAAAAGGGGGAGAAAATGTAGAAAAGGCATCATTTAAAATGTAGAAAAGGGGGAGATAAAAATGTGAAAGCTTGCTATCTCTTATGATCTTTGTAAATCTTTGCTATCTCTTATGGATCATATCACATTTGGTACTTATGATTGATTTTTAGAGCTTTTGTAGAAAACTTGCTCTTTTCATGATCTTGCTCTAAAATCTTACTCCCAACTTGGTCATGATTTTATATCTTTCTCTCTGGACCAAGTTTGGTTTTGCAATCAAATTGCTTTACAAACTCAAATTTATGCCTTTTCGAGTGTTTGTCAATATACTCATCAAGGGGGAGATTGAAAGACCATGTGGAGGTCTATCCCTGATGGTGATGAGTAATTGACTGTGGTTTAGCCTGTTGTGCTTGAATTTGAGTTTGATCCGAGTGGTCAGGTCTTTGGTTGGTCGGAGACCAGTTGTCTGACCCAGAGTGGTCAGGTCTTTGGTTGGTCGGAGACCAGTTGTCTGACCCCGAGTGGTCTGAGCTTTGGCTGGTTGGAGACCACCATCCGACCCGAGTGGTTCGAGCTGTGGCTGGTTGGAAACTGCCGTCCGACCCCGAGTGGTCGGGACGGAGATCGATGGTCGACCCGAGTGGTGGGACGGAGACCGATGGTCGACCGAGTGGTCGGACGAAGACCGTGGTCGACCCAGTGGTGGGACGAAGACCAGTGGTCGACCTCGAGTGGTCGGGAAGAAGACCGCGGTCGACTTCGAGTGGTCGGGGCGAAGACCGGTGGTCGACCTCGAGTGGTCGGGATGGAGACCCGGTGGTCAGTGCGTGGTCGGGATGGAGACCAAAGTGGTCGCACCATGTGTGGTCGGTTTTCTTGCCGCTGAAGTGTATATCTTTCTATTGAGATGGATATGTGTTGTTGGACATTGCTATGTGATGTGGTTTCCTTGTCTATGATGGTTGCGGGACTTTGGAGCTAGGTCATGGTGAGGAAGGGGATCGGGACTAGGCGGGAGAGCCGAGGTCCGGATGATCGTGGTGTCGCCAAAGATGACCGAGGCCGTAGTAGCCGCAAGCCAAGAAGACAAAGGAATGGATGAGATGCTAACTTGAGCCGCTCGATCGAGGAGGACCGTTGGATCGTGGTCGGGAAGAGAGAGAAGCGGGTCAAGTTGGTATGCTTTGAACAGTGCAAAACCCGTTGTGTTGTTGGGTTTGGTCACCCATGCATAGCTGTGTGAGTGGGTAAAATCTCACCCTTGATGGAGTGCTCTAGGGTTTAGAGGCTCATCCAAGGGTGGTAGGTGTTCTAGCTCGCTACTAGACAGGAGAGGGTGTCTCCCCGGGACGTGGTGAGCAGTGAGGAAAGTCTACGTGAGTAGTTGAGAGTTGTTGAGAGTGATGTTGTAAGGATCAAATCCTCGCTCTTGGATGTTGGCTTAGGATTGAAGCAAGATATCCAAGGGTGGGAATTGATCCTGTGTCACTATAAATAGAGGGTAGGGCAGCCTTCCTCTTTGAAGGTTCCGAGGTTTTGCCGCTCATTTGAGCTTTGCCCACTTTGTTGTGAGGCTTTGTAAACCTCCCTTCCGTAAATGAAATGTTCTTCACTTATATTCTTGTTTCATTTCTCTTATGTATTTACATTACGCACTTAAATTTCATTATCTAAATTCGCATTTACTTACTTGCAATTTTCTTTACGTAATTTGGATTTGCCTCATCTCCTTCTACATGCTTCGAGTCTTTGTTGAAATTCATGATTGATGAACTCTTCTCTAGATTGGTGCTTTCAATCATCTAGGCAATCCTTGCGCTCTTGTTGCAAGTTTGTAAACTGTGTTCTTGAAGTGCGTAAACGTGTGACTTGCGCTCTTTAGTTACGATTGGCTTCGGTTCTTGTTGCCAAGGATGAAAGATTGCTGGATGAATCTTCTATAGATCATATCCCAATCATCTAGGCAATCTACAACCTCTTCTATTCAGCTTTGCAAGAAACCAATTTCGTGACTAGTTTTCGATAGTGTTTCTATTTGTTTGAAGGGTTGTTTCTTCGTGTACTTACTTGCTGTGATTTGTGGAGAGTTATCCAAGGATATTCGACCATCAACTCCCACCACAAGTTAGGGTGAAGTCGTGTTTGTGACTCGCTTTTGGTGTTGCATTTGTTTAAGCGAAAAGGACGGAACCTTGGTATCAATTCCTTCGATTGATGATTGAAATAGGTTCTGACATCCTTAGGAGGTGCACACCAATTTTCATCTGTTTTGGATCACCGATCAAAAGTTACATCGATTTGTTTTTAAGATCGTGCTGATTTTATCGCTCATCCGACCTCTGCAATGGAGTATCTGCTTAACCGACCTCCGCAATGGGAGTACTTGCTCATCCGATCGGTCACTGCTCACCCGAACATCGCTCATCCGACCACTTCCGGCCGGAGTTCATTCACCCACCACTTCCGGCCGGGAGTACTGCTCATCCGACCACTTCAGTCGGGAGTCTCGCTCATCCGACCGAGATTAACGACCGATTCGCGAGATCGCTCATCCGACCAGAGCTACCCGACCAGTGCAGTTTTTACTGTTCACCCTATCTTAACTGGTCGGAGCCTCTGTTTTGAAATTGCCTGATCGATGGTTCAGTTCTCTCTTTCTGGTCTTTTGGTGGATTGAATTCTAGGGGGAGAATTTATTCGAAAATTTTATTTGGCTCCTATTCACCCCCCTCTAGTCGCCTTTTCGATCTTTCACCACTATATGGTGCAGGAAGTGTGTGTTGGGCTTATCCTTGTACAACCGGAAGCGTGCCCCACAGTCAATACAGTATGCCCGCTGTGGTCGTTGAATAACACCGTAGGCGTACTCGGGGTGTGGCTTTTCTGGACGGTAGTAGCACCACGGGGAGGGTTGCTTCCCAGTTATCCCATACGGAAGTTTGAGATGTGGGTGGTACGCGTCTCCGGTCCACCCAGCTTGAAGTAGCCGCACCATTCATCCTCGCCAAGGGGCACCGTAGAATCTCCGATCCGCTAGCTCATCGTGGCGGTATCAACAAGCGCTCGCAGCCGTGTTCGCAAAAGTCGGGCTTTGGGTGGCCCTTGAGAAGGTTTCTCTTTTGACTCGAGCAATTTCGCACATTTCTTGTTGAACTCCTGTATGCGATGAACTGGTTTAGAATTATTACTTTGTGAGTGAAACATGAGTACGTCGCATTAAACTCAACGATTGGTTGGCCCCTTGCCCACCGGCCCTGATCTCTGGTCGATCTAGAGCGGGGACATGTCATGGCGGCCTCTCCCACCGGGTGAAGTTCTCGGGCGAAGCGGGGTAGGCGTCATGGCAGTTGTAGATAAATTCGATATCACGTCGTTCCGGCCCGTCGATCCATTGGAAGAAGCAACACCGGTCCTTGTGCTGAGAAAGGAAAGAACGATGCATGAAATGGTAATGTTACCCTGTGTTGTATGGACACCAGTAGGTTTACCCGGTAAGAGCGGGCACAACAGTAGTGAGAGCGGGCGGCCGTCTCTCCGTGGGTAGATTGCATCATCTTCGCCGGAAGGTTGCAGTCGCATTTGGGTCGGGCAGCCCGCAGAATCGGGCGCCAACGCCATCGGTATCCGGTATTCGGGCGGATGACTTCGCTGTCAAGAGGCGACGGAGAACGACATCGCGCCCTAATTTGTGTGGATTCACCGACGCTTATTGCCGGTTTGGCGATGTTGGATGTCTATCCCTCGGTTGGTCTTATATTGGTGGTGGGGTTACCCGCATAACCACAAAGACTGCCGATTATGACGACTGTCACCTTACGAGAAAGGTCGCCAAAGGTCGCACGAGCCGTCACCCGTGTCGAAGGTCGCACGAGCCGCCACCCTCCGCCGAAAGCCGCACGACTGTGCCACCCTCTGTTAAAAGCTGCACAATGTGTCATCCTCTGGGAAAGGCTGCACAGCGTGTCACCCTCTGTCAAAGGCTGCGAAGAAGTTAGTCCACAAGGGATTTCAATGACGTTGTCGATTAGGGTTTTGCTTAAATAGGATTCAGATGAAAATCAAGTTTTAATTAAAATATTTTTACAGAATATGGTAGTATAAATACTAAACTCTGATATGGACCCTTTTTCTTTTACTTTCGCATTAGGACGAGATATTTTTCTGATTGCCGAAAAGGCTTAGTCTGAATAGTTTGTGCAGTTCTTAATCTTCGAAGGTATTTGCAGCGATAAGTTTTATATGCTACACTGGCTGTATTTGAAATATTGAAAGATCGAAATGGCGATCAGAGAGGGGGTGAATGATCCCAAATAAAATTTTCGAATAAACTTTCCCCCTAGAATTCAAAACACCAAAAGACCAGAAAGAAGGAACTGAACCATCGATCAAGCAATTGCATGAACAGAGGCACCTACCAGTTAAGGTTGGGTGAGCAAGAAAATCGTGATCGGTGCGGTAGCTCGGGTCGAATGAACGTGCTTGAGATGAACAAGATTTCGACCAAGATCGTTCGGATGAATAAGACTCCCGACCGCAAAGGTCGATGAACAAGACTGGTGAAATAGTGTTGGGTGAACAGTAAAATCAGCGCAATCTTAAAACAAATCGTGTAACTTTTGATCGGTGATCCAAAAACAGTGAAAATTGGTGTGCACCTCCCTAAGGATGTCAGGAACCTATTTCAAACATCAATTGAAGGAATTGATACCAAGGTTCCGTCCCTTTTCAGGTTAACAAATGCAAGACCAAACACACAGTCACGAACATAGATCTCACCCCTAACTTGCTGGTGGGAGTTGATGGTCAGAATATCCTTGGATGACTCTCCACAAATCGTAGCAAGTAAGTACACGAAGAAACAACCCTTCAAACAAATAGAAACACGATCTGAAAGCACTTCCTTCTACTAGGCACAAAAATTGGTTTCTTGTAAAACTGAATAGAAGAGGTTGTAGATTGCCTAGATGATTGGGATATGATCTATAGAAGATTCATCCAGCAATCTTTCATCCTTGGGATAAAATACAAAAGCACTTAGAAGGAGAGGAAGAAAATTCAACCATACAGAAGGTAAAGTGCATGAAATTAAATGTTGAATTTAAAGCATAATGTAAATGAGGAAAGTGAACTCAAAGATGGGGAAAGCAGTCTTTCATTTCCAGAGGGTAGGTTCACAAAGCCTCACTACAAAGTGGGCAAAGCTTCAGGAGCACAGAGGCCTCCAGAGCACTCTCACCTGCTCACACACACTTTCCTCACCTGCTCACGCACACTTTCCTCACCTGCTCACGCCCCAAAGGAGACACCCCTCTCCCTGTCTATTTATAGCAGGCTTGGACCACCTACCACCCTTGGATGAGCCTCTAAACCCTAGAGCACTCCATCAAGGGCTGAGATTTTACCCACTCACAAAGCTATGCATGGGCTCACCCGAAACCCAACAACACAACGGGTTTTGCATGCTTTTAACTCACACTAACTTGACCCGCTTCTCTATCTTCCCGACTGCGATCCAACGGTCCTCCTTGATCGTGAGCAGCCCAAGTTAGCATCTCATCCATTCCTTTGTCTTCTCGGCTTGCGGCTACTCCCCGGCCTCACCATCTTTGGCGACACCTTGATCATCCGGACCTCAGCTCTCCCAGCCTAGTCCTAATCCCCTTCGCCTCACCATGACCTAGCTCCAAAGTCCTGCAACTATCATAGACAAGGAAACCACATCACATAGCAATGTCCAACAACACATATCCATCTCAACAGAAAGATATACAATACGCTGACCAGCAAGAACCCCGACCATACGTGGTCTGATCACTGGTCTCCAACCCGACCACTCGAGGTCTGACCATTGGTCTCCTTCCAGCCAAAGCCCCGACCTCTCGGGGTCGGACGACTGGTCTGCGACTCAACCACTCGGAGTCTCAACCTCTCGAAGTCTGATCACTGGTCTCCGACCAGTCAAAGCCCTGACCACTCGGGGTCGTACGACTGGTCTGCGACCATCCAACCAAATTGCTCTAGCTCGAAAAACAATCCAAATCAAACTCAAACTTGAGCACAACTTGCTCAAAGAAAGTCAAATACTCATCACAAATATGGATGGACCTCCACATGGTCCTTCAATCTCCCCCTTGATGAGTATATTGACAAACCACATCAAAAGGCATAAATTTGAGTTTGAATGAGAGAAGAAGAAAGCAATTTGATTGCAAAGCCAAACTTGGTCCAGAGAGAAAGGTATAAAATCATGACCAAGTTGCAGAAAGAATTTAGAGCAAGACAATGAAAAGAGCAAGTTTTCCACAAAAGCTCTAAAAACCAATCATAAGTGCCAAATGTGATTATGATCCATAAGAAATAGCAAAGATTTACAAAGATCATAACAAACAACAAACTTTCACATTTTTATCTCTTTTTTTTAATGATGCCTTTTCTTATATTTTCTCCCCCTTTTGGCAATATAGACATCAAAATGGAATTTTCTCTCTGTTTTTATGTATGCATGAAATGCAACCTAAGGGAGTTTTGAAAATTATCCAATTGATTGCAATGACAAGATATGACACCAAGCTAGTCAATTTTTAGATTAGACTAGTCTAAGATATGTCCAAGTGCAAATACAAGCTTAGATTTGAATATTTCATTTTTATCAAGATTTGACAAGTGCAACACTTAGCTTTAGTTTCAAAAATAGAAGAATAGCCACTCTAAGGATCAAAAGAAAAACCTAGAGTTCAACCTACTCAACACTTTGGGGAATCTAGAAGAGCATACAAGGTCCTTCGGGCTTATTTATCAATTAATGCAAATTTTGATTTATCATCATACAAGACATAGCGGGATGCAAATGTTTGACTTTATTTGCATTCTTTACCCACATATGTCTTTGTTTTTAATTTATTTGCATTTTCTTTTGACAACCAATTGACTCAAGCCGTATGCGACCATCTCAAGATGAACTCTTAAGAGGATGGTCTGGGTCAAACACGATGTATTCCAAGTTCATCCCAAGTGCAATGGGAAGCGGTCTTGTGAATACAAGGTGTTGAGTCATATGTGCATAAGAAGAGTCAATTTTGTTTAATTTTTATTTTTAGCACAATGATTTTTGAGCAAATGAAGGACTCAAGTATGAAACGAACTAGTTTCACCCAAGTTGCTATAGGGACTCTAGAGAACTCCAAAATTTCTCAAATTATGGCACAAACCTCTAGAGAAGAAACCTAGCAAGTAAAAGCAACAAGTTTCATCAAGTTTTTCATTTAAGGCTTACTTCATTTTTAAGATTAGCAAGTTAACTGAACTTGGATATATCTAAGCTAGTGATTTCCTCCATATGATGTAGCATGGTGTATTGCGTGAAGAAGAAATCAATTGCATAATAGACAAAGCTCATTAAACAGGAAATGCAGTCTATATGCAATGCATGAACAGATTCCAAAACTCCCCCTCAGCATATGAGTCAATTTAAGCACAAATTTAGTTCAAGTTGAGTTATTAGCAGAATTAAGTTCAAGAAAGACCCAAATGAACTCAATAAACCGTAAATACAGTAATGAAGAGAGGAAGTAGAAAAACTTCAAACTGGATGGCTATTGAGCATAGATAAGATAGAAAAGACTTACTACTACTCGCTCTTATCTTCACCAGAGATCGACAAAGGAAGTCGACTCTAGATCCCAACTAAGGAGTGCACACAGCACTATGTCTACCTGTGAGGCCCCAAACCTCGCTAGACTTATAAGACTGTGAGGGAACTCAACCTAGAGAGAAGAGAGAACAGCTAATCACGCATGATAGCAACCTAAAGCACAAGATAAGAGGACCATGCAAGGCATGCCAGAAGTCTAAGTGAGTGAACTCAACTAAAGAAAACAAGCCCAAAGTCACCTAGAAGAAGAAAGGAAATGCTGGAAGAAAATATATAGTACATAATATACAAACCAGCTCCCCCTCAAGATAAGCCGTATGGGCTCACGACTCCAAGCTCACTCCTCAAGGCAACAAACCTAGAGCTATCCAAAGGCTTGGTGAAGATATCGGCTAACCGGAGGTCACTCTCTACAAACTGAAGCGCGATATCTCCCTTCTCCACATGGTCTTTAAGGAAGTGATATCTAATATCAATATGCTTGGTCCGGGAATGTTGCACTGGGTTTTTAGCAATGCAAATAGCTGAAGTGTTGTCACAGAAAAGTGGCACACTCTCTATCTCTAACCCATAGTCCCGCAAGGTCGATCTCATCCAGAGAACCTGGCTACAACAACTGGCTGCAGTAACATACTCGGCCTCAGCGGTGGACTGAGCAACCCCAAACTGCTTCCTAGATGACCAAGAAACAAGGGAAGTGCCAATGAATTGGCAAGTGCCAGAAGTGCTCTTCCTATCTATCCTACAGCCAGCAAAGTCGGTATCGGAAAAGGCTCTAAGGGATAGACAAGAAGAAGAAGAGTACCACATACCATAATCAGTGGTAGCACGAAGGTACCTGAAGATGAGCTTGACCGCCTGGTGGTGAGAGGCACGAGGAGAAGCTTGAAATCGAGCGCACAGACACACAGCGAAATGTATGTCTGGCCTCGAAGAAGTGAGGTACAAGAGGGAGCCGATCATGCTCCGAAACTCCTTTTGATCAGCAGGCTCACCATCCTCATCGGGCTCGAGGACAGCAGCAGGCTATAGGAGTCACATCGGCTTCATCGACATATCAAACCGCCTCGAAGGTCACGGTATACTTGCCTTGATGCAAGAAAGTACCTCCCGAGTCCGCTTGATTTGGAAGCCAAGAAAGTAGCTCAACTCACCCATCATACTCATCTCAAACTCAGTGCTCATCACTCGTAAAACCGAGACACAAGCGAATGAGACGAGCCACCAAAATGATATCGCCCACATAAACCGACAAGAAGAAAATGAGACTCATGGTGTCTGATGAACAGAGTTTTGTCTACTATGCCCATTTTAAAGTCATGGTGAGAAGATAAGACTTGAGCCTCTCATACCATGCTCGGGGCTCGCTTGAGTCTATACAGAGCTTTGGAAAGCTTGTATACATGACTCGGAAACTTGGGGTTCTCGAACTCGGAGGTTGCTTGACATAAACCTCTTCCTCAATATAGCCATTGAGGAATGCACTCTTGACATCTATTTGATAAAGCTTGAAGCCTTTGGATGCGTAAAATGCAAGGGATTCGGATAGCCTCTAGCCTAGCTACAGGAGCAAAGGTCTCCTCAAAGTCAAGACCTCAACCCGAGAAAAGCCCTGCAACTAGTCTAGCCTTGTTTCTAACTACAACCCCATCCTCACTGCTTGTTTTGAACACCCACTTGGTCCCAATGACATTATGACCATATGGGGCTTGACAAGCTGCCATACCTTGTTCCTCTCAAAGTTCTCAAGTTCTCATGCATAGCATTAATCCACGACTCATCTGATAATGCATGAGAAACATCCTTCGACTCAAAGGAGGCAACGAAGGCGAGTGAAGATGTATGAGGAGACCTGCTCTTGAGCGTGTGACAAGCTCGAACAAATCTCCAATCATCCGATCGGGAGGATGATGTCTCTGAATATGACGGGACGTCTCTGAATATGACGGGGAGGACCACTCGAGGTCCGACCATTGGTCTCCATCCCAACCACTGAGGTCCGACCATTGGTCTCCATCCACCAAAGCCCCGACCTCCTGGGTCGGACGACCGGTCCGCAATCACCAAAGCCCCGACCTCTCTGGTCGGACGACCGGTCCGCAATCGCCAAAGCCCCGACCTCTCGGGCCTGGACGACCGGTTCTGCAATCGGTCAAAGCCCCGACCTCTCTGGTCGGACGACCGGTGATCGCGACTCAACCACTCTGAGTCTCAACCACTCAGAGTTCGACCGGTCGGTCTCCGATCACCAAAGCGCCGACCACTGGGTCGAACGATCGTCTCGCGACCAAAGAACCAAATTGCTCTAGCTCGAAAAACAATCCAAATCAAACTCAAACTTTAGCACACCTTGCTCAAATAAAGTCAAATACTCATCACAAATATGGATGGACCTCCACATGGTCCTTCAAATATTTTTCCATATTATGGTAGAGTAAATGTTGTAGGATGGTACGGAGCTTTTCTTTCATTATTTTCCATTTATATTAGATATTTCATGACTTGCCGAAAAGCTAATACGACCAAGCCGATCGCGCGGTTGCGGTCAAATTTTAATTCTTCGATTGCGGCTACACCTTATGGAAGAATCTAACTATTTTTCATATATTTGCAGGGGATAGTCCTAAAAGTAATTTGAAGTTAGTTTCGTGATATTTCGCATTTATTTGAGACGTTTTTCACGTGTAGGGTCATTAGGGCTTAATATGGCCTAACTCAAAATTGATCAAATTGATATTATTTCTGTACATAAAGCTAGTACATGTTATTTTAAGGTTGTAGCATTTTATTTCGTCGAATTCGAGGCTTGTTTGTGAAGGTTACGAACAAATGATCGCTTTGCCGATTGAATGTTTAAGCAAGTAGTAAACAATGCAAACTGAAGCAAAGTCTAAATGTTTTTACATATCTGTGACCTATGCAATCCCAAGAATGTAAAAAACTAGTTTTATCAATTATTGAGGTCATTTGAACATTTTTCTAGCCTCTTGAAATTTGAATGTTATTAAGGGTTTCAACTAGCCATAACTGATTCAAAATGCATTTAAATTTAAATATTTTTGTAGAAAAGAAGTACATATGGTTGCAGGAAGCTATGGTATTTACTTCAAGATTTAAGGATGATGGGTGACAGGTCGTGCAGCTTTTATGATGATGGGTGACAGGTCTTGCAGCTTTTATGATGATGGGTGACAGGTCATGCAGCTTTAATGATTTGTGGTGACAGGTCGTGTAGCTTTGATAATGGGTGACTGGTCGTGCAGCTTTAATGATGTGTAGTGACAGGTCGTGCAGCTTTGATGATGGGTGACAGGTCGTGCAACTTTTATGATGATGGGTGACAGGTCATGCAGCTTTTATGATGATGGGTGATGTGTCTTGCGGCTTTTATGATGATGGGTGACAGTCGTGCAATTTTATGATGATGGGTGACAGTCATGCGGCTTTCATGATGTGTCTTGATGTGTCGTCGCAAAGATTGATATAAATATTATAAATATAGATTTCTTCATTTTTTCGAGTTCGCTCATGCATATTGTACTACGGAAAGCTTATTACTTAATGTTGTTCACCTACTAAGAATAACATGGAAAACATAATGAAATAAGGTTATTTGTTTAATGAGGTATTATATTCATTCTTTGAGAAAGCTTATATGCAATTCACAACATTTTGATGATCGCAGGTCCAGACACATGGCGGCCCTCGGCAGCGAGTTCTCACATAGTCACCCATGTAGTGCCTTTATAAGTAGCTTTAATGATGGGTGACAGGTCATGCAGCTTTGATGATGTGTAGTGACAGTCGTGCGGCTTTGATGATGGGTGACCGGTCGTGCAAATTTTAATGATGGGTGACAGTCATGTCGCTTTGATGAATCACTATAAATAGCTTATTTATCCCAAGGCGTCTCCATCGACTCCCAAACACCTCCCCATCTTTGCAGGACGAGAGAGATTCCCCATCGCTTCTCCCTGCTCATTGCATATAAGGATCGTTGCCTCCCGCACCTGCAAGGAGGCAACCACTCCAGCGCTCTCTTCGACCTCTAGTGGCTCGCCATCAAGTGCCTCTAGTGCAAATCCAGCGTGGAGGCGTCGCTGGCTTTGTCAACCAGATCCGCCTCGTGTAACATCCCAAAAATTCGTCTAAATATTATTTTTTTTCAATTGTGCTTTTTATGTTTTTCTGGAATTTATTTGGATTTTTCTGGATTTATTTGAATTAACTTTAAATTAAGTATATTGGTCCTTTGTTGGAAACCATTTAAATTTAGGCAAAGTTAAAATAAAGTTTTGCTAAAAATATTTTATCTGAGTGCAAAATGTCTCAAAGTATTTTTGAGAATTTTCTTAGAATTTTCCTGATTATTTTATTGCCTAAAACAAATAAAATGAATTTTAGTAATTTTTTAAATGGAAAATCCTTTTAAAAAGTGTATGAACAGTATTGGGCTTGGCCCGTGTACTGTGCGTGTGTGGCCCGGAGTTGCGCGGCCCGTTCAGCCCATCTTCTGGAAGGTTTAATCCCTTCCGTTGGATCCAGATCGGATGATCAAGGATGAAGCGTACCGGTTCGGGACTCGGATGGATCTTCGCCGTTGGAAAGAAATCGTGAGCAGTTGGGATCAGATCTTAGCCGCGAGATCGTGACCGATGGATCGTGATCGGACAGCTAGCGTGTGTCGTCTCCGTGCGAGACTCGGGCGCCGCCGCCGTGTCCGAGAAGGATACCGCCGCCGCGTCGGTTGGCATCCCTGGCGCAATACGCGAATGTCGAGGGCTATTTAAGGGGTCCGTAGCCTTCCCGAGAATCGTCGCTGTGTGCCGTAGTTGTTAGCCGGAGCCGTTCCGCGAGAACCGTTGTAGATCGCGCCTGGGAGCTCGCCGTAGTTGGTTGCTTGCGCCGCCGCTTGTTTAGTGGTTTTGCGCCGCCGTCGAGTCGTTTCTCGTCGGATGGGTTCCAGATCCGAGACCGTCGTGCTGTGCCGCGTCGGTGTGGGGGAGCAGCGCCGCCGTTTCGTCACCAGGACGCTGTCACCGAGGTCGTCGTCTTCAAGGCCGGTGAGTTGCGCAGCCGCACCGCCAGCGTCGCGTTGAAGCTTCAAGAACCGTCGGATCTCCAGCGAAGGGTCGAGATCGTGCCACGTAAGCTTGGACCTGTATCCGTTAGATGCGATCTGTGTGGTGGATTCTGCGCCGCAGAGATGGACCAATCGGATGTCGCCGCGTGTCAGGCGCAGAGGCCGAGGCGCCATAAACCCGGTTCACAGTGGACTCGATCCGATCCATGGACCAGGTCTATGGACCGGGACGCGTGGCAGCATCTGGTCGGTTCAGATCCGTGCTGATGTCATGATGACGTCACGCTTGCGCAATAAGTCTGTTTTCAGTTTAAAAATAATTCTGTTAATTCCGAATTTCTAATTTTTGCAATTTCAGTATTTATTCCAAACTTCAAAAGGCTATATCTTTTGCATCTTAACTCGGATTTGAGTGATTCAAATTTCTAAAAATTTGTAAAAGTGAGATATATTTAATGGTGAATTTTAATTGATTTTTTGAGTTCATTTGCTCTCTGTTTTGGTATTTATTTTCTTTTCTCCTTCGGTACGCGTAGACGTTGAATTGTGCGACGCTTCGGAGGAAGATCCAGCAACTCAAGAGCAAGCTCCAGATCAAGATCAGGACCTATTTCAAGGCAAGTTGTGCTTTGATCATGTTGAACCCATGTTTATAAAATTGCTATATTTGTTTTACCCTATTGCATATTATTTCAAGTATACAATTGTTTCAAATTAAATTGGAACTTAGCTATTATACCAATTTGATCTACACCATACCTTGTCATTGTATGCCATGATCTTTTATCACCCTAGATTGGTTCATTATAGTTGGTTAGTAATAATAATCAACATGGGATGGTTAGACCATATTAGTTGCTTAGCCATGCCACGTCATCACATGTGATTGAGATATTGATAATTAATCTTGACTAATGGAATATGGAACAATGTTATGAACTTGTGTGTCATGTGGGATCACACGATGAGATTGAGTTGTTGTGGCGAGTCATGTCACGCAACGATGTTGAATTGTTGATGACACGTGGTGCTTGGTAATCAATTGGGTGATATTCACTTAGATTGGGGCAAGTGACAAGGGGCGAGTATGCCAAGGCGGGCCTGATGGGCAGAGGGTATGTGGATGTCTTGCCTTGATCACTCTAAGGACTTAACCTTGCAAGCCTTTGACCTGAGTCAATCATGCAACCACATGTCTGGTATGGGCCAGCCTAGCTGATTAATTTGCAATGTCCTAATTTTGGTACTATCGTGGTCGGTGTGAGTTCCCGAGTTATGGAGTAATTCACATGGCGCAAGAGGGGGGCCCTGGATGTGGTAACCAGTCTCACCAGTGTTGAAACCTTAGCGGGTGGTACCGGTTAAGCCAGCGATTGTAAAGGCTTTGTTATAATCACTCACCTTGGTGGTGTTTGGTTGTATCGCGTGGGTAAAGTGCATAACCTCCGCAGAGTGTGAAACTATTCTGATAGTCTGTGTTCGCAGATTGAGCAATGCTCGGAATTACAGCTAAGGGTTAGCTTAATTAAATGGACAACTTGGTTGGGATGGCGGAATGCCATGTGGAAGATGGAATTTGACTTAGAATTGGAAACTTGGTTTACTTCGTAAATGTCAATCTATTTATTGTTATTTGTTTTACGCCTTTACAATCTATTTATTATATTTGTTCATAAATGTTGCTTATTGCAAAATAGCCATGATAGCCTATCCATTGGAATAAGCCTTGCATATAGTTACATAGAATTGCATTCGTGCACAACTTGTTGAGTGCTTTAAGTACTCACCCTTGCCAACAACAATAATCAACACCAAGAATCTACACTGTGTTGGAGGAGGAGTTCCAAGAGGACGGAGTCATTAGGGTCCGAGCCTTGTCGGTTGCTCGTGGTGAACCGATGACTATCTACGTTTTCTACTTTCCACGCTTAATTCTTAGCTTATATTTCCAGTCTTGCCTGCGTGGTTTAATAATGTAAGTCGGTCATAAGATCATACCCTTAGCTATATCAATAAATGAACTACTATTTCTATTATCGTTGAGTATGATATGATATGTACCGATGTTGAGCTGTGTGCACTAGCGTTGATCCTGGGACTAGTGCGGTAAACACAGTGGGTTCGAATAAGTGGATTCGGGTCCTTACACCTCACCATCGACCTCTTCGACCTCCAGTGCCGCGGGATCGACTGGATCCGCAAGGTATGAGCCCTAACTTGATTTGGATGTGAGGTTTAAACTCGGGATTGCAACAGAATAGAGCTTGCACGCTCGAACAAGCCCCCTCCGCCAGAGGTGAGGAAGGGTTTCATGCGCTGCATGTTCCCCTTTCTCATTATGCATGTTAGGTATGAAACCTATATGACAGCTAAACAGCACATAGGTTTGTTAATTACACACTTGTAATACTTGTAGATGGACAAGGATCCGGAGAAGCTCAATAAAGGATTGGCATGGACAGTGGAACAAATAGAGTGCATCGCGTCTGACCTTAACAAAACTGCCCAAGACAATTTTAGTCCTAACACATGTCCATGTAGCAATGCACACAATGGTTCTGTGATTGATATCGAAGCTATAGCTCGCAACTTTGAGCAAGTTGCCATACAGTCACGTGAATCGATGCAAAGAGATGAAGTAGAGCCGGAAGAGGATGCAGAGCCTGAAGGGGATGTAGACCCTGATCTGTGTCTTCCTTACGATTACCAAAGCGATGACGAGGGTAAACGTGAGGATTGGCAATATTGTGAAGATGAGGGTATCGACGTTGATAGTGATGGTTCGGGAGTGTTCTAGTATGTTTTAATGTTAAGCCTTGTTAAGTTATTGTAATGCTGATAGATGTTGCTAAGACTTGTTAAAATATTGTAATATTGATGGATGTTGCTAAGACTTGTTAAGATATTGTAATGTTGATGGATGTTGCTAAGACTTGTTCAGATCACGAGTTGGGGTTAGAAAAGACCAAAAACGGACCAAAAAATTGCAACCAAATGCAAACAAGCTGTAGGATCTTCTCAATTTTTAATGATTTTATATGTTGTTCTACAGAAAAACTTGTCAACATCAAAAAGTTGTGTTTCGAAATTCTCTACAACTTTCATGTGGAACACATAATTTTTGGAGCAAGGGAAGACCCTTAAAAAGGCAAATTACTGCCAGCAATTTAAATCGGTCCGGCGCAAACGTGAAAACTCACTGTTAACCTTCCCGATTTTCTATGATTTTTTCTGTTGCTCGAATAAAAAACTTGTTAACATGAAAAAGATGTATCTTGAAATTCTCTACAACTTTCATGTATACCAAATAATTTTTTGAGCATGGGACGACCCTTAAAAAGTAGCCGGCAACACTGTATTTCAAATTTGACCATACAATAGTTATTTGACATGACAGCTAGGTTAAAATGATCAATACAGTACACACAGCTGTAAAAAAAATTGTCAGTGCCTCCCTCCGCGTCGTCCACCCTGCCTTCTGGTGAAGTCCTCTGGGGTGTATGTCTCTGGGGCATGTGTCTGCCTCTGTCCCGCAGATTGTGAGGGGCCCTGCCGCGTGGGAAGCTCTCCCGTGTCCTCATCAATTTGCTGCGTCGGACCACCCCAGAAGGTGTAGTTAGCACCGTTCATGCGTTCCTGGGTGTACCAGGACAACGGGTCCTCTGGAGGAAGCGCGGTCGATCAGAGGATGTGCTTTGCGTGGGATCCCGCCGTACAGAGTCCGGTGCTGTGAGGATTCACCTCGTAGGCATCCATTGTCCACAATCGAGGAGCTCGGTGAAAGTCGCTTGCTCCATTCCGTGCCACCAAAACATGATCCTCACTCCAATGTGGCGTTTGCTCGACTCAACTCGAAGGCCATCACGCCGCCGCTATGGTGAACTTCGTCGTGCTCACCTCCGTCGTGATGGCTGGCACCACATGTTGGTTGCGTCACATGTGGGTTATCAGCGACGCCGTAGCCCTGCTGTAATAAAAAATGTAGTTTTTTTAGATTACAATGTAGAGTATTTAACAACAGTTGCCTTGAATTGAGAAAACGAAACGACACATGAAACTTAGCAAGTCATGGGAACTCGAGTTTCATGGGTGAGGATCCGATAGTCGTGGCGCACGAGATGTGGACGGGCGAGCTGTGGAGGGACGAGCATTCCGTGATGAAAATACCACCTGCATAGGTCAGTTCAACAAATATCATCGGTACAACAACAAGATAGCATACACCATTAGGGACGCAATAGATGTTAAACAAGACGGTGCAATACAACACATAAGAAATCCAGTTCTGAATACAACACCATACAGTACAAAAATTACTAAATACGTCTACTGCTTATTAGGACATGTCCTCCGATCATGTCCACTCTGCTTGCAAATCTTGCACCTCCTCTGCGCTACCGCGGCATCACCGTGCATCCATATCACCGCATTCTTGTCCCTCCGGCCTCTCGGGCTCTTTTCGTCGTGTTAACGGATAAGGCACCCACAAAGGCCCATCGATCGACTTGTAACTCGTACCAAGATTGAAGGAACTCATCTTCGGACGCCAAGTGTTTCTCAGGGCTTCTACCATGTAATATGACGATATGTACTGAGATGCATCGTTCCCTCCCATATCCCTGCAAGTCGCGAATACATGGGAGCAAGGGATATGATGCAGTTTTGGCTTATTGCACGAGCACACCACCTCCTCCATGCCTAGAGTGCATTGCTGGACGGTGTCACCGGCGCTGTAGCCAGAGTGGTACCTACGGCGGCACATTACCTCAAATATGTGGTTACCGAGGTCGTACACCTGCGTGTGGTGGAACATGGATTTGCTCCTCCTACTACTGATGATCTCCTCCACCTTGGTTGAGAATTGAGGCCGATTGGTCGGCAAAGACGACCACGATCTCGAAAGTAGTCCATTGCTCAGAGAACGTCACTTATTATGGCACATAACGAAGCCCACGAACGCCTTAAGGACATTATTGAAGGCTTCCGCTATGTTCGTCGTCATAATGGTGTATCTAACAGAAAAACACACAAAGTTTATCATGAATGGGTCCAACACTCTTAAAATAAGTTAATCTCACAAATTAATAGGTGCAACTAACCTCGCGCCGCCTATGTCGTGCATAAGGGACCAACGCTCCGCTGGCTTCCCTGCTATCCATTGGCTAAAGGTGCAACGATCATGACTAATGACAGTTTGCCCTCCCACCATTTGCGACTGCAACTGCTCCTCCTGAGATTGCTGATTTTCCATCATTTTCCTTGTAGTCTCGTTCAATTGTCTCCAAATCTCACGAAACTTGGCAGGCTGGTTCTGAAGGCACAAACCTTTGAACTTCTTCACTAGGGACCTGTTATGGTACCGTGAATATAGGTTTGCACCCAGGTGTCGCATGCACCACCTTCTCTCCACATCAGCCCACGCTATAGACGGGTTCGTGCTGCCATGCAGCACCTCTAGAGCGTGGAGAAGACCTGCATTGCGGTCGGACACAACACACACTCTCTGCCTATCCCCCACGACACGCGTCCGGACCAAAGTGAGGAACCACAACCAGCTATCGCTGTTCTCACTCTCCACATATGCGTAGGCAATTGATATTATCTGGTTATTTGCGTCGGCCGTGATCGCGGTCAGTAGGGTGCCATAGTACTTCCCGCACAGAAATGTGCCATCAACACAGATGACAGGCCTACAATGCTTGAAAGCTTCAATGCATTGTCCGAAAGCCCAGAATACCCTAATCGTAGCGCCCCCGCCGCATTTAACCATCTTGAAGCTTAATGTGCTCGCCCGCCATTGCGAATCGAGTCCCCGGGTTGGTCGCTGATATCTTCGCAGCAACCTCGGGCATAGTTGTATGAGTCTTCGAATGATCCAAAAGCATCTTCAACGCCTTCGCTTTGCTCGCCACGCCGTTAGGTAGCTTACGTGCATCCTCGTTCTACTCGCACTTGCTCCATAATCGATTTCGTGATAGTCCAATATCCGAACCAACTTGGGTCACGACTAGTTGGGCAATGAATCTAGCGCCGACCACGTGGCTCATGCTTCCGATCGACTCCTCCGCATGTATGAGGAGTGTTCGCTCACCACAAAGTAGTGCTCGTGTTTTGGGTGGTGAGCACGGACGTAGAAAGGACGCTTAGGGCCTTGGTGCACCTAACCTCATACTCGATGGGCTTCACCTAGTACACTTGTGCTCTCTTCTAGTGATGACAAGATAATTGTCGATGAAATGGATTAGCTCTAACTGGTTGGGGAAGCGCTTCCTAACTGGATGTCTGCTCGTACCCCACATAGCTAAGTTATTATAGTCAAGAATGCCACATCGCAGAAGGCCATTACCACGAAGCATCGGATCGCCGAGCCGGGTCATCGTTGTCGGTGCCCTCTTCATCCTCGCTTCCACCATTTCATCATCCATACATGTCGATCTATCTCGTAGGAAGTACTTCTTCTTCTTGTGCACCAACTACCCTCCCCACATGTCCTTGGCCCACTTCTCCCTCTCCCGGTGGCCTAAAATTTCCTCGCTAGGACCAAAGATCGGATTCGCTCTAGTGGCAATATGTTTACATAAACACCCATTGAAAACCCGCCTCTATGGCCTTTCGTGCATACAATAACCAAGATTTATTATTTCTCATGTAACAAAGTATGCACAATGACGTTATTGTTTGAACTTCCTTGGTCGCACCGCCCGAAAAATCAGTATGTGTTTCTCGCTTAAACGCAACACGCCATAACATGTGATTTAAGTCCTTCAAAGTCTAATGGACTATCACTTGAACTATATGTGTGTTTGCAATTTTGCAATCGTGACTATTCTCTCGTAATATGGCAAGCCGCTCATCGTAGTAAATATGAAAATTCATGGCGAACGGCTAGGTAAATATGGTACCTAAAAATATTTCAAAAATTAACAATCGATTAACTATACCGAGGGTTGAAATTAATTATCAATGCATTAATTTTTTTGTTCACAAATATTTACTCAAACTACGCCATTAATTACAAGCTACAACATTTACAATTAACAAGATAATTAGAGACTATCTTATCTAACTAACCACGCCGATTAAAGTTTGCCGCTTATGCATTCTAACAAGCATGTGAGTTCTAAACACAAACTAGTTGATCACAGAGGTCCTAGGCTGATCCTACGTGGCAAGCCATTACCCACAATCTATATTGTGCATGAATGCAGGGCCGATATGCATCGGTATAACACAACATCAATAGTAAATAGATGATAGTCACCTCTTGGTGATTGCGGTTATGTGCTAAATAATACATCCATCAACCATCATAAAGACAGATTTCTTGCTAAAAATTGTACGTATACGCGGTTTCAATTACCCTAACTCTACAATCATGCTCAATATCCCCGGATTCCATGCTGCATTGGTCCACCATCTCCTCACATCCGAGCTTTTAATTTTCTAACTTAACATAATACTATCTTTAACATAAGACAATAGCAACTGGACTATAGCCAAGCAATACAATGATGCGTAACTGGAGGATGTTACAACTATTGGTAGTAATCATACAATCTCATTTAGAGAACTAGTATTATAGCTAGAGGTATACATGCTAGTATCATCAGTAAACGTATGCTGCTACTTAAAAATAATAAAACAACTATAATTACTAAGTTCCTAACGGTGATTACGTTCCTGAGGCAATAATCTAACCATGTAATTACGAATAAATCTAACCGGGTATTTACTCTAACAATGACTTACCAACGCTAATTAACCTAACCAGGTAATTACTCTACCAACGTCTTACCAACACTAATTAATCTAACCAGATAATTACTCTAAGAATTACTTACCAACGATAATTAATCTAACTGGGTAATTACTCGGGCAAAGACTTACCAATATTGGTCGTCTCCTTTTCTTTCTGCGGTGAAGCTCTTCTTTCCTTCGCTGCCAAGCACCTCCTCGACTTCGCTGCCAAGCTTCGTCTCGCACACTCCAGCTCCTTCCCGTCCCCTCTATTTATGCTGCCATGAAGAATGCGTCCGAGAGGCAGCCAAGCATGCATGCAAAGCGAGGTGATTAGCAAAAGCAACCGACAACCGTGCATGCATGCAAATAATGCGCATCCGACGAATAAACTTTCGGCGCAAAGAAATGACGTGACGCATAACAAACGAGCAAACAGCGACGCGACTGGACGTGACCGGTCGGGCCCACAAGGCATAGCCGGCACCTGGTGTGCCGGCTATGCCATAGCCGGCTTGTGCTGAGTGTATGTACTTATGTGTAAAAAAAATCAACACTCCTAAAAGTACATATCCATCTACATCTATCTGTAATGAACATGTACATTCCCGAAAATGTACTGTTTTTTCTAAGGATATATATGTACGTAAATGTATTTGTATGAATCAAAAGTTGCACGACCTGTTACCCTCTGTTGGCCTGAGATGGGTAGTGCTGTGTCGGTTCATGGTGTGTAGAGTGGTGTCGAATCAGTTTGACAAAGCTGACAGCAGCGTGCTGCCACATCGCATTGCGAAGAATATGGTGTGCATCATCTAATCGTCCATTCTGAGAAAGCGTGCAGACGGACAACACATGGTGTAAGGACTGTTGGCCTAGAGGGGGTGAGTAGGCAACTTTAAAACTTTTAAAGATATGAAAAGCTTTTCTCAATAAAAAGATGTAAACTAAGCAATTAGTACAAAAGTTCAAAGACAACACTTGTTGACGAAAACTCAGATGGAAAGGAATTTCATCGAGAAACAACTATAGAATAATAAGCAATAATAAATGTAAACAGGGTACTGGAAAAATCGGTCCGTCAGATATGTGAAGAGAGCAAAGGTTTACACCGCAAAAAATAGATTTGCGATGGACCAATAAAATTGGTCCGCTGAGCATATATTTTGATTTAGCCTGGCAAACCATGTGTACGGATGAAAAAGTTGGTCCGCGCATACATGGTTTGTTCTAACTTAGCACCGCGAACAACGCTTGCGTCGGATCGAAAAAGTTGGTCCGCGCATATGCAACCTTCGGTTGAATTTTATCAAAGAGGACTGTTAGCGCCGGACTGAAAAAGTCGGTCCGACTTACATGGAGTACACTCGGTAAAGATAATTCTGAGCGCTGGACCGAAAATATCGGTCCGGCGTACATGGTGTATGCTCGATTATGATTTTTGAACTTAGGACCTTTGAGCGCCTGGATGAAATGAAGTTTGGTTCAGAGAGGGTTGTTTTGGCTAAGAAGATAGAGTTCTTGATATGAGAGAGAAAAAGTCCTATACTCCAAGTAATCTTAGTGATTTTGCATATGATCCAAGATCATTTCTTACGAATAATCCCTCTTAATAGTACGGTTATTCTAGCTATGTGACTTAAATCAACTCCCAAGTCAAAGCTCAAAATAATAGCCTTAGCCTTGAATATTCCATACTCCCCCTGAATGCATGCTTTGGGATTTAAACAAATAAAGTGATAAAAAAGGCACTTAGATAATTCAGATAAGCTTAACCAAGTAATTTTAATAAAACCTGGAATCAATAAGACTGACGAAAAGGTTTTATTATAACCAGCTTATACTAAGAGAAAACACTAAGAGTACTAATCACTTCTTAAACACTAATTCTTGAACTAATTCTTCTCCCCCTTTGGCATCAATTTCCAAAAAGGTCACTTCTTGCACTTAGAAAAAGTCCTTTTCAGCATACTTTGATGGGGAACGCGATATGCTACACTAGCACAAAAAAATCTACCACAGAACGTAAAGCTACTCGCAAGAAGGATCACGATAAGATTACCACTAGATGCGCAGATTGCGGAATCCTTTGCGCGCCGATGTAGTGGATCGCCCTCGCCGTAGTCGCTAGGCCGATGGAGCGGATCGTCCTCGCCTCATCGTGGATCGCCCTCCCACGCCACAGCCGCAGCAGCGCCACCGCAGAGTCCACACGCCCAGGATGGAACGCTGCGTGCGTCGTGTGCAAGCACCGTCACTCGGCAGGGCAACGAGAAGAGGAGGCTAGGTTTCGATTGAATCACTTCTAAATCGTGGGAAAGCACACCGAGCCCACCCTTCTCCCTCCTTATATAGCCACGAGATGAAACCTAAACCAAGGCCCATCGTGCTAAACCCACGATGTCCATTAATTATGGATCCAATCCAAATTAATGCGCCCCACCATTAGGTGTGTGACTCGCAGTTCACGACGCTTGGACATGAATTCGAAAAACTCCTTTTCAATCCAATAGTTGGTAGCGGCTCCTTGCAAAGTATGCCAACTCCCAAACATACTATGATCAAATCGGATGTAACCTATCAAAAGTACTCATGTAATAATCCCTTTGCCAAGTATATGAAGATTGAACTCAAGGCAGAAGTATGTCATCCTTTGATGATTCAATCCATCCTCGATCCGTGATATATTAATAAGTTGTGATTGACTCTCAATCACGGCATGGCCATGCACTTCCTTAATCATATCACACGAGTGGCCTTGTCATATATCTCCGCTTCATTGGAGTGGCAAATTCCATCTTGACACCACTTCCTCTCGCACGTTTCATAGTAAACATGAAAGCTACCTTTATAACTATCCGGTTAGGAAGTAGTGTTTGATAGCCTGTCGGGACCCGGATTTGCAAATCCGAAACCCTCTGTGTATACTGCACTAGTCCAGGATCACGCTAGTGCACACAGTGGAAACATAGATGAAATACCATTCCATACAACGAATTAACTAAGAAGAAGCAATTTATTATTGAATAAAGCAAACGACCTTATGGTCAAAGTTTACACCATTATGCCTTAAGGCTTAAGAAACAAATACTATTGCAATGAAAAGATAACTTGAACTATTCGACATGCCACGTGCAATCGTCTGGGAACGCCTTCCTAATCCACGTAGTCTTCATAGAATTCCTCCTCATGATATTCATTATCTCCTTCAAGAATCGATCAACAAGGGCATAAAGCCGTGAGTACAAAGGTACTCAAAGAAGTCGTAGGGAAATGATGCAATATATTTATGCACGGCTTGACAAGGATGGCTATATAGTTCTTTTGCGTAAAGCAATAACTTGAATTGAAATACAATAAATAGATTGAAAGCATATTTATGAAAAGATAAATAAATAATCGTAGATCAAAGATAGACAACAAAACAACAGTGAACTCCCTGCTCACATCCCAACAATTCCACATTCCACATTTTATGAAACACTCTATACCCCGTGTGAAATTCCCTGCTTTGTCCATGACCGCAGACGCGCTATTCAATAGTTTTACACTGCAGAGGTTGTACAACTTTACCCACAAGACATGATCATCTCTTTGTGCAATCGATCTTAACACACTTCCTTTGGTGTGTCGCAGAGATATCATGACAAAGCCTTTACAATGCAATCGCCTAAACTCAGATCGCTCGCTAAGGTTTCGCCTTTAGGGCCCCTCTTGCGCCTTGCGAAACTACCCGTCCATCCGGAACCCACACCACCAACTGGCAAGACTCAAGGCTAGACATTGCAAATTAATCACCTAGGTCTGTCCCATTCCGCATATGTGGTAGTACGGTTAGACCAGTTCAATGGCGCACAAGATTAAGTCCTGTTGTCTCAGCAAGACATCTACATCCCAATGTGCTAGAAAGCACCCCTTTACTTCACGATCACTTGCCCGAGGGAAAACAATTCGTTCAACCAAGATCAATGGCAAACCCCGCCATGGTACAACAAATTTTACAACAGTGGCTAACGGCCACGATTCAATATCTCATTAAGTCAATATTAACATTATTCAACAAGTGACATGAATCCCAACGTATATATAAGCATGTCTAAGCATAGCTACGATAACCCAATGTTGGTATAATGATTATGTCCAACTATTAATGTCCCAACCTAGGTTTAACAATGGATACATGGCATACAACTAATCAAGGTGGCATAATATCAACTAGGTATACATCTACTCCCAATAAATAAACATTGATACGTAAATAGCATGCAAGTGTATAAAATAAATTACTTTGCAAACATAGGATCAATATGATCAAAGGTTACGACTTGCCTTGCTGATCTAGTGCTGAATCTTGGTCTTCAAGTCTTCGTTCGCTCCTCGGAATTAGCGCTCTAGGAAAAGAAGCAACGAAACCAAATAAATACAAAACAGAGACTCAAACAAGCTCAAAACTGAAAATAAATGGCTCTGGAAGATAGATCTTGATTTTAGAAAAATTTAGAAACTTGAATCGCCTCAATCGGAGTTCGTATGAGCGAGAACGGCCTCCGAAAGATTAAATTCAGAGAAAATATAGAAAATCGTAAAATCGTAATTTCGGATTTATTTTTGTCATGAAAAAGGATTTATTGCGCAACGCCGACATCAACGGGTTCACGGTGGACTCGGTCCACGGCACGGCTCGGTCCACCGCGGCGCCGGCCACGGCCGACGCCGTGCTACCGACGCCCGCCGACATACGGCCGACGCGAAGCGCCACGCGGCGCGCATCTGGAGAGGGAGCCAGATCGGACGGCCGAGGAGTGGCGCAACGGCCGGAGGTGACGCGGCACGATCCGGTGCGTCCGTAGAAGATCGGACGGCGGAGCGCAGTCGCTGGAGGTCGACGGCGAGGCGGGCGGCGCGGCTTACCGGAGGCGAGGAAGAAGACGAGGCCCGCGGCGAAAGGTGGCCAGATCGGGCGCGGAGCAAGGTGGAGCGGGGAGGGGCGACGTGGGGAACTCGGGGAGACCAACGGCGACGGCGGAGGAGCACCGGCGGCGAAGAAAAAGACGGCGAAGGCTTTGATGAGGCGGCGGACTCGGCGAGCTCGTCGCGGCGAGCGACGGCAGCTGCTCGGCAATGGAGGTAGGCAGGGGCGACGCGAGGAGGCGATCCTCTGGGTGTGCGGCTGGGCTTTATAGCCCTCGGGAGGCGTGTTCGACGCGAAACCGAGAGCGCTTGGCGGCGGCAGGATCGAGGCGGCGGCGGCGGCTTGGTTTCATACAAGACGGCCACCGAGCCGAGGCGGAGGCGGGCAGCCGAGGGGAGCGGAGCGAGCGGTCGGGCGAGGAAACGGCCGCGCGGAAAAAAAAAGGAAGCGGGCCGGAGAGGATTCGGCCCGAGTGGGTTTTCGGGAATTTAAAACATTTTCTGATTTTAGAAATTACCAGAAATTCCAATAAATGCATATAAATTCAAATAAATATCAAATAAATTCAGAAAAATCCCCAAAAATACAGAAAAAATCATTGGAGCACAAGGAACCCCACAAAAACTGAAATTCTTGATTTTGATGAATAGTTTGATCAAATTAAATCCTTTCATTTATGGAAAATTCAAATTAAGCTAGAGTTAGTTCAAGAAAATGCAGATGGTTTATTTTTGAATTCAAACATTCCAAAACTTCAAATTTTGGGATGTTACAAACCTCCCCCCCTTAAATGGAATCTCGACCCCGAGATTCTGGCTGGCTAGGAAAAGGTGGGGAAACTCGGACTTCAGATCCTCCTCTCGCTCCCAAGTAGCTTCCTCTTCTGAATGATTGCTCCACTGGACCTTGCAAAAACGGATGATCTTGCTTCTCGTGATACGCTCTGCGATATCCAAAATTTTCACTGGTTGCTCCTTGTAGGTAAGATCCTCTTGCAAATCAATGGCTTCCAATGGCATCTGTTCCTCTGGCACACGCAGACATTTCTTCAACTGCGATACATGGAACACATCATGGATTCCGGCAAAAGACTGAGGCAATTCTAACTTGTAGGCAACCTCTCCTCTTCGTTCCAAGATTTTGAACGGTCCCACATATCTAGGGGCAAGCTTTCCTTTTACGTGAAATCTCTTAACTCCTTTGAGAGGGGTGACTCTGAGGTAAACATAATCATTGAGCTCGAAACTGAAATCTCTTCGACGATTATCTGCATAACTCTTCTGTCTGCTTTGAGCTATCTTCAATCTGTCTCGAATTAATTGGACTTGCTCTTCTGCTTCTTGCAATATGGCAGGGCCAAACAATTGTCTTTCTCCTGACTCCTTCCAGTTGAGAGGAGTTCTGCACTTTCTCCCATATAAGGCTTCGAAAGGCGACATCTGCAAACTAGCTTAATAACTATTGTTGTAGGAAAACTCTGCATAGGGCAAACACTTGTCCCACTTGGCACCATAAGTTAAGGCACAAGCTCTTAACATATCCTCAAGAATCGATTCACACGCCACCATCCATCGGTTTGAGGGTGATAGGCGATCAACACGAGATGAGTTCCCATGGCTCGTGCGCACTCGCCAAAAACGAGAGGTAAACCGGGTTCCTCGATCGACACTATCTTCTTAGGCACTCCGTGAAGACCGACGATCCTTGACATATATAACTCGCTAATTTATCTCCGCATAGGTAGTCTTAATCTGGAATGAAGTGAGCTACCTTAGTCAATCGATCCACTATTACCCGGATCGAGTCATAACTCGCTTGGGTCTTAGGAAATCCGTAATGAAATCCATACCAATTTCTTCCCACTTCCATTCTCGAATCTTCAATGGTCGCAGCAATCTCGCTGGCCTTTGATGCTCGCCTTGACCTTCCGCGGACATCACAAAGTGCAACATACTCGCAATCTCACGCTTCATACTAGGCCACCAATACCTTTCCTTGAGGTCTTGATACATCTTGGTACTTCCAGGATGAATGGAGTATAAAGTCTCATGCGCTTCCTTGAGAATCAACTCCTTAAGCTCTTTCTGATCTGGTACGCAAATACGCTTCTCATACCAAATAGTACCTTGTTCATCTTCAGTGAAACTTGGGGCTTTTCCTTTCTTCATATTGCTCTTAATCTCCTTGATATCGGTCTCATCAACCTGTGCTTCTCGAATCTGATCTTCCAACGTAGGGCGTACTTCCAAAGTAGCTAAATACCCTTCCTGAACCAATTCCAAACTAAGCTTCTGAAATTCCTTATAGAGGGCTGGCTGACTTTCCTTAATCATCAGGGTATTGCAGTAACTTTTCCTACTCAAAGCATCGGCTACAACATTAGCTTTGCCTGGATGATAATGAATCCCAATGTCATAGTCCTTGATCAATTCCAATCATCTTCTTTGTCTCATATTGAGGTCAGCTTGGGTAAAGATATACTTCAAACTCTTGTGATCAGTATAAACTTCACAATGATTACCAATGAGATAGTGACGCCAAATCTTTAAAGCATGCACTACGGCTGCTAATTCCAAATCATGGGTAGGATAGTTAACTTCATGTGGCCTCAGTTGTCGCGAAGCATACGCTACAACCTTCTTATCTTGCATTAGCACACAACCGAGTCCTTGTCGGGATGCATCACAGAATATCTCAAAATCCTTCCTATTATCCGCAGATAAGCTTTGAGGCGCTTGTCAAACACTTCTTTAGCTCTTGAAAACTTTGCTCACACTCTGGTGTCCAAACAAATTTCTTCTCCTTCTTTAAAAGTTGAGTAAGCGGTCTAGCTTTTCTAGAAAACCCTTCTATGAAACGGCGATAATATCCCGCCATTCCAAGAAAACTTCGGATTTGGGGTACCGTCTTAGGTGACTCCCAACTTAGCACATCTCGCACCTTTCCGTGGTCAACAATGACTCCTTCTCCCGATATGACATGTCCTAGGAAAGCAACCTCTTTCATCCGAACTCGATTTATCGAACTTCGCATAAAGCTGATTCTCTCTTAGCTTCGTTAAAATTTTGCGCAAGTGATCCTCATGTTCTTCCTCACTTTTGGAGTAAATCAGGATGTCATCAATGAAAACAACAACAAATTTATCCAAATATTCCATGAATACTTTATTCATCAGGGTCATGAAGTAGGCGGGGCATTAGTCAATCCAAAAGACATCATTTGATACTCATACCGCCCATACCGAGTAACAAAAGTGTTTTGGGTATAACCTCTGACGAATCTTCAATCGTGATATCCTCGATCTCAGTCGATCTTCGAGAACACTCCGGCTCCTTGAAGTTGGTCAAACAAATCATCGATTCTTGGCAGAGGGTACTTATTCTTGATGGTGACCTCATTGAGTGAGCGATAATCTACACACATTCTCGAGTTCCATCTTTCTTTTCAACTAGAAGAACCGGCGCCCCCATGGTGAAGAACTTGGTCGAGCAAAACCTTGATCTTGCTGACTCTTTAATCTGTCTTTTACTTTGGCTAACTCATTAGCGGTGCATCCTATAAGGTCTCTTGAAATGGGTGGTGTTTCTGCACTAGTTCTATCAAGAACTCTATATCTCGGTCCGGTGGCATCCTGTGCAACTCATCCGAAACACATCAGAAATTCGCAGCGATCGCACATCTTCCAAACTTATTCCTTTGGCACTACAAACTTTAATCCTTCTGACCGATCTGAATCGGCTTGAACTTTTAACTTGGTTCCATCCGATGGTTAAGGTGATCTCTATTCCCACAATCCAAAATCGCTTGGTTCTTGGAGAGCCAATCCATTCCTAGGATCACATCTAGGGACTTGGTGTCTAGGACAATAAGGTTGGCTAGAAATTCTACCCTCCAATTAATATCTTAACTTCGGGCAGCCTTGGTTCGTACTCAAATCGTAACTGTGAGATTGCACTAGTAAAACAAATCTTAAGAGGCATTGTCTTTAATTGATGATTTGCAGCAAAACTCCGAGAAACAAACGAATGCGTAGCTCCAGAATCAAACAAAACCATAGCAGATGCTGAGTTGACTAGGAGCTTACCTAGTATGACGTCTGGTGCAGACTGGGCGTCCTCGGTGGTGATGTGATTCACACGGCCTCTTCCAGCAAGCGGCGGAGTCCTGGTGGCTTGATTGGGAGTCTGGGGCACTCCACGTCCTGATCCAGGGGCAGGGGTCTTGGCTGGCGTAGATCCCAAGTTGAAACGGACTGGCGTCACGGCTTGCTTTCTTGGGCAATTATTTGCATAATGACCGAGTTCATGACAGTTGAAACATGTGACTCCTGCAGCTGGATTACTGTTCCTCTGAGGTGGATTGTTGTTGGTGTTGAGGTTGCGATTGCCTGAGGGAGATGGGCGAGGTGTTGGTGCAGGGGTCCTGAATGCATTCGGAGGAGTGAAACGAGCAGGCTGTTGAGCATTAGTTCTGACTCTCTGCTGGTGACTCTGATGGGCTCCATGCTGCATCATCTTTCTCTTACGGGGTTCTTCCAATTCCCGACGAGATTCCTCAATAAGCATAGCTTTATCTACAAGGTGCTGAAAATCTGCATAGTCATTGCCAATGACTTGCACCTTTAGTCCTGGATTGAGTCCACGCTGAACTTCTTCCGCGAGCATCATCTGTAGCTACATCCTCCGGAGCGTAGCGAAGCAGTTGAGTGAACTTATTAAGGTATTCACTCACCGACATTCCTTCTCGCTAAGCTCTCGAAATTCATTCTTCTTCATCTCCACCTTTCCATCGGGGATATGAGAGTGGCGAAAGCAGTGGAAAACTCTGCCCAAGTAATAGTCTGAGGATCATCATGGGCGGCACTATAGTTCTCCCACCATTCAGCGGCGGTGCCCTCCGGTGATGAGCGCATAGAGAACCTTCTCACGATTGGTGCACTGGGCAATTTCCAGTTTCTTCTCAATGGAGCGGATCCAATCATCGGCGTCCATTGGTTCTGAAGAGTTGGAGAAAGTTGGCGGACGAGTCCTCATAAATTCTGCTAGCTTGGACTCGAGACGAGCTTGAGGAGGTGCAACGGCAGCTTGGTTCTGGCTGGTTCAACAGATTTGCTAGGGCAACTGCAGTCTGGTTCTCCTGATTCATCATGTTGTTCATGTTCTGCATCATTGTATTCATTAGCTGAATCGAGCCGCGTAAAATGTCCCATGTTCGTGCATCACTTCTTTGGTGGTGGCGGTGCATTGGGGTTGGAGTTGGTGTTGGCACCGCATCCACGGGTGAATCGCGGCCGGCTAAGCAGTGTCAACCATCCGAGATGCAAGACAAGGGTTTGATAGGTAAGAGGGAAAAGCAGAGACGAGTGGTAAGATCATCTAGGGAGAAGGTAATACCTGTGGACAAAAGGATACAACCGAAAGGCTTCAAATTAAGGAGGCAAATAAAGTTTTTTTCAATTAAAGGTATGGTTGTAACACGTGCTTGGGGCAAGTGTACAACATACCGGACACTCAAGCAAAGAAAATCTTAGTATACGCGGACTAAACGTAACTAAACTGAAAAGGAGAAAAACATGCTAAAACATCACCGATCCCAAAACTATCTTATATGGTAGTCTTCTCGGCAAACTCGATACTAGATCATCAACTTCCTCGATTTGATTCCTTGCGTAAAACTCGAGGCTTTGAGAAGTTTCATGAGATAAGATCAATTTAAAACTCAAATCAAGGTTTCAGCAAAGGAGAGGAATAAGAACCTAAGAATAAGACGAGAGGAGACGAAAACTATTAAGTACCAATCTTGTTGGTTTGATTTAGAAAATAATTTTGAAGACCATGCTAACTAGGATAGCGACCTACAGTCGATATGGCTCTGATACCATCTCTGTCGGGACCCGGATTTGCAAATCCGAAACCCTTTGTGTATACTGCACTAGTCCAGGATCACGCTAGTGCACACAGTGGAAACATAGATGAAATATCATTCCATACAACGAATTAACTAAGAAGAAGCAATTTATTATTGAATAAAGCAAACGACCTTATGGTCAAAGTTTACACCATTATGCCTTAAGGCTTAAGAAACAAATACTATTGCAATGAAAAGATAACTTGAACTATTCGACATGCCACGTGCAATCGTCTGGGAACGCCTTCCTAATCCACGTAGTCTTCATAGAATTCCTCCTCATGATATTCATTATCTCCTTCAAGAATCGATCAACAAGGGCATAAAGCCGTGAGTACAAAGGTACTCAAAGAAGTCGTAGGGAAATGATGCAATATATTTATGCACGGCTTGACAAGGATGGCTATATAGTTCTTTTGCGTAAAGCAATAACTTGAATTGAAATACAATAAATAGATTGAAAGCATATTTATGAAAAGATAAATAAATAACTGGTAGATCAAAGATAGACAACAAAACAACAAAGTGAACTCCCTGCTCACATCCCAACAATTCCACATTCCACATTTTATGAAACACTCTATACCCCGTGTGAAATTCCTGCTTTGTCCATGACCATGACGCGCTATTCGAATAGTTTTACACTGCAGAGGTTGTACAACTTTACCCACAAGACATGATCATCTCTTTGTGCAATCGATCTTAACACACTTCTTTTTGTGTCGCAGAGATATCATGACAAAGCCTTTACAATGCTTCGCCTAAACTCTCAGACGCTTCGCTAAGGTTTCGCCCTTTAGGGCCCCTCTTCGCCTTGCGAATCTACCCGCCCATCCGGAACCCTCAGAACATCCCAAAATTTGGGTTTTCAAAAATCTTTGTTTAGTTCATCTTTCCAAAAATCCTCATGGATTTTCTCTCTTTAATAAAGCTTAATCAAATTTTCTAATGCTAAAATAATTTAATTTGACTAATATAAACTTCAATTAAAATAAATTTAGTTTTATTTGAGTTCATTGTGCTTCAAGGAATTTTTGTAATTTTTAAAGATTTTTCTGAGTTCGCTTGCTATTTATTTGGAATTAATTTAAATTAAGCCTTTTGTTAAATTTAATTAAATACTGCAAAATTTTAAATAAATTTTGGTTAAAATAATTTATTTGAGCTCCAAATGTCTTAAAATATTTTCTGGAATTTTTAGAATTTTTCTCGTATTTTTATTGCTCTAAACGAATTATTTTAATTTCGAATTATTTTAATTCGAAATTGTTCTAAATCGACGTGGCAGCTCCAGAACCGCCACGCCATCGCTTAACCTCAGCCTTCCGATCTCCATCCGACGCACTGAACGCGCCACGCCACCCGTCATCGCTCATTGCGCGGTGTTCCATCCGATCCGTTTTCAATCCAAATCCGATTTTTCTTCGTGTTTCCTTGTATGGCACGACTCTCTAGCCTATATAAGTGTCCTAAGACCCCTCCCACGCACCCCTAATCCCCAGAGCACCTCTCAAACCCTAAAAACCGCAGCCGTCGTCTTCCGGGGCGCCTCCCTCGTCGGCCGATCTTGGCATCGCGTTCCCCGTTATTCTAGTGAGTTTTTCTAAAGTCCGCTCGCGTCATCTGGTGCCATGTGGTCCCATCTACCTCTCCACCAAATTTGGTGCTGTTTCACCAAGCAAATCAAAAGTTACGGCCATTCCAATCTCGAATCTTGCCGTCGCCCGCTCTCCTTCGCTTTTGCGTAGTTTGACCGTGAAATTTATTCTGTAGACTCATCTTGATGTCCTCTACCTGGTGCTCACCCTAACTCAAGGTTTTGTCCATGGATTGCTGCAGAAAATTCAATCTTCCCGATTAGACTGTGTACGCACAGCTGAAAACTTCGCCGCTGCCCGCTGATCCGAAGGTAAAACTCAGATCCGTTCGCGCCATATTGTGCCAAATGATCCCAGATAGCTCTCTGTAAATTCTGGTTAGGTTTCATCCATTATCTTAATAGTTATGGCCGCTTGATCTATTAGCTTTAGCACTGCTCATCGATGAGTTTGTGATCTGTCCATTGGGTTGCCGCCAACCGCTTATACCGCTGAGATCGTCTCGCCGCGTTCACGTGGTGCTCACTTCCCTTTGCTGTTCCATCTACCGAAAATTTTTATATTCGTTAGCCGCCGCCTTCGTCGCATCTGCGCTACCGCCTTTTGCCGCCAACCATCTTAGTTCGCTTTGGTCGTGTCATCATGTCCAGAGGCCATCATTCTCTGGTTTGCTCATCTTTAGAGTTCATTTGATCTTCGTTGCCATCAATGCCATAATCTAGAATCTACCCGTCGTCGCTCGATCCAGCTTCTTTTATTATCGGTTCGTGTTTCGTTAGCCATCCTTGGTAATCTTTTATCGCAGAGCCAACCCTACCTATCCTATCCCTATGCCAAGTGGATCTATCTGTGAGTCGTTCCTCTCAAACCCTAACTTAACCTTGCGTCCAACTGCCGCTGACGATGCATCATGTCATGTAAACCTCGCAACTCGCAGATCAATCATGTGCCATATCATATCCTTGCTACCATATCATTGTACCGACGATCGACATCTCATCTTTGCATGAGTGTCCTGTCGTTGCTTCGCTATCTTTGCATGTGTGCATGGTCGCAAAAGCCCTAGTGCAATATCATCATCCTCTCTATCGCCTTATTGTAATCTAACCCCATCACCTATGAGTTTAGCCTTGTCTTCATTTCCTCGTTGCCTTGTCATCGCAAGCATCTTGATCGACGATGGTGATCCTGCATCGAATCTTATGAATGTCGACCCGCTTGTCCATGTCCTATTCTTGAAATCTAATCTGCCATTGACCTAGAAGTCATTCGTGGACTTTCGATAGACCATTGGCCATATGTCATATCCTTGTGCCATATCTAATCTATTAGTCTATCTTGCTTTTGTTTGATTGTGTATCCGCTTAATCAAGAAAAGTCATCATTAAGCATCGCTTAGTTCATTGCGAACTAACGTATCTTTATGGACCCGGTTTATAGATCGAGAGCCCATATGTCATTGTCTATCCAATCAATATAATAACTTTAGAAGAAATATTCTTTGGAATATTATTCTTTCTTTCTCAGTTATCAGTCTTTTCCTTTTCGGTGTATTCCGAAAGCTCGTTCTATTTTGTCTAATCTCTGATCTAATCCATTCAAGTCCCTAAATTCATCTAAGCCTTTGTGATCCAATACTATCCGTTCTCAATTTGGATTTTATTTGATTTATCTTTTGAGTTGGTTTGTATTTGCTTCTTCTTTAATCGTTAGACGCGTCGTCCGAAAGTTATTCTAAGGAGCTGAAGATCAAGAAGGTAAAGATTGAAGATCAAAGATCAAGAATTAAAGATAAAGAGTAAAGAACAGTAAAAATCGCAAGGGCCAGGCAAGTTGTGCTTTGATCATATTGAACCCATGTTTATAAAATTGCTATATTTGTTTTACCCTATTGCATATTATTTCAATTATACAATTGTTTCAAATTAAATTGGGACTTAGCTATTATACCAATTTGATCTATACCCTACCTTGCCATTGTATGCCATGATCTAATTGTCACCCTAGGATGGTTAATTAATAGTTGGTTAATATTGATAATCGACATGGGCTGGTTAGACCGTCAGAGATTGCTTAGCCATGCCACGCCATCACATGTGTCCGAATGTTGATACTTAATCTTGACTAATGGAATATGGAATAATGTGTATGAATTGGTGTGTCATGTGTTGTCACACAGTAATATTAAGTTGTCGTGGCGAGGAGGTCACACAACTAGATTGAAATGTTGGTGGCACATGGTGCTTGGTAATCAACTGGAGTGGTAATGATTTAGATTGGGGCAAGTGGTAAGGGGCAGTGTGCCAAGGTGGGCCAGGATTGGCAGGGGTATGTGGAAGTCTTGCCTTGGTCATTTTAAGGACTTAACCTTGCAAGCCTTTGACCTGAGTCTCTCTTGCAACCACATGTCTGGAATGGGACAGCCTAGCTGATTAATTAGTAATGTTTTAGCTTGGTACTACCATTGGCGATGTGAGTCCCGGGTGTACGGATTAATTCACATGGCGCAAGAGGGGCCCTGTCGTGGTGGTTTAACCCTTGATGTTGAAACCTCGTGGGTAGTACCGGGTTAAGGCAGAGCTTTGTAAAGGCTTTGTCATGATCTCTCTGCCGACACACCAAAGAAAGTGTGTTAATTGCATGGCACTAAGAGACGATCATGTCGTGTGGGTAAAGTGCATAACCTCTCGCAGAGTGTAAAACTATTCGAATAGCCGTGTTTCATGGTATTGAGCAATGCTCGGAATTACAAGATTAAGGGTTAGACTTTTGCAAAACAAAACTTGGGATGGATTGCGGTTGCCATGGTAAGTTGGAACTTGATTAAGGATTGGAACTTGGTTTACTTGAGAAATGTCAATCTATTTATTACGCTTATTTGTTTTATTGTCTTTACAATCTATTTATCAGAATTGTTCTCAAATGTCGCTTATCGCAAAATAACCATGATAAGCCATTCCTTGGAATAAGCCTTGCATATAGTTATATTAGAATTGCATTTCATGCACAACTTGTTGAGTGCTTTATGTACTCACCCTTGCCATCAACAAAATCATCGATTGAGGAGAAGACTACAACTTCAAAGGAGGAGAAGTTCCACGAGGGGCGAATATCTAGGAGTTGAACCTTGTCGCTTGCTCGTGGCATATTGATGGGATTCACAACGTTCTTCATTCCATTGCTATTTATTTAATTTGAGTTGAAGCCACCAAGGCCTCGCAAGTGTAAGTTTGACCTAAAGGTCGTTTAATAGTTCTATATTAATAGATGAAGTCTTTGTTTATTATTCCATTGTGTATGATTGTGATATTTCATCAATGTTGAGACTCGTGTGCACTAGCGTGATCCTCGACTAGTCTTTGAATACACGAGGGTCCGGATTTGCATATTCGGTCCCGACAGAGGTGGTATCGAGCCATACCGTTGTAGGTCTTGACCCTAGATAGTTTGGCCGTTCCTTAGAGCTTCAAAAGTATTTTCTAAATGAGAAAATTTAACTTGAAAGAATAATAAGTTCTTGACTTATCTTATTCTTCCATTCTTTCCCTTTGCTTAAATTATTCTTCTTTCCCACCGGTTTAAATAAAAATCTTACCCGAGTTGTTCTAAGTAGTTAACGATGTTTCACACTTAAGGAGAAAGTCTTGGGTGTCTTGTCACGATCCTAAAGATCGTGAAGACATGAATCGTCGAGCTCAAGGAAAAGAAGTGGATCGATGACGTGTTCCGAAGTTAGAAGAACTAGTACTTTGGTGGCAGTTGAGACTCATGTGTGAAGAGTTGCGCTACCTAAGATAGAAGTGTTACCCTTTTAGACGATAGATTGTTGTGTGCTTAGGTTAATTTGGTTTTTTTCTCCTTGGTTCTTTGGGTGTGCGAGATCGCTGCATAGCTTTTAGGCTTTTGTAAGCAACCATACCAAGTTTTTAATAATGTTTGTATAAGTTATTGGGTTAGACCGCTCCCCGCACTAGTATTCTTGAACCTTATCTTTGCTTTTCCCTCTTAACTAAACCTCGGAGTGGTCAGCAGATGGAAAGGACCGATAACAATGATGATTTCGAGGCGTTCAAGTCAATCAGCTTTACTACTCTGGTGTTAGTAATAAAGTAGATTGTGACCAGCAATCGTCCACCGCATCGATAGTGACAATTCGAATTTGATCGATTATTCACCGCTCAAACCCAGCTCATGCGCATAATGATACAACAGATGAATGTTATCGATGCAAAATCAATACCCCTACAACCACGATCGCAGCCACCTATTCACAGTCAAAGTTTGCCTTGTTCAAGAGGACCAAACCACCTACGCTTGGTGGATCACCACTCTCAAAGATGCAGAAATCTAGCTTCGCGTCATAGAAGGGAAGCTGGCTTTGGTGCAATGTGAAGATGAAGAGAAGGTTCCCTATGCCACATGTCGACTGGAAGGAGATGCCTTGGAGTAGTGGAAGAACTATCATGCTACCCACAAGACACCAGAAGAAATCACTTGGTTCTGAGTTTGTTCTTTGCTTTTCAACGATTCGTTGCTTTGTCAAATGTTAGTATGACTACCGCAAGTTCGAGAAGTGTACAACCCTTTTCCTATGTCATACCGGGATGTTGTTCCTTGAAGTGTTGTCAACCAAACAAATCGGAAGACCATGCATGCGTCCGTTGTGGAGGAATAGGACACACCGCTAATAAGCATGCAATCAATTGTTCGGTGAGAAGGAAGCCAATTACTTGGAGAATGTCCTATGAGCAACATTACATGTTATCTTTATGAAGGACGTGATCATTGTCTAGCTCAATGTCCATTGATTCAATAGTGACCGCCGTGACTCTAAGATCGGTGAGTGAATTTTCGAGTGTCATTGCTCAAAAGTTAGCGAAAGAGAAGGATTGACATCCGCATTTGTCGTGCCGCGTGTGAAATGAAGAAGAATCATGTCAACTCGTCTGCTTGCCTCAAAGAACCAGGGATACTTGGTCACCATGGAATTGTTTCTTGTGCGATAAACAAGGTCATTGGGCGTGGAATGCCGTATGAACCAACAAGTGGTGATGCACGAGAAAGACGATATTGTGCATATGACTACACCTAACTGCATACGACGACCCGTGAATTCGTGCTACAACTATGGTAAGTTAGGTCATTTTGTTAAGGAATGCCCAGTAAAGGTCAATCAATTTTGGAAGCCATGATCATTCTAGAAATCCCTTCAAGAAAGTTTATAACCCCAAGAGTGAGTGGTAAAACTTCAGATTAACTTGCTCAAAGAGTCGGTTGAAGCAAGAGGAGTTGATTAACAAGACCCTTATTCTAGGAGATGAGTGCAAGAAATTACAAGATAACCGCAAGCGTCGTAAAGCTCTGTCAAGAAGGACCACCGCAACAAAGAAATGAGGAGTGCCCTCAACAACTCGGTTGCCATATCGCTCAGACTTTGTTCGAGACACCTTCACCGTGCCTCGCCTTGATAGTCAAAATTTTCATAACACCACCCCGTTAAAACTTCTCAAGGAGGAAGCTTACTACCTAGAGGTTGCTTTGCTGTCGCCACCAGACATTTTGCTAAACACCGCCTCAAAAGAAAGTGATCACCGCTGGTCGATCAATCTCACCGCTTCTATCAAGATTAGTGCTATGTCAGAAGGAAGTCAACAGATGTCGGTCAAGCGTTGCTTCAGATGCAATGAACCGGGACACTTGCCAACAGTTATCTTAAGAGAAAAGTTGTTATACCTATCCGATTCAATCTTAGTCCTACGCCTACCGAGACACTTGCACCAGAAAGTGAATTGTAGAGCAGTTCAAGCTGAAGCCATGCCGTCAGTGCCAGCAAAAGATCATGTTAACCACATTATGACTACTGGAGCTTAGAAGGCATCAGAGGTTGTACTGATTGAAAATCATATGTAATCCAGGATGTTGAGAGTTAACTTGTCTATTGTTGAGATTGAGTTCCTAATAAATCTTATCATATTGGAAACCCATGCTTGAGATGTTTATCCTTGGAATTATCTCGTTACCTATGTGTAAGGCGCTTTGGTTTATGGTCAAAGATTTGATCATCAAGAGGAGCGAAAGTGTTTTTCGAGGAAGATTTGCGATCGCTTAACTTCAAAGATATCGTAGACAACTAAGGACCGCTTGTTCCGTTATGGTTGAGCTAAGAAGGTGGATGTGCCATCACATCAGAAGAAAAGGAGTTGTTGCGTATGCTTAATAACTACAAAGGATAATTGTTTTCCTGACGAATTGCTTTAGCTACCTTAGTGTATGCCAGCAGAACCATGCCATTACCTCTGTAATAGTTGGAGCATGAGTTTAATGTGAAGGAATATTTAGTTGATCTAGAGTTCAAGGAAGTACTTGAGAATCAAGCTGATAGAGATAGAAATGCACCAACAGAATGTTGTGCAAGACCGCAGAGTTGCAAGCAAATTTCATCACAAATGCCGCTTGTGCAATTTCTAGAAGAAGCGAAAACCGAGTGTTAAAGGACGGAAAGCAAGGGAGCTCACAAAGGAGATACCGTAACGTCCACCGAGTGCGTGATGTGTTTCAAGAGTCCCAACACAAGGAGTGCCTTCTTGTGCCGTAAAAGCGCACCGTGGAAGTCGGTGGAATTGCAAAAGGATCTCATTCGCATCGTATGACCTACAAATTTTGGATGTTGTCAAGCGTTTGTTCGAAATCAACCATGCCCGGTGTGCAGTTGCTTGGAAGTTCAAGAAAGTCCCAAGAGTTGAGTCCCCTAAACCTATTTCTATAGACAACCTTAATCTCTGGTCGAGATTACATTAAGGGGAGGTTTGTAACATCCCAAAATTTGGGTTTTCAAAAATCTTTTGTTTAGTTCATCTTTCCAAAAATCCCCGCGGATTTTCTCTCTTTAATAAAGCTTAATCTGAAATTTTCAAATGCTAAAATAATTTAATTTGACTAATATAAACTTCAATTAAAATAAATTTAGTTTTATTTGAGTTCATTGTGCTTCAAGGAATTTTCTGTAATTTTTTAAAGATTTTTCGGAGTTCGTTTGCTATTTATTTGGAATTAATTTAAATTAAGCCTTTTGTTAAATTTAATTAAATACTGCAAAATTTTAAATAAATTTTGGTTAAAAATAATTTATTTGAGCTCCAAATGTCTTAAAATATTTTCTGGAATTTTTTAGAATTTTTCTGGTATTTTTATTGCTCTAAACGAATTATTTTAATTTCGGAATTATTTTAATTCGAAATTGTTCTAAATCGACGTGGCAGCTCCAGAACCGGCCACGTCATCGCCTAACCTCAGCCTTCCGATCTCCATCCGACGCACTGAACGCGCCACGCCACCCGGCACTGTTCATTGCGCGCGGTGTTCGATCCGATCCGCTTTCAATCCAAATCCGATTTTTCTTCGTGTTTCCTTGTATGGCACGACTCCTAGCCTATATAAGTGTCCTAAGACCCTCCCACGCACCCCTAATCCCAGAGCACCTCTCAAACCCTAAAACCGCAGCCGCCGTCTTAGGGCGCCTCGCCGGCCGATCTTGGCATCGCGTTCCCTGTTATTCTGGTGAGTTTTTCTAAAGTCCGCTCGCGTCATCTGGTGCCATGTGGTCCCATCTACCTCTCCACCAAATTTGGTGCTGTTTCACCAAGCAAATCAAAAGTTACGGCCATTCCAATCTCGAATCTTGCCGTCGCCCGTTCTCCTTCGTTTTTGCGAGTTTGACCGTGAAATTTATTCTGTAGACTCATCTTGATGTCCTCTACCTGGTGCTCACCCTAACTCAAGGTTTTGTCCATGGGATTGCTGCAGAAAATTCAATCTTCCCCAATCGATCGTGTATGCGACAGCTGAAAACTTCGTCGCGCTCCCGTTGATCCGAAGGTAAAACTCAGATCCGTTCGCGCCATATTGTGTCAAATGATCCCAGATAGCTCTCTGTAAATTTTGGTTAGGTTTCATCCATTATCTTAATAGTTATGGCCGTTTGATCTATTAGCTTGAGCAACCGCTCATCGCCAGTTTGTGATCTGTCCATTGGGTTGCCGCCAAATCCGCTTATACCGTTGAGATCGTCTCGCCGCGTTCTACGTGGTGCTCACTTCCCCTTTGCTGTTCCATCTACCGAAAATTTTTATATTCGTTAGCCGCCGCCTTTCAAGCATCGCTGCCGCCTTTTGCCGCCAACCATCTTAGTTCGCTTTGGTCGTGTCATCATGTCCAGTAGGCCATCATTCTCTGGTTTGCTCATCTTTAGAGTTCATTTGATCTTCGGTTGCCATCAATGCCATAATCTAGAATCTACCCGTCGTCGTTCGATCCAGTTCTTTTATTATCGGTTCGTGTTTCGGTTAGCCATCCTTGGTAATCTTTTATCGCAGAGCCAACCCTACCTATCCTATCCCTATGCCAAGTGGATCTATCTGTAAGTCGTTCCTCTCAAACCCTAACTTAACCTTGCGTCCAATCTGTCGTTGACGATGCATCATGTCATGTAAACCTCGCAACTCGCAGATCAATCCTGTGCCATATCATATCCTTGCTACCATATCATTGTACCGACGATCGACATCTCATCTTTGCATGAGTGTCCTGTCGTTGCTTCGCTATCTTTGCATGTGTGCATGGTCGCAAAAGCCCTAGTGCAATATCATCATCCTCTCTATCGCCTTATTGTAATCTAACCCCATCACCTATGAGTTTAGCCTTGTCTTCATTTCCTCGTTGCCTTGTCATCGTCAAGCATCTTGATCGACGTATGACTGATCCCAGATCGAATCTTATGAATGTCGACCCGCTTGTCCATGTCCTATTCTTGAAATCTAATCTGCCATTGACCTAGAAGTCATTCGTGGACTTGGTCGATAGACCATTGGCCATATGTCATATCCTTGTGCCATATCTAATCTATTAGTCTATCTTGCTTTTGTTTGACTGTGTATCTGTTTAATCAGCAAAAGTCATCATTAAGCATCAGTTTAGTTCATTGCGAACTAACGTATCTTTATGGACCCGGTTTATAGATCGAGAGCCCATATGTCATTGTCTATCCAATCAATATAATAACTTTAGAAGAAATATTCTTTGGAATATTATTCTTTCTTTCTCAGTTATCAGTCTTTTCCTTTTCGGTGTATTCCGAAAGCTCGTTCTATTTTGTCTAATCTCTGATCTAATCCATTCAAGTCCCTAAATTCATCTAAGCCTTTGTGATCCAATACTATCCGTTCTCAATTTGGATTTTATTTGATTTATCTTTTGAGTTGGTTTGTATTTGCTTCTTCTTTAATCGTTAGACGCGTCGTCCGGAAGTTATTCTAAGGAGCTGAAGATCAAGAAGGTAAAGATTGAAGATCAAAGATCAAGAATTAAAGATAAAGAGTAAAGAACAGAGAAAATCGCAAGGGCAGTGCAAGTTGTGCTTTGATCATATTGAACCCATGTTTATAAAATTGCTATATTTGTTTTACCCTATTGCATATTATTTCAATTATACAATTGTTTCAAATTAAATTGGGACTTAGCTATTATACCAATTTGATCTATACCCTACCTTGCCATTGTATGCCATGATCTAATTGTCACCCTAGGATGGTTAATTAATAGTTGGTTAATATTGATAATCGACATAATTTGGTTAGACCGTCGAGATTGCTTAGCCATGCCACGTCATCACATGTGTCCGAATGTTGATACTTAATCTTGACTAATGGAATATGGAATAATGTGTATGAATTGGTGTGTCATGTGTTGTCACACAGTGATATTAAGTTGTCGTGGCGAGGAGGTCACACAACTAGATTGAAATGTTGGTGGCACATGGTGCTTGGTAATCAACTGGAGTGGTAATGATTTAGATTGGGGCAAGTGGTAAGGCGGTGTGCCAAGGTGGGCCAGATTGGCGGGGTATGTGGAAGTCTTGCCTTGGTCATTTTAAGGACTTAACCTTGCAAGCCTTTGACTGAGTCTCTCTTGCAACCACATGTCCGAATGGGACAATTTAGCCGATTAATTAGTAATGTTTTAGCTTGGTACTACCATTGGCGGTGTGAGTCCCGTGTACGGATTAATTCACATGGCGCAAGAGGGGGCCCTGTCGTGGTGGTTTAACCTTCAGTGTTGAAACCTCGGTGGGTAATCTTGGGTTAAGGCGAGCTTTGTAAAGGCTTTGTCATGATCTCTCCGCCGACACACCAAAGGAAGTGTGTTAATTGCATGGCACTAAGAGACGATCATGTCGTGTGGGTAAAGTGCATAACCTCTGAGAGTGTAAAACTATTCGAATAGCCGTGTTTCGCTGGTATTGAGCAATGCTCGGAATTACAATTAAGGGTTAGACTTTTGCAAAACAAAACTTGGGATGGATTAGGTTGCCATGGTAAGTTGGAACTTGATTAAGGATTGGAACTTGGTTTACTTGAGAAATGTCAATCTATTTATTACAGCTTATTTGTTTTATTGTCTTTACAATCTATTTATCGTAATTGTTCTCAAATGTCGCTTTCGCAAAATAACCATGATAAGCCATTCCTTGGAATAAGTCTTGCATATAGTTATATTAGAATTGCATTACATGCACAACTTGTTGAGTGCTTTATGTACTCACCCTTGCCATCAACAAAATCATCGAGTTGAGGAGAAGACTACAACTTCAAAGGAGGAGAAGTTCCACGAGGGGCGAATATCTAGGAGTTGAACCTTGTCGATTGCTCGTGGCATATTGATGGGATTAAATCAACGTTCTTCATTCCATTGCTATTTATTTAATTTGAGTTGAAGCCACCAAGGCCTCGCGTAAGTGTAAGTTTGACCTAAAGGTCGTTTAATAGTTCTATATTAATAGATGAAGTCTTTGTTTATTATTCCGCTGTGTATGATTGTGATATTTCATCAATGTTGAGACTGTGTGCACTAGCGTGATCCTGGACTAGTGCTGAATACACAGAGGGTCCGGATTTCCATATTCGGGTCCCGACAAACCCACACCACCAACTGGCAGTACTCAAGGCTAGACATTGCAAATTAATCAGCTAGGTCTGTCCCATTCCAGACATGTGGTAGTACGGTTAGACCCAGTTCAATGGCGCACAAGATTAAGTCCTTAAGTTGTCTCAGGCAAGACATCCACATCCCAATGTGCTAGAAAGCACCCCCTTTACTTCACGATCACTTGCCCGAGGGAAAACAATTCGTTCAACCAAGATCAATGGCAAACCCCGCCATGGTACAACAAATTTTACAACAGTGGCTAACGGCCACGATTCAATATCTCATTAAATCAATATTAACATTATTCAACAAGTGACATGAATCCCAACGTATATATAAGCATGTCTAAGCATAGCTACGATAACCCAATGTTGGTATAATGATTATGTCCAAATATTAATGTCCCAACCTAGGTTTAACAATGGATACATGGCATACAACTAATCAAGGTGGCATAATATCAACTAGGTATACATCTACTCCCAATAAATAAACATTGATACGTAAATAGCATGCAAGTGTATAAAATAAATTACTTTGCAAACATAGGATCAATATGATCAAAGGTTACGACTTGCCTTGCTGATCTAGTGTGAATCTTGGTCTTCAAGTCTTCGTTCGCTTCCTTAGAATTAGCGCTCACAGGAAAAGAAGCAACGAAACCAAATAAATACAAAACAGAGACTCAAACAAGCTCAAAACTGAAAATAAATGGCTCTGGAAGATAGATCTTGATTTTAGAAAAATTTAGAAACTTGAATCGCCTCAATCGGAGTTCGTATGAGCGAGAACGGCCTCCAAAGATTAAATTCAGAGAAAATATAGAAAATCGTAAAATCGAATTTCGGATTTATTTTTGTCTCGAAAAGGATTTATTGCGCAACGCCGACATCAGCGGGTTCACGGTGGACTCGGTCCACGGCACGGGCTCGTTCCACCGCGGCGCCGGCGACGGCCGACGCTGGCCACGACGCGCCCGCCGACGCAATGGTTGACGCGAAGCGCCACGCGGCGGCGCGATCCGGAGAGGGAGCCGACGGACGGCCGAGGAGTGGCGCAATGGCCGAGAGGTGACGCGCACGATCCGCAAGGCGTCCGTAGAAGATCGGACGGCAGAGCGTAGTCGCTGGAGGTCGACGGCGAGGCGGGCGGCGCGGCTTACCGGCGAGGAAGAAGACGAGGCCGCGCGCGAAAGGTGGCGGACGGGCGCGAGCAAGGTGGAGCGGGAGGCGGCGTGGGGAACTCGGGAGACCAACGGCGACGGCGAGGAGCACCGCGGCGAAGAAAAAGACGGCGGAAGGCTTTGATGAGGCGGCGGACTCGGCGAGCTCGTGCGAGCGACAGCGGCGGCTCGGGCGTGGGAGGTAGGGAAAAGGGCGACGCGAGGAGGCGATCCTCGAGGTGTGCGGTGGGCTTTATAGCCCTCGGGAGGCGTGCCCGACGCGAAACCGAGAGCGGTGCTTGCGGCAGGACTCGAGCGCGGCGGCGGCTTGGTTTCGCGCAAGACGGCCACCTGGCCGAGGTGAGCGAGGGCAGGCGGAGGAGGAGCGAGCGGAGCGGTCGGGCGAGGAAACGGCGCATGCGGAAAAAAAACAATGCGGGCCGGAGAGGATTCGGCCCGAGTGGGTTTTCGGAAATTTAAAACATTTTCTGATTTTAGAAATTACCAGAAATTCCAATAAATGCATATAAATTCAAATAAATATCAAATAAATTCAGAAAAATCTCCAAAAATACAGAAAAAATCATTGGAGCACAAGGAACCCCACAAAAACTAAAATTCTTGATTTTGATGAATAGTTTGATCAAATTAAATCCTTTCATTTATGGAAAATTCAAATTAAGCTAGAGTTAGTTCAAGAAAATGCAGATGGTTTATTTTTGAATTCAAACATTCCAAAACTTCCAATTTTGGGATGTTATATAGCCCCAAGGAAAACTATTACACATGTAGGGAATATGATAATCTCAGGTCTAAGGATCATACATCTACTAGGTATGAGATACACTGATGACACATAAGAATGAAACATTCTCGCAGTGTCCAATTGCGGGTCTATCTAACCCATGTTCTTCAACATGCGTCCACAATGTATAGATGATATCTCTATATCCCATGATCTATGAAGCATGATCATTGATCACTACATGTGCTGATCTATTCATCGTTGTCCTATACGATGATATCCGATCAGAGATTTTATCGAATTATATCAATAAGTAAAAAGCTTCATAAGCAAGTTACATACTTGTTGATCAATACAATGATATACATTCATTGGACCAATAATCATATTATTATTCATAAACATAGTCATGTTACAATCATCTAAATGATTGCCTCAAGGGCATAGCACTAACATACTTGCCATTCTGGAACTTGTGCTTATTCTTGGAGGGGAAGACGATGATTGCTCTTGGTCTCTGTCAGAGAGAGGAGTAGCCATGGCTTGATCATGCCAACTAGGATAATCAGGATCTCCAGACTGAGGGTTGAACGTGAGTTCACTGAAGTCTTGCTGGATATTTCTGATGAGCTCTTGAGTTTCATCAGACTTATCCAATAAGAGTTGTGCAATTTGTTCCTGATTAGATACCAAGTTATTTCTAGCATCTTCAGTGTAGTCCCGAAGATAATCAAGCATATCTCCTTGCCAATCCAAACAGCTAGCAGTCTTTTCGAAGTTCTTGTATACAGTTTGAGCAAATTTGTCAATTTGGGCATTTTGGGCATTCTGCTTCTTATTTAGATCATATATCCTGTCTTTGACCACAAGCTGATCAGTTTTGATTTCACCTATCCACTTACTCAGATCCCATTGATTTCCTCTGATCGTATCAAACCTTTTATAAGTCTCATCCCTAAGATTTGTTTGGTCTTGATAGATCTTTTGCATCATTTCTTGCTGTTGGTGAATTGCTGCCATTTGTTCACTATGTCTCTGGGCAGCCAATCTCCTTTCTTCTTCAAAATTTTCTTGAGCATTTTTGAGATCAGAATTATAATGTTGCTCAAAAGATGTGAACCAACCTGGCTGTGAGTCCCACCAAGATGGTTGATGACCATGATGAGAATGTGAAAATTCAGGCTCAGCAAATTCAGAGTGATGAGAATGATGAGAATCTTCAGAACATTGCTGAGTGAAGGTTGGCATATGTCCCTGATGTGGCCTAGAACCACCTGCTTCATGTTCATGAACTGTTGGTGGAAATCTTTGAGCTTCCATGAATCTTGCTGCAGCTGCTAGTTCTTGTAGTTTCTGAATTGCTTCATCTTCACAATGAGATTCAGAGCTTACAAGAATCTCAGTGCCTTCATGCTATCCAAAAACCTGATGACTCAAACTCTCAGAGCCATAGCCTAATATTTCTGTAGGTGTATGAGTATAGGATGGAGAAAATTGTTCATGAGTATGATAGCTATAACTTGGAGCTCCACCAGCATTGCCTGAACTAGCATTTTTCTCAGTATCTTCTTGAGCACTTAGCTCATGTATTGCTGGAAGTGGAGGAGTAGTAAGTCTAGCTGGCCTTTCTTCATCAGTTGTTCGCTTGGGCATCTTGTATTGTTTAGGTCGACAATTAAAATCCCTATCCATCTCAAGCTGGGAGATGATTCCTTTAGCCAAAAACATCTGAGTGAGTTGCATGGCAAAAGGGAGAGGACTGCCCATTCTTCTGTAAATAGCTTCTTCCATTTCTCCAAAAATATAATCTATTAGATCAATGGGTTGTCTTGACAGAATGAGATGTAACAACCAAGCAAGACATAGAGTTACTCCCTCTTTGTATCCAGTCTTAGGGTAAATCGTGTGTCTAAGGATCAAGAGCAGAGTTTTGGCTTCGGCAGATAAACAATGAACCCTATTAGCATTGAACCCTGCCTCATTGATATCTCTGTAGATGTGAGCAGATACTTGTAAATCAGGCATGTCACCAATTTGCCTCCATCTATTTTTCAGGAAACATCCTATTATGAATCCTAGTCCTATTTAGCAGAGAACTTGAGGCACCAATAGCAGCTTCAAACTGAGCTGATCTCACCTTTCTCTTTTTCCCATCAATAGTAAACAGCATATACTGCATGTTCTTATTTACTAACAGAGATGCATAAAATTCCAATATTCTGCTTTCATTCCAAGCTGGCCCAATAGAAGACATTAGTGCAGGAAGGCCAGGAGTTGACCTTACACAATCTAAAATTCTAGTTGATACTAGGACTGAGTTAATCTGGTTCCAGTCCACATATTGATGCTTGCACAGGGCTGACATAGATTTGACGTTCTTATTTTTCCTGTTTTTGTACCCTAAGCATATGTTTTTCTGAAAGGGTGTGATAAATTGCTCATTTAAGGAGGGTCTATCAAAGGGAAACCAAATATTTTCTGGAACCAATCTCACTGATCTTAGTTTCTTCCCCCCCCCCCCCCAATGTACTTAGCTCATGCCCAAAAATCATGTCAGTTTCACTATAGAGTTCTATTTCTTCATCAGAAGATATGTCCGCACTGTGCTCATAGTCACCGCTATCCAAGAAGAATAGGAATCTTGTGGCATAGGTTGTTTCCCTCTTTTTGGTGGTTTGGAGCTTACTTTCTTTATTAATCCACCAGATCCCTGCGCTTGACTGTATCTATCTGTTTTGGCTTTCTTTTTCCCTTTGATTTTATCAGTAATTTTTCCGAAAAGCCTTCTTTTGTCAGGATTATAAGAACTCATGTTTACTCAGACCTTGATGATAAGCAGAGACTGATTACTGATAATGGCAAGCGCAAGATTTTGAAGAACAGCCTAAGTAACAGACAGAAGGACCTTTAGAGATGATTTGTAACTAGGGTTTCGATCAAGCAAAATAGAGATAAGATTGAAGAACTTACAGGACCCTTGTTCGCAGAAGCTTGAGCAGATTGAACACCGTTGCCAATCACCCGTTCAGGATGAGCTTCAGTGTGAAGAGATTGTATTCAGGAGTTTTGCGAGAAGATTGGTGGAGATGAACTTTGGTCAAAATGTATTTTGGTGAGGAGCAGGAAATTTTGAGAAACTTCTGAAGAAGAGGATGGTATAAATAGCATGGAATTTCAAGAACAATAGCCGCAATAAAGGCGATACAGACAAGCATAGGAAAGTAACGACAAGAATCGTCAGATTTTGAGGAGGTCTCTTTATGAAATAGTAGTTGGGATTGTAACTGGGAATCCAAGAATTTAGTTACCAAACTTGGACAGGTTAGCAAAGATAAGAAATTTAGAAGATTGTGATCAAAACGATTTGAAAAAGATAAGGCATAGATGATGAGCTATTGTCGATACATACTGGATCTTTTGACCAATACCGACCTAGTCTCGATGGCTTTCCATCCGCGCGGACCAAAAAATCGGTCCGCCGTAGTTGGAAAACACTCGGTTTGGTTTCATGGCAAATGTCCGAGTGCATAGCATGGGTATGATTAACTCAAGCTCAAGAATTTCTACGGTGATGTACCATAAGTCAAACTACACACGCCGACCTAAAATTTTGGTCCGGGTACATAGTCTTGAGAGGCATTGTCGAACCTGCACGACCTAGTTACGTCGGACCGGAAAAATCGATCCGTCGATATGTGAAGAGAGCAGAGGTTTACACCGCAAAAAAAGATTTGCGACGGCCCAATAAAATTGGTCCGTCAAGCATATGTTTTGATTTAGCCAAGCAATTGTGTTTGCGCTGCATCGAAAAAGATGGTCCAACAGTACACATGGTTTGTTCTAACTTAGCACCAAATAACAACGATAATAAGTATAACTAAGTATGCTTCTTGATCATCAACACCAAAACCTACAATAAGTATAATAAAAAGAATAGGAGCTTAGATGCTCTCACATGGGTGATTTGACTGTACTAATAAATCGCCTGTGAGATTCCTGTCACACCACCGAGCGCGGGCGTATGGGGACAGGCGGCGTGGCAGCAGCGAGAGCCGGCACAACGGCCAGGGGGCCCAGGGGGTGGGGCGCAGGCGCAGACAAGTGGCGGCCGGCGGGAGCGTAGGCACGTCGGGCCGGTCAGAAATTGGTCGATCGGGCGACGCAGAGAAAATAGCGAGCGGCCGAAGGACGATTACACAAGCAGACAATAGCGCCTCTATCGGTAGTGAGTATGCACTACCTCTATAAGTAGGCCTTCATACCAGCTCCGCTTGCACATATCCTCCTCCTCCTCAGCCCATTCACATATCCTCATCCTCATCCCATTCCTTGCCTCCAAAGGCCATGTCTCAAACGGCGAGCTCAGGAAATCGGAGGGCCCGTGCGCTTGCCACTACAAGGCAAGTCGATTGTCCTAATTGCCATGTGCAAGCTAATGTGTTCTACTCCACCACTGAGGCAAATAATGGCCAGGTGTTCTACAAATGCCCTTTTTTCTCCGTAAGTGAAAAGTTCATTTGCTCTCTTTTTCCGGTTGGGCTTGTGTAGTTCTTTGGAGAGATCTCATTTCTTTGCACAGTCTAAAAGCATGTTAACCTCATCACGTAGGCTGGAGGGTGCCAATATTTCCAGTGGGCGGACACCATGGACACCTCGGTGGAGCATGCGACAACCACAGTACCACAGAGGATGCATCGTACTATGGAGGATAGGATGGACCCTATGCTCGAGCAGAGACTGAACATGCTGATGTTCAAGATGGTCCGCATTTTAGATAATGTGAAATGGTTGGAGAAGATTGTGTGTGCGGCTGTCCTTGTTGTACTGGTAGCTATTCTTGCGAAGTAGTTTGTTTCCTACAGAGGAGACATAGTTGATCATTGATGCCTATTGAAGAGGTTTCCAGATATCATCTTTTGCTTAGTTAACCGATGTATAAGTCGGTTACGTACCATCGCAATAGATTGGATTATATTACAAGGGCATTACAACAGTGACAAAATTTCTTAACAAAACAACTAACGAAAGCAATGTTGGTCACGGTGGAACAAATGATCGTTCCGCCTATCTGGGTAGAGCGGGAATGATGTCCAATATTTTCTGCATATTACATGACCCGTGTCAAATTTGCGACTTGTTCTCGGACGTGTAAAATTCGTAGTCACGTCGTTCTGGGCCGTCGAACCATATTTTTACAAAATGTGGTATTATAAATACTAAACTCTGATATGGACCCTTTTTCTTTTACTTTCGCATTAGGACGAGATTTTTTCCTGATTGCCGAAAAGGCTTAGTCATTATAGTTTGTGCAGTTCTTAATCTTCGAAGGTATTTGCAGCGATAAGTTTTATATGCTACACTGGTTGTAATTGAAATATTTTTCCATATTATGGTAGAGTAAATGTTGTAGGATGGTACGGAGCTTTTCTTTCATTATTAGCATTGAACAATGAACCCTATTAGCATTGAACCCAGCCTCATGGATATCTCTGTAGATGTGGGCAGATACTTGTAAATCAGGCATGTCGCCAATCTGCCTCCATCTATTTCGTGAAACATCCTATCATGAATCCTCGTCCTATTTAGCAGAGAACTTGAGGCACCAATAGCAGCTTCGAACTGAGGTGATCTCACCTTTCTTTTTTCCCCATCAATAGTAAAAAGAATGTAGTGCCTCTTCTTGTTTACTAACAGAGATGCATAAAATTCCAATATTCTGCTTTCATTCCAAGCTGGCCCAATAGAAGATATTAGTGCAGCAAGGCCAGGAGTTGACCTTACACAATCAAAAATTATATTTGGTACTAGGACTGAGTTAGTCTGATTCCAGTCCACATATTGGTGCTTGCACAGGGCTGACAGAGATTTACCGTTCTTATTTTTCCTGTTTTTATACCCTAAGCAGATGTTTTTCTGAAAGGGTGTGATAAATTGCTCATTTAAGGGGGGTCTATCGAAGGGAAACCAAATCTTTATTGGAACCAATCTCACTGATCTTAGTTTCTTCCCCCCCAATGTACTTAGCTCATGCCCAAAAATCATGTCAGTTTCACTAGAGAGTTCTATTTCTTCATCAGAAGATATGTCTCCACCAGGCTCATAGTCAATGTCATATGAAGAAGAAAAGAAATCATGTGGCACAGGTTGTTTCCCTATTTTTGGAGGTTTAGAGGTTACTTTCTTTATTACTCCACCGATCCACGGCTTGGTGGATCTATCTGCTTTGGCTTTCTTTTTCGCTTTGATTTTATCACTATTTTCCGAGAAGCCCTCTTTGTCGGGATTATCGAACTCATCTTGACTTAGACTTCTTTTCTCAGCGTGAATACTAAGTCGACTTTGATGATAAGCATAGACTGATTACTGACAATGCCAAGCGCAAGAATTTGGAGAACATCCTAAGTTACAGACAGAAGGATATTAAGATATGATTTTAAGGTTATAGCATTTTATTTCCTCGAATTCGAGGCTTGTTTGCGAAGGTTACGAACAAATGACCGTTTTGCCGATTGAATGTTCAAGCACTAGTAAACAATGCAAATTGAAGCAAAGTAAAAAATGTTTGTACATATCTGTGACCTATGCAATCCCAAGAATGTAAAAAATCTAGTTTTATCAAGTTCTGAGGTCGTGTGAACAATTTTCTAGCTACTTGGAATTTGAATGTTATTAAGGGCTTGTTGCACGTGCATGTCACTTGCTCGCCCCCTAGCTGACATTGTTGCACAGTTCCCCTGCGTGATAGGTCGTGCCCTAATTTACGATGATGAGTGATAGGTCATGCAGCTTTGATGAATCGGTCCGGCGCAAATAAAAATCGGTCCGGCGCAAATATAATTCGGTCCGGCGCAAACGTGAAAACTCACTGTTAACCTTCCCGATTTTCTATGATTTTTTCTGTTGCTCAAATGAAAAACTTGTCAACATCAAAAATATGCGTCCCGAAATTCTCCAAAACTTTCATGTGGACCAAATAATATTTTGAGCACGGGAAGACCCTTAAAAAGTGATAACAAGAATCGGTTCGGCACAAATATAATTCGGTCCGGCGCAAACGTGAAAACTCACTATTAACCTTCCCGATTTTCTATGATTTTTTCTGTTGCTCAAATGAAAAACTTATCAACATCTAAAAGATGTGTCCTGAAATTATCCACAACTTTCATGTGGACCAAATATTTTTTTGAGTACGGGAAGACCCTTAAAAAGTGGTAACAAGAATCGGTCCGGCGCAAACGTGAACACTCACTGTTAACCTTCCCGATTTTCTATGATTTTTTCTGTTGCTCAAATGAAAAACTTGTCAACATGAAGAAGATGCGTCTTGAAATTCTCTACAATTTTCATGTGGACTAAATAATTTTTTGAGTATGGGAAGACCCTAAACAAGTGGTAACAAGAATCGGTCCGACACAAATAAAAATCGGTCCGGCGCAAACAAGAACACTCACTGTTAACCTTCCCGATTTCTATGATTTTTTCTATTGCTGAAATGAAAAACTTGTCAACATGAAGAAGATGCGTCTTGAAATTCTCTACAACTTTCATGTGGACCAAATAATTTTTTCAGCATGGAAAGACCCTAAAAAAGTGCTAACAAGAATCGGTCCGGCGCAAATAAAAATCGATACGACGCAAACGTGAACACTCACTATTAACCTTCCCGATTTTCTATGATTTTTTCTGTTGCTCAAATGAAAAACTTGTCAACATGAAGAAGATGCGTCTTGAAATTCTCTACAACTTTCGTGTAGACCAAATAATTAATCGAACACAGTTGAGAGAAAACTAGCCGACAAGACTGTATTTCAAATTTGACCATACAATAGTTATTTGACATGACAACTAGGTCAAAGTAATCAATACAGTACACACAGATGTAAAAAAAATCATCAGTGCCTCCCTCCGCGTCGTCAACCCTGCCTTCTGGTGAAGTCCTCTGGGGTGTACGTCTCTGGGGCATGTGTCTGCCTCTGTCCCGCAGCCTGTGAGGGGCCCTGTGTAAGGACCCGAATCCACTGATTCGAACCCACTGTGTTTACCGCACTAGTCCCAGGATCAACGCTAGTGCACACAGCTCAACATTGGTACATATCATATCATACACAACGATAATAGAATAATAGTTCATTCATTGATATATCTAAAGGTATGATCTTGTGACCAACTTACATTATTAAGCCACGCAGGGCAAGACTAGAAATATAAACTAATAATTATGCAGCGAAAAGTAGAAAATGTAGATAGCTCATCAGTTCACCACAGGCAACCGACAAGGCTCGGACCCTAATGACTCGTGTCTTCCTGGACTTCCTCTTCCAACACAGGTGTAGATTCTTCAATTGTTGATTATTGTTGTTTGGCAAGGGTGAGTACTTAAAGCACTCAACAAGTTGTGCACAGAATGCAATTCTATGTATCTATATGTAAGGCTTATTCCAATGGATAGGCTATCAAGGCTATTTTGCAATAAGCAGCATTTATGAACAAATACAGTAAATAGATTGTAAAGACTGTAAAACAAATATCAATAGTAAATAAATTCGGTATTTCTCAAGTAAACCAAGTTTCAGATCCTAAGTCAAATTCCATCTTCCATATGGCCTTCCGCCATCCCAACCAAGTTGTCCAATTAATTAAACTAACCCTTAACTGTAATTCCCGAGCATTGCTCAATACCGCGAGCAAGGCTATCCGAATAGTTTCACACTCTGTAGAGGTTATGCACTTTACCCACGTGATACAACCAAACACCACCAAGGCGAGTGATCATAACAAAGCCTTTACAATGCTCTGGCTTAACCGGATACTACCCGCTAAGGTTTCAACACCGTGGGTCGAAAACCATAACGGGGCCCCCTCTTGCGCCATGTGAATTACACCATAACTCGGGAACTCACACCGACCAAGATAGTACCAAAATTAAGACATTGCAAATTACTTAGCTAGGCTGGCCCATACCAGACATGTGGTTGCATGATTGACTCAGGTCAAAGGCTTGCAAGGTTAAGTCCTTAGTGTGATCAAGGCAAGACATCCACATACCCACTGCCCATCGGGCCCACCTTGGCATACTCGCCCCTTGTCACTTGCCTCAATCTAAGTTATTATCACCCCGTTGATTACCAAGCACCACGTGCTATCAACAATTCAACATCGTTGCGTGACATGACTCGCCACAACAACTCAATCTCATCGTGTGATCCCACATGACACACAAGTTCATAATATTGTTCCATATTCCATTAATCAAGATTAATTATCAATGATTCTGACACATGTGATGACGTGGCATGGCTAAGCAACTAATACGGTCTAAACCTCCAATGTTGATTATAATTATTAACCAACTATATTAAACCAATCTAGGGTGACAACGGATCATGGCATACAATGACAAGGTAGGGTATAGATCAATCTGGTATATTAGCTAAGCCCAATTTAAATTGAAACAGTTGTATACTTGAAATATATGCAATAGTGTAAATCAAACATAGCAATTTTATAAACATGGGTTCAACATGATCAAAGCACAACTTGCCTTGGAATAGGTCCTGATCTTGATCTGAAGCTTGCTCTTGAGTTGCTTGATCTTCCTCAAGCGTCGCACAATTCAACGTCTCACGCTGCATCAAGAAGAAAAGCAAATAAATACCAAAACAGAGAGAAATTGAACTAAAAATCACATAAAATTCACCATTAAATAGATCTCAATTTTACAAATTTTTAAAACTGGAATCACTCAAACCGAAGTTACGATGCAAAAGATATAGCCTTTTGAAGTTTGAAATAAATCTGAAAATACAGAAATTAGAAATTCGGAATTAACATATTTATTTTTATATCGAAAAGGCGATTTATGACGTCAGCGTGACCTCATGATGACGTCATCATCACAGAATTTCCAATCGGATTATTTTTCCAATTGAAAAATGCAATTATGACGTAAGCATGACGTCAGCGAGACCTCGGCCAATCATAAGCCGACACGTGTCTCGACGTATGGACTTAGTCCACAGCGCAACGCGAGACCACGGTGAGCTAGGTCCATGACGCCTCGGCACCACGCCCGACACGCGTTGTAACGATTGGTCTCACGTGCGGCTCGACCGATCCGCGAAGACCAATCGGACGGTCAGCGATCTCGCGCGACGTGGCAATGCATCAGCCAACAGATCTAGATCCGACGGCTCAAAGCTTCTGGGTCTGGCGATGGCTATGCGACGGCGAGATCTTACCGGCAGCAAAGAAGAAGACCGAGGTAGCGGCGTTCCGGCGAGGTTCTGGCGACGTGATGCTACGGGTTCAACGTGGTTCGGTCCGGCGAACTCGAAGATGGCGTCAGAGACGGCGAAGGCTGAACGGCGGCGACGAAATCGAACGAAAACCGAGGCGTTCCGCACTCCCAACTCCGGCGAGCTCCTCTGCGCGTTTTACGACGATCCTCGCGAAACCCCTCCGATCAAAAGACGCGGCGCTCGACTGCGAACCTCGGGGTGCTATCCCCTCCTTTTATAGCCTCGGCGTCCGAGCTCTACACGGCGAAGAAGACCGGAGGTGTTACGGCGGCGGACTCCGAGTTCGGAACGAAGACGACAACCGACGGCGCGACGTGTGTCCCGATCCGACGGCCAAGACGTGGTCGCACACGCGGCCTTCCCTGGACCGTTGCATCGCACACGAACGGCCAAGATCTAGGGTTTTGCCTCACGCGCTTATGGGTCGGATTGGGCCGCACCGACGCGGCTTCTAGCGCGCATGATGTTGGGCTCGGCCCAACACTGCTCACAAGACTTTTAAAAGATTTCTTATTTAAAATAATTAAAGAAATTCATTTTATTTATTTTAAGTGATAAAACTATTGGGAAAAATCCAAGAAAAATCTCAAAAATACTTTGAGACATTCTGGACTCAAATAAAATATTTTTGGCAAAACTTTATTTTAACTTTGCATAAATTTAAATAGATTCGAATAAAAGGCAATAAACTTGATTTGAATTTAATTCCAATAAATCCAAAAAAATCCAAATAAATTCCAGAAAATCTCAAATGCACATTTAAGCAATAAAAACTTAATTAAGCCAAATTTTTGGGATGTTATAAACCTCCCCCTTTAACAGAATCTCGACCCGAGATTCAGGGCTAGCTAGAGAAAAGGTTCGGGAATTCTAACTTCAAATCTTCTTCTCGCTCCCAAGTGGCTTCACTTTCGGAATGATTGCTCCACTGAACTCTGCAAAAGCGAATAGACTTGTTTTTGGTCTTGCGCTCCACAACATCCAAAATTCTGACTGGTTGTTCTTTATAAGTCAAATCTTCTTACAGCTCTATTGCATCCAACGGGGTTTGCTCTGTGGGCACTCTAAGACACTTCTTAAGCTGCGACACATGGAATACATCATGCACTCCTGCTAAGGACTGAGGCAACTCTAACTGATAAGCTACCTCTCCTCGACGGCTCAGAATCTTGAACGGACCAACATATCTTGGTGCAAGCTTCCCTTTCACATGAAATCTTTTAGCGCCCTTAAGAGGGGTAACCCTGAGATACACATAATCTTCTGGTTCAAAACTCAAATCTCGACGACGGTTATCCGCATAGCTTTTCTGTCTTGACTGTGCTATCTTCAACCTTTCTCTGATCATTGCAACTTGAATTTCGGCCTCCTCGAGAATATTTGGCCCAAAGACCAAACGTTCTCCTGTTTCGTTCCAATTCAACGGAGTACGACAAGCACGTCCATACAATGCCTCGAACGGTGACATCTATAGGCTAGCTTGATAACTATTATTATAATCAACTCGTGATATGGCAAACATTTATCCCATGTCGTAGTATAAGCTAAAGCACAAGCTCTCAACATATCCTCTAAAATCTGATTTATTCTTTCAGTCTGACCATCTGTCTGCGGGTGATATGCTGTACTAAAGTTCAGACGAGTCCCCATTGCTTCATGCAACTTGTTCCAAAACCTTGAGGTAAATTGGGTTCCTCTGTCCGACACAATCTTCTTGGGCACTCCATGCAAACATACAATCCTTGACATGTACAACTCTGCTAGACGATCTCCTGAGTAAGTGGTCTTCTATCGATAAAATGGGCGACCTTGGTTAGACGATCCACGATTACCCAAATGGAATCATAACCTCTCCGGTCTTAGGTAAACCGTGATAAAATCCATTCGATTTCCTCCCACTTCCATTCCGAATTTTCAAGCGGTTGCAATGCATCAGTGGTCTTTGATGCATGGCCTTTACCCTTTGACATACGTCACATAGAGCAACATGCTCAGCTACTTCACGCTTCATATTAGGCCACTAAAATCTCTCTTTTAAATCCTGATACATCTTGGCACTTCCTAGATGAATTGAGTATTTCGAATCGTGAGCTTCCTCAAGAATCAATTGTTTTAATTCCTTTTTATTCGGCACACAAATTCGGCCTTTGAAGAACATGGTTCCTTGCTCATCCAGAGTGAAATCTAAGGCTAGGCCTTCTTCCTTTTTAGCCTTGATCTTAGAAATCTTATCGTCATCTTGTTGACCTTCTCTAATCTGATCCTCTAGCGTTAGCTTCACTTCTAGCGCAGCTACCATTCCTTGTGGAACGACCTCCAACCTTAGCTTCTGAAATTCCTTGCATAGTTCTGGTTGATCCTCCATTGTCGATGTATTTGCGCTATGGCTCTTTCGACTCGAGCATCCGCTACCACATTGGCTTTTCCGGATGATAATGGATTCCTACATTATAATCCTTAATTAGCTCAAGCCATCTTCGATGTCTCATATTCAGACCGCTTGAGTGAATATGTATTTTGTGCTCTTATGGTGCGATATATCTCACATCTATTTCCTATGAGATAATGACGCCATATCTTTAAAGCATGCACTACGGACTAACTCCAAATCATGCGTTGGGTAATTCCTTCATGCGGTCTTAATTGTCTTGACGCATAAGCAACGACTTTGCCTTCTTGCATTAACACGCATCCCAAGCCTTGCTTCGAAGCATCGCAGTAAATGTCAAATCCCTTCTGTACATCTCGCAACACTAATACGGGGGCTGTTGTTAAACGCTTCTTTAGTTCCATGAAACTTGTCTCGCACTCTGGCGTCCATGCAAACTTCTTTTCTTTCTTTAACAAGCTGCGTAAGGGTTTAGCAATTGTTGAGAATCCTTCTATGAACCGACGGTAGTATCCCGCCATTCGTAAAACTACGAACTGAGTAATGCACTTGGTGGCTCCCAATGCAACAACTGCGTTCACTTTGCTTGGGTCGACTGCCACTCCTTTAGTAGTCATGACATGACCAAGAAATTCAACTTTCTCCTTCCAGAATTCACACTTGCTAAACTTAGCATACAGCTGATGCTCTCGCAGCCTGTCTAAAACCATTCTCATGTGTTCCGCATGCTCTTCCTCCTGCCTTTGAGTAGACCAAGATATCGCCTATGAAGACTACCACAAACTTATCCAAATATTCCATGAAAACCTTATTCATCATGTTCATGAAATATGCCGGGGCATTAGTCAATCCAAATGACATGACTGTGAACTCGTAATGTCCATAACGCGTAGAAAACGCAGTCTTAGGCACATCCTCTGCTCGGATCTTCAACTGATGGTAACCCGAACGAAGATCTATCTTGGAGAAAACTCCAGCTCCTCTTAACTGATCAAATAAGTCGTCGATCCTGGGCAACAGATACTTATTCTTGATCGTTACTTCATTAAGTGCACGATAATCGATGCACATTCTAAGACTTCCATCCTTCTTGCGAACAAACAAAACCGGGGCTCCCCACGGTGATGAACTAGGTCTAATGAAACCTTTCTCTTGCAGTTCCTCAATCTGCTTCTTCATTTCCACTAACTCGTCGGTAGGCATCCGGTATGGTCTCTTTGATATCGGTGCTGTCCCAAGTGCTAACTCGATGACAAACTCGATATCACGGTCTGGCGGCAGTCCTGGCAAATCTTCTCGAAACACATCCGGTATTCTCGCCATCGCACATCTTCCATGCCGATGGCTTTCTGCTGTTGACCACTAATCGCCCATCTCGAATGCGGTCGCTTGAAACTCCACTTTCTTGCCACTAGGGCCTTCCAAAGTCACGATCCTTCTGGCCACAATCCAAAACGACCTTATGCTTAGACACCAATCCATTCCAAGGATGACGTCTAGGATTGCGCATCTATCAAGATAAGATTCGCTAGAAATTCTATCCCATCCATAAGCAACTTAGCTCCCAAACACCCAAGGCTAGATCTAAGCTCAGATCCTGGGGCTTGGACTAAGAGCACACACTTAAGATTCACCACTTTAAATCCATTCTTGGTTGCAAAACTTTGAGAAACGAACGAATGCGAAGCTCCAGAATCAAACAAAACTATAGCAGTACTGAGTTGCCCAGAAACTTACCCAGTACGACGTCTGTAGCTTCCTGAGCTCTATCTGTGGTGATGTGGTTGATCCTTCCACGCACTGTTGATTGCGGGGTTGCTCCAGTTTGACCTGGCGCACGATTTCCTCCTGAGGCTGGTGCTTTGGCAGGTGTTGTTCTCAAGTTGAAACGAACTGGTGTGATGCCTCCCTTCTGTGGACACCTATTGGAAAAGTGCCCTGGCTCATTGCATGTGTAGCTTCTTTTCACTGCAGACTGCTGATTCCCTCCTGGTGCATTGTTGCCCTGTGCTGGTGTCTGAAAGTTCTGATTGGTAGGGCGAGGTGTAGGGGTTGACGCCTTGTTCACAGCTGGTGGTTGGAACCTGGCAAATTGATGTGGTGACATCCTCAAACGTAGATGGTTTAGACGTCCACCCTGATTAGTCATTAAGCGCTTACGGTTTTCACCCAGCTCTTTGCGCTTATCCTCTAGGATTAAAGCCTTATTGACTAACTCCTGAAAGTCTGGAAAGTTGTGGGTAATCAATCCCACCAGAGTCCCGAATTCATCCCTTCATGAAACGACTGTCTAGCTTTATCGTCGCTACGTCTTGAGGGCATAGCGAGCTAAGCGAGTAAACTTGTTCGTGTACTCGCCTTTGGTTGGCCTCCTTGTTTGAGCCCGAACTCTTCCTTCTTGAGGTCCATCATTCCTTCAGGGACATGATATGGCGGAAAGCATTAGAAAACTCCTCCTGTGTTATCTCTTGCGGGGCTCTATGAGCGGCACAATAATTCTCCCACCATTCTCGCAATGTTCCTTCCAGTTGATGAGAGGCGTAGAGCACCTTCTCATTGCCTTCACATTGCGTGATGTGCGCCTTCTTTTCAATAGTTCTAAGCCGTCCATCGGCTTCCAAAGGATTCACATTTCACGAGAAGGTTGGTGGTCTAGTCCTCATGAAATCTGATAGCTTGAAGTGAGGTCGAGGTCCACCATGGTTGTTTTGAGCTGCAGTGTTGTTGTTGGTTGCTGCTGCGTTGGCCATCTGCTGCATTTGCTGCATCAATTGAGTCTGCGCCGCGAGAAACGCTCCCAGATTCTGCATGTCGACTGGCGGTGGTTGAGGGCTGCCTCTGTCGTTGGTGTTGTCGTTCTGGCGCAGTCCACTTCCTGAAGCTCCGTTGTTTCCTCGAGTATTCACCATCTGATGATTGCCTCTTAGGTTAGGGAAGGTAGATGTAGCATAGATAAGAAGTAAGAATTTCTAAAGCGGGGAGATAGGTTATACCCAATGGAAATAATTCTTTATTTATTCTTGGTATGGCTGCTTATTTAAGCCTACAAGCTTTGCAACACATACTGCACACTCAGCAATACAAAGAAGCAAACTAAACACGAAACCTTAACGTCAACTAAAGAGGTAAAGACTAACTTAAAGACGCGACTCACAACCGAGTCTCAACACGGCTCAAGGTCGACACTCACTCATCCACCACCTGGCCGAGGTCGACCAGCGATACACCGCGGGTGAGTGGCATAGGAGCGAACCTATCCCGATGACCTCCGCTGGATCCTCTACAACAAGTGGTCGGCACTCCCCTCGCTCCCACTCTCGCTCCTCGGGATCCTCCTCGGACTCTCCAACTGGCTCTGAACTCCTCGAGTCACGCGCCCAACTCGTCCTCGACCGCCTCGGTGGCCTCTCCCGGCTCGGTGATCATCCCGACACCAAGCACGGTCACCTCAAGCTCCTGCTCTGCCACTCTGAGTGCCTCGTACACAGTCTCCAGCTCCTGAGTAGTATCTCTCATATGATCCTCCTGGGCAAGGGCAAACTCTGCGAGGTGTGTCGCAGTGGCACACTCGTCTTCCACGATCCTTCGGCATCGGCATGCTTGCACGTCTGGGTGAAGTCGGAACACTAAGTCGTGAAGCTCGTCGGCGTAGTCGCGGCAGACACGGCGAAGAGCAAGTCGGGCAACCTCCTGAATTGCAACCTCGTACGAGAATCCTCTGGCAGAGATGTTGATTGGCCTGCTAGCTTCCTCGTTCTCTCGAGCGTAGATGATCAGCTTGCAAATAAATCCTCGGTGTACACCATTAACTGACCAGCTGCCTCCTCGGTAAAACGGACGGTAGAAGCCTCCAAGCGTCAGAAGTACTCTCCACAGCTCCATGGCGTAGCCGCCAGCTGACTCCTCGAAGGTCGGAACGATCGGCATCTGCTCCACAAGAACCTTGATTAAGTTCTCCACCCGAAACGGCTCGTAAGACGGTAATTTCAGCAAAGGCAAGAAGTAGAGAATGAGATGAGTCGAGAGTGTTTTATTAGTCAAGTTTAGATTTTCTTTTAGAAAATAGTTTTGGACTCTCACAGGGCACCTCCATACTATCTAGGGCCAAGACCTACAGTCAGTATGCTCTGATACCACCTCTGTAAGGACCCGAATCCACTGATTCGAACCCACTGTGTTTACCGCACTAGTCCCAGGATCAACGCTAGTGCACACAGCTCAACATTGGTACATATCATATCATACACAACGATAATAGAATAATAGTTCATTCATTGATATATATAAAGGTATGATCTTGTGACCAACTTACATTATTAAGCCACTCAAGGCAAGACTAGAAATATAAACTAATAATTATGCAGCGGAAAGTAGAAAACGTAGATAGCTCATCAGTTCACCACAGGCAACCGACAAGGCTCGGACCCTAATGACTCGTGTCTTCCTGGACTTCCTCTTCCAACACAGGTGTAGATTCTTCAACTGTTGATTATTGTTGTTTGGCAAGGGTGAGTACTTAAAGCACTCAACAAGTTGTGCACAGAATGCAATTCTATGTATCTATATGTAAGGCTTATTTCAATGGATAGGCTATCATGGCTATTTTGTAATAAGCAGCATTTATGAACAAATACAGTAAATAGAATGTAAAGACTGTAAAACAAATATCAATAGTAAATAAATTCGGTATTTCTCAAGTAAACTTAGTTTCCAATCCTAAGTCACATTCCATCTTCCATATGGCCTTCCGCCATCCCAACCAAGTTGTCCAATTAATTAAACTAACCCTTAACTGTAATTCCCGAGCATTGCTCAATACCGCGAGCACGGCTATCCGAATAGTTTCACACTCTGCAGAGGTTATGCACTTTACCCACGTGATACAACCAAACACCACCAAGGCGAGTGATCATAACAAAGCCTTTACAATGCTCTGGCTTAACCGGATACTACCCGCTAAGGTTTCAACACTGGTGGGTCTGAAAACCATAACCAGGGCCCCCTCTTGCGCCATGTGAATTACACCATAACTCGGGAACTCACACCGACCAAGATAGTACCAAAATTAAGACATTGTAAATTACTCAGCTAGGCTGGCCCATACCAGACATGTGGTTGCATGATTGACTCAGGTCAAAGGCTTGCAAGGTTAAGTCCTTAGTGTGATCAAGGCAAGACATCCACATACCCACTGCCCATCGGGCCCGCCTTGGCATACTCGCCCCTTGTCACTTGCCTCAATCTAAGTTATTATCACCCCGTTGATTACCAAGCACCACGTGCCATCAACAATTCAACATCGTTGCGTGACATGACTCGCCACAACAACTCAATCTCATCGTGTGATCCCACATGACACACAAGTTCATAATATTGTTCCATATTCCATTAATCAAGATTAATTATCAATGATTCTGACACATGTGATGACGTGGCATGGCTAAGCAACTAATACGGTCTAAACCTCCAATGTTGATTATAATTATTAACCAACTATATTAAACCAATCTAGGGTGACAACGGATCATGGCATACAATGACAAGGTAGGGTATAGATCAATCTGGTATATTAGCTAAGCCCAATTTAAATTGAAACAGTTGTATACTTGAAATATATGCAATAGTGTAAATCAAACATAGCAATTTTATAAACATGGGTTCAACATGATCAAAGCACAACTTGCCTTGGAATAGGTCCTGATCTTGATCTGAAGCTTGCTCTTGAGTTTCTTGATCTTCCTCCGAAGCGTCGCACAATTCAACGTCTACGCGTACCGAAGAAGAAAAGCAAATAAATACCAAAATAGAGAGCAATTGAACTCCAAAAATCAAATAAAATTCATCATTAAATAGATCTCAATTTTACAAATTTTTAGAAACTGGAATCACTCAAATCCGAGTTACGATGCAAAAGATATAGCCTTTTGAAGTTTGAAATAAATACTGAAAATACAGAAATTAGAAATTCGGAATTAACATATTTATTTTTATACTGAAAAAGCGATTTATGACGTCAGCGTGACCTCATGATGACGTCATCATCACAGAATTTCCAATCGGTTTATTTTTCCAATTGAAAAATGCAATTATGGCGTAAGCATGACGTCAGCGAGACCTCGGCCAATCATAAGCCGACACGTGTCTCGGCGTATGGACTTAGTCCACAGCGCAGCGCGAGACCACGGTGAGCTAGGTCCATGACGCCACGGCACCCACGCCCGACACGCGTTGCAATCTGATTGGTCTCACGTGCGGCTCGATCTGATCCGCAGAAGACGGTCAGCGATCTCGCGCGACGTGGCAATGCATCAGCCAACAGATCTAGATCCGACGGCTCAAAGCTTCTGGGTCCGGCGATGGCTATGCGACGGCGAGAACTTACCGACAGCGAAGAAGAAGACCGAGGTAGCGGCGTTCCGGCGAGGTTCTGGCGACGTGATGCTGCGGGTTCAACGTGGTTCGGTCCGGCGAACTCGAAGATGGCGTCAGAGACGACGAAGGCTGAACGGCGGCGACGAAATCGAACGAAAACCGAGGCGTTCCGCGCTCCCAACTCCGGCGAGCTCCTCTGCGCGTTTTACGACGATCCTCACGAAACCCCTCCGATCAAAAGACGCGGCGCTCGACTGCGAACCTCGGGGTGCTATCCCCTCCTTTTATAGCCTCGGCGTCCGAGCTCTACACGGCGAAGAAGACCGGAGGCGTTACGGCGGCGGACTCCGAGTCCGGAACGAAGACGACAACCGACGGCGCGACGCGTGTCCCGATCCGACGGCCAAGACGTGGTCGCACACGCGGCCTTCCCTGGACCGTTGGATCGCACGCGAACGGCCAAGATCTAGGGTTTTGCCTCGCTGCGCTTCGCGGGCTGGATTGGGCCGCACCGACGCGGGCTTCTAGCGCACAGTGTTGGGCTCGGCCCAACACTGTTCACAAGACTTTTTAAAAGATTTCTTATTTAAAATAATTAAAGAAATTCATTTTATTTATTTTAAGTGATAAAACTATTGGGAAAAATCCAAGAAAAATCTCAAAAATACTTTGAGACATTCTGGACTCAAATAAAATATTTTTGGCAAAATTTTATTTTAACTTTGCATAAATTTAAATAGATTCGAATAAAAGGCAATAAACTTGATTTGAATTTAATTCCAATAAATCCAGAAGAATCCAAATAAATTCCGGAAAATCTCAAATGCACATTTAAGCAATAAAAACTTAATTAAGCCAAATTTTTGGGATGTTACACCCTGCCGCGTGGGAAGCTCTCCCATGTCCTCATCAATTTGCTGCGCCGGACCCCCCAGAAGGTGTAGTTAGCACCGGTCATGCGTTCCTGGGTGTACCAGGACAACGGGTCCTCTGGAGGAAGCACGGTTGACTATAGGATGTGCTGCGTGGGATCCTACTGGTACGGAGTCTGATGGTGTGAGGATTCACCTCCTGTGGGCATCCATCGTCCACAATCGAGGAGCTCGGTGAAAGTCGCTTGCTCCATTCCAGGCCAGCTGAAAGCATGATCCTCACTCCAATGTGGCGTTTGCTCAGACTCAACCTGAGCGTCATCACCACCGCTATGGTGAACTTCGTCGTGCTCACCTCCGTCGTGATGGCTGGCACAACTTGTTGGTTGCGTCACATGTGGGTAATCAGCAACGCCGTAGTCCTGCTGTAGTGAAAAATGTAGTGAGTTACGTTACAAAGTAGAGTATTTAACAACAGTTGTCTTGAATTGAGAAAACAAAACGATACATGAAACTTAGCAATTCACGGGAACTTGAGTTTCGCGGTGAGGATCTGGATGTGCACGAGATGTGGACGGACGAGCTGTGGAGGGACGAGCACTCCGTGATGAATGGGTATCCACCGATTGCCTGGCATGGGAGACACGTGAAGGATCCATAACCGGAACTTCGTACCCCCTGTTTGGCCTAGGTGCGCATCCACCAAAAGAACGGATAGCCGAGACCAAACGAGACCCTCTGCTACTGAAGTATCTGTGCATTGGCTAATAAGACAACGTATATTGTAGGATATCATATTAAGAAATTGATATAGATAGCACGAAATATAAATATATACTTCACCCTCCTCTCATGAAGTACCTTCGGAGGTCGCTCCTGTTGTGAACCGAGGAGGACTCGCCTTTGTCACGCAGCGTGCGGTCTACCATACTGTGCATCTCGTACTCTTCCTGCGGCTACAAAACGAGATTCACGTGTAAGTATGTATTGTTTATGACAAATTGAAAGGATTGCATGCATCAAAGTACTAACCAGGATGTGAAGCTAGCGGGAACGGTCCTCGAGGAACGGTCTTGGTGCATCTTCCACATGACCACTAAGTAGAGTGGTGCGTGTGCGAGGACGGTACCACGAGAAGTACTCCCAGTACGAGGAAGGGTCGTACGGCCCTGTAGGGACTACGGCGGAAGCATCGGCCTGCTCGTTCCACCGCAGTATGTGGTCACAATGGATGGTGGACCAATCCAACGTGCCTCCCGTTCCTTTTGCGCTCCTCCTGCACAGAAGTATGAAGGGTTACAACTCACAAAAGGAAGAATGATCATAACGTAGTAATGCAGTATTTTTCTACTAAACTTACCAGTGTGACCAGCCTGCGTCCCGTGGTGGGGGGACCGGGACTACCTGCCGGTATCCGAACTGTCGCTGCACATGCTCAGGGGAGTAGACTTCCACAGAATTCTGGTACACAATGAAGCATGTAGTCATCCACATGTGCTCATCCTGTGTACAGAACGATGAGATGCATGCGCTCGTTGCGATCTCCGCAAATCTCCCCTGTGTCCATGGATCCCAGCTCACGTGCTCGGCAGTCAGGAAGTCAAGATCGCTACCAGCGCGTGGGTAGCTGCCGTGATCCTGGAGGTGGCTCCATCGCAACCTAGCATGGATCCACCTATAGCCCATCGTGGGCCTCATGGTCTCAGGCACGTCCTGGGAGATATCCGCTGGGTACATAGCGTTCTCCACCCTAGGACGAGAGATAGGAAGATACTCCCAGCTCCACATCTGTACCAGGTGCGAAAAACCTGTGATTGACCCCTTCGCGGTGACCTGTTGGGAAGCATCCCAAAGTCCTCTATAGGTGGATGCTAACACAGCGGAACCCCAGCTATACTGTGGGACCTCATCCGGTTGCGCGACTAAATGACGCGATAACAAGATGAGGTGTGGCTCAAGATAGTCGCTCGCTGCATTGCAGAACATGATACCTCTGAATAAATCATAGAGGTACACCTCCAGGTGCCTAGAAATGGTGTCCTCGTCTGCTCCCTCAGGACATAGCCCGTACTCGGGCAATTCGTGGAACCATTTCAAAGACAGGCCGTGGTCCTTGCCTGCGTACGGACGACCAAACTTGCAACAGAAACAAATGAATGTTAGCTTAATTCGAAGTAAAAACTTTACGCATGTAACAGCATACATGTTTACCTTTGTTGCACATACTCCCTCCACTGATCCTTACGCGGGCGCTGCACTCCACTAAGGGGCAACCTCGATCGGCAAGCCAGTAAGCATTGCCACATCCTTTAAAGTAATTGTCATCTCTCCAAAGGACAGGTGGAACGTGTGCGTCTTAGGACGCCACCGATCTACAGTAGGCGATCATCGTGACACATCCATGGCAGGAGAGTTGTGCGTCGCACCCCACCCCGCGGTAATGGCTCAGTAGTCCCATCCATCAAAAGAGCGAACGGGAGTAGTCCAACTCGTGCTAGGCACAAATAGAAACGGGGTCTAATGCCTTGATCTTGTGGAAGACTCGCGCATGCAATGGACCCATCTGTAAAAGGACACGATCATGTTACAATCAATGGTTACAATGTAAACTCGTAATATGGAACAATAAATACAACAGTGCTAACCTCAATAAATACAACAGTACTAACCTGCGTGCCCGTGAAAATCATCCTCCCACGATGCCGATCATCGTCATCTTCCAAGAAGCTCGGGAAGACCACCAAGAGCCATCTTTGAAAATACCACCTACATAGGTCAGTGCAACAAAAATCATCGGTACAGCAATCAACCAAGAAACATGCATGCAGAATAAACAGCTTTCGGCGTGCAAAGTTGGCATGCAAAGTATGGATGCATGCATCTGAAGCAATCAACCAAACATCAAACAAATGAGCTGACATTTGACGCGACTGGCCGGGCCCACGTTGCATGCATGTTTCCTGGCCTCACATGCATGGATTTCATTTGGCCTCACAGATGAATGAGTTAGGAATGAATTAATATACTAACTATAATCGCTCTCTAATTTACGTATTGTCTTCACGCTAATTAATCTAACTAAGTAAGTACGAATACTTACGCTAATTAATCTAACTAGGTTTTTTCTAAATACTTACACTAATTAATCTGACAATGAATTACCAATGCTATTAATCTTACTAGGTAGTTACGAATAATTACTCTAGTTAATCTAATAATGACTTAGCAACGCTAATTAATCTAACTAGGTAATTACGCTAATTAATCTATAAATGATTACCAACACTCGACGCCGCCTTCTCCTTCTCCTTGCTCGCCGACCGACACCTCTAGGGCCTCTCGCTGCCAAGCTCAAGGCTGCGAGTGTCTCGCTTCTCGGTAGCGTATGTGAGTGCTGCTTCCTCTATTTATTATGCGCAACGTGTGAGGCAGTCGACAAGGAACGTGAGGAGGCATGCATGCAAATCAATCGGCCAAAAGACATGCATGCAAATTAATTGCCTTTCGGCACATGCGAAGCAATCAACCAGCTCAACCGCAGACAAACGAGCAAACAACGACGCGACTGGACGAGACCGGCCGGGCCCACGGCATAGCCGGCACCTGGTGTGCCGGCATGCCACAAACCGGCTATGGCATAGCCGGCACACCAGGTGCCAGCTATGCCCTGCTGGCACCCCCTGCCGGATATGGCCGCCATTTCGGAGAATACGCAAATATGTTGTCCGGAATTGATATTATACGGTATAATGTTGACTGTATTTGAAATTTTGCCGTCTATGCACTAGTACTAGTACCTTGTATTTGATTCCCGTCGATGCATACACATGCATACCTCCACTCCATGCACTAGCATATTTGCATTGCATGTATAGACTATTCCCTTCGATTTTTGGAAAATAAACATGAATATTTGATTCCCATTTATGCGTATTATCCATGATATTATATTAGGATTTATACAAAATCTCGTCAAACACTTCGGCTACGGTTTTACTATTTGTAAGTTGTTTATTGCTTTTTCGAATCTAAGGGCCTGTTTGTTTTAGCTTTTGATTCTGGATTCTGGTCCCAAAAGCAGAATCAGAAACAAACAGCCTGATTCTAGAATCCGATTCTGACAATCCACCCCACTCATATACACTAGAATCCACAATCCACTTCATATGTGCTTTTGGATTCTAGCTTTTGGAGAATCAACTTCTCAAAAACCACAATCCAGAATCAGCTTTTAGAGAATCCAAAGCTGAAACAAACACGCCCTAAGTCAATATTTGTGACGCTGGATTTGTAGGGGGATTATCGTGCCATCTGATCTGATTTTGTTTCACCAATGGATAAAATATATGCCTTATACTTAATAAAAACGAGTCACCTTGTAAATAGACATTAATCTTCATGTACCACCTTTAAAACAAGTTATGGTCGTGATGACGGGAGAATACCAAACATGACATCTTCCTCTATCATTTCCAATTTACTAGGCATTGTATGTTATTTTTACATGCATTTTGCACTAAAGCAACCTGATCACTTAACTTTATTAACCGAAGGAAAGTCTCTTAGCACCATGGAAAAACCGTGAACACTACCCATAATTAGATGATATATGATATGATATGATATCATTCACAATAATCCAATTGTTACGAGGAAATTACTTTTGCATGTCAACAAGCCTTCGGGAATCGAAATCCATTAGCAACTCTTTCAAAAAAAAAAAACTATTTGGCTATTGGCAATGCCATGGGAGGTGACAAGGACTCCCACACTCGAGCATTGGGCCTACACGTAAACCATACATGCGTACTAAATCTCCGATTTTTTTTTGAAATAATATTTTTTAATGAAAATTACAAAAATAATATGTCACATTAAAAAATTACAAATATACACCTCTGTCGCCAATGGTCGCAGCTCTCCGTCGCCAATTGAAATGGCGATAAAGGCTCTGTCGCCAACGGTCGTAGCTCTCTGTCGTCATTTGAAATGGCGACATAGTCTCTGTAGCCATTTCAATTGATGACAGAGACCTGTCGCCAATTCAAATGACGACAGGGGTGTAAATTTGTAATATTTTAATTTAACATATTATTTTTGTAATTTTTTATTAAAAAAATATTATTAAAAAAATAATTCCTAAATCTCCTTGTGCTCCCGTAATTTCAAATCCCAAAGCCCCTCACATCTCAGCCGTCCGCATAACTCTCCAATCAATCCAACGATTCAGGGTGTGTTTGGTAGAACTCCAGCTCCACCAGATCCGTGAAGCTGGAGCTGTAAGTACATTAAAAGTGTTTAAATAGATCAACTTGTTAATATTTTAGACCAAAAATATAAACTTAATTCACTTTATTTTAACTTACAAGTTTTAGATCTCAGGTGAAGCTGGGATCTGGAGCTCTATCAAACAGGCCCTCACTCGCCCACTGGCCAATGAAACCGATGGCCAACATGTGACGTTCGAGTGTAGTAGAACCGTGGAACGGTGCAGGGTTTCCATCTTCTAAAAGATTCACCACCGACCGCCATCTCCTATCCAATGCACTCACTCTTATGACTGTAACTTTAGCGGTTAAAGATCGACCGTTGAATCAAAAGCGATGATCCAGATCTTCTATATTATTGTCTAGAAATAAAAGTATCAAATATGATATTGTAGCATATAGTGTAGTTAAACACTATTTGATGATCCACATTGTCCATTGCTCTGATTTAACGATGGTTAAACAATGTGACTAGAGATGGCTATCTGGGCCATGCCTAAAGGGTTAGTCCGAGGCACGCCACTGTTGGCACGGTCTAGGCACGGCTCGGCCCACCAGAACAGCCGCACGGATCGGCCCAGAGCCTCTTGCGTGCTTGGGCCAGACACCAAGACAAAGACACCAACAGGTGGCACGATCCGATTAGCTCGGTATGACCCGTTTAATTTAAAAAATAGCCGTTTTATAGTCATTGGATACTTACAAAATTCAAAAAAAAAATCGAAAAATCCTGATTTGTTTTCCTATAAATATTTGGCTGCCCCTCCCTCATTTACACACTAGCAATTTTGCATTCTCTTCTATTAATTCTCCTGTGAAAATTCTTTTGCTCTTAATAGTAATTTGGCAAAATTCAAATTAGTTTTGGCAAAAATCCAAAATTTGGATTCCGGCTTCTGTCAAGAAATTAAGGTAATAATTGTGATTTAATTTTTCATTTTTTAGTATTTTAAATGATATTAAAGTACTAATAGCGTAATTATTTCTTGTAGTGTTCTTTATGGAGCACGACGATTTTCCGTCCTTCCCAGTTTCTGATTTCGAAATTTCACCCGAGGAGGTTCTTGCATCCTATGAAGGTGGAGAAGCTGCAGGTCCTATACCATCCTCAGGCTCTACAAGTGCTACTGCGTCGGCAAGCATCAGGCAAAAAGATCAAGACGCAGTACATCGGGAGTCTGGGAAGATTTCGAGTAGATTTTCGAGACATCAGACGACGTTCAGAGCAGATATGCTATTTGTAAATATTGTAAGTATAAATTAACTGTGAAATCTACAGATGGAATGGGGCACTTGAAGATGCATGCTGAGAGCTGCAAAAAAAGTGAGGGTGGCTTTGAGACAGACGCAGCTGCAGTACAACCCCGACGGTATGGTACGTAACTGGGATTACAATCCCGAGGTAACTCGTGAATCTATTTGTCGTTTAATGTTTCTCAAGATCTTTCTTTAAAGTTTGGTGAGTCACCTGCATTTGAAAACATATTAGGACCGCTCATAATTCTAGGTTTTCTACAGTTTCTACACAGACAACAACTAGAGATGAAAAATAACCACTCCATTCTGTGGGCTTCTTCCGCTGTTCTCTTCACGCTCGCTTTGATTAAATACTATAATAATTATCGTAATAAGCTAAAAGAGCAATTTAGTACCTGTACTTTTTCTGTGTCTTTGACATCAGACATTTAGAGTGGTAGAGCTAAAGAGGATTTACCTTAATGTAGTTGCTCATTATGTAAACAATGATTGGTAACTAGAGAAGAGAATTATAGGATTCAAATTAATTGATGTAGCACACACTGGTAAAAATATTAATGATTGTATTGTAAAAGTTGAGAAAATTTTTGGTCTTATTGTTAAGATTTTTGCAATAACATTAGATAATGCTTCAGCAAATACTTCTGCCATGAACATTCTTACTCTGTTTTTCATTTCGTATGCTGAATCTTTCTTATTACATCAGCGTTGTGCTTGTCATATTATTCATCTTATAGTTAAATCTGATTTGAAGAGTTTAGACCAATATCTTAAACCTTTTCGCACTGCAATATCTTTCTTAAATAATTCTAATCAACGAGTAGCAACATATAAGACTTATTGTATTGTAATAGATGTGCATCTGCGTAAGTTTGGTTTGGATATGCCTGTTAGATGGAACTCTACTTACTTGATGCTTAAGTCACTCATACCCTATGAGAGCACATTTTCTGTTTTTATTAACACGCACTATCATAGACAGGATGGTCAACCGCTACTCAGAAAGCAACATTGGTATGTTGTTAAATACTTGCTGTCATTTTTAGAACTTTTTTATGATTCCACTGTTGCTTTATCTGGAGTTTATTACTCAACCTCTTCTTTAATTGTGCATCATATTTTAGAAATTGCTACCCACTTAAGGAGCCATGAAAATAATAATATCTTGCGTGAAGTTGTTTATGCTATGAAAACTAAAATTTTGAAATATTAGCAAGAAATTCCTATGTTATATGCATTTGCATTTATTTTAGATCATAGAGCTAAAGTTTAAGGATTTTCTAATGTTCTCTCACTTCTAAGTGATGCGGTAAGTACTGATTATTCTAGTTATTTTTTAAATGTCCGTGTTAACTTATCTCAAGTTTATGCTAAGTATGATCAGAAGTTTACTGGAGTTTGTATGCAGCGAACTCCTCCAGCACCCACAACAAGTAAGAAGAAAACTACGTGGTGAAAGATATGGGGTGCAGGTAGCTCTTTCTCAAGGAGTTCGACTACAACAACGTTAAGTACAAACACAACAATTGGTCGAGAGCTAACTACCTATCTCAACATCGACACTGTCAACTACCAAAAGCAGTAAGAGGAGGACTTCAGCATTTTGCAGTGGTGGCACGACCACAAGATAACATATCCGGTGCTTTCCATATTAGCACGGGATGTGTTAACAGTTCCTGTCTACACGGTTTCTTCGGAATCTACTTTCAGTCTATCCGGAAGAATAATCGAGGAGAGAAGAACAAATTTGACAAGTGAGATGGTGAAAATACTTCTCACTATGAAAGATTGGAAACAAGCTGATCAACGAGCTCAACATACTGCAGAAAATGTTGAGCTGACGGAGATGTTTGAAAATCTTTATCTAGATAATCAGGAAGAATAATTGTAATCTTCACTTTTTCCTGTATCACTGAGCTATAGGTTGTACTCTTTTCTCTTTGCCAAGGTTTTCTCGTGTTGAGTTTTTACTTTGCAAACTTTTTAACGAAGCAGCTAAATATTAATAAAGCTCATTATTTAATTCCAATTATTTGTCTCATTTTACAATTTATTTCGTATTTTAGCACGGTACAACCTATTTATTAATCGGGTCGAAACAAACTGTGCCTAAACGAGCCGTGCCGGGCCGCCCATTTGGGGCCTGTTTGGGGCCGCAATGGCCAAAAGTCGCTTTTGGTTTGTTGGGTCAGAAGTACCGTGGTCGGCGGTAGCTTTTCTTGTTATGCCATTTGGCAAACTGGCTGCTGCAGCTGTAGCTTTTGGAGGGCAACCGAGCGGGAAGGCAGTAACCTAGCGAAGCACAGCGGCGGAAGAGTGGAGAGGTAGCCTCTGTAAGGACCCGAATCCACTTATTCGAACCCACTGTGTTTACCGCACTAGTCCCAAGATCAACGCTAGTGCACACAGCTCAACATTGGTACATATCACATCATACACAACGATAATAGAATAATAGTTCATTCATTGATATATCTAAAGGTATGATCTTATGACCAACTTACATTATTAAGCCACGCAGGGCAAGACTGGAAATATAAACTAATAATTATGCAGCGGAAAGTAGAAAACGTAGATAGCTCATCAGTTCACCACAGGCAACCGACAAGGCTCGGACCCTAATGACTCGTGTCTTCCTGGACTTCCTCTTCCAACACAGGTGTAGATTCTTCAACTGTTGATTATTGTTGTTTGGCAAGGGTGAGTACTTAAGCACTCAACAAGTTGTGCATGTAATGCAATTCTATGTATCTATATGCAAGGCTTATTCCAATGGATAGGCTATCATGGTTATTTTGCAATAAGCAAGCATTTATGAACAAATACAAGAAATAGATTGTAAAATCAGAAACAAATATCAATAGTAAATAAATTCAGATTTCTCAAGTAAACCAAGTTTCCAATCCTAAGTCAAATTCCATCTTCCATATAGCATTCCGCCATCCCAACCAAGTTGTCCAATTAATTAAACTAACCCTTAACTGTAATTCCCGAGCATTGCTCAATACCATGAGCACGGCTATCCGAATAGTTTCACACTCTGCAGAGGTTATGCACTTTACCCACGCGATACAACCGAACACCACCAAGGCGAGTGATTATAACAAAGCCTTTACAATGCTACTGGCTTAACCGGATACTACCCGCTAAGGTTTCAACATCGTGGGTCCGAAACCATAACCGGGGCCCCCTCTTGCGCCATGTGAATTACTCCATAACTCGAACTCACACCACCACGATAGTACCAAAATTAAGACATTGCAAATTACTCGCCTAGGTCGCCCATACCGCATATGTGGTTGCATGATTAACTCAGTCAAAGGCTTGCAAGGTTAAGTCCTTAGTGCGATCAAAGCAAGACATCCACATACCCTCTCGCCCATCGGGCCCACCTTGGCATCCTCGCCTTGTCACTTGCCCCAATCCAAGTTATTATCACCCGCTTGATTACCAAGCACCACGTGCCATCAACAATTCAACATCGCTATGCGTGACATGACTCGCCACAACAACTCAATCTCATCGTGTGATTCCACATGACACACAAGTTCATAACATTGTTCCATATTCATTAATCAAGATTAATTATCAATGATTCTGACACATGTGATGACGTGGCAAGGCTAAGCAACTAATACGAACTAATCCTCCAATGTTGATTATAATTATTAACCAACTATATTTAACCAATCTAGGGTGACAATGGATCATGGCATACAATGACAAGGTAGGGTGTAGATCAATCTGGTATATTAGCTAAACCCAATCTAATTTAAAACAGTTGTATATTTGAAATATATGCAATAGGGTAAATCAGACATAGCAATTTTATAAACATGGGTTCAACATGATCAAAGCACAACTTGCCTTGGAATAGGTCCTGATCTGGTTCTGAAACTTGCTCTTGAGTTGCTGGATCTTCCTCCGAAGTGTCGCACAATTCAACGTCTACGCGTACCGAAGGAGAAAAGCAAATAAATACCAAAACAGAGAGCAAATGAACTCCAAAAATCAAATAAAATTCACCATTAAATAGATCTCAATTTTAAAAAAATTTAGAAATTGGAATCACTCAAATCCGAGTTACGATGCAAAAGATATAGCCTTTTGAAGTTTGAAATAAATACTAAAATTGCTAAAATCAGAAAATCAGATTTAACAGATTTATTTTTAAACTGAAAAGGCGATTTATGACGTCAGCGTGACCTCATGATGACGTCATCATCACAGAATTTCCAATCGGATTAATTTTCCAATTGAAAAATGCAATTATGACGCAAGCATGACGTCAGCAAGACCTCGGGCCAATCACAATCCGACACGTGTCTCGGCGTATGGACTGAGTCCACGGCGCAGCGCGAGGCCACGGTGAACTCGGTCCACGAGGTTTCGGCACCCACGCCCGACACGCGTCGCACCGATCGGTCTCCCGCGGCTCGATCCGTCCGAGGAAAAGAATCGGACGGCTACGATCTACTCGCACGTGCCCTCATCCAACGGCTTACTCGAAATCGACGGCCGAACGCGAGCGAGAGGATGACGACGGCGGCGGCGCCTTTCACCGGAGATGGAGAAGACGACCACGACGCGGCGCCCGGCGACTTCCGCGACAAGATGACGGAGATCCGACGCAGACGGTTCAATAACTTCGGCCCCGCGCCAAGCGATTTAAGACGGCGGATCGGCGACGTTTCGGGCAAAACCGTGGCGGTTTCACGCTTCAACTCCGGCGAGCTCGCGGCGGCGTTCTACGATCGCTCTTGCGAAACCCTCCGACCAAAAGATGCGGCGCCTAATCATGCGAACCTCGGGTGCTACCTCTATTTACCTCGACGTCCGAGCTCTACAGGCGAAGAAGTTCGACGCCGTTCGGCGGTGGACTCCGAGTCCGGAACGGAGACGATGAACGACGACGTGACACGTGTCCCGATCCGACGGCCAAGACACGATCGCACACGCGGCCATCTCTGGACCGTTGGATCCCGCACGAACTACCGCAGATTTAGGGTTTCTCCTCCGCGATTCGGTCGGATCGGGCCGCACCGATCGAGCCCCAAGCGCATGATGTTGGGCCGGTCCAATCTTGTTCAAAGATATTTTAAAACTTTATTAATTTAAATAATTCTAGAAATTCATTTAATTAGTTTTAGGCAAATAAATTATCAGGAAAAATCCCAGAAAAATCTCAAAAATACCTTGAGACATTCTGGACTCAAATAAAATATTTTTGACAAAACTTTATTTTGACTTTGCACAGATTTAAATAGATTTGAACAAAAGGGTAATAAACTTAATTTAAAAATTAATTCAGATAAATCCAGAAAAATCCAAATAAATTCCAGAAAATCATAAATGCATATTTAAGCAATAAAAACATAATTAGGCCAAATTTTGGGATGTTACACGAGGTAGGGTGGCGGAGGTTGGGGAGACGGAGTGAGCGAGATGGGAGACGGTCAAGCGAAGCCACAGCTGAAAAGCTTCTCCTCAACGGCTGCAACTTTTGAGGATGCTTCTGTTATAACTTAGCTTTTTAGCTGCTTTGCAGCCATGTTGTTTAGATGAGCTTTTAGCTTAAAGGTGAAGAACAGCTGAAGCATTGTCCCAAGGGTCTTGGGCATCACTACGGGTGTGTTTGTTTGCCTGCATGGGTGCCTGAATCACATGAGTGGATGCATCTGTATCTGTTAGACAAGTGTTTGGTTTTCTGTTCATCCAGGTCAAGTGGATGCAATTGCATCCACTCATGCAGGATGAAGGAAACATAAAAATTGGGTTTCTCTCTAATGCAGGCCCATAAGATACATAAACAAACAACCAAATAACTCAACCTGTATCCACTCATGTAGACCAAAGCTAGCCTGAATGGCTTATGCGGGATAAACTAGGGTTGTGCAGACAACCAAACACACCCTAAGTGACTTGCTTCGGCTGCAGTGCCAACGTGACTGCACGGGATCTGTGTTCTTCCTCTCGTCTCCGTCTCGCCAAGGGAAAGCGCCGCCGAGACACGAACCGAAGCTGCGGCGCCGCTAGAATCGAAGCTTCCAGAAGCTTCGACGGCCACCACGTGTACGATCCACTCCGACCCTTCCCCTTCCACGTGCGCTTGGTTCGACCATACGGCTGCGTGGATGTCGATATCTGCGTGCTCGGATCCCCCTCGCCTTTTCAGCATTCGACGATCATGCTTTTTTTATCGTTATTTTTCGGATTTTAAATTGCGTGTTACTTTTTTTTGGGTGCGTTTCTCGAAGATTAGGATGTGGTTTTGGGAGATTCCGCTGCGGTTTTAGGAGCGTGGTGTTGGGTTTTTTTAGGGTTTTAGATCGCGTTTTGTGGTGTTACCGGATCAAATTTGACGAATTTTGGGGGGTTTTGGTGCATGGAATCGAGAGTTTTTGAGGTTTAAATGTTGAGATTTATACAATTTCACTACTTCTCCGAGAAGCTTGACTCGTAGATCTCGCTCTGTGTTCGCAGGTTTGGGTTGCGATCTAGATCTCATCTAACCAGTGGTAGCCGGGAGCTATAAGGGCGAGCCGAAGATGAGCGTGGTGGGGTTCGATCTGGGCAATGAGAGCTGCATTGTCGCGGTGGCGCGGCAGCGCGGCATTGATGTGGTCCTCAACGAGGAGTCCAAGCGGGAGACCCCCGCCGTCGTCTGCTTCGGCGAAAAGCAGCGGTTCATCGGCACCGCCGGCGCCGCGTCCTCCACCATGAACCCCAAGAACTCCATCTCCCAGATCAAGCGCCTGCTAGGCCGCAAGTTCGCTGACCCTGAGGTGCAGCGCGATCTCCAGTCCTTCCCGTTCCGAGTCTCAGAGGGCCCTGATGGTTTCCTGCTCGTCAACGCGCGGTATCTGGGGGAGGAGCGCACGTTCACCCCCACGCAGCTTCTTGCCATGGTGCTGTCCAATTTGAAAGGCATCGCTGAGGGCAACCTGAACGCAGTTGTTGTTGACTGCTGCATTGGTATCCCGGTTTACTTTACTGATCTGCAGCGTAGGGCTGTTCTTGATGCCGCAACTATCGCGGGTCTCCAGTCGTTGCGCTTGTTCCATGAGACAACTGCCACAGCATTGGCGTATGGGATCTACAAGACTGATCTCCCCGAGAATGACCAGCTGAATGTTGCATTTGTCGATGTTGGGCATGCCAACATGCAGGTCAGCATTGTTGGGTACAAGAAGGGGCAGCTCAAGATGCTGTCGCATGCATATGACTGTTCTCTTGGCGGGAGGGACTTTGATGAGGTCCTTTTTAAGCACTTCGCGGCAAAATTTAAAGAGGAGTATAAGATTGATGTCTACCAGAATGCCCGTGCCTGCATAAGGTTGCGTGTGGCATGTGAGAAGCTCAAGAAAATGCTGAGCGCCAATCCAGAGGCACCACTGAACATTGAGTGCTTGATGGATGAGAAGGATGTGCGAGGGTTTATTAAGAGGGATGAGTTTGAACAGATCAGTGCACCAGTACTACAACGTGTGAAAGGACCCTTGGAAAAGGCCATGGCTGAAGCTGGCCTGACAACAGAAAATGTGCACTTTGTTGAGGTTGTTGGATCAGGCTCTCGTGTTCCTGCGATAATCAGGATAATCACTGAGTTCTTTGGAAAGGAGCCAAGGAGGACTATGAACGCAAGTGAATGTGTTGCCAGGGGATGTGCTCTTCAGTGTGCTATTCTTAGCCCCACTTTCAAAGTGCGGGACTTCCAGGTACTAACTGATCTGCTTATGTTCTGTAACTTCTACCTGTTGTACCTTAACTCTTTGCCATTCTAATGTTCTTGACCATATATATCATAAATTACAGAATACTGCTTTTTATGCATTCCACTATGGTGATACTTTGGAAATAGTAGGAAAAGTATCATTAAATCTACATGTAAGCTTTGTATTTCTAAACAAGACCATTCAAACTATAGGCCTTATATTTCTCAACGGAGTGAGTACGTCACTAGAAATGCTAGCTTAATTAGCAGAACAGTTATCTCACTCTTTTTGCTAACAAAAATTGCTTTCCGTTAGCTAGATGTGTGACGTGCATATGCCATGTAAGCAGCTAAAGCCTTTGGCTACTTTTTTTTCCTTTTTTGATGACATCTACAACCTTTAGTGTCTAGTTGTTCTGGACTTAATTTTTTTGTCTGTGCTTTCCGTGTGCTAGAATTGATGTGTACACATGTTGCAGTTTTAAGGAGAAATAAATGCTACTGTTGTTAGTCAGCCAATGATGCAATAGCCTTTGGACTCAGTGTTTCTGTACATTTGCCTTTCTTCTATAAGGAATGTGGGAAACGCTTTATTGCTCGTAAATGGTGGGATAAGCACGGTGGTTGACATGTTGGCAACTTGGCATACTTTTTAATTATGTAGGCATAGATGGCTTGACTGCGAATTAAGTGGAAATGGTCTGTGTTGGACGTGACACATTTACACCTACTTATTCTGTAGCCTTGCTTGAATGATTTTGTAATTTTGAACATGGCCTTGTTTTGTAGTTACTGTGCAATTTTAAAAAAATCCTTTGATGGCTTGTTTATCTGTCTACTTAAAATATTTCTCAAAATGGCCCTTGGAATTTGTTCTGCTTTTTTTTTTGTAAGGGCAACTCGTGTCTTTCTTGGAAATATTCCCCAAATTACGTAACATTGGATTTGACCATGCTGGTGCTTTAGTTAATTTCGTTTTGCACATATGGTACTGTCAGAGTGTTATATACATGTTACGCGTACAATTTTATGTGTATTCTTGTGATATTGTCCTCATTCTCTCTTTTTTTTCTCCCCTGATATTGTTGAGGATGTATTGTCCATGTTGTAACTAACTTCTTTTAATCATCTATACTGGTGTAGTTTGTGGGAGTATGTGTCTTGATTCTTGAGTTATGTTCTTATTGTATCGTCTATTCTATTATAACTGTTTAATTCTCATAGAGCTGAACACTGTGTCATATCCTCGAGAACATGATAACTATAGATTTATTTTTGACCGAATGCATTGGCTTGATATTTTGCAGGTTAATGATGGATTTCCTTTCTCAATTGCTCTGTCATTGAAACCAGATTCTCAGAACAATGAATCTCAACAAACTGTTGTATTCCCAAAGGGGAATCCAGTCCCTAGCATCAAACCTCTGACTTTCTATAGGTCCAATACATTTGAAGTAGATGTTTTGAATGTCGACACTGATGATTTGCAAATAACACAGAACATTAGCACTTATACGGTAAGCATCATCATAAACTATTCTAGATGAGTAGATGTTATTCAATACACTTACATGGTACTAGAGGGCCTCATGTAAATTCTGGCTCTTGACTAGTTTTTAATGGTTGCTGATTTGCTATGATGTGCCCAACTCTATGCAGATTGGCCCTTTCCAATCCAACAAAGGTCAGAATGCCAAACTGAAAGTAAAATTCTGTCTCAACATCCATGGAATAGTCTCTGTTGGGTCAGCAACGGTAACAAGACCATGTCCTGTCATCTTCTTCTGAGATAGCATGTAATTTTTTTTAATGTTATTAGTGTCTTTTGTATGCAGATACTGGAGGAGGAAGTGGAAGTTCCGGTATCAGCTACAAATGAGGTGCCAAAGGATGCTACTAAGATGGACACAGATGATGCAGCAAGGGACCCTGCTTCTGGAACCGATGTGAATATGCAGGAGTCCAAAGGGGCTACAGATACTTCTGAGGGTGCTGCTGAAAATGGAGCAGCATATCCTGAGCAAAAATCTGTTCCAATGGATACTGATGCGAAGGTATAGTCTATTGTTGTCTTCTTGACTTTGAGATTAGTACATGTAGATAGTTTTTCCACACAAGTGCTAATGGACTTTTCTCCAGTTCTCCTGTTATTAGGATTGGCAGGGGTTCTAATATGGCAGTATTTTATCTATCATTCAATAATTACCCACTGTTTTTTAGAATGAATTCGATAATCATCCATATTGTGCCTATTCGGAATTTTGTTAGTGATATCAAAAGAAGTTGTTCTGTAGTGAATTTAATCCATTTAGCATATCAAATGAATCATGGTTTGTTCATGCAAATTACAGGCTAATATTCCAGTTCTTTTTCACACATGTTAGGATTGTGTGGAAGCACTCGTCTCTGTATTTTTTTGGTAAGACTAATAACATGTGCAATGATTTTGTTTATTTTAGGTTGAGTCATCAAAGAAAGTTAAGAAAATTAATGTTCCAGTCTCCGAATTGGTATATGGTGCATTGGGGGCTATAGAGTTAGAGAAAGCTGTTGAGAAAGAGTATGAAATGGCTCTTCAGGACAGAGTGATGGAAGAAACCAAGGAGAAGAAGAATGCTGTTGAGGCTTATGTTTATGACATGCGTAACAAGGTATGTTTGGTTGCATGCTCTGATGATTTTCTGTGAACTTGTGAGCACTGAGCAATACCTGATGTAACTTTCCTTGTGTTCAGCTCTACGACAACTACAATGATTTTGTCATGTCTGAGGACAAGGAAGGGTTGATGGCTAAGCTTCAGGAGGTTGAAGATTGGCTGTACGAAGATGGTGAGGACGAGACCAAGGGAGTCTACATTGCAAAACTGGAAGAGCTTAAAAAGGTATGCCTTTTTTACTGCACTGTTTACTTTACTGTATGTTTTTGGACGTTGAGGTTTTAGATGACTGAACTCTGTTCATCTCCAGGTTGGTGATCCTATTGAGGTGCGCTACAAAGAGTGGGTAGAAAGAGGTCCTGCTGTTGGTCGACTGGTGTACTGCATCAACAGTTTCAGAGAGGCTGCATTGTCAAATGACCAAAAGTTTGATCACATTGACATATCAGAGAAACAAAAGGTATTAGTGACAATGGACTATAGAAGATGGAGTATGATTGAGTTACTTATTTTTCATACTTACTCGGAAAACAAGACTTCATCAGCATTGTACTACACATTTGCTGAGAGATGCTCATCACTAGCTTGCATACCCTGTTACAGTCGTCACATGCTATCTCACTGTATTGTGTAGTTCTTGTTATTGTAATCGGTTACCAAGCTGTTGCGATGGATTAAAGAGATTGGACAGTTGCTAATCCTGTCGACAGTTGCTAATCTGTTTTTGTTGCATACAGGTCATTAACGAGTGCTCGGACGTGGAGACTTGGCTAATTGAGACAAAGCAGCAGCAAGATCCTCTACCAAAGCATGCTAATCCTGTCGTCCTTGTTTCTGACCTGAAGAAGAAGGCTGAAACACTTGACAGGTTAGTGGCTGGACCGCACTAACGCCAACACCCCCTGTAACGCCGACTTGTGTCTGACACAACTGTCCTGAAACCTTGTCTTACAGGTTCTGCAAACCGATCATGACAAAACCAAAGCCAGCACCGAAGGCGCAGACCCCACCTCCGGCCGAAACCCCAGCACCTGAGCCTCAAACACCAGAGCGACAATCGAATGGTGCTGATGACGCTGGTGAGCCGGCCAGCGAGGGAGGTGCTCAGGAGCAGCCCGCAGACGAGCAAATGGACACAGACAAGCCTGACGGTCCAGCCGATCCTTCCTCGGCATAAGTTTTTCATCGTCGATCATGGGTGTTTTTATTTCGCTGTGATCGATTGCATTCTCCTGTGCTTTTGGTCTGGTAGGGCAACAAACTGGGAGGAACGGATGTTTGTTTCCCTTACTTTTGTGAGGATATGTATTGGGGGCACTCGGAGGTTATGCGGTGTGTGTAGGTGTCTCTCCCTGGAATCCGTTTTCTTGACCAAGAGTGGTTGGATGATGCAGGCAGGACAAGGGTGCCCTTTCAGGTTTTGGTGCCCCTCGCTGCCGCTGTAATTTGTATCGACAATTGGCCATAGCTTTTGGGGAAATTTTTGGTCACTGGAAAAACAAAACTTCAATTCTTGTGAGATGAATTATTCTTTTTTGGGAACCGAGAGTATCAGAATTCAGAAGTTGCGAGCCTCCTATGTGGTTATGTTATCCAATTCAGTGCTGTTCCGGCACGTCGTCCCGGCGGGGTGGTGGAAGCTGCTGAGGTGGCTCAACGTTGTCATCGAGAGGAGGATGGCGTAGGCCGAGGCGGTGCTCGACGAGTTCGTCTACCGCGAGGTCGCCAAACGGAAGTCGCACCCGCTCGCCATCGCCGGATAAGGCGACGACCTGCTGTCCATGTACACGGCGTGGCCAAGGGACCTCGGCGTGACCGACCTGCAGAGCAGCAGCGGAGCTACGTCTCGGCGACCCTGGGCGGATGTCTGAGCTCACCGGTGGGATCCTGCCTAGTTCCCGTCGCCGCTTCAGATTGCCTATCATAAAATGGAGGCATTAGAGCAAGAAATTGATAGGCATACAGACACGCGGACTAAAATGATCTGTAACTGCATTTTGTGAATATCTAATCTAGATATAATTAGGAAGGAATGGTAAATCAGTTTGTAAAGTTACCATCCAAAAACTGTCCTTGGTGGAGCAGTTGTGTAGGAGCGCTTTCACTTGGAACAAAAACCGCTAAATCTCTTTGTGGTAGGTATTTACAGTTGATTCGGAAGAAGCATCGAATGATGCCATCAACTGGCTCCTTGCTATCGAGACAAAGATTAGCCGAGCGGCAGAGTTTAGGTCGGGGGCTCTGGGGCACGCGGTGAGCTTGATCGGGTGCACAACCGAGTCTTAGGCGGTCCGGACACAACATGATCTGTGCACCGCGAGCTGACGACCAAGGAAGTCCTCGCCTCATATCTGAGCAAGGTTGTGTCGATATTGTACTTATTTTTCTTAGTGCCTGAGGAAATAGATCAGTGGATCTCTTCACAACGTGATTGTGTTTGCCTGTACAAACACTATCTGTTGTTAGACTTGCCCAGGCTCCAAACAAATTTCTAGCTTCACCGTTGCTGCATAGGGACCAGTTCCTCCGCGATGCCGTCGGGCAAGGTTCAAAATCACTGCGAAATTTTGGATGAGATTCCAAATCCTAGCCGAATAAAAAAATTGAAAAAAATCAAATTGCTACAGTAATTTTTTTTTTTTGAAATTTCACCGAAATCTTAGTATTTTGACCGGATTTCAACTTTGGAGAACTGGATTTGGATCAATACCCCTTAATAATGTCATCTTCCATGATAATATTTGAAAAAACTAAAATTTTGGGGTATTTTATAAAAATAATAAAAGCACTGTTAGATATTAAATTTTTTTTACAAGCTTGACAATACTCTGAAAAATTTATGTAGCATGTTTATCAGTGTAGGATCATATTGAAAGTTTTTCAAAATAACTGAATTTCATTTGTTATGTTTAAAAAATGAAAAATAGAAGGAACATAAATGAGACAGTAACAGTGCCAGAATTTTATAAATTCGCTCGAGTGTGATCATGATCTAAAATTTTTAGAAGAGCTTAAGAATTGCCTTAGAACCCTTCTCTAAAAGTTTTAAAAATTCTAAACCTTTTTTGTATACTCAATCAAATCTATGGAAGTAATAAATGTAGTAATGTAAGGCTTTTATCAGGACACTAGTACTGTCACAATTTTTGAAACCTCCTTAGGCTTGATAATTATTTGAAAGTTTTATGAGAACATAAGTGATTCTTCAGGACCATCCATAAAAAATTTCAAGATTTTCTAACGTTGTTTTAACCATTTTTCATTCGGTTGAAATTTGCTGGTGAGCCTTTTATCAAGACAATAGCACTGTCCAAATTTTGGAAGATTCTTCACGCTTGATCATCATCCGAAAATTTTATGGGAATATTATTTATGCATGAGAGCCATCCATAAACATTTTCAAAAGTTTTTAACATGTTTTGTGCCATTTTTCATTTGATAGAAATTTGTCGGTCAGCCTTTATCAGGACAATAGCACTGTCAGACATTTTAAAAATTCCTCAGCCTTGATAATCATATAAAAATTTTATGAAAATATTAGTGATGTGTCAGGACCATCCACAAAAATTTTAAAAATTTTCTAACATAGTTTAGATTATTTTTCACTCGATAGAATTTTGCTGAGATTTCGGTAATTTCGACCAAAATTTCATTTCAAAACTTTCGGATTTCAAATTTTCTTTTTAAATTTGGACCGGATTTCGTCCAAAATTTTGAGATTTCACCGAAATTTCGGATTTCACCCACCTCCGAGATATGAACCAAAAACGAAATTTCAAACCGTGTCATCGGGCAAGGATTAAAATCTCGGAGAAATTTCGCGAGATCTCGCTTACCGGACATGGACAAGTTTTGAAATACCGGTCGGATTCAAAAAATTCAAAAAAAAATAAATTGCTACAGTATCTCAAAAATCTTGATGAGATCTTGGGTTTTTTTGACCGGATTTGGTCCAATAACCCTTAAGAAAGTCATCTCCTATGAAAATTTGTTGGAAAACCGAATTTTTGAGATATTTTTTAAAAATTGCAGAAACACAGTCGGATTTTTATAAAATTTTACATGATTTATCATGATGTGAAAATTTATGGCACCATCCTAAGAAGTTTAGGATAATACAGAAAAAGTTTCAAAATAATTGAACTTCATTTGTTATCTTTAAAAAATCAAAAACCGAATGAACATAATTGGGACAGTAATCTTGTCAGAAATTTATCAAATTTCTCGAGTGTGATCATGATCCAAAATTTTTATGAGAGCTTAATAATTTCCTCAGTACCATTTTATAAAATTTTCAAAAAGTTTTAACTTTTTTTGTTTCCTCAATAAAATATATGTAAGCATTGAACTTCATTTGTTATATTTCAAAAATCAAAAACAGAAAGAACATAAATGGTACATTGCACTTGTAGGAATTTTATAAATTCACTGGTGTGTGATCATGATTAAAAATGTTTATTAGATCTTAAGAATTTCCTTAAAACCCTTCTGCAAAATTTTCAAAAATTATAAACCTTTTTTGATTATTAAAGCAAATCTATGTATTGATCATGAGGCTTTTATCAGGTCGTAGCACTGTCAGCAATTTTGTAACTTGAAGCTTGTTCATCATTCAGAATTTTTATGGAAACATTAATAATACATAAGGAACATCCACAAAAATTTTAAAAATTTTCTAACATGGTTTGTACTATTTTTCATTTTGTTGAAATTTGTCGGTATGGCTTTTATCTGGACAGTAGCATTGTCCGAATTTTTAAAAATTCATGAAGCTGGATCATCATCTTAATATTTTATAGGAACATTAGTGATGCTTCATAACCTTGCAAAAAAAAATTCAAAATGTTATAACGTGGTTTTTTTTTATTTTTCATTCGGTTCAAACACACTGGTCAGCGTTTTATCAGGACAGTAGCAATGTTTGATTTTTTAAAAATTCCTCAGATTTGATAATCGTCTGACATTTTTATAGGAACATTAATGATGTGTCCGAAACCTAAAAGAAACATTTCAATATGTTTCGATATCGTTTGAGCTATTTTTCTCTTGGTGCAATTTTGTCGAGATCTCGGCAAAATCGGTCGAAATTTTGATTTTCTCGTTAGGAAAAAAATCTGGATCTGAATTTGAATTTTTGTTTTTGTATTTCGTCCGAAATTTATCCAAAATTTATAAATCTCGCCGAGATTTCGTTCTGCGACCACGGACGAGATTTAAAGCGAAAACGAGATTTCAATCCTTGTCGTCGGGTTCATGTTTGCGGCCAAGGATCTCATCGCCTCCCCGCTGTCCTGACTCTTCTACATGCTCTACACCAGGTTTCCAAATCTCACTGGAATTTCGCGAGTTTTCACTGAGATCTCGGTTTTTGGACCAAGACGGTTTGTAGGAGTGCCGGCTGAATTTAAAAATTCAAAAAACAAATTCATTTGCTACAGTAATCTCATTTTTCTCGACGAGATCTCGCCCATTTCGCCCGAGATCTCGGCTATTTGATCTGGTTTTTGCAATTTGAAGCCGAGAATGGACCGGAACTAGGTGAAGAACCCTTAGAGAAGTGATATTTCATGATAATTTGTCCAGAAGATAATTTTTTGTGATCTTTTTAAATTTCGGCAGAAATACTGTCGGATTTTTATAAAATTTTAGAAGCCTTTTCATATTATGAAAAATTTATGGTACCATCTTAAGAACCGTGGGATCATACACAAAATTGTATGAAATATTTTAACATGAACTGTTATATGTAAAAATAAAAAACAAAATGCACATAAATAAGGTAGTAACAATTTTGGTATTTTATAATTTTTTTTGAGCTTGTTCATGATCTCAAATTTTAATGAGAGCTTAATAACTATCTCATAACCCTTGTGTAAAAGTTTTAAAAATTTAAACCTATTTTGGTTACTCATTTAAATATTGTAAACGATGAAAGCATGTGCTGTGAAATCAGAAGACTATGAAGTATTGCCTTCAGATGTTTTGGAAATTCTTTAGATTTAATCATGATGTAAAAATTTTATGAGAACACTAAAAATGCTTTATGAGTATCTACAAAAAATTTCATAATTTTTGCATGCTCGAAACTACGAAAAAAAAACTTGCAAACAAAGTGCCAAACTTATGATTTGAACCTGAGACCTCCTGATGGGATGAGTGAGACCTCACCACTGAGCTAAAGCTTCTATTGCGTAATAGCACTAAGGAATTAATCCATTTATGTGAACCATTTGCAATACTACTTACTTAGTCACTGGCTCACTGCAATCATTCAAGAACTTTCCCCATTCCCTATTCGCATACACAAGCTGCAGCCGAAGCTCTTTATCACCTACACTGTCTTCGTTCCATTCCGGTGCATTTATGGCCAACTCTAGCGTATTTGTGGCCATCTCCGGTGGTGGAAAGAGAAATATCGGCCGGAGAAGCCGAGATCTCGGCCGGAGGAAGCGAGATTTCGCCCAGCGCAACAAATTCCCAGGTGATTAAAAAACCTTTTCCAAACCGAAATATCACATATTTTGGCTTATATCTTAGTATGTATTGTCATATTAGTGTCTATATTTGTTGGATATGTGTATTTATTGGCCAGATTAGTGAGCAATTGCATGTTCTGACCTAAGGGCCTGTTTGGTAGAGTTCTAGATCTCAGCTTCACCTGAGATCTGAAACTTATATGTTAAAATAAAGTGAATTAAGTTTATATTTTTGGTCTAAAATTTGAAAAGATGATCCATCTAAACACTCTTAATGTACTCACAGATCCAGCTCCACGGATCTAGTGGAGCTAGGAATACCCAGCTCCACCAGATCCACGGATCTGCTGGAGCTAGAGTCCTACCAAACACACCCTAAGTCACTACGTATGGATGCATGTTGTTACTGTGAAGTACATTAAGCATTAGACAATCCATCTGAACAGCACACTGTGAGAAAAAAGTCAGGATCGAGTATGTCATATATATTGTATGTAATTATTGCATTTTTATTTTTTGAAACTTGCATTGTGATAATAATTTAATGTGCACATGTTTTGGGTGCTACCATGTACTGTTAGGATATAGGACCTGTGAATTTAAGAAGATATCATACTTAAATGTTAGTATGCTAGGTTTGGTATGCTAGCTATTTTAGTTCGGCTAAAATTTATACTAAATCCAAGGTAACCTCTCTAAGTTATTTTGTGTTTCGTTTTCAGTTCTCGCAATGGCAGATCGTGCGGGGACAGTATGGGAGCATGGGGAGCGCTTCGCACCAGCTGGGTTGAAATGCAACTACTACAGGCATGTCATGAAGGGTGGAGGGGTAACCCGTCTCAAGGAACATCTGGCTGGCCACGCCGACGATGTGAAGGCCTGTCCAAGCGTGCTTAAAGTGGTTAGGCAGGCCATGCTAGCTGACCTTTATGGATGTCGAGAGAAGAAGAAGGAGAAGGAGGCGTTGCGCCTCCGTCAGGAGGAGGCTTACAACGAGTGGAGCACCTTGGGTGCGGAGTACCGTACCAAGCAGAAGCAGCTCAGATGGCCATCAGGGCCTCCAAAGAAGAGGTCTATCTCAGAAGCCAAGGTTTGACCCCTGGTTCGGGGTCTGGGAGTGGTGCAGTGAGGACCTCGGTCCAATATACTCTTAGCAAAATATTTGGGAGGTCCATATCGACACGAGAAAGTTATGTCTCCATCGATGTTGAGCTCGTACGGAGTGGTGCCCCGCAGCAACCCCGTATTGACATTGCATTCAAGCAGGGGGGACGGCAGAAGCTAGGGAGGGGATGGTCGAAGTGGTTCCTTGCTAATGCAATTCCAGGAAGGAAGGCTGACTGACCGTCTTAGGAGGGGATGGTTTACCACCCAGCTTGCACAGTCCAGTGCCGTCGATGAGCGAATGACGGCAGGTAAATACGTAATTTCAGTTATTTCTACGTTGTTGTTTACAACTGAATGACGCTCTTTTCTTTTGTCATATTACCTGCAGCTCAATAGTGGATGGCGTTTGGGAATGAGACTCTAGCTTTGCAGAAGTACGCTTTGCGGTTAGTATCACAGTGTGCATCGTCGAGTGGATGTGAGCGCAATTGGAGCACATTTGCTTTAGTGCACACGCAGCTCAGGAACTGATTGAGTTATGCAAAGCTCCAGCAGCTCGTGTTCGTGCACTACAACCTGCGACTTTGTCTACGGGACTACAAATCCACCCGCGAAGCTTAGGATGAAGACCCACTCGATCGCCTCATTTAGGGTGCGATGCATCCTGGTACTGACCCTATTGCAGAGTGGTTCGACTCGTGTAGGTCTAGTAGAGAGCCCCTATTGGACGAGGACAGTGGGATCGATCCATCTCTCCCAGTGAGATTCGTGGTAGACTCCATCCCGCCGAAAGAGATGAACAAGGCCACAGATAACCAACGTAATTATTTTTCATTCTACTTGTGAATCATGTATATTGAAACCTCGCAACGGTGTTAATATTACTTTCAATTGGCCACAAGCGGGAAGAATCTTCCAGAGTGGGCCGAGTACACAGTCGGTGACACGCACAAAGGGAAGAGAAAGCGTGCTAACAACACCGACGACGACGACACACTGGCAGGAGCTTTACCTGGTTTGGAGAAGTTATCGCGCAGCCAGCCTGCTGAGGGAAAAGGAAAAGAGCTAGGTGATGATGAGCTTGCTATCGGCAGTGATGACAAAACAGAAACTCCTGATGATGAGCAGTGACTTAGTAGTGGCTCAACGACAAAGTCAGACTCTCCTAGCGATGATGGAACAAAAACTGACCAGTATACTATGCGCCTCCGTTCACAGCCACAATCGCCACCAGGATCACAACATAGGGTTAGCTCCTCGAGGAGGCACTCATAGAGGCAGACCCGTGGTAAGGGGAAGGGTGCGTCGAGTGGTGGGGGTGGGTGACATGCAGCACAACCACAAGATGGCGCAGGCTCATGGTGTAGCAGCTAGTCTTCCAGCCATTTGGGTTTCCCAACTGAGCAGAGTGGGTATGGTTCAATACCCTATGGAGGTGATCAGGGTGGGTATGGTTACAGACAGAGTTATGATGGATCTAGCATCTCTTGGCCGTTTGACTACATGATCCATACGTCGTTCCGTACGCACGGCACTCATCTGTTAGTGTTAGGTACCTTTACCAGTTCGAGAATTATAGCGATTAGATGTTTCATTACGAACATTGGAAGTCTGTCTGGCTACCGCGGGATATGATCTGGGAAGAATACAAACAACAACACAAGAGGAGGCATCACGAGGTTATTGTCGATAATGCAGAGGTGGAGTTTGCACCATAGGCGTACTACTACTCGTAGGTACGTGATGCAAATAGACATTAATTTTATTGTGATGCAAATATGGGTTAAATTGTCAAATTTATCGATTTTATTTCATTCCTATTAATTGTCATGCAAATATACATCGATTATCTCTAATTGTGACTCTGCAAATTCGAATTTCAGTCGAAATGCTGCCAAAATTTCTAACTTCACGAACCGGTAATCATCTAAAATTTTTATGGCAAGGTTAATGATGCATCACAATCATGCAATTAAAATTTCATAATTTTCTAACATACTTTCAACCATTTCCCATCCAGACATCACCGCTGTCCGAATTTCTACAAATGCATCTAGCTTCACCATTACCTGAAAATTTTATGGAAAGATCACTGATATCATAGAATCATGTGAAAAAATTTACAAATATTTCTAACATGGTTTCTCCCATTTTTCGTTCGGTTCAAAATTGCCGGTCAGCGTTTTATTAGGACTACTAAAGTTTGAATTTTTAAAAATTCTACAAGATTTATAACTATCTGAAAATTTTATGAAAACATCATCAATGTATCAGTGATATCCAAAAAAAAATTTCAAAATTTTTTGACTTTGTTTCCACCAGATTTGAGGCTGCCAAATTTTGCCGAGATCTCGGCAAAAGCGGCGAAATCTCGGTAACACCGGCAGCTACAAAAACCGAATTTCAAATTTGGTTTTTCATTTCGGCCAGAATTTATTTGAATTAACAAGATATTAACGAAATTTCGTTCTCCAGTCACAAACGGTAGTTCCAGCGAAATCAAGATTTGGAACCCTGCTCTGCACGCACCCACATGTCGGGGCCAAGATCCTCGACGATCTCAGGTCTCTACACCCCACCGCCACCGGTGGCGGCAAACCAACCGTGTTCGACTGCGACAGGCTCCGGTCGGCGCCCTACCTCCGCACGGCGATCCTCGAGACGCTGAGTCTGTTCCCGCCGGCGACGACGTGCTCCCGGACGGCAGGAGGGTGGCCAAGAGCACCAGGGTCGTCTTCTGCCTCTACGGTGGCTATCCGGCAACAGCCTGGTCCGGCACGAGTGGAGCTACAAGTTCTCCACTTCAACTCCGGGCCGAGGAGCTGCTTGAGCAAGGACCTCGGGCTCAACAAGCTCAAGATTGCCGCCGCCGCTATCATATACAACTTCGGGGTGGAGCTCGTCGATGGCCATGTCGTCGAGCCCAAGGTTTCGGTGGTGCTGCACACCAAGAACGGCCTCATGGTTAGGGTCAAGAGACGAGAGGCATGGAGCTTGATGAATTAATGCTCTTACTTGCATGTTAATTAATTATAGTCAATACTGAAGTGATTAGTACTAAATTATGAAACCATCATGAGATAAAAATATGTTATATTAGGGTAGGTGTCATATTTGTCATTTTAGTTTTATCATATTTGTATACGATAGTTGGTAAAAAAATGCTTGATTTTATTCAATCAGAATTGAAAAATATGTGCATATGGCTCCAGAATTTTCGACACAGAGACAGGCAAACGGGAATTTAGCTGATCTGTCACTCAGTTTGCATAGCTAATCTTGCCAGAATGAATAAATTCCATTTGGTTGGCAGCACAAAATTGTTCTGCTCAGGTAAAATTTGTTAGTACAAAATTGTTTACATGCCTCAGGGAAAGGAGAATTGCCGCATGGATCTTCAGGCATATCCACAAGTTCAGTAAATCCACACACGAGTAACGGAGTAAGTAATAGCTGATCTTGCTTATTTCCCTTTGGCATTCCAGCAATAGATGAACCAAGGGAACTAAAGAATATTATCTGTCAAATACTTCATCCGCCAAGCATCCAAGCATCTGCAGCGAATATCTTGCAGCTATCTCCTCAGTCAGCTTGAGCAGCTAGTCAAGAATCGTTTGTGCGCACACATTATCAGCAAAACAGAAAGGGTAACAATAGTCGCTGCTGTAAAGATGACTGCCTGCACACACCGAACCGCAGAGGAATCATAAGAAAGAAAACTCTATCCCTGACAGAAAACAAACACAACAGAAACAAATGAAGAGCCACACAACTACACACAAGGTCCACAATGAGTACATAGATTAATGGCCTAGTTTTTTTAAGTGACTTTATGTCATAAGGAACTACAGAAGGCTATGCAGACAATGCACCTTGGTTGTGATGACTGTGCAACCAGGAATAATTGACTAACTAGTTACACAAGCAAAATGCACTAAATCTACTGTACATTTATATACTAAATACAAATGATCTTTTAGTAACGTGTTCAATGTTGTGACATAGAAAAAACTAACCAGAACAGCAGAAGCAGCAAGTCCAGGCCGCTCTCGAGGATCCCGGTTGTAGTACTTGCAGCAATAAAGAAGAGCTGCAACGTACCAAATCAAAGGGCACAAGAAACCTAAAAGAAAACTGCAATAATAATATGTTTAATACAGTAGAGAAAACTTGAACAAAAGAAAGGAGGAATGGACTGACTAACCAACACCATCCAATTCCACAACCAAAGCAGGGAAGCCGTCTCTCAAACATTGCCAATCTTGGGTTTTCTTCATCTCCAAGTAGTGTGTACTTGCTGAGGCACACCTGGCAACGGCAAAATTCATCTGAGCTTCCTGAAAAATGCAGAAGAATGAATTCAGTTAAACCAAGACATGTAATATTTCCATGAGACCTAATAAACACACTTCGTTGTAGAGATCCTTTACTGATAATGCTTTTCATGAGATAAGAACGAGACTTATAACCAACATCGGACAGGCATTGTCCACAAAATATGAGCAGGTGCAGGTTCAAGAAAACAGTACCTCCCCTCATAAGTATTATAGTTGTTCGGCAAAGGAACCACCAAGAACCTTGGAGCTTCTCAGCATTTCCAGATAACTCCTCGCTGTAATGGCTCAATGAAAATTATGGTCTTAAGAACTAGTCATCACAGCAAGCAGCTGGGCAGATCAAACACAAGAAGTTAGCAAGAAAATCCAGTGGCATCTAATCTGTCAAAAGCATAGTAATGTAGAAGAAAGTGCATGTAACACTTATAGATGCCTACTACATGATTGCACCCCTCATGATGAGTACTAAAAATTGAACTCTTTTCGCAAAAAAAGAAAAACATAGATGCTTTAGGTAATTCAGTACAGAACCATGATGCTGTACAGGTTTTCACAATGTATTTCAGAAATATGCTGGGTGCAATCGAACCATCTATACATTACATACACTTGAAACAGCCATCCCTCATGATGAATGGAGAATTACCAAGCTCACAGATACAAGAAAAGTTTTTCTAACCATCATCATCCAGAAAACATAGCAGACTACAACAATATCCAAATGTAGAAGACTACGGCAGAGGAAATGATATATATAGCCTATAGCCACAAAAGGCGAAAACAACCAGTAAAGGTAAGTACAAAGTGAGATGCAGTTGGGCCTCCCATGAGCATCTGCTTTGACTTTGCCCTGATAAGCTGCCAGATTAATTTCCAGCCTTAGGCCCTTAGGTGATAGCTATAGTGCTAAGGTTGGAGCCACTTTCATCTGAACTGGATTAGATTGAAAGAAATAAAATGTGAGAAAAGAAGTACGGTCTTGTGTCCTATATTGCCCATCACTCGCATCTAAACCGGATCCCATTGAAAGTAGTAGAATGCGAGGAACAGAAGTGCGGTCTTGTGTCCTAGATTGCCCATTACTCGAAAATTATGAGTTGAACCAAATGTGCCAATGTCCAAATATAACCAACATATGCCGAATGACAACAACGACTCACAAACCTAAATTCTCAGGTTCGGTCAACTTTCTTCACTGACCGAAGAAAACTGCTCGCAGAAACACCAATTTTTTTTTTTCTTTTCTACTGTAAACACTAACTTTTAAGCTTCTGCCTAAGCCAAAGCAAAATCGATCTACGCAATCTTTTCCTTGAATACGATAAGCATCTAATTAACGTACAGCTCCATATTCCAACATCCTGTACTTGACCGTACAACTTCGGTGAGTAATAGTGTAATACAATCGAACAGGTTGCGCTCATACCCAGGAGAGTCAACGCCTATGGCTATGGACGAACCAAGAACTGCTCGCTCCAGCCTAAAATCCCAATTACCCGACACCCAGATTCAGTCCTACAACATTCCAGGATTCACTATCTACCACATCTCCGATCTAATCTTAACCAGGCTTCCGCGCAAGAAACCAAGAACTGGGCAGTGAATTTACAGAAACAAGAAACGCACAGCTCGGTAAGGTGAAACGATGAAATTAAAGCTACAATTTGCATAAACTTACATGGCCGAATTGAATCTCCTGTGCAGAAGCCCATGGAATTTCTGGCGTATATGCCTTGTAGCTTCTGTTGGATTGGGGGTGATTGGCTCAGATGCGGAGGGTTGGAACAAACAAACCAAGTGGAGAGGAGGCGTGAGCGGCTGCTCGCTGGCTAGTCTCCTCTCCTCTCCTCTCCTCTCTTCCCGTCGTGTAGTTGCTTTCCCATTCGAGTGGATTTTGGTTGCCTTCTGTTAGCTAATGGTTCAGAGTACAGACGTGACGTTGGCTTTGATTAGACTTCAGCACCAGTGTGGCTTCTATAACCACGGTGTTCTCTGCATTTTGCTACAATACCGCTTTAGTCTATTTCGAACACAAGAATTCGATAGGATTTATATGCGAGTTATATTACTTTCTGAAAATTTCATATAAAATTTCTATAAAATTTTTGTATTCCAAGCATAGCTTTATAAATTTGTACTTACTAAAATACTATTATAGTAGTAAAATAGTTGCATTGGAGTCACCCTATACCTATAGAGTCGTAATTACGAGAAATATCATTATAAGGTACTTGCCCAAAACGGATGGACCAGTGGTCTCTGGGTGGGAGTGAGGGTGCTCCTTCTCACCCACCCGAGTTCCATTCCTGAGATTTACTTGGTGTGTCATGCCTATCTAGAGTATTCATGAGTGTGTATTTAACGAGAACATACGTGTCCACGTTCTGTGAGGCTGTGAAAGCTTCACAAAAAGTTCTAATGTGTGCAGTGGACGTGCACACGTGTGTTTACGTGTGTAGCGTGAGTGGGGCGTGCGTGTGGTGTGCGTCCTCCTTGGTGCTATCGCACTTTCAATGATGACAGTGCATTTCTCTTAGAACTTAACTGAGAGCTGTAGCTCGAGCAAAACCAAAACAGACACAACCTTTAAACCATGACGTCAGATCTCATGAAATTTGAAACAAAATTTTCCTCGGATCTTGGAAACCTATTTCAATCAATAATCTCGAGGATTATTGCCAAAATTTCAACCTCTATCTGTTCCAAGCAAGATTGCATCAAAATTGAGCCAAAAACTAAATCAGAGACAAAAGCTTTATTGTAGCTAAGGATAGTCAAGATGATCTTAAATCAATTCTCACGTGTCCTAACAACCTAAACTATAGCAAAACTACAAGGCAAAACGCCAGGAACAAAAGCTCTCAAGAATTCACTCCTTCCACACCAAAATGATCTATCCTTAAAAACTTGCTATGATAATGGCTAGATGGATAGGATATGACCTTGTAGAGGTTTATCCACCTCTTACGTGTCCTTGGAGACAAGTAAAACAAGAGACAAGAACCAAAGCAAATCCTAACAAAGAGCCTAAAGAAAAACCAACCTTGAGAGGAAACACAAGAGCAAAGACTTATGAAATTTGATCAATACTAGATAATCATACACGGCGTGCCACGCCGCGGGCGCCGCTCCCCACGCGAGCAAATCGAAAAAACGTGCGACTGCCGCTCCCTACACGAGCAAATCGAGGAAACACGCGAAAAGGACCTAAACAGAATTTTGTGTTTCCGCAAAAGGACTTAAACGTAATGCTAGAAAAATGCAAAAAGGACCTAAATGCAATGTATATTTTTTTTCATAATGCTAGAAAAAATGCAAAAATGACTTAAATGCAATGTATATTTTTTTTTCAAAAAAAAGATCTAAACGTATTTTTTTTCACGAAAAAGACCTAATCGTAATTTTGATTTTCCGTAAAAGAACCCGAGCGCAATACTTAAAAACGCATAAAGGACCTAAACGTAATATATATTCTTTCTCCAAAAAAAGAACCTAATCGTATTTTTTTTTCTGAAAAAGGATCTAATTATAATTTTTTTCGGAAAAACGATCCAAACGTAAATTATTTTCGCGGCTCGAGCACTGAGCCGGCTCAAAGCTTCTGGAGACGTGATTTCTTTCGATTTTAGTGTAGGTATGATTTGCACTAGAAAATGGGTGGTTACAGCCACTCCAATCTTAAAGGGACAGATCTGACTCGGGAGTCGGGACTCGGGAGCACACACAACTTGTCATTTCACATGTTCTAAGAACACGCATCCTATTTGTCACGTGTCCCTAGCCGGAAAATTATTAAGCGACAGTCTGCCGTATACTTACGGGATTTGTGTCACACAAGCACACAAAGGTAAATTGTGACGAACAATTCATCACATTGGAGAGCACACAAGACCGAAGGTTCCGTTTACCCATGCTTACAACATACTTTGATACATAAGTTGTGTTCTGAATGTTCTCTCTTGCTTATTTAGTACATTTGCGAGTACTGTTGTTACTAGCTAACAGTGAAAGGTACACCCATCTTTATTTCCACCGAGAAGGCAAAATCACTAGCCCAACTCCTAGCCTAGGCTTGAGCATTCCCATCACTTCACTCAAACATTTCTTCTTGATTACATCCCCCACACACTATGTGTTAGGGAAATGGTAGACTATTCTAGCGTAAAATTAAAAAATTTTACCGTGTAACCAATAAACTATTGTAAGTTATAGATCATAGAATTACTACTAGATGCGCAGACTCGTAGCGGAAGTAGAGTCGATATAACGCAGTGGTACAGATATAGTCGTACTAGCCTCGCGCCTTCTCCAATAGCTCTTTGTGACCGTTGCAGGTTGCAGATCGTCTTAGCGTTGAATCTTCGCAGCAACGTCTCTAAGGTATCCACACATACGAGGCAGAAACACTACGCACCGGAGTGCTAGCGCTGACTGCGCCGTTCTGAGCTGAGGAAGGGTGGCGGCTAGGGTTTTGGGAATTTCGAATTCCTACTGTGTCTCTTAACCCTAAAGCCAGCACCCTTTCCTTTTAAATAGACGCCTCATAATGGGTTCTAATTAGAAGCCCATTAGGAACTTAAAACCTATCAGAAATTGGATCACCATCCGATAAGTCCTAACCCTTTAAGCATGCGACCCTATAGGTTCACATATACCTAGATATAGCCTGAGTACTCTTACTCGACCATTAATCGGTAGCAGTCCCTAGCAGAATGTGCCGACTCCCGAGTATATGTAAAAATCACATCGAACGAACCTAAATAATGCTTAGTTATATGCATTTCCCCTTGCCTCATGATATCAGTCAAACTCAAGGCGAGTACATGCCATCCTTGTTTAGTTAGCTCAACTACTCTTTCTCGATAACGTGACTCGGAATCCCCAACTATGGTTAACTCTTTAACTGTGAGTAGTATGGCCATGTATTTTCGGAATCTGACCACTCGAGAGGCTTAGAGATATCTCTCCCGTTAAATGGAGGGGCAAATCCCATCTTGATCGACCATGCTTCGCAGCATGTTTCATGACAAACTCGAAAGCCACCTTTATAACTATTTAGTTAGGAGTAACGTTTGGCAACCCCTAGATAAGTCGTTACACATCTCGAGTACATGCGCCAACCTCAAGTCTAAGGATATAGCATACACATTGTATATGAAACCAACTGATGACAAGAAGATTACAACGTTCTCGCAGTGTCTCAAGGTGGGTCAATCAACTCCATGTTCTATAACATGTGTCCATATTATTAGTTTGATATCTCTATATCTATGACCTATTAAATATGATTATCAACCAATACATATACTAGTCTATTCATATGTGTCCTTATATGTTTATCGACTAGGATTCACTTTAGAATAATCGTCACAAAGTTATATATAGAGTTTCACAGACAAGTCACATTCTTGCTAATAAATAATAATGACAATATTCAAGTAACAAAATAATTAATCATGAACATAAGAAAATATAATTATATCTACGATTGCCTCTAGGGTATATCTCCAACACTGCACATATCTGGTAAATATACAGTAAGTATGATAAACATGCTCAGCAAGAATATTAATTAGATTCATAATAACCAGTAACAACAATTAATTTTCTCACTTACATAGAATATCTAAAAATAATAATGTTAACAGGTTAGTACAATTACTAAATCTTAATAAGATATACTCTGCAAAGGTATATAAATAACCTCACAATCTCCATCTAAGACATTTACTCTCAACTGCTTTGAACCTTTCATCTGAGAATCATGCCACAGAATATCCTACTTGTGTGAAATCTTCCCATCTTATACTAATACCAGTGTAACCGCATATTATTATTTCATGTATCGATCGTCTCAGGCTGACTACACCTTCACTTACCATGATCATGACGGTGATATTTTACTTTCATTTATGAAAACAGTGGTTCTTGGAAGGCAGAAGACCTTGGGAATGGCTAGCGTTGTGTGGACAAAGTACAACCAACGGTCCGCTCGAACCATAAATCCTATAATTTGAATGGTGTTGTTTAGAAACGTAAAATTTATATGTAGATTTAACGAGATCTTTCTTGTATATTATACTTTTATTTATTCTTTCTTGACCATATGCATTTATTTATTACCATGTCTTTTATATATTTTTTAATTTTATTGTAACTTTAATACTTATGTAAAGTTAAAATACATTTTATATTTTTAAAAGAGTGAGTACTATTTAGCTGAGAGTGCCAGGTGCTCGGAGGGGGAGAAAGCTCTGGGGTGTAATAGTTAGGGGTGAAAACGGAAACGGAATTTCACCGTTCTGGAGAAAAACGGAAACGGAAGTCTTTTTTCGGAAACGGAAACGGAAAACATCGGTACGGAAACGGAAACGGAAAATTTTTGTCGGAAACGGAAACGAAAACGGGAGAGCCATTTCTGCCGGAAACGGAAACGGAATCGGAAATTCCGTGAAACCGGAAATTCCGTCGGAAACTTGGCCTACTTGGCCCAAAAAGGAGAATGGAGAATTTACATTTATTTTCGAATTAAAATAATTTCAGAAATACAAATGGTTTTATAGAAAATATCAAATAGAGTTAAAAAATTTCGAAGAAAATCTCAAAAATACTTTGGAACATCTTGAACCTAAGAAAATTATTTCTAGCATAATTGTGGCTTCATTTTTCATTAATAAATTAATTATATAAATCTAAAAAAATAGCAAAATGGCATTTATAAACTCCAGAAAATCCAGGATAAATCTCAGAAAATCATAAATGAACATTAAACAAAAATATGCAAATTTTAGGGCATTAAATCTTTATAGTTGGAGGAGCAAGAGGATGTCGATGATAATGATATGTAGCAGGACATGATAGTCTGATCTAAGGGACAAATAGCGAGCCTTCAACTGACAAATTTGAGAAAAAACTTTCTAGTGATAGCGGTAAAAATAACATTGTTCTTGTATCAGCCTTTGAGGTGAAATGAGTTACATTATTTTTGCGGTCATGTATATTGTAATCATGTACTATGTTCTTGTGAAATTTTCTACTTTCGTTTCCGTATCCGCTCCGTTCCGCATCCGTTTTCGTCATTATTCGTTTTCGTATCTGTTTCCGGGGTTTTCGATTTCGTTTCCGTTACCGGTAAAAGATGTGGAAACGGAAATGAAACGATCGTTTACCGACCGTTTCCGTTCTGTTTTCATCCTAGTAATCGTGGATGAAGGCCGTCGGATTTTTAGTTTTACGAGACGACCCTATCCGTTTTCCCGGCCAGTCTCATCCGTTCAAAACTCATCGTTTACCAGCAAGAGACGGATCAATTATGGCCTTACTGATAAATCTAAGGTGCTTCTTGACTCCAGAGATGCTACTGTCTATATATTTGGCATTTTAAAGATAAAATTTAAAATAACTTCTATAATAATAATATTTTAAGGTTGTCTGTACGTATGAGATCCTATAATCTTTTTATTATGACATAAAAAGTGTTTTTATGGATAATAGTTCATATATTAATATTTGTACTATCTATATGATCGTCTCTTTACGAAGAGACAGCTACACACTCTCTCTCATGTGGACAAAAAAATCTTATATAGCAAAGCTTATAGATAGCTAAAGTAACACTATTGCGCATGCTCTTAATAGACCATACGATAATTGTTAGCCTTCGTTAATGTCATAGGATGGTGCCAACTGTCGTTCAACTAAAAGAAAATATGTAGGTATAAAATATTTAGAATATTTGCCTTAATATATTATATGATTTTTTCTAGAATATTATTACAATATTCTATGACTCATGTCTACCATACCAGCAATTACTCAAAAATCAATGAGACAACACGATGCCCTAGAAGACCATTATTGGGTTAATGTGTACGAACCTAATTGGAAGAAGGCCAAGGACGCAAGACACGCAAAATCAAAAGGAAGGCACCGATGGATCCTTTCATATATGGTCTACGACAATAAGTATGATTTTTTTTTTCATTTCCAAAAGGTGCACATGTACCGTAGCAGTAGTTTCCGTTAATAGTTAGTCCATGTCGTCGCACTATATCTCTTTCATCATTTTTTGTGTCATGTAATGTCTACGATGTCATGCTATGTATTCTAATATTTTTATGTCATGTTACGTACCCTAGTATTTGTACGTATATTTCCTCTAGTCGTTTTGTACAACATGCTATGTTATCTTCTTCCATACGAGCCATTAAACATTACTTCTTTGAATTTTTTCCTTATTAATTTATCTCTGCCTTGTAATTTTCTATTTTCTACTTAAAGACGAAAAGAAGAGAGTCAAATACATCATCAGTTCATTCATTAAGTTGCCATTTGTGAAACACCGACAGGGAGGTAGATTTGTCTTTTTTTTTAAATAAGTATCAGAAGCTAAAAAAAACTGAAATGAAACAAGCCAAATATATTAAAACTTTCATTATCTGTAAGTGCTATCATTTTTATTGACCGATATACGGCAAATATTCCTTGAAAATTATTGGTAAGTGTTTCGTATGTTTGTCGTTTTGTTAATTTTGCGCGTCGTCGTCACTAGCTTTCTTATTTCTCTCCAAACCTTTTTTCATGTCATTCATTAGTGGTTACAATCAAAATTCGATTATAAAATTAACACTCGAGTTAGTGAAAAAAATATTTCACCTCATATTTTTCGTTGTTGTCATTTTATCTAAAAATTTCGTTGGCTACTCTATTTAAAAAGGAATTAAAAAACATACAGCGGCAGGGCATAATGCCGCGCAGCCCTGCCTTGGCATTAGCCGATTGTAGTGTCACCTTGCCATGGTAGGAAATTGCCGCGCCTCCCCTCCACTACTTTTTGTTGCCTAGCCGCTTGTTCACTGCATTATACCATTTAGCGCAACCCATCCGGTGCATGTGTGGACTTTTTGCAAGTACGTAGGCAGAGAGGCTATTTTTCGTTTTTTATTTAAAGAAAAATCATATGCACACATCTATCACTATTTGGATTGGCGACAGAGAGTTTGACCGTTTAGCAATAAGCTCTCCGTCGTCGTTTCAAATGACTATAGAAACTGTTGCCATTTCAAATGGTGATATAGAGATATTTCTGCAATTTTTTTAAAACAGTATATTATTTTTGTAATTTTTATTTTTTAAATATTATTAAGAAAAATCACATGCCGTCGGAGTCGTTTTCCTCGAAAAAGAAGGTCACGCGTTTTCCTTCCCCGTAGAAGTTTCCACGTATGTATGCTCTTTCTCTGGAAGAAGAGTTATTAACTTATTACGCGTTTCCCTGTCCGCGTGTGTTGACTCTGGGCTCATGTAGGCGCGTTCTGGTTTCTATATAAAGGCGCGTTTCTCGTTTCTTATATAAAAGGCAGCTAGCTCACTCACTCCTCAGTAGACGGTCAGCTACTGATTAAGCTCTTGCTGCTTCCTCAGCTTCCTCATGGAGTTGCGCGTGCCGATCGATGACAGTACTCCGGCAAAAGCCAATGCCGAAATGACCGACGCCGCCGCATGTGAGCGGTCAGGCCAGGGTGGCTGGGCCGTCCCGGTCGTCTCGATGCTCGGCGTGACGCTTGTCTCCGCGCAGGCGGCGTACCGGGCGCCGTCGGACCTGGTCTTCGTGCTCTTCGCGTACGTGGCGCTTGCGCTCCTCTTCTTGTGCCTCAGAAGGTACGAGCAGCTGGCGCTGGAGCCTTCGTCCGATCAGGACGGCCGGGAGCGGCGGCGGCTCAAGGTGGGCGTGTGGGTGCTCTCGACGGCGCTCAGCATGGCCTTCGCGTGGCGCATCGCGGCGGTCATGCCGCCGGCGATGAAGGCGGCCGTCTGGGGGATGACCTCCGTGGTGGCGATCGCTGGGTTCTACGTACTATTCGTCTGGAAGGCTGGCAGTGCAGGCTACTCCGAGCTGGGTACTACTGGCCAGGTGATGGCGACGTCGCTCAAGCCCGACCACATCGTATGAAAATCTGCTCGTTTGGGGAATTTTGCAAAACTTCACGTAATTAAAACGCTTCAATTCTTGCGTGGACCGGAAAAAACTACCACATTTCAAAAGGCAGCTTAGACATGTTTGTTTCAGACACTACTACAGAACTGGGCATCTCAACCGGTTCGAGGAACCGGTTGTGATACCCGACGGGGTATCACTCGCGGTTGCTTGTGCATGCCCGATCCGCAGTAGTGAGAGCTACAAGCATATATAGCAAGCAGAAGCAAGCACAAGTGTGATGCTATGATACAAGTATGTTTGACTAGCTGCTAAGTTGAGTTTTCTGTATCCTCTCAAAAAATAGTTGATTTTTCAGTAATTAGCTAGCCAGGACAGTATGCGGGCATCGGAGTAAATATCTTTTAACTTCTGGCAATGCAGAAAGCGTGAGGTGAACCAACGCATGCAAAACATACACATTTTCTTTGTAGTTTGAACTTAAATTTATTTTGTTCCTACTAACCTAGTGTGGAGCAGTGTTCTCTCTTAGCTACATTAGGTTGAGGAGTTTCCTGGTAACTGGTACCATCTCTATCTCTCTGTCTCTGTGTGTGTGTGATTCATTTCTCCAGATAATATGCTGCTAAAATGTGGTTACAAGCTAGCTGTGATTAGATGGCAATTTTCTAGAAATCGATGGTTGTCTCTTGGGTTTGGTGTGTTATTGCCCTGTGAGTTGCGTAGTATTCTACAAGCTATAGCCCTTGCTGCTTGATTACTTTTCCTCCAATATTTCAAGTTCCTGAAATACCTTCGTTTCTTCACATTTCAGAGATCGATCTGCAATCTTCGGTGACGTGCACATCAACTTTTTCGAGCATGACGGCGCCATTGCCGAGTACTGTTAAAAATGAAGGGAACATCAACATTGATCCATTTGGAGTCCACGGTGACCAATACTACATGAACGTTAGGAACGAAGCGCAGTGCCGCAAGCTTCTGATCAAGGGTCAGCGCGCTACTGGCAGCGCCGAGCCAGCTCCTCCTTCAGCGGTGAGTCACAATAATCACTTTATTGTTTCTGTCAAACCATGTCGATTAGGAGTTGTAGGTGGATATACACTAATATACCAATCAGAGGGGTGAATGATTACGCGGAAGTTAAAATCAATTTTTTTAGTGATTCTCAAAACACATCTAAACAAATTATGAAAAATTGCTTCGGTTTCCACGAAAACAGATTGATATACGTTCACTAAAACAGTAATTTCTGAAGATCCCACTGTTGGATCGACTTAAAATTTTGACTGTTAAAACTAGATTCAATTTTAAAACTAACCCAATAAGAATCAGCTCAATCGAATCTACGGATATAGAGTTATGACCTTTGCAAGTTGACTGTACCAAATAATGACGAAAATTAATCAAACCTAATTACGAGATTAATCAGGATCTACGAGGAATTAACTAATCTAACTTTTCAGATCAATCACTTGATACCCTAGAAAGGTTTTGAATAGGTCAAATCAAAATTATCATGGTGAAACAATGAATCAATCTAAGAAAATAAAACAGGCATGCAAACGAAAAACGAAAAAGAAGAATGAGATTATCAACACATCAACTTGCAAATCTTGATCTTTATTGCAGAGATGTGTTCACAAGATGCTTCCAAAGCATCCTCAAATAATCTCTAAAAAATTCCTTAATTTTTCTTCTTTTCTTTCCTCCTTGCTTCCTTGCGTGAAACACTGTAGCATACTGTAGCACCAAATCACTGTAGCCCCACGAGCACCGTACGACCCAATGTAGCGCCCGATCGACTGTAGCACCGAGAATTGCTTGTATTCTACGCCGTCACATGGACCTCCTTTTCTAAAAGAGCATGGGAGATCTATTCATGTTGATAATGAGTATTTGACTGTATTTGAGTTAGAATCTAATTTATTTTTAGCAATTGGATAATTATTGTATATTATTTTGGACATTGCTATGTGATGGGTTTTCTTGTTTTTTATGGTTGCAGGACGACAGTGCTAGGTCATGGTGAGACGGAGGATGACCGGGACTAGGCGAGGTGCGCCGAAGGTCCGGACGGTCGGGGATCACCTGAGACAGAGTCGTTACAAGTCTAGAAGACAAGAGAACAGCTGAGATGCTAACTTGGAGCTGCTTGAATCAAGGAGAGCCATTGGATTGCGGTTTAGAAGATAGATTAGCGGTCAAGTTAGGCTGAGTGAATCTTAACTCTTGATGAGTTTCTTGAGGGGCAAGTAGAACTTATCAAAGGGTGGAGGATGAATCAATCTCAATCCTTGAAGAGGTTACAATGTGCTTCTTTGAGCTTTGCCCACCTTGTTGTGAGGCTTTGTAAACCTTCCTACAAAGAAATAAAATTTTAGTTCTTTACTTTTCTGAATTTAATTTTAGCATTTACATTATATCTTAAATTCAGTATTTAAATTCCGCACTTTAAATTCTGCAATTTAAATTCTTGCAATTTACATTCCCGCAAGTTGGATTTGCCTCCCCTTCTTCTACTTGCTTTTAAATTTTGCAATTTAATTTCTTACAATTTACATTCTCGCAAGTTGGATTTGACTCCCCTCCTACTTGCTTGTGCTTCTTGTGTCGAGAATGTATAATTGATGGATGAATCTTCTTTAAATCATATCCTCATCATCTAGGCAATTCTTTGCAAGAACTCAATCTCTTTGCTTAATATTTGAGAATTTTTTGTAGATTGCCTTTGAGGTTTTTGTTTATTGTGTTCTTGCTTGCTGTAACAAGTGGGAGAATATCCAAGATCATTTTGATCATCACAACCCCACGAGCAAGTTCAAGACCAAGATTTTTTCTGTTTTGCTCCTTTGCATTTAAGTGTTTCAAGTAAGGTTTTGGTTGGATCCATTGAGTAGGAGAAAATTTTAATTGTGATCATTCACCCCCCTCTGATCACCACTTAGGTCCTTCATTTTCTCTGTTTTGCACTTCTCTAAACCCTAACTTCTTATCTCTAATTAAATACATGCATGCATATTCACCTGACCCAATTATACATGACCTAATACACGCATATAGCCCAAAATTCACACATGCACGCGTACGGCACACCTGCCGCTCTCGTGTGACTCACTCACCTCCACGTGCACTGTTCTCTAGTCCGAACGTCTCGCATGACATTCTTGACCACTAAAACCTCTGTTCCTCCCTGAACTTGGTCTCGAACCCCACTTCCTCTATGAACTTAGTTCCGGTCTCGTCACCAACTACGTTCGCTCTCAAGTAACACCTGCACATAAACAAACACGAAACCGTGTACGAGCACAAGTCTACGACTTGACTAAAGATCAGTTCATGCAATCACTCACACGAGCGCATTGCATTAAGCAAAACCATTACCATGCTATCACAAGCATATCAAGTAATCATCTAAAACAGCACATGCACAAGCACTACACATGCCATGAGGACAACCACTTTGCAATGCCAATTTCATCAGTAGACTAATTTTTCAGCACATGATTTCACATGAGTCGTTTTAACACATTGTTTTGCATGTCGTGTATCTGCTATATATCAAGCTAAACATGACAATGCTATCCAGTACTATTGTCTTTTTTCCACAAAAATATATAAAGGCCAGCCGAAATATTGTCCATAGGAAAAATTAATGGTTGACATACTTCTCTGCAGAAACACTGGTTAATTCTGTAATCGGTTCAACAAAAAGAAAGATCTAATTCTAGAGCTGTAATTATTTAAGTAATGGCTTTAGTTGAGTTTGTGCCAATTCCTGGAAGTACAATTTGTAACCTAGTCCTTCAGTGACAAAAGCCAAAATAAATCTACCCCATAGCGAAAGATGTTGCATATTTAAGAGTTCTAAATGTTTTTTGCAAACAATGGTACATTTAGCCCTTCAAGTACCGCGATAGAAATTATGATAGCACAATGTAGTATTTTGAAATAGATAATATGCCAATTGCAACAAAGGATAGAAGACAGTTCTACAATAAGACAGCCCTAAACCTTCGACTGTATTTGTCCCAGTGATGGCTTTAATTTGTTGAGTCCTGCCAAATTTCTTTTTAATAAAATCATTCGGTGGCATAAGGCCAAAATCAATTCTACAGCAACCATCAAAGATACTACTGCAAAGCTTTCAGAGTTCCAAAATTTTTGCAAATAATGGTACACTTCATTCCTTGATACTAACATGCATGAAAGGAATTATAATAGGACACTGTAGTATTTCAGAAACAGTGCAGTGTCCTTCAGTTCACAGTTTCAGTTTCTTCTCTGTTGTTTCCGTCAGGATACTACCTATATTATATTCTGAAGGTTTCCGGTCCGCTCAGCGTGGCCACCTCGATTTCGAGCCAATGTGGTCGCTCAGTGCAGTCACATCGATTTCGGACCGATGTGGTCGCTCGCTGTTGCGCCACGTCGCCCGTTTGTGCCGCCCTTTATACGGCTTAAGTATTTTGTCTAGCCCGTTTGGCTGCTAACGCGCCATAGCGCGGTGGAACGGCTTCTCCGTGCAAAGGCGAGGGTGCGGCTTCGAGTCCCGGCTGCGCGCGCCTGCGTCGATCGGGCGATTTTTACCGCGTGACGTGTGGCAAGGCCACATGTTGCGGCGTGCGTAGGGCCGTGTTGTTTTGCGGAAAGACCTCTGGAAATTTCAGAAATTACGTGTAGATCCCTTTTTTGCGAAAAGCTGAGTAACAAAACCGGAATTCGCCCTTTTTTTAAAAGCCCCCAATCTTTTAAAAACATTCGTGCAAATCCCTTTCTTTGGAAAAGGCCCCCCAAAATTTTTAAATTACGTACAAAACACCAAGAATATCCGAAATTGGCCTTTTTTTTTTAGGCTCCCCAAAAATTTTAAAATTACGTAAAAGACCCCCCAAAAATCCAGAATTGGCCTTTTTTTTGGAAAAGGCCCCCCCAAAATTTTAAAAATTACATATAGATCCATTTTCCCTGAGAAGTCCAAAAAAGGGGAAAGACACCCGAAAATTTAGGAAATTGCATATAGACCCCTTTTTCCCGAAAAGAAGCCCAAAAAAATCCAGATTTCAGAAGTTTGTTTTGTAAAAAACCCCCAAAATTTTTTAAAATTGCAGAAAGACTGTCCGAAATTATTCTATTAATGCGTGGGCGTGTTGCGGCTAGTGTGGCGTGCGCCGCGCCCTCGCATCTAGTTCAGTACAAACCAACTCCCCTAACCTGTAATTCTGTAGTGCAAGTAGTTGATGAAGAAAGGCACATGGAAAATATAAGAAAATTACGCAATTACGAAACTACTGGACATTTATAACATGTAATATACATCACATTTCTTGTTACGGCAATGTTTGGAGAACCTAAAGAACTGTGCGGAGAAACAGATCTTAATTGATTCTGTCGATGTGCTAACTGCAGAAATTCCATGTTTGGTACCTTCATCTATTTTGTATGCCAATGATTTTTTTATCACGTACTGCATTGACTAAAGAAACTTTTGCTCAGTTATACTTGAGTGCTCAAGAAACAATTTTCGAGAAGCCTTAAGATTATCATCGGCATCTGAAGCCATTATATTTGAATTATCATATTAATAGCAAGCTAATATCAAGGATGCTGGTTGATGAAGGCGCAATAGTCAATCTGATGCTCTATACTACATGCAAAATGTGGGGTAAGTATGACGAAGATTTTATTAAAACTAATATGGTTTTAAACAACTTCACAAGTGACTCTACAGAGGCAAAGGGTGTCGTAGTGACACAGCTTATAGTTGGCAATAAAACTTTGCCAACCGTCTTTTTTTTGGTCGGCACTAAAGGGAATTATAGCGTTCTGTTATGACAAGATTGGATTCATGTCAACTGCTGCATCCCGTCGATCATGCATCAAATGCTCGTTCAATAGAATGGGGATGAAGCCGAATTGGTCCAAGCCGACACATCGACTCACATTGTATGGCTAGTTCAGACACGAATTGGTAACATGATGAGTCTGGATGTACATCGAGTAAAGTCTTAGATGATTGTGATTTTATCTACATCAATAAAACCGGACTCATCCTGATCAACGTCAGGCCGAGCCCTTTTGATCGGACAGGCGAAATTTTACGTCGATAGAGTCCAAATCAACAATAAAGGCTTCACAGGATAAAATACAAAGCTGTCGGCAAACAATAGATAACTGACGAATACTTATAACAGGGGTACCCCAACGGCCCGAAGTGACGAGCCGGCGGCCTCAAGCACAGCTCAAGCCCAACAGGCCGCTCCCAGCCCGCTACCGACCAAAGCACCTGCAAGGCCACACAAGACATCCCTTCCCGATCGATCGAGGGAAGTGTCTCCGACCAAGCAGGGCTCCCGACCCCCGCCGCGGGACGGGACCCCCCGGCTCCGACCAAGCAGGGCTCCCGACCCCCTTGGCGGGATGGGATCCCCCGACTCCGATCAAACCAAGGTGACATCCGCCAAGGGCCGCGTGTCGAAGCCCCCACCAGCCTACAGCCACGTACCCCACGAACGGGGTCAATCGAAATGACTATACAAGGGCAGGTGGCCTCTTCCCAAGAGGGTTTAATGACTGCCGGAGTCATGCTCCCAGTCCCATCAGCCGGTCACATACAGTATGAAGACACGCTCTCTCCCGAGGCAACACCCATGTCATGCGCAGCAACGTCAACACTCGTAAGGTTCGCAGAGGGCAGGTACGCCGTTTCCCGGGGAAATACCTAACCGCCCTGGCCAACTAGACTACCGACCCAGCATGGGCAAGACGGGCGGTGATCGGTCAGTGAACGAAGGACCAAGCTCCTAGTGTAGGTCACCTCGCCCTCTCCCAACTCTCGATGTAACTGCCCCTTCCTTCCGTATAAAGGAGGCGGGAACCCCGTAGGAGGATCGAACCCATCTCACTAAGCCATTAGCACTCTCGCTTGTAAACTTTGTGCGATCATCATCAAGGGAATACAACGCCACCACACGAATCGGAGTAGGACCTTCGCCCGAACCAAGTATACATGTTGGACTTCGAGTCTAACCATTCGTGGAGTGGAACGCGCGCCCTTAGACTTACAAATTTACTTGCGGTGCTCAACGCCGGCGGTTGGCGCGCGGTAGGGGCTTCGCGTCTTTGTCACCATCTCGGATTCCGCTTGCCTCCTCGATGGCATCTTCCACCGCGACGGCATGATCTGGCTGGGAGTCGATCCGCCGGCTCCCTCAACTTTGCCGTCACCTCGGCGGAGGGCTTACGCTCATCCCCGCCGCCACCGGAGGCCAGGCGCCCCAAAGCTCGGGCGCTATCTCCGGCGACTTCGCTAAGCTCCGACTTGGGGCGCCCCTACAAGCCCCAAGCCGGAGCCTTGGGAGCGCTCCGCCACGCCCTGGCGAAGCTCCGTGGGCCTGTGCAAGTGACCGTGTCACCTCCCGCAGCTCACAACTTGTAGCGATGGTGGCTACATGCGGCCTCTATCCACGAGCATTTGGAAGACTCTTCCACCACGACTCCAGCCCGACACGGAGTACTGCGGCGCAGCGGCACTCGCGAGTGCAACATGGCGCACGGTCGATTAACCATAACCCCGCGCCACGGGGCCCCATCCGGCGCACTAAGGCGCAGGAGGAGGAATACCAGTGTGGCGTCTTGAACGCGCTCAAGCTCGCACGAACTCCAATGACGCCAAGAGTGGATAAGCGGCGGTCGAGCTCGACCGGCTCGAGCTAACTCGAGCGAGATGAGCCCGAGACCAGCAGTGCAAAGGCGACGCAGCGGACTGCGCGATAGGTACACCACAAGTGGCGAGAAGAATGACGGCCCTCGGTTCTTCCCCATGCAAGCCAAAAGCGTGGCGCGGCTGCGATCTCGCCGAGGCCTTCGGGCCGCCGACCGGAGGCCAAAGCCACGCACGAACCTCCGGGCTGGTGGAGCGTCTTGTCGGGAAGCGCGCAAGCTCGAGGAGCGGTTCAAGGGTTTCGAGCTCCACCACACGCTACAGACGCCTTCTAACGGTGAGGCCGATTACCTAGCCAATCTTGCCTCCAGCAGAGGGCCGTCCACACCCGGGATCTTCGTCTGCGACCTCCTGCAACCTTCCATCCAGCTGGACTCGGTGGCCGAGCGGTCTCCCGATTCACCTAGCACGGTCACCCCGACCGCCGCGCGGTCGGCGCGAGACTTGGTCGGGTCGAACCGCAGTGTGCTAGCAGCTGAATCCGACTGGAGGAAGCTCTTCATCAACCGTTTGACGGACGGGTCGCTCCCCCCTGACCCGACCGAGGCCCGGCGCCTCGCTCGGCGGGCAAAATCTTTCGTCTGGTCAGCCCAGACCTTTACAAGAGGAGTCCTCCGGTCCTCCAGAGGTGCGCTCGCCGACCAAGGGAAGCGGTGCCGCTCGATATCCATGGCGGGTCTGCGCCACCATGTCGCACCCGATCCTCGTAGGAAAGGCCTTTCGACAAGGTTTTTATTGGCCGACCGCCGTGTCCGACGCCGAGCAGATCGTGCGCACCTGCGAAGGGTGCCAGTTCTTTGCCCGGCAGATACATCCGCCACCAGAGCCTTGCACGATCCCCATCACATGGCCGTTTGCGTTTGGGGACTCGATCCGGTGGGCCCTTCAAGAAAGCGCCGGGCTTTACTCATCTCCTAGTCGCGGTGGATAAATTCACCAAGTGGATAGAGGCTGCCGGTCGTGAGCGCCACGTCGGCACAAGCGGCCATCTTCTTCCGCGACATCGTTTTTGGTTCGAGTCCCAAACTCTATCATCACCGACAACGAACGCAGTTCACAGGAAGGAGTTCCTCGACTGCGACGACTTCAACATACGTGTCGATTGGGCGCCGTGGCCCATCCGCGGACTAACGGCCGGTCGAAGCGTGCGAACGGCATGATCCTTCAGGACTCAAGCCACGGATCTTGATCGGCTCAAGCACCGGCGGGCGGTGGGTGGCCGAGCGCCTCCGTCCTCGGAGCTGCGGACCACGCCCACCCGAGCGGCCGGGTTTACACCGTTCTTCATGGTGTTCGGCGCTCAAGCCGTCTTGCCAACAGACCTGGAGTATGGCGCTCCAAGACTACAAGCCTTCGATGAGGCTCGGGGGCTCGCCTCGCAACAAGACGCCATCGACCAGCTCGACGAGGCGCATGAAGTGGCCATCCTGCGATCGGCCAAGTATCAACAAGCTCTACGGCGTTACCACAGCCGCCAGGTTCGAGGGCGACCCTTCGGCCGGGCGACCTAGTCTGCTGGCGGGTCCAAACCAAAGACAAGCACAAGCTATCGCCACAGGAAGGCCCTTCACCGTCGTAGAGGTTCTCCGACCTGGCACCTTTCGACTCAAGGACGCCGACGGTCGCATCCTTCCGAACGCTTGGAACATAGAAAAGTTAAGGCGATTCTATCCCTAAACTCTTTTCTTTTTCCTGGTATGGTCTTTACCTTTACCCTTCCGAGCACCTGGTCGCCATGCGACGCTCGGGGGCTGCCCCTTGGCACCCCCGTTCAGGCTGCTTCTAGTCGGCGCTTATGCGGGTCGGTGACCCGACCGATCACAAGGTCCATCCCGAGTGATAACCCTCTCGACCCAAGCGTTACATACTTACCTCGCCCGCGGCTATGGTTGCTAAGTAGCACCGCGGAAGAAGGAAGTGCCCGAGTGGAGTGACCTTTTGGTCAGTTGGGAACACTCCTCCCCCGCGCAAACTCGGCTAACTCACGCGCTCGTGCGGGTCGGTGACCCGACTGGTCACGAGGTCCTCCCCGAGCGGTAATCCTCTCGACCCGAGTGCTATGGCTACGCGCCGCGGCTATGGTTCGCACTTCGCGGAAGAGGAAATGCCCAAGTGGGCGATCTTTTGTCGATCAGAACACTCCTATCCTCACAAGTGCGTATAATCGCTTTGTGTAACCAAGATTCCTATCCTCTTAGCCCTCCGAAGCAACCCGACCCACGCATAAGTGACCCTTGCGGTCCTTAAGGCTATGGCCGGTCAAACGTTCACCAAAAACACAAAAGGGGGCAAGAGGCGTACTGGAACTTGTTAACCTTAAGATTGTTTACAAGCATAATAGTCTTTACAATCAAAAAGGAGGATAAATCTAACTACTTTATTCTTCCTCAAGGGCGACCTGCGGCGAGACGTGGCTGGCAATCTCCCGAGCGTGCGGTTCGACCAAGAGCTCGAACCTGTCGATCTCGTCGGCGGTCCGGTTCCCGGCGACGCCGCTGCTCACCACCGCGAGGTCAATTCCATCGTAGTGCGAGATGGTGTTGACCAGCGCCGAGGAAGCTCCAAGCGCCGCGCCAACAATCACCGCCCTCTCGACGCGCTCTGGCACTCGGACTAGCGAGGGCGCCAGAGTGCTCGGGCCCGCCACTGCTCTAAGGACCCGGACGCAGACGTCCTGGCCAGCTTTGTGAAGGGCCTCCAGTTCTGTGGCCAGCTCGGCCCGACCATCTTCGGCAACCTTCAGCGCCGCCAGAGCCGCGTCCCGCACCGTGACCGCCTTGTCACGGGCCTGCAGGGCGTCCTTCCGCTCCTCAACGGCGAGGCCCAAGTTCTTCTGCACCTCTGCAGATGGCAACGGCGCCAGATGATCACGACTTACGAATAGCGCCCACAGAATCAAATAAGAAGTTGAGACCCTTACCGGCCGCAGAGTTCGCCAGGTTGCCGACTTCTTGCCTGACCGCCTCGTAGGAGGTCCTCAAGGAGGTCAGGTCCTTCCGAGCGGCCTCCCGCTCGGAGCGGACTCGGTCGGCGTCCTTCCGAGCCTGGTCTCGCTCGGTCCGCAGACGGGTTGCCTGCGCTTGCGCTGCCCCCTCTGCGGTGGCGGCGGCGTCCCTGGCGCTGGTGGCCTCTGCCAGGGAGGACTCGAGCTCCGCCACCTTCGTCCTCAGGGACTTGGCCCCCAGGCGCTCGTCGAAGAGAGCCTTAGTGGCCCCCTCCAGCTCTTGGCAGACCTTCGCCGCCTCCGACCGCCTCACGTTCAGCGCCTCTTGAGCTAAGCGCAGCTCAAGGCGCAGCCGGTTGCACTCTTCCACGGCAGCCGCCCGCTGGCTGTCCGAGCGCCGTAGGAGCTCGGCTTTGCCCTCCGAGCGAGCCCGCAGATGCTGCAAGATGCGGACTATCCGTTAGTCTCACGGCGAGTGCGTCAGAATTTTACAAGTTGGGTTTTTTCGTCAACTTACCAAGCTGATCGGCCGGACTCCCCCGGCCATCGCGTCCAGCGCTCGGCTGGAAGATTCTAGAGCACTCCGGCCACAACATCCTTGCAAAAGAGGCGACGGAAAGGCGAGGAGAAGAGAAGGCTGAGTTTTCTTTTTCTTGGCTCTTTGTTGTTCTTTTTTGTCTTAGGGACGGGAGGCGGGGAAGGCAAGCAAGCGTGACTACTCAAAGCGCCCCATCAACGTATTTATAGAAGACGAGCAGGCGCCGACCGAACAGGCACCCCCTCGAGCGAAGCGTCGCGTCCACCCTCGTCTGTCACGCCAGCCTGGTAACTCCCGGTTTCCAATTCCACTCAGTATTTAATCCTGACGAAACGGCAGGGCCATAAAGACGCCGTCCCCGAGCAGTGCGTCCTGTAACCTCTTGGTCTCCGCCTTGAGGCCAGGACGATTGCTCTGGGGCACGTGCGAGAGGCCCACTTGGCCGCTGCGGCCAAGCGGCAAAGCTCGTGGCTTGCGCGGGGCCCGACTAAAAGTCGTGGTTCAAAAGGCCTACCCACCAGATGGGCATAAGGCGCCCAGTGAAACTTGAGCGAGGGCAAGTATGAGGTGAGCCCACGGTGGGCCCTCGGTTAGGTCGGCCGACGACCCACCACCTCTACTCGCGCCCGAGACCATACTTCACACTCTCCCGGAGCTCATCGATGAGCGACGATAGCTGTGCCACAGGTGGCGGACGACCCAGGGCCCATACGGGATTGAGTAAAGAAAGGTTTCTTATGGGTCGCCCCACAACAGGGCCAGGACACTTTACTCTAGGATCGTCCGCTCGGAAGGGTCCCCCTTGGGCGGGACCTCCCAGGACCCACTCGGACTACCTGTTATAAGCTCCACGAGCACGGCGTTCAAACCAACGCGGGTAAACGCGCGTCGCTCACCCCCTCCAGGTCCCACACCTACGGATGGGGTATACGTGTGGGATAGACGGCGGCCACTCCTCTCGCAGCTACCCTCGCCAAACGAGGACTCGGGATGGATGCCCCACGTTCAGCTACGACGTAAAACGAGCCCCCGTCCAGCTACGACGTAAAACGAGCCTCCGTCCAGCTACGACGTTAAACGAGCACTCGGACAACCGAACCTCGCGCAGAGGCCTCGCGGTCGTCCCTGCCGACCAAGACACCGTCCAGCTACGACGTTAAACGAGCACTCGGACACCCGAACCTCGCGCACTGCCGACCAAGGCACGGTCCAGCTACGACGTTAAACGAGCACTCGGACACCCGAACCTTGTGCAGAGGCATCGCGGTCGTCCCTGCCGACCAAGGCAACGTCTAGCTACGACGTTAAACGAGCACTCGGACACCCGAACCTCGCGCAGAGGCGTCGCGGTCGTCCCTGCCGACCAAGGCACCGTCCAGCTACGACGTTAAACGAGCACTCGGTAACCCGAACCTCGCGCAGAGGCTTCGCGGTCGTCTCTGCCGACCAAGGCACCGTCCAGCTACAACGTTAAACGAGCAATCGAACACCCAAACCTCGCGCAGAGGCATCGCGGTCGTCCCTGCCGACCAAGGCACCGCCCACCACGACGTTAAGCGAGCACTCGGACACCCGAACCTCGCGCAGAGGCATCGCGGTCGTCTCGCCGACCAAGGCACCGCCCGGCACGACGTTAAGCGAGCACTCGGACACCGAACCTCGCGCAGAGGCATCGCGGTCGCCCCCGCCGACCAAGGCACCGCCGGCTACGACGTTAAGCGAGCACTCGGACACGAACCTCGCGAGAGGCATCGCGGTCGTCCCCGCCGACCAAGGCACCGCCCACCACGACGTTAAACGAGCACTCGGACACGAACCTCGCGCGAGGCGTCGCGGTCGTCCTCGCCGACCAAGGCACCGCCCGGCCACGACGTTAAGCGACCACTCGAACACCGAACCTCGCGCAGAGGCATCGCGGTCGTCCCCGCCGACCAAGGCACCATCCGGCCACGACGTTAAACGAGCACTCGGACACCGAACCTCGCGAGAGGCCTCGCGATCGTCCCTCGCCGACCAAGGCACCGCCCGATTACGACGTTAAGCGAAGCACTCGGACAATCGAACCTCGCGCAGAGGCATCGCGATCGTCCTCGCCGACCAAGGCACCGCCCGGCCACGACGTTAAACGAGCACTCGGACACCGAACCTCGCGCAGAGGCCTCGCGGTCGTCCTCGCCGACCAAGGCACCGCCCGGCCACGACGTTAAGCGAGCACTCGGACACCGAACCTCGCGCGAGAGGCCTCACGGTCGTCCTGCCGACCAAGGCACCGTCCAGCTACGACGTTAAACGAGCACTCGGACACCCGAACCTCGCGCACTGCCGACCAAGGCACGGTCCAGCTACGACGTTAAATGAGCACTTGGACACCCGAACCTCGCGCAGAGGCATCGCGGTCGTCCCTGCCGACCAAGGCACCGTCCAGCCTCGACGTTAAACGAGCACTCGGACACCGAACCTCACGCAGAGGCGTCGCGTCCCCTGCCGACCAAGGCACCGTCCGGCTCGACGTTAAGCGAGCACTCGGACACCGAACCTCGCGCGAGGCGCGCGCGTCGTTCTCGCCGACCAAGGCACCGTCCGGCCACGACGTTAAGCGAGCACTCGGACACCGAACCTCGCTGAGGCGTCGCGGTCGTCCCGCCGACCAAGGCACCGTCCGGCTACCAGGCGGCCGCGTCGGATGCGTCGGGTACACTGGCGTAAATCGTTTGACCTAATCGGTCGGACCGACCACTCGGGCCCACCACCACTCATCAAGCTCAACCCCAACCGAATCGCCAAAATCGCTCGGGGTTCAGGGCTCTTGGCGAATACTTGCGAGGTACCCCAACGGCCCGAAGTGACGAGCCGCGGCCTCAAGCACTGACTCAAGTCCAACAGCCGCTCCCGGCCGCCATGACCAAAGCACTGCAAGGCCACACAAGACATCCCTTCCCGACCGATCGAGGGAAGTGTCTCCGACCAAGCAGGGCTCCCGACCCCCTTGGCGGGACGGGATCCCCCGACTCCGATCAAACCAAGGTAACATCCGCCAAGGGTCGCGTGTCGAAGCCCCCACCAGCCTACAGCCACATACCCCACGAACGGGGTCAATCGAAATGACTATACAAGGGCAGGTGGCCCCTTCCCAAGAGGGTTTAATGATATCGAAGTCATGCTCCCGATCCATCGGCCGACCACATACAATACGAAGACACGCTCTCCCGAGGCAACACCCATGTCATGCGCGACAACGCCAACACTCGTAAGGTTCGCAGAGGCGTCGCGCGTTTCTCGGGAAATACCTAACCGCCAGCCAACTAGACTACCGACCCAGCATGGGCAAGGCGGGCGGTGATCGGTCACAGAACGAAGGACCAAGCTCCTAGTGTAGGTCACCTTGTCCTCTCCCAACTCTCGATGTAACTGCCCCTTCCTTAGTATAAAGGAGGCAGGAACCCCCGTAGGAGGGGGATCGAACCCATCTCACTAAGCCATTAGCACTCTCGCTTGTAAACTTTGTGCAGTCATCTGTACTGAAGGGAATACAACGCCACCACACGAACTGGAGTAGGGACCTTTGGCCCGAACCAGTATACATCTTGGACTTCTGAGTCTAACCATTCAGGGAGTGGAACGCGCGGCCCCTTAGACTTACAAATTTACTTGCCGGTGCTCGAAACGCAGACAATAACTATAAGGCAATTGAAGCCTTTTTGGAAGTCGAGAAATTATGCCAGGGATTCATGCGGACCGATTTGCTAGATAAAGTCAACATAGACGATAGTGATAGAAAAAGATCAATTTTATTAGTTTAAAATTAGCAATAGATTATAGAAAAGTTGATCAAGCTGTTAAAAAATTATAAAAATCATTTTGCTTGGGAATATTATTAGATGCCTAGTTTAAATCGACAGCTAGTTGAACATCGGCTATCTATAAAATCGGATTATCTGTTGTTTAAGTAGTCTTCTAGACGATTTAATTCGGCCATGTGTTATATGATAAAAGAATAGATTGAGCGATTGTTAGAGGCTAAGTTTAATTTGGTACCTCATCAGACTCTCTGTAGAGATCGTCGTCGCTGATGCCGTTCTAATCCGCTATGAAGCATATGCCGGTGAAGTCATCGCCGCCCTTAGTCTTCTCTTGTGGATCATCCTCTCCATCATCGCTCCAAGTCTCGGCGTCGAAGAAGGAGATGTCATCATGTGCGGCGAGGACGCGATAAAAGAGTTTCTTATTCTAGGAGAAGTTGTGGTACTTCTTCTCTCGCCTCGCGCAGGATCCCGAGCTAGAGTCTTCTTATTGCGATTCTTGTCGGTGTAGTCATTTTTCCCTGAAACACCGTGGTCGTTCTTTTCCTTTTCTAGCTTAGGTCAGTTTGCCTAAATGTGGTTGGGGTCACCACACTCGAAGTAAGTGATCGTTCCTCCTCTCTTCCTTTCTCTCACCCTCTTGTATGTATGTGTTAATACCAAGATTTGGCCAGTACAACCGATTTGGAAGGTAGAGTTCAAATCTGGACAATTCTAGTATGGAAATTAAAGTTACAAAATTTAGAAGTATATTACCGATTTGGAGGGGTAACTCAAATTTGGATATTTAGCCGATGTTGGTAAAAATAAGGATTTTTATCTCTGAGAAGATAGAGGCCGATCTGAGATCATGGTTGGCTATGCATCGGAGAAGGATATGATTGGTCTATGCACTATAAAAGCAACCTGAGGGGAGCCGAGGAAAATATACAACAATCAATCAGAAGGTTGCATATACTTTTTTATCTACTCTTCCTGTCGACTAGGAGTAGCTTTGTAATTGGAATCTCCCTTTGTACTTCATTGTTGATCAATAAAGATTGTTAATCTTCTTTGATTAGGCCAATTACCCCTAGGTTTGGTTTCTCTAATCTTGTTGCGCATCGTCTTTTGGTAGAATCTAACATTATCAAATCATCCAACTAGCTATAATAAGTCGTTTAGATTTATCGTTACTTACAGTTTAGTCGGCTCAGGAAGCTATTTAGATCTCTTGTCGATTATCATATCGAATAGGCTTTAGGATTTATTTCGATCTATCTTGCCGATTGCAGAATCAAATCGGCTGGCATGCCTCGGACCAAAACTAAACCCAATGTTTGCGTGTGTTTGAGCTGATCAATCCATCATCATATTTTTCGACACCAACAGTATGGGAGAACTTTCTGGTTAGAGGTGTAAGCTCATTTTCTGAAAAACTCTCCAGACGCTCATTGCTAATCTCACAAAGAAACGAGAGGAAAACACCAAAGGAAATCTCAGAAGTGTTGCGATCGATGATGAATGCCAATGACTGTGACTTCGTCTTGCGAGAGACGACGTCAATCTCATGAGTCTTGAGTCGAGAATAAAGCCTATCAAGAGTCAGAGTTAACAAATCTGTGATTTTCTTGATGGAGGTCACTTTTATTTCTCAAACACGGAGGTCGAGTGAGAAAATACAAGCATTCTTCGAGTTAGTATGTGGTACCAACAGCTTGAATATCACTCAAAATCTTGGTGAAATGACCAAAACACTTGTCTAAGAACTCTCCAGCGTGCTGCTCAAACTTGTTGTAATCACGATTGAACTAGTCTTGCCTCATCATCTTGATCTGAGTGCTTCCCTTATAGTAAGCATCAAGGGTCACCTAGATTTGGTGGGCAAATCGCAGATAAGAGATCCTATCATACTCACTACGGCTAAGGTCTTGTATAAGGATGTTTCTTGTTTTAGCATTCGCCTCAACATCAATCATATTTCCAGCATTGACATTCTCATCGACAGGAACCTCATATAAGAGCTTAACCTTCTGTTATATCATGAAGCCCTGGGCAGGGATATATAATTCCATCTTGGATTTCCAAAAGAGATATAGGAGGCTTGATGGAATACTTGTTCGTTGCTGTGGCTCTTCAGACCGGTCAAGATTTTGAAAGTGTAAAATCGGGCTATGATTCAAATTGAAGGACCGAAACAGCAACTAGAGGGGGTGAATAGGAGCTAAATAAAATTCCTCCCTCAAAATTCAAACCTCTTATTTGGCTAAAAGAACTGATCTAATGAACTGGTCAGATAAATAGTAAACCTAGCAGCTGGGTGGATGAACAGTAAAATAGCACTTGTCAAGGTGAATAGTTCTATGAACAGTAAACATAGAACTGATATGGTGTACAGTACTCGACGAATAGTACTACTCCTGATTGGATGAATAGTACAACGACCAATAAAACCATCGTTGGTCAAGGGTGAACAATAACCTTGATGAATAGTACTCACGACAAAAAACATCGCTAGCCGGTTGAACAGTGATCGGGTGAATAATGCTAAGATGAATAGTGAAATCAGCACGTCTCAAAACTAAAAATCGATGTAACTTTTGATCGGCTGATTCAAAACTCGTGAAACTTTGTTGCGCCTTCTTATAGATGTCAGTAACCTATTCTAATCTTCAATCGCAAGGATTGTCGTCAAAGTTCTAACATTTTTCCAATTTAAGGAAGGTTGCATCACAACCGGGAAAAAAACCAAAAACTTTACCCTAAACTTGCTCGTGGGGATTTGATGATAAATATGATCCTAGATAGTCTTTCACATATCACAGCAGGCAAGTACAACAAGGGACCAACTCTCAAACGAGTAAGAACACGATCTACCAAAAATATTTCTTTTCTCAAGCAAAAAGATCAGTTTCTTGGAAGCACGTAGAAGAGGGAGTTACAGCTTGCCTGATGAACAAGAGAGAAATAAATCACAGAGAGATCAAAACTCAAGAGAGAAGGGTAACCAAATGAGTATGAATTTGTGCACGAAAACAATTTTTATTTATTTATGAGATGAATGGTTCCAAAATCTCATAACCAGGTGAGAAAAGCTCAAGAGAGCATAAGGGAACCAAAAAATCTTCTCACAAACTCTAAAACCTTTTACACAACCCTTGAGGAGAGGTATCCCTCTACCTCTCTATTTATAGTTTAACCTGAGCAATCTCTACCTTTCGATGACTTCCTTCTCCCATAACGAAGTTATCAAGGACTGGGATTAACTCACTCATACATGGGCTAACCCGAAACCCAACAACATAATGGGTTTTGACACATCTCAAAACACACTAACTTAACTACTACTGTACTCGTAAATCTGTGATCCAACGATCCTCTTTCGCTTGAGTAGGGCTTAAGTTAGCATCTCCACCATTCACTTGTTTTCTCGGCTTGCAGCTACTCCTCGGCCTCAGTCATATTCGGCTCGACCTTGATCGTCTGGACCTCAGCTCTCTTAGCCTAGTCCCGGTCTCTTCCGCCTTACCATGACCTAACTCTGAAGTCTTGCAACCATCATCGCAAGCAAACACATTATATAGCAATGTCCAACAACATATGTAATCAAATTAATACATAGCCAAAATGATACACAATTAATCTCGATTAGTTTACAACATGTCCTGACCAGTTTATAACTTGTCCAAACCAATTAACAACTTATCACAACCAGTCCCGATCACTTAAAGCCAAAGCAATTGGAGGCTAAGACAAGTCAAGGCCCGACCACTGGTCCTAGATAGCTCATATCAACTCAAATTGCTTAAAATCAATTCAAATCAAACTCAAACTTGAACATCACAAGCTCAAAATACTCAATTACTTATCATAATTATGGGTAGATCTTTACATGGTCTTTCAGTAACATCTCTTGTTTGCAATGAAATCAACCCTCTCTTTCTCTTAAAAAAAGAAGAGAAAAGAAAACAGTATGGCAGTCGCCGTCGTGCTACTCAGCCTGTCCGATCGGGTGCCTTGGACTGCCGTAATCAGTCAGCAACCCAGCAAGTCCATTCTCAGCAGAAAATTAATTACACGCGCCGATTTGAAGAAATTTTTGCGTGGCCATCCAATACAGACTTAGAGGAGGAAGAAGAATTCTTGGCAGTCAGCAGCTGGCTGGCTAGCTGGATCTCTATAAAGAACCTCATATGCAGACACACATTAGCTGACACATGTAGTAAGCTGCTGTATAAGCAGAGGCAGAGTGAATCAATCAGTGTTTAGCTAGCTAGTAGCTGGTCGACATGGATGAACTACCCGACGTCGTCTTCGTCGGTGCGGTCGCCATTCCGGTCGCGTCGTTCGCCGCCGGGATCGCGCTCAAGGTTGCGCGCCCGGCGCACCGCGTCGGGACGTTGGAAGTGGCGTTCCTCGTCCTCGCCTGCGCGGCCATCGCCCTTCTGCTCGGCCGCCGGTGTCAGCGCGCCGGCGGTGCTAGTGATGATGGTGGGGTGCGGCGCCGCGGAGTACCCAACAGTCCGGATGTATTTTGTACACGATTTTCTGCTTCCTGGCTGGACTTCTTGGTTACGAGTACGGGCTTCTGGTTGCTTGCAAAGTCGCAGCGTACTACTTCTCGTAGCCTTTAGGAATTAGAAGCCGAGACAACCTCACTAGTAAGATGTGTTCAGCTTGCGTTCCATGCTTCTATTAGGATGCCATCGTAGTCGAACAACACTTGAATCATGCACACGCCGTGTCATGCACGCTTTGCCTGTAAATTTCTCTTCTTTTTTTCCTTGTCTCTTCTATTAATGGATGTACTACCTTATGTTTTACTTATTGTTTTGGATTCTAATACAAACTTTTGACCATCATTTTTTTAACTATATATTATAAAAAAATATAAAATAATATATATGTAACGATGTTGAAGTACTTTCGATAACAATCTACTTATATAATTTTCTTGGGACAAATCTAAATATTTTTATGGATATTAATAGTCAAACTTTTAAAATATTAACTACATGCATTCTAAAATAATATCTATTTGACATCGGAGCGAACACAGTAGTTCTAACATGTAAACTCTCACATGGGTCATTCACGGAAGTTGGATATATATAATCTAGTCAAAAGTTATTATAATTTTGTTGAAGTATAAGTGAATTGCTCATCTTTTTTTAAAAGCTTAAGTTTTTAGAAGAAGCTGCTGGTGCATGCAACTCAATATGGTATCGAGGCAAGAAGTCTCGAATTCAAGATCCGGTTGATGCAATTAAAAATAATAATTGCAGCCCACTTTTATTCTACGTTCTAGGCACGAGAGAGCCGTGAGGAGGAGTGTTGAAGTATAAATAAATTGTCCACCTTTCCTCATCAGCTTAAGGGTGAACAGGCTAATGCATGCAACTCAATAAATTCAACTACAGTCTTTAATCCTGTAAAACTATCTATATTATTGCTGTCGCGAAGAAATTTCCCAACAGACAGCACCACACCCCAATGAATGATGTACCTTGGCAATGTACAAAGGTTTGTGCCGGACGATTACTAAGCAAATCGACAAAAATCGGATGAGTGTAACAAAAAATAGATCAAGACGTCGATGATGAGGCACAAGCTTCCACAGCCACAGGCGGCGTAGGAATCTTGGTGCGGTGGCCGCTATTGGCGTTGCTTGCAGCCATGATGGTTGCCGTTGGCGTCAGAGCCAGCAAGGATTTGCAATTAGCTGGGGAGAGTTTCCCTAAGCTAGGCCTATTAGGGGTGTCGCGGCAAGGTGACACGTATCCCAATCCTTCAAGATATGGAGAGATATGCTGCAAAATAAATAATATAGAGTGCGATTCCTACTTCTCTTTGGAGTAAACTAGAAGGATTATATAAATCCAAAGGGTGGCTATAGAGAACCCAAGCTAAGAAGAATGAAGCAAGGAAATAAGCACAAGCCAACTCATCGAAAGTTGCGGCACACCAGCGGATTAAAGGCTTGGTTATTCTTTAGCACTATATTCTTGTATATGGCGAGGATCCAAGGGCCATAAAAGGATCGAGTGGGCTGTGGGAAAGCTAGCGATAATCCTTTGTATTCTTTTGAGGTTATGCTTAAAGGATTTGCAACCGGCTTTGCTAAATCTTTCGCTCTCATCGTGATTACTTCAATGCTATTATTTTGATTCTATCTACGAGATCCATCTACTTTGTTTTTGATACTATGCACAATCGTGTCATATCCCATAGACTTTGATTCAATCCGGATATTGCTGCGAATATGGATGAGTATTAAAGTATAACAAGTGGTAACAGAGCCAAGATCAGATCAATCTGATTTTTGAGAATGTCGGTAAATCATCTTGTGGCACAAAATCAATATCAATGTCTACGATGTGGAATAAAGTAGAGAATTTGAACAACGGAGGAAATTTCATCATAGGAAATGTGTGATGAAGGATGCCCTTATCCTGCTGGGGCTAATCAATGCTCTTTAACATGGCAAACTGGATAAGATGTCCGAAGAAGACTAGAAGGTGATGGATCGGAAAATTGTTAGTAGAAATCGTCTACATCTTTTTGATGAGGTAGAGTACTTGGTAATCAATGAGAATTTGCTGAAGAACTTATGGAATGAATTAGAAGAATTGTATATAGTGAAACCGCTAACAAACTGATGGGTGTTGAAGCGGCAATTGTACTAGATGTACATGGAGGAAGGCACATGGTTTGTTGACCATCTCAATGTCCTCAAGAAACTTATTACTCAACTGATTAATGTGCTTAAGACCCATTACAGTTTATGAGACATGGATGTCTAGTTAGTCACATATTGTTTATTTTAGTCATATAAAAAAGGCACAGGGCTCTCATTGTACACGTATATGGATCTGGTAGACACCCATCAATAAAATATCTTAGGGCCGTTTGGATAATAAGAAACGATGGGTGGGAATGGGATTGAGATGAGGTGGAATAAATTTAGTCTTTGAATCGACGGATTGAAAGATAGATTCATCTTACCTCATATCCTAATCCCATCTCCACCTCTCATAACCTATTATCCAAACAGCCCGTAATATTTTTCAGGCCAAATAGAGAATTTCATTAATCATGAGTAGGGTTACAAACTTACAATCCACCATCAAGCTAGATAAAAGGAAATCAGGTGTACAATCAAGCCACGACCACGCCTGACATCTAGAAGAAGCTAGCAAATTTAGCGCATGCGTGTGCTGCTCCATTAGCATCTCGATGAAAAATCAATCAACATTGAACAATAATTAGAAATATCCAAAAGGCAGTTTTAGTCCATGCTATTTCGTACCTTAAAAAATCAACATATTTAATCTTAAAAAATCTACAAATTTTAGCGTTACTTAACAGTAGATAGCCTCCAATTGAGTTATCGGTTTTACAATGGTAATTATGGGAATACCAAACCATGATATATAGGGCTATTGGATTATCTCCTCTCATGTTATTTTAAAATGTCATACGTGCGTTTTGCTATCATACAAATTGTATTTGCTAGAATTATAAATTCAACAACAAGTAGACTTTTGTAACACGGACCAATTGTTGTTGCGGGAATTTTTAGCTTCCCAGAGCGAAATTTGCTAGATGGATTTATTCATATGGTATACATTTACATTAAGAAACTACTCTTTCTTCTAAGTTTATATGACGTATTTTCTCATAGCACATTGGTCAGGAGATATTGAAAATTACTAGACTACTCTCACTTAATTATTATCTCTAAGCACTATATTCAATACATACATGCAGATAATATTAAATAAATATAGATATTTATTAGGAGGTATAAAGATAATAGTAGACTAATTTGTATTGGAACATAAATACAGCTTATATTTATGAATAAAAATATTGAAAAATATGTCATATAAACTTTTACAACGGGGGTACTATAGAGATTAACCGCGCAATTGTGCGAGCAACTTGCTAGTTACGTAGAAATCGTTGCCGGTTCTTCTTGATCAACGTTGACGGAAATAGAGTCGAGCCGGTGTTGATGCACGGAAGGTTGCAACAGAAGATTCTAAAAGAGGCTCATATGTCCAAGCAATGCCGCTACTTCTCTTTCCTTTCCCGTTTGATTAACAAGTCAGCATGTTCGTTATCATGCCACGAAACTTGGTTCTATCAACCGTTCGATCGGTTATCTTGAACCGTTGGACGGCTGTAATGAGTAGAAGAATAATTAACCCGAATTGCCCCGTGCGACTCGCCAGTCGCCACTAGTCGATGGAAACGAACTGGATAGATATAAATTGCGCACTTGTGCACAAAATTGACCGGAAATTGTTATCCTAGTGCATCTCCATATCCCTGTAAGTTATCATCTGGTCGGTATGTCCGGTCTCCGGGGTAGAAAATTACACGCACCAGCAAATCGACGTCGCGGACCAGGCAAAACTACGACGCGTACGTGAATGGGAAAGATGAATGTAGACGGAGATTGGTCGTCGACTCGTCGTGGCGTGTTCAAATCTTAGCACGCTGTCACAGCGGCGAATCTACAGTGTACAACAGGGGCGAATCTACAGGGTATGCCGGATAGGCCGCGGCATACCCTGTAGATTTGGCCCAACTCATACATGATTCTCGTCGTAATCTGTCACAGTAATCTTGTAGGATTTATAACTTTTGATCCATAGGTCTGATCGTGCTAATTCTTTTTTAGTTAGATGCGTATTGGAATCTAGTTTATTCTGTTCAAATTTCAGGTAAATCCAACGGTTGGATCTCTGAGAATTCGTGATTTACCGAACACATCTACTCTGTTTTGTTGAATACGAAGCAATTATTTGAGTCTGAATTGGGGTGAATTTTTTGTAGATCAAAAATTTGATTTTAGCTTCCGTGCAATCATTCACCCCCCTCTGATTGCTAGTTTAGTATATTTCGATCCTACACATATACTTTATTCGATTTCTACTATAGCTGATATGGTTATATCTTTATTTATTGCTTATCTTAGTTAGTATTTTAACCACCCAATGGACGTATTTTATTTGCAAGGTTTTTAAATTATGAAGAGGAACGGAGACATTGCATCTCTTTTTCGGAAACATGCAGCAAAGAAGGCGGTTCTTCTTTGCTTCACCTCCTCTCCGTCACTGGCGCAACATTGAGTGAGATATTTTCTTCAAAGTGGAAGGAGATGATATAATCAAGAGTTTTATGGCTATTAGAAGGCGTAGACCGAATAAGAAGAAGTAAGTGATAGAAAAAGATCAATTTTATTAGTTTAAAATTAGCAATAGATTATAGAAAAGTTGATCAAGCTGTTAAAAAATTATAAAAATCATTTTGCTTGGGAATATTATGAGATGCCTAGTTTAAATCGACAGCTAGTTGAACATCGGCTATCTATAAAATCGGATTATCTGTTGTTTAAGTAGTCTTCTAGACGATTTAATTCGGCCATGTGTTATATGATAAAAGAATAGATTGAGCGATTGTTAGAGGCTAAGTTTAATTTGGTACCTCATCAGACTCTCTGTAGAGATCGTCGTCGCTGATGCCGTTCTAATCCGCTATGAAGCATATGCCGGTGAAGTCATCGCCGCCCTTAGTCTTCTCTTGTGGATCATCCTCTCCATCATCGCTCCAAGTCTCGGCGTCGAAGAAGGAGATGTCATCATGTGCGGCGAGGACGCGATAAAAGAGTTTCTTATTCTAGGAGAAGTTGTGGTACTTCTTCTCTCGCCTCGCGCAGGATCCTGAGCTAGAGTCTTCTTATTGCGATTCTTGTCGGTGTAGTCATTTTTCCCTGAAACACCGTGGTCGTTCTTTTCCTTTTCTAGCTTAGGTCAGTTTGCCTAAATGTGGTTGGGGTCACCACACTCGAAGTAAGTGATCGTTCCTCCTCTCTTCCTTTCTCTCACCCTCTTGTATGTATGTGTTAATACCAAGATTTGGCCAGTACAACCGATTTGGAAGGTAGAGTTCAAATCTGGACAATTCTGGTATGGAAATTAAAGTTACAAAATTTAGAAGTATATTACCGATTTGGAGGGGTAACTCAAATTTGGATATTTAGCCGATGTTGGTAAAAATAAGGATTTTTATCTACAGAAGATAGAGGCCGATACAGATCATGGTTGGCTATGCATCGGAGAAGGATATGATTGGTCTATGCACTATAAAAGCAACCTGAGGGGAGCCGAGGAAAATATACAACAATCAATCAGAAGGTTGCATATACTTTTTTATCTACTCTTCCTGTCGACTAGGAGTAGCTTTGTAATTGGAATCTCCCTTTGTACTTCATTGTTGATCAATAAAGATTGTTAATCTTCTTTGATTAGGCCAATTACCCCTAGGTTTGGTTTTCTCTAATCTTGTTGCGCATCGTCTTTTTCGGTAGAATCTAACATTATCAAATCATCCAACTAGCTATAATAAGCTGTTTAGATTTATCGTTACTTACAGTTTAGTCGGCTCAGGAAGCTATTTAGATCTCTTGTCGATTATCATATCGAATAGGCTTTAGGATTTATTTCGATCTATCTTGCCGATTGCAGAATCAAATCGGCTGGCATGCCTCGGACCAAAACTAAACCCAATGTTTGCGTGTGTTTGAGCTGATCAATCCATCATCATATTTTTCGACACCAACAGTATGGGAGAACTTTCTGGTTAGAGGTGTAAGCTCATTTTCTGAAAAACTCTCCAGACGCTCATTGCTAATCTCACAAAGAAACGAGAGGAAAACACCAAAGGAAATCTCAGAAGTGTTGCGATCGATGATGAATGCCAATGACTGTGACTTCGTCTTGCGAGAGCGACGTCAATCTCATGAGTCTTGAGTCGAGAATAAAGCCTATCAAGAGTCGAGTTAACAAATCGTGATTTTCTTGATGGAGGTCACTTTTATTTCTCAAACACGGAGGTCGAGTGAGAAAATACAAGCATTCTTCGAGTTAGTATGTGGTACCAACAGCTTGAATATCACTCAAAATCTTGGTGAAATGACCAAAACACTTGTCTAAGAACTCTCCAGCGTGCTGCTCAAACTTGTTGTAATCACGATTGAACTAGTCTTGCCTCATCATCTTGATCTGAGTGCTTCCCTTATAGTAAGCATCAAGGGTCACCTAGATTTGGTGGGCAAATCGCAGATAAGAGATCCTATCATACTCACTACGGCTAAGGTCTTGTATAAGGATGTTTCTTGTTTTAGCATTCGCCTCAACATCAATCATATTTCCAGCATTGACATTCTCATCGACAGGAACCTCATATAAGAGCTTAACCTTCTGTTATATCATGAAGCCCTGGGCAGGGATATATAATTCCATCTTGGATTTCCAAAAGAGATATAGGAGGCTTGATGGAATACTTGTTCGTTGCTGTGGCTCTTCAGACCGGTCAAGATTTTGAAAGTGTAAAATCGGGCTATGATTCAAATTGAAGGACCGAAACAGCAACTAGAGGGGGTGAATAGGAGCTAAATAAAATTCCTCCCTCAAAATTCAAACCTCTTATTTGGCTAAAAGAACTGATCTAATGAACTGGTCAGATAAATAGTAAACCTAGCAGCTGGGTGGATGAACAGTAAAATAGCACTTGTCAAGGTGAATAGTTCTATGAACAGTAAACATAGAACTGATATGGTGTACAGTACTCGACGAATAGTACTACTCCTGATTGGATGAATAGTACCGACGACCAGTAAAACCATCGTTGGTCAAGGGTGAACAATAACCTTGATGAATAGTACTCACGACAAAAAACATCGCTAGCCGGTTGAACAGTGATCGGGTGAATAATGCTAAGATGAATAGTGAAATCAGCACGTCTCAAAACTAAAAATCGATGTAACTTTTGATCGGCTGATTCAAAACTCGTGAAACTTTGTTGCGCCTTCTTATAGATGTCAGTAACCTATTCTAATCTTCAATCGCAAGGATTGTCGTCAAAGTTCTAACATTTTTCCAATTTAAGGAAGGTTGCATCACAACCGGGAAAAAAACCAAAAACTTTACCCTAAACTTGCTCGTGGGGATTTGATGATAAATATGATCCTAGATAGTCTTTCACATATCACAGCAGGCAAGTACAACAAGGGACCAACTCTCAAACGAGTAAGAACACGATCTACCAAAAATATTTCTTTTCTCAAGCAAAAAGATCAGTTTCTTGGAAGCACGTAGAAGAGGGAGTTACAGCTTGCCTGATGAACAAGAGAGAAATAAATCACAGAGAGATCAAAACTCAAGAGAGAAGGGTAACCAAATGAGTATGAATTTGTGCACGAAAACAATTTTTATTTATTTATGAGATGAATGGTTCCAAAATCTCATAACCAGGTGAGAAAAGCTCAAGAGAGCATAAGGGAACCAAAAAATCTTCTCACAAACTCTAAAACCTTTTACACAACCCTTGAGGAGAGGTATCCCTCTACCTCTCTATTTATAGTTTAACCTGAGCAATCTCTACCTTTCGATGACTTCCTTCTCCCATAACGAAGTTATCAAGGACTGGGATTAACTCACTCATACATGGGCTAACCCGAAACCCAACAACATAATGGGTTTTGACACATCTCAAAACACACTAACTTAACTACTACTGTACTCGTAAATCTGTGATCCAACGATCCTCTTTCGCTTGAGTAGGGCTTAAGTTAGCATCTCCACCATTCACTTGTTTTCTCGGCTTGCAGCTACTCCTCGGCCTCGGTCATATTCGCTCGACCTTGATCGTCGGACCTCAGCTCTCTTAGCCTAGTCCCGGTCTCTTCCGCCTTACCATGACCTAACTCTGAAGTCTTGCAACCATCATCGCAAGCAAACACATTATATAGCAATGTCCAACAACATATGTAATCAAATTAATACATAGCCAAAATGATACACAATTAATCTCGATTAGTTTACAACATGTCCTGACCAGTTTATAACTTGTCCAAACCAATTAACAACTTATCACAACCAGTCCCGATCACTTAAAGCCAAAGCAATTGGAGGCTAAGACAAGTCAAGGCCCGACCACTGGTCCTAGATAGCTCATATCAACTCAAATTGCTTAAAATCAATTCAAATCAAACTCAAACTTGAACATCACAAGCTCAAAAATACTCAATTACTTATCATAATTATGGGTAGATCTTTACATGGTCTTTCAGTAACATCTCTTGTTTGCAATGAAATCAACCCCTCTCTTTCTCTTAAAAAAAAAGAAGAGAAAAGAAAACAGTATGGCAGTCGCCGTCGTGCTACTCAGCCTGTCCGATCGGGTGCCTTGGACTGCCGTAATCAGTCAGCAACCCAGCAAGTCCGTTCTCAGCAGAAAATTAATTACACGCGCCGATTTGAAGAAATTTTTGCGTGGCCATCCAATACAGACTTAGAGGAGGAAGAAGAATTCTTGGCAGTCAGCAGCTGGCTGGCTAGCTGGATCTCTATAAAAGAACCTCATATGCAGACACACATTAGCTGACACATGTAGTAAGCTGCTGTATAAGCAGAGGCAGAGTGAATCAATCAGTGTTTAGCTAGCTAGTAGCTGGTCGACATGGATGAACTACCCGACGTCGTCTTCGTCGGTGCGGTCGCCATTCCGGTCGCGTCGTTCGCCGCCGGGATCGCGCTCAAGGTTGCGCGCCCGGCGCACCGCGTCGGGACGTTGGAAGTGGCGTTCCTCGTCCTCGCCTGCGCGGCCATCGCCCTTCTGCTCGGCCGCCGGTGTCAGCGCGCCGGCGGTGCTAGTGATGATGGTGGGGTGCGGCGCCGCGGGAGTACCCAACAGTCCGGATGTATTTTGTACACGATTTTCTGCTTCCTGGCTGGACTTCTTGGTTACGAGTACGGGCTTCTGGTTGCTTGCAAAGTCGCAGCGTACTACTTCTCGTAGCCTTTAGGAATTAGAAGCCGAGACAACCTCACTAGTAAGATGTGTTCAGCTTGCGTTCCATGCTTCTATTAGGATGCCATCGTAGTCGAACAACACTTGAATCATGCACACGCCGTGTCATGCACGCTTTGCCTGTAAATTTCTCTTCTTTTTTTCCTTGTCTCTTCTATTAATGGATGTACTACCTTATGTTTTACTTATTGTTTTGGATTCTAATACAAACTTTTGACCATCATTTTTTTAACTATATATTATAAAAAAATATAAAATAATATATATGTAACGATGTTGAAGTACTTTCGATAACAATCTACTTATATAATTTTCTTGGGACAAATCTAAATATTTTTATGGATATTAATAGTCAAACTTTTAAAATATTAACTACATGCATTCTAAAATAATATCTATTTGACATCGGAGCGAACACAGTAGTTCTAACATGTAAACTCTCACATGGGTCATTCACGGAAGTTGGATATATATAATCTAGTCAAAAGTTATTATAATTTTGTTGAAGTATAAGTGAATTGCTCATCTTTTTTTAAAAGCTTAAGTTTTTAGAAGAACTGGCTGGTGCATGCAACTCAATATGGTATCAGAGGCAAGAAGTCTCGAATTCAAGATCCGGTTGATGCAATTAAAAATAATAATTGCAGCCCACTTTTATTCTACGTTCTAGGCCTGAGAGAGCCGTGAGGAGGAGTGTTGAAGTATAAATAAATTGTCCACCTTTCCTCATCAGCTTAAGGGTGAACAGGCTAATGCATGCAACTCAATAAATTCAACTACAGTCTTTAATCCTGTAAAACTATCTATATTATTGCTGTCGCGAAGAAATTTCCCAACAGACAGCACCACACCCCAATGAATGATGTACCTTGGCAATGTACAAAGGTTTGTGCCGGACGATTACTAAGCAAATCGACAAAAATCGGATGAGTGTAACAAAAAATAGATCAAGACGTCGATGATGAGGCACAAGCTTCCACAGCCACAGGCGGCGTAGGAATCTTGGTGCGGTGGCCGCTATTGGCGTTGCTTGCAGCCATGATGGTTGCCGTTGGCGTCAGAGCCAGCAAGGATTTGCAATTAGCTGGGGAGAGTTTCCCTAAGCTAGGCCTATTAGGGGTGTCGCGGCAAGGTGACACGTATCCCAATCCTTCAAGATATGGAGAGATATGCTGCAAAATAAATAATATAGAGTGCGATTCCTACTTCTCTTTGGAGTAAACTAGAAGGATTATATAAATCCAAAGGGTGGCTATAGAGAACCCAAGCTAAGAAGAATGAAGCAAGGAAATAAGCACAAGCCAACTCATCGAAAGTTGCGGCACACCAGTGGATTAAAGGCTTGGTTATTCTTTAGCACTATATTCTTGTATATGGCGAGGATCCAAGGGCCATAAAAGGATCGAGTGGGCTGTGGGAAAGCTAGCGATAATCCTTTGTATTCTTTTGAGGTTATGCTTAAAGGATTTGCAACCGGCTTTGCTAAATCTTTCGCTCTCATCGTGATTACTTCAATGCTATTATTTTGATTCTATCTACGAGATCCATCTACTTTGTTTTTGATACTATGCACAATCGTGTCATATCCCATAGACTTTGATTCAATCCGGATATTGCTGCGAATATGGATGAGTATTAAAGTATAACAAGTGGTATGAGCCAAGATCGATCAATCGATTTTTGAGAATGTCGGTAAATCATCTTGTGGCACAAAATCAATATCAATGTCTACGATGTGGAATAAAGTAGAGAATTTGAACAACGGAGGAAATTTCATCATAGGAAATGTGTGATGAAGGATGCCCTTATCCTGCTGGGGCTAATCAATGCTCTTTAACATGGCAAACTGGATAAGATGTCCGAAGAAGACTAGAAGGTGATGGATCGGAAAATTGTTAGTAGAAATCGTCTACATCTTTTTGATGAGGTAGAGTACTTGGTAATCAATGAGAATTTGCTGAAGAACTTATGGAATGAATTAGAAGAATTGTATATAGTGAAACCGCTAACAAACTGATGGGTGTTGAAGCGGCAATTGTACTAGATGTACATGGAGGAAGGCACATGGTTTGTTGACCATCTCAATGTCCTCAAGAAACTTATTACTCAACTGATTAATGTGCTTAAGACCCATTACAGTTTATGAGACATGGATGTCTAGTTAGTCACATATTGTTTATTTTAGTCATATAAAAAAGGCACAGGGCTCTCATTGTACACGTATATGGATCTGGTAGACACCCATCAATAAAATATCTTAGGGCCGTTTGGATAATAAGAAACGATGGGTGGGAATGGGATTGAGATGAGGTGGAATAAATTTAGTCTTTGAATCGACGGATTGAAAGATAGATTCATCTTACCTCATATCCTAATCCCATCTCCACCTCTCATAACCTATTATCCAAACAGCCCGTAATATTTTTCAGGCCAAATAGAGAATTTCATTAATCATGAGTAGGGTTACAAACTTACAATCCACCATCAAGCTAGATAAAAGGAAATCAGGTGTACAATCAAGCCACGACCACGCCTGACATCTAGAAGAAGCTAGCAAATTTAGCGCATGCGTGTGCTGCTCCATTAGCATCTCGATGAAAAATCAATCAACATTGAACAATAATTAGAAATATCCAAAAGGCAGTTTTAGTCCATGCTATTTCGTACCTTAAAAAATCAACATATTTAATCTTAAAAAATCTACAAATTTTAGCGTTACTTAACAGTAGATAGCCTCCAATTGAGTTATCGGTTTTACAATGGTAATTATGGGAATACCAAACCATGATATATAGGGCTATTGGATTATCTCCTCTCATGTTATTTTAAAAATGTCATACGTGCGTTTTTGCTATCATACAAATTGTATTTGCTAGAATTATAAATTCAACAACAAGTAGACTTTTGTAACACGGACCAATTGTTGTTGCGGGAATTTTTAGCTTCCCAGAGCGAAATTTGCTAGATGGATTTATTCATATGGTATACATTTACATTAAGAAACTACTCTTTCTTCTAAGTTTATATGACGTATTTTCTCATAGCACATTGGTCAGGAGATATTGAAAATTACTAGACTACTCTCACTTAATTATTATCTCTAAGCACTATATTCAATACATACATGCAGATAATATTAAATAAATATAGATATTTATTAGGAGGTATAAAGATAATAGTAGACTAATTTGTATTGGAACATAAATACAGCTTATATTTATGAATAAAAATATTGAAAAATATGTCATATAAACTTTTACAACGGGGGTACTATAGAGATTAACCGCGCAATTGTGCGAGCAACTTGCTAGTTACGTAGAAATCGTTGCCGGTTCTTCTTGATCAACGTTGACGGAAATAGAGTCGAGCCGGTGTTGATGCACGGAAGGTTGCAACAGAAGATTCTAAAAGAGGCTCATATGTCCAAGCAATGCCGCTACTTCTCTTTCCTTTCCCGTTTGATTAACAAGTCAGCATGTTCGTTATCATGCCACGAAACTTGGTTCTATCAACCGTTCGATCGGTTATCTTGAACCGTTGGACGGCTGTAATGAGTAGAAGAATAATTAACCCGAATTGCCCCGTGCGACTCGCCAGTCGCCACTAGTCGATGGAAACGAACTGGATAGATATAAATTGCGCACTTGTGCACAAAATTGACCGGAAATTGTTATCCTAGTGCATCTCCATATCCCTGTAAGTTATCATCTGGTCGGTATGTCCGGTCTCCGGGGTAGAAAATTACACGCACCAGCAAATCGACGTCGCGGACCAGGCAAAACTACGACGCGTACGTGAATGGGAAAGATGAATGTAGACGGAGATTGGTCGTCGACTCGTCGTGGCGTGTTCAAATCTTAGCACGCTGTCACAGCGGCGAATCTACAGTGTACAACAGGGGCGAATCTACAGGGTATGCCGGATGGGCCGCGGCATACCCTGTAGATTTGGCCCAACTCATACATGATTCTCGTCGTAATCTGTCACAGTAATTTTGTAGGATTTATAACTTTTGATCCATAGGTCTGATCGTGCTAATTCTTTTTTAGTTAGATGCGTATTGGAATCTAGTTTATTCTGTTCAAATTTCAGGTAAATCCAACGGTTGGATCTCTGAGAATTCGTGATTTACCGAACACATCTACTCTGTTTTGTTGAATACGAAGCAATTATTTGAGTCTGAATTGGGGTGAATTTTTTGTAGATCAAAAATTTGATTTTAGCTTCCGTGCAATCATTCACCCCCCTCTGATTGCTAGTTTAGTATATTTCGATCCTACACATATACTTTATTCGATTTCTACTATAGCTGATATGGTTATATCTTTATTTATTGCTTATCTTAGTTAGTATTTTAACCACCCAATGGACGTATTTTATTTGCAAGGTTTTAAATTATGAAGAGGAACGGAGACATTGCATCTCTTTTTGAAACATGCAGACAAAGAAAGTAATTGCTGCTTCTTCTCCTCTCCTGTCACAAACTGCAACATTGAGTGAGATATTTTCTTCAAAGTGGAAGGAGATGATATAATCAAGAGTTTTATGGCTATTAGAAGGCGTAGACCGAATAAGAAGAAGTAATATTATAGGTAAAAAAGCTTTTTTTAAAATATATCTTGTTTTTAATTATTTTTTACTTGTATACCGAATTGCTCAATAAATTTTAAATCGTTTACCGAATTATTATTTAATCAGTATACCCTAGGTTTAAATCCTAGATTCGCCACTGGTGTACAGGCTGGGGTCAAGCGGCACTGACGCTCTCCAGTCCAGCACATATTATTTCTTTAGTATATAAGCATATAATCCTCTTATTACAAGTTACAAGTTAGTCTAGCTGACCCAAGCCTTTGAAAAAGTTCTGCTAGCTCATGTAACACAGGAAGATGCCATTAGCGGTCATTATGAAGAAGTTGGGTGGTCGAGCCATAGTGAGTCGTACTTTGTGAGCCAAGATGGAGATGGTTGTATTGACTAGTTAAAGTTGAGAATGTAGACCATCCCATAGAAGAGACGCTGGAATCTATGGGCATTATAAATGAAGTTGAGCAAATCGTAAACAGATAGAGCTTGAAGACCGTAACTATGAGGCATTTTTAGATAATAAATGTTTTGATGATGAGTAAGGTAGAGGTGATAAGGCCATTCTGTTAAAGTGGAACACATACCAATTCGACAAACTAGTAGTGAGTGAGGTGAGCGAGTGGCTTGGGAGTACTCCGAGTCATACAATAAAGAATCCTAGAACCTATGTTGATATGTGAAAAAGGCATCGAAGTGGTTCTCTGAAAAGATGGTACTTAAGCGAGCATTCTTCGTTTTTGGTGCATGCATCGATACATTTAGTCATTATTGTCCGTTGCTTTGCACAAGTTGGTGTTGTGGGCGATTGGCCATGGGTTTGCGTCATACATGATCGACATGCCGGATTATTGAAAGCAATTATATAGCTACAACAAAGGGAAGAATAGTTCTATCCATGGCTTTATTTGTAGAGTAGGTGGTGTAAGAGGCATAGTGGTGCTAATTTCTACACGCGATTCTGAAATAAGGACCTGATAAGCTATTCAAGAGGCTCTGCGATCAGAGCCAACAAAAAAAGTTTAATGAACTATGAAATAAACTAGATGACCTCACGATGAATTTCATGATAGAGGCAGCGAAGAAGCTGGCCACAGGTGTGGAAGATCTCCCTATTGGGCTTGATAAGATACCCACAAATACTTCATAATTAGTTAGGAGGAAGACAAGACAAATGAGTTTTGTTTCAAGGTATTGTGTAGGGACAAAGGTCATTGTGGGATAAATCATGAGAAAATTGTTCACAAGAACACGCTTGAAAGGTGTAGTTGTTCCTATACATGCAATAAGCCCCGTCTCTTACACAAGATATACGCACATGTGATGGCTACTTGTTCAACAGTTACACAAACTCGATGTGGTGGTCCAAGTTTTCAATGACGAGGGGAACCAAGGATGTTGATTATTTCTCTACCCACTGTTCATGGTTAGTAGTTCATCTTCTATACGTACTTTCACACATGTATTGATGTATTGATTGTAATCACCTCGTCTTCCTTGCAGATTGCGGATTGCAAATTCACTGAGTGGATAGATCAACCATATCTAATACATGCCTAGTTTTAAATCCACACTCCGATTTTGCCTAGACGAGTTGCGGGATGAACTCCTGACAAAGAGGATCAATATCGAACAACTCCGCAGGCAAAGGATTTGGGATAGGAATAACAAAGAGGTGATCCACCTCCATAGTGACTACCACCCATAATGTTGCTACGCAAACCCTTACTACAATGGTGCCCGCCACTAGATTGGCCCTCTATGTGGGAGACCTATGGTGTCCCATTTTCGCTTTAGGGGTGTTCATTCACAAGCCTAATTAGATATACACTCGCTATGTTGTTTTTATTTCCAAAGGCACACGTGTACCATAGTTATAGTGAGATTGGTTGGGTCGTGTGTGTTGCCTTTTGTAACATCATAATTATTGGCTTTTATTAATTTAAGATTGTTATTTGTGTATTTTATTAATTTTGGGCTTTTCTATAATTTATTTTGTATTTTTTTAATTATGCCTATTGTGAATATTGTTTAATTTTGTGAAATTTTTTAATAAAGTTTTGTTAAAAAAATATTTTATTTGAGTTTCAAATATCTTGAAATATTTTTTAGAATTTTTCTTATATTTTTGAAGGGTTACGATAGGCTACACTAGTGCAAATTAAAAATTCTACCAATCCCAAAAGGCCACGCAAGTAAATAATCATGGATTGCAGATCGTTACCACTAGATACACAATGCAGTGAAAGAAGATGTCGAAGCAGATTGACATTGCGCGTTCTGGTATGGTCGTCGAATAATGCGATCGGTCCGAGCGATAGCTGAGCAACAAGTTGATCATTCGACTTCTGGATCGGTCTAAACAGTCTTTCTCGAACAGCACCGCAATAAAGCAGTGCCTCTATCGGTATCCACACGTTCGGGGTTGGAACGCCGAGTGTCGGGGTGCTAGCACTGTAGGCACGGCAGATATGGTGGAGGATGGCTAGGGTTTCGGTGGAGCAACTCTTGCATACAACTTCTACCTCAAACCCTAAGACTACATCCCCTTTTTATAGCCCTCGGTGGCGCCCAACCCTTGGGCCCAATCTGAGTCCATATTTAATTAGAACGGATCCAATCCAAATTCTGATAATCGATTGTAACAGTTCCAAACCCCTTAAGTGTGTGACCCTATAGGTTCATGTATATTTGGACACGACTCAAACACATCTTTTTGACCGATAATCGATAGCGGTGCCTAGCAGTACATATTGATTACCAAATATTCATAAAGCATCGAATGAACCTACTATAGTATGATAATTGATGAGACCTTGCTCGTCCTGTATATGACCAAAGCTATATCAGTTTGGCGACACTTCACGGCATCCTCTGCATCGTCTACGTCTACTAGGATGACTTTCCTTCATGGAGGGGAGGAAGCATCCAAGAGTGCCAACTTTCAACATGCCTTTATATGCTGAAAAGAAATATTGAGCTTTGTTAATGATTTTCAGGTGAATCATCTAAATTTCCTTCTTCTGTTTATAATATATAAAGAGGCGGAGCTACTATTTTATTTAACTAAATGCAGGGTCTATATGAGAATATTTTGTGTTAAGGACAAGCTAAAAGATGAGTTTGAGTCAAGGACGACTTAGATTCAAGAAGGGGACGATAATGAGGACATCACTCCTACGGATATATTCACACCTAGTTGGACCAACTCCAACACGTTATCCTTGGGTCAAGAAGAGAGATATCAAATCCATCACGTTCTGGAATCCAATTCGGCCTCCTGGGACAGCACCGACTTCAAATGTGAATAACTTTTGCATGCGGACTCTGATTTAGGTGATCTTGGACTTGATTGAAAGCCTACAACGAGATCTTTCTAATGAATCTAATCCTAGGCTCAGATTTACTATAAATCAATCGAAATCATTAAAATAATATACTACAATACTGTTTTGGGTTGTTTCGGGCCTTTTAAGTGTGTTGGGTCTTAAGCCCAAGTTGTGTGAGCCCCCTTGGTACACACAACCCTAAGACGACCCTCTCAAATCCCTCCCTCTCATATATTTAGTAGCTGTCGCTTTAGACACTTGGATTTTTGTTTGATTAGTTTAGCCAAGTGCAAACTTTGAGTCTTCGAGTTGTGCTGGACAGCCACCTTGTTAAGACCTTCAATAGAACCCCACCCTATTTTGCCTTCATTCATATTCGCAATTTTATATTGCTTTTACTATTGTTCTTGCTTGTTCTTCGGTTGCTTGCAGGAATTGAATCTCGTGTTCAGGTTGATCGTGCCCACGGCAAGATCAATAACCCTCCGGAGTTGGTTTAGCGATTGTTAAGGCGCATCGTCGTCGTACGTTGTAGTCAGATAGTCAAAGTCTGTTCCACCAAATCGATAGTTATCACTCTCATCGAAAGATCGGGCCACAACTTTACATGAGGTGGTATCAGAGCGCCATGTTTCTTGGTAAAAGATTCGGTACCATAGATTAGTTTTTATTTTCTGTCCTAAATTGAAAATTACTCCACAAAAATTCAACATTTAGATTCAATCTAATATTTTAGTGAGGTTTGTTAAGTTTTGATCCATTAAAGTCCTTGTTTTAGTTGCTGGTCGTTTTTCCTTCGGGTAGCTTTTCTTTCAATCTGTCCAACACTTTGTTTTGTTCATAACTTTCACATACGAGCTAGGATTGAACTGTTCTTGCACTTTCTTGAAACTTGGGAGCTTTTCTTTCAATCTGTCCAACAAATCCATTGTTATATTCATGCAAAAATAAATTTTACTGCTGATAAAATTAATATTATTTAGTTTTCCTAGCATTTTTCATAATTTTCTTCTAATTATTGAGCAATTTTTAAAATTACTAAAATAACAAAAAAAACATAAATTCAACATATATGCAAACAATAAATTATGCTAGGAAAATAAACCTAGTGATATGAAGCTTCTAATGTGTGCTAGGTATAAGGTTCAACAATTTACAGAAGCCCATATACCTAAAAATCCGGTTTCTATGATTTAATTTACATTTTCAGAATTTATTAATTATTTTCACCATTACATGAAACTTCAGGGTTTAAAATGTAAAATTGCCACAGCCGCAATATTATGTAATTAGTCAAAAAAAACTTTAGGGGTTAAAATGCAAAAATACGTGGAAAAAACGACCTTTGGGCTGAATGACTAGCTTCTCGCGCCGTGGGCTGCTACCTCCCACAGAGCTGGCCCGACCCAAGATGCCCTGGGCGGCTAGGGTTAGCCACCACGAATTTTTTTTTGTTTAATATTTTTTTTATTCTTTTTTTCAAAACTATGCGTCAGAAAAAAATTTACGAAATGCCCCGTCGCGTGTATGGGCGATCGCCCATACATGGCGATCGGTGCCTTCGCCGTTCTTGTGGCGAGCGCCGTTCTTCTGCGTCGACCGGTGGGCCCCACATCGCCAGAGACGAGGCGGCCAGCTTTTTTTTTTAGTTTTGTTTCGTAATTACTATATGCCTTTTAATATAAACCCCATAACTTTTGCTAGAGTGTCCAAATTAAATGAAACTTGTTTCTAAATTTAAATTTTGGAATGAGGAATTAGAGTGTAAAATAAAAATCCATGTATTGTTTGCAGAAAAATATTTTTATTTGAGTTCGAATGCTAGGCTCTAAGCGTGGATTGTGAAGGAATTATAATGTGTGTTGATCCATAATTCATGAAATAAATAGAATAAGTTACTACAACCTTATGCACTTCATTTTTGCAAAAATATCTAAATATGATTGCATTTTGAATCAAAGATGGCTAGTTTAAACCCTTTATAACATTCATTGTTCAAGCGGTTAGAATAATGTCGAACGACCTCAAAACTTGATGAGAACCAGTTTTGTTGCATTCTTGGGCTTGCATAGGTTACAATTATGTAAAAATATTTAGATGTCACTTTAGGCTGCACTATTTTATTGTTGTCAGAACATGCAATCGGTAAAACATCAAAATGGCCTATCTTTCGCAAAGCGATGGTAAAACTCGATGAAATCAAATCAGCGAACTTAAAATGCTATAACCTATCTCGATGGAAAAATAACATCATTTGGGACAGCTGGAGCGAGAGGACATATCTGAGCCCTCGGACGGTGAGCATACTCTTGAAGGTTGGGCGCGCTCTTTATTACGACTTAAAACTAAAAGGAGTACCACGAACAAAGAAAACCAAAGTTAACACCAGACGTCTCGAGTGCTTGAGGCCACTTCCCATTCGCCCATACCTCCGTGAGGCTTCTGCAGCACGTCGCGCCCCTCTCGTTCTCTCTCTCTCGGCCTCCTTCTCCTCCGCTTCCTTCCTACATGCCTCCTCGCGTGCGGCATCGCGTTGTTCTTGAAACCGCCGCGTGAACTCATCCTGCCGGTTGGCTTGGTCAAGCCGTTGGTCCTCGGGGTTGATCTCGTATCAAACCCTTGCTCAAATTCACACATGGCGGAGGTGAGTGCATGAAGCGTAAATTAGCAAAGTTTCATTCACAAATATTATGTAACCCGCACGATTGTTACCATGCGGCGATCCTTGAGCTCTTCTCCGCGGATCGAAGGCGTAGTTGCGGCACTTCCAATACCTCATCTTCCAAGTTGAAATTTCCCAAGAGCGGACAAGCCCGCAAAGATCTCCGCAAATACACATGGGTGCTCTGACTCCACGAGGTAGGAAGAGATCTTGGTACGCTAAATTCGCGGGCATGCACTTGCTTCTTCCTTTGCCTTCCCTTACCCTTTGCACTTGCACACCTCGGCATTTTCGATTGATGCTCACCCTCTATTCTTTCTCCGCTATTCTTTGCGAGACCGCTTGTGAGAACGAATGTTATAAAGGCGATATCGCGGGTATGGAGCGATCGCCTCATATTTGGGCGATCGCCCCATATAAGAGCGATCGACTCACATTAGGGCGATTGCCCCTACTAGAGGCGATAGGTGCACCAAAACGTTGGTGTGTTGTCACGTCGTGTGGCATAGGCAAGCAATGCATAAATGATTTGAACAATTTATAGTGATAACGCTGTCATGTTACTAACTCGGGGAGTTATACAATGTGCTGCTGAACGTAAAGCCATTACAAAAATACATCCGTACAACAAGTCACTCACGGCCACGCTTCCTAATCTGGCCTGTGGGGCAGGTGAGTGGCGACGGCGGACGGACGTCCCTCCTAGGCCGGCCCTGCGGCGCAGGCGTAGAGTAGTGCGGCGGCGACGAGGCCAAGTCCTGTGGCGGCGCACCCGAGAGCTGAGAGGGGTCGAGGTAGTCGGTCGAAAGGTACTCCTCCAGGTCGAACTCGTCGTCGAAAGGGTCGTCGAAACCACCCTGGGGTCCTGTTGAGGCGCGGGACGACGAGGGAGCCTCTGTAGCCCACTGCCCCCACTGCTGCTGCGTGGGAGCGTAGCGAGGAACCGACGGGGTAGGGCGAGACGCGGAAGGAGCCTCCCCAGCCCACTGTCCCCACTGCTGCTGCGTGGGAGCGTAGCGAGGAACCGACGGGGTACGGCGAGGAGCGGAAGGAGCCTCGTCAGCCCACTGTCCCCCCTGCAGCTGCGTGGGGGCGTGACGAGGCACCGGGGGGGTAGGGCGAGGTGCTGGGGCGAAGTGACGTGGGGTGCTGCGTCGCCGGCGTCTCGTGCCCCGGCGGTGGTAATCGAGCCAACCGCCTCACCGTCTGAGGACCCGACCCCAAGCTGTCTCGGACTCGGCGGTGGTCACCTGTATGCCCCCCTGTAGGCGCGTCAACATGGACACAGCCTCCACCTCAATCTCCGCCAAGAGCTGAGTCTGCATGTAACGTCAGATTGTTATTACGTAAGTTACATGAAAAAGACGTGCCCATGTAGGTTTGATTGCGACACTTACCGAGGCGTTGTCCCTCCGGGACATCTGTGAAGAATGCGTGTGTCCGCTCTCGATGCTGCCGGCGACGTCACGGTCTTGGTGTGTACCCCACCCCGAGGCGAGTCTGTGGCGAACCACTCCATGTCTTGATCGTACATGTCATGGTCGTCTGGCCGGGTCTCGGTGACCCTCTCGTCGAGTCTGGCGTCCCATTTGACTGACCCATGGCTGCATACGGTCGCGAATCGAGAGCCACCGCAGCACCCATCCGGGTCATCCTGCAATGCAAAAATAGTAAGTACACACCACATTAATTTCGCAAAGATACGGAGTAGTAGGATCAGGGCAAGTACCTGTGAGCGCCACGTGCGACAACGTGACGAGGCGGCAAAGGAAAGGACTGGAACAGGCCGAACTGCCGCAGCACTCGGTGCGGGGAGTACTCCTCGACACAAAGGTCAAAGACGAGCACCTTACGGGTGAGCCAAAAGACCTCATCTCGCGTGCAAAGCACGGAGACCCCGTGAGGTGCTCGGGCGTGGACGTCGTACGCGGTGTATGGCGTCCACCGCACGTCCTCGTCGTGGAGGCGGTCGAACTCGAGCGAACTCTGATAGGACCTCCTCACTGTCGGTCGCGAACCTCCGCTGCGAGGAAATAAGAAATGGCGAAGGTTATTCAAGTGCGTTAGTGGGGAAAAAGATACGAAGGAGCATACCTGTCGTCGGACCCAGTAGTGGCCCATGGTGGGCTAGTCCACCGGGTCGTCTCCGTAAAGCTCCTCGAGTGCGGTGTCGTGTCAACAACGAGCATGCCGACGGAGAAGCGCTCCCAAGACCACAAGCGGAGGAGTAGGGCGCGGCGACATCGTCGCGTCGTGCTCGCTTGAGAAACGGCGTCGCCTGCGGATCTCTCATGCGTCGCCGCAAGCACACCGAGGCCCACGACCCTTTGCATCACTGTTTACAAGGGGAGTTAGGCGTGCTCGCCGAGATGAGATTGAACCGAGTGTGTTACCTCATCCACCGGGTGTCGGCGATGTCTTTGGCGTACTCGATCGGTGACGGTCCACCGTGTTCCGTGGGAGGGCGGAACATCACCCAACCGAACAACAACAGGAGGTATGCCTCCAAGTGGCGGCCACGCCCGCCTCCTCCGCGTCTTGGTGGAGAAGCGAGCTGCGGCGTTCGCAACAAACATTATCGACAACTTGGCGCTTCTATTTTAATTCTCAAAGAAAGAGGTACTCACCGTGAATCGAAGCGACCACGCCCGTCGAACCGTGGCGCTCGGCCTCCCTAAGGGGTGGTAGGGGCTGCCGTGGGTACCGCGCACCTCGCAAACGCGCGGACAACTCGGCGTGCCACGTGATGGGCGTCGTGCGGCACGCATCGCTGGACCCGCGCGGGGAGGCCTAAGAGGTACGACACGTCTGCGGCGTCGGAGCCATCTCTCCGCACGAAGGTGGGCGTGTGCGTCTCGGTCTCCACCGGTCCACGAGTGCGCCGGCAGGATCGGTCGTGCCGAACCGCAGGACCTCCTTGCCCACTAACGGGGCAGTCACCTGCTCCACCATCCTACAAAGAGGAAGTAAGCCAGCCGCTCGCAACCTGCATGTAGTGCATTGCGTCGTTAGAATTGCATTCACAGGTAAGTACATGTACGTAAAAGAGTGCAAGCGTTCGCAGCTTACCGTGGAACCCAGCGTGGGTCGATGCGAAGTAGCTCCCTGGGCACCCGAGGTCGAAGTGGCCCTAGCTCTCGGTTCTCCTCTGCGGAGTACCTAGACCGGTGGGTCGCATCGACGGTCATGTCCAGCAGCTCAGGGTAAGGTCGCGCCATCGTGGCCTGTTACAAAGCAAATACAACAGATTTATCAGTAATTATATGTGCACACAAAATGAAATGCGAAATAACGAATTGTACCATACTCAACAAACAATACAACCGAAGTGCGGAGAGCAAAAAAAAACTCAGATTGCAAACATACGAAAGACAAAGACATGTTCGACGAGGCACACAACGTCGAGAATTACATTATCCTCGTAGCTACTAACTGGAACATCGGAGAATTACATGATGCGAACAACAACTTACTAGTACATTGAAAATTACATCGAACATTACAACGTACATTACAACTTACCGGTCCATTGAAAAATACAAGATGGGAACAACATGGAAAGTTACATTATCCGCGGTTGCGACGCGCCTCAGACTCGTCCATATCGTTCCGAATGCGCCTTGTCCTTCGACGCCCGACCTTCATCTTCAACATTCGGATGTCCGGTACCCATCGATGGTCCGGAGAGGGGCTGTTGTGAACGATCCATCCACTCGGTACCCGTACACCTCATGATGCCACGTGTTGAGAACGCTCTGCTTGTAGTAGTACGGGGAGATGAACGGACGACAGGATTGATGCGTCTCGGCGGCTGCGGCAATGACGTGCGAGCACGGCAAGTGTAGCAGGCATGGTTTCTAGCAGGAGCACTCGCACTCAGCTGCTCGGAGTATGCACAGATGGGAAGTCCTCTCCCGGTGGGCACCCTGCGACCTCGGTCACCGCGATTGCACGTGGTATCTCCGTTCCACGCCACTCTCGGTGTAACCCGATGTGTCTGCGCCTTTCTTGTTTTCTTGGATATGTAGGTAGACACAACAGATTGAGTAAGACGATCGATTGTCCGACATACATGCTTGTGGAGGTCTTGTATCGCTCAATAAAATATCTCTGTGTCCCTAATAAGACACCTCAACTATACCCACCGATGGAAGGCATCCGGTGCCTTTCATTACCTGATTGTAAATCTCCGCCGAGTTCGTTGCCATGATCCCATAACGCGAGCCGCCCTCGTCGTGCGAAGGACCATTTTCCAAAGACTCATGTCGTATCCAATCGGTGAAACTCTTTATCTTTGGTACCGGCCTCGCCGAGGTTTGGGAGGTCCGTCGGCGGCGCTTTACAAGGCTGTGGGGTCCTCTCCTTGCTCATGGTACACCATCGGGTTCCTTGATGAACTAGCGGTACCTTTGGGATCTATTGATTGCTTCTTCGTTAGTTCGCCCAACGTCTTCCAAAGCGTCGAACTTCCTCTGTTGGTTCTGTTTGCACAGCGCTTGAACATGTTCATAAGCTCCTTGTTCTGAATCGCGGAAAAATTGGCACCCATGTGCCTCATGCACCACTGCTCCTCAGTGCAGCCACTTTCTTTGCTCCCACGACGGCGGACCCTTGTTGCATATCCACGATCGCCCTTAGCAGCCCCGCATGTCGGTCATGGATGACGCAAACATCGGGCTGTCAAGAACAATCGCCGACTTCACTCTTTCAAGGAACGAGACCGACTCTCCGTGTTTTCCCCTCCACGAATGCCAACGCAACCGGTAGAACCTGGTTGTTGGCATCCACCGCGATCGCAGTTAGAATCTGGCCCTTGTACTTCCCCGTGAGGAATGTGCCGTCCATGCAAAGGACCGGGCGACAGTGCCGGAACGCATTTATGCATGCGCCCAGGGCGAAGAATGCACGCTGCAATACCCACTTCCCGGTGCACGCACCACCCGCAGGGAACTCCGCAAGGTCGATGGATGTACCGGGGTTCCTTTGTGCGATTGCCCTGAGCAAGTGGGGAATATTCTCGTCTGAAGCCTCGTCGCCCCGAACCGTATTTCCAGAGCTGTCCTTTTTGCTCTCCATGCCTTTGCGTAGCTAATCTTGTACTGAAACCTCTCCTCCACGGCTGTGATAATAGATCGAGGCTGCAGATGGGGATTGTCCACGATCTGACCATAAAACACATTTGCCACCCAAGTGGACGACAGATTGCGGTGTCCCTGCTCCGCTTCTTCCATTCGCGATTATGCTCCATCACTATGGAGCATTTCCAGGAGTCCGTCCACTTCCCCTGGTATGCATGCACCCGCCTGGGCACGAATCAACTACGCACTTCACATCGTAGTCCTTCTTGCTGGACTTCACAACCCTGAATTGCCACCGGAGAGACATTGCCCAGTACTTCACCGCATCCATCACAGCCTCCTTGTCTTTATATATGACCCCCTGCGTCACCTCGTTCTCACGATACTCCCATGCATCAATGTTCCCTTCATTCATTGTTAGGTCTTCGAAATTGTAATTGGTCCACGCACCAGGGATAGGCACCTCAGGGGCGTTGTCCTCCTCGTCGGAGTGCTCACCATCAGGGACTTCCTCATCCGCACGGTCCTCCTCTTCCATCAGGTCAACAATGTCCTCCACCTCCTCCCCCTCGTCGGCCACCCCTCGCGCCTCCACCGCTGTCTCCTCTGCCCCCCCGGTCCCTTCGTCACCGCCAGTCTTGTACTCCTCGTCTCCGGGCTCCTCGCCGCCTTCCTCTTCGCATACTTCTACATTTGATGTCCCCTCCGCCGTAATGTCCACCCCGACATCACGAACTTGCGACACTGATGGAGCTACGGGTAGCATCTGTACCAACAACATGAGCGCCAACCCGCTCTACAGCAAAACCAACATAACTCCTCCATGTTGACGTCGAGTTAATAGGAATCAACTCTCCGTAAAAGCGGTCTTGCGCTCGGCTCACTCTGCTCGACCGAACCGAACACTCGGGCATCCAAACCGAACATCCGAGACATCCACTCCAACAAACCCTGTATGTCCTATCGCTCGATGCTCGCATATGCCCGTCTGAGTCTTGAAAATGATGATAGATCCACCCCATCCGCCTGTGCTATCTCCCCATCTCCATAAAATATTTGGAAATACAATTTCTCCGACATCTTCGCAACGTCCGACGGAAAAATATTACTCTAAAATACAATCTACAAAGCGTACATTGATCGTCTTGCAAAATACGACTATGAATAAGTGATTCGACTAGCCTACTATACGGCCTAATATTAAATTTCTACTACATTACATTTGTATATATTGCCTAATACATTACTTACATAATAAAATTAGTAATACACGACCCTACTAAATTAAATTCATACCACATTACATTTGTATATATATTGCCTAATACATTATTTGCATAACAAAATTACTAATACACAACCCTACTAAATTAAATTCCGAAATATTGTCTAATATTTCATCAGATAAATTTCTACATCTTGAATACTACATTAAATTTGCACATACTGAACAATACTAAATTAAATTTGTAAATACTACATACTACATTAAATTTCGAATATTAAGCTGCTATATTAAATTTCTAAACAATACATAATCCTAAAATTTCTAAATACTACAACAAATTCCTAAATATTAAATGATACATTAAATTTTAAATCTTGCATAACCTAACAAAAATTCCTACATTTACCTCTACAAAAATTGCTAAACTAACTCTACAATAAAATTCAAAAATTTACCTAAATTTCTCGGCTCTTTCTCTTCTCCTTCTCTTCTTCTTCTCTTCTGTTCTCCCTCTCTTCTCCCTCTCTTTTCTCTCCCTGTTGCGCTCGGCTCCCCTTCTTTTCTCTGCGCCGACCGAGCGGTGTTGAGGCGAGATATATGGCCCTATCGCCCCTGTAGGGGGCGATAGGGGCCCACACGCCGTTAACGATAGCCGTTACGAGCAACGGAGGCGGAGCTATCGCCCGTGTATGGGGCGATCGCCCCATACACGGGCGACGGGGGGCATTTTCGTAATTTTTTTTTTCGGACGCATAGTTTTGAAATAAAGAGTAAAAAAAAATTCTAGCCACCACGCCATATGACCGAAAACGACAGCGGGCTCAAGCAGATCTACAGGGAGCAATTGGTGGAACCGGGTGATGGCGACTCGGTGGGAGTAGCACTCGGCAGCGGCAAACACGCGATGGAGCGGTGGCGCTTTAGGCGGTGCGGTGGCACGCCTCACAGTAGCAGTGGATCCAACGGGCTTGGTTTTGGGCGACATTAGATCCAGTGGTGGCCTCACGTGTGCGCGTGGAGTAGTAGTAGATCCGGCGTTTTGGAGATATGTCTAATCATAGAGATGATTATATGTATTTTTTTATATTTATAATTTATTATCTTGTTCTTTGAATAATGTCATTATTATTTATTAACAAGTACGTGACTTATTTGTGAAACTATATATATGAGTTTGTGATGATTATTCAAAAAGTGATCATTAGTCGATAAATATATAAGGATACATATAAATAGAGTAGTATATGTATTGATTGATGACCATGTTTCATGGGTTGTGGATATGGAGATATCAAACTAATAATATGAACACATGTTAGAGAACATGGAGTTGAATCGATCCACCTTGACACACTACGAGAACGTTGTAATCTTACTTGTCATCAGTTGGTCTCATATACAATGTGTATACTATATCTTTAGACTTGAGGTTAACATATGTACTCGAGATGTGTAATGACTTACTTAGGAGTTGCTAAACGCTACTCCATAACTGGGTAGTTAAAAATGTGGCTTTCGGGTTTATCGTGAAGTATGTTGCGAGGCATAATCGATCAAGATGGGATTTGCCTCTCCATACAACAGGAGACATATCTCTAGGCCTTTCGTGTGATCGGATTCCAGAAATACATGGCCATGCTACTCGCGATTAAAGAATTAATTGTAGTTGGGATTCTGAGTTATGTAATCGAGAAAGAGTGGTCGAGCTGATTAAATAAGGATGGCACATACTCACCTTCAATTTGACCGATATCATGAGGCAAAGGAAAATATAACTAAGCATTGTTAAGGTTTATCCGATGTGATCTTTACATATACTCGGGAGTCGGCATGTCTTGTTAGGGACCGCTACTAATTAGTGGTCGAGTAACAGTACTCAGGTCAAGTCCAAGTATACGTGAACGTATAGGGTAGTATGCTTAAAGAGTTGAGACTTAATTCAAATGCTGATCCGAATTCTGATGGGTTTCGAGTTCCTAATTGGCTTCTAATGTAGAGACCCATTGTGGGGTGTGTTTATAAAGGGAGTGGGTGGTGGTTTTAGTGTTAAGAGACACTATAGGAATTCGAAATTCTCGAAACTCTAACTGCCACACTTTCTTCGCTTAAAACCACGCAGCCGACGCTAGCACTCCGGTGTATGGCGTTCCTGCCCCTTACGTATGGATACCTTGGAGGCGTTGCTGCGAAACTTCAACGCTAGGACGATCCGTAACTTGTGACGATGATGGAGACGATCCACAATCTATGATGGTCACGAGGAGCTGTTGGAGGAGACGTGAGGTTAGTACAACTACAACTGCATCAACGCACTACATCAACTCTACTTTCGCTACGGGTCTGCGTGTTTAGTGATAATTTTGTGATCTATAACTTGCAGTGGTTTCTTAGTTACACGGTAGAAAATTTTGAATTATGCTAGAATAGTCTACTTGTTCCCCTTCACAACGGGCATGGCTCAGGGTGGCAGCCGGCACCCGGCAAGGGCGCGGCGGCTGGCGATAGCGACGCCGGACGAGGCGTGTAGCGATTCTTGTCGAGTGCGATGCGTGCGATGTCCGCGCAACAACGATGACCGATGAGCGGTGACTCACGCGGGGGTAAGCGCATCAGGCGCGTTTCTTCGGCTCTTGCTCTAGCGGCACGTCGGCTTAACAGTAACCCCGATCTAGGTAGTTAATGATTAAATCGATGTAATCTAGAGAACTAGCAAACAATAATTAATATGCAAGATTAATCTAATAGCATGTAGATTGGACAATGGGGAATCCTTGTGGCGTGCGTACTATTGGGCCTTTGGATAGCTTTATGCTGATAACGTGCTAAATAATCAATGAATCACCAAAGAATAGATCCAATGCCAATCACCAAAATAGAGAACATCCAAGAACAATCATAGAGATGAACACCGGATATAGGGAGCAGAACTTTCTTTATTAGTCTTGATTCCTTCGTTGTTTCCCTGTACAATGTGGGCTATATTATAGCCAAAACCTCTCAAGGATAAGTTTCATAATTCACATATCAAACCTTAGAATTCGGTTATATCTCACTAGTAGCGACCCTGAGAGCCAACCAGCTCTAGTGGAGGCTGCAGTAACAGTGCATGAATCGCGGAGCAAACTCTACTGCAAGAAATTCAACTAAAATACCGAAAATTTCATTCGGCAGTTGCATTTGTACGGAAAATTCCAAAAGTACATAAATCAGGCGGGATGACACTGTCCCTTATGCCGTCCGTCCCGGGGCAGTCCCTGAGAAAAGGTCTCCCAACCAAGCAGAGCCAGTAAGCAAGATGTCACGCAACGTCCTAAACAATGTCCGTGCAGTTCTCAGCTAGACTCAGTCAGCCTAGAAGCTTACGCGTCAAAGACGTCAACGACGAAACAGCGCATGACTTGGCGTAGACGATCGATGGTCAAGAGTCAAGTCCGCATCGGTTCTTCTTCCCCGTGTTCTCTTCTGCAGCATCACGTCCTAATCCAGTAGTTTCGATAATTCAATCAGCATCATGACGTTAGCATATCCCAATGCCCAAAAGTGCAGTCCTTACAAATGGATTCTTACACGTCTAAGGAGTGTTTGGATTAGAGGTATTTCATTTGAACTAGATTCTAAAATATTCTAATGAAATACCCCTAATCTAAATAGGGCATAAGTCGGTCAAGGAAACGCGGCAGTACGTTCTAATGTAGTATTAACTTTTGACAATGACTCTGTTCTTCTCCGTGGTTCTCTTTTCGTTGTTGTTATTTCTGGATAACGCGGTTCCGTGCATGAAAATGGCTCCGCCGATGGAAACTGGCGCGAAAATACATCCAGCTTGCGTGTGTACGTACATGGTTGAGACGAGTGAACCAGTGGGAACTATATAGCGCGATGGAATGCTCATGTATGATCGCAATTCGCGAGCTCCCTGCTCGGGCTTCTCTGCGAAGACGAACTCTCCACTTGGCTGGTCTCCGCTTCTTCTGTGCAGTGCAACGAGACAATGGATGCCAAGGAGGAGAGCGATGAGGCCCCGGCAGCAGCCAGTGCCGATTGTTCCCATGCCTCGGCGCCAGAGCCGAGCAGGCTTGGCGCGCTGCTCGACCAGGCGTGCAGCGCGTGCCTTCGTCTCGCCGTGCTCGCCTTCCTCGCCTGCAGCTTCGTCCAGACGGTGCGCCGGGTGCGCGGCGATCACTGGGACCTTGCATTCGTCGTCTTCGCCTACGCCGACCTCGGCATGCTCTTCCTCTGCCTCCGGCGGGTGGAGCAGCTCACGCCGGCTTGTCCCGCCGGGGAGAGGCGCCTCCTGCAGCTCGCCGTCTGGGCATTGTCCACCGTCCTCAGCTGCGCGTTCGCGTACCGCGTGTGCAAGATCATGCCAACTGCCTTGGCCGTCGTCATCTGGTGCGTGACGGCGTCCGTCGTCGCCGTTGGGTTCTACTGTCTGGTCGTCTACAACGATCGTGGATTGGAGGATTGTTGCAATGTTAGCGATGGCAAATCCTTCCACAAGATTCCTGCAGACGAAATGGTGTAGGAACCATCTATCCAATTTACTGTCTGATACGGCACGGCGACCACTCCTACGTAAAAGAAGGGATTGTCTAGTAATTATTCGATTGGAATTATTTGTGCAAATTAGTCACATTTTGTACCATATATCCTGAAGTGTTTATTCGTCGTTCCAACGAAAATTTCTATGGAAATTGGTCGGATTTCCTACCATGGCATAAATCCCACCTCCCTCCGATTGCTTCCACATTGCATGATTCAAAAACCAATCCAAAAAAAGAAAAAACAGGCGCGAGATTTTTTTTCTTAATTTGGTAAGGAGCTTTGACATTCAGTATAGAAGAAGAAACAACAGGCGAGGTATGTACGCACGCACTCCACACCCACACACGCACGCACTCGCCCCTCATGCGCGCCGTGTCGAGCGACGCTCGAACACGGGCGGGCTGAGCGACTCAGCCAAACGAGCAACGCGCTTGTCCACCAGGCATGAGAATTCTTAATGGGTATGTAAAATCCTAACAGGTTTACTCAACGGTGCACGTGCAGACCGGCATGTTGCCGCCGACGTGGATGGGCTCGCTGCCTAAGGATGTTGCCGAGAACCGATGGTCGTGGAATGCATTCGTCGTTGCGTGTCCCTTGCTACTTACGGATCTTTTTCTCTCTCTCAATACATGCCACTTTTTATGCAGAGAAAAATGAAAAATATTTTTTCTAAGCTAGACAAAGAAAAATGGGATTGATGAATCCTAATAGAAAATAAAATGTAGAAAAAACTTTTTCTGTAATTTCATTACTTAGATCCTTAATATTTGTGAACTTCAAATTAGGATTGTTAGACCTAATATTCTCATCTTAGTCAGTGTCATGCTCCAGGGAACATAAGTTCTGTCCTTATGATTGCACTCGCTGTTCTGACTTTTGAGGCATGACATGGAACGAAACTTGAAAGGCGTGATCAGAGAAGACAATCATACCGTCTAGAGCACGAATCTTCGATCAAATCAAAAGATGAGAAATTCAACTGACTTGCTAAGAAATATTCATGTGACTGATTTATATCATTTCCGTTTCAAATGATAGTTCAATTTCTGCAAGAGTCCCGAAAAATTCATGTATTCTAAACGGCACCGTAGTGCCTGAAAATTAATTGCGTCGCATACGTATGTGATTCTTTTATTTATGGAGGCGACTAGCGGCTAGACGTACATAGGAATTCTCCGTTGCAACAATTTCAAACAGGACATGCAGCCAAAAATTTCACTATCTAAACAAAACTGGGTTCTAACTCAAAAAAATGAAAAAAAATTTCCAATCTCTTTACAAAATTCACTTTAAATTGCAGATTTCTTTCTTATAAAAAAATTAGTTCAAAAATATAGTACAAAAGTTTAAAACAAACAATTGAATGTGCAATAAATTTACTGTGAGGCGCAACATCAATTTGATGAACACGAAACAAAATTCCCCTACGGCTGTAACAACCTATTACAATAAAATACGATACACCAATCTAGCAAATCTACTACAACAACAACAAAAAATCTTGTGTAACAAATCCACAACCCAAATGCAACAAAATTCCCTTTTGCTATAACATTTGTGAAGACACACTGCAATAAAATAAAACACCTCATTCAACCATTTGAGAAAGTTATTGCGACAAATACAGAATAATGCTTGCAACAAGCATATCAAAGGAGGAGGGGGTCAGGCATGAAGATGTCGCTGACGAGCCAAACTTAGAGGAGGATGAGGGCGTCCTAGCCGACTGTGCCCTATAGATGCAAATCTTGGTGTCATCGCCTCTCCTTCAGATATGTGTGCTTTCGCCATGGTAGCTTCAAATCCGATGAGCTTCGGCTACTCCTCAAAAAGGGGAGACCTCCGATGAGATCCGTCTATAGCAAAAAGCCTCCCTCGAGCACGAATTAAACACTCATGCTTAGAGGGAGAGAAGGAGGGGGAGAGAGAGAGAGAGTAAGTCCCATAGGAGAAGGGCAGGACTCCTATTGGTGAGAGCCATCGGAGGAGGGTGGGGAGACAAGTGAGTTGGGATGCAGGTTGGTAGGTTGGAATATTTGGGAAAGAAGAAGATGTGAAAGTAGACTCAATGAAGTGATTTGTGTTTATGCTTAATGTACTATTCCCATGCAGAGCTTTCGTATTGTACGTATGCATTGTAGTGATTTCTTTTATTTATTAATTTTACTTATGTCATAACCAAATTCAGTTCAACCGAGTGTAAATGTAGTGAAGTTTTTTTTACATTCAGAAAATTAACAAGGTTTATTTTTGTCTCTTTGTCTCTCTTTGTGTGAGTCCGGATCCAAAAACTCATTTAGTAGTAGTATGTACTTTCCTGTTTACAAGAGTTCCTGAAATTGCCAGTATCAGTTAGGCTGGACAGGCCACTAACCACGTTTTCGTTCTCGGTGCAAGCACGAAGGTTAGCAGACAAAAGCATGGGTTTCTTAAATTACCACTCATAATTAGACTTAGGCAATGAGTCGTGTCTTTTTCAGTTGGTCCTCAGCATAGCCTTTCCAGCACAGCTTAAAGCATAGCATAGCACAAATATCTTCAGACCAGGCCAGCACAACACAAATGATGAGCCGTACCGGATCCGGAAACTCGGTACGATGGGTGGCTTGGCACTACACAAATGTGGTCCTTTCGTAAAAAACCATAATATCTAGAGCCTATCCCATCATCAACTACCTTATTCCAGCAGCTTAACCCATCATCAAATACTACTACCTCTCCTATTCGCCTCCTCCCATGACCTATCCGATGAAGTCGCCGTCTCCCCGCGCCTCTATCGCCTCCTCCACCCTGCTTCCTACCCGTGCCGCCAGCTTCCCCGCCCCCTCGGTGCTAGATCCAGCTGCATTCGGTAACGCCATCACCGGACAGGGTCTTGAGGCATCGTACCACCAGCTTCGCTGGCCATCCCGAGGAAGAAGAGGGCGGGGACCAGAGATGAAGAAGACAGCAACGGCACTAGATCTCAGCGATTCTCACCGCCTTGGACCGGATCTAGTGATCTTCGGCCATGCCACTACCAAATTTGGCCTTCACAAATCGTATTGCCACAGTCTCGGTCACCATGTGCGTTTCTTCCCTGACGCTAACGTCTTCTTTGCCTCTGGGCGAGGTGCACTTCGTCTTCGCGACCACGTCGGTAAGTGCCTCGCTCGTTTTTTTGGCTTCTTTGCTCTCTTCTACAACAATTCAAATGGATCGGATCTAGATCGGCACAGCATGACCAGCTACGCGGGCTGTGGCGGCACAACACAGTCTAGATCCACAACCCATCGGGCCCGTGCCGGCCCGGCATGACCAAATGACCATGTCTACCCAAAATTACTCTGTTTTCCGCACACTCCAGTTTGCACCTAGTAATAATATATCTCTTACGCCGCGAAGATTTGCCGAGCAACCAAGCTGCCACGTCATCAATTTTTTGAAAAATTCCCCGCAAAATCGGAAATCACGGATAGGTCCTTTAACCGGTTATTTTGCAAAAAAGACCCTATAGTTCTGCAAATTCAACTCGGTCGTCGGTTCTTTAAACCCGAAAAATTTTAAATTACGTTTAGGTCCGGTTGTTTTGCGAAAAAATCCCGTGGTTCCGCAAAATCGCGATAGGTCATTCCATCGGTTATTTTGCAAAAAAAAACCCGTAGTTTCGCAAATTCAACTTGGGCGCCGGTTCTTTAAACCTGAAAAATTTAGAATTACGTTTAGGTCTGGTTATTTTGCGAAAAAATCCCGTGGTTCCGCAAAATCGACACGGGCGCCGGTCCTTTAAACCCGAAAGATTTAAAATTGCGTTATTTTGCAAAACAAAAATCGTGGTTCCGCAAATTTTACATGGGCGCCGGTTCATTAATCCGAAAATATTTAAAATTATATTTAGATTCTTCTACCGTTTTTGCAATAAAAAAAATCCGGATTGAGATTTGCGCGGCGCGGCGTAGCGCGCAATGCTATCTAGTGCTATACATGCCGGAGAGTTTTACAACTAGCTGAACCAACCAATGGGCGAGGCCCACGTAGCTTAGGGAGAATGGAAACCAAATCAGGCGCAGCGCAACCGCCGAGAGATCGCCGGAACGCCAATGGTCACTTTGTTTATACGGAACTGCTTCACGATTTCCATACGACGATGAGCTACCGATGATGAGAACCTCCGCTGCGCTTGACGTCTGGCTTGCCGAGGGGGTCTTTCCGCTGCCACGTTGTAGGGTGAAAATTAGCCGGATATTTTCAGTCTAGAGCTAGATCCGGTCGAAACCAGATTTAGGATGAGATTCAACTACCGGCCGGATCAGGGATAGGATCTGGATACTTGAATCAAGATTTAGGATTGATTCGAAGCAGACAATATTTAGCAAATATGGGATATATTCGAATATTCAGATTTTTTTCTATTCGGATACCTGGCACAATAGACCGAGCTAAGAGCTGAGGAGTCTACTAGTCCATATTTACATAGGTATTTGGGGGGCATGACCATGAATCTCATTTTTTTTTTGCAAATCTAACTTTCTCACGCATGTATTTGCAAACATAGACGCCTACCGCACCCAGGGAGCCAACAAGCCGACGATGCTCGGCCAAATACGCGAGTATCATGGTTCACAGCGACAGTGCCGCTTCTGTGTTCCCTGGGCGAGGTAGCAAACTCCTACTGCACTCGTACACCGAGCTGTCGCACTGGCGCTCGTGCAGCTTGCCCCGCCGATCCGCTCGAGTGTGTTGCCATGGGGTTGGCCTCCTCCTGCGCTCCCCGAGTGTGGCATGAGGCACGTGTCGTCTATCACATCTTCTGTAGTGCGGTTAGATTTAAAAAAAAAAAAAGATAACGAGGTCTAGAAAAGCCAAGTATTCGTGCGGATAGATAGATGCATGCGCTAATTTGGACGGCCGATGTCGACGTCCATATTAATCACCAGCGCGTGGGAACAGTTCTAGACTTAGTTATTTATGCCTCTGTCGCAGCTTTGATTTGGGGGAGTTCATGACTAAGCGAAAAAGAAATGCAAGGACGAACTGCTAACATTAGTATGCTGAGGACAAATCCAAATCTATCAAATCTTTTTTTTTCGAGGAATCAATTAATCAGCACGTAGTAAGGCCAAGTCCAACGGTTCCCCGTATCACTCCCTTCATTGTATTTACAGGGCTCAGAAACCTTCAACAGTTCCCTGCATACCTCCGGCATGTATAGAGGGAAGCCCTGCACTCTGCATATATAAAGGGCTTCTTTCTCCCCTCATCCATGGTGGGACCAACGTGGGTTGTGGCTGAGATGTGGACCATTTATTTTTGTTGGTTTGGAGGGATTGGGATAGAAGGAATGGTTGGAGAAGATTTTAGATGAGAGGAATCTTTTGATGGAGGGTAATATAGAGGGAAAAATATAGAGAGAATGGTTGAACTTGGCCTAATCTAGCGAGCAACGAGCTGTTGGATGGGCCCGGTTTAATTAATGGCCCGGTTTAATTAATTAAGCAGCCTTGATTTGTTGCTTTGTGCTTAAAATATCATCTATCTGCAGCACTCAAATCAAGTTCGATTAGCTTGAATCGTCCCCTGCCAGGCTCGTACAAGTTTTTTCATAAGACGTTGATTGAAATATAACTTGTTATTATGGTTATATATTCGTATAGTTTTATTTAACATATATTACTCTATATATAAGTGCATTATTCATATATTTTTATATGTTTCTAATCAGAATCTATCATATATTCGCTTTGTGTTTATATCTCTTCGATAATCCGAATTTATATTTGTATAAAAAAAATTCAAGTTAGAATGCAGAAGAAAAAAAAGTAATATCCGCTCGATCTGTTCTATTTTCACCCCTAGCGGGGCTCGTTAATATTTTCGCTCGCATCTTGATCAGCGACCAAGAAATCGTATTTTAGCTCGCCGAAAGCAAATCCTGGCTCAGGAATGGCTCGGGAAGCAATTTTATTTGGGAACAGCATCAGCTGATTGCAATCACAGGTGCTAGAACGGCGAAGAATAACCCAATTTGTTGTCCAGCTAATTATAAATTTTCCTGGGCCACGATTTGGTTTCGGCGAGCAAAAATACGATTTTGTTGTCGCTGATCTAGCTCATCGTAGTATGGAAATCGGATTTCGTATTAACGTAGGTACCGAAGTCTCGGCGTTTTGGCGACTGTCGGCGGTCGGTTCGTTTCAGTTCAGTCACGTGGGCGTCGCCCATTGGTTGGTTCAGTTCAGTCGTAGAACTCTGTCTATAACTCTTCGGCAAGTATAGCATTACTGAGTTTGCACCAAACGAAGATACATTCTCCTTTTGTTTGCAAAATCAAACGTAGATTCGTTCAAACCTAAGCAGCAGCAGCACATTACCAAACATGAGACATCTAATCGACACCCATCCGATCCGGACATGAAGAACAACACAAGCCAAGATAGAAGATACCACTAAACAGAGCAGCATCAGATAGTAGTAGTAGTAGTGGTAGTGTGGTGAGACTTTCACTTGTGGCAACAGATCGAGACCCTCGTTCTCATCGCCTGCCGTGTCAGATCAGGCGATGCTGACCTGGATGGTCCTGGGCTTCTTGGGCTCCGGCGGCGGCAGCTTCTCCACGGTCACCGTCAGCACGCCGTCCCGGCACGCCGCCGACACCTTCCCCGCGTCCGCGTCCTCTGGGAGCACGAACCTGCGCATCAGCTTGCCCATCCGCCGCTCCATCCGCAGGTACTTGGCGCCGGCCGCCGCCTCCTCGTCCGGCCGCCTCCGCTCCCCGCTGATGGCCAGCACGCGGTCGTCCTCCACCTGCACCCGGACGTCGCCGGCGCCCAGCCCCGGCATGTCCACCACGAACGCGTATGCGCCGGGCAGCTCCTTCACGTCTGCCGTGGTGGCTGCCATGGCGCGCGCGTCGCGGACGTAGGCGCGCGCGGGCGTGGCCGTCGCCGCGCTACCACAGGCCTTGTCCCCCGCCGCCGCCGCCGCCTCGTCGGCGTGCCCGTGGTCCAGCAGGTGCTGCAGCGCCGACATCGCCGGCGCCTCGAACCCGAACATCCTCACGTCCATCCTTGTTTCTATGGATCCCTCCTTGTTTTTTGGTGTTGGTTTCTTGGATTGGGAGATTCTTGCGCTTCTTGGACTTGGATAGAGGTGCCGATTAGCGAGGGATTTATATAGATTTGCAGTGAATCGCGGGAGAGGGTGTTCTGGAATACGACGGAAGGTTCGGACAGCTTCTGGAATGTGCCTTCGGAAGCAGTACTTCGTGGTACCGAGAAAGATCTAGAAGCTTGGTCTTTCTTCCATTGTTTTTGTCCAGGTGGGCCTACCTTTGACTTGTCAAGTTTTGCCCAGTAGATATCAGCAGTGCTATGCGTACGACGTTTTCTTACGACGACACGTATTCAGTTTGGGGGGGGGCCAGATTGAGAAGACAGGAGGATCAACCTGATGGCCAGTAAGATAATTGTTTTTTACTCTGTTTTTAGTTAATACAATTGATTATTTATCCAGTGATATCTTAAGATCCGTATGCTAGTAGGATATTACTGGGCAAATGATTAATTGCACAAGTAAATAAGGATAAATCATCAATTATTCCATATTTGGCAAGGCTAGGGCTTGTCTCGGAACATTACTTTTTTTCTTAAAGCTGTTTTTTATGACAGACCAGTTAACAAATAGCTAATTCTTCTCCGCAATAAGCTACAAAATCATACCCTACCCTGCTTTTGATTTTTGAATTTTACTAGTTATAAATTAGTAGGGCTTACACGAAAGTGCAAAAGAGGTCTGACATTGTGAAAAGTTCTAAGTGTTTGGTGCTCTTGCGGCAAGATAGGACACAGCACTATTGTAAGTACCCCTTCTTCGGCCCGTCCCTTCCCTCTCTCCCAGCAGTAAGGATCAAGTTGGCCTAGAGGGGGAGTGAATAGGCAACGTTAAAACTTTTTAATTTTTATGGAAAAACTTTTTTTAATAAAATTAGTAACATAAACAATTAGCATAAAGATTCAGCACAGCTCTATTTCAGTATGATTTGTATAGAGAAGAACTTGAATAAGAACTGACAATAAGAGAAACAACCAAGATAAACCAATAACAGGAAGACACAAAGATTTTTCACCGAGGTTCAGAGCTCAAACTCCTACGTCCCCGTTAGAGCACTCCTTCAGAAGTATAGCTTAACCAAAAGCACTTCTTCAGATGTATTGCTCCACCAAATAGCCAATTACAATGGCTTCTGGTTTTCCCAAAGCTTGACTCTTCCACCACTCCAGTGAGGTGAGTCTCAACCTTTCACAGCAATGGTGGCCTTCCACAATCTCTGTTGGATAGGTCGCACCAACAACTTCTCCAACCGTCTAGGAACAGCTAGTTGCAAGAGTAATAGACTATCCACAAGCCCTGTCTCTTGGTTCAGTAGCTGGATGCAAACTAGACTCAGCTTGGAGCAAGAACACTAAATGTTCAGAATGAGTGTTTTGGTTTTTGAGTTGAAGTTCGAACTCCTTGATAGAATGAAGGCTCAGAGATTTCTAAAGATCAAAGAGTTGTAATTGATTTGAAAGATGTCAACGGTGTTCAGAATATCAAGGATGTGTATATGCAAAGCTCTATATTTTTTTTGAACCCAAGCACTGTATATATAGAGTCTGAACATAAATAAACGTTGTACCTGCCATTTGCCCGTTGGGGGTTGGTAGAATAGATGGGGTAGGTCAACTACTACCCTTTTTATAAGAATTTTAAGGTATATGAGTCATATGTTGAAATATACACACGCGTCGAACCGAAAATGTTAGTCCGGGGTACATAAGATTGGAGAAGTATTATTGTACTCAGTGTGACCCATTTGCGTCGGACCGAAAATAACGGTCCGTCGTATACATATATTAGTCAAGGAAGTTTGTGCCGAACTGAAAATGTTGGTCTGATGTACACATGCTTTGTTTTATTTGAGTACCAGCGAACAACGTTTGCGCCAGACCGAAAAAGTTGGTCCAACGTACATGGAAAAACGGCTGGTTTTATCTGAGTGAAGTATGTTTGCGCCGGACCGAAAAAGTTGGTCCGGCGTACACATAGAATTCGGATTGTTCCGGTGTGAATGGTGTACGCTCGGTTGAAATACATCAGAGGATATCTCTTAGCGTCGGACTAAAAAAATCGGTCTGGCGTACATGGTGTGCGCTCGGTTAGGATTTGAACTTTGATTTCTTGAGCGCCTGACAAGATGTTTGATCCAAGAGAGAACTCTTTTTGGCTAAGAAAGGGAATATCTGAATTTTTGAATAAGAGATACGAAATGTCCTATGCTCCAAGTAATCTCAGTGATTTTGCATATGAACCAAGATCATTTCTTATGTATAATCCCTCTTAATAGTACGGTGATTCTAGCTATATTGCTTGAATCAACTCCCAAGCCAAAACTAGAAACAAACACCTTGGCCTTGATCTTCAAATACGGCTGTTGTCGGCTTCTACTTAGTATCCTTCTTGATCATCAACACCAAAACCTACATAATAAGTATAATTGACAAAAATAGGGGCCTAGATGCTCTCAATCTCCCTCTTTTTGGTGATTGATGATAATATATTTGATATTATACTCAGAGAGCTAAATAAGAATTATTTTACCTGCATATAAAAGTTAGTCTGATAGAACAGATAATGTTTAAATGACTCAAGTACTTTATACTCCCCCTGAATGAATGCATGAGATGAATTTCATTTGAACACATAAAGCAATATCAGAATCATTCAGAAGGGGTTTTTCAGATTTTAACTTAAAATAAAATTAAACAAATATCAATAGGTCCAAAAGAAGCACATGTATAAATCATCCAGAGAAGCAAAATTCATAAAATACTTAAGTTATTCATAGAAGGCTTGAAGACTTGACTTGAGTTTTTATAATAAACTCTTTATAACATGCTTATATTACTAAGAAAAGAGGCTCTACTGAGAGAACTATTCTATTCTTCTCCCTCTTTGGCATCAATGGCCAAAAAGGTTACTTCTTGCGCTTTGAAAAGGTCCTCTTCAGCATGCTTGCCATTCTAGAGTTTGTACTTCTTCTTGGAGGAGAGGGAGGTGATTGCTCTTGGTCATTCTCAGAATGTGAAGCAGCTATTGCCTGATCATGCCAACTGGGGTAATCAGGATCACCTGGCTGAGGACTGAAAGAAAGTTTGTTGAAATCATGCTGGACATCTCTGATTAGCTCTTGAGTCTGATTAGGCTAGTCCAACATGAGCTGTGCTATTTGTTCCTAATTTGAGACTAAGTTGTTTCTTACATCTTGAGAGAAGTCCCTAAGGTATTCAAGCACATCCCCTTACCAGTCCAAGGAGCTACCAGTTTTCTCAAAGTTCTTGTACATAGTCTGAGCAAAATTGTCAATTTTGGCATCTTGGGCATTCTGCTTTTTGTTGAGATCATACAATCTGTCCTTGACCACCAGCTGTTCAGTCTTGATCTCACCTATCCACTTCCTCAGATCCCATTGATTTCCTCTTATCATATCAAACCTTTTATAAGTTTCATCCCTGAGATTTGCTTGATCTTGATAGATCTTTTGCAGCATCTCCTGCTGCTGTTGATTTGCTGCCATTAGCTCATTATGTCTCTGGGCTGCCAATCTTCTTTCTTCTTCAAGACTCTCTTGAGCATGTCTGAGATCAGAATTATACTGTTGCTCAAAAGAGGTGAACCAACCTGGCTGAGAGTCCCACCAAGATGATTGCTGATCATAATCATGAGCAGGATCAGGTTCAGCAAAATGAGAGTAGTGAGTGATGAGAATCCTCAGATGATTGCTGAGTAAAAGTAGGCAAATGCTCTTGAGGAGGCCTAGATCCACCTGCTTCATGTTCATGGGCTGCTGATGGAAATCTTTGTGCCTCCATGAACCTAGCTACTGCTGCTAGTTCTTGCAATTTGTGTACTTCCTCATCTTCATGATGAGATTCTGAGCTGACAAGAATTTCAGTGCCTTCATGCTGGCCAAAATCTGATGGCTCATATTCTCAGAGCTGTAACCCACCACTTCTGTAGGTGTATGTGAATGGGCTGGGAAGAGAGGAGCTGGAGAGAAATGCTCCTGAGTATGATAACTGTAACTTGGAGCTCTACCATCATCATCTGAACTGGCATTTATCTCAGTGTTTTCTTGAGCACTTGGCTTATGTATTGTTGGAAGTGGAGGAGTAGGAAGTCTAGCCGGCCTTACTTGATCAGTTGTTGGATAGGCATCTTGTATTATTTAGGTCAACAAGTGAAATCCCTATTCATTTCATGCTGCGAGATGATTCCTTGAGCCAATAGCATTTGAGTGATCTGCATGTCAAAAGGAAGAGGGCTGCCCATTTTTCTGCAAATGGCTTCTTCCAACTCTTCAAAAATGTAATATGTCAGATCAATAGGCTGCTTTGATAGGATCAGGTGTATCAACCAAGCAAGACATGGAGTTACTACCTCTTTGTATCCAGACTTAGGGTAAATTGTGTGCTTTAGAATCAAGAGCAGGGCTTTGACCTCAGCAGACAGACAATTAACCCTATTTGCATTAAAACCAGCCTAATTGATATTTCTGTAAATATGGGCTGATACTTGCAAATCTGGCATATCACCAACTTGCCTCCATCTATTGCCAGGAAACATTCATCATGAATCACAGTTACATTGATAAGGAACTTGAGGCACCAATAGCAGCTTCAAATTGAGGTGATCTCACTTTTCTCTTCTTCCCATCAATAGTGAACAGAATATAGTGCCTATTCTTGTTCACAAGCAGAGAAGCAGAGAATTCCAAAATTCTATTTTCATTCCAAGCTGGCCCAGCAGAAGACATAAGAGCAGTAAGGCCAGGGGTTGATCTTACACAATCCAAAATTCTGTTTGAGACTAGATCGAGCTAATTTGATTCCAGTCCACATACTGATGCTTGCACAGGGCTAACTGAGGTTTTCCACTTCTATTTTTCCTATTTTTGTAGCCCATATATATGTTTTTCTGGAATGTGGTGATGAATTGCTCATTCAAGGGGGGTCTATCAAGGGAAAACCATATCTTTTCTGGCACCATTCAAGCGACTCTCAGTTTCTTACCCCCTAAGGTAGCTAGCTCATGCCCAACAATCATGTCAATTTCATCACTAAGTTCTATTTCTTCCTCAGAGGGGATATTTGCACTAGGCTCATAATTACTGTCATCAGAAGAAGAGGATCATATTGCCTTTGGTTGCTTCCCTCTTTTGGTAGTTTAGAAGTTACTTTCTTTACTACTCCACAGATTCTTTGTTGACTAGAGCTATCTGTTCTTGCTTTCTTTTTCTTTTGACCTTATCGGCAATTTTCCCAAGAAGACTTCTTTTATGCAGGTTATTTGAACTCATCTTGACTAAGACCTTTTCTTAGGTGAAATCTTGGTGACAAAAGCGGCTATTCTTGACAATGCAAAGCGCAAGAACTGAAGAACAACCTAGAGATCAGAGAGATGACCTTAAGATGATTGCTAGCTAAGGTTTCAATCTAATCAAAGAGAAGAGATAAAGTTGAAGAACTTACAAGATCCTAGGTGCAATGCCTTGAGCACAAGGAGCACTGTTGTCAATCACCCGGTCAGGATGTGCTTCGGTAAAGAGTTGATCTTGCGCTCAAGAACAGATTGCGAGAGGATTGATATGGAGCAAGAAGGCTTGAGATGATTCTGAAGGAGATGAAGGTATAAGTAGCACAAGTTGCGAGGAGTAAAAACAGGAAATTACTGCAGTAGTTTGGAGTACGGACAACACATGGGAAAGTACCAACTACAGCTGCCTTATCAGGAGAAGTCTCTTTATGAGGGGGTGGTTGAAAACCAAAGAATCCAAGAGGTATGGATACCTATTTTGGACAGATTTAGCAAGGGTTATCCCTAAGAATAGAAAAGATTTTGACGAGAACATCAAGGATAAGATCTTTTTGAAGTTTGAGATGAACACGATTTGAAAAAGATAAGTATTTGAGATGAACACGATTTGAAAAAGATAAGTGCAGAGATGACAGAGATATTGTCGTACGTGCGCCGGACTACTTTTTCGGTTAGACCCGATAACCTTCCGTCTGCGCTGGACTGAGTCCTGATGACTTTCCATTTATGTCGGACCGAGTCCGTAAAAGGCATACTAGGTCCGCCGCAGTTGGAAAACTCTCGGTTAAGTTAAGGCAGTAGTCTGTGGTACATGGACGAAGTTCTGAACCAAAAATAACTAACTTCTTAAGGATTTTCTGAGATCTCCCTTTTAAGAATAACACATAAATTTGTAGAGAGATCTTAAAATAATCTTAATATAAAGATCAATCAACCAATGATCTCAGGAGATGTTGAATTCAAATAGGAATGTATAAGCCCTAATTTTCATAAGAGCATGAGTATGATTAACTCAAGCTCAAGAAAAAAGAACTCATGTGCTGAATGATTTAGATTTTAATATTTTATATAAGTATTTTCTTCTGAAACTTACTTAATCCTAATTACTGTGTTTATAGGAAAGTATAATATAGTAATAGATAAAGGAAAGTCTTTCAGCAATAATTTTATGACTTCTTAGTTTTCAAGAGGACTTCCCCTTTTTTTAATGCTATTATTTAGAATATAGTCTTATCATTATTTCAGAACTAGTAATTACTTTGTCCACATAAAGATACCAAGATATGCATGACATGCAGACTTGACTCCCCCTTAGTGTGTCATTCCAAGGACTCAAACAATATTTGAAGAAATAAGATTATTCAATTCATTTCTCGATTTTGAAAATCTGGCCTCATCAAGTGGTTTGGTGAAAATATTAGCCAATGATCCTCAGTTCTGACGTGACTTAGCATAATGTCACCTTTAGCAACATAATCACGTATGAAGTGATGTCTAATTTCAATATGCTTAGTTCTAGAATCTTTGGGTTGGGTGTTGGCTATTTTCACTTTGCACTTTCATTATCGCTGTGAGGCACATTTTCGAACAAAATACCATAATCCAAAAAGGTTTGTTTAATAAAAAGGATTTGAGCACAACAACTGCTTGCAGCAACATATTCAGCCTTAGTAATTGAAAGTGCTACTGAATTTTGTTTCTTTGAACACCAAGATACTAAAGATCTTCCAAGTAAGTGACAACCCCCAAAGGTGCTTTTTCGATCAACCTTGCAACTGGCATAATCAGAATCTGAATAGCCAAGAAGTTCAAAAGAAGCACCTTTTGGGTACCACAATCCAAAACAAGGAGTATGCTTTAAATATCTGAAAATCCTTTTTACTGCACTAAGATGCACTACCTTAGGTGCAGCTTGAAACCTAGCACACATGCATACACTAAACATGATGTCTGGCCTAGATGCTGTCAAATAGAGTAAAGAACCTATCATAGATCTATATAACTTTTGATCAACAGTCTTACCTCCCACATCTTGAACAAGATGTGTATTGGTTGCTATAGGAGTTTTAAGAGACTTGCATTCTTCGAGATTAAAGCGCTTGAGAAGGCCTTTAGTATATTTTTCTTGTGAGATGAAGGTCCTTTCCTTCAATTGCTTGACTTGAAATCCCAGAAAGAAGGTAAGCTCTCCCATCATTGACATCTCAAATTCTCTAGCCATTTGATTACTGAATTCCTTGTATAGAGATAGATTAGTACTTCCAAAGATAACATCATCAACATAGATTTGGCAAATCATTAATGTACCATTGAAGTCTTTTAGAAATAATATTGAATCAACCTTCCCAATTTTAAAATTCTTTTCTAGTAGAGAGTCTCTAAGGCGCTCATACCATGCCCTGGGGGCTTGTTTCAAACCATATAGTGTCTTAGATAAATTATATACATGATTGGGAAATTTCATATTTTTAAAACTAGGAGGTTGTTTAACATATACAGTTTCTTCAATGATTCCATTAAGAAAAGCACTTTTAATATCCATTTGAAAAAGAGTAATATTGAAATGACAAGCAAAGGCTAGAAGGAACCGTATGGCTTCAAGTCGAGCTACAGGTGCATAGGTTTCTCCATAATCCAAACTTTCAACTTGAGGGTATCCTTGAGCTACTAGCCTTGCTTTATTGCGTGTGACCACACCATTTGCATCTTGTTTATTTCTGAAAACCCACTTTGTTCCAATGACATTATATTCTGTGGGTCTTTCCACTAAGTTCCAGACTTTATTTCTTTCAAAGTTGTTAAGCTCTTCTTCCATTGCCACAATCTAGTCAGCATCCTTCAGAGTTTCATCTACTGTTCTGGGCTCAACACATGAAACAAAAGAATAATGTTCACAAAAAGAAGCTTGTTTAGAACGAGTTTGAACACCCTTACCAAATTTACCAATGATTTGATCTATAGGGTGATCCTTTGTGATGGTGTGATGGCTCTTTATGAAATTCAGTCCTTCATCCTTCTTTTCATTATCTTCAAGTTGTGATCCATCTTGAGGTATTATGGACATTGGTGGTAGATCATCTTTATCTTCTTTGGGCTTGATCTCACAAATTTCCATTTTCTTCATGGATTCTCTTAGAGCTTCTTCACCTACATCAGCTAGATTCTCATGCTCACTTTGTGAGCCATTAGATTCATCAAATTTAACATCATAGGTTTTCTCTACTAACCTAGTTGAATTATTGAAGACTCTATAAGCTTTAGATTTAGAAGAGTAACCTAGCATGATACCTGTATCACACCTCTTTTGAAATTTACCTAAGTGTGTTCTTTTTTTATAGATATATACCTTGCATCCAAACACACGAAAATATGTGATATTAGGCTTCCTTCCTACCAAAAGCTCATATGAGGTCTTCTTGAGAAGTCGGTGAAGATAGAGCCTGTTGATTGCATGACATGCAGTGTTGATGGCTTTAGCCCAGAAAACATCAGAAGTGTTATACTCATCCAAAATTATCCTTGCCATTTCTATGAGAGTTCTATTTTTCCTCTCAACCACACCATTCTGTTGAGGAGTGTATGTGGCTGAAAGTTCATGCTTTATACCTAACTCATCACAGTATTTAATAATGTTAGTATTGACAAATTCAGATCCATTGCCACTCCTAATCTTCTTAATAGGACAGTCGAATTCATTTTGAGCCCTTTTTGCAAAAGTTTTAAAAAAATTTCGAACTTCACTTTTGTTTGGCAAAAAGAATACCCATGTGAATCTAGAGAAATCATCCACAATTACAAGGCAGTATGAGTTGTCACCTATACTTGCATATGAGGTAGGACCAAAGATATCCATATGCAAAAGTTCTAGAGGCCTAGTAGTGGACATTATTTTTAGCAGGATGAGAGTTAGCTACTTGCTTGCCAGTTTGACAAGCACTGCAAAGTTTATCCTTTTCAAATTTAACATCCTTTAGGCCCAATAGCTCATTTTTGAAAAACTTTTTGAGATTAGACATACCTACATGCCCAAGTCGTCTGTGCCAAAGCCAACCATGTGAAACTTTAGCAAGCAGACAAGTTGAAATGCATGAGGAGTTAGAATTGAAATCAACAAGGTATAGATTTTGAAATCTGAAACCTTTAAAAATAAGCTTATCATTTTTGTCATGAACTGTTACTCCATCACTAGAGAAGATACAATGGAATCCTAAATCACAAAGTTGAGCAACAGACAAGAGATTAAAATTTAAAGAATAAACTAGTAATACATTTTCAATAGAGTGATCATTTGAGATGGCTATTTTACCATTTCCCTTTACCTATATTTTACTGTTATCTCCGAATGTGATTTTGTGACTTGGATCACTCTCCTTTTCAACTGAGGTGAACATCCTTGAGGTGTCGGTCGTGGGCTGTGTGCAGCCACTGTCAATAACCCAGTACCGACCACCACTCTTGTAATTCACCTAAAATAGTGTTCATTTCTTGATTTTAGGCACCCAAATACTTTTGGGTCCATTAGTGTTAGTCTGAACAACTTTGGGGCCAAATGGATTAGTGAGTAAGGACTTAGGCACCCAAATAGCTTTAAGATTTTTGTCCAGATTAGAGGGACCAACATATTTGACATTCATTTTACCCCTAAAATCCTTAAACAACATATAATGTGCATCAACCATGCATCTTCTATTAACCTTAGCATATGAAGTACAGGCAAATTTGCAATTTTTAAAAGCATGATTGTAGTTATGGAAATAACAGCATTGAGTCCTACTTTTGATAAAATTTATCTTGGGTTTTGGCTGTTCATTCTTTCTGGGCACAGATTTGGCTTTATATCCTAATCCCTTTTTACCCAGAACAATCTTTTGCTCCCCAAGAATTTTATCAAGAGTAGCACTACCAAGGAAGCATTTTTCTAATCCTTTGTCAAATTTCGCTACCTTGGATTTCAGCTCATTGTTTTCTGTCATGAGTTCTTTAGCATACAAAGTATTTTTGCAATTTTTACTACACATGCTAGATAAGCTCGGAATAATCATTTCATCAGACAGCAAATCACAGCTAGTTGAAATATTACAAGATGAAACATTTTTAGATTTGCTACTCTGTATCTCATTATCAATTTCCAGCTCATAACATTTGTCAAGCAGTTCATCATAATCTTTAACAAGTTGCATGTGTGCGATTTTCAAAGAATCATGAGAATTTGTAAGAACAGCATGATCTGTACTTAGAACAAAATGAGCATGGGAAAGTTTTTCATGTTCATTTATAAAGCTCATTTTGACTATTCTTTAGCATATCATATTTTTCTTGCAAGGTATTAATGTCATATTCAAGAGTTTCTACTCTAATAGTAAGTAGTTCATTTTTATCCATCAAGCTAATAGCATTTTTCTTAAGAGCTTTGTCTTTAGCAGTTTTAACATATAAAGCATCATTAAGCTCTTTAATAATCTCTACAAGATTTTCATACGAAGGAGAATCATTTACCTTGTCTTCATCATTTTTGACCATTAGGCACAGTGGTAGAGAAGCTGAAGGTGAAGGTGGTGTAGATTCATCCAGAGCAAGCCCTGGTAGTCCCTTGGACCTTGGCTTTTCTTCATATGAGGAGGAAGAGGATTCTTCACTTGAATTTTCTTCATCAGTGATCCATTCACCAATGTGTGCCTCCTTTTTCCCTTTCCTTCAATGTTTCTTGGAGTAGCTCTTCTTGCGATGACTTTTCTTGTAGCTTCCTTGAGTTTTTACTTCATCATTGTAATCTTTGTTCTTGCTCTTGCCCTTCTTGTTACTTTTGTTTGGGCAACGGGCAGCTATGTGTCCTTTCTCATTGCACTAAAAGCAGATAATGTTAGAGAAAGGGTTTCTTTTTAAGAAGTGGTTAGAGGACTTACCTTTGGCATTTACCCTTCTCATAATTTTGTTTGCTGATCTCATGAGTAATGCCAATTTTTTTACATCTTCATCCTCTTCATGGCTTGTATCTTCTTCTTCTACATCATCAGAGGAATCTTGAACTTTCTCCTTGGCCTTGAGTGCAATAGATTTCTTCTTGGTCTCAACTTCATCACCCAAGGTAAGCTCATGAGCTGAGATCTTGCCTAGTAGTTCAGTGGGTGTGAGCTTCTTCAGATCACCACTATTGGATAGATAAGTGATCAGGCTGTGATAGGCTCGAGGTAGAACCCTGATCATCTTCCTGCATACTTCAACATCATCAACTTTAGTTCCTAGACCTTTAAGCTCATTTACAATAGGATTTAATCTAGAGAACATATCATTAGCATTTTCATGAGAAAGCATTTTGAACTGATCAAATTTTTCTCTGGCAACAAAAAATCTTTCTTCTTTTACATCAGAGGTACCATCATGAATTTCTTAAAGAGTAGTCCATATATCATAGGCAGTTGACAGATTACTGACTCTATCAAAAACTTCAACACTATAGCAAGAAAAGATAGCATTTCTAGCCTGAGCATCGTATTGCAAATTTCTTATTTCTCCAAGTGTAGGTTCTGAGGATGTAGATTGCCCTTCAGGTATGACCCGTGAAGGCAAAGGTCTTTCTGTAACCCTCCAAACATCATAACTTACAGCTTGAAGATAACACCTCATTCTAATTTTTCAATAAGCATAATTTGTTCCATCAAACACAGGAACCCTTCCTACACTTACTGTAGCTGATCCTATTCCCTCGGCCATTTTACCCAAGTTGTTAAGCTTTAAATGGGTAACCTCGCTCTGATACCACTTGTAAGGATCAAATTGGCCTAGAGGGGGGGGTGAATAGGCAACTTTAAAACTTTTTAATTCTTATGGAAAAACATTTGTCAATAAAATTAGTAACAGAAACAATTAGTATAAAGATTCAGCACAACTCTGTTTCAGTATGATTTATATAGAGAAGAACTTGAATGAGAACTGATAATAAGAGGAACAACCAAGATAAACCAATAATAGAAAGACTCAAAGATTTTTCACCGAGGTTTAGAGCTCAAACTCCTACGTCCTCGTTAGAGCACTTCTTCAGAAGTATAGCTTAACCAAAAGCACTTCTTCAGATGTATTGCTCCACCAAATAGCCAATCACAATGGCTTCTGGTTTTCCCATAGCTTGACTCTTCCACGACTCCACTGAGGTGAGTCTCAACCTTTCACAGCAATGGTGGCCTTCCACAATCTCTGTTGGATAGGTCGCACCAACAACTTCTCCAACCGTCTACGAACAGCTAGTTCCAAGAGTAATAGACTATCCACAAGCCCTGTCTCTTGGTTCAGTAGCTGGATGCAAACTAGACTCAGCTTGGAGCGAGAACACTAAATGTTCAGAATGAGTGTTTTGGTTTTTGAGTTGAAGTTCGAACTCTTTAATAGAATGAAGGCTCAGAGATTTCTAAAGATCAAAGAGTTGTAATTGATTTGAAAGATGTCAACGGTGTTCAGAATATCAAGGATGTGTGTATGCAAAGCTCTATATTTTTTTTTGAACCCAAGCACTGTATATATAGAGCCTGAACAGAAATAACCGTTGTACCTGCCATTTGCCCGTTGGGGGTTGGTAGGATAGATGGGGTAGGTCAACTACTACCCTTTTTATAATAATTTTAAGGTGTGTGAGTCATATGTTGAAATATACACACACGCCGGACCAAAAATGTTAGTCCGGAGTACATAAGATTGGAGAAGTATTATTGTACTCAATGTGACCCATTTGTGCCGGATCGAAAATAACGGTCCGTCATATACATATATTAGTCAAGGAAGTTTGTGCTGGACTGAAAATGTTGGTCTGATGTACACATGCTTTGTTTTACTTGAGTACCAGCGAATAACGTTTGCTCCGGACCGAAAAAGTTGGTCCGGTGTACATGGAAAAACCGCTGGTTTTATCTGAGTGAAGTATGTTTGCGCCGGACCGAAAAAGTTGGTCCGACGTACACATAGAATTTAGATTGATCCGGCGTGAACGGTGTACGCTTGGTTGAAATACATCAGAGGATATCTCTTAGCGCCGGACTAAAAAAGTCGGACTGGCGTTCATGGTGTGCGCTCGGTTTGGATTTAAACTTTGATTTCTTGAGCGCTTGAGAAGATGTTTGATCCGAGAGAGAACTCTTTTTGGCTAAGAAAAGGAAGATCTGAATTTTTGAATAAGAGATATGAAATGTCCTATGCTCGAAGTAATTTTAGTGATTTTGCATATGAAGCAAGATCATTTCTTATGTATAATCCCTCTTAATAGTATGGTGATTCTAGCTATATGACTTGAATCAACTCCCAAGCCAAATCTAAAAACAAACACCTTAGCCTTGATCTTCATATACGGTTGTTGTCGGCTTCTACTTAGTATCCTTCTTGATCATCAATACCAAAATCTACATAATAAGTATATTTGACAAAAATAGGGGCCTAGATGCTCTCACCAGCGCCACCACTTGTGTCGACCCCAGCCCAATGTTCAAAATCCCGGTGAAATTTTAGAAATTTTAGTCAAGATTTCAGATTTCGGCGGGGCTGAGATTCCAAATCTCTACGGAATATTTTTTTTGAAATTTTCAGAATTGCTAGAGTAGTTTTCGGTAAATTTCGCCAAGATTGCAGATTTTTGGACCGAAATTGCTAGCAATTGGACTGGTTTTGATGTTTTTAGAACCTGATTTCACTCCAGATTGTTTTTGGAGAATTGTAATACATTTTATAAGGAATAAATGTAATTTGTTTTGCAAATATATATATATATATATATATACAAATTTGCCTTTTGAACTTAATTATAAGAGTGTGTTTGCTCCATGCATGTAGGTATCTGATTTTCCCATGTTAAGAAAAAGCTTCTGCGCTTAGCATAAAGGTATGTTGTATCTTGCCTCTTGCTTCATTACATAGGATTTGTAGTTACCCCTCTTTTTTCTTGATTGCTGTTTGTCAGAGTTGCAAATCTTATTGAATATGTGAAGAAAGAACTCGAAGACCTAGATAGTAGGTGATAATCGGCTAGATGGTTTGTTATCCAGTTGTGCTTGTAATCAAGAATTTGACTATGATTGCTTCACTTGAAAGCTCCTAGTTAGGATTGATATCTATCGTTGACGAATACTTATAACAGGCGTACCCCAACGGCCCGAAGCGACGAGCCGGCGGCCTCAAGCACAGCTCCAGCCCACTACCGACCGAAGCACCTGCAAGGCCACACGAGACATCCCTTCCCTACTGATCGAGGTAAGTGTCTCCGACCAAGCAGGGCTCCCGACCTCCGCAGCGGGACGGGGTTCCCCAGCTCCGACCAAGTTGAGCTCGACCCCGCAGTGGTCGGGATCCCCGACCGATCGTGCCAAGACAACCCCGCCAAGGGCGCGTGTCAAAGCCTCTACCACCAATGACCATGTACCCTACTGAACGGGTCAATCGAGTGATTATACAAGGCGGTGGCTTCTTCCCAAGAAGGTTTAATGGTGGCCAAGTCATGCTCCGATCCATCACCGGTCACATACAAGATGCGAAGACACGCCCTCTCCCGAGGCAACACCCATGTCATGCGTGGCAACGTCAACACTTGTAAGGTTTGCAGAGGGTAGGTACGCCGTTTCCCGGGGAAATACCTAACCGCCCTGACCAACTAGGCTACCGACCCAGCATGGGCAAGACGGGCGGTGACCAGTCAGCAGAACGAAGGACCGAAGCTCCTAGTGTAGGTCATCTCGTCCTCTCCCAATTCTCGATGTAACCTGCCCCTTCCTTCCGTATAAAAGGAGGCAGGAACCTCCGTAGGAGGGCGATCGAACCCATCTCGCTAAGCCATTAGCACTCTCGCTTGTAAACTTTGTGCAGTCATCTGTACTGAAGAGAATACAACGCCACCACACGAACTGGAGTAGGGACCTTCGGCCCGAACCAGTATACATCTTGGACTTCAGAGTCTAACCATTCAGGGAGTGGAACGCGCGGCCCCTTAGACTTACAAATTTACTTGCCGGTGCTCGAAACGCCGACAATCGTGTACTTCAATTTGTGTCAAATTTAATAGTTCTGATTGAGCACAGTATAAATAATTATGCTTGTACAAACAATCACTAGCTTAAATGATTCATTCATATACATTTTTCCTTGCTTCACTGGTATAACTTTGGGTGGAGTCATGGGAAAGAGAAACTTGAGTATGAGAAACTCGGTAAACACTCGTTCATTTTATTAATTATGCATCCTATCATAGGTGAGATATTGCACATTATTGAATGAATATTGAAAAGAGCTACTAAAGTTTGAGGACTAATGAATTTCGTTACCTAGTTCATTGTGCGCCTCTTAAGCATTTTCGTTTGTGCTTTGCAAATACTTGGTATTTTACATTCAAACAAATATAAAATGTAGATAAATGCTTGCATGATTTTTATTTTTTTCCCAAATTTTTCTAGTCTCAGAAGACCATTTCACATAAGGTTAAAAATCGACCGAAATTTTGTAAATTTCGATTTCAAATTTATCGGATTTAAAATTTGCTTTTTAAATTTTGTCCGGATTTTGATCGCCTCCCATATGATCGCCCGCCCTTGTTGCCCCGCTGTGCTCGCCGCAAGGCACGCAACAACCACCCCCCGCGTCCATCGATTTGTCTCGCCCACTCGCCGCCACCTTGCCACCGTCAAGCTCGAGTGACGAGTGGGGACAGAGGAGCACCTCGAGATGGCGGACGGGAGGGCAACAACGGTTGCGGGAGGAGACGTTTTGATTTGCTGTTCTGGGAGCCAGAGTTCTCCGCGGACGCCCGGCGGCGGTGGCAGGTGCTCACGATCTCATCTCGCGACTGTTGGGCAACGAGGCCGCAAGGATTCTGGGTTTCGCCGGCGGCGCTGATGAGGTCAGGGCTGACCTATTCTTCGTGCGGGGTAGTATTCGCTACACCCTTCTTCCTGTTCGATCAATTGCCCAACCCATTCACTGCCAGGGTTCACAAAACCGTTTCGCGGGCGGTTTTCGCGAAGTCGGCGGTACCGGTTTTCGCGGTAAACCGCTCGAAAACCGTGAAAAACCGAACGGTTTGCAAATTTGAAAATTTTGAAATTTGGTCAAATGAGATCGCGAAAACCGCGGTTTTTGACGAAAAATCGCTCGGTTTTCGCGAAAAACCGAGCGGTTTTTGGAGAAAACCGCCAAAAACCGCCCGAGGTTGGAAAATTGGGGAAAAACTCGAAACAAATTGGGGAAAAATGCAAAAAAATATTGTAAAATTTGTAGAAATACAGGGAAGGTTAAAATTGAGTAAAAATATAATAAATATATAAATAAGGTATGTGAAAACGTGAAAAATTCCAGAATGATCTCTCCTAAATTTGGAAAAAAATCGACATGACCTTTGCTATATTTTAGAGAATTAGAAGTTGTTAGTTATGTATTTAGCAATAATATATCAATAAATAATCTTTCATTACAATACTACAATCACATAAGTGCAAAAGTCAGCATTTACATAACTACAAAGCAAAATCATTTGCAATTTCACTACCATTTACTTATCAACACCATTTACATTATAATGCATTTAAATTGAAGTTGTGGAGTAGGCATAAGCATAGCCGTCACTCTTCCATTATCGCAAAATGACATGTTCGACCTACATGAGCGGAACATCAAATCCGATGTGAAGGAAAAATAGTTAAAATAGAAGAACAAATTGAAAAATTGCAAAAAAATTTAAAAATGTAAAAAAATCCCAATTAATCTATAAAACACCTAAGAGAAATTTTTACAATTTTTAAATCATTTATTTCTTCTAAAAATCTAAAATGAAATTAATGAAAAGTAACAAATACACTGTCAGATTTTTATAAATAGTAAAATGATTTATTATATTCTAAAATTTTGCTGAAAATATAAATAATTCCAAAGGATCATGTACTAAAATTTTCAGAAATATTAGACTTCATTTATTTCCCATATAAAATCAAAAACAGAAGAGCATATACAATGATAATAGCACTTTCAGAATTTTAAAAAAATACACATATCTGATCATCATCTCAAAATTTTACATAATCATTTTGATGACGTTATAACATCACAAAAAAAGTTTAATAAATATTAGACTTCATTTTGTGCCCCTAGAAAATAAAAACTGAAGAGCATATATTGTGACAGATATCCACTGTGAATTTTTAAAAATGAAAATATCTGATAATAATCTGAAAATTTTACAGAATCATTAGGATTACCTCAGGAACTCACAAAAAAAATTTAAATTTTTTTGACACTTTTTGCTAAATTTCTTCAAATTTTTTGAATTTACTGTTCATCTGGCCGGTTTTCCGAGCGGTTTTAATTACCGAACCGGCTCGGTACGGCCGGTTTTCACGAAAATCGAGCGGTTTTCGACGGTTTTTTGAACCCTGTTCACTGCTTCCACAGCTGGTTTCCAGCTTTTTTTAAAAAAAAAACTCATCAATTTTGTGTGGAATTAATATCACCGTGTTCGATGAGACATGTTTCTCCATCCTACCTGGTCGGGCTTTCCAACGAGCAAGATGCGAGCTCGAGTTGCTCGGAAGAAGCGGTGCTATGGCGCGCGCGGAACCAAGATTGATTCTGATATGAACGCTTCCTCAGTTTCGTCTTTGTTATTGTTTTAGATATTTTATCCTGACTGAAATATTGTTTTCTGTTCGAACTTCCAATTTCATAGATGTGGCTATTTAATCTGGGTGAGAACTACTGGGTCGATATTTCGGTCTTTCTAGTCCACCACGGATGCACAACACCATAGATAAATATGCTTCTGTTTTATACGATCTGGTTCTTCTCTCACGCTTTGTTTGATCGGTTAAATTTGCAGATATCTAATTGGCACAATTAGCACGGATGTGCCATTCTGCCGGAGGTGAGAATAGTTTTATTGCTGTACACTTTTCTTTGCAGCAGCTTTGTTTGCTCTCTAATGTGTTTCCGAGTCGTATTTTTTGTCTGCGGAAATGTCAGTTCAGAGTGAAGAAACTTTTATCGTGTCTACGTACGTTAACTGTTAACATCATCTCTTCTGGAGTTAATGATTTTGTTGTATAGTCGATCAATAACCCTGTCTTCCATGGTACTACCTGTTAGCTCTCGGCGTTTAGGTTGTTCCATTTTCAAGGGACCTTCTAACATCCACCGTCCTACATGTGCAATGGAGGAACAAGCACAGTGACGGAGGCATGACTTGGGTGACGGTGGAGCTCGGCTTGGTGCATCAGCGGTGCCGAGGGTATGATGTAGGCTAAGCAAGACGATGGAGACGCAATGTTCAAGTGCGCGTAGCTTTAGGTAGTAAGTGGAGCTATGCAAGGATGACGACGTAGGTTGGCTTGCCAATGAGACAAGTAGTCTAGTATAGACCAACCACGGCAATGGAGACGGAATGTGAGCCATAGCAGAGCTCGGTTGGGTTCAATGGCAAAGACAAGGGCGTGTTGCTGGACGCTCCTACGGAGCCAAAGGCATGACATATTGTTGGCACCGAAAAAGAGCCAATCAATTTCAACACATGTGAACATCAGATTTAAGGCGTACTAACCGATTTAATCCTGCAATCGGCGAGATAGATCGAAATAGCTATTAACCGATTTGATCGGCTTAAACCAAGATAGATCAAAATAAGTATCACAACCGATTAGATTCCGCAATCGGCAAGATAGAACTAAACAACTATTACAGCCGACTAGATGATAGGTAAAGATCTATTTCCTCCGAAAAATACGATGCGCAACAAGATCGGTACAAAAACAAAACTAAGATAATTGGAGTAAATCGATGATGATCAAAATCGGTGATGCGCAACTTTATTGATCAAAAACGAATTACAGGGGAAATATGCTAAATCTAAAACTACTTCTAGTCGACAGAAAAGCTAAATAAAAGTAGACGCAAAGTTGATTGATTGTGTGTGTTTTTTCCGTCTTGCCCCTCATCCCTTATATACCATCTAGTCCAATCGTGTCCTTCTCCTACTCCTCAAAATCCATAATTTGTATCGGCCTTTGTTTCTTAGAGATAAATTCCATTTTGAACTCATATCGGCAAAAAATATCCAATTTTAACCTTAGCTTTTCAAATCAGTCGTATCCTTCCAAATTCTAGTGCCAACATATGCCCTTCATTTTTTGAAGATGATATGAATCTTCCAAAAATCTTTTTCATCAGCTTAACCATGAATTTCATTTTCCACGCTCTTCTCACCACTGTTCTTGGTAACTTCCCCATTTCTCATGCCATAAAATCTAGGAACGTGCAATTTATCATCACATTTGCCTTTGGAGCTTCAAAGAAATTACCCGTCAAATACCACTAGTTTTACCCCTCTATAAATACCGCGCTTAACCCCTATCATTTTCATGCCTGCTTACTCTCGACTCACACCCCATCGGCTTTAGCCCTTCTTCAACTCCAACTTCTTTCAGCACTCATCTTCATCGGCTCAAGTCCAATGGACCCCAAACAGGTATTCATCTATGTACCCGATCATGAAGATCAATACTACTTAGGTCTGCTAGGCAACCTAGATCTGTCGGCAATCTAGAATATGATGTACCTAGACTCCCTCTTCATGCTCCTGAGTACAATATTAATGGATGGAGCGAAAGCTTCAGAGCTTCGCCGACGGCGTTGAAAGGTTAGCGGGATTGTTATAATCGGATAGCAGCAAAGAAAATGCCCTTATAGGAACAAATGGGCATATCAGAGTGTCTTCCCTTGTCTTTGGTTGATCCAGAAGTCAATGAGCCCTTAGTGGCCACGGCATGTTATTTCTGGTCAGACACCCTTAATGTCGTCATATTCAGGATAGGTCCCATCAGCCCAACTCTTCTTGATGTAGCACAACTCTACTGCTTAAGGCCAAATGGAGATCAGTTATCAGCTTTCAGCTTCAGACCTCAATATAAATTGGTTTCCACAGAGAGAAGGCTGGAGTCAGTATGTCGACGAAAATAGAGGAGTCGGTCTAGAGTCTGATCGGGAGCACATGGCCTTTATAAATATGTGGCTTGACCGATACATGTTCTGTGGCACATCTCTAGGACCAACTTAAGTATATCAGGTCATAGCAGAGAAGCCAGTGGAGGGCCATCGTCTAGCTTTAGGTAAAATGTTTCTGGAAGCCGTCTTTCAGATGATGCATATAATTCGTAGTCGGCTTTTCACTAGGCAAGGTTCTTATTTAGTCGCTAATGTAGGTGGCCCCTGTGGCTCATCCAAATTTGGTTATATTTTGCTTTTAGCCAACTTTTCAAGATTGACACAGCTGTGATGACCCCTTTTCCTCGTGAACATTTCCTAGAACATCAGAACAAGGAATTCTGTAACATCCCAATTTTTGTATTTTATAGATTTAATATGCATTTTATATTTTCGTTAATTGTTTGGATTTTATTTAATTTATTTTGAATTTATTTGAATTAAGGCCTTTTGTTTAAGTCTTATTAAAACTCTAAAAAGTTTAAATAAAGTTTTTCTAGAAATATTTTATTTGAGTTCTAAATGCCCTAAAATATGTTTTAGAATTTTTTTAGGGGTATTTTAGCTATTTTACTTGGATTTAATGAATTTCAGAAATTATTTTTATTCAAAAATGTTTTAAAATGCTCTTGGAATAGTGATGGGCCGAGCCCAGCCTGACCCAACTCATCTCCTGCGCTGTAGCCCGCACCGAGCTGCCACGCTGAAACCCTAGAACGCGAGCCGTCGGTTCCAATCCAATGGTTGTGGTGCATCCGCGTCACTCGGTGTTTCGGATCATTCGATCTGGTTTGTGCGAACGGCTGTGATGCTACCACGTCGTCTCGCCGAATCCAAAATAGTTTCACTAACGCGCCGCCGTATCCCGTGGATCTCAGAATTCGTGTCCGGCCGTTACACGCCTGCCAAGGGTGCTATTTAATGCGTCGTCACATGCATGGAGATCCTCACCTCCCGCCGCTTATGTCGCCCTAGGAGACGTCGCCCGAGCCACTGCTTTGCGCCCAGGAGAGCTCGCCGTAGTTGTTGGTTGCGCTGACACGCTTCCTCGACCGTCAGATCCGAGGTAAATCACTGGATGACCGCACGCGTTGAGCACCGGGCCAGCCACGTCACCAGCATGTGCAACATAGATATTAGCCGTTCGATCTAGCGGGTAGGGTTGGAATCGTGCCATGTGTCCCGCCGCTTCGCTTGTCTTTGCTCAGCCATAGCCGTCGAATCTGCTAGGCTCGGTCAAATGCTCGCCGTGTGTCGCATGCTTCCAGTTGCCGCGTGTCGGACTGATCTTGCCTCGGTCAATCACCATCGTCGGTTGTCATCGCTGTTCGTTGCCGTCGGATCTGTCAAGAGACATCGGTTGTGCGCCAGATGTTGCAACCGCAGTAAGCCAGAACCGATCTACATTAGTAAATCTTAGCCGTTCATTTTGCGTCGTGCGGTCCCAATTGAGCCACCTACATCATCCCATCGTTAGCCTTGCAGTGCATCGCAATTGTCAGATTTGAAACAAACGATTGAGATGGTGCCAAGTGTCGCCACCGCAGTAGAGCTGCGTGTCTTGCCTGGGTCACGCCACGTGTCGCCACTGACGTCAGTGCTTGCATCAGCCGATGCATGAGCACAGCACTGCTGGTCCACGGTGGACAAGGACCGACCGTGGACCGAGTCCTTGCGTCGAGACGCGTGTCACTCTATGATTGGGCCACGTGTCTGCTGACATCATGAATTGGATTTTCAGTAGAAAAATAATTCATTCAATTCGGTTTTCTATTTTCCTGATTTATTCTTTTATTTCAAACTTTGAAAAGCTCGTTCTCCATCATACAAACTCCGATTTAGGTAATTCGAGTTTCTAAAAATTGTAAAACTGAGGTCTATTTAATGGTGAATTTTATTTAATTTTTGGAGTTGAGTTTGCTCTCTGATTTTGGTATCTATTGCTTTATTAATTGTTTCATGTAGACGTTGAGGTACCCGAGGTGTACGTAATCGAGGACCAGACCAGGATCAAGAGCTCTTTAAAGGCAAGTTGTGCTTTGATCATGTTGAACCCATGTTTCTAAAGTTATATTGTTTTAAACTATTGCATGCTAATTTAATTAATACCCATTTCAATTAATTTAGGATTAGTTATTCATCCAATTTGAGTTATATCTTGAAAGTGCATCTAGGCACTTATGTTATTTTGGTGATTAATGAATGTTATTTTGGTGATTAATGACAAACACTCATAATGACAATCTATGTAAATTAAGTAAATGCTTAACTTAGTGCTTAGCAAATGACAAACCTCTAATATGATTATATTGCTATGAGACTAACTTGTTATTGCCTAGTTGAGTATCAGTCTCATCTATTTAGAGGAAAATCAAATAGGAAGGTTAAGCAAAGATAAGGTATGCAATTTTGGTATCTATTCTATATTTGTTATTGCATTCCTTTTGTGCAAATGCATAGTGAACTCCAAGTAGCATGTTGATTATATATATGCACATTGGTTCATGTCATATTTATTTGTGCATATATATTCATTTGAGTTCATTATAGTATGCATGTATTAACTAGAGTTAAACTTCATATTGCTATAGATTGACTTGGTGCATGCATGTTTTATTTGTATATCTTCTCATGCAATTCTCTTAGTGAAGTTTATCTAGTGTTGGATCACATATTTACTCTTACTCCAAATATTATTTGCACATGTACAATTCGTGTATATTCTATCATGTGCTTCATTTAAGTAAAGTCTGTGATCCTTGCCATGATTTAATTGATTCATCATATTGGCAATTATCTCTCTAGTGCATATAGATCAATTACATATTCATCATGATGTACTTAGTAGAGAACATTTCTTATGTCAAGTGTTTCTATTTTGTGTTGTGCTTCTTTATATGAAACACTTGTTGTAATCAACTGCTCACAAATATCAACTCTATTCATATCTATTGAGCTTTTGGGACTAATGTCTTTCATGAGTAGTTTGGAAAGAATTAGGTCCCGTCTGTGTATGATGACCAAGGTATCTTGGAGGATGATCATTGTCGAGGTCAACAAGACGGCGGTGTCACCAAGAGCTGAGGACTAAGTCAAGAGCAACTTGGCGTGGAGATCGTCAGAGAGGATGATCAAGTCAAGGTTGATAGGACGAGAGTCTCATGAGGTGAATCGAGTCGAGTTGGACAAGGCGAAGATGTCATCAATTATATGGTGAAGGTCTTCATGCATCGACATCAAGAAAGAAGACGGCAAGTGACTAGTTCTAGACTTATATTATCTTTGATTTAATTTGAGTCTAAGGATTGCCGTACTATTAAGAGGGATGCGATGTCGAATGACTTTTAGATGTGTCAAGTGCTCAAGTGATCCATCCTTGTGAATCTTAGAAAGAGAGTGGTGTTGGTAGTGCTTGGAAAGTGAGGGTTGTAGGTCTCTCTTGATTTCTTTGTGAAATCTGTGGTTATCCTTTGAGTCTTGGATAGTGAGATCTTGTTGGTTGTGTAGCCCTCGTTCTTAGCTTTCGGAGAGTCCAAAATCTCTGAAATCGAGTCCGAGTCAAAAGTTATGCTCGTTTTTCGTCGAGCTGCTCGGTCTTGATTCGGACTATCCGGAGTTAGTCCGGACTATCCGGATCATCCGAGTATCCGGATATTCATCCGGACTCTCCGGATTGAGTCTCTCTGTTAGCCTTTCTCAGTCAATCCGAGTATCCGGATTGAAATCCGAGACTCGGATTGTGCGCGACTTGCCCCCAACGGCTAGTTTTTGGGAGGTCTATATAGCCCTTCCTCCCTCTTTTGAGGAGCTTTTGGTGGGGTTTTGGAGTGGATTTTGAGGGGCTGTGTGGGGGCTTTGAGGAGCTTTTACCCTTAGATCTAAGTGATCCCCTTGTGAGAAGGGTTGGGAAGAGTTTGTTGAGTGAGATTTGAGTTGATTGAGCACTTGATTTCATCTCCAAGTTTGTTCTTCGTGAGCATTTGTTACTCTTGGAGGTTGAGGACTCCTAGACGGCTAGGAGGTCGCCACGAGCCACCGGAGCTTTGTGTGGTTGGCCGTGGGAAGTTTGTGAAGGTCGGTTCCGCCTCCGTAAGGGAAGGAATCAAAGGAGTGAAGACAAAGCGAGTGCATTTGTGCAACACCGGAGGAAGAGGGTTGAAAGAGACCCGGCTCAAGTGTGACCGAGCCGCCTCAACGAGACGTAGGATCCTCAAGGATCCGAACTTGGGTGAAAAATCATCGTCTCCAAGTTTGCTTCTTTCTCTTGCTTTAACATTTGTTTTGAATCTTGAAATTGCCCGATCTACTCTTTTGTTGTGTTTGGCTCTAGATCTACATTTCCCCATGTACTGATGGTATTTAGATCTTTTGTATTCAAGTAGATTGTTGAAAAATTGCAAAGATTTAAAATCTCCATTCAAGTCCTCAATCCGAGTATCCGAATCCACGAACCGACAGTCCGGATAATCCGAGTATCCGGATTGAATACCGGACACTCGGGTTAGGACCCTCGGATTGGACTATCCGAGTATCCGGATTGAATACCGGACAGTCCGGATAATCCGAGTATCCGGATTGAATACCGGACACTCGGGTTAGGACCCTCGGGATCGGACTATCCGAGTATCCGGATTGAATATCCGGACACTCCGGATTGTTCAGAAACTCGGAAGATTTTATTTAGCTGCAAATTTTTATTCCACGCATTTAGCTATAAAGTTTTTAATTCGCCTATTCACCCCTCTGGCGACATCCTGTCCTTTCAATTGGTATCGAGCAAGGTCTCTCTTTTATTAGACTTAACCGTCTAGAGAGTAAAGGATGTCGACTAGAGGATTAGAACACTCACATAATCCACTTGTGCTAGATGGCACAAATTATGCTTCATGGAAATTAATTATGACTTCTCATTTTAAATCCATGAGCCCCCAAATATGGTGGATCGTAGATGTCGGCTTTTCCTCTCCGTTGAATGAAGTTGCTCCAACCGAAGGAGAAAGGAAATGCCTACATCTCGACGCTCAAGCTACTAATGTTTTATTTTGTGTTGTGAGCGATGAAATTTTTGATAGAATTTGCAATCTCAAGAGCGCTCATGAAATGTGGATAAAGCTTCAAGAACTATTTGAATCATCCACTTCTATTGAGGATTGCATTAAGGAAGAGATGTCGGGAGATGAAACATCAAACTCCACCTCAAGCTCAAGTGATGAAGAACCGACATCTCCATCAACCTCAACCTCCGCCTCAAGTGACGATGAAGATGCTCTTCCATCACAAATCCGTTGCTTCATGGCGAAAGGTAAGAATGAGGTAAGTGACGATGATGATGATGAGCTCACTTATGATGAACTTATGAATTTGCTAGAGGAGCTCAATAAATGTCTTGGAAAGGAGAAAAAGAAATATAAAATTTTGAAGCTTGAACATGAATCACTTCAAAATGATTATAACATGCTTCAAGAAAATCATGAATCCCTCCTTTCCAAAGAAATTCATAAGCCTAAGGTGGACATAGGAATTACATGTGATTTAATTGATGATATGCCATGCTTAGTTTCTAATTCTAGCATTTCATCTAAAATTAATATGCCCACCTCTAGTAATGATTTAACTTGTTGCTCAAATTCAAATGTTTCCACTTCCTCTATGCATATTGAGACTAATCTTGTAGAGGAAAACAATGAGCTCAAGGCCCAAGTCATTAGATTAGAAAATGACTTGAAGAAGTGCATAAAGGGAAAAGCCGTTCTCGACGAGATCTTGAGCAAGCCAAGGGCACCTCAAGATAAGCGAGGACTCGGCTACATCTCCAAGAGGGAGACTAACAAGACAAGGCACAACGAAAGACTTTCGAAGATCATCAAGTGCTTTGCTTGCAACAAGAAGGGACACCTCGCCTCCGTGTGCCCTACTAAAGTGGAGATCAAGCCACAACCATCAACAATGAGGCGAACCGACAAAGAGCAAGTCAAGAAGAAGAAGAGACGCTCAAAGCCTACTTGCTACAACTGTCGGAAAAAGGGACACATCGGTAAGGATTGTCCCAAAGGTATCATCCCTAAGCCTATTATTGTCAATGATCATTATTTGCTTAGGAAGGACAAAAATGGCAATGTGTTTGCCAAGTTTGTCGATTCTCCCAAGTATTTGCAAAATTATGATATTCAATTGCTTAGGAGAAATGAATCTAGAAATGTGTTTGCTCAAAATGCTAGACTTCCTAAGACCAAGAAAAATCATGTTGATCATGTGCTTAGGAAAAATAACAATAGCAAACCATTTGCTAGATTTGCTAGATCTTCTAAGCCCTTGCATTGTAATGATTATTATGTGCTTAGAAAGGATCAAACTAGAAATGGATTTGCTAAAAATGCTAAAACTCCTAAGCCTCCTCAATTCAATTCCAATAATTCTCTTAGGAGTAATAACAATCGCAAATCCATTGCTAGTCATGTTAGTTCACCTAAGACTATTAATGTTAGGGCCATTTGGGTTCCTAAATCTATTGTGACTAACATTTTTGGACCCAACAAAAATTGGGTACCAAAAAGCGCCTAAAAGAATTGTAGGTACTTGGAGATGCATTGGAAGTTTTGGCTTATCAAGAGAATGATTCCATCATGTGCAAAAAGAAGCCAAACTTGAGGATATTCACTCCAATCATGAACCAATGCCATCTCGGGTAACAAGTATTTAAATTGATTCTTATAGCTTATAGCCTTGTGTAGGTTATATTGCATTATTCATGAAAATCAATTTAGATTGCTTGTTCATATTCTTGCTCATGCCTTTTAGATGTATTGATTGCAATCTTGAGTAAGTTTGGGATAGTGGCACATTAAGGGGGAGTGCTAAATCATAACCATGTATATTACATCCCTACATGTGCCCATATTTATATAAGTGCAAATATATATTTTCAAAATCAAGCCATTTAGCCAAAAGTCAAAATTTTGTATACCATTAGTATTCTTGTGAAAAACTAGTTGCAAAATGTATACAAATATATTTGAAATGTTTTTCAAAGGTTTTGGCTTCACAAAATCCATTTTGAAAAGAAAATGAGTTTCATGATCAAAATCTAGATAGTAGTATCTTGTTTTGGATTTAAACTTATAATTTTCATAGTATTAAATGTAAAATGAATTTGAAAGTAATTCCAAAACAAAATCCTAGAGTTGGTCATTCTTAACAATTCTTGTGTTCAAAAGACTTTCAAAAGACCAACCTAGTGAAAGTTATTTGATTTTGAAACTCGCCGAAAAACTATATTTGACCCATAATTGTCATATTATTGCACTTAGTGAGTTTCTCCGTTTGGACCGGATCTTGTGTAGTATCTTGGTTCAAAATGGTATCTTAGACTCATACACAAAATTCAAATCTCAATATCTCATCTTATTCTTCATTTGAATCTTGTGTTGAAATATTTGGCTTTGTTTTACAAATAGCTATTTCAAAAGGACCATTTTGGTCAAAAGTCAAATCTTATGTTTAAAAGGCCCAAAATTGTGAAAAGCTTTGTAAAAGTATTCTAATATGTATTTCAAATGTTTTACAAGCTTTCAAAATGAAAATTCTATATTGAAATCAATTTTAGCCGAAAAGTTTTTGGTTTGAACTAAAATAGCTTATTCAAGCATTTTGCTCAAATCTTAGCATTCAAGTTGGATTTCATTATAAATGTTGGCTAGAAACCATCTTGATAATCAATTCTAAGCCATGGAAATTGAAATTGCATGAAATCCAAATTGAGTTGTATTTTGAGGCTTTTTATGAAAAACTATTTCCTATTTAACTTGCTTCAAAAAGGGTTAAAAGCAAAATATTTGTTTGAAATGCAAAATCTTATGAAAATAGTCTTCTAAAATGTTTTCAAATGCATTTCAAATGTTTTCAAGTATCTAACCCTTGGCTAGAAGCTATAAGTCAAACTTTGGCTTAAAAAGATCTTTGTGATCTTGCTTTTGCATTTAACTTCAAATTTTTCTAAAGCAAAATCTATTTGGAGTTTGAAAAAGTGGTCAATACAAAACTCATAGGGTTGGTCATTTTAAGCATTTCTTTAGTTCAAAGTTTTTCCAAACGACCAACCGTTCAAAAGTTATAGCCATTTGAATTTGGCCAAAATCATCCAATTGACCCAAAATGACTCGTTGTTGCATTTTGTGGATTTCGCTATTTGAATTGGATTTATTTGCATATCTTGGATTGAAATAGTATTTCTAACTCATACAAAGCTATGAAAGTTCAAATCTCCATAAATTTCAATCCGGAATGCATTTTGAGCATTTGGTGAAAATTCAATTTCTTCTCAAACCTACAAAGCGTATTTTGCCATATCTTTTGAACGAAAATTTCTTTTAATGAAATTCTTATTGGGAAACCTTCTAAATAGTCCAATGTTTATTTCTGGAAAGTTTCAAACCATTTGGACTCAATTTGAGAAAGTTTTGACTTTTCTTCTCTTTGAGTAAAAATCATGCCTACAAAGCAAAATTTGGCATATCTTTTGATTGGAGACTCCTTTTTTGGAAAATTCTTTCTGGAAAAGTTTCTTGGAAGTCTAAAGAATGTTTATGCTAAATTTCAAATAATTTAAACTTAATTTGAAATAGTTATGACTTTTTCTCTCTTTCGATCTTATTTGGCATACTCTCGCATTAAGTTGGATTTTACGATTTGAATGGATTTGATTATGCAAATAGGCTTATAAACATCTCTCTAAATCATATGAAGCCATATAAGTGCATATTACCATTCAAAACCCATTTGGTTCCATTTTGAGGATTTGGTGAAAATCTTAATCTTTTGTGTGTTTCATATGCATCTTTCATCATATTTCTCGAAATGAAATTTATTTATTGAAAATCCTTGTTGGAAAACCTTCTCTCACATATGGAGTTCATATCTGAAAAATTCTCAAATTTATTTGAACTCATTTGCGAGATTGTTGACTTTATTTGACTTAGTGTCAAAACTAAACCTCCTATGCTTCTTTTGATCTAATTTTTTATTGGAGGGTGATATTTGAGAAAATCCTTTTGGAAAAAGTCTCTTGGATGTTCATGGATCATTTCTGCAAAATCTTATGGCTATTGGACTTCATTTGATCAAGATTTGATCCAAATTCAAAATGTTCAGTTTTAGGGATGAAGCTGAACAACCCGGAGTATCCGGGTAATATATCCGGAGTATCCGGATTATCCGGACACTCCGGATCAAAATACCGGAGTATCCGGGTTGTACTGCTCGGCCCAAATTCTGAAATTGCTATCTACACTTTCTTGCAATATCTTGTTCATCCTATTTTTGGGGTTTCTCCTTTGCTCAAATCAATATTCAGTCTTCATAGCCCTCGAAGAGGATTTCGAGTCGGATCTGTTCCGCGTTGATGATTTTTGTATTTGAGCAATAGTTTAAAAGTTATAATCGACTTTGTGCTGCTATTTGAATCTTTTTGAGACTTTAAGAGTTTTAAATTGGAATCTTGGCAAGCCTTTCAAGATGAAAACTAAGTGAACTTATCCATTGCTCCAAGCTTCAAAGTGGAGCATATCTATTTAAGTTTTCATTCCAATGAAAGTGCATCTTTTGGCTAAGTTCTTTTGGAAATTGGATTTAATTGTAACTTAGCCTCAAAATGTTTCCTCTCTTGCATAACTCGGAGTTTATTATGGAAAAGAGAAAATTTCCCTTGTAAGCTCAAGAGTGAGTTTGAATGTGTTTTACTCATTGTCTCTCTTACAAGTGGGTGTCAAGATTAAATTTGAATGAGTTTCAAATATTTTCATTATAAAGTGGTGTAATAAAATCTTCAATTGATATCTTCAAATTATTTTTAAAATTGCATGCAAAGAGTATTGTCTTGTATATCATATATATCATGCATGTTGTACTTAGACATTATCAAACTAACTTGGGTCAAATTAAAAGATATTTGTTCCCGAAATCGTGTGCTTGTCTATTGATGTTCAAGGTATTGGAAAAGGGTCATCTTCGACGGTGGGATGAAGGAAATGGAGAGGAGCTCCATAGTACGAGGATCTAAGACCGGCGCGGTGATCATGACCAATTCGAACATGCGGTGGACAAGAATCGACAAAAGGGACGTGTTTCTTTTCTGACCATATTCAATAATGTCTGTGCACACCATTATGCTAAATTGTGTTATTCTAAATGGTGTTGTATTTTTCAATTGATATGATTAATTGGTATCTTTCAAGAGGTATCCTCTAATCCTAAATTGTTTTGAAGTGTCATCTAACTTGCATTCGGCATTATCAAGAACTAAAAGGTACATATGGGTGACACATTGCAAAGAGGTATGCCCTTGATAAGTTCATAAAATTCTTGATCATGAAATTGCATCTTACTTATACAATTTTGATTCATGATCTTGTATACATCTTGTGATCATATAAGCAATTTCTTCTTGTGTAATCTTCTTTATATAATCTTGATTGATAGAATTTGATTTGATCATAAGCATGTGCTTAAATTATAAATTTGCTATATGATCTTGATGTTTAAAGAATATGTGAAATCATATTCGTGTGTCATGTTTAAGCATCACTTATATCTTAAGAATCATGACTTCTTTAATTTGGTATAACTAGAAAAATCTATTACCTAAATCTTGGAAATATTTGGTATCATATCTTGCCTAGATTTAGGGGGAGCTTAATATTATTGTCCTATTACTAGCTCCTTATTTTTATTTTTATTTTCTCCCTAATCTTTTTATTGTGTGTGCAATCAAGGGGGAGAACAGATTTTATTGAATAAACAATAAGAATCTTTTAAGCACCTTTCTGGGATTAATGACAAAAGGGGGAGAATTTATGGATTTATCAATTGTCCCCTAATCGATTGACAAAAAGGGATGTTTTGTAAGTATGATCTCTTATTGTATCTTTATGATTGTTTTAATGCTAAAATATCTTAATATTGTCATTTGGTGCAATTGATAATAGGTTTGTCATAAATCACCAAAAAGGGGGAGATTGAAAGTGCATCTAGGCACTTATGTTATTTTGGTGATTAATGAATGTTATTTTGGTGATTAATGACAAACACTCATAATGACAATCTATGTAAATTAAGTAAATGCTTAACTTAGTGCTTAGCAAATGACAAACCTCTAATATGATTATATTGCTATGAGACTAACTTGTTATTGCCTAGTTGAGTATCAGTCTCATCTATTTAGAGGAAAATCAAATAGGAAGGTTAAGCAAAGATAAGGTATGCAATTTTGGTATCTATTCTATATTTGTTATTGCATTCCTTTTGTGCAAATGCATAGTGAACTCCAAGTAGCATGTTGATTATATATATGCACATTGGTTCATGTCATATTTATTTGTGCATATATATTCATTTGAGTTCATTATAGTATGCATGTATTAACTAGAGTTAAACTTCATATTGCTATAGATTGACTTGGTGCATGCATGTTTTATTTGTATATCTTCTCATGCAATTCTCTTAGTGAAGTTTATCTAGTGTTGGATCACATATTTACTCTTACTCCAAATATTATTTGCACATGTACAATTCGTGTATATTCTATCATGTGCTTCATTTAAGTAAAGTCTGTGATCCTTGCCATGATTTAATTGATTCATCATATTGGCAATTATCTCTCTAGTGCATATAGATCAATTACATATTCATCATGATGTACTTAGTAGAGAACATTTCTTATGTCAAGTGTTTCTATTTTGTGTTGTGCTTCTTTATATGAAACACTTGTTGTAATCAACTGCTCACAAATATCAACTCTATTCATATCTATTGAGCTTTTGGGACTAATGTCTTTCATGAGTAGTTTGGAAAGAATTAGGTCCGTCGTGTATGATGACCAAGGTATCTTGGAGGATGATCATTGTCGAGGTCAACAAGACGGCGGTGTCACCAAGAGTGAGGACTAAGTCAAGAGCAACTTGGCGTGGAGATCGTCGAGAGGATGATCAAGTCAAGGTTGATAGGACGAGAGTCTCATGAGGTGAATCGAGTCGAGTTGGACAAGGCGAAGATGTCATCAATTATATGGTGAAGGTCTTCATGCATCGACATCAAGAAAGAAGACGGCAAGTGACTAGTTCTAGACTTATATTATCTTTGATTTAATTTGAGTCTAAGGATTGCCGTACTATTAAGAGGGATGCGATGTCGAATGACTTTTAGATGTGTCAAGTGCTCAAGTGATCCATCCTTGTGAATCTTAGAAAGAGAGTGGTGTTGGTAGTGCGGAAAGTGAGGGTTGTAGGTCTCTCTTGATTTCTTTGTGAAATCTGTGGTTATCCTTTGAGTCTTGGATAGTGAGATCTTGTTGGTTGTGTAGCCCTCGTTCTTAGCTTTGGGAGAGTCCAAAATCTCTGAAATCGAGTCCGAGTCAAAAGTTATGCTCGTTTTAGTCGAGCTGCTCGGTCTTGATTCGGACTATCCGGAGTTAGTCCGGACTATCCGGATCATCCGAGTATCCGGATATTCATCCGGACTCTCCGGATTGAGTCTCTCTGTTAGCCTTTCTCGGTCAATCCGAGTATCCGGATTGAAATCCGAGACTCGGTTGTGCGCATGACCTGCCCCAACGGCTAGTTTTTGGGAGGTCTATATATAGCCCTTCCTCCCTCTTTTGAGGAGCTTTTTGGTGGGGTTTTGGAGTGGATTTTTGAGGGCTGTGTGGGGGCTTTGAGGAGCTTTTACCCTTAGATCTAAGTGATCCCCTTGTGAGAAGGGTTGGGAAGAGTTTGTTGAGTGAGATTTGAGTTGATTGAGCACTTGATTTCATCTCCAAGTTTGTTCTTCGTGAGCATTTGTTACTCTTGGAGGTTGAGGACTCCTAGGCGGCTAGGAGGTCGCCACGAGCCACCGGAGCTTTGTGTGGTTGGCCGTGGGAAGTTTGTGAAGGTCGGTTCCGCCTCCGTAAGGGAAGGAATCAAAGGAGTGAAGACAGGCGAGTGCATTTGTGCAACACCGGGAGGAAGAGGGTTGAAAGAGACCCCGGCTCAAGTGTGACCGAGCCGCCTCAACGGAGACGTAGGATCCCCTCAAGGATCCGAACCGGGTGAAAAATCATCGTCTCCAAGTTTGCTTCTTTCTCTTGCTTTAACATTTGTTTTGAATCTTGAAATTGCCCGATCTACTCTTTTGTTGTGTTTGGCTCTAGATCTACTGATTTCCCCATGTACCGATGGTATTTAGATCTTTTGTATTCAAGTAGATTGTTGAAAAATTGCAAAGATTTAAAATCTCCATTCAAGTCCTCAATCCGAGTATCCGAATCCTCGAACCCGACGGTCCGGATAATCCGAGTATCCGGATTGAATACCCCGGACACTCCGGGTTAGGACCCTCGGGATTGGACTATCCGGAGTATCCGGATTGAATACCCCGGACAGTCCGGATAATCCGGAGTATCCGGATTGAATACCCCGGACACTCCGGGTTAGGACCCTCGGGATCGGACTATCCGGAGTATCCGGATTGAATATCCGGACACTCCGGATTGTTCAGGAAACTCGGAAGATTTTATTTAGCTGCAAATTTTTATTCCGCTGCATTTAGCTATAAAGTTTTTAATTCGCCTATTCACCCCCCCTCTAGGCGACATCCCCTGTCCTTTCATATCTACCTTGTCATTTGTATGCCATATTTTATTTGTCACCCTAGTTTGGTTCTTTATTAGTTGGTAACTATTAATTACCAATGTGGGTTAGTTAGAACGTGAATAGTCTGTTTAGCCATGCAACGAGTTATTGATATCATTTTATGTGAGCAAATTTAATATTGCTTAATGGAATATGGAAGATGTTTATGAATATGTGTGTCAGGTGTTGTCACACAATGTTGTTGATGGCACGTGGTGCATGGTAATCAACTAAGGTGATAAAATGATTTAGACTGAGGCAAATAGCAAGAGATGTGATTTTATGGTGGGCCAATGTGGCATTTGGATGGTCGAATTGTTTTTATTAAATGAAAATTGATGGTATAATGGTAACGGTGAATTTTTGGTTAGTCTTGCCTTAATCAATTAAGGACTAAACCTTGCAAGCATTTGAACTGAGTCATTCATACAACCACATGTCTAGTATGGAACAGTTATAGCTAATTAATTTGTAATATCTGGATTTTGGTACTATCATGGTGGTGTGGGTTCTAGGTGTACGGGTAGACTCACTTGGCGTGAGAGGGGGGCCCTGAATGTGGTAACCAGTCCCATTAGTGTTGAAACCTTAGCGGGTAGTACTGGGTTTAGACAGAGCAATGAAAATGCTTTGTTATGATCACTCACCTTTGTGGTGTATGATTGTATCTTGTAGGTAAAGTGTATAACCTCTACAGAGTGTCAAACCTATTTGAATAGCCATGCTCTCAGTATTACGCAATGTTCGATGATTACGGTCAAGGGTTAGATTTTAATAAAATAAACTTGGGAATGGAGGCTATATGCCTATGGAAGTTTGGAATATGATTAAGGTTGTGAGTCAGTTTATTGGAAAATAATTGAGAAATTTAATATTTTTATTAGTTGTTTTACTGTAATTTCAATCTATTTATTATATTCTCTTATAAATGCTGCTTTGTTGCAAAATAACCAAATCAGCCATTCATTTAGAATAAGCCATGCATGTAGTATATTATACTTGCATTCTGTGCACAACTTGTTGAGTACTTTATGTACTCACCCCTTGCAACAACAAATCATCAATTGAAGAGGAGGCTACACCTGCTTACGAGGAGGAGTTCCAGGAGGAGACGACCGGTTAGGTTGCGAATCTTGTCAGTTGCCTGTGGCAAATTGAAGGGTTGATACGAATAAATTATTTCTACTACAGTTTCATTTATTTCTTAGACTTAGCCCTGTGTGGCGTACTCATGTAAGGTGGACCTTATGGTTGTTTAACAGTTATATTTAATTTAAGGAAGTCTTATTCAAGTATTCGTTGTGTATGATTGTGATATCCATCTATGTTGAGCCTGTGTATACTAGCGTGATCTTGGACTAGTGCAAAATACACAGAGGGTGTGAATTTGCATAATCGGGTCCCGACAAATTCAGAGATAGCCGATCCTTTGGGGAGAGACTCATTCTTTGCTCTCATCAGAGTAAGCAAATATTTATCCTTCTCTTTCCAATTGGATAATAAAGATTTTCCTTCAAGCGCATTCTTCCGATAAACAGATGCCGATGGTTTTCCTTGCCCATCTTTTCTGCATTTAACAACCGATAGTAATGACATGCTGGAGCAAAAATTGGACTTATACAAAATATTCATTTCTCTGAGCGTGCAATCTATCGGCTTGTATTCAAAAGGACAAATGTTTCAACCATCCTATGAGTTTTACCATCCGACAATTTACGCGAGACACTTGGGCTTTGGTCAGATTCCTCCCAACTTCTATCTCCTTGATTGGCTACGCCCAAGAGATCGGGTACGACGCGCCTCGGAAGCCCAAATTGCCCTCCACACAGCCGATGATCTCCAAGTACAAGACATGCCTCATTTTTTATTAAATCAACGACATGCAGGCATGTTCCTTTAGCTATAGACAATTGTTTCTGCTGCGCTTTATCCTGAAGAGCTCACATTATCGGTTGTCATCTTCGACTTCTTTTTGGATTTCCAGCCTGAGCCGACGATTCCATCTAACTCAACTAGTAGCGGTTCGAGTTCTAGCAGCAACGCTAGCTCATCGGGCTATACTAACTCAAGTTTTATCGATATAACAAGCGACAAATTGGCTAAGGTAGTTATTTTATTGCCTTGTATTTTCTATCACCCTTCAACCTTGCTCATCGGCTTCATCTTCATATTTTTCAGGCAAAGCAAGCCGGAAAGAAGGTAGCTGGTAGCTCATCGGGCACGGGCCAATCGAGCAAAAGGCCTCGCCCTGATGTCGGAGTGGCCATGGCTGGGTACTCATTGGCAAATTTGGGTGTCCAGTCCCCTTCCCTCTCTAACTTGGAGAGGCAGCAAACAAGTAAGAATTCATCAGCTAAACTTCAAATTTTTTACATTTCTTGTATTCTAACATCTTGAGTCGACTCTATAATATTGAAGAAGTGTGGCCATCCTGACAGGAAGGCCACCTCTATGGGCCCTCTTCAAGAGTCATCGACTGAACATTCATCGCAAGGATCGACCGTGGGTCAGATAAAAAACATTCTTAGCCAAATTTATCTATTTCCCCTTAATAAGATCTTTTTTGTAGCCTACATTGCCTTCGCCCAACACGAAGGCTATCCTGCCCCCTCTATCGACACAGCCGACATCACCGACTCCTGCTGTTGCTATTGCTGCTCTTGTAGCTCAACCTATCAGCAAGCCAGCCTCCTACTTGACCCATTTGTTGGGATTCGATTTTTCGGACATTGAGGATGAGGATGAGGCTGCAGAGACTTTTCCCTAGGAGATCTAGAAGATTCTTTTGGTCTCCAAGGACGTGTCGGCGTCGGCTCCAGGAATTAAGCAAAATCAGGACCATTTCTTCGAGTTCCTCCATGATCCATCGGTTTCTTTGGTCAAGAATGCCCAGTCGATTCAAGACGCCATGGAAGCTGTCAAAGCCGATCTTCCAGAGGAGGCCACTACCGCACTGCTCAATGTTTGCTTCATTGACGATAAAAAAGAAGCAATGCGTGAAGTGAAGGCAAGGCTAGTGTCAAGCAGCTTAACTCCAAGACCAGAAGCTCCTGGACCAGATAGTGGCTGATGCCAAGGCCAAGAAGGCTAAATATGATGAAGACAAGAAAGAGCACAAGATAGGGAGTCAGCATCCAAATTAGAGTTGACGAAGAAGTTTCTAGAGGAGGAGTTGGTCAAGGTAAATGCTCAACTAGCCGATGTCCAAGAATCATTGAACAACTCTTCATCAGCTTTAAAGACCCAGAAGGCTTCTCTTGTTTCGTCATTGGCAGTAGCCAAGAAGCAATTGGCCCAGGTCTCTCTAGTGCCTGGAACTAAAGAAGAGGATGAAGAAATCCTTCACGATGTGGACAGAACTATTGCCAAAGCTGTGGCAGTGCTGTCAGGTCTGGGTGCCAGTAATATTTAAACATGTTGTAATCAACTGTCTTGCTTATGAAGAATGTTTTTATTGTAAGAATGATGTGGTCAGCTACATAGCCGATTTTGTTTAAACTATTTTTATTCCAAGGGTGATGTCTGCCATCGGCCATTATGTTATTTGTCCTCATATCTCATAGCTCAAAACTTAACCCCACAAGTCAATTTTGGCTTTTAAAATCGATAATCGTCTTAGTCCAATTTACTCATAATTTCTAGCAACAAACCACCAAAAATCTTTTAGCCGATCAAGATCCAACCCAAATACTTAGGTGATATTTTTTTTCAAATACTTGCCATTGACCGCTTTATAAAATATCACCCCTTCTAGTGTTTCTAGAATATAAGAATTACCCTGTACAAGTCAATGCACTTTGTACGGTCCTTCTCAGGTTGGAGACCATTTACCAAATCGGCTATCTCTCGAGCTGATAGGCAATATAGTTTTTCAAACCAGACCAGCTTCATTGAACGACTTAGGTAACACTTTTTTGTTGTAAGCCCTTGCGACTCTAGCCTTATTTTTAGAATCCAATCCAATGTGCGTAATCGTTTCTCATTGAATCTCTATAATCTTGAGCCATTAAACCATTTTGTCTAGCTATCCTTACTGAGTCTATATTGATTTCTAAAGACAACACAGCTTCTTGTCCATAGACCAACTGATACGATAATAGGTTTGTTGCTCCATGGTAAGCAATCCGATAAGCCTATAGAGACTCTAACAGTGTTACATGTCAATTCCTTGATTTATCTTCAATTTTCTTCTTAATTAGCTTGATTAATATCTTATTTGATGACTCGGCTTGACTATTAGCTTGCGTATAGTAAGGCGATGAATTTAATAACTTGATTCCAAAACTTTGAGCAAAACTTTGAAATTCATCATACACAAACACGAATCCTTGATCAATCGTAATAATCTAAGTAATTCTGAACCGATTGACAATATGCGCTATAACAAATCCAATTGCCTCAACACAAGTTACTTTCTTTAAAGGTATCGCCTCAACCCATTTAGAAAAATAATCGGTTGCAACCAAAATATATTTATGATCTTTAGTTGATGCGGAGTATATCCAAGGTTCAAAAAATCGCCGAAATCTCAGTCAGGATTTTGGATTCCAACCAGGGACGGGATACAAAATCCTGGCCGGGTAAAAATATTTGAAAACAAATTAAATTGCTACAGTAATCTTAGAAATTTGGGCGAGATTTCGCCAAATCTCGGGGTTTTTAATCGATTTTTGACTTTTATGGCCGTATTTGGTCCAATAACCCTTAAGAAAGTCATCTTCCATGAAAAATGTTGAAAAACTGAATTTTTGAGGTGTTTCAAAATTTCGGTAGAAATACTGTCAAATTTTTATAACATTGTAAAAGCTTGATCATGACTAAAAAATTTATGGATCTATCTTTAGTAGTGTAGGATCTTACATAAAATATTTCAAAATAATTGAACTTCATTTGTTATCTTTAAAAAACAAAAACAGAATGAACATAATTGGGACAATAACCTTGTCGGAATTTTATAAATTTCCTCAAGTGTGGTCATGATCCAAAATTTTTATGAGAGCTTAATAATATCCTCAGTACCATTGTATAAATTTTTTAAAAAAAATAATTTTTTTTCTCAATCAAATCTATGTAAGCATTGAACTTCATTTGTTATATTTAAAAAACAAAAATAGAAAGAACATAAATGGCACAGTTCCCTTGTAAGAATTTTATAAATTCACTGGAGTGTGATCAAGATTCAAAATTTTATGGAATCTTAAGAATTTTCTTAGCACCCTTCTGTAAAAGTTTCAAAAATTCTAAACCTTTTTTTATTGCTAAAGCAAATCTATTTATTGATCATCACGCTTTTATCAAGACGTAGCACTGTCAAAATGTTTGGAACTTTTTGAATTTGAGCATCATATGAACATTTTATAGAAACATTAATGATACATCAGGAACATCCACAAAAATTTTCAAAATTTTCTAACGTTGTTTGAACTATTTTCATTTGGTTGAAGTTTGCCGGTAAGGCTTTTATCAGGACAGCAGCACTGTCCGAATTTTTTAAAATTTATGAAGCTTGATCATCATCTAAAACTTTTATGAGAACATTAGTGATGCATATTAACCATTAACACAAAATTTCAAAATTTTCTAACATGTTTTGTTCCTTTTTTCATTCGGTTTAAACTTGTCGGTCAGCATTTTATCACGACAGTAGCAATGTTCGAATTTTTAACAATTCCTCAGACTTGATGATTATCTTAAATTTTTATGGTAATATCATTGATGTGTGAGGAATGTCCACAAAAAATATCAAAATTTTTAGATGTCGTTTGAGCCATTTGTAATTCATCCGGTATTTGTCCAAAATTCTGAGAGCTCGACGAGATTTTGGATTTCGGCCACCTTCGAGATATCATACGAAAACGAGATTTAAAACCTTGGGTATATCTGGCCGGTTATATATATTCTCTATCCTCTGAATAGCCAAGGCTTGATAATTGAGTGTAGAACCGATGTTGGAGCTAATTGCAAATTGACAAATTTCTAACAAGTTTGACATCCTTTGTAGTACTTAAAACAATCTTCCAACATTATCAGCCAAAAATATCCAGTACGCCTAAATAGCCTCTTTATTTTATGAGTCGATTGATGGGTTCCACAGATACCCTTATGCACTTCTTCCATAGCTACTTTGGCTTCTCCTATCCCAAGACACCTTAATAATAATCCCTCCAAAGTATAATAATAAAGCGTGTCATCGAGAGCAAAACATACTTCAGAGCTTGTCTCTTAATTTTCCTATCTGTGGGCCTTGATGGATTGGACAAATAATCGTTTATTTTCACCCTCCAATCATCTGTATTGGCGCACATGACCTCAACATTTAAGACTGTTTTATCTATCGACTCCCAATCCCTCAAATGGCCAAGCATCTTATAACCCGATGCTTGTTGAGCTAAATTGTTGTCTTTGCTGTTCATTTCACGAGGGATGTGGTGAATCAAGAAAGAATTGAATGAGCCGATTATTTTGAGACACTCATATAAATATTTAACCAAAATCTCATCATACCAGTTATACTCTCATCTAACTTATTGAACCAGTAATAAAGAATCACCATATGCCTCAATAGATTCGACACCAATATTGTCGAGTAATTACAGGACTCTTAACAAAGCTTCATACTCAGCTTGGTTATTTGAGCATATGTGGTTTATCCTGAATGCAAACTTGAAACTATAACCCTTCAGAGATATTAGTACTTTGGCAACACCATCACTTTCCCTGCACACCGATCCATCGAAAAATGTGCCCATCGAAAAATGTGCCAAGGTGCTACAGAGACTAGGTTGGTACTTATGTCGGTTCTATGCCCTGTTATAAAATCGGCAACCACTTGCCTTTTGATGGCTTTAGCCGATTCATAAGTTAGGTCGAACTCAATAAGCATGTAAGCCCATTTCCCAAGTCGTCATCAGTTTTGCAGATGATTTTACATGCTGATGCTAAAATGTAATACCTCAATTTAGTGCAAGAAATATATAATGATAAGCAAATTTTTTCTACAAAATGGTACCTTATCTACGCATCAATTAAGCGTCAGCTTATATAGAAAATAACTCGTTCCTTTCCATTTATTTATTGCACCAAAACTGCTCCAATTGCAACATCTTCAGCCAATATGTAGAGCTTAAATGGTAGCCCTTTCTGAGGTGCAACCAATACTGGAGGCTTAGACAAGTATTTTTTTATGTTCTCAAAAAGGTTTTTGTTAATCGGCTCCCCAGACAAATTCTTGATCTCCCTTTAATTTTAGCAGCGGGATAAACACACCAATTCATCTAAAAAAATTAGAGATAAAGTGTCTTAAGTAGTTTATCTTGCCGATCAACTTCTAGAGATCCTTCTTGCACTTGGGTGGTTTAGTATCAGCTTGTAACATCCCAAAATTTGAGTTTTGGAACGTTTGAATTCAAAAATAAACCATTTGCATTTTTCTTGAATTAATCCCAGCTTAATTTGAATTCTCTAATAATAAAAGGATTTAATTTGATTAATCTGTTCATCAAATAAAATATTTTCATTTTTAGTTGGGTTCATTGTGCTCCAAGGAATTTTTTGTATTTTTCGGGATTTTTCTGAATTTATTTGCTATTTATTTGAATTTATTTGTACTTATTCAAATTTCTGGAATTTTCTTAATTCGGAAAATGATTTTATTTCTAAAATCATCAGGCCGTTTCTTCCGCCGGCCCACTTCCCCAGCCCGCCGCCTTGCCCCATCGCCCGCCGCAACCGCCGACCCGGCTTGTCTCGCGGCCCACCTCCATCGCGAGTCCCGGCTGCTCGCCCGCCCGGACCAGTGGCCCGGCTTCCACGCGCGCAAAACCCTAGCCGTCGTCGTCTCGGAGTCCCGTTGCCGTACGCCACCATTCTCGGTTTTCGTGTTTTGCACGTCTCCCGAGACCGCTATTTAAGGCGCTGCACCCCCACCGATGTTTGCCGTTTTGCGCCGCACCCGTTGCCCTCTCCCGTCGCCCAAGACCTCGCCGGCCGTCGCTGCGACCTCGCCAAAGTTTGCCGCCACGCCCGACGCCTTCCACCGCCTCTACTCCGCTGCCGGTGCATCCTCGCCACCGCCGTTGGCTTCTCCGCGTTGCCCACGATGCCCTCTCCCCGATCCGCCAAGTCTCGCACCCGATCCAGTCATCCTTCGCCGCATCCCGTGTCTTCTTCTTCGCTGTCGGTGAGATGCGCCACTACCCCGCCGTTGTTCCTCGCCGATGAATCCTGGCCGTCCGATCTCGCGCCATCACCCCGGATTGCGCCGCGTCGCCGCTGCCCGAGCCCTCGCCTTTCCGCCATCCGATCCAATGCCGTGGCTCGTTGCGCGACGCGTGGACAACCCCGTCAGCGCCAGCGCCAGCGCCCCGTCAGCGCCGCGTGGGTGCCATGTCAGTGCGCCGCCTTGTCAGCCCTAGCGCTATTTTGCAGACCCGGTCCACCGTGGACCAAAGCCTTTCCGTGGACTCGGTCCATAGACCGAGGGTCCCACCTGTCAGTGAAATAAGAATTTTTGGATTTATTTTTATTCGGGAAATTGATTGCTAACGTCAGCGTTGCGCAATAAATCGATTTTCCAATAGAAAAATAAATGAGGAAATTCGGATTTTCTAATTTTCAGCTTTTTCTCTGAATTTAATCTTTCGGAGGCCCGTTCTCGCTCATACGAACTCCGATTGAGTCGATTCAAGTTTCTAAATTTTTCTAAAATCAAGATCTATCTTTCAGAGCCATTTATTTTCAATTTTGAGCTTGTTTGTGTCTCTGTTTTGTATTTATTTGGTTTCATTGTTTTCTTTTCCGGTAGAAGCTAATTCCGAGGGAGCGAACGGAGACTTTGAAGACCAAGACCCAGCACTAGATCAGCAAGGCAAGTCGTAACCTTTGATCATATTGAACCTATGTTTGCAAAAGTACTTTGCTTTATACAATTGCATGCTATTTCTGTACAATGATTATTTGCCGGGAATAGTTATATACCTAGTTGACATTATGCCACCTTGATTATTGGGATGCCATGTATCCATTGTAAACCTAGGTTGGGACATTACTAGTTGGACATAATCATTATACCAACATTGGGTTATCGTAGCTATGCTTAGACATGCTTAGATATACATTGGGATCCATCTCACATGTGATTAATGTTAATCTTGACTTAATGAGATATTGAATCGTGGCCGTTAGCCACTGTTGTAAAATTTATTGTACCATGACGGGGTTTGCCATTGGTTTTGGTTGAACGAATTATTTTTCCTCGGGCAAGTGATCGTGCAGTAAAGGGGGTGCTTTCTAGCACATTGAGATGTGGATGTCTTGCCTGAGACAACTTAAGGACTTAATCTTGTGCGCCATTGAACTGTGCCTTACCGTACTGCCACATGTCTGGTATGGGACATACCTAGCTGATTAATTTGCAATGTCTAGCCTTGAGTATTGCCAATTGGTGGTGTGGGTTCCGGGATGGACGGGTAGATTCGCAAGGCGCAAGAGGGGGCCCTAAGGGGCAAAACCTTAGCGGGCAGTACCGAGTTTAGACAGGGCATTGTAAAGGCTTTGTCATGATACTCTGCGACACACCAAAGGAAGTGTGTTAGTAACGTTTGCACAAAGAGATGTTCATGTCTTGTGGGTAAAGTTGTACAACCTCTGCAGAGTGTAAAACTATTCGAATAGCTGTGTCCGCGGTCATGGGCAAGCTCGGGAATTTCACACGGGGTATAGTGTTTCATGAAATGTGGAATTGTTGGGATGTGAACGGGGAGTTCATTGTTGTTTTGTTGTCTAAAGTTAATACTGTTGAATTTATTGGTCGATACTTGTTTTAAATGGTGTAGGGTGATGCCTCGCCATTCTGTTCATGTGGTCTACCATTGATCTATCAGTTATTTATTTATCTTTTCATAATGTGCTTTCAATCTATTTATTGTATTTCAATTCAAGTTATCGCTTTCAGCAAATGAACCATATGGCCATCCTTGTCAAGCCGTGCATGAATATATTGCATCAATTCCCTACGACTTGCTGAGTACTTTTGTACTCACGGCTTTACGCCTTTGTTGATCAGTTGCTGAGGAAGGATCAGGAAATGCTGAATATCATGGGGAATTCTGTGAAGACTACGTGGATTAGGAAGGCGTTCCCCAGACGATTGCCTGTGGCATGTCGAATGGCTCAAGTTATCTTTTTCGCTGCAATAGTTATTTGTTTCTTAAGCCCTTAAGGCATAATGATGTAAACATTGACCCTAAGGTCGTTTGCTTTATTTAATAATAATTTGCTTCTTCTTAGTTAATTCGTTGTATGGAATGATATTTCATCTATGTTTCCTCTGTGTGCACTAGCGTGATCCTGGACTAGTGTAGTATACACAGAGGGTTTCAGATTTGCAAATCCGGGTCTCGACACAGCTATAGCTTTGACCCTTTCTTAGTTGACTTTAATTCCTCTCATGAATCATAAAACCCAAGAACTGACCAGCTAATACACCAAAAGCATACTTATATGGATTTATCTTTAAACAATGTGCCCTTATCTTCTGGAATACTGTCTCCAAATCAGCTAGATGTTAGAGATCTTCTTTAGACATTACAACAACGTCGTCAATGTAAATTTTGACAATATAACCGATTAGCTCATAGAAAATGAGATTTATAGCACGCTGATATGTTGCACCAATATTTTTTAAGCCAAATTTCATGACTACCCACTCGAATAAATATTTGATTGTAACCAGCATTACCATTAAGAAAACTAATAATCTTATTTCTAGATGAAACAGCTATAGGCATCGGATATTCATCTTTAGGTGTACCTTTATTTAGATCTCTAAAATCGACACACACCTTGAGTTTACTATTTTTCTTCATAACAGGAACAATGTTGGTAATATAGATGAATATCGCAATTATACAACCAGAGTTTACTCTCTGTGTATATCACGCTAGTGCAGGATCACGCTAGTGCACACAGTGGCAACATAGATGAATATCACAATCATACACGGTAGAAACATAATAAAAGACTTCATTTATTGAATATGAGACAATTGATTGACCTTATCGTCGACTTTACATGATTATACCACACGGGGCTTAAACTATAATAAATAAAACAGCAGCGAAACGGAAACTTCGTAGATAACCCATCAATATGCCATAGAAAACTAGGTTCATACCATAGAAATTCGCCTCCTCTTGATACTCCTCCTTTAGAGCAGGTGTAGACTCCTCTTTAACTGATGATTTTATTGTGGCAATGGTGAGTACATAAAACGCTCAATAAGTTGTGCACATAATGCAAGTCTAGTAGAACTATATGCAAGGCTTATTCCAAATGAATGAATGACATGTTTATTTTACAATAAAGCAGCATTTACCAACGAATACAGTAAGTAGATTGAAATGACAATAAAACAAATAACAATAATAAGTAACTTTTAGGTATTACTCAAGAATAAACTAGCACAAAGCCCTAATCTATATCCAAACTTCCATTGGCACACAATCTCCCTTCCCAAATTTCATTTTATAAAATGTAACCCTTGACTGAAATTCCCAAGCATTGTCCATAACCATGGACACGGCTATCTGAATAGATTTACACTATAGAGGATATACACTTTACCCATAAAACATAATCAATCTTATATCGTTGGCCATTACATGTACCCATCAATGTGCGACTAAGAAGATCATAACAAATCTTTTCGAAAACTCTATTTGAACATAGATCCTTCCGATAAGTTTGAGCTCACTATTCCTTCCCTCACAAAGAGCAGAAGAATAGGAGGGACTTATCGTTGGACTAGGAACAATCCTTGTTCAAGATGTGATGCCACTACACACACCCTCTCCTAACTGTACACACAATTTGGTCTTCCACTAAAGGCATCATGTGTAAAGACTCCGTAACTTACTGAGTTAGGTCTGGCCAAAAATAGACATGTGGTTGCATAATTAGCCCAGTTCAATGGCTTGCAAGGTTAAGTAATTAATTGATCGAGGCAAGACATCCAATCACTCTCAATAACCATATATTTCTCTCACTTTCATTCACATATCATCGTATCAACCCAACGCCACATAGGTCCACCACGGCTCACAGCCACTTGCCACTTGCCCCAGTCTAAATCATTTACCACCTCAGTTGATTATCGTGCAACACATGCCATCAACAACTCAACATCATTGTGCGACAACACATGACACACCCATTCATAAACATGTTCCATATTTCATTAGTCAAATTGAATTTGCACTTTCAAAAGATATTAATTGCATGTGGCATGGCTAAGCAAACTAAGCACGATCTAACCAACCCACGTTGACATATATTAGCAACCAACTAATAATTATCCATCTTAGGGTGACAAGTATCATGGTATACAGATGACAAGGTAGGTATAATCCAATTGGGTTGAATAGCTAAATCTCAAATTAATTGAAAACAATTCTAAGCATAAAATAACATGCAGTAATTTAAAACAATATAGCCTTTGCAAAATTAGGTTCAATATGATCAAAGCACGACTTGCCTTGGAATAACTTCTGTTTTTGGTTTGGACCTTAAGCTTGAGGCAATACTTCACCCTCGAACGCTTTGAGCATTTCAATGTCTACGCGAATCGAGAGAGAAGCACCAAATAAAAAATTCCAAAAGTAAAATAAAATTCATCACTAAATATATCTTGATTTTAAATATTTTTAGAAACTTGTATCGTCTCAATCGGAGCTCGTATGAAGAAGAACAGGCTCTCGAAAGATTCAAATAAAAGAAAAGGACAGAAAAAGAGAATGTGATTTTCTTGATTTATTTTTCTAAAGAAAAATAGATTTATGACGTTAGGCTGATGTCAATGGTTAATTTTTCGATTAAAAATAAATTAGAAAATCATTCCCAAGGCTGAAATTTGGGACCCTCAGTCCATGGATCGAGTCCATGAACCAGCAAGGGTCCACGGTCGACCGAGCTCATGATACTGCGGTGGCTGACAAGCGAGCATGGCTATTGCTGACTAGGCGACACACGTAGACGCTGACTGAGCTAACACCTCAGCAGTGTACCGATGTCGCACTGACATCATAGCCGACGTGGCGCCACGCGTCACTCGTCGGATCATGCCACACAAGCAGTGACGGTGTGAAGACCTAGGGTCACCGCCGGCGACCGTGGCTAGAATCAATGACGAGAGCTCACCATGTGATTTCGATGACATGGACACCTTCTTCTCCAGCAAGTTGAAACGACAGCGGTGACGATCGCAAACACTGGAGACTAGGGTTTCTTGACAACTCGGCGCTCCAGCCATCCTTCGACCAATCCAACACACGCACAATGTAGGTCTTGCAACGACGAATCCAACATGACCAGTCTTGAGCTCCGGGAGTCACGGACGACGGTGAATCGACGAATTTCTCGGTGCCGTGGCGCTTGCGCAATCTCCCAAATTTCGACGAATGGTAGCGATACTTGGCAGAAGGAGCTAGGGTTTGGGTTCTTGGGATCGAGGAGGTCCGGATGCGTGCATTAAATAGCATCAAGAATCCATGCTATGCCTGAGATGGCGACGATGTCCACGGCGGACACAACTGACGTGCCATGTCCACACCGGACTCGGAGATGCCTGCTGACAAGCGGGCCGCACACGATGTGATGGGTCGAGGAAGGGAATTGGGCCGAGGCCAAATGGGTTTCGGCTTGAACTAATTTCATATTTTCAAAGGTTTTGACATTTAAATAATAACCAAAATTCAAATAACTTCAAATAAATAACAAAAATATCTAGAAAAATTCTGAAAAATACTTTGAGACATGTAGAACCCAAATAAAATATTTTTAACAAAAGTTTATATCGATTTTGCACATATTTAAATATTATTTGCAAGAGGATTAATTCAAAATTAATATTTAAAATCCAAATAAATTCTAAAAAGTTCCAAAATTCACAAAATCATAAATAACAATATAAAAATTATTTTAAGCCAAAATTGGGATGTTACAGAAACACATTCAGCGTATTGGCAATGCCTGATAAATATTGCTTTCAATAATAACTCAATTTCTTCTTTTATTTTATCATGCATGGCTAGATTAAATCGCCTAGGAGGCAGTTTAAACAACCTATAGCCTGATTTTATTGGTAGTGATGTTCAACTAATAGTTAGTTTAAACTAGGCATCTCATGATATTCCTAAGCAAAATATTCTTTATAATTTTTTAAAAGCTTGAATATCTTTTCTTTCTACTCTATTGCTAACTTTGAACTGATAAAAGTTGGCATTTTTCTATCACTCTCAACTATGTCGACTTCGTCCAATAAATCTATCGACGTAAAACCTTGACCTATTTTTTAATTTCTTCAAAATCTTCTCTGGCCTCATAACTATTCGTTATTTGCTAATAGCTTCGCATTTTATCCTGTAAAGCTTTCACTGCCGATTTGGACTTCATTGGCATAATATTTTGTTTGTTCGATCAAACGTGCTCGGCCTCACATTAACTAGGATGAATCTTGTCTTATTAATGCAGATGAAGTCCCAATCATCAAGGGTTTTGCCTTATATGAATTTAGCTCCATCATGTTGCCAATTTGCCTCCGAACTAGCCATAGATGTATGAGCCGATGTGTTAGCTTGAACCACTTCAACCTTATCCCCATTCCATTGGATTAGCATCTGGTGCATAGTCGATGAAATACAACAGTTTGCGTGAATCTAATAGCACACTATAACTCCATTTAGCATCCACTACAAAAAAAAGCTGCCAGCAATGGTTTACTACCGATTGTGAGCTCTGTTATCATAACCCCTTTTGCCTCAGTGGGATCTTCAGTGAAATCATTTAAAACCATATTAGTTTTAATGAGGTCTTCATCGGACTTGCCCAACTTTTTACATGTCGTATAAGGCATTACATTGACAGTCGCCCCTCCATCTACTAGCATCCTTAATATCGGCTTGCCATTAATATGCCCTTTCAAATACAATGGCATAAGATGTCGATAATCCTATTGGGGCTTTTCGAAAACCGCATCCTGTGCTGCCAAGCATAATTGAGCAAAAGACTCCTTAACAAATGTAATACTTAGCTTGAATTCAACCAGCAGTGTAAACACCATGTTGATGTCTTTCGGAGGTGGAGAATCGTCGCGTACCATGGGAGAATCTAAATCGTTGGCGAAGTCAAACTCATCCTTGACTAATTGTTTTTTAGCAACTTTGACTGGACAAAGCTCATTAAAGGTCACGTCCCTTTCTTTTTCATGCTCGGCTTCCCTCAACTCTTGGGTCCGTAGCCGCTGAAGACTTCTCTGCTGTGTTCGGCTTAAACCTAGAGGACACCATCTGGGCTTTGGTTCAATCGGCTCTCGTATCTTGCTAGGTAGATTCATACTAGCCGAAGAATTGGACTCATCTTGATGTGCTCATTTTTTATTTGAGATCGATGTAGAAATCCTTTCTTTAACCGATCTTCGTGGCCCATCGTCCTAACATTCATGCTAATAATGTTGCGTCGAACATGAAAAGGATGAAGGCAATGCTAGTCCTCTCTATGTAAAGTTGCCAAAAAAAGGCATTGTTGTTGAGCCCTTTCAGGACCACTTAGTTGATATGTGTCAACCAACCGACGTCGAGGACTTTGCTGTCATATGTCATTCCTTCTTTCATACTTTGCCAATAACTGGGAAAAAGTGGGTTTTGGTTTTTATATTGGTTTACAAGGTGGCAATGCTTTCTCAACTTTATACCATTTTCCGACTTGAAACTCTCCCTTTGGATTGATAGTTCTTGAATTCCTCCCTTCACGATTAGTTTCTATTTGGATAGAGCTGAATGTGATCCTAAGGGTTTCATTACCATCAGAGTTTGCATGAACATCGACTTGTCACGCCATTTTTGTTGATGATGACAACCGTACTTGACCCTAGGATTCTGCTGGTCTTATCGGCTCTTCCTGTTTTGTAGAACAGTTGACCATGTTTATAGAAAAAGAATTAGCATCCAACTGCATCGTCGATTCATCTGCAAAATTTAATCGGTCATCCTCTATAGCCGATTGTATCTATTGATGAAAGATATTGCAATCATTAGTATTATAAGAAAAAGAATGATGCCATTTGCAATATCTCCGCTTTTTATTTTCATCAACCGACGGTAGGTCATTGCCTTCAAGTAAGCATATTATCTTTTCTTGCAGAAGTGGATCAAAAATACGATCACACTTTGTGATATCGAATGCATATTTTACTTCTGATCGGTTCTTAGTCGGCTTAAGCCATGAACAAATTAAAGATTTCTTGCTACCTTTAACCCATTTGGCTACATTTATTCTGGTCTCGTCGTCATCAGACAAATCATTTGACTCATACTCGACGAGGTAGACCTTAGCTTTCTCCTTATCTTTATTATTCCTGAATTTATCCTTGAAGCCCTTATTATCGGTGAAACGGCCTTCTTGAGCCGATACCCGATGCAAGAGGTGGCTTAAATCGGTGAATTCCTACCCATCGAATTTTTCCTTCAACTAAGGCACCAACCCTTGGAAGGCCAAATCTGCTAACAGATTATCAAGCAGGGTAACACTAAAGCACCGATTTCTAATTTCCCTGAACCTTTTAATATAGTCACTCACCGATTCTCCAAACTTTTGTCGGACAGAACTTAAATCAGAAATTACAAGTTCTAAACTCCCATAGAAAAAGTATTCGTGGAACCGACTTACCAAATCGGTCCAAGAATTGACCAAATTTGGGGTAATGTAGTGAACCATGTAAAGGCTGCTCCTGACAAAGATAATGGGAATAATTTTACCCCTAAACCATCGTAGTGAGCCGCTTCTCCACATTGCGCAATAAAACACCCAATATGTTCCTAAGTAGTGGTAGAATCATCACCCGAGAATTTCGCAAAATCAGAAACTTCAAAACTATTAGGATATGGTATCACATCAATATAATCAGGATACGACTTCCGATAGCCAGTTATCCTCCCCTTTGGTTGTATATCGAATTGATCTTGTAATACTGCAATTATTTGATCGGCCCAATTGACTATATTGACCGATGGTGGAAGTGGTGCTTGCCAACTACGATCAGAGTTAGCATGTTGCCCCCTGGGTGCAGGTTTAGCTTTATATGGCACTTGAGCTGGCTGTGGTTGATAAGTGTTCATAGCCGATGTTTTGATTTCTAGAGATTGATTCTAGAAGTAACAACAGGTACCGAGTAGGTCACAACCCTGTATGGGGCCGGATTCCTCTGTGGAATCAGCTCACTGTACTGTGGACGCATGGGAGGTTCAATCGACTATGAGCCTGATTGCGGATATATGTAAAAGGGAGCTGATGGTGGTAAGCTGGGCTATGTAGGATCAAGTATAATTGACTAGAGAGGGATGAATAGGAGGTTTTTAGATTTTTCGGCTCTAATTGCAATAAATAAAATTACTAAGCAAGAATTGCAATTTTCGACAATTGAACCTAAATTCTCTAGGGTTCACTAAGTGCTCCAACAATCTAAGTATAATCAAGATATAATTCTAAGGACAAGAATAATACACTTAAATTGTACTCAAGAATAGAAAATTCAAACCACAAGAGAATGAGACACAAGAATTTATCCAATGGTCTCGAAGACTTTCTGGTCTCCCCTAATCCACGTTGAGGTGACTTGAACAACTTCAAGCTGGCTCCAATCATTTGAGCCTTCCTCGATCACTAGGTAGTTCTTCCCCGCTCCGGGTAGGCAAACTCCGGCCTTCACAAACTTGTCGGGGCTTCTCACAATCTCCGTCGAGAAGCTCACTGCGCACAATCGCCTCTAAGCCGTCTAGCAGGTGGCAACCTCCAAGAGAATAGAGTGATGACACTTGCTTGAAGATGAATCAAGTGTCTCAATGCCTCAAATCTATATGTAACACTTGAATGCTTTTTAGTCACTCAAATATAAGAATTTAATGCACTTGTGAGCAAAGGAGACTTGCTAGAGCTCAATATATATTCAATGAGTCACCAAGAACTTCTACTATACATGTGTGGGGGTATTTATAACACCCACCCACTATTCCAACCGTTGAGGGCAAGATCCTAAAAAATTAGGAAATTCGGCACTACCGACGTGCAAAGCCCGGTAGTACCGCCCCTGTCCCAACGGTCTATTTTGAGCATTAATGCGACGGGAAGGAGCCGTTGAGAAGGGTCTGGTACTACCGGCGCACAAAGTGCGGTAGTATTGACTTTTCGGTAGAGATTCACTCAAAGGAAGTCTATTTTGGAAAAAGACTACCGCTGTGCTAAAAGCGGAACTATCGAGATCCGGTAGTACCGAAGTTTTGCCTGCGGTAGTACCGCCCAAGAAAAAATGCTCAAAACATCCCTTTATGTAAAAAGGCTACCTGCCATTTGATCGGTACTTCCGCACTTGCGGTAGTACGGTAGTTTTAACTCCGGTAGCTCCGACTTTGAAAATCTAGGGAAAATTATAAAAGAGCTTCTCTGGAAAATAGGTACCGCCGTACAAACTGCGATACTGCCGTTTATGTGGTACTACCGGCGTTATGCCTGCGGTAGTACTGACTTTACTAAGAAAACAATTTTTTTGCTTTGAAGCACAAGACCAAATGCAACTAGATATGATTTTTCAACAAGACATGAGCCATATAACACTTTAATCAGCTTCAAACTACTAGTTATTACTCCCCCTTAATAGTACGGCATTTAACCTATTAACCCGATCTTTTTACTTCTACCTCCGAGATCGGTATAAACAAGATAAAATGTCCTTAACCCATATATACCTTGTCCTTGATCTGTTGGTTCTTTTTAATGAACATCTTTCCTTTCGTGAATATCAATCTTTTCAAGATGTTAACGTAAGGACCAACTTGTTCTCACAAACTCAAGAAAAATTGTTAGTCCTTTAACACGATTGTCATTAATTACCAAAACTTAATCAAAAATAGGGGTCTAGATGCTTCAGGCTGGGAAACCAACTTTACGTCATCAGTATAAGCTTGGTAATAGGGAACCCCACCCGCACGGGGATCTCGTGGCAGGATTATGGTTGTCTATGCCGGCATTAGAGTTGGGATTGGAGTCGATGGTTTAGGATTAGCTACTGGCCCAGAGTTCTGCGTATTTGGTGCCACTGAATAGACCGGATAATTTGTCAATGTCTACATCGGGTCCAGTAATTTTCCCACTAACACCAGCTCTTGAGCTATGGCTTTGACACTGTTAGCTATCATCGGCTTAAGTGTTGTTACCAGAGGCAATGATTGATTGATCAAAGCATAGTGCACATATTGATTAATCATATCAGACAATTCAATTTGTGCAGGAAAGTATCGACTTACCTGCTTGTTATCTGACGCAATTGTAGCCTCAGTATTGTCAAAGAAATTCACCATCGATAGTGCAACCTTTTGAGTAACACCACATCGAGTATTTTGATAACAATTTAACATCATCCCTTCGAGCATGGCCTTCTGATCTTCAATATCTTTGCACTGTTCTGGAGTTAAATCGTCCATTGTTGGGACGATTATAGCATCGAAAACAACATCAGATGGGGGAATCGACTTTTCTGAAGAACTCGTCATATCCCACCGGGCGTGCCAAAAGTGTGTTGGCATCGAAAAAGAGCCAATCGGCTTCAACACACACGAACCCTGGGTTCAAGAAGGGTTCAAGGCGTGCCAGCCAATTTGATCTTGCAATCGGCAAAATAGATCGAAATAGCTATTAACCGATTTGATCGACTTGAACCAAGATAGATGAAAATAAATATCATAGCCGATTATATTCCGCAATCGGCAAGATAGATCTAAACAGCTACTATAGCCGAATAGATGATACGTAAATATCTGTTTTCTCCGAAAAAGGCGATGCGCAACAAGATCGGTACAAAAACAAACATGAGATAATTGGCGTAAATCGATGATGATCAAAATCGCCGATGCACAACTTTATTGATAAAAATGAATTACAGGGGAGTATGCTAAGTCTAAAACTACTTCTAGTCGATAAAAAGGTAAATAAAAGTATATGCGAAGCTGATTGGTTGTGTGTGTTTTTTTGTCTTACCTCTTGCCCCTTTTATAGCTTCTATAGGCAAATTGTATCCTTCTCCGCCTCCTCGAAATAATAGTTCCTTCTGTTGTGCAATTTCCTTTTAGAAATCATGTGGCTGTTATTGTCCTCTGTAATTGTATTTTGCGGCCAGAAAGAAATAGAAATCCAATGCTTCTGGTTATATGATTACACCTATTGTAAAACAGTAACCTCATAGTACCAAATTTGATTGCTCAGACATCGATAGCATTCTTTTTTTTTTTTTTTGATAATTCAGGATATACCGTTTTATTCGTTGGCAATTTAGGAAATGACACTCGTTATCTTAATAATATGTGGGGCTAGAGGCCAAATGTCATTGAGATAATAAGTGATATTTTCTGAAGTGCCAACGAATAGAGTGGTATATCATAATTTTTTCTTTTTTTTATTCACTTCGTATAACTGCTGTGTACAGAGATAGATAAAGTCATTTTCCAATGCTAATAAACGGTTGTTAATGGTGGTAATTGTTCCCAGCGTAGAATCAGTAATAAGAACTTTTGTCAAATGCTAAATTGATGAATTTGTTTCCTTAATATTTATGGGCAATGGGCAATTTAAGGATTTATGGGCAATGGGCAATTTAAGGACATGATTTTCTTGTTCTTTAGCAAGATCAGTTTAATATCTTGTTTATTCTATAATATTGTGCTGTTGTCCTATTTATTTGCAGGTCAAATTACTGGAGCATTTTAATCCAGTTTATTCACCATTGCGTGGTTAGTGCTTGGATCATGGTAATCTTGACAGAAGATGAAAGATAATATTGTGTTTGACAACCAAACAAAGTCCATCTCCACGTCTTGATTGTCAGTGTCACTTCCCCGTCATCCATGTAGAAGAAATATTTCCACATGACGGTGTAAATTGGAGGTGGCTTGAAGAGAAGTAATCGTAGTACCAGCTGCTAGGAAAATTGAATGTGTGATTTAGAATCGATTTTATGGTGGAATCAAACTGATCATTTAAAATCACTAGCGTGTAAGTTGGAGTCAGCTTGGCAGGGAAGGAAAATCGTAATCAGTTTGAAGTGTGGCATTGGTGGTCCTTACTGCATCACGAAATGAGCTATACAAATTTGGGTACTTGTTTGCCATTATATTGTTAGTGCATGTATGAAGCACCAGTGATATATTGCATGTTTAGGTGGTGCTCTTTTATTTGGTCGTCTGATTGGTTGCCAAGAGATTTTTTTTCCGTAGCAGCACACGGTCATTCGGCTAGTTGGATTAAACAAACTATTGTTGTACACTAGCCCGTGCTATGGTCCGATGTAGTGCACAATTTATCTAAAGAACTATCAGGGGCACCAGGTCTATTAGTACAATGGTACGATTAATTCGAGATTACCCTCAAACAGGGGCGTAACCAGGGGCTCCAGCTAGAATTCCCTCAACAAATCGATGGCTATATCTAATTTCTACTACCTATTATATATAACAAGTATAATACATTGTAAATTTTCTCTAATTTTTGGTATAGCGATAACGAATGCACACGTGCTCGGGAGTGGCTTGAGGAAGAAGCTTTGCTAGGTAGATGAGCTATTTCATGCGCTATGTGGCTTGATAGGCTGCTGCTTATTGGAAGCTTAATTTGGCAAATTGGTGACTTCGCTTGCTACTTGGACAATTAGACTCGAACATCAGACACACGAAAAGACCATAGAACGAGAGAGAGGGCGCGGCTCAACGTCTTTCCTTCGTGAGGACATGACAGCCCACTAAGTCAAGGGCACTTGACGTACGTCGTGAAAGTGGATGTCGGGAAGCCAGTGAGGGTGGGCATGCGGCGACGAGCAACTCACCACGGCGATGACAAGCGGGCTTGGAAGACAGTGCAATGTGAGTCAGCGGATGCCTGACCGGCTAAGTGGGTTAACCAAAAAAGCAAATAGGCAATGTGAGTCTCTTCTGATTTATGATTTTTTTTTTGTCAATTGGAACTATGTAAATGGGTTGAATAGAGGCAACAACCAATTTATTTGATTGATTGGCTGTTCATAGATTTACAAAGGTTTGACAAGCGAATGTTGTACAAGTATTTCTCAAATAATAAAATATTATTAGTAACCGTCGAACCGATAAAAATACAACACAAGCTGTTTAATATGCTTATCTCAATCTAGCCCAATTCGTTTAGCCCACCCTTTATTTTATTCCTGGCTTCGCCACCTCCACCCTTTCCCCTTCCCTCTTCTGTACTCACTCCTCTCACCCCCTTCCTTCCTCTCTAGAAAAATTTCAAATCAGAAATTTGAACTTTAAGAATTTGAAATAGCAATTTTCAACTTGAAAAAATTTAACTCGAAACATTTTTCAAATCGAGAAAATTAAACTCGGTAAATTTCAATCCGAAAAGATTTCAACTTGACAAAATTTCAACTCTAGGAATTTCAAATTCAAAATTTTCAACTCGAAAGATTTTGAATTGCTCGAAAAATTTCGAATCAAGAAATTTCAATTCAGGAACTTTCAACTTGATAAATTTCAACAAGAGGAACTTTCAGCTAGAAAATTTTCAACTCGAGTAAATTCAAATCGACAACTTTCAACTAGGAAAATTTCAACACATGAAATTTCAAATCAGAAAAACTTCAAGTGCGGAAATTTTAGAACAAAATATTTCAAAAACTTTCGGTTTGAAAACTTTTGATTCAAACTTTTTGGTTCGAAAACTTTCAGTCCAAAAAAATTATGTTCCAAACTTTAGATTTGAAAAAAAAAACTTTCAGTTCAAAAATAATATGTGCGCCACCGATTAAACCCACCATTATCGCCCTCGGCGCATCATCTTGGCCGCATCATTGATGCCGGGCTGTCCTACATCTTCAGCGAGGTCGTTGTGGCTGATTAGCACCATCCCCTCCTTCGCCTTCGGCGAGGAGGCCGCCGTACCCATGCACCGCCGTTGCTCGAGCTTCGCATCGCACCGCGCTCACTCTCGGCGAGCGGGTTGGCGCACCCACATCGCCGTCACTTGCACTCCACGCACCCACACTATCGACCAAACCCTCCGCCACCGTCGTTGCAATCAGGTATGGCACGGCTAGGGTTTAGCCGTAGCGGGCCAACACCCTTAGGCCCGCCTAGCTCCCACACGGTGAAGTGGATCGGATACTAAGGGCCTATTTGTTTTTATTGTGGATTCTCTAAAAGTTGATTCTGAATTGTGGCAGCATTTGTTATGTAATTACTTGGATCTTTCAATGGCATTCTCATATTTGTATTCCTCAGAATTCACAAAAGCACACGTAAAGTGGATTGTGAATGCTAGTGTATGTGAGTAGGCTGGATTATGAGAATCGATTTCTAGAATCGGACTGTTTGTTTTTTATTCAGCTTTTAGGGTCAAAATCCAGAATCCATAGCAAAAACAAACAGCACTAAGATGGGAGAGGTGAACTCATAATCAGCGTTTTTAAGTCGTCACCTAGGTGACGCCTAGGCGGCCGGTCGCCAGAGCAAGGCCGCCATGGCCGGTCGCCTCGCCTGGAGGAAGATCCGCCGCGGCCTCGCGCGTCTCCAGCCGCACCGCCATCGCCTTCCATTGCTGTCGCTGCAAGATCCGGCGTTCCCGCCTCAGCTGAGATCAGATCCGGCGGTCATGGCGTCGGGGACAACCGAATCTAGCATCTCCACGTCGTCGCCATCCCCGCTGTCCCCGATCTGGCCGCCGCTTCGTCTAGGCTCTAGCCTGTCGCCTCCGTCCCTCTAGCCCACCGCGCCTCCATCCAGGTTCCTTCACCTCCACCCGTCACTTGGCATGGAGATGAGCAAGGACGCCTCCTCTCGACTGAATGTATTGGCATGGAGATGAGCAGGGGCACAGGGGCAGGGCACTCGGTCCGGTGGGAGAGTATTGGACTGAGGAACAGAGAGTATTGAACTTGCAGATGGAGTATTGGATCTTCGTCCAGGCGAGGCGAGGAGGCGATACTTTCTGTTCCATGCCATAGAGATGAAGCATTGACAGTCTTTATTGCCATGAAGATGGAGAATTGCCATGGAGATTAGGAGCAGAAAGCTAGAGAGCGAGCCATTTCAGCGATAGAGTTTGGTCACCTAATTGGCGTCTAGACGGACACCTAGGCGTCCAGGAGCCCCGAAGGTGCCTAGCCTTGCCGGGGCGCTGTGATAACCATGCTCATAATCTTTTTGAACTATGGCCAAATTAAACTTCTAATCCCCTATCCCATCCTATGTGCCTTGGTTTATCTAGTGTGATCAAGCGCCTCCTACACAAGTCTAGTAAAACTTTACAACCTAGTTCCAAACCTACTCGAGACACGCTCTAGGAATTGAAAGGCACAAGGTCGAATTCAAGGGAGGTGCTTTTATACATCACTATTTAAAAGTTACACAAATATTAAAACATGAATAAAGGTTAGATGGTGATTACTTACACATTCACTTGCTTTAAGATTTGTGCAACTTGCATTGAGAGAGTGATGTATAAAAGCAATGCTCCGAATTCAATTGTTGCAGAGCCGCAATATGGGCGCTGATTACGTTGATATGTTGTCTCGAATTTGGTACACCCGCAGGCACACATGTATCAACCATTCATAGAGCAAGCACCTGTGCAGCGCAAGTGCAGAGCTCAGGTCTTAGCATAAAACTTCAAAGGAGGGTTGCCATATTTAGGTCCTTTACTTCATCCTTGCAGCAACAAAATTATCAAGATTGACTAATATCATTCAGAAGGCATAATGAGCTGCCAATTTGCCCAAACAACAGTGCAATAGCAAATGGCCATTACAGCTATAATCCCTCTCAACTATCAGAAATTCAGAACACATCGCGTCAGTTTTTTTCTTGCTTCATTTATTCACCTTGATATACCTAAAGATCTGAAATGAACAAGTGTAACTCAAACCTACCAACCTCCTTGCTCAAAATTGTCTAACCTGATACACAAAAGGTGCAATAAGCCGTGAGGCATCTATGGATCATTAAGCAATCATGCATGCAAATGCAGCTCCAAAAGAACTAGAACGCCGTCACTTTAATTAAGGTAGGAGATCGGGCTTAAATAATTAGCTCCTCTATAAGTTGATTCTACTTCACCACATCAAGATTAATTTATAAAATTGTAACTGATCAATTCGCACGTAAACAAGACAGATTAGCACCAAATCTCCCATTAGAAGAACACACTGCAACAAATTGTTGGTTTGATTTATTCCCAAATCAGAACACCTAGGAATTATGAAAAGAACATGTATGCCAAGCCAAATGTCGCTCAAATTTCCTCAAAAGAAAATCAAACCTTTGACCTCCATTCGCTCATCGCAAAGCGCCTGGAGCAAAGCGCTACTCCTCGAGCTGCTTGAGCTCGGCCTTGAGCTGCTCCATCTTGAGCCCCATGGACCGACGGAGCGCGTCGGCGTCGGCGAGCGGGAGCCGCGCGAGCAGCGCGTCGAAGGCGGAGAGCGCCTCGCCGGCGGCGTTGCGCGCGCAGGTGGCCTCCTCGTCGAAGTAGACGGTCTCCTTGCTGTCCATGGCCGCCTCGATCTCCTCCCGCGCCTCCGCGAACTTGCGGTTCACCTCGTCCACCTCCTTGCCGTAGTCCGTCGAGAAGGCGCGCCGGTGTCCCGGGAAAAGAGGGCCCCACGTCGGGGGCGCCGGCGTCGCATTCGTTAGGGTACGTGGAGCGGCGGCGGCGACGGCGGTGGAGGTGGTGGGGAGGAGGAGGGAGGCGGCGGCGCGGAGGACGACGCGAGGGTTTCGGTGCATCCTGTCCCGTGGGGGATTTGTCTTCCTCCGTCTGTTTCCTGTCTCCTGGGAATATCGGCTGTTTCACGTCTGTTCGGTTTGCTCACAAGCGTTAGCAGGGTGACCTCCGTTACAACGGAATACTAAGGGTGTGTTTGGTAAAGCTCCAATTTCATTAGATTCGTAGATCTGGTGAAGTTGGGTATTCTTAGCTTCACTAGATTCGTGGAGTTGGATCTGTGAATATATTAAGAGTATTTAGATAGATTATCTTTTCAAATTTTAGACCAAAAATATAAACTTAATTCACTTTATTTTAACCTACAAGTTTCAGATCTCAAGTAAAACTGAAATCTGAAGCTCTACCAAACAGGCCCTAAAAGAGGGTTGTAACGGAATACTAAAAGAGGGTGATACATATAAGTAAATGTGTAAAAAAGAAAAAGAAAAAATCCTTTGCAATGAAATGTGCAAGCATTTTCACTACATTTGCTGCATATCTATTATTTCAGTACAAAGGACCAAAACTACATTAGATATCTCATCTTAGTAACAACACGTACCTCATCTTCAAATTATATGCATTGTTGGTCGATGTGATATGGTAAAACAACCAAATTGATATACAGTAAGTAGCACTCAACCATTTCGTCATCATACTATAAGACATGAAGTGGCTTGCATCTAATATAGCCAGAAGAATCCATCTATCTCTTTGGTATGCATTTGATCAGTGAAAATTGCAGCTCAAGTAACAAGGCATGTAAATACTACCTTCATTGTAATAAAAATCACACATGACAAGGCTGCCACCTAATGAGAAAAATTCATTGATAACAGAATAAATAGATCCTGAATAGGATGAGACAACAGGAGAGGGCAATTTCTTGCGGCCTATATATATCCACAAAATTACTGATTTAGAAATTATGTACAATCATTGGAACCAGGAAGTAAAAACTCGTACAAATAAACTAAATGTTTCAAATTATTTTACCTTGTGGTACCCATCAGCCCATCATTCTATAGTTGCATGTCCAAATTACTATCCTCTTTGTTGTGCTTGGCTATATCCTAATACTTGCCATGTTCTGTTAGCACGTTATGTTTAAGAGCACATCCCTGTTTTTCTTTGGTTGTCACTAAAATATGTATATTGTAGATTCAGTTACACAAAGGTTTGTGTGAGTTAAAACGTGTAACAAAAATCGTTTATTTGCAGTTATCACATTTTTAGTTACAAATTGTTTAGCTACTTTTAAGGAGATAAAGATATGATGAAGTCCTACACGAGTTCAGACTAATAAGACTAGTGCCTAACAGGACCACTCCCGAAGTTTCAGGCAAGAGATGCAGTGAATGAAAGAGGAGCACCATCTGTTTGATAGTGCATACGTGCTAGTACTTGGTGCATCCTAATAATAATATTCAAGTACTTTCTTAAAAGACAGTCTTTTACAAAATCTCCATTCCTATAGCTTGGTTTATAACTTGGTTCTTGTAGGGATTCACCATGCCGCCGGACATGATGGTGCTCCGCAAGATGAGAGGGCACGAAGACTCGACGACGACGACGACATGTCCTCGGCAACTACAAGAGAAGAGGGTTGAGAGGGCAAAGGGCCATGGTTTTTCTCACCGGAGACAACGACAGGCCGGCGGCGACCAGAGCATGGGAGGCAGGTCCACCACAACCCTAGCCAGATCCGATGTCGTCACCTAAACCCCAACCTCCACTGCACAATCCGATACCTTGCACATCCCGTCCTCCTCCTGTAGCTGCAGATCTCGCCCGTCGCACCGTGTGGACCATGGACTGGGGATTCATCATGACCGAGGTGGTGTCAGCGCACTGGTGAGCGGGCGGAGGCCAGCGACGACATTGGGCATGCGAAGGTGGGTACAGTGGGGCCTTCCTTTTTCAGATCCGCTTACCGTCGACCTCGAGGCGCCGCAGATGGTAAGGATAAAGGTGGAGAAGAGCGTGGTGAGGCGGAAGGGGACGGCGGCGCAGTGAGACGGTTGGAGGAGAAGTTGTAGGTGGCGACGACGTGTGGAAGGCGAGAAGCTCAAGGGTGGTTGGTGGCGACGGCGGAGGTCCCTGGCTTGGTCTCTCGCCCGCATGCGCGTGGAGAGGAGAGGGAGGGGGAACGATGCAACCGATCCAGCGTGTATTTCGCTGGGATGGGTGAGTGGTGGCGTCGGTTTTTCGCGAGCGCATCGGACAGGAGCAGAGAACGGACCACTACCACTAATTCCTAATTAGAAGTAGTAAAGATTAGTTAAAACCCGGCGTCTCAATATTAATAGATTGAAGAAATTTTCTAAGGAAAATTTTAAAAAAAATATTGTTTCTCGATTTTAACAGTGGTAAACTTTTTCCAAAAAAATCTAGGGAAAAATTTTAAAAACATAAAAAAAAACTGTTTTCCAATTTTTCTTTTAAAAAAAATACTGAATTTTCAATATATATATATATATATATATATATATATATATATATTACTGTAGCTCCACCATTGTAGAAACTGCCGTGCCAAAGGACACGTGGCAGCAAGCGTCTAGGGCACCCGTACATCACCAACAATAGCGATATATATAGATTCTGGCCTTATCGCATTTTGATAGCATTGATCAAATTTGATAAATACTTGATTTGCTATCAAGATAAGATTTTCTTCTTCCTTGACTATTTAGTTTATTTGGCGATCAGATTTGCTGGAACAAATTTGTCATCAAACCAAATAGTCCCTTACTCCTCGTTCTCAACCCTCGCCTCTTCCCCAGTCTTCAGGTTCAGGATAAAATAAAATCTACACAACATTAGTTTTAAAAAGCTACAATTTTTTTTCAAATTTTTTTGGATCTTTATGAAATTGAGAACATCCACCCGTACACAAAAATGAGACATTTTCACAAACTTACACAAATGATTAAAGGGTGTGAGATCATGGGAAGATTTGTCAAGAGCAGATTTGGCAGATATGGATCTGATAGTTCCAAACAACAAACGGATAGAACAATTGTGAACATTTTGTAGTATGCATCAATTGATTGTTCTGATGCATATGAATACTTATTGTAGTATGCATCAATTGATTGTTCTGATGCATATGAATACTTATCTCTCTTCTTTGTAGTTTAGTAGCTAGTGACAACAAGGACCGAGAAGTGCTGGGGCAAAATTGGTGATAGCAGACACACATCTCCTTCACTCATTTATACTTCATTTCATTTTACTTATTGTTGCACATGTGCACACATCAATATGCAACTACTATCTAGCACTACACGAAAGTATGAGCCGTTCAGGTATGAAAAGAAGTATCATTTTTTAGATAGAAACTCAGATCCAAACTCCTTTTGTAGCCGATCTTTTGACTCCATTTTGGCTGCTAGTATAACATCGTTAATAAAACTCTTGTCTGGGAATTCATCCGGCACAAGGCTTCTATATGTATCAAATTGTTCATCTGCTTCTTCCTTTTTGTCTAAAAGTGCATAAACAATGCCCTGGAAAAAGAAAAATCGTAGACAAGAGTGTTCACAATTAGGATCAGAATAAAATTAAATTCATAACAAATCAAATCCGCAAATGGTTGAGTACCTGGAAAAGATGAGGTCGGAAATCTCGAGGATCCTCGTTGATAAGATTTTGTAGTTTTTCTGACGCAACGTCCAACTGACCCTGCATGTCAAAAGTCAACTTTCAGTTAGAAATCGGAAAACCATCATGGTTTCTGAAATCGTATGTTATTTGTTACCTTGACAACATGCATCTGTGCAATCATAAGCTTTATGTTGCGCTCTTCTGGGACCCTTTCCTCAGAAATCGCAAGCTGCAAAGCTTTCTCCAGCATCTCAAAAACAGTGGGGCCTTCAAGTCTTTTATGCATACACAGGGCAAGTCCCTGCAGGAATGTGAAATGTGTGAGTCAGGAAACATATCAGCTGTGTTCATAGATCAAAGAGGACTACAGTAAAGAGAGAGTTTAAGTCCAAAAGACTCTAGTTTCAATAATGAACGACAGTATGTATAACGTATTATTGTTGTAAAATAAGAAAGGCTAGTTGCTGTGTTGATGCAGTAAAAGCCTGAAATACAAATGCAGGGCAAACAGGTGAAAGAACATGCTCCGCTGTAGCTCTCACATAAAAAGCTCTACTAAAACTGTATTTGCCTAGTGAACACTGGAAACATTGACTCCACTGGTATATCTGTTATCATCCAATATATAGTAAACAAGAAAAGCTTCTTTACATAGTGTACATACAAAAAACAACTCTTTGAACTTTGCAAAAGACCAGTTTTTGTTTTCTTTTAAAGCAATGCAAACCTACACATTTCAGCCAAAAATCATTATGTGGTGGGGCTCTATCACAAATCCTCCTACATTTGAAAATGCTAGCATGTGAGTCGGCCACCTCGCAGCTGTTCTTCTCCTTGAGAATTATGAGCATTATAGCAACATTTGCATAGACTTCCAAGCACTAGCCTTGTATAGGATAGAAACAATTGCAGCAATTTGCAACAATGCTCATGGTACAATACAACTATTCCCCATCGATCTCCAGGGTTACATCACAATTTCTATTACCATTTGAATTCTCAGTTCTATATCATCACCACCATGACAGTCAGAAACCAATACTCATAGCATGTGAATAATGTGATCATCTTATCGACAAGAACAACTGCAGTTACTGCAAAGATGATGTTGAGTTAGGGGTGTGACTCGTATCCTAATTTTTTAGGATTTGGAAAGGTGTGCTATAAGGAGTCCTAAATAAATCCTAATAGGATTAGGATTCCAACTTCACTTTGGAGTAGGATTCCTACTTATCTTTGGAGGAGAACTAAAGGGACTATATAAACCCACGAGTGGCCAAAGACAACCCAAGCAAAGAAGCAAGACAAGCAATTGGAGCTCATCCAAAGTAGAGGTGCACAAATGGATTAGAGGCTAGTATATTTTTTAGCACTAGATTCTTGTATAGGCCAAGGATCTGAGGGTCCTAAAATGTTCGAGAGGGTTGTGAGAGACCGACAATCTCTTGTACTCTTTTGAGATTATGCTTAAAGAATTTGCAGTCGACTTCGCCAAATCCTCTCTCGTGTCGTGGTTGCTTCGTCGTTGTTATTTCAGTTCTCTCTACGAGATTCATCTACTTCGTTCTCGATACCTTGCACGCTCATGTCGTATCTCACAAACTCTGATTCGATCCGGGGTGCTGCTGCACATAAGGGGTATCAGAGTGTAACAAGTAGTATCAGAGCCAAGGCCGGATTAATCTGATTTGTGAGAAGGTCAGCAAAGCGTCAGATGGCAAAAAATCAAGATCGATATTGACAATGTGGAGGAAATTTCAACTTATGGCAAGGCCAGGTGAAAGATATCCTTGTCCAGCTGGGGCTAATCGATGCCCTTGAAGGGACAAATAGGAAAAGATGTCCGAAGAAGACTGGAAGGTGATGGTGTGGAAGACTATCAGTACAATTTGTCTATAACTATTCGGTGAGGTAAAATACTTGGTGATCAACGAGAATTCGTCAAACAAATTGTAGAAGAACTTAGAAGAATTGTATATGGCAAAGTCGCTGACAACATGGTGAGTGCTAAAACTGTAACTATTCAGGTTTCGTATGGAGGAAGGCATATGGTTCATTGACCATGTCAATGTCTTCAACAAACTTATCACACAGCTGACCAATGTGGGTGGGAAAATTGAGAACGGTAAGGTTGGCATCATTTCTACCACCATCATGGGAGCAATTAGTGATGAATATTCTCATTAGTAAAAGCACTCTCAACTTCATTGAGGTAGTTGCATATCTAATAGAGGTGGACTCCTCGAAGAAGCCATCGGAATCTTCATCTTTGAGTGATCAAGCATTGGCTGTCGTAAGTGTTGTAGACAAAGGCAAGAATCACAGGAAGAAAGGCAAGAGCAAGGACACACGTGTATGCTAGACGAGGAAGGTCACATGATAAAAGATTGTCCAAGTTTGACGAAAATGAAGGGTGCATGCTCAATGGTGACAGGGAAGAATGATTCGCATGTACTTGTCATTAGTCAAGCAGGTATTTCTCATAGATGAATATTATATTCAGATTTTTGCTTCCACATATGTTCAGCGAGGGAGATGTTTGATGAAGGATATCTATGTCCAATGCATGAACTATTCACTTGGCAGATTGCAAGTAGTACGCAATGACTGAGGTGGAAACGGTTACACTGAAGATGTATGACGGAGCACATCGCAGATTAACGGGAGTTCGGCATATTCCCGGCCTAAAGAAGAATCTAACATCCGTGAGGTCGTTTGAACTCTTGTCAGGTATCATTTCGAGGTAAAGTCATGTGAGTTACATGCTTTAACATCCCAATTTTTGAGTTTTCAAAAATCTTGTGTAAAATAGGTTCCCACAAATTTCCACCAGTTATCTTTGGATTAGTATAGCTTAATTGGAAATTTCCTAAATAAAATGATTTATTATGAATAATCTAAATTTTTATTTGGGTTCCTTGTGTTGTGAAGTATTTTCTTTGAATTTTCCGAGCTCATTTGCTATTTATTTGAGCATGGTTTGATTTATTTATTTTTCTGAAATTTGGAAAATAATTTCTTTTTCCAAAAATCGTGGGCCGAAATCCTTTTTTAGCCCATTCCGTCTCTCTCCCTTAGGTCATTAGTCAAATTCTTTCCGTTCAGCCCAACTTACTCCCCTTGTCCACCTCAACCCACTTGCTACCCCCCTTGCTCCTTTTCCAGCCAGGTCGAAGCCTAACTCCACCGTCATGCCAGCCCACCTCTCTTTCTTCTCTCTCCTAATCCGATGCCGCTCAGCACAGCCTGACCTCGCTGTGCCATTGTGTAAGTTCAAACTCCATTAGATTGATTTTGGTGGTTAATGACAAAGCTAACTATGAGACTAACTCCTTTGTATGATTGTGAATAGTCTCATATGGATGAAAAATGGAAATATCTAAGGTATGTATCTAATCTCATATTGTTATATCTTGTTGCATGCCTTGGATTCAAGATATAGGATATTATTAACAAATATGTTAATCCAAATATGAGACTTAACATATTTGTTGAGTTTAACTTTTACTAGTCTCATTTGGATGAAAAGTTGAAAAGAACAAAGGTATGTATCCAAAGTTATAATAATATATCTTGTTGCATTATTTGGATACATAATTCATTATGATTAATGACAAATCCAATTGTAAGACTTAACACTCTTGTTGAGTTAAATGTTTAAGTAGTCTAAATTGGATGAAATGATGGATATCAAAGGTATGCATCAAATCTAATATTTTTGTATCATGTTGCATTCCTTAAAGTCAAAATATAGGGTGAACTCCACTAAAGTTTAAATTTGAATATGTGCATATTATTTCCAACTCATATATATGTGTATGCACACATTTAAGGAAAGTTCACTCTATATAATGATGTTTCACTAGTGTTGACCCCTTTCCCTTTCCACACATATATTGAGGATCCATACTATGAAAGACATCCTTTGAGTATATGAAACTTGTGTAGATGTAATATACTCATGTTGATTTAAATATAGGGTGAACTCCAAATAGTTTCAACTTGAATTTGTGCTTATTGTTTCCCATTCACATATATGAATATGCACACATTTAGGGGGAGTTCATACTATATCCTAATGGTTTCAATAGTATTGATCATTTTCCTTCTTTTATATATTTTGAGGATCTTTACTTTGTAACACATTTCAATGAGTATATGAAGCTTGTGTAGTGGTAATATACTCATATTGATTTAAAATTCAATTTGTTTGAATTTGAGTTGTCATCAATCACCAAAGAAATAGATTAAAGATCTAGATTCTCCATTATGTGTTAATGGCGTGCCTTGGTGATTGGTAACAACCGGATGTGTTATTTCAAGGATCTTCACCTTGAAAACACATTCATTGAGTATATGAAGCCTTTGTGGTTGAAATATACTCAAATCAATTTAAATTCAATTTAAGTGGTAATTGGGTTGTCGCCAATCATCAAAGAAATAGATCAAAGGATCTAGCCTCTAGATTATGTGTTAATGGTGTGTTTTGATGATTTGGGACAACCGTTTATATTGGACTAATATTTTCCATGAGTTGCTGAAATAGGTTAAGTTCAATAACGATGAAGACTTTGGATGACATCATGTGTTGATAGTCATCAAGTCAAAGACTCGAGATGAAGGGTGTTATCATGTGTTGATGAACAAGACGAGAACCTGCACTTGGAGAAGAAGATGACCATCATCAAGTGAAAGCTCCAAGTGGATGCGCAAGGCAAAGGTATAACTAGTATAGACTAAGGATGTGTTCTTAGTCTTTTACCGGTCTCAGTGTTTGAATGGAAGACCGGATTGCTAGTATAGTTTGTTGTACTATTAAGAATGGTCATGTCCTATTGGTTGAGGCTCATCATGTGTTGATACCTCAATCATGCTTGCCCTAGCTCAAACTTTGTTTGGTTGTTGATCTTTGCATTGTGCTAATATTTGCGAATGTGTTTTGCAAATAGTTATAGCTCATGCTTGCAATTTTATTGATTTGTTCTTTGCATAGAGCTTTGATTTGCAAATGTGTTTTGCAAATGGGAGAAACTCATGCTTGATGTTGTTTTGCAAAATGTGTTGTGCAAAATGTTAGTTCATGCAAGTGCCCTTCTTAGCATATGACTAGAGTTTGCAAATGTGTTTTGCAAATTGCTAGAGATCATGTGTTGATCATCACATTGCTATGTTTGAGTTCATGCGTGTTCTTTGTGCTTTTATTTGCATGGAGTTGTTATTTGCAAATGTGCTCTGCAAACAAGCTAATGTTCATGAATTTGGTTTTCGAGCATGTGACTAGAATTTGCAAATGTGTTTTGCAAATTATTTTTATCATGAGTTGATCATCACATGGCTCAAGATTTAATCTTGTTGACTCTTGCTAGGATCAAGTCTATGTGAGGGCTTTCGAGAAGATCAGATTTTAGACTTGTGACTACATTGGAGTTTTTGTAATATATGGAAATATCTATGGTTGCTTAAATCTTAAAAAAGGGTGAAAATTGTAGCCCTCTTGATAAGCTTTCTGAGTCCAATAACACCTAAATCGGACTTCGTATTAAAACGTTATGATCGTTTTAGTTGCTGAAATAGTGGTACTACTGATTTTAGATGGCAGTAGTACCGCTAAGGGCGGTACTACCGATTTTACACAGCGGTAGTACCGCTCTAGAAGGCTGGTAGTTATTTTCCAGAGAGGTATTTTGGAGCTGTTTTGGATTAAAAATGTCGGCACTACCGATTCTACAGGGCGGTAGTGCAGTGTTACTGTAGCAATGGCTAGTTTCAGAGCATTTAAATGCCCGGAACTATCCGTTAATCCTGAGGCCAGCACTACCGGTCCTATATGAGCGGTGGTACCGGTTTTGCTGAATTTTTTATGGATTTTGCTCCAAACAGCTAGTTTTCTTTTTTGAGGAGGTATAAAAGGGCTCGAGCTAGAGGTTTTGTGGGTTGCTCTAGCATCCCTTTGAGGTATTCATGAGAAAGTAAAACCTCTTGAGCTCCTAGAGCCATGTTTGAGTGAATTGTGAAGCATTTGAGCTCGAGTTTAGTGTTCCATTTGCATTCTTTTGAGCTAGTGCAAGCCTCTCCTCTCAATTGTGCATGTGTTGCACCTTGTGAGCAAGGGGAGAAGGTCTCTAGTTGCATATGTTGCATCTAGAGAAGAATTGAGCATTCTTGTGCATGTGTTCCACTTGGTGAGAAACAAGCAAGAGGCTTGATTTGTTACTCTTGGTGTTTGCCGACACCTAGACGGTGTGGAGGTGTCGTTGGTTCGGTGACCTTCTCAAAGAAAATTGAGAAGGCCCGACAAATTGTGTAGGTTGGAGCTCACCTACCCAAAAGGGGAAAGAGCTACCGCTAGTGGATTCGAGGTGTTTGGCTTAATTCGAGGAGCCGGTTCAATTCGTTTGGACTTACCTCAACATGGATTAGGGGAGTCCGGGAAGTCTTCGAACATCACAGTAAAAAGATTGTATGTCAATCTTTGGTTTGCTTCTTATTACTTATTTACATTATTGCAATTTACATTCCTAGAATTAAATTGCTTACTTATCAACCTAGGAATGCAAACCTTGGTCATAGACTTAGATTGTTGGTGCACTTGGTTGAGATTAGTCGATTTAGGCTTTAATTGGACAAAACCGTTTTGATTTACGCTTCCGCATATAAATTAGGCTTTGGCCAAAGTAATTTTAAGAGATAATTTTTAAAACCGCCTATTCATCCCCCTTCTAGTCGGCATCCTCGATCTTACACGTTGACCAGTGGGCCCCACCAACAGCTGGCTATTGCTCGTCTTCCTCCGTGTTCGCTTAGTAATTTGCGACGCCATCGCCATCTCCACCATGGACTTCGTCGCTCGCACCACCTTCATTGCCTATAAAGGCCACTTGTACCTTGCCTTCCACATCCCCAATTAGTGCCATCTCAAAAAAAAACCTAGTGCCGCCGTCTGACATCCTATCGTGTGCTGCCACCATTGGAGCTGAAGAGGGAGCTCGCCAATCCGTCGTTTCGCCGCACCTTCATCGGATTTGACCGCGTCATCTCATGTTTCAAAGCTCCCTCGCCCAAATCCCTTAATCAATTGAAATAGAGAAGCCGTCAATGCTGAGATCAAGATCATCTTTCCTAAGTCCAATCGACGCCGATAGTGAGTTTCCATCGCCATCGTCCACCAATCTAGCTTCGCCTCATCGTGTTCCAGTCCTCATCTTCTCGCCCTTGGAAACCCACTGCTTGGTTGTTCCAGCCTTGAGCGGAGCCGCTTTGCCACCTTCATCCCCACCACCGACCACTGTGGTTGTCGCCAAGGGAAACCAATCGCATCACCGAGTTTGTCGTCCTCTCTTTGCCCAGATCCAAGCCACCCCTATCCCAGATCCGAAGCCACACCGCCATTTTCCATCATCGTCGCTCCTAGCTCACCACTGGCCGTCTTTGACAACCCTTGGTCTCGGTGCGCCGCCGCATGAGGACGACTGCACCCACCTCTTCCAAACGCGCTATGCCAAGCCCATGGTCGTATCGTCCGACGCTAATGCCGCCATGCCGGAGTCGCACCGCTACTCACCAAAGAACCTAGGTCATGTGCACCACTCCTGGCACCCAGGTCAACATCCTCGTCACCCGCCACCTCAGCTGTCCCGCCTCTGTGTCGTCCCCGTCAACGCTCGTGTGGCACAGACGCAACCCAAAACTTAGATCAATTTGGTGAATTGAGTTCACCGTGAACCATGATACTTAAGCATGGACCCCACCTGTCAAGTCCACTGCTCCATGATCCCAGTTCACCGTGGACCTCTTTCCTTCTCCGTGGACCTGGTCCATAGACCGAGGGTCCACATGTCAGCCTTCTGTACTTTTTAATTAATTTAAACACAAAAGAATATTACCTAGAATATTCTACTTTCTCTCCCAGTTATCAGTATTTTTCTTCTCGATCAAATTTCCAGAAGCCCGTTCTCCTTAATACGAGCTCTGATTGAACCCATTCAAGTTCCTAAATTCATCAAAAAATCAATCCCTACCTACCAATACCATCCATTCTCAATTTGGACTTTATTTTATTTGTCCTTTTAAATTTTTCTTGTATTTGCATTTTCTCTCTCATTAGACGTAGACTTTTAGAAGTCGTTCAAAGGAACTGAAGGTCAAGGAAGTCGAAGACCAAAGATAAAGATAAAAGAACAGCAACATAGCAAGAGCAAGACAAGTTGTGTTTTGACCATGTTGCACCGAGCTTTCACAAAAATCATTTTGTGTCAAATTACTGCATGCTAGTTCAAAGTATCAAACGTTTTACTATTTCAAGATTAGTTATGCTACTCATTTGATATATATGCTTACCTTGTCCTTTGTATTACCATGTTCATTGGTCACCCTAGGTTGGTTAATTATCGGTATGACAATAATGTAATATCAACGTGGGTTTGTTTATACAAGACTAGAATACTTAGCCATGCAACGGGTTATTGATATCATTTTGAAATGCAACTTCATACATGATTTAGATGACTATGGAATATCTTTGTGAAAAGGGGTGTGTCATGTGTTGTCACCCCCGATGATGGCATGGGTTGCACTTAACCAACAATGGTGAAAAAAATGATTTAGACTGGTGCAAGTGGCAAGACCATGTGGCAAGCTGAGTGCGGTGGATATATGTGAGGGTTTGAATAATTATGTGTGAATCTGTGTGTAGAATCAACGCTTTTGGTAGTCTTGTCTTGGTCAATTAAGGACTTAACTTTATGCGCCATTGAACTGAGCCACATTGCACAACCACATGTCTGGAATGGGGCAAACCTATCCCGATAAATTACCAAGCCTTGACATTGACTGCCTCAGGAGGAAGGTTAGGTTGTGCTTAGGAGGGTGTGTGTGTTGCTATGTTTGGACCACATCATGGTGGTTACTGTTCTCAAATCCAACGTTGAGTCCCCTTCCATTCTTTTGCTCTGTGTGAGGGTGGGATGATGAAGATCAAACTTATCAAGAGGGTCAATGTTAGGGCAGAGTTTTTGTAAGGTTTTGTTATGATCTTCCTAGTCGCACGCCAAAGGAAGCACGTCACGACTGATATTATAAGTTGATCATATCTTGTGGGTAAAGTCGTACAACATCTACAGAGTGTAAAAATGTTTGAATAGTTGTGTCCGCGGTTATAGACGTGCTCGAGGATTTCACACGAGGGGCAGATTTTATAAAACAAAACTAGGAAGGTGGCTATGTGGATGAATTGGTTTAGGCTGTGTGCAACTTTGTGAAAACTCTTGTTTACTTATAATCATTATTTGTTTTTACATATGTGTTGACGCCGAAAAAGAGCCAATCAGCCTCAGCACACGTGAACACCGGGTTCAAGTAAAGTTCGTAGTGTGCAAGCCGATTTGATCCTGCAATCGGCAAGATAGATCGAAATAAGTGTCTCAGCAGATTAGATGTAACTGTTAAGGATATATTGCCTTGTATAGATGATTACCTTATATAGGCTTCCCATATACATTATTGCCTTATATAGGTTTTTCTTTTATTCCTGCTTGTACAACTATATATACTGGCCATTGGCCTCATATTGAATACATCAAGTGCTATTCATAACATGATATCAGAGCAAAGTTTAGGGTTAGAGTTTTATCGGCGTTGTACTTGCGTACCCTAGCCTTTATCCTCTTCCGCTGTAATTTCCCTCGGGAGGAGCAATCTGCACTCCCGAGGGTAGACACCTCCAAGCTTTGCCCTGCTCGGATTTGCTAACGCCACCTGTTGCCCAAGTGTCTTTCGTCGTTCTTGAGTCGCCGCTGTCAGGAGGAGAGCCGCACTCTCTGGATCTTGCGCATTTGTGCTGGCTTCGCTCCGCGTCAGATCCACGTCTGCCAGTGACCTGGGGAAGGCGTCCTCAGCGAGCTCCTCCATCTTCCTCTTGGCCGTGGTCGCCCAGCGGCTTGGCAGTGTCTGCTGAAAGCACAGATGGCAATGGCGAGAGCGTCGTCGCGCCACGCCGCCGCCGCCCCACCTCCTTCTATACCACCGCCGGCTCCATCTTCTCCCGACCCGCCCTGTCTCCTTCTGGACCGCTGCCGGCTTCTCTCGGACGATGGAGGAGAGGAGGAAGAAATGGCCTCCGACCGTCGGCAACGACGCCGCCTCTCGCCACCGCTCGCCGCCGTTCTTTCGGCCGACGCCGACGGCCACTCGGCCACTCTACTCCGCACGCCGCGCGGGCCGTCTCTCCCGCCAACTCCGTCGGCCGCCCGGCCGCCGACCGATCTCTCCCGGCTGCACCCGCGTGAGACGCCCGACGCAATCTCTCCTCTGCGGATCGGATTCCAAGAGCATCTCACAACCGGGTTTTAATCTGGTTTTGGTTCCAGATCAGATCGGTTTTAGCTCCAGAGCTACTCTGGCTTTTCGGCTCTTCGATTTCGGCTATAGCTTTTCGGTTCCTAGCACTTCATACCAGGATTGGCTCTTTTTGCACTTTTGTCTCTGATTTTCGGCGACTCGGCTCTTCAGCTCTCCTTTGAGTCTTTTATTTTTCGTTCTATTGCAACCATCCAAGTCCTTAGCATTTTAGCTCCTTCGTTAGCTCAGCTTTTCGTCAACTTGGCTTGTTCTGTCGACTTTGTTGACTCGGAACCTTCGTCGACTTGCCTTCTTCGTTGAAGGACCATGTGGAGGTCTATCCAAATTTGTGATGAGTATTTGACTAAATTTGAGCTTGGGTTGCTCTTGTTTGAGTTTGATTTGAATTTGAATTCAAAATGAAGCAATTTGAGTTGTGTTAGCTTCTTGCGGTGCTACCGGCCAGAACGAGTAAAAATGAATTTTAATGAGTGGACTTTGATGGATTTATTGCACATCTTTGTGGGCATTGCTATGTGAGGAGTTTCCTTGTTTTTTATGGTTGCAAGTCGACGATGCTAGATCATGATGAGGCGAAGGATGACCGGGATTAGGCGAGGAGCGTCGGAGGTCCAGACGGTCGGTGATCGCGGAAGATGATCGGAGACGGAGTCCTGGCAAGCCGTGAAGACAAGGAACGGTTGAGATGCTAGCTAGACGCAGCATGGATCAATGAGGGCCATTGGATGTTGGTCTAGTTGATAGGTTAGCGGGTCTAGTTAGTGTGCTTTGAGAACCGTGCAAGAAAACCCATTATGTGTTGTGAGTTTTGGGTGAACCTTTGCATGGCTGGTTGAGTGGGTTAATCCTAGCCCTTGATGGATGCTCTAGGGTTTAGAGGCTCATCTAAGGGTGGCGTGGCCCAAGAGTTGTATAAATAGGGGTGGAGGGGTAGCCTTCCCCTCTTAAAGGTTTTGAGGTTTTTGATGCTCCTTTGAGTTTTGCCCACATGAAATGTGAGGTTTTGTAACCTCTCCTTCCAGAAATGAAATGTTCTTCATTTATGTTCATGTTTCATTTCCTTTACGCATTTAAATTACGCAATTTAAATTCAGCATTTACTTTCCCGCATTTACATTCTCGTAATTTACTTTATCGCAATTTGGATTTGCCTCCCCTCCTTCTAAATGCTGTTCTTCTAGGATATATTGAGGGTGTTCATATGGTTTTAAATCTTTCTTGTACCCTAGGATAAACTAGAGATCAAGTTTTTATCAAATTGTAAATCTGTCCAGAACTTGTTCTTCGCGCAGCAGTCAGTCTTTGATTTTTATAAAAATCTACAAAAATCCTTTTTAAGTTATTCTTGTTGGAGAAGGTGCACGACTCATCTATCCATCTCTGGAAAAATTTGTGAGTCCACTGGTTGCACCGTTTGAGCGCTATCAAGTGAAAACCGAGCCTCAAACATTCTGGTCGAAGTCCTGACTATCTGTAATGCTTGATTTTTCATATTTATTCTACAAAGCTTTATGAGGTGATTTTTGGTAGAGTAATTCAGACTCAACTGCTCACAGGGAGAAAAATACCCAAAAATTTTAGAGCAACGGAAACTTACCAACCACCTGCTCTAATTGAGGACAATTCTTAGAAAATCTGCTCTTACTTTTCTGGAAAGAGACTTTAGTATTTTTGCTTTATCTCTTTTAGAAAAGTAGTCTTTGAGTTGATTCCTCTTTGTTTGGACACTTGACAACCAGAATTGTGATTAATAAAATCCCTCACATGATTCATGGTTCTCATCCATGCAAGCTAGGGGTACACATAGTTGTCTAATTCTTCGGGTTTTGGAGGGTATGCGAATCTGAGAAATACCAGTTTGGAGGAAAATCTTTGGGTGTTTCAGATTTTTATTGCGAGATTGTTTGAAGTACTTTGAGTAGGGGGAAATTTTATTTGGGATCATTCACCCCCCTCTGATCGCCATTTCGATTTTTCAATTGGTATCAGAGCCGGTTTTGCTCTTCCATAGATCTTGACCGGTCTCAAGAGCTATGTCGATGGACAAGTATTCCACCAAGCCTCCTATTTTGCTAGAGTTGATTTTCCGTTTTGGAAATCGCGGATTGAGTCATACATCACTGCCCAGGGCTTCCTGATATGGCAGAAGGTGAAACTCCCGTATGAGGTTCCTGCTGATGAAAACGTCACAGCCGGAAATATAGCAGACGTTGAGGTGAATGCTAAGGCAAGGAACATTCTCATACAGGGTCTTAGCCGCAGTGAGTATGATAGGATTTCTCACCTCCGTTCAGCTCACGAGATTTGGGTGACCCTCGATGCTTACCATGAGGGCACTACTCAAATCAAGACCGTGAGGCATGACCAGTTCAAGTGTGAGTTCAACAAGTTTAAACAACACGCTGGTGAGTCTTGACGAGTGCTTTGGTCGGTTTACGAAGATTTTGAGCGACCTCCGAGCAGTCAGTTGCATATACCCTGACTCGGATAATGTTCGACATTTCTTGACCGCACTTGATCTTCGAGTTTGGGAAATGAAAGTGACCACCATCAAGGACACTACTGACTTGTCGACCTTGACTCTTCATGGGCTTTACTCCCGTCTCAAGACTCATGAGATCGACGTCATCTCTCAAAACGAAATCACAATCGATGGCCTTGGTCACTGATCCCACTGGATCTTCTCTTGATCTTTCTACTGGTTTCTCTCTTTCCACCCTTTGCGAGCTAAGCGATGACCAACTAGAAAAATTTCTAGAAAATGAGGTTGCTCTTCTTGCTCGCAAGTTTTCTCATGCATACAAGAGGGTGAGAGAGAGAAAGAGAGGTGGCATGATCACATGCTTCGAGTGTGGTGGCCTCAACCACATTCGGGCTAATTGCCCCAAACTGGAGAAGGCTAAGAACGATGCCGACGGTTCGGCAAAGAACGACTACATCGACAAGAACCACAACAAGAAGCCTCCAGTTCGTGAGCCGACGTTTGAGAAGAAGTACCGCAACTTCTCCAAGAACAAGAAGCTCTTCCACCGCGTCCTCGTCGCGCTTGACGACATCAACCTCTCCTACACGGAGACATGGAGCGACGAGGGCGAGGATGAACCGCAAGAGAAGAAAGGCGGCGACGACTTCTCCGGCATGTGCTTCATGGCCGGCGCCAACGGCATCAGCGACTCCGAGCTCTACAAATGACTCGGACGAGGTACCTCTCCTATGACCAAACTCAATGAAGCTTTCTGCAAATTAGGAAAATTTCATGCTAGAGCTAGAGCTAGGTGTATGGAGCTAGAGAAGGAAGTAGGTACCTTGACTCGGGAGTTAGCTTCTCTTAGATCTTCTCCCTCTCGAGTCACTGATGATTGTTCTTTGTGTGATGTCGTGCTTGAGGAGTTAGAGAAACTAAGGACCATACATGATAGTGTGCTTGTTGAACTTGATGGTCTTAGGTTAAAGAATGCTAACACTAGTTCTGTTGATTCTATTCCTGTTGAGGCTAGTTTTCTTCATGCTCACTCTGCTCCTTCATGTTCAAATTGCCCTAAATTGCTTGCCGAAATTGATGCCATAAGCGATCACCTTAGGAAGCTTTCTTCTAGAAATGATGAACTTGAAATGCATGTTTCTAAGGACCCAGTCAGCTCATGTGAGGGTTGTAGGCAACTAAAACTTGATAATGAATCCTTAAATGTCAAGTGTGCTAAACTTGCTAAGGACCTACTAGATAAGTCACAAGAAAGTTGCTTGCGATGTTCTGTGATTGAGGGGGACTTGGATAAAATCCATGTCGAACTTAGAAGAAATTAGAAGACCAAGCCCATAGAATTAGAAATGCGTCTTGCGTTTCTTGTGAGACCCTCAAGATTGAGGCAGCCATGCTGAGAGAGAAAAATGCACGTGCTGAGAGAGCTCATCTTTCTGGTTCTTCTTCTTCTTCTTCCCCCTGTTCTTCTTGTGCCTTTCTTTCGAGATTGCCAGTATCTTATGAGCACTCTCAAGAAGTTTGTTGGAGGCAAGAAGAAGCTCAATCTTATTCTAGACCAATCCAAGATTAGTAGATTTAATCAAGGTCTAGGATTTGATCCGTTGGAGCACGCTCGGGCGCATCCTCCCACCATTGTGCGCGGCTCCAAGAGTGGTGAGATTGTGGTAGCTCCCAGAGTGAGTACCACCGTGTTTAGGTCTGTTGGGGTTGTCCATAGGACTTGACTGAAGGGTGTTACTCTATTACTTCTACCTCTAGCAAGCGCTGGTACACATGCACCTTCCGTAGAAGGATGGTCACCTAGTAGATTTACGCTTCAGACGCGCCAAGATCACTCGGCGTGAGCGTGTTGTCGCTCTTAGGGGTATTCGTGGTCATCCTAGACTTTGAGTGCTCCTAAGGCACACACGCTTCTAGACAGTTAGAGAGTCGCTTGTTTTTGGGGCGTCCATGACTCGGTTTTCATACTAGTTCTTGAGTTTTAGTCTGGAGCTGTTCGTAGTCGAGTCTTTCCGCCGTCCTCTTGATATTCCTCGCTTTTCTCATCGAGGTAAATATCGTGGCGTGAGGTGTTCTTCTGCACGAGTTTTAGGCGGCTTCACCGGGTGGTTCGGCTTTTGCACCACAAGCGAGCCAACCCGATTCGGCTCCTAGATCATCTACTAGAGTTGCTACCGATCTTGTTAGGGTTAAGCGTCGAGAGACACTCGAGTCCGTCTTCTTCGTGGATCGTACTTTGAGGTGTCGTATGGTTCAGTATTGGGTTCCTAAGTCTTCACTCTATCTCAGTACTGAGTCATCTTTCTCTCTTGTGTCTTGATCAGGTTCGTTGGATGGGGAAGGGAGATGTTTGGATTATCGACTCCGGTTGTTCTCGTCATATGACCGGAGATTCTCGATGGTTCTCTTCCCTAGTCCGAGCCCCGGTGATGAGTTGATCACTTTCGAGGATGCTTCTTCAGATAGAGTCATTGCTAAAGGTACCATTTGCATTAATGACAATTTCATTCTTAAAGATGTTGCCTTAGTAAGTAAGTTGTACTACAATTTGCTTTCTGTTTCTTAGCTTATTGATGACTCTTTCGAGGTAAGTTTTAAGAGTAATGCCTGTAGAATCCTCGATTCATCAGGAGGGTTAGTTTGCGAGATTTCTAGATTTGGGAGTCTTCCGTGCTGATTTTTCTGTTTCTTCTGGAGAATCTCTTCGGTGTTTGATTGCTTCAGAGTCTCGTGATCTCTCCTTCTGGCATAGGAGACTTGGTCACATTAGATTTGATCATTTGACCCGAGTTAGCAGCCACGATTTCATTCGTGGTTTGCCCAAACTCAAAATGGTCAAAGACTTAGTTTGCTCTCCCTGCCGACATGGCAAGATGGTTGCTGTTTCTCATCCCTCAGTCGCTGTTGTGATTACTGGTGCACCAGGACAGCTTTTACATATGGACACTGTTGGTCTAGTTAGAGTGCAGTTAGCGGGTGGGAAGTGGTATGTTCTTGTTATTGTTGATAATTTTTCGAGGTATTCTTCGGTGTTTTTCATGTCCTTGAAGGATGAGACTTTTACCCATTTTAGGGGTTTGGTTCATATGTTGTCTTTTGAGCTCCCTGGTGCCCTGCGAGCTATACGCAGTGACAATGGCACGGAATTCAAGAACTCCTATTTTGAGAGTTTCTGTGTGGAGTCTGGTTTAGAGCATCAGTTCTCCTCTCCCTACGTCCCTCAACAAAATAGGGTAGTGGAAAGGAAGAACAGGACCCTGGTAGAGATGGCCAGACGATGCTAGACGAGTGCACAAGACTCTAGGAAGTTTTTAATGAGGCTATAGCTACTGCTTGCCATGTTTCTAATCGTGTATTCTTGAGAGCACATTTGCACCGCACTTCTTACGAGTTGAGGTATGGGCGAAAGCCTAGTGTTTCTCATTTTCGTGTGTTTGGTTGCAAGTGTTTCATTTTGAAGTCTGGTAACCTGGATAAGTTTGAGTCTCGCTCTTCTGATGGTATCTTTCTGGGTTATTCGACTTCTTCTCGTAGCTATAGGGTCTGGAGTTGCAATGCGCATAGGATCATAGAGACCTGTGAAGTGACCTTTGATGAGGCTAGCCCAGGAGCAAAACCTGACATTTCAGGCTCTTCTTCATCCTCCGAGACCATCTTTGTAGAGGATGAGGATGATGGAGATGATGGTGTTCCACCTGATCCAGTCCCCTCTACACCTGAGGTGCCTCCTGTTTCCATTTCTGCACCTCAAGAAGGCCAGCCCTTGCCTTCTAACTCTCATTCAGCTAGTGGCTCTGCTCCTACCTCTTTTGTGCATGAGGTAGATACCACTTCTGCTTCTGAACCTCCCCGTCATATTCAGCGTTCTCATCCATCTGATCAGATCATCGGCGATCTGTTCGAGCGAGTCTGCCTTCACTCTGCCTTTGTTGCCTCGTTTGAGCCGAAGGATGTGACTCATGCATTATCTGACGAGTCTTGGACTAATGCTATGCATGAGGAACTTGAAAACTTCGAGAGGAACAAAGTCTGGCAGCTTGTAGAACGTCCATTTGGTCATAATGTTATTGGGACCAAGTGGGTGTTCAAAAACAAGCAGAGTGAGGATGGGGTTGTCATTCGCAACAAGGCTAGGCTAGTTGCACAAGACTTTTCTCAGGTTGAGGGTCTTGACTGTGAAGAGACCTTTGCCCATGTAGCTAGACTAGAGGCTATTAGGATCCTGCTTGCATTCTCTGCATCCCGAGGCTTAAAGCTCAATCAAATGGATGTCAAGAGTGCATTCCTCAATGACTATATTCAGGAAGAGGTTTATGTCAAACAACCTCCAGGATTTGAGAACTCTAAGTTTCCGAATCATGTATACAAGCTTTCCAAAGCTCTGTATGGACTCAAGCAGACCCCCAGAGCATAGTATGAGAGGCTCAAGTCTTATTTTCTCAGCCATTACATCAAAATAGGCGTAGTAGACAAGACTCTGTTCATCAGACACCATGAGTCGCATTTTCTTCTCGTCCAGATTTATGTGGACGATATCATTTTTGGTGGCTCGTCTCATTCGCTTGTGTCTCAGTTTTCTGAGGTGATGAGCACAGAGTTTGAGATGAGTATGATGGGCGAGTTGAGCTACTTTCTTAGCTTCCAAATCAAGCAGACTCGAGAGGGTACTTTCTTGCATCAAGGCAAGTATACCCGTGACCTCCTGAGACGCTTCGATATGTCTGATGGGAAGCCGGTGATGACTCCTATGGCCACCACTGCTGTCCTCGAGCCCGATGAGGATGGTGAGCTTGCTGATCAAAAGGAGTTTCGGAGCATGATCGGCTCCCTTTTGTACTTCATTGCTTCGAGGCTGGATATACATTTCGCTGTATGTCTGTGCGCTCGATTTCAAGCTTCTCGCGCCTCTCACCACCAGGCGGTCAAGCGCATCTTCAAGTACCTTCGTGCTACCACTGATTATGGTTTTTGGTACTCTTCCTCTTCTTGTCTATCTCTTAGAGCCTTTTCCGATGCCGACTTTGCTGGATGTAGGATAGATAGGAGCACTTCTGGCACTTGCTAATTCATTGGCACTTCTCTTGTTTCTTAGTCATCTAGGAAGCGATGCGAAGTTACCTGATCCACCGAGGCCGAGTATGTTGTCGCAGCCGATTGTTGAGCAGTGCTCTGGATGAGATCGACCTTGCGGGACTATGGGTTAGAGATAGAGAGTGTGCCACTTTTCGTGACAACACTTCGTTATTTGCATTGCTAAAAACCCAAAGGCAACATTCCGGACCAAGCACATTGATATTAGATATCACTTCCTTAGAGACCATGTGGAGAAGGAAATATCGCGCTTCGGCTTTGTAGAGTGACCTCCGTTAGCCGATATCTTTACCAAGCATTTGGATAGCTCCAGATTTGTCCTTGAGGAGTGAGCTTGAGTCGTGAGACCTTACTACCTTTCGTGAGGGGAGCTGGTTTGTATATTATGTAAAATATTGTTCCCTTCCAGCTTTTCTTCTCTTTGTGTTTTCTTCTGGGTGATTTTGGGCTTATTTTTTCTTGCGTTGAGTTCACTCACTTAGACTTATGGTATGTTTTGCATAGACCTCTTATATTGTATTTTAGGTTGCTGTCATGCGTGATTAGCTGTTCTCTCTTCTCTCTAGGTTGAGTTCCCTCACAGTCTTATAAGTCTAGCAAGTGTTGGGCCTCCTAGGTAGACAGGGTCTGTGTGCACTCCTTAGTTGCGATCTAGGGTCAGCTTCCCTATGTCAGTCACTAGGGAAGATAAGAGCGAGTCTAAGCCGTAGTGAGTCTCTTCTATCTTATCTATGCTCAATAGCCATCCATTTTTGCAGTTTCTCGACTTCTTCTCCTTATTCTGTTTTTCTGGTTGTTATTGAGTTTATTTGGGTTTTCCTTATGCCTAATCTTGACAATAACTCAACTTTAACCAGATTTGAGCTTAAAATTGATTCATTTGTTGAGGGGGAGTTTGGGAATCTGTTCATGCATTGCATTTAGACTGCATTTTCTGTTTTATGAGCTTTGTCTATTATGCAATTGACTCAATCTTCATGAAATACATCATGCTATATCTTTTGAAGAAAATCACTAGCTTAGATATGTCCAAGTTCATTTATCATGGTAAGCTTAATTAAAATCTGAAAAACTTGAAAGCTTTAAATGAAAACTTGATAAAACATGTTGCTTTTACTTACTAAGTTTCTCCTCTAGGGGCTTTTACCATGAATTGTGAAATTTTGGATTTCTCTAGAGTCCCTATAGCAACTTGGGTGAAATTTGGTTGATCCATATTTGAGTCCTTCAGAATTGCTCATATGTGCTAAATTGAAATCAATAACAATTTGACTCCTTTGTGCAAAATTGATCTCAACACTTTATATTCACGAGACTGCTTCCCATTGCATTTGGGATGAACTTGGAATATATTGTGTATGACCAAGATCATTCTCTTAAAAGTTACTCTTGAAATGATCGAAAATGGCTTAGTCAATCAATAAAAAAAATGCAAATATCAATCACATAAGTGGGTAAAGAATGCAAATAATGTCAAACATTTGCACCACGATATGTTTTTTAAAGTCTTAAAGAAAATTTGCATAAATTGAAAAATGAGCTTGAAGGACCTTATATGCACTTCAAAATTCCCCAAAGTGTTGAGTAGGTTGAACTCTAGGTTTTCCATTTAATCCTTGAGTGGTTTTGCTTCTAGCTTTGAAATCTTGCTAAGTTTTGCACTTGTCAAATCATGCTAAAATGAAATATTGTAAAACTAAGCTTTTTCATAAAATGTATTGGTCTTGGACATATCTTAGTTTAGTCATATTCTGAAATTGACAAACTTGGTGTAATATCTTACCATTTTGATCAATTGGATAATCTTCAAAGCTCTTTCGATTGCATTTCATGCATACATAAAAAAAATTGATGCCTATATTGTCAAAAGGGGGAGAAAACGTAGAAAAGGCATCACTAAAAAGATAAAAATGTGAATGCTTATTTGGTTATTATGATCTTTGTAAAACTATGTTACTACTTCCATTGGATCATAATCTCATAATCACATTTGACATGTTTAGTTGGATTTTAAAGTTTTTGTTGAAAACTTGCTCTTTCTTAAATTTAACTCTAAAATCTAAATTCCTCTTCGTCAACTTGGTCATGATTCCAATTTCTATCTTTGGACCAAGTTTGACTTTGATAAATTGCTTTCTTCTTCATCCTCTCCAAACGCAAATCACATGCCTTTTGTTGTGTTTGTCAATATACTCATCAGGGGGAAACTGAAGAACCATGTGGAGGTCTATCCAGATTTGTGATGAGTATTTGACTAAATTTGAGCTTGGGTTGCTCTTGTTTGAGTTTGATTTGAATTGGAATTCAAAATGAAGTAATTTGAGTTGTGTTAGCTTCTTATGGTGCTACCGGCCAGAACGAGTAAAAATGAATTTTAATGAGTTGACTTTAATGGATTTATTGCACATCTTTGTGGGCATTGCTATGTGAGGAGTTTCCTTATTTTTTATGGTTGCAAGTCGACGATGCTAGATCATGGTGAGGCGAAGGATGACCGGGATTAGGCGAGGAGCGTCGGAGGTCCAGACGGTCGGTGATCGCGGAAGATAATCGGAGACGGAGTCGTGGCAAGCCGTGAAGACAAGGAACGGTTGAGATACTAGCTAGACGCTGCATAGATAAAATAAGGGCCATTGGATGTTGGTCTAGTTGATAGGTTAGCGGGTCTAGTTAGTGTACTTTGAGAACCGCGCAAGAAAACCCACTATGTGTTGTGGGTTTTGGGTGAACCCTTGCATGGCTGGTTGAGTGGATTAATCCTAGCCCTTGATGAATGCTCTAGGGTTTAGAGGCTCATCCAAGGGTGGTAAGTGGCCCAAGAGTAGTATAAATAGGGGTGGAGGGGTAGCCTTCCCCTCTTAAAGGTTTTGAGGTTTTTGATGCTCCTTTGAGCTTTGCCCACATGAAATGTGAGACTTTGTAACCTCTCCTTCCAGAAATGAAATGTTCTTCATTTATGTTAATGTTTCATTTCCTTTACGCGTTTACATTACGCTTTTAAATTACGCAATTTAAAGTCAGTATTTACTTTCCCGCATTTACATTCTCGTAATTTACTTTATCGCAATTTGGATTTGCCTCCCCTCCTTCTAAATGTTGTTCTTCTAGGATGTATTGAGGGTGTTCATATGGTTTTAAATCTTTCTTGTACCCTAGGATAGACTAGAGATCAAGTTTTTATCAAATTGTAAATATGTCCAGAACTTGTTCTTCGCGCAGCAGTCAGTCTTTGATTTTTATAAAAATCTACAAAAAATCCTTTTTAAGTGATTCTTGTTGGAGAAGGTGCACGACTCATCTATCCATCTCTGGAAAAATTTGTGAGTCCACTGGTTGCACCGTTTGAGCACTATGAAGTGAAAACCGAGCCTCAAATATTCTAGTCGAAGTTCCTGACTGTCTGTAATGCTTGATTTTTCATGTTTATTCTACAAAGCTTTTTGAGATGATTTTTGTGGAGTGTTTCACGACTCTACTGCTCACAAGGAGAAAAATTCCCAAAAATTTTAGAGCAACAGAAACTCACCAACCACCTGCTCTAATTGAGGACAATTTCTGAAAAATCTGCTTTTACTTTTGTAAAAAGAGACTTTGGTGTTTTAGCTTTATCTCTTTTAGAAAAGTAATCTTTGAGTTGATTCCTCTTTGTTTGGACACTTGACAACCAGGATTGTGATTAAAAAATCTCTCATATGATTCATGGTTCTCATCCATGCAAGCTATGGATACACATAGTTGTCTAATTCTTCGGGTTTTGGAGGGTATGCGAATCTGAGAAACACCAGTTTAAAGGAAAATCTTTGGGTGTTTCAGATTTTTATTGCGAGATTGTTTGGAGTACTTTGAGTACGGGAAAATTTTATTTGGTATCATTCACCCCCCCCCCCCCCCTCTGATCGCCATTTCGATCTTTCATTCGTCGATTCGGCTCCTTCGTTGGCTTTCCATCATCGACTCAGCTCCACCATCGGTTTTTTCTTCATCGACTTAGCTCTTCGTCGGCTCGATTTTTCAAAAGTTGAATGCTAAAAGGAATACTTCAAGATCAGGACTTTGGATTTTTCCTATTTTAGTGTCAAACTTCCAAATGTAATGCTATTGCATACGCCTTGCATTTGTGGGGATGTTAAGGATATATTGCCTTATATAGATGATTGACTTATATAGGCTTTCCATATACAGTATTGCCTTATATAGGCTTTCCTTTTATTCCTGCTTGTACAACTATATATACTGGCCATTGGCCTCATATTGAATACATCAAGTGCTATTCATAACAGTAACAATCAGCAAAACAAATCTAAACAACTATTACAGCCGATTAGATTGATAGGTAAAGATCTGTTTTGCCCCAAAAAGGCAATGCGCAACAAGATCGGTATGAAAACAAACTTGGGATAACTGGCGTAAAGATGATCAAAATCGGCGATGCGCAACTTTATTGATCAAAAACGAGTTACAAGGAAGTACTGCTAGATCTAAAAACTACTCCTAATCGACAAAAAGTAAATAAAAGTATATACGAGTTGGTTGATTGTTGGATTTTTTTTTCTTCGACTCGCCTCATGACCCTTTTTATAGCGCATAGGCTAATCGTGTCCTCTCCAACTCTTCGAAATCTACAATCTATATCGACCTACATCTTCTAAAGATAGATTCCGTTTTTAACCGATATCGGCCATAAATATCCGAAACATCCAAATTTATGTTGGGCCTAACAAATCAGTTATATCTTTCCAAATTCTAGTGCTAACAATATGCTTTTAATCTATTTATTGTATTTAAACTGCAAATGTTGCTTTATGCAAAATAAACCATATCACCCATCCTTTGGAATAAGCTTGGCATATAGTTAAACAGACTTTCATTCTATGATATGACTTGCTGAGTACTCAACGTACCCACCCTTGCTATAATCAATGCTACTCGGTTGCTGAAGACATCACCAAGATATCATTAGTCAAGTAGGACTACTTTGAGGATCGTGGAGAATTAAGTCGCACTTGAGTTGTTTGCCTTCTTAGGCATTAATTGTAAGTATTGATCCTAACATCGCTACTCTGATATTTAATATCAATTGATTCTTTTACAGTTATTGTGCATATGGAATGATAATTCATCAATATTGCCACTGTGTGCACAAGCATGATCCTGAACTAGTGCATTATACAGGGTCCAGATTTGTATGTTCGGGTCACAACACTTATATCTGGAATACTGGAGGATACCAATTGATGGGTAAACTTAAAGGAATGGCGACCAATGGGAGGTCTGATAAAAATCCTATTCAGGAAAAGGAAACTGTTTCCTCTGCGGTAGTTGCTCATATCTCAGCTGTAGTTTTGTGCGAAACTGCAAAGACAGTTGCAAAATCTGGTAGTTGCAAAAGCGAAAGTGTGAGCTGTTATAAGAAGAAAGACGTGGTGGAACTAACCAATCGGTACTAACAAGTAGGTAGAGCCCAGAGGCATTACAAACCTATGGCACATAGAGATGTAGGAATAGGAGTTGTGATTAACAAACTCCACCAGGAAAAATCTCTCAGGTGGAAGGACCAAGCAGCCAAGCCCGAATTTTGACACGCACATTGCAGTGATGTGCATGAGCCACGATGGTGGAGCATGACTTACAACGAATTCTTGGAGGAGTACGGTGACTTCAACGGATAAGAGTCAAGGTCGAGATCATTGAGTTAATAGTGTGACTTATATCCTAATTTTATATGGTTTGGAAAGGTGTGCTACAAGGAGTACTAGATAAATCCTAATCCTATTAGGATTCCTACTTCTCATTGAAGTAGGGGGACTATATAACCTGAGGGTTGTCCAAGGACGGAAACAGCTGAGGTGCTGGGTATGCACCAGCACCCCTAAAAATTTTGAAAATTAGATATAGCCTTGCTAGTAGGGATGAAATCGGAACGGAAACGGTCGATAAATGGTCGCTCCATTTTCATTTCCACATCTTTTATCGGTAACGGAAACGAAATCGAAAACTCCGAAAACGAATACGGAAACGGGTAGTGACGGAAACGGATGCGGAACGGAGCGGATACGGAAATGAAAGTAGAAAATTCCACAAGAACATAGTACATGATCACAATATACATGACCGCAAAAACAATGTAACTCATTCCACCTCTAAGGCAGACACAAGAACAATCTTATGTTCACCGGTATCACTAGGAAGTTTTTTCTCAAGTTTGTCAGCTGAAGGCTCGCTATTTATCCCCTAAATCAAACCATCATGTCCTCCTCTATATCATTATCATCGATATCCTAATTGATAAATTTGCTATGTGTTACTGTAACAGTAAGTTTCTAACAAATACAACTAGTGCAGCGAACAGATTGAGCAAACCATTCTTAATAACTAAATGAGCAGCAAGCTTCTGCAGAAAATAAGTTCCTACACCCAGGACAATCAAAATTAGTTCCTACAACCTGATATTGTTCCATTCATGATAACAATTCAATTCAGATTTGCTTCTTCTTACCAACTCATTTCAATGACACAAAGAAATCACAGAAGTAATACAACTACACACAGAGAGAAAATTCAACATGATTGAATCCCATTCGTCTTGCTAATTGCTTCATGCCACGAAAAACTACTCCAACGACTCATGCATCCCCACACCGAACAGAGAGAGCTTCCTATGAATTGCACTGAACACACAATTGGCACACACAGGGAGAGCGAAAATGACAGTAAAGCTATTCAATTACAAACAGCTAGCAGGAGACTTTGCATGGGAAAAAAATTGCATGGACTAGGACTAGGCATCGGTTCATTGTTCATGTAGGCAATCAGTGGCATTCTCATTGTTCCGATTCCTGGACAAGCAATGAATTTTTTTTATCCTGAACCATTTGTCCTGACACCTGGATCATAATAGTCTAATAGCAATTTAAGTCCTACATATACTCATGGCATAAATAAAAAAGTTCCAGATCAAAATATGTCGGGACCGGATCTCCAAATCCGAACCCTCTGTGTATAACCTGTGCTAGTCCAGAAAAAGCTAGCACACACAGTGAAAACAGTGATGACAACACATCCATATCACGAATCAAATAATATTAATTAAGCAAAAGAGTATTAGCCTTATGGCCAATTATTACAAATAAGCAGCATCATAGCTTGAGTTCAATAAGAAACAGCGGAAACGAAATAACAAAAGCAGGATAAGCCCATCCATTTGCCCAACAGGCAATCGACTGGGGTTCGCGTCCTAGCATTCCGGATCACCTTCGTCGTAACCACAAGCGTATAAATCGTAGTCACCTTCAGCTTCTGCGAACTCTTCTGTGGAAGGTTGGGGATGTTGCAAGGGTGAGCACAAAATGTACTCCACAAGTCTTGGAAACATAATGCGTGATAACTATATGCAAGGCTAAACAATTGAAGGCATAATATGGCTCTTTTAGCATAAAGCAAAGTTTAACTGTAAATACCAATAGTAATTTCACAAAGCATCATTTGACCAAAATGTAATTGAATAGTAATTAAATTTGATATGTCAACTGAGCATGTTCCATCTACCTGACTGGCTCCATCCGCCAAACCATAACCCGAGAGTTCCATCTGCTCACGGATTCCCAAACCAACATTTTCCTTTAAAACAAAACCATGAAATCTACAATGTGCAAGCGCACTCGCCTTGCCCTTGACCAGTGGGCACGGCTACTTAAGTAGTTTTTAACTCAGAGTGTGTACACTTTACCCACAAGACATGATCGACTCTTGTTGCCATGCAATTAACACACTTCCTTTGGTGTGTCGGCAGAGAGATCATGACAAGGCCTTTACAATGCACAACCCCACTATTAACCTCGCCCGCTAAGGTTTCACCGTTGTTAGGGTTCTAGCCGCCCGATCTGAAGCCCTCTTGCGCCGCCAACATCCGCACTCACCAACCGCGAAGCTAATAATGAGACGCACAAATTATTTAGCCAAAGTTGTACCCATATAGACTTGTGGTTGTACGGTAGTGCTCGGTCCATGGTAACACACATACATCCTTAATTGACTAGGCGGAACATTCACATACCAAGGTCTCGTGCTTTCGCACCGCCAAACATCCATCCGCCTGCCTAAACCATTTCCACTTTATTTTACTTAAATCACAGCAGCAACACCAATTGCCGCAATTTCACAAATAAGTTTAAACAATATTTGAAATGATTCCCATAATGGCACAATACCGAAACGTTTAAACTGGACTAAGCAATTCTACCGTTCCATGCTAATCTAATGGATATCACCAAATAAAATATCTAGTATTATCTAGGGTGAAAAAGGTTTGACATGATCAATACCAATGAGGGTATAACAAATTCTGGTATTTAACTATATTCTAAAATTATATTTAAAGTACATTGCATAAAAGTAAGCATGCATAATTTAAAAAAAACATAACATTTTCATAAAATTTGGGATCAACATGTTCAAGGAAGACTTGCCTTCACGCTTTTGTCGGTTCTACTCTCGATTGTTGATTCGACTGATCTTCGATTGCGTCGTCTACACGCGAAACGATGCAAATAAATAAAACAAATTCAAATAAAATTCAAAAATTGAAAAGAATGGCACTGGAAGATAGATCTTGAATTTAGATGAATTTAAAAATTTGAATCACTAGAATCGGAGCTCGAACGAAGGAGAACGGGCTCCTGGAAGATTCCAAATCAGAAAATCAGAGAAAATCAGAGAGGCTGACACGTGGCAACACGTGATTGGCTCGAATTTTCGGGATTTCTGGAAAAGAATAAATCCAAAAGAATTTGCTTACCGACAGGTGGGACCACGCGTCGGCGACTTTCGCCCACGATGAACCGGTGCACCGAGGCGGCTCAAGGTGACGCGACAGATCGATCGAGGTGGCATGCCACGCGCGGCTAGGGTCGACGGAGGCCGACGCAGCTACCGACGCTGCCGCCACGCTGGGTTAGGGCACACGTGGTCGGGCCACGGGGCGGTGACGCGCAAGACGGAACGAGGCGGGCGCCGACGCGGCGTGGAGACGAGGCGACGCGGTCGACGCGGCGGAGGTGGCGTAGACGCAGCGACGCGTGGCGCCGACGTGGACGCCAATGAGGCACGGCGAGCGACGGATTTAATCGGCTGGCGGTGGCGGCGGTAACGCCGAGGCCGAGAAGACGGCGCGGCTTCGCGCAAAACCGCGACGGATCTGAACCGGAGTAGAGGCAAAAGGAAGAGGGCGTCGCAGGGAACTTGGCGCGACCAAAAGCGGCGGCGGAGGCTCACCGTGGGCGAAGAACGGCGCGCAAAGAGCTCTGAGCCCGCGGCGCTAGGGTTGGACTCGAGGCGGCGACGGCGACGCAGTCTCGGAAACGAGAGAGGCGGGCGCGAGGCGTTAAATAGGCGCGACGCGAAGGAGTCCGCATGGCGGATCTGGCGGCAACGGCCCGGAATCGCATGGCGCAGCGCGGATTCGGCGACGGCATGAGTCCACGGAGAATACGGAGGCGATCTGGTGCAGATCCCACCGGCCCACGTGCGCAGACGGGCGCATCGCGACGGAAATGGGCCGGCTGGCGGGCGATGCGCGAGGCGCCGAGGCGGGAAGATGGGCCGACCGAAGCGTGAATAGAAGGCCGCGCAGAACGCCCATGAAGGATTTTGGAAATTAAAAACATTTTCCGAATTTAAGAAATTCCAGAAAAGCAAATAAAAGCAAATGAATCCAAATAAATAGCAAATAAATTCAGAAAAATCTCCAAAAATACAGAAAAATTCTTTGCAGCATAATGAACTCAACTAAAACTGAAAATATTGTTTGATGAATATATTAGTCAAATTAAATCCTTTCATAAATAGAAAATTCAAATTAAGCTGAAATTAATTCAGGAAAAATGCAAATGGTGAATTTTCAAATTCAAATATTCTAAAACTCAAATTTTTGGAATGTTACAAAATAGGACCAAATCCTACAAATCACAACCAAAATTCTTCGTAAGAGCCTAATTATTTCCTCTAATTAGCAAATCCAAGTCAGATCTACACATTCCAAGCCAAAGAGGAGAAGGGAAATAGGACAAGAGGAGCGGTAGCAAGTTGCTACTTACCTTCACGGGTCGTTGGTTAGCTGCGAGCAATGAAGCGACGAGGGAGCCGGGGACCGGTGGCCGGTTGCGAGCGAGCCAGGGACTAGCAACAAAGGGGATTCGGAGCCGGCTACGAGGGAGATGCGGTTGGGAGGCCACGCCAGTGGCGGCGCGAGTGAGAGGAGGGACGGGCGCCAACACCGCAGCCCACAGGTGTCGGGAGGGAGGCCGCCAGTGGGGGAGGCCGCCAGCGCAGGGCTGCGCGGTGGGGGGAAGTGAGGACTAGGAGGTGCCGCCGCCGCAGCCCGCATGTGTCAGGGACCTCACGGAGTGACTCTAGACTCGGGTGCGTGTGTTAGGGTTGCCCGGTTGGGCTTGCCGACTTGGGCCTTAGGTAGTGGGCCAGTTTGGTCGTAATTACTGGTTTTGCTTATACGGAATTTATGTTCCGTTTCCGTCGGAATTGGCTCCCCCGTTTTTGTTTCCGTTTCCGGAAAAAAAATTCTGTTTCTGTACCGACATTTACCGATTCCATTTCCGGAAAAAGCCTTCCGTTTCCGTTTTTCTTCGGAACGGTTGGAAACTTTTCATTCCGTTTTCATCCCTACTTGCTAGTAGGTAGAGACCTAGAGAATACAATGCATTTGGACTTCAATGTAATTTGATAATACCTAAAGAACTTAGATAATAATTACATTCCATGTCGAAGGGTTGCTAATTTTTTTTCTCAACTTATCTACCAACCATGTGGCACCGTACAATTGATATATATAATACTTTGTTCTTTTATCACTTATACAATTTTTTTCGTCTTGCAACTAAAATGCCAAAGAGTCTCCTTTCATTTATGTTGTTGTGATCATGACGATGAGTGCATTGAATCAAGCCCAATATTGGGTATTTTATATGAAAATCCATACTATACGATCATCAATCTTGTGTATTAAGCATCATTATAATAAAAGATGGTTTACGGTTTTTTGCTATAATAATAGGATGCTATTGAGCAATTATATATTATAATAATTTATTTATCAAGGTTACGATTTGTTATCACTTCAGAAAATATGTGATATAATGTATAAAAAACCGTACCAAGATTAAAAACTCATGCATTGTTATCAGTGAGTACTATCCTTAAATATTATCAACATCTGATAGTTGTTATTTGTGTAATACTGTATTGCTAAGTGTCAATAGTGCAACCCCAATCTAAATTTTCTGGGGTTGTCCATAGACAACCTAAGCAAAGAAGCAAGCCAAGCAATTGAAGCTCATCCAATGTAGAGGTGCTCGAGGGGATTGGAGGCTAAGATATTCTTTAGCATTAGATTCTTGTATAGGCTAAAGATCCAAGGGGACTAAAAGGTTTGAGAGGAATGAGAGAGGGCGACGATCCCTTATCTCTTTTGAGGCTATGCTTAAAGAATTTGTGGCCGGCTTCGTCAAATCCGTTCTCTCGTCATGGTTGATTCATCACTGTTATTTCGGTTCTTTCTATGAGATTCATCTACTTCATTCTTAATATGGTGCGCACTCCTGCTGTATCTCACGAGTATCTCATATACTCTGATCCGATCAGGAGGCTTTGGCGCATAAGAAGGGTATAGGGTGTAACAGATGAGAAAGTACCCACATGGAGAGCCCGGACGAGGAGGGGCTTTTCTGCCAGGACCTCCTTGAAGAGCCGCTCGGCCTCGGCGAGGTCGCCCTTGAGCTCTTGCAGCAGCGCCTCCGTCAGCTGCCACTCCACCTCCCCGGGCTCGGCCTCCTGCAGCCGCCGCGCGTACTGCAGCGCGCCGTCCCAGTTCGTGCGCCTCATCTTGGCGAACAGCACGCATTTGAGAGCCTCCACGTCGCCCCGATTGCTGCTCAGAACTTCCAGATACATCTGGACCTCATCGTCCTCCTCCTCGTCTTCCTCCTCATCTTGCTGCATCCACGCCTCCTCCACCTCTTCTTCCTCTTGCTGCAGCCACGCCTCCTCGTCCTCCAAGCCCTCCTCCACTTCTCGCTGCTCCCCTTCTCTGGGTTCTTGCTGCTCTTCCTGCCCCTTGGTTTCTTGCGGCTGTTGAGTCGGTGGGGGAGGGGAGGCGAGGGAAGGGAGTGGGCGGACGCCGGAGAGGGAGAGGAGGGAGGCGACGAGAAGGAAGAGGAGGGTTCCTGAGGTGGTCGTGATTGGCAAGAGGAGGTTGGTGGTGGGGCTCTTGGAGAAGGTGAAGCGTGGGGGTTCGGGAGGGAGACAGGTGCAGGAAGGGGAGCGGTGCGGTTTGATGGGGAAGGAGAGGTAGGGGGCGGTGGTCGGCTTGTGGCGGGAGAGGCGGCGGATGGGGAGAAGGGATGAGGAGGTGGTGGTGGCGGTGGACAAGAAGCTCGTCGCCATGGCTGAGCTGAGGCCTCCAGGAGGGAAGAAGAGAAGATGGGATCCCTGAGCTTTTGGGCCTTCGGCTGAAGCTGGAAAATTCATAACCTCTTGCTGCTGTTTCTTTACTTGTTGATGCATGGAAACTGGAAAGTCTTTTTATTTTTGGAAATTCGCTAGTGCAGTTATTTTAAGCTCGCAACGCATGTGCTGCGAGTTCAAATTCCAACAAATCATTGTAGGAGATCCACATAAATAACTTGGTGAGAATCGTACCGCTAGACTAATAAGCTTATAGTTGGCAACACATTTCAAAGTTTTGGATAAGATTTCCAGAACGTGATGCATAGTTAAAAAAAACACGAGTTCAACTGTCAGAGATACATTTAAGAGGACCTAATGTTTATGTTACTCCAAAATTAAGAATAGACATTCCAGCTCAAAGAAAATAAGAATAGCCGAAAAGGAATTTTCGAAAGGAGATTTTGAGTCATTCCTTTATTCAGGAAAATCTGCCTGGGATTTCAGTTCTCCTAAATTCGTGAACATGCTCAAACATAGTAATATCTTCACCATGTACGCAAGTGCAGCAAAGTTAAACAACAGATCCTATTTTCACCATGTAAGCAGGCACAACAAAGTTGACAGCAGATCAACCCATTTGTGATGACAATGCGAAGAACACAAGAGAACAAGACAAGAATTTTTCTTGTATGTAACTTACAATCAAATCAGCTTTTTTTCAGCTGTAGCCTGTAAATCGAAGATGTAACATGTCCTACAACCACATCGTTTTTCTTCTTGGTTGCAGTTTGGGGTGAAACAAAAATGACAAGTATACGTCCTCCTGTTATGCTATTTAGAAACATATGTTATTCCTCAGCTTAAAAGGAGAAAAGGTAGCAGGCTTTGTGCTTCCTTCTTGTACAAAATTAAGCAAGATTTGCCTACAGATATCAAAATTTAAATGTTTGTATTCCTTCATAATGTTTTGCTCTCTTGGATGTGTTGCAAGCATTACCTCCAGTCTAATTGCTTGTCTTTTTAGTGTACATCTCAGGCTTCAGAACTCCAACATAAGGCAGGTTGCGGTAGAGCTCGGCATAATCCATACCATAGCCAACAACAAAGAAATCTGGGCACTGAAAAAGAACAAAAATAATATGGCAACTAATTAACCTTGCAAGGATGGAAAGGGTACTGTAGAATAACTTTTCAATACAATTTGTTACAAACAAAAAAAGGCAAGCTGGAGAGTGAATACAACTTTATGCTACCAAGTAGAATAAAATTAAAGGAATAAAGGGGATGATATCATACCTTGAAGCCTCTATAAAACTTTCCATCCCCCAATAGCTGAAAATTGACTTTCCTTCTTGCTGGTTTGTCAAGGAAAGTGCAAACCGATACGGATGATGCTCCTTTCTTTTGTAAATGAGCAATGAGACAGGAAACAGTATTCCCTGTGTCCACAATATCTTCCACCTAACAAGATATGAAATCTTCATCAATTTCAAGATAGCAGCAGAATACAGACTACAAATATGTAGGAGGTCATCTCATACAAATATTGGAACTGTTACAGAAAAATGATAAGCAAACCTAATCTAACATAGCCAAAACCAAACAGCACATGCTCCATATTCCATAGTATCAGGCAATGGTTAGATGCTGCCTGGTTAGACGTGGTGTACTCAAGCGATGCATTACAATTCCTTGGCCAGGCCCCATCATAAAGCCTCCATGAGCTACACTCAGCACTCAAGGGGAAAACATGAAAGTGTACAGTTAAGTTGACCTACACAAAGCCCACTCATGCTAAGTTGCTGTTCTATACATGTCCATCCTTGATGACTCAAAGCTCAAAATCACACGAAGTTGATAACATCGTTGTCATTATGTCATCATGTCCATCCTTTTCAGCAATTGATTTATCATCTCAGTTGCTAAGTCATCAAGTTTCCAAGTAATACTGTTAAGCTTAGGAGGTACTATCAAAGTCAACATAACTGTTGCCTTTCTAAAAGGCGGTGTTGTTCTGAGCTTTGTCCCTTAAAGGCACCACACACATTAAACCATCATGGTTTTGGCATAAATTCCAATTTGAATACACCAATATTTTGTGTAAAAGTAACAAACAGAATCTCAATGAGTTGTCATTTATTGCATTCCTTTAGATAAGAAGTTCGATCTTAATGAGCAGTTATATTGGCCCTAAAGATGCTATTGACTTTTGGATTGTTCACTCTACTTTTGCAAATGTTAGAATATTGAGAGGTTAGTCAGAAAAGCAGGAGCAAGTTTCTTGCAATATTTTTTTTATAAAAAAAAAGCTGGTTTCTTGAAATGATGTTGGTATAGCTAAAACTCGGCATCTAGCCCTGGTGAAAAAGAGATACATCTATAACTCAGAAGAAACTCAACTCTGCCAAGTGATACAAAATGGTTAGATCCTGCTCTTTTGGAGGACATAACCAAATTAAAATAGAAATGATTCATGGATGAAGAGGGCACTTCTATCATTCTTATATGCAGGGTTCAGGCAAAACGACTGGCATGCAGGCAACCAACCCTTCTTACAGGTGTATGACTAAAAACTTTTCTTTATTTGCCCACTTCAAATAAGTACCTAGTGTAAGTTTCTACATCAATCCATCATAATCTAATAGTAAGTCTATTCCCAGCAGATATGTATTCTACATAAAAATGATAGTGTTAACCTCCTATTGATACTTGCAAGGCTCATCCGTTCATGATAAAATATGATGTGGCCATTTTGCCCAAAAAAAAACTCCAAAGACCATACACCTTGATTAACTTGTGCATTATACAAACAGTGGTGAAAACAAATTTACATGGCTCATATTAAAGAATAAAATCACCTAACCATCACCTAAACTACTGTCTACCTTGTTGATTTCAGAGTATTTGTTCTCGGTCTGATCAAAGATTCATCCAGAACAATTTTGAATTTTCCATCAACTTCTTCACTAGTAACCTAAAATTTTATTGGCACTTGTCCCTGAGTACTTCCAATGAACTCTTTTGAATTGTCAAATCCATATATAGTTTCACAAACCTTCAAATTGCATTCATCAGCACCCCCAAAGTGTTGTAACAATTACACATATAGTAGCAAATAACAACCAAAAGGAGGTAAAAACACCGATATGCTCACATTAGAACGGACATAAATTCTATCTGTATCTGCAGATTTAGGGTCTATTTAGTTTGAAGCTAAAGTTAGGAATGATATAGATTCTTAGGCGGGTGCTTGCCACACTTTCTTAACCCCATATCCCACACGTTATAGACTTTAACTGTTTTTTGTCAAACTTTGCCACACTTGCAGCGCTGAATTTTATTGCCACAACCGTGGCTTGCCACACTTGCGGCACTGACCCCATGTCCCACGCGTCATAGACTTTAACAGTTTTTTATCAAACTTTGCCACACTTGCAACGCTGAATTTTATTGCCACTGCTTGAGGTTAGTTATGGCAAAGTTGGCTTCAAACCATTGTAGAAAACTAGTGAAGTGCAATAGATAACAACAATCTAAGGGGAGGCCATCAAAATATTGTACATAGATTTTGCAAGTGCATAACGGCGCAACAAAAACGGGTATCAGATGAGCAGGCCGAACAAGTAATTCTTAGTACTGACAAGTAATTCTTAGTACTGGACCACACTGAAGGCAAGAACCACATAAAACGACAAAGTGAAGCTACGCGCACACCGCGTGCAAAATGAACGTCGCAGCCTTACAAAAGAGGATCGAAAGGCTCAAGGCACTCACCACCACGACGTGCTTCCCAGCGACGTCGACCTTGAGGTCGGCCGTGATCCGGGGCCGGCCGCTGGACTCGGTGCCGTCGCCGTACGACTCGGCGCGCACGAGGTCGACGGCGAGCGGTGCGTCGACGCGCCGCACCAGGTCGGCGAGGAAGAGGAACGCGCCCGTGGCGACGCCGACGACAACCGCCGGCTCCCGGAGCCGGCGGAGGTCGGCGGAGAGCTCGGCAGCGACCTCGGCGACCCGGGCGGCGATCTCAGCCTCCGTCCACAGCACCCGCTCGATGCCGGCGTCGGCGCCGCTCACCATGGCGGCGGCGGCGGCGGTTGTCTGGGCCTGGGCGGCGGGGAGGGTTAGGGTTTGGGGGCGGCGGGTGCGGTGGAGCTGGTGGGGGGTGGGGGGCGGGGCGGGTGGCGCGCGCGGCGGAAAAACATTCCATAGCATCAGAAGTCCTGGCATTTATTCCATCTCTATAGTAAAGGAATAATCGATGATTTACAAAAAAAAAATTATCATTGATCATTTACTTTAGATTCGTACAGCAGTGAGATTTAAAAAAAATAAATAATTAATTACATCAATTAAAATGGAGTAAATGATCTATTCTCCTATTAATAAAATAGGTGGTATATATTTAAAGAGAGAGAGAAATTTAATTGTTTTGAGATATGTACTCCCTCCAGGATGCAAATACTAGTCGCTGGAGCATTTTTCTCACTGCATGCAAAAACTGGTCGCTGAGTGAATTAAGAGAGTATTTGGACTCTTTTACCCCTGGCATGCACAACTACTTTTCCATGCAGTTAATGCCTTGTTACTTTTTTTTCAAATGTGCCGCTTCGTTATGCATGCAGTGGCTGTTGCAATCCCAAACTTGCACTAGTAGTACTCCTTCAACAGTACTAATACAAATGAACAATCAGAGCTAGTCCTTCGGCTGCACTAGTAGCAAGCCTCCTTCAGCAACATGGATCATCATGAAGACGAGAGCTCACATCAAATTAATCAAGGTATGTAAAGTCAAATTTGTCCATACAGATTTTCCTATGTAAAGTTAAATTTGTTCATATAGATTTTCCTTCTATCATTCATGCTCATCTTCCTCTACCATGATACTTTGGCGAAAGATCTATCATCGTTTGCGTGGGAGAGCGGTGAAACTAGAATCGATTTTGTTGAAGATTCGCTTGAACCCGAAGTAGTTGAAGACTCACTTGAGCCCGATAGATGGTGTTTGCCGGATGGTTTTGACGAGCTACTAGTTTGGCAGCAAGAGATCGCCATGGACATGTACAAAATTGTATGCCTAAATTCTACCATGATAATCTAGCAGATAATTGTCACATGAGGTATACAGCGTCGTTGGAACCCAAAGTCATTGAAGACTCGCTTGAGCCTGATGGATGGAGTTTGCCCGATGATTTCAACGAAAAGCTTTTGCCGGATGGTTTTGATGAGCTACCAATTTGGCAGCAAGAGATTGCTAAGGTCATATACAAAATTTGCATGCCTAAATTCTTCTAAAACATGGAACTTGTATGCGTCTAAAGTTTTCTCCTTTTATGTTACTTGGACTAAAAAAAGTCCAATGATGTTACTGCGATGTTACTGCTTCAATTTAGGAGATCGCCACGAGTAGTATTTTTGTTGAAATTGTTCCATGCATGCCTACTGAACATGAGAAAAAAACGTTCCATGCATAAAATGCTTGTGACATTCACTCTTACCAAATTAAAGGGTTCCATGCATACCAGTACATTTTTGCATCAATAAAAAAAAGCTGCAATGTTCTCTCTCGATAAATTATTCAGCGAGATAGGTCATAGCCTCGCCTACCAGTGATGACTCGCAATTGATCTGCAAAGGAAGGCACCCCTGTCTTTCTAGGGTCCCTTTCTTCATATGTGGAATCTTGAAGTTATTTCCTCCTCGTACTTTCATTGTCTCCTTCATAACAAGGTGCAGTGTCAAGAAAATTCTATTGGACTTGTGTGCAGAGTACTCCTGGAAGGCCTATTTTATGTGAACGAGGTTAGCTCCAAGCAAAATGCCATGAGTATAAATAACCAAAAGAAAAAAGACAATACCTCTTCAACAATTGGAACAAGATCTGCTACTGTTTTCGCGGTCTTCTTATACTGAATAGATTGGATAGCACGAAAAAACCCCAAATCTAAGATATTGAAATCCGGTGAATTTGCCGGTTGACAAATGAGCCTAATATCAAATCCATCTAGTTTAGCAGATTCACAAAATAATGGATCACCAGGTTGAAGATGAGGTCGAGCATTGTCTTGCTGAATATAGATGGGTTTGTTGACATCTTCAAGCGGCCACTTAGCTCGAATAGCAGGCAGGACCTTATCGATCATGAAAGCTCTAATCACTTCCTTCGTAATAGATGTGATAGGCTTCATTTCCATTGTCCCAGCTGGTCGGTTAACACTGCTTCTTTTAGCAGGTTCATGAGTAACTAGAGGAAAGCACCCAATCTTTCCATCAAAAGTGCAATTTCTATTGGCATCAAACCTTGGACGAGCAACAGCACATAAGAACATGATTTTAGGGATGTTGTTCTTGCTTTTACATGTACGTGTGGGCTCATCTTCATCTGGAAGCGTATAATATCTCTCTGCTTTTCTTGTAAGATTGAACCATTTTTCATCAATATAAACAACATCAAATAGCCCCTTAAACATTGGACTATGCGGCATGCTACCTGGATCACGCATGGATAGACACCATTGTAGCCTACTTTTCTTGTTTGCATCCGTTAAGTATGGCTTTATACTGTTTGATTGACGCCTAATGAGACCTTCCCGTTTTAGTTTCAACAGCTTGAATTTACTAACATGTAATTGAGCACATACATCTTCCAGTATTTAATATGTTTCTAATTTTTATAAAGATGCTAAAACACTGGTGCCATAAATTTTTTTCCTAGGAGAGGCGGGTGGCGTTTCGGAAATAGAAAGCCGTGAGGCTGGTGGGGAAGTATCAGGATTCTGGAATCTAGCGCATCTTCTTGATGCTCCTTCTGTTGGGTTGACTTCCTCAATGGGTTCTTTTTAAGAAAAAATCTCTCTTTTAAGAGTCACTCGGTCACTCCCTCCCTTGCCGCTGTAAGTGTAACTGTTAAAGTCATGATGTTGCTAGATAGGGTGGCGTAGACTTACTCCTTCTGTTTGGAAATACAAGGCATGTAGTTTGAATGATCTTATTTAAAAATATAAAGCTTACATGTAGATTTAATGAGGTTTTTCCTACCATACCTATATTTATTCTCTCTCAACTAAATGCATTTATTCATTACCGCCACACACAAACTAATATCTCTCATATTCCAAGATAATTAAGTAGGGGTATCTAAGTTATTTTCACTTATAACTTTCTCAATTTCACCATAACCTTGATCCTTATGCAAAGTCAAAATACGCCTTATATTTCTGAACGAATGGAGTATAAGAGACTCTATGAATACCAAAGACCCGCATGCCCGAAACTGGCTAAGAGTGAGGTCAAATACCACGTCTTCGGGCACCATGTTCTTCAGGAACCCCGCAAATGAGGAAATGTCCCAACGCCTGGTAAGATATCGAGCTACATAGTTTGTAATTGCTTCATAATTACAAGTGACATGATATGTCGTGCTCTTGCAGGTCACGTTGAGTTCAGAATCATCGCAAGCCACTTTTCGGTCCAATAGGGAGAAAGATGTACTATGAACGGCCTTGGAAAGTAAGGAGCACCCTGGTTGCACGCGAGGCTCGGGTGTTTTCGTCCCTGGAAAAACGGGATTACCACAGGACTCCAACACGTACCGGAGTAGGAAAAGAGCCAAAGCCGAGCGCGATGAACGACTAGTAGCTTCCATTAAGGAAGAGCTTAAGGAACATATTGAGGCAGGGCTGAAAGCGCAATTTGATGAAAAGCTAAGAAGTTTTGAGGAAAAGTGGGAGCTAAGGGTAGCTGCGGACAAACTCACACAGATCGCACAAGCCCCAGAAGCACCTGCCCGGTAGAGCAGCTACGCGTCCGCCCCTAAGACAGACATACAAGACAACACATTTGCTGTCGATGACATCCAGGTAATACATATGTCTGTAATGCTCCGTAGATAGAATCTGTTAGACGTCTTAGTTAATTGTGTACCGTTATCTAAGAGGCCACGTTGTGTAAGCTCCAAGTGAGGCTTGTCGATAGCTCTCTTACCCTGCAGGCTAGTTGGGGGCACGTGTGTCCAACCAGTGAAGGGACAACTGCTCACAGTCGCCCAGTAGCGTCGAGTTACACGAAGGCCACTATGGACTATGTGAATGAATCTTTCAAGCCCGTCCCGCTAGAGATGCCCTCAAACGATAAGATTGTGACACTAGGGGATGTCGTTGACATATTCATCCAGTGGCGCAAGAGGGACATATTCATCGACGAGCATCCTCCAGCACCGGAGCAACATGCAGAACATGATCCACTTGTTACGACGGAGCTACTAGTGCTACCGGAGCCACCAGCTGCACCGAAGCTACCCACCACATTGGCTATCGTGCCCAGAGTATCAGTGTAGGTCGATACAACACTTCGTGCCCACTCCTCTCCCGTGAAGGTGACCAATAGTGGAAAGGGAGACAAGGGGAAACCTAAGCAGGTCATGAAGGACCTGGAATATGAATATGCCCTGTTGGCCCAGAAATTCAAACTAAGAGAGCCTTTAGTAACGGAAGAGGGCCTACAAGAACTTTCAATAGAATCCATTAGATTGCATGATTGATACATGGAAGAAGCAAAAAGCTGGCAGCAACACGCATAACAAGTATCTCGATCAGCTTCAAGCACGAGCATCTTTTCAACCAGTCATCGGGGGCTTCTTCACGGTTGACTTCAACAACTTGTTCAATCTCTTCAACCTCGACGCCATTGACGTGGTGCTCATGAGATGCTGGATATTGTAAGTGTGTGTAATCATGGTCTATACATTCATGTAATACCAATAAATGTCATATAACTCTTGCTTTTGTGTATATAGATACATGATGCTTCAAGCGAGAAGGAATAAACAACCGTGAGTTTTCTCGACCCACACACAATCTCAAGGCAAATAATGAACAAAAATTCTCGTTACATCAAGGATTACATGATAGAGGTATTGCTGGCTCAACGCGATGTAGAGTACATACTTCTACCCTACAACCCGTCGTAAGTGTTGCACTACCTACTATACTTTGATTTGTATTTTACACGTAACTCAAAATTAGGATAAGTAACCATGGTGATATTCCTGTGTAGGTTTCACTGGGTTCTAATTGTATTTGAACCAAGGAAAAATGGGTTAGCTACGTTCATTCCTTACATAAGGGTAGCCACGACTTGAGGCCTATCAAAAGACTATTCGACAGGTAATCACATTTTCTCCATAGATAATTCTCCTGTACCTCGTGGAATGACTGAGGCTAACTTTTTTGGAATCACATAGGGCGTTCAAAGTGTATAAACTTCGTGGAGGGCCACACAACAGCGCGTCTGTTAGGTCGAGGATGCCGACTAGAGGGGGGTGAATAAGCGGCTTTTAAAATTCTCTCGCTAATTTATACAAAGCAATTCACCTCTAATTTTCCTAATGCCAAAACCTTAACAATTATTAATGCGGAAGCGATAAACTAAGGTTTTGACAATTAAAGCCTAAATCAACTAGACTTACTATGTGCACTAACTAATTATATCTCTAACAAGAATTATGCAATACTAAAGATAAGCAATCAATCAATTTAATCCTATGAATATAAATTGCTTGAATATAAATAACGAATTCAATGCAAGCACAAGAGACACGATACTTTTTACCGTGGTGTTCGAAGACTTGCCGGTCTCCCCTAGTCCACATTGAGGTTAGCCCAAACGAATTGGACCGGCTCCACGAATTGAGCACCCACCTCGAATCCACTAGTGGTAGCTCCTTTCCTCCCTGCAGGCGAGCTCCAACCTTCACAAACTTCACCGGGACTTCTCACAACCTCCGTTGAGAAGCTCACCGCGCACGACGCTCTACGCCGTCTAGGAGGCGGCCACCTCCAAGAGTAACAATTCAAGCCCTTCCGCTTGAACTTCACCTAGTGCAACACATGCACTCCGGTGACCTCCTACGTGCAACACATGCACTAGGATCCTCCTCAAGCGCAACACATGCACAAGAGGCTCTCAATCCACTTCCTAATTGCAACACATGCGATTAGGACTCACTCTTAGCTCAAAAGGCAAATGGGAGAAGGCAACACATGCACTTCACCCCCAAGAACTCACACTTAATTTCAAAGAACCAAAGAAATGCCTCCCAAGGCCTCCTTTATAGCCTCCAAGCCAAAACTAGCCGCTGGGGGCGAAATCGAAAACTCAAGAAACCCGGCATACGCCCAACCGGGACCAAGAGCACCGGCCTCCACCAGTGGCACCAACCGTAACCGAACACAAAACACCCCACTCTGGATTTTTCACACCGGCCAGAGGAGCGGTAGCACCGGACCTCCGGTGCTACCGGCCTACCATGGGCGGTAGCACCGGACCGCCAATCCGCCCAAAAACATCCCCTCTCTGGAATTTCCACACCGGCCAGAGGGGCGGTAACTGGGCTACCATGGGCGGTACGACCGGCCATAAGGAGAAAACACGATTTTTCACAAAAACTTTTCTCCAAACCATTAAAGATTTATTCTTTGAGCTATGTGAGGATCAACACATGATCTCAACATTATGCAAAACACATTTGCACATGTTAATCACATACTCCAAAGAATCTCATTAAGCACAACTTATTTGCAAAAACACATTTGCCAATAAACCAAGAACTTATGAGATCAATCTGTTAGTGCTATGCCCTTGAGGCAATCATTTAGATGATTGTAACATGACTATGTTTATGAATAATAATATGATTATTGGTCCAATGAATGTATATCATTGTATTGATCAACAAGTATGTGACTTGCTTATGAAGCTCTTTACTTATTGATATAATTCGATAAATATCTCTGATCGGATATCATCGTATAGGACAACGATGAATAGATCAGCACATGTAATGATCGATGATCATGCTTCATAGATCATGGGATATAGAGATATCATCTATACATTGTGGACGCATGTTGAGGAACATGGGTTAGATAGACCCGCAATTGGACACTGCGAGAATGTTTCATTCTTATGTGTCATCAGTGTATCTCATACCTAGTAGATGTATGATCCTTAGACCAGAGATTGTCATATTCCCTACATGTGTAATAGTTTTCCTTGGGGCTATCAAACACTACTTCCTAACCGGATAGTTATAAAGGTAGCTTTCATGTTTACTATGAAACGTGCAGAGGGAAGTGAGCAGTCAAGATGGAATTTGTCACTCCAATGAAACGAAGATATATGACAAGGCCACTGTAACACCCTAAATTTTGCCCTAATTTAAATTTTGGAGTATTTTTTATTTTTGTGAATTTTTGGGAATTTGTTGAAATTTATTTAGAATTATTCAAATAAAGCCTTCCCTGAAAACAATTAAATTTATGCAAAAGTTTATGCAAAGTTTATTTGGAAATATTTTATTTGAGTTCCAAATGGTGTAAAGTATTTTCTGGGATTTTTCTGGATTTTTTCGAGTATTTTTGCTATTTATTTTGTCTTTGTTTATTTACCTGATTTATTTTAATTCGAAAATGTTTTATAAAGCCAGTGAATAGTAATGGGCCGAGCTCACATCGTGGCGCGCCACGCCCAACCCCACCAAAACCCTAAAGCGCCGCCGCGCGTAGCCAGAATAGTGCGGTCGAGGAGGGGCTGCGTCATTTCGCCGTCCCAGCCGTTGGATCGTTGTCGCATGGGTGGCCGGGATTGCGCCACGTCACCCGTAGATCGTTTCCGGTAACACCGCCGCCACGCGTTATGGCCGGAGATTTCGCGCGCCATTACCGCCGGCGTGTTATCGCTTCCTCTTTATTACCCGGCGGGCTGTGTAGAGCACCTCCTTCCGTTTCTTTTGCCCCATTTCTCTCCTCCCGAGACTCGCCGTAGCAGCCGTTAGAGCTCGCCGAAGTTCCGAGGCTCTCCACCGTCCGTTGCGCCGCCGTCGGTCACCCTCCGTCGTGTCTGAGGTCGTCACCCGTGTCGAGACGCATCGAACGCGCCGCTCATCTTCGCCGGAGGAACCCCATAGCGCCATCGTCGAAGTCGTCTTCCCCCGCGCCGGTCGAAGCCGCCGACGTCTCGCCATCGCCGCCACTCGAGTTCTTTCGACCCTCCGATCTCCATCTGACCGTCGCGGTAACGCCACGTTTTTTCCTCTCGATTAAATCCAGATCGTTTTATTCCATCCGTTAGATCTTAATCGCACGGCTGTAGTAATTCACGTAGATTATTCATTTAGGTTTTAATTAAATCTTTTCGCTAGACTCAATCGCAACCGCCTGTTTTGATTTGAACGGTAGAGATCGTGCCATCGCGCCAGCCAATCGGAAGTCGACGCGTGTCGCCGGTGGTCGGCGCCGCTTGATCGCGCTGCGCGCATGACGCCGCCGATGACGCCATGGGCATGGGGCCCGTCGGCGCAGCAGCAGTGGTGGACCAAGTCCACGATGGACCAGTGCCGAATCGTGGACCCAGTCCATAGACCAGAGCGACGTGGCAGCCTCTAGGCATGCCACATGTCATGCTGACGTCATTGCTGACGTCATCATGATGCAATGCTGATGTCATAAATGCGGATTTTCAGTATAAAAATAATTTGGAAAAATCGGATTTCTTAATTTCTGTATTTTCAGATTTTATTCAAACTTCAAATGACTATAACTTTTGCATTTTGACTCGGATTTGGGTGATTCAAATTTCTAAAAATTCATAAAATTGTGATCTATTTAATGATGAATTCTATTTGAATTTTTGAGGTTATCTAGTTGTCGGCGTTTCGAGCACCGGCAAGTAAATTTGTAAGTCTAAGGGGCCGCGCGTTCCCACTCCCTGAATGGTTAGACTCGAGAGCCCAAGGTGTATACTGGTTCGGGCTAAATATCCCTACTCCAGTTCGTTTGGTGGTGTTGTATTGCCTTAGGTGCAGACGGCTGCACAACGTTTTACAAATGAGGGAAAAGAGTTTGAGCACAAGAGTGTTCGCAAAGGCCTAGCGAGAAGAGGAGATCTCTCAGGTGCCCCACTCCCAGAGACTCCTGCCTCCCTTTATACAACTAGAGGGGGCAGGTTACATGGGAAGTTGGGAGAGGGCAATCGCTTCGGTGATGGGTCGTCGCCTGGTTTGCCCATGCTGGGTCGGTAGCCTCGTGGGCGTGGCGCTTAGCCGCCTGGCCGAACCGGCGCACTCGCTTCCGTGAACTCCGACGATGGTTGACGCGTTGCAGTCGCGTAACGCTGGTACCGCCTCGGGAGCGTGCCTTCAGATTGCACGTGGATCGTTGATGGGATCGAAGCTTGACTTTAGCGACCATTTATGCCATCTTGGGAAAGAGCCACCTACTCCCGCACAATCACTTCGATCGACCCGCTCGTGGGGCACGTGGTCGCCACCGCGAAGGCTTCGACACGCGCCCTTGGTGGAGGTTGCCTTGGTTTGGTCGAGTCGGGGATCCCGACCACCGCGGAGGTCGGGAGCCCCGCTGGTCGAGTCGGGATCCCGACCCGCGGAGGTCGGAGCCCCGCTTGGTCGGGGATGCCTACCCCGACGGTCGGGAATGGGCGCCTGTGTGGCCCGCAGTACTTTGGTCTGTGAGCGGCCTCGAGCGCCCCGTTAGGCTTGAGCTATGCTTGAGGCAGCCTGCTCGTCACCCTGGGCTGTTAGGGTACCCCTGGTATGAGTATTCGTCAGTAGCCCCCGAACCCCCGAGCGAGTTCGGCAGATTCGGTTGGGGGTTGAGCTTGAAAGTGAAGGGCGACTGGGCCCGATTGGTCGGTCCGACCGACTAGGTCGGCTGGTTTTCGCTAGGTGTACCCCAACGCATTCGACGGCTGCCCTGAAATTTGGTCGGGGGCATTCGAACCGTCGGGGGCTTTTAATCGCTTCGTTGCGCGCGCCACGCATGGTTTGGTGCGCCTTGCCCGCCCGTCTTCTTGACTGCTTCGGGTTCTGGTGAAGGGCGTTTCGTTTTCCTACGTTTGCATTTATTTTGGAGACGTTCGATCTCCCTCCGTCTGGGTATATAAGGGCGCTTCCGCTCGTTTGATTGATTGACCCCTAAGCCAGAGTCCTCTTTTTCAATCCTTGAAATGGCTTCGAGGCACCCGCTAATCTTCAGCTTTGGCGATGATGTCGTGGTGGAAGAAGAAGATCCTCTGGTCGAGCTCGGGTGAAAGCGACCAGCGATGGTGAACTCGAGGAGGAGGAAGAAACGCGCACCGCGATATCGCATCGCCGACGCTACGCCGAGGCCGCTCGAGGCTCAAGGTGGTAAGAGGGGCCCTCTTGGGGGCGATGGCGCGAAGGCCACGCAGAGCCGCCAGCAGGTGGCGGTGGGGCCGACGCAATGGTTGCTATCGGCGCAGTGGTGGCGGCACCGCTGGGCTCCAGGAGTTGCGTCGCCGGTAGTGAGGGCACCGACGTCGCATTGATGCTCAAGATATGATACTTGGTGCTAAAAATAGCTCCGCCATATCTTGTAGCTTTGCGTAGTTTTTTGAGCCTGCCGGGCACCTTATGTAGCATGTAAAGCTCGAGCCTATTGGCCTGTAATGAAATCTCCTTTTTCTTTATGAATATCATTGCAATGAGCTTGTTTCGATTATTTCCCAACTTGGCCCTCGAGAATCGGTAATCGGCAGGTGATCGCTTCTTTCTGGGTGCGAGCAGTCGGACGTGCGAACTCTTCGTGAGGTTCGGGTATTCGGGTGCTCGTTTAGCGTCGTAGCTGGACCGTGCCTTGGTCGGCAGGGACGACCGGATGCCTCTTCGTGAGGTTCGGGTGTCCAAGTGCTCGTTTTAACGTCGTAGCTAGACCGTGCCTTGGTCGGCAGGGACGATCGAATGCCTCTTCGTGAGGTTCGGGTGTCCAAGTGATCGTTTTAACGTCGTAGCTAGACCGTGCCTTGGTCGGCAAGGACGACCGGATACCTCTTCGTGAGGTTCGGGTGTCCGAGTGCTCATTTAACGTCGTAGCCGGACCGTGCCTTGGTCGGCAGGACGACCGGATGCCTCTTCGTGAGGTTCGGTGTCCGAGTGCTCGCTTAACGTCAGTAGCTAGACCGCGCCTTGGTCGGCAGGACGATCGGATGCCTCTTCGTGAGGTTCGTGTCCGAGTGCTCGCTTAGCATCGTAGCTAGACCGCGCCTTGGTCGGCATGTGGACGACCGGATGCCTCTTCGTGAGGTTCGTGTCCGAGTGCTCGCTTAACGCCGAGCCGGACCGCGGCGTTGGTCGCGCAGGACGACCGGATGCCTCTTCGTGAGGTTCGTGTCCGAGTGCTCGCTTAACGTCGTGAGCTCGACCGCGCCTTGGTCGCCAGGACAACCAATGCCTCTTCGTGAGGTTCGGTGTCCGAGTGCTCGTTAACGTCGTAGCTAGACGTGGATCGCTTTACGTCGAGCCGAGGTGGCTCGCTTTACGTCGTGAGCCGGACGTGGGGCATCCATCCCAGTCCTCGTCCCGCGAGGGTAGCCGCGAGAGGAGTGGCCGCCGTCTATCCCACACGTACCCCGCCCGCAGTGTGGGACCGGAGGGGTGAGCGACGCGCGTTTACCGCGCTGGTTCAACGCCGTGCTCGTGGAGCTAATAATGTAGTCCGAGTGGGTCCCGGGAGGTCCCGCCAAGGGGGACCCTTCCGAGCGACGGTCCCGAGTAGGGTGTCTGGCCGCCGTGGGGCGACCCATAAGAAACCTTTCTTTACTCGATCCCAGACGGACTGGTCGTCGTCGACCCGTGGCACACCGGCCGTCGCCATCGATGAGCTCCCGGGAGAGTGTGAAGTATGGTCTCGAACACGAGTAGAGTCGATTGGTCGCCACCGACCCAACGTGGGGACCACTGGGGGCTCGCCTCATACCCGTCCTTTGCTCAGTTTTCGCTAGGGCGGCCTTATGTCCATCTGGTGGAATAGGCCTCTAGAACCCACAGCTCTTGGCTGGGCCCCTGGCGCGAGCTGCCGAGCTCTCGCCATTCTGGGGCCGCAGAGGCCCAGCGGGCCTCTCGCACGCGCCCCGGGGCAACCGTCCTGGCCTAAAGGCGGAGACCGAGAGGTCACAGGACGCACTGCTCGAGGCGGTGTCTTTATGGCTTCCGCAGCCTTGTCAGGATTAAAACGCAGGGAGAAATTGGAAACCGGGAGTTACCAGCGCGGGCGCGCAGACAGGTGTACGCGACGCTTCGCTCGAGGGGGTGTCTGTTCGGTTGGCGCCCGCTCGTCTTCTATAAATACGTCGCTGGGACGTTTTCGGGCAGTCACGCGCTCTTGCCTTCCTCATCTTCCAGCCCTTTGCCTAAGACAAGAAAAAGCAACAAAGAGCCTTCTCCCTTCCTCACCTTTTCGCCGTCTTTTCGCGAGGATGTCGTGGCCGGAGTGCTCGCCCGGGCCGCCACGGCGGCGCCGCTTGGTGAAGAAAGGCTTTCTCCTGCGCAGATCTCTCTCACCGAGGGTGCCGACGGGGCCGCCGCCTTCACCGAGGAACGACGAGGTCGAGTGCCCGCTCGTTCTTCGAGCGCGACTTCGACCGCCACGCACCCGCTCGTCCGAGGGTCGCTCTTCCACTACAAAGAGGTACATCATCTCAACCCCAACGGGTCCTCCACATCGCCATTTTCATCACGCTTTGTGAGGCCTTCTTGGGATTGAGTCGCACCGGCGCCGTGGAGGTACTTTTTCCACGCAAGGCTCGAAAGACAAGCCACGGACGCCACGGCGCCATCGGTGGCCTGGCCTCCGGCCGATCCGGCCGAGCTCGAGTATCTCGACGCAAGCTACCGCTATCCAACAGGATGGCGTTCAATGGTTTTACATTCGAACGCCGGAGACAAATACCGCCTTTCACCGACGAGCTTCCTGTGGTGGGGAAAGAATGGACCTGGGGTGCTGACAAGAAGGAGAAGAAGAAGGTGGCCCTGATCGTGGAGCATGTCAGGGCTCTTAAGGAGCAGAGGCTCACCGAGAACGTCGTCGTGCGCGCCTTCATGGGGATGCGCGTGCAACCCTTATGGATGTGCCGCGCCTGCTCCGATATGAGGGGCGTCCGACGAAATGAGGATGGCGAGCCCGAGCTTGCCGCGACCGAGGTCGGCCCGGTGGCCGCCGCACGGGCGGAGCGCCATCAAGCCGCGGGCGCCACCCGAGCCATTCTCGACGCCCACCCCAACCGTAGGTTGAGCGGACTTCTTCTCACCTCTCTCTCTTCCCTTTGCCTTTGGCGCCTTGGCCCGACAAAGTTTTCAGATTCTAGGGGCTCTTGGGAATGGTCTCCGGGCGTTGCTCCGGGAGAAGGCTTCGAGGGCGGCCGTCTGCGGAGGTCAAGATAGCTCGACTCCTCCCGCAAGAAGCAAGGAGGAGAAGAGGAAGAAGAAGAAGGAGGAGCTTGCGGCGAGGGCCAGGCGTGGTGAGGACGAGTCCGAGACCACCGCGCGGGCGACCTCCACCGATGCTAGCCGGGCAGCCCGGCCACCCATACCGTGGGTTCTTCTCGACTCGCCGGCCGGTGGTGGCCCGAAGGGGCCCGCTTGAGGGCGATCGCAGCAGCACGCGCGCGGGGCCCCAGCGAGGGCGACCATGCGGTCGACGTCGTCGTCGTGCCTCGATGGAGGCGGTTTCGGGAAGCGCCGGCGGATCCGCCTTAGAGGGGACCGGCAAGAGGCGCGATTGCCGCGCCCACTCGGCCAATAAGTACCCCTTTTCCTCGCTTGAACATTGTTGCCACAAACCGCCCGAACAGCTCCTAAGTGCTTGTGATGTGCGCGCCTATACGGTGTGACCGTGGCGCGGCGCGCGCTTCGTGGTGGTTCGCAAGGACGGCGCTGCTCGCCACGGAGGAGTCGTCGACGGCGGCGGGCGCCGCAGCTTGGTGCCGAGACGCCAACCGGGTTGGTGATGGTCGGGCGCAGCGGCCGAGCCGGTGCGCCGAGGCGCGCTGCCATCGAGGGACGGGCCTCACTCGAGGTCGAGGTCGATAGGGCTCCCGCCGCCTCGCCGGACGCGCCGGTGGCGCGATCGCCGCACGGGGGGAATTGACGACGCCACCCGCGAGCTCGGCCGGCGAGATGGCGCCAGTGCCGAGACGTCCGACCCATGCCTCAAGGGAGGTATTGGTCGAGGCCCCGCAAGCGCAGGTCGCCAAGGGGATTCCCGAGGGGCCAATTCCACCACCCTTGCCCGTGGTGGCCTGGTCGGGCGGCGTCCCATCCGAACGGGCGACCGAGGACCTGTTGCCGGGTGTGGCCCATAGGTCGGGGACCATAGACGGCTTGAGGAGAGCGAGTGGGCCGCTCTTCCAAGAAGGCGCCAGACGCCGGCCGAGATAGACCGATCCAAAAGGGTCCGGCTCGCCTCGAATCCTTGGCAGGCGTTGGGACGCGATGGTCGGGAGTCCGGCCGGTTAGCATGGTAAGTTGATCGAAAGCCCGACTTCTCGTAACTTCTGATGAATTCGCGGCGAGACTGACGGAGTGTCTGCATTTTGCAGCATCTGCGGGTCCGCTCTGAGGGCAAGGCCGAGCTCCTACAGCGCTCGGACAGCCAACGGGTGGCTGCTGTGGAGGAATGCAATCGGCTGCGCCCTGAGCTACGCATGGCTCAAGAGGCTCACCATCGCGGCGAAGCGAAGCGCGAGACCCGCCAAGAGCTGGATCAGGCCACGAAGGCCCTCTTCGAAGAGCGCACGGGGCCAAGTCCCCGAGGCGAGGGTAGCGAACTCGAGTCCCCCGGCGAGGTCGCCAAGACTAAGGATGCCACCGCCATCGCAGAGGGGGCCGCGCATGAAGCAGCGCGACCCGTCTGCGAGACGAGCGGGACCAGGCCCGGAAAGACGCCGACCGAGTACGTTCTGAACGGGAGACCGCTCGGAAGGAGCTGGCTTCCTTGAGGACCTCATACGAGGTAGTCGTGAAAAAACCAAGAACTTGGCGAGCTCTGCACCGTAAGTGTCTCAACTCTCGGCCGATTCTCGCCGGTAGCGACTCATAAGGCGTGCTCATCTGGAGATGTTGTAATCCGCAGAGCTGCAGAAGAATCTGAGCGCCGCTATTGAGGCGCAGAAGGCGGCGGTGGATGCTCGCGACGTGGCGACCGTGGCCCGGGACGTAGCTCTGGCGTCGCAGAAGTCGGCGGAGGAGGAGCGGTCCGAGCTATCTGCCGAGTCGGCGGCCCTCCGAAAGGCCGCCCAAGAGGTATGCGACGGCGCTCGTGGTCGTCACCGCCCAAGCTTGCTCGCCGCCGTCCTGGCCGGAGTGCCCGCGCACGTCCTCGGCTCGGTGAGCGAGGGGATCGTTCTTGGAGCATCGTCGGCCCTTGTCAATGCCATTTCTTATTATGATGGAATCGACCTTGGCACTGTTGGGAGCGGGATCGCGGGGAACCGAACCGAGGAGGAGGTCGACCGGTTCGAACTCCAAGTCGAGCCGTACGCCCGGGAGATTGCTGACCGGATCTTCCCCCAAAACGTCCTCCACAGGAAATAGGAAGAAGTCAGAACATGTCTTACTTTGCTGTAAAAGACTTATCATATGTGAATAAACTTAAAACTTAGCAAGTTCCAAAGACGCCTCTTGCCTCTTTTATGTTATGGTGGGCGCCGACCGCCATAGCTTTAAGGACCACCGGGTCACTTATGCGTAGGTCGGTCGCCGGGAGGGCAAAGAAAATAGGAACTTTTGGCTACGCAGGAGTTACACTCACTTGTGAGGGGTAGAAATATTCCCAACCGGCCAAAGATCGTTCCGCTCGGGCACTTCCTTCTTCCGCTAAGTGCTACTGCAACCGTCAGCCGGGGCGAGGCCGTAGCACTTGGGTCGAGAGGGTCACCGCTGGGAAGGACTCGTGACCGGTCGGGTCACCGACCGCATAAGCGTGAGTTAGCCGCGGTTTGCACGGGAGAGGAGTGTTCTCGATCGACTAAAGGTCACTCCGCCGGTACTTCCTTCTTCGCGAAGTGCTACTCAAAGAACCATAGCCAGCGGGCGAGGCCGTAGCATTCGAGTCGAGAGGGTTACCGCTTGGGAAAGACCTCGTGACCGGTCGGGTTACCGACCCGATAAGCGCCGACCAGAAGCAGCCTGAATGAGCGCGCCAATGGGCAGCCCTCTGCGTCGCGCAGCGCCACTGTGTGCTCGGAAGGAGAAGTAAAGATGACGCAAGGAATAAGAAAAGGACTTAGGGATATAAACGCCTTAACTTTTCTATGTTCCATGCGTTGGGGAGGACGTGGCCATCCGTGTCCCTGAGTCGAAAGGTGCCAGGCCGAAGAACCTCTACGACGGTAAAGGGCCTTCCTGTGGCGAGCTTGTGCTTGTCTTTGCCGGTCCGACCCGACGAGGACAGTCGCCCGGTATTTGAAGGATCGCCCTCGAACTGGCGGCCGGGTAACGCCGCAGAGCTTGTTGATACTTGGCCGATCGTAGAATGGCCACATCGCGCGCTCGCCAAGTCGGGTCGATGGCGTCTTGTTGCGGCGAGCCCCGAGCCTCGTCGCCGGCTTGTAATCTTGGGGCGCCATATTCCGTGTCGGTTGGCAAGACAAACTTGGCAGCGAATACCATGAAGAACGGTGTAAACCCGCTGTTCGAGTCGGTGTGGTCCGCAGCTCCAGAGGACTGAGGGTAGCTCGACCACCCATCGCCCCGCGAAATGCTTCAGTCGATTGAAGATCCGTGGCTTGAGTCCTTGGAGGATCATGCCGTTTATGCGTTCGACCTGACCGTTAGTCCGCGGATGGGCCACGGCCGCCCAATCGACGCGGATGTTGAAGTCGTCGCAGAACTCGAGGAACTCCTTCCCGTGGCTGCGTCCGTTGTCCGGTGATGACAGAGTTCAGGACTCCAAACCGAAAGACGATGTCGCGGAAGAAGGTGGCCGCTTACACCGACATGACGCTCACGACCGGCTTGGCCTCTATCCACTTGGTGAACTTGTCCACCCTGACGAGGAGATGAGTAAAGCCCCCGAGCGCTTTCTTGAAGGGCCCGACCGGATCGAGTCCCCACACCGCAAACGCCATGTGATGGGGATCGCTGCGCAGGCCTCGAGCGCAGATCGTCTGCCACGGCGAAGAATTGGCATCCTTCGCAAGTCGCGCATAACTGCTCGGCGTCGGCCACGGCCGGTCGGCCAAGAGAAACCTTGTCGAAAGGCTTTTCCTACGAGGACCGGGTGCGGTATGGTGACCGCAGACTCGCCATGGATATCGACCGCCAGTTGTTTTCCTTGGTCGCCAGATACACTCGAGGACTCGAGGACTCCTTTTGTAAAGGTCCGCCCGACCAGACGAAAGATTTCGCCATCGAAGCGAGGCGCCGAGCCTCGATCGGCTCGATGGGAAGCGATCCGTCGTCAAACGATCGATGAAGGGCTTCCTCGGTCGGACTCGGTCGTTAGTACATCGCGCCCGACCGGCCGGATTGCTCGGCCGCCCGTGGTCGAGCAACCGCGCTCGGCAGTTCGTGGCCGCCGGCCACCGGGTTCAACCTGACGGAAGGAAGCGAAGGTCGCAGATGAAGATCCTGTGGGACGGGCTCTCATCGAGGCAAGATTGGCTAGGTAATCGGCCTCACCGTTGTAGCGCTCTGTAGCTATGGTGGAGCTCGAAACCCTTGAACCGCTCCTCGAGCTTGCGCGCTTCTCGACATCTGCGGCCATGCGGGCGCTCTCGGCTCCGCTTTCATGACACAGTCGACGACAAGCTTGGAGTCCCGTGGACGAGTCGACGGCCGAGGTCGGCAGGCGATCCGAGACCGCTGACGAGACTCGTGATCGGCGACATTGTTGGTCGATCGAAGAGCAACCCGATGGCGATTGAAGTCCGTTCCGAGCGGAAACGATGACAACTCCGCGCCCGTGCCGCTTTTGGTGTAGGATCCATCGAAGTACATCGCCGAAGACGGGGTCTTCGCGCGGTGGCGCTGGGCTTATCCACTGGCGACGGTCGGCGGGGCTCGTGACTTGATCGCCGCTCGAGGAACGTATGTTATGCCGTGACCACTAAGCTCGAGCGCCCACTTGGCTATCCTTCCCGAGGCGCCGCGTTGTGGACGATCTCGCCGAAGCGGCGACGTGGTCACCACGGTGATGGCGTCTTTGGTGAAGTAATGGACGAGCTTTCTTTTGGCGATGAGCATCGCAGAGCGACTTCTTCACCGCGGTACCGAGCCTTGGACTCGGAAAGCACCTCGATGAAGTAGATCGCCGTTGTACCTTGAGTTCTCGGTCCTCTTCCGCCGTTCCACCACAAGGGCCGTGACCGACGACTTGGGCGGTGGCGGCGATGTAGAGGAGCAGCGGCTCACGGTGCCGGCAACCAAGACCGAGGTGAGGACAAGAAGGCCTTCAAGCGGGTGAGGGCCTCCCGAGCCTCCGGGTCGGTGGCGGTCGGTTTCTTAGCGACAGAGCGGCATTCGCGCCGCCAAGGCGAGACACGAAACGGCTTAAGGTCGCAAGGCATCCGCTAGCCTCTGGATCCCTTTGAGGTTGCCAACCGGGCCCATCCTCACGATCGCCGAGATCTTCTCCCGATTGGCCTCGATGCCACGCCGAGACGATGAAGCCGAGGAGCTTCCCTTGGGGACCCCAAGACGCACTTCTCGGGGTTGAGCTTTATCGCGAACCGCCGGATGTTCGCGAAGGTCTCCCCTAGGTCGGTGATGAGGTCGTCGGCCTTCCTGGTCTTCACGACGATGTCGTCGTCGACGTGCGCCTCAATGTTGCGGCCGATCGCTGGTATGTAGCACCCGCATTTTTTAGTCCGAATGGCATCGTTATGTAGCGTAACGAGCCAAACGGAGTGATAAAGCGATCGCGAGGTGGTCGGACTCCTTGGCGCTATCCGTGATAGCCCGAGTAGGCATCCGAAAGGAAGGGACTCACACCCGCGGTGGAGTCGATGATTTGGTCGATGCGGGGCAAGGGGAACGGGTCCTTTGGACACGCCTTGTTGAGACTCGTATAGTCAACGCACATTCTCCATTGCCCATTCCTCTTTTTTACAAGTACAGGGTTGGCCAGCCACTCGGGGTGGCGTACCTCTTTTACAAACCCTGCAGCCAAAAGCTTGGCGATCTCCTCCCCTATGATCCTGCGCTTCTCCTCGTCGAAGCGGCGCAGGCGTTGGGCGACCGGCTTTGAGCCTGGTCGGATGCTCAAGGAGTGCTCGACGACTTCCCTGGGAATTCCCGGCATGTCGGAGGACTTCCATGCAAAGACATCGTTGTTGGCGCGGAGGAAGTCGACGAGCGTGCTTTCCTATTTAGCGGGGAGCGTGACTCCGACCCGCACGGTCTTGGTCTGATCCCCGGGATCGACCGCAACCTTCTTCGTGTCCTCAGCGGACTTGAAGGATCCCGCCCCCGACTTGCTAGACTCAGGAGCGGACTCGAAGGCCTCCCTCCGGAGGTTGACGAGCTCGGCGGACGCGATGACCGCCGACGCTAGCTCGCAACTGCTTCACTCGCAGTTGTAAGCGAGCTAGAAGGACGAAGCCACGGTGATGACTCCCCACGGCCCGGGCATCTTCAGCTTCAGATAGGTGTAGCCGGGTACCGCCATGAACTTGGCGTAGCATGGCCTCCCCAGGATAGCGTGGTAGGAGCCGGGGAAATCCACGACCTCAAAAGTGAGGGTCTCGGTGCGGAAATTTTCCGGTCCTCCAAAGGTGACGGGTAGGTCGACCTGCCCGAGCCGGTGGGCCTGCTGGCCAGGGATGACGCCGTGGAAAGGCGCCTTGCTCGGTCGGAGACTCGAGCGGGGGACCCCCATGGCGTCAAGCGTCTCAACATAGAGGATGTTGAGGCCGCTGCCACCGTCCATTAGCACCTTCGTGAGGCGCTTCTTCCCCACGATGGGGTTGACCACAAGCGGGTATCTTCCCGGTTGTGGGACGTGATCGGGATGATCGGTCCGATCGAAGGTGATCGGGGATTCTGACCACCGAAGATATTGGGGGACGGCTGGCGTGACGGTGTGGACCTCGCGGTAGGCGAGCTTGAGCCGACGCTTGTCGGCGTAGCATGCCGGTCCACCAAAGATCATGAGGCGCCGCCGGTTCTCGAGAACTCGCCGTCCGCCATCTTCTCCGCGACCCTTGGGGCCGGGTCGGGCTTCTTTCTTTTGCCCGCGGCATCGTGGGGCGCCGAGAGGAAACGCTCAGACCTCGCATCCCGGTACTTGTGTTTGTGGGGAACCCGGTTTGGGCATGGGCCGCCCATCAACTTTTCGAAGTGGTCGGCGCGACGGCCGATCGCACTTGTCGCTTGGCGGGCGGTCGACAACCGCGACCACTTGGGCCTCGCGACTGCTTTCCATGCCGCCCGCTTGCCGGAGCGGTCGGCGGGACCCGGCCGCGCCGGGCTCTTGCTAGGCCTTTCCTCCTTCAAAGATGGCCCCACGGCCTCCTCGCCGAGGCGTGGTTGTGGCGATATCCGAAGCTCCTTGGTGGTCCCGGGCTTGACACACGGCCCGCTTGTGCACCAACGCCTTGCAAGAGGTGCCAGATGAATGCCCCACGACATCGGCGCCGGAGATGTCGGGAGCTCGTTGCATTGGCGGAGAAGCGCGGATGTAATCCCGAGAGTTTCTCCCGGCCGCCGCTTGCGCTCTTGAGTCCCAGGAGTTCTCAGGGCGCTTATAGGTGCCCTGGAAGTTACCGACGAAGAGGGTTTTCAAGTCAGCCCAGTTCCTGATGGTCTTTGCGGGCAAGTACTCGAGCCAAGCTCGAGCCGAGTCCGCAAGGTAGATAGGGAGGTATTGGATGATAAAGAGGTCATCCGTTGCTCCCGCCAAAGACGCGAGCCGTAGTCCTCAAGCCATACACCGGGGTTTGTGGCCCCTGTATTTGGCAATGTTGGTTCGGTGCCACGAATCCGCAGGAAACCGCACGGCGAATCCCCTAGCAGAAGGCCCGTGGTCCCGGACCATCGGGGCTTGGGCTTCGGTGGTGATGGCGTCCGCTGTCCACAACACGCGATTGGGCGGCCTCATCCGCTGCTTTTCTCCGCGCCTCGAGGGTGGCGCGAATGTCATAAGCGTTCTTTCGAGGCACCGCGCACCGGTGCGCGAGGCCGGGTTGTTCATGGTGCGCCGCCGCTTTTCCGGCCAAACCGGCCCGGAAGAATGCGTGACGGGCCTCGACGGCCGAGGTGGCACCCGAGTGGTAGGATCGCATGTGCCGTGATGGCGCGACGCTCCACCAAAGACCGGAGGTTCCGCACGTGGCTTTGGCCTCCGGTCGGCCGGCAGGCGTGCCTCGAGCAAAGATTGCGGCGCCGCACCACGCTTTGACTCGCGTGGGGAAGAACCGAGGGTCGCCGACTCTTCTACCAGCCTTGTGGTGTACTGGCGTGTGCGCTGCGCGCCGCCAAGCATCCGCGGGGCTCGGGCTCCTCCGCCCGAGTTGGCTCGAGTCGGTCGAGCTTCGACCCTTCGCTCCTCCACTCTTCGCGCTATCGCGAAGCTCGCCAAGGCGAGCTTGAGCGCGTTCAGCGTGCTCGCGTTGGTATTCCTCCTCCTGCGTCTTAGTGCGCCGGATGGGGGCCCCCGTAGCCGCGGGGGTTGCAGTCAAGTCGACCGTGCCCGCCATGTTGCACTCGCGAGAGTGCCGCCTGCGGGTAAGGTGCTCCGTGTCGAAACTGGAGTCGTGGATGGATGAATCTTCCAGCAACTCATGGACAGAGGCCGGCATGTAGCCGGCCATTACCACAAGGTGTGAGCCTGCGGGGGGTGACATGGTCACCTGCCCGAGCCCACGGGAGCTATTGCCAGAAGTGGCGAGGTGCTCCTCGGGTTCTGGCTTCGGGGCCTGTTGGGGTGCCCCAAGCCAGGGTTTGGCGAGGTTGCCGGAGATGGCGCTCAGGCTCCCGACGGGTGCCTGATCTCCGGAAGTGGCTGGGATGAGCACGAGCCCTCCCATCGAAGTGGCGGCGAAGTCGAGGGAGCCGAAGCGAATCTGGCTTCCCAATGCAGCCGTGCCATCGCGGGTAAAGAATGCCATCAGGGAGGCAAACGGGAGTCCGGAGACGTTGACGGAGATGCGCAAAGGCCCCTACCTGGCACGCCAACTGTCGGCGTTTCGAGCACCGGCAAGTAAATTTGTAAGTCTAAGAGGCCGCGCGTTCCCACTCCCCGAATGGTTAGACTCGAGAGCCCAAGGTGTATACTGGTTCGAGCCGAATGTCCCTACTCCAGTTCGTTTGGTGGTGTTGTATTGCCTTAGGTGCAGACGGCTGCACAACGTTTTACAAATGAGGGAAAAGAGTTTGAGCACAAGAGTGTTCGCAAAGGCCTAGCGAGAAGAGGAGATCTTCGGTGCCCCACTCCTGAGGCTCCCGCCTCCTTTATACAACCGGAGGGGCAAAGTTACATGGGAAGTTGGGAGAGGGCAATCGCCGGTGATGGGTCGTCGCTGGTTTGCCCACGCTGGGTTGGTAGCCCCGTGGGCGTGGCGCTTAGTCGCTATGCCGAACCGCACACCGCCTCGTGAACTCGACGATGGTTGACGTTGCAAAGGCGTAACGCTGGTACGCGCCGGGAGAGCGTGCCTTCATATTGTACGTGGGGGTGATGGGGTGGAAGCTTGACTTCGCACCATTTATGCCATCTTGGGAAAGAGCCACCTACTCCGTATAATCACTTCGATCGACCCGTCCCGTGAGGCACGTGGTCGCCGGTGGCGAAGGTTTCGACACGCGCCCTGGCGGAGGTTGCCTTGGTTTGGTCGGTCGGGGATCCCGACCACGCGAGGTCGGGAGCCTCGCAGTCGGAGTCGGGGATCCCAACCGGCTGAGGTCGGGAGCCCCGCTTGGTCGGGGATGCCTACCCCGATCGGTCGGGAATGGGCCTCCTCTGTGGCCCCGCAGGTACTTTGGTCGGTAGCGGGCCTGGAGCGGCCTGTTAGGCTTGAGCTATGCTTGAGGTAGCCTGCTCGTCACCCTGGGCCGTTGGGGTACCCCTGGTATGAGTATTCGTCACTAGTCTTCTGTATTAGCTATTTATTGCATATTTTGTTTGTACACGTAGACGCAAATTTGCCGGAAAGTTTCGAGGAAGAATTCGTCGCTCAAGACCAAACTTCGGAACAAGACCAGCAACTCTTTGAAGGCAAGTGATGCTTTGATCATTTTGATCCCAGCTTTTTAAAATGTAATTTATGCTTTGAAATTATGCATGCTTATTTATTTAAAATGAATCTAACTTAAATTGGGATAGCGTAGTTAATCAACCCATTCTGTTATGCCACCTTGAAATATTTAATTGTATGCCCTAAATCATTGTCACCCTAAGTTTGATTGTACTGGTTGGATAATAATATGATGCCAACACGGGAGGCTAGACCGTGAGTAAATGCTTAGCCTTTCAACGAGTCACGAATGATCTTTCGGAAAAATGCCATAATATTGACTAATGGAATATTGAATGTATTTCAAAAGTGGTGTGGTGTTGCCACATGATGAGATTGAAGTATGGAGACCTGTGTGGTTCCATACCGATGTTGAGTTATTGCGGGCATGTATTGCACAATAATCAACTGGGTGGGAAATGTTTTAGACTGGGGCAAGTGGCAAGAGGTCGTGTGCTGGTGGGCCTGTGTGGCATTGGGTTGCCGAGTGTTGTGAGTTTGTGTGCCACAATGGGTCGTGTGCCATTGTTGAGTGTTGGAAGTCTTGCCTTGGTCGATTAAGGACTTCACCTTGCAAGCCTTTGATCCGAGTCACCGTACAACCACATGTCCGATATGGGATGGACCTAGTTGATTAGGGTTTCGATATCTTTCCTCCGATACCTCGGGGTGAAGGCACGGGGTGTATCTCAGACGGGAGCGCACTGTGCTACGGCTTGGTGCCCATCCAACGGTGATTGGCGGTCCTATACTTCAACTCTGTGAGGGAAGTGATAGTGAAGGCAACACCGAGAGGTTCTTTGGTTAAGGTAGAAGTTCTGAAAAGCTTTGTTGCGGACAATCACGTGTGGTGAGCTACCGATCTTGTGGGTAAAGTGTACAACCTCTGCAGAGTGTCAAAACTATTCGAATAGCCGTGCTCGCGGTATTGAGCATTGCTCGGGGATTACAGTCAAGGGGTAGATTTTCAAAAACAAAATGTGGGAAGGGTGGCTGTGTGCCAATGTTAAAAGTGAACTGTTAAGGCTGTGTGCCGAGAAACTTTGAGGAAAAACCATTTGAAGAAATTAGTATTATCGTAACTGTTTCACTGCTTTAATCTAAATAAGATACTGGTTTAAAAATGTTGTTTGATGCAAAAGAACCAATTAAGCCAATCCTTTGGAATAAGCTTTGCATATAGTAATAGCGCTGCATTCTGTGCATTACTTGTTGAGTGCCTTGTGTACTCACCCCTCCTTGCTTATCAACCCCAACATCAGTGGAGGAGTCTACACCAGCCTGGGAGGAGGAGTACATTGAGGACCCGAGCAATTAGGGGGCAAGCCCAGTCGGTTGCCTGTGGCAAGATGAAGGCTTCCATGACTTTTGTTTATGTTCCGCTGCTATTTCTTTACTTTGAATAATGTAAGCCCTGTGTGGCTGATTTATCTGTAAGGAGACCATAAGGTCGTACAACTCAGTTTATATAAATGTTTGCACTATTTATTGTTATATCGTTGTGAATATCTGTGATGTGCAACCCTGTAAGTCTGTGTGTGCTAGCGTGATCCTGGACTGGCACAGAATACACAGAGGGTCCGAATTTGCAGATTCGGGTCCCGACAGCCACTCGTGTGATATGATTAAGGAAGTGCATGGCCATGCCGTGATTGAGGAGTCAATCACTACTTATTAATATATCACAGATACGAGAGATGGATTGAATCATCAAAGGATGACATACTTCCCGTCTTGAGTTCAATCTTCATATACTTGGCAAAGGGATTATTACATAAGTACTTTTGATAGGTTCTGTCCGATTTGATCATAGTATGTTTGGGAGTTGGCATACTTTGCAAGGAGCCGCTACCAACTATTGGATTGAAAAGGAGTTTTTTCGAATCCATGTTCAAACGCACGTGAACCTCTGTGGTCACACACTTAATGGGTGGGACGCATTAATTTGGATTGGATCCATAATTAATGGACATCGTGGGTTTAGCACGCTGATGGGCCTTGGTTTAGGTTTCATCTCGTGGCTATATAAGGAGGGAGGAGGGTGGGCGCAGGGTGTGCTTTCCCACGGTTTAGAAGTGATTCACTCGAAACCCTAGCCTCCTCTTCTCGTTGCCCCTGCCGAGCGACCAGGTGCTTGCACACCGACGCACGGCGTTCCATCCCTGGACATGTGGACTACTGCGGTGACGTTGCTGCGACTGCGGCGTGGGAGGATGATCCACGGCGAGGCGAGGACGATCCGCTCCATCGACGCAACGACTGCGGCGAGGACGATCCACTACATCGACGCGCGAAGGATTCCGCAACTGCGCGTCTAGTGGTAATCTTATCTGTGATCCCCTTCTTGCGAGTAGCTTTCTGGTTACACGGTAGTTTTTTTGTGCTAGTGTAGCATATCGCGTTTCTCTTCACAATCCTCTTAGCCATGTGATGATCAACACATGATCAAGTCAATTTGCAAAACACATTTGCAAACCCTATTCACATGCTCTAGGATCGAAACCCACAATCTCAAGTTCATTTGCAAAACACATTCGCAAATAACAACTCCAACTTATTTGCATAACACATTCGCAAATAAACCACGAACCTATAAGATTAATCCTCTTAGCCATGTAAGGATCAACACATGATCCCGACACTTTGCAAAACACATTTGCAAATGCCAACACATGCTCTAGGATCGAACCTCAAAACTTCCACCTTATTTGCAAAACATATTTGCAAATAACAAGTCAACACTTTGCAAAAACACATTTTGCAACTAAACCAAGCTTAGCCTTGTGATGATCAACACATTACCCAATCACAAGCTAAAAAACCAAAGCATGAGCTCTCTATTTGCAACACATGCAAATCTCTAGCACCATGCAAACAACCACAACAAATTCAAGTGCATGAGCTCTCTATTTACAACACATGCAAAACTTAGCTCCAAGCAAAAACCAAATCAAATAAGATTCAATTAAGATGCAAGCATGAGCTCCCTTATTTGCAACACATGCAAATACTTAGCTCATGCAAAATCCAACGCACGAGCTTCACCCATTGGCAACACATGCCAAATGGTTAGCTCAATGCAAAAACCAAACCAAGAGAGTGAGCTAGAGTGAACCGGATCGAGTTCATCAACACATGATGAAGCTCAAGCTAAAAGACTCAACCCCTCTTAATAGTACGGCACCTAACTAGCAACCCGGTCTCACAACCAAACACCGAGACCGGTAAAAGACTAGGAACACATCCTTAGCCCTAGCTAGTTATACCTTTGCCTCTAGCGATCCACTTGAAGCTTTTATGATTTCCAATCATCTTTTCTTCGGGATCGAATCTTCTTCTTCTTGTTCACCAACACATGATGAACCTTCTCTAGCCCTTCTCTTTACTTCGGGATCACCTCTTGAAGCTCATCAACATATGATGACTTCTTTTTCTTCCCGATTCTTTATCATCTTGGACTCAACCTACTTCACAACTCATGGAAGATGTTAGTCCAACAAACACGGTTGTCTCAATCATCACCGCACTCCATTAACACATAATGGATGCCTCCAAGATCGATTGAGCACAACCCAAATCAATTTGAATGATTAATTGTTGTCTTGAGTACTTTGATGCAACTAATGCTTAATTATACTCAAGAACTTTTCGCTTGTCTTTAATCAACAAGCAACACCATCAACACATTATGAAATGTCCTTTTATTGATTGAAAGACAATCGAACTCAATTTAAATTTCATTTAAATTGATATGAGTATATATATATATATATATATATATATATATATATATAACTACACAAGTTTCGTATACTCAAATGATTGTTTCAAAGTCTTGATCCTTTATATGTTATTTAGCAATAAGACATGGATCAATACTATTGAAACAACAAGTCAAATTATAAACTCCCCCTAGATGTGTGCATTCATGTAGTATATGAATTAGGAACATAATGAACATATTTGGACTAAAGCAATGGAAGAGTTCATACTTTAACTTGAATCCTATGTATGCATTAAGTCAATAGAGTGAATACAAGTGCATACCTTAGGTTTTCCATTTTCCATCCAAATATGAGACTAATAAGAATAAGGCTCAATTAAACATGTTAGTCTCATAATGATTAGATTTGTCATTAAACAATGATTAAACATTAATATTAAACCAATCACCAAAACTAATGGAGCTTGAACTTACAGCGTCGAAGCTGAAACACGATTTTGTCTTTCCGGTAGCCTCTAGTACACAATAATCCTATATCACTATGTAATAATGCCACTAGAACTAACCAATTCTAATTTCAGTGCGCCCAGCAGAGATAGGGAAATAACCTATGTGCCTTCTACGTTAGCCATAACATGCGAACCCTTGTCGGTACAAAGAAGATCAACAATGAAACTACGTTGAAAAAGACCCATCAGGAGGCAATTCGAGAACACCTCTCTGATTTCTTGATGCGTGAGGTCATACATCCAAAAGGCACATTCCACGCTGCCTAATTTGTGAAACATGAGCATGCATATTATTATAGTCATTGCTTATTTCTCAATTATATCATGCTTCCTCAAATCCAATATGTAGTGGAAACTTCGTCAAAATCTCCAAAATTCCTCAAAGTGTGCATGATTTCAACTTATTATCTTTATGCACACATTTAGGGGGAGTTTCAACTAAAAATTGTAGTCTTAATGACATTTTGATTTCAAATCCAATCTCTTACCTCCTAATAGGTGAAATGTCATTTAAAGAAAAATCCTAGAGTATACACCTTGTTTAACTCGATGTGTACTCAAAAACATTTTCAGTCTCATTATATTTGTTAAGGATTGTCATCAATTACCAAAAGGGGGGAGATTGAAGCATTTAGGACCCTAATTTTGTTTGGTTTTGATAATTAATGACAATCATGATTAAAGAACTAACAATTTCCCTTGAGGTTATGAAAATAAGTTGGTCCTAGACAATGCACATAAAGAGTTGGAAGCATGAAGCACAACGAAAATCAACGTGTCAAGCTAAATGCCAAGGTATAAACATTTAAGGACCTTTTTCTAGCATTTTGCCAATCTTGGTGTTTTGGAGAAAAGATCGAGTTGCTAGAATAGGTGTCGTACTATTAAGAGGGACCTTTGGCTAGTAGCTTGAAATTGATAAAAATCATGGCTCAAATCATGCTCATACTTAGTCATGTGCATTCCTTGAAAAATCTTTTGAAAAAGTCTGAAAGTCTGTAAAATCGACACTACCTCCTATGTAGGAGCGGTACTACTGAAGGTCCAATAGTACCGGCCCTAAGGATTGTAGTTATTTTATAGAACATTGCATTTATGAGAAATCAGTGAGGCTGGCACTACCGCTCTACTAGGAGCGGTACTACCGGACTTCCGGTAGTACCAGCCCCTGAGGCCGGTAGTTATTTTATAGAATGATGCATTTTTGGCGAGGTCAGTCAGGCTGGCACTATCGCCCTACTAGAAGCTGCACTACCGGCCACTAAGGCCGGTAGTTATATTACCGAATGATGTGTTTTTTGGCTTTTACCCCGGTCGGCACTACCGCCCATGTAGGAGCAGTACTACCGGACTTGCGGTAGTACCGGCCCCTAGGTTGGTAGTTATTTTCCAGAGAAGGCTCAAAAAGCATCATTTTGGGAGAAAAGGCCGGTACTACCGGCCCTACATGGTGGCACTACTGGGGGTACTGTAGCAATGGCGTATTTAATGTACTATTTTGACCGTTGTGTTTGGGGGCCGGTACTACCGGTCCTACATGGACGGTAGTACCAGGTTTGCTGAATTTTTCAGGAATTTAACCCCAACGGCTAAATTAGTGGTTGAGAGCTATAAATACCCCCTCACCTACAGCAAGGACTTCCTCTTGTTCATTCATTACATACTCTTGAGTCCTAACAAGTCTTTCACCATCTATAGTGCATTAATTTATCAATTTGGAGTTGGTGAGTGCATTCAAGTATGAGCATTCATTCTTGAGCCATTAGACACTTGATCAACCTCAAGCAAGAGCCAATGATTGTAAGTTCATGCTCCATTGGTTTTGGTGATTGTTTTTAGATTAATGCTTAATCATTGTTTAATGATAAATCTAGTCATTATGAGACTAACATGAATATTGAGCTTTATTCTTATTATGTTTCCAATTCCATATATTACATGAATGCACACATCTAGGGGAGTCTATAATTTAACTTGATGTTTTAATAGTATTGATCCATGTTCTCTTGCCAAATAATATATAGGATCAAGACTTTGAAACAACCCTTTGAGTATATATATAACTTGTGTAGTTGTAGTATACTCGTGCAAATATAGGATAAACTCAAATGCTATCTAGGATTGGTTATGTGCATATTGATTCCAAGCTCAATTGTTTATATGCACATATTTAATGTAGTTTATTCTATAGTTGATGGTCTCAAAAGTATTGATCCCTTTCCATCTCTCAAATATATTGGATCATTGCTTTCCATCAAAGTGAGTATATGAAACTTGTGTAGTTATATATACTCATATCAATTTAAATGAAATTTAAATTGAGTTTCGGTTGTCTTTCAATAAATCAAAGAACGTTTCATCATGTGTTGATGGTGTTCCTTGTTGATTAAGGAAAAACAAATAGTTCTTGAGTATAATGAAGCATTTGTTGCATCAAAGAACTCAAGACACATTTATAACATTAAAATTGATTTAGGTTGTGCTCAATCGATCTTGGGGGCATCCATTATGTGCTAATGGAGTGCAATTGATGATTGAGGCAACCATGTTTGGTGGACTAACAATCTTTCATGAGTTGTGAAGTAGGTTAAGTCCAAGATAATAAGGAAACAGGATAAGGACGTCATCATGTATTGATGAGCGTCAAGAGGAGATCCCGAAGTAAAGAGAAGAGCTAGAGAAGATTCATCATGTGTTGATGAACAAGAAGATGGAGACTCGATCTTGGAGAGAAGATGATTGAAAATCATAAAAGCTCCAAGTGGATCGCGTGCGGAAAATATGTAACTAGATAGGCTAAAGTGTCTAGTTTAGATCGGCGTACTATTAAGAGGGGTTGAGTCTTTTAGCTTGAGCTTCATCATGTGTTAATGAACTCAATCCGGTTCACTCTAGCTCACTCTCTTATTTGGATTTTGCATGGAGCTAACCATTTGGCATGTGTTGCGAATGGGTGAAGCTCGTGCATTGGTTTTTGCATGATGCTTTGATTTGCATGTGTTGCAAATAGGAAAAGCTCATGCTTGCTTCTTATTTGAATTTTAAATTTGTTTTGGAACTACTTGGAGCTAAGTTTTGCATATGTTGCAAAAGGAGAGAGCTCAAACAATTTGGTTTAAAGTGGTTGCATGGAGCTAGAGATTTGCATGTGTTGCAAATAGAGAGCTCATGCACTTGAATTTGATTTGTGATTTGCTTGGAGCTAAAATTTGCATGAGATGCAAAAAGAGAGCTCAAGCATTTGAGTTGTTTTGGTTGTTTGCATGGAGCTAGGTTTATGCATGTGTTGCAAATGGAGAGCTCATGCAATTGGAGACTTAGCTTGTGACTTGATCATGTGTTAATCATCACAAGGCTAAGAGAGGTTTATGCTTTGTGGTTGCAAAATGTGTTTTTGCAAAATAGTGATGTTTATGCTTCTTATCTTGGAGCATGAGATAAGCATTTGCAAATGTGTTTTGCAAAGTGTTAGGATCATGCGTTGATCATCTCATGGCACAAGATTTGAGTTAATCGTTTGGATTTGTTATTTGCAAATGTGTTTTGCAAATGAGCTAGTGGTTATGGATTTCAATCCTAGAGCATATATTGGTATTTGCAAATGTGTTTTGCAAAGTGTCGGGATCATATGTTGATCCTTACATGGCTAGAGGATTGATCTCATAGGTTCTCGGTTTATTTGTATATGTGTTTTGCAAATAAATTGTGCTTAATGTGATTCTTTGGAGAATATGAATTGGGTTTACAAATGTGTTTTGCAAATTGCTTGATCATGTGTTGATCATCATATGGCTCAAAGAATCAATCATTATTGGTGTTTGATTCGAAAAGAAAAGATTTTTATGAAAAATCTGGTTCTATTCTGGAAGGCCAGTGCTACCAGCCATGGTAGCCTAGTGCTGCCGGTCGAGCGGTAGCACCGATACCAGGTCGGTGTGAAAATTCCAGAGAGGCTGTTTTTGGGCGGATTGGCAGTCCGGTGCTACCGCCCATGGTATCCCAATAGCACCGGAGGTTCGGTGCTACCGCCCCTCTGGCCAATGTGAAAAATCCAGAGAGAGATGTTTTTGCGGTCGGCTCGGGTCCGGTGCTACCGAGCCTAGGGCTGGTGCTACCACCCGAGTGATAGCATCGCTCCCAGTTGGCCGGTGCTACACGTTTCTCTGCACAACGGCTAGTTTTCCAGCCGTTGGCCTGTAGGCTGATGCTACCAGGTCTAGTAGGGCGATAGCATCGGATTTGCTAAGTTTTTCTAGATTTCCCCCCAACGGCTAGTTTTGACTTTGAGGCTATAAAAGGAGGCCTTGGGGGGCATGTGTTGGTTCCTAAAGTTATTGTGAGTGTGTGGGAGTTGTGTGCATATGTTGCTCTCTCCCATTTGCTTCTTGAGCTAGTGTGATCCTCTAATTGCATGTGTTGCAATTAGGAGAGGATTGAGAGCCTCTTGTCCATGTGTTGCACTAGTTGAAGTTCAAGCTAGAGGGCTTGATTTGTTACTCTTGGAGGTTGCCGCCTCCTAGACGACGTAGAGCGTCGTGCGCGGGAGCTCTCAACGGAGGTTGTGAGAAGCCCCCCAAAGTTCGTGAAGGTTGGAACTAGTCTACCCGAAAGGGAAAAGGAGCTACCACTAGTGGATTGGAGGTGGGTGCTCAATTCGCGGAGTCGGTCCAATGTGTTTGGGCTAACCTCAACGTGGATTAAAGGAGACCGACAAGTCTCCGAACACCACGGTAAAAAGTATCGTGTCTCTTGTGTTTGCATTCTATTCTTTATATTCAAGCAATTTATATTCATAGAATTAAATTGATTGATTGCTTGTCTTTAAGATTTCAAATTGTTGTTAGAGACTTAATTAGTTTGTGCACTTAGTGAGCCTAGTTGATTTTGGCTCTTATTGTCAAAACCTTAGTTTATAGCTTCCGCATTAATTATTGTTAAGGTTTTGACATAGGGGTTAAATAGAGCGTGTATTTAGTGAGAAGAATTTTTAAATCCACCTAGTCACCCCCCTCTAGTCAGCATCCTTGACCTTACAACTGGTATCAGAGCTTGATCTCTCATTTATTAGGCTTTACCGCCTAGAGAGTAAAGATGACGACTAAGGGTTTAGTGCACTACACCGATTCACATATTTTTTATGGCTCAAATTATGCTTCATAGAAATTATTTATGATTTTTCATTTTAAATCCATGAGCCCCAAATATAGTAGATCGTAGATGTTGGCTTTTATCTTCGATTGAACGAAGTTACTCCAACTAAAGGAGAAGAGAAATGCCTACATCTCAACGCTCAAGCTACTAACATTTTATTTAGCGTTGTGAATTAGAAATCTGGGTCTTGGATTTTGTATGCCTATCGATTTATTGATATGAATAGATGGAAGATTGTTAAGGCTTGTATTTTTGATTTTGTGGATAACAATATATGTTCTTGCTTATAGTGGAGATAGTGTTTAGGGTGTTCATATCATAGTTATTTGTCAGTTGTGTAGAGTCCCAGATTGGGAAAGTTGTTAGTGTGTCCTCTTATTATTTAGATTATTTCTGATTTACAATCAACAGAATTTGACAGTCATGCTGTCGCTTTAACTTAAGTTTATTTTGGCTTGACATTCAAGAATGCTTGTGTGCCCAAGATCATACTTGCTACTACGCTATAGAACCAACAATGTATATACTAGACGATGAGGTGAATGTCGATGAGTTGCAATCTAGTAACAGAGAGTGGTATATGCATTGAGGTTTCTGTGCTTTCTTGTTTACGAATAAACGAACTTGATCTTGCATGATTTCTTTTGAATGAGTATATTAGAAATTACTTATTACCACCATGAATATATGCTAACATTAATGTATTGATCATGATATTGTGTATGAGACTATATTGTTGTCAAAGTCTAATGTCTCCTTACCTATCATGTTATACTTAAGCACTGCACTTTTCATTTTAGTGTAATATAGAGTCATGCTTAGCAATATTAGTTGTATTCTTTATTGCTACTTGATCCCCATCAGTCTGCGAATGGAATGCTGATTTGTTTACTGTAATTTCTTGATCATTAGTGTTTGGATAAAACTACTGAATTGTTTTATGTTAATGGTTGTTTACTAGTTTATACATGCTTGCCTAGATGAATAGCATTTATTCTTAATGAATTAAAAGTAAGAGCAAGATGCATAGCTAATGTGTGTCACCTTGTGGCTGCAGGTGATGAAGGGGATAGATGAGGTCACACTGGTCCTTGCTTCTCCTCCTTGGTCGGACTCCTCCTCCTCAGCAGAGAAGGACAAAAAGGGGAAGGTCGACTATGACTGGTAAGTACTGGTGGTGCAGTAGAGCCTATGGTTTTCTGCGTTTGACCCATTTTTATACTACTGTCAACCGACATTGCTGGCTGCAGGTGGTGAAAACTGTGGGCTAAGAGTAAACTATAGGCTTGAAGGCATAGGTGGAGGGCATTCAGCAGGCCCTTCTGCCATCTGGCTTTGAGGAATAGGCAGAGGGAGGCATGCAGCATCCTCTGCTGCCATTTGGCTGAGAGTCGGTTCGACAGTGCACAATAGATTGCCTCCAATGCCATCAGTGGATTGCCTTAATTAAGTGCAAGATGATCAACCTTTAGTGGTGTAAAATTGAAGTCAGGGAAATGTAACTTGAGTTTGATGAATGAAACCTGAATTATGGTTTTAGTTCTTTGATGTTCTGAATGGATAATAGAGTGGTTATATTTTTGAGTATTTGTTGATCTGACACACATGAGAAGATGATTATGTGTTTGATGCTGTATTATTGTGTAAGTGGTTAAAGATGTGAACATAAGTATATATATGTGTGCACACATGAACACACTGGCTGATACTTTTTGAGTAAGCTTGCACAAATGCTTATTGCTGATGCAGGGTTCAAAGTATTAGCATCTGGGTGGATCCATAAGAAAGCATAAACAAGGTTTAGAAAATGAGTAGGAAATTTGAAGAGAGATAGGTACAGATAAGCATAACTGCTTTTAGAGTTATGAATGCCATTGAGACAGCCTTAGGAGATAAGCATAGATTGAAGATTTGGATTTTTGGTAGGTTTTTACAGAGAGAGAGGGGCTGAAAAAGGAAAGCGTATTACAAGGGAACGCTCTTTCTTGTAGAGAAAACAGTTTTTCGGCTAGGCGCATTCCTTTTTGGACTTAACTAGATTGTATTTTAACTTTTTATTTCATTGTTAGGAGTTTCTGGAATTTGTAAAGCTAACAAACTAGCTCCAAATTTTATTAATTTTTTTTACAGTGCTCCTAATATAGTACTGATGATTTTGTAAAATTTTCAAGGCATAATCAATCCCATAATTTTCTAAAAAATTCTTTTAATGTTTCAGCCTTTAATTAATTGTGCGGTTTTTGGTTTTTCATAAAAACAAACTACTTTTAAAATTCATGAAAGTTTTAAGAGATGATCCTCAGACCTTCTGAGATTTAAATAAAATATTTTCAAACTTTGAACTGATTTGAGTTTGAAGTTTGAAGATCAGAGGCAATAATTAGGTTATTGAAAAGCATTTTCTTTAAATACTGAATATTCAGAAAAATCTAGAAAAATGCCAAAAATTCATATTAACTCAGAAAAATCAACTGGGAAACTTTATTATTTTAATTTAGCAAAATTTGGGCCGTTACAGCTACTGTGCGTATTAGCGTAATCTTAGACTAGTATAGTAAACACAGACGGTCCGGATTTACATATTTGGGTCCCCAATTAGGATAGCATGAGATATTCACAATAGCATATATATTAAATAAAAATATTGTAGAAAATATTGTAGACACAAATGCTTGACGCTCAAAAGGGACCCACGCGCGCAAAGGGTAGTGCTGTGTTCTACCTTTTTCAACTGGGCAACTTCACTATTTTAATTTAGCAAAATTCGGGCTGTTGCAGCTATTGTGCGCATTAGCGTAATCTTAGAGTAGTACGATAAACACAGAGGGAGGGTTCGGATTTACGTATTTGAATCCTAATTAGAATAGAATGAGATATTCAGAGTGACATATATATTAAATATAAATATTCTAGAAAAAAATCGTAGACACAAATGCATGGCGCTTCGAAAGGGTCCCAGGCGCGCAGAGAGAAGTGCTGTCTGCTGTGTTCTACATTTTCCACTCGTGAGTCGTGACCAGTGTTTTGGATTTCGGTTTCGGATAAAATACCGTTCATGCCCGGAAAACGAAATTTGTGAAATTCGGTAATTTGGACAAATCTCGTCCGAAATTCAAATCCAAATTTTGAATCCGGTTTTTTCTATCGAAATGCGAATTTTGAGAATTGGCGAGATCTCGTAGAAATGGCGTAAATTTGGCCAGATTGACAAGCCCAAAATTGGTCCAAAAGATGGAGAAAAATTTGAATTTTTTTGGAGAGTTCGACGTATTATTAATGTTGTCATAAAATTTCAGATTTTTTGAATCATGTAAATTTTTAAAATTGAAACATTGGTATCTATCGTAATGAAACGCTCATGGCAATTTTGAACTGAATGAAAAATGGGACAAAGCATGTTATAAATATTTGAAATTTTAATAGCATGATTCGACATGTGAATAATGTTGCCATAAAATTTTCAGTGAGTTATGAAGCTCGAGGAATTTTTAAAATTGGGGAATTGGGTATACGTCGTGAAGTATGAAATTTGTGACATTTTGGTGAAAATCAAGATTGAGAGTCACAACCAAACAATTAATGTATATTGGCATGACAATTATTAAGAATGCAATAAAATCGATACACACAACAAGTCTTCACATATTTGCATATGACAACTAAATGAATGTATGTTTGCATCACATACCTATGAGTAGTAAAGCGCCACGTGCAAACTCCACCTCCGCGTTATCGACAATGATCTCGTGATACCTCCTCTCGTGTTGTTGCTTGTATTCCTCCCAAGGTCATGTCTCGTGGTAGCGAGCGGACTTCCAATGTTGGTAATGAGACTCCTGTATCGGGTTTCTGGTGGTGAAGGTACATGACATTAGCGGATGAGTGCCGTGCGTATGGATCGACATATGGATCATTGTAGTCAAATGGCAAAGAGATGCTCGATCCGTCATAACTCGTCTCAGAATCGTTCCACCCGATCTCATCCGTACCACTTTGATCCCATTAAATGCGGCATTTGACTATACGGTATGTTCAATGGAATGCCCAAATGGCCGGAGGACTGTTTGCTACACCATGATTGAGCACTATCCGTGGTTGTCTTTGGCGTCCACCCCACCACGCGACGCGTGCCCTTCCCGCTAATGCGGTCCGCCACCGAGTCACCTCTCGGGCGATACCCTCGATGCGATCCTCCCGCGGTGATTGTGGGCGGGGCGGAGGAGTACCGGTCGCCTTCCGTCCGTCATCGCCGGGAGAGTCATCGCGATCGGCCGAGCTACTATCGAGGCAATCGCACATTATCGGAAGGTGTTCTTGTGTCGTCCTCACCGCCGAGATTTCTCCTTCAAGAATCAAATCTCGCCAGGAGGCCAAATTTGCCTCCCGAGCCTTGAGTGGCGATTGGCGGAGCTTGGCCGGACGAGAGAGGAGGAGGTGGAGAAGGGGCTGCGCAGGGAAAGTAAAATAGCAGACTCTCTCGGTGGGATGAAGTGTGAAGGAACTTCAATGATTGACGATGTATTAAAACCGGTGAAGTGTGAAGGAACTTCAATGATTGACGATGTATTAAAGCATCCGGTACCGGTCCTTCAACGCATCCCACAGCTCCTCATCTGCGCCACATCCGTAAGCCTGCAGATAAAACCAAGATAATCTTCCATTTAAGGAAATGTGACAATGTTGTAAGATTTGGCACTCGTTAGGCCATCTCAGTGACGTTCCCTAAATCTGGATCCCTACATCCACATATACATAATTCCCTTATGGCAAAGTTATGGAAGGATGTAATTCAGCAGTGTTTTAATTATGTACTAACTTATATGTTATATATGTTATAATAGGAATCTTTAAATGAAGAAGTTTATGACTCCGTGACCTACTAATCTTATTGTATATGGAAATCTTATTGTATATTGAAATCTTATTCATATGACCTACATTGATCCTACTTGTGTTTTGAAAAGGTTTTATCAAAATATCACATTTAGGAGTCAAGTTTGCTACATGTGCAAATTTCGTCCTGTTTCTTCTATATGTTTTCTTGAAAAGGTTCATCGAAAATGTCTTATAACCGATTAGAATTAAATTTCTCATAATTCTCTGGGACCACTTGAATTCTTTGTCCGTAAGTTTTTACTTCTTCACGGACTAGTTAGCGATACTAGTCGGTTCACGCCGGACTAGTTAGCGATACTAGTCGATTACGCCGGACCACTTGGAAGTGGTCCGGCGTGAACGACTTTTTGCCGGACCACTTCCAAGTGGTCCTGCATGAATCAATGTTTATCCTATTTCGATTTTTATTTTTAAAACATAACAAATGATGTTAAAATATTTTCATAAATTTTATGTATTATCCTACATATCTTATGATACTCCCATAAATTTTTCATAGCATGAAAATGCATTCTCAATTTTTAAAATTGAGAGTGTTTCATTAAATGCCAAAAGTCTAAAAATAAACTTTTCAAACATTATCATTGAAGATCACTTCGAGAACTTATTGATATAATTTGGTCAGATCCGCCAAAAAATTCAAATTCGGTTTAAAATTCAAATCTCGTGGTTTTGCCGAAATCTCATTGAAAAAATAAAAATCCGAAATATACTGTAGCAATTTCAAATTTTTCGGATTTTTACATCCGACCGGTCTATACAAACTCGCTGGGGTCCGAAATCCGAGATTTCGGCGAGATTTCGCCGAATTTCGGCGGGTTTTTGTAACCTTGGTCGTGACTCGTCATCCCACTCCTGCGAGTCTGCGACCTTTCTGCCTTTTTTTTTCCTCCGTTCGTCCCCAAATCCATTCCCCTCCCCTCCCCTCCCCCGTCTGGACTCTCCCTTCCTTCCCCTTCTCGAACCTTCCGCTCCTCCGATCCAACTCGATCCGCTCGCGTCTCAACCTGATCGGTTCCACCCACTGCAGTATGCTATAACCTGTGGAGTTCGCGGTGTTGGGTGGCCATCGATCGATTCTCCCGCGGGATCAGCGGCGCGGCGGCTTGATCGGAGGTAAAAATTCCGCCATCGTCTCAGCTCTGTCCAATCTATATTGGCCTCCGATTTCGCTAGCTTGACATGTGGCTATCATCTTGTGAGCATACGCGATTTTGCTAGTCCTGCTCAGGTAGGTAGATGGTGGAATTGATCACATCTGAGAAGGATCTGTTAGCGTGAGATGCTTGGTTACTTCTTGTAATTTTTTTGTGGGTGATCAGGATCGTGCACCTGTACGTGGTTGTTGGTGGTGAATTTCTGGATTTTAGGCCGGGGTCGCTGAGGGTAGGGGTAGGGTGTTTGGGGGTTCCGTCACAGCGGCGGTTGGTGTAGTTGTTGGAGGAATGGTTTCTGGAACCGATGTTTCGGTTTGTGCTCATGAGGGTCGTGGTTTGCATTTTTTTAGATAATCTTTGGTCCTAGGCATGCGGAATTGTGGATGAAATTGATGGGATTGCCTTGTTTGTTATGTCACTATTTCGTTTCTAGTAGATTGTTATTGTGATGATAAGTCCCGTGGATTCTCGGGAATTAAATTGTTGTACCTGCTTGTGCTCAGATGAATCTCGTCTGCATTACAGTTGGAACACGGCAAACCGTTTTCTATCATTAGGATTTGTCCGTTTTGTTTTGAGGCTAATGACCTCCGCTAATTTGTTTCATTTCTGAGGTATGCCTGTAGTAGTTAATGAGGGATGCCATACTTCCTGTGAGAGCATACATTAGTTTTACATACTAATGTTTACCCAAAGCTGATGGATGGGTACTGGGTAGCAATGTTCAAAAAAGCGCTAGGCTTTAGGCGGGCGGAGGCCCACTGCCTAGCGCCTAGCCCGCCTAGGCGGCGCCTAGGCGGAAATCACAAAACAGCATGCTGCAATGAAACAAAAGAGTGAAAAACACATATGAAAGATGGAATATAGTTACAAAACATAGTCTCACACATAATATAGTCACAAAACTAAATCTCACATATAACATAGTCACAAAGCTAAGTTTCACACATAATAATATCACAAAACATAGTCCCACACATAACTAAGTTCCACAAAAGATGTGATAGCATTAAATGCAATGAGCCAATGATCATTGAAATGATCAATCCTCTAAAGGATAGTGCTTTCGTGGCAACACTTCGTCTTCATCATCCTCGAACTCAACAGCCACCTCTTCCTCCCCATTGTCCTCCTCTTCTTCGGATTGAAATTCATCATCATGGAGCTCTCTCACTCTTCCACTCCTACGAAATTCAAGTTGTTCGCTAGTACCCATGGCTTCATCAAGTACTCCCCATGGTATACCAGGCACTACCTCTTCCTCATCCTCCTCGTCCCTAAAAACAACCAATGCATGATTATCCCCTCCCTCATATAGAAATCCTTGAGCTTCGGAAGCATCACAACATAGGAGGACATCAGTGTTCTTCTTTGCCATGATCTTTTCTTTCTTGGCCAACATTCTAGCATTGAATTGTATGTAGACTAGATTGTTGAGACGGGCAGTGGTTAGCCTATTTCTTCTTTTGGTATGTATCTACGAATTGCAAAGTAGATTGAGACATTACATAAGATTGGGAATTGAGACTTTAGAGTATTGAATATTGGATTATTGGGATTCAAGAGTAGAGACTAACCGATTCAAAAGTGCTCCAATTTCTTTCACAACCGGAAGAGCTTGAGGTCAATGAGAGGAGTCTTAAGGCCATCTTTTGTAAATCCGGTGTTTGGCCTCCATAGAGCCTCCACCAAGATGCTATCAATAAGAAATGCAAGTACAATTTAGTATATGTATATCTATATTAGTTGATTAACAAGTTACCATGTATTACAAAATGAAGGCATGAATTAAGCACAAGTTTACCCGGATTATAGTCGAAGTTTTGACAACTCCTTGCAAGCTTCTTTCCAAAGGACCTCTCTATTTTGAAATTTGATCAACTCCTAATTTACAACCCGATCTTGCTTGTCATCATCACCATGATAAAAAGTCTCAACACAAGACATGAATGATTCCGTAATGTTTGGATCCATGAAGATTGCATCATCAACATAGCTATAGTATGGATTCAACATGTATGCACTCAAGTGCAATGGAGAATCAAGTCTACCTTTCATCTTCTTCTCAACAATAGCTATAACATCTTTGTAGTTCTTCTCCACATTTCCAAAGGCATCCTTGAGTTCCTTCTTTGCCTTAATTAGTTCTCCATATAGAAAAGCCATAGATGGCTTGATATCCCCATCAACCAAACGAAGAACTTGCACCAAAGGCTCAAAAACTCTCAAGCATAGAGCCACACCATTCCAAAAGGCCCTATTTATAGCATGCCGTTGCATCCTTGCCCTTTTGGTTTTCACATGACTCAAGCTTTCCCACTCTCCATCAACCACCATCTTCTTTAGTTCTTCCTTCTTTTCCATCAAGCTTTGCAAAGTAAGAAAGCGTAGCAAATCTAGTCACCCCTACCTTATGATATCTCTCTTCTTTGTGAATTGCCTCATCAATGCCAAGGTCTTGTGGTGTGAATAGATGAAGATGGTGAATCCTTTGCTTGGTCAAGTGTTTTCTTGAACTTTGGCAAGTTACCAATTCCTTGGAGCATCAAATTGATAGTGTGAGTTGCACAAGAGCTCCAACAAATATTTGGCCTCTTAGCATGCAACAATGCCTTTGCTCCCATGTTGTTAGAGGCATTGTCCGTCACTACTTGCACCACATGTTCCGGACCTACTTCCTCAATTCCTTCATCCACTATGTTGAATATGACTTCACTTGTGTGTGACACATCCGACATCTCCTTTGATTTTAAAAAACTTGTTTCCATGCTACAATGTGTGCACAAATTCATTATGCTCCTCCTCTTCATGTCCGTCCAAGCATCGGTCATAATGGAGCAACCATTCTTTATCTTTTCCTCCTCACGTTCCTTTAGCAAACTCTTGGTTCTCAAGAATTCCTCACTCAACAGATTCTCCCGAAGGTCATATTGGGTAGGAGGTTGAAAACCGGGGCCAAATTGACCAATGGCTTCACACATTTGCTTAAACTCATCATTGTCAAGAGCGTTGAATGATACACCTATCAAAATAATAAAAACAAGAGGTTAGTGAAGTAGCAATTAATGGAAGGTAGAAGATAGAAAGATTTACCAATTACCATGTGTATAGACCCATCTAGCAACATATTGCCGCACTTGATGTGTCTCTCTTTCCAAAGCGCTTGGTAATATTTTGTTGCCGCTTGGCTTCAATGAGGCTTGCTTTAGGATCAATAGGACGTGCAAATTTGTCCATAGGGCCTAATTTGTTAGGTCCTGAGCTTCCACCGTCCTCTCCTCCAATTGACGAAACATTCACATCTTCTCTAATTTCGTCATCACGGTCTTGCTTTTGCTTCTTTTCCCGTTTTGCCTCTTCAAGAGATTTCTTTCACTTTTCTTGAGCTTCCTCTGAGGCTACTTTACATTTAGCAACACTATTACCAACTTTGCCAACATGTTGCTTAAGACGATAAATCCCTCCCGAGCTCACATGGCCACAAAAAATGCACTTCACTCTGTCCAAGTTAGACGGATCGACTAAAACCCCATAATCCCATCCTATGTTATCCGACTTCCTCTTAAGAGTCGTCGTGCTCTCATTAGTTGTTGCCGTCGATCCCGATGACGATATTCTGTAAATGAATAATTTTGTAGTTATTCTTGGATAATTTTGTGCTCAAAGTTTCATGATCCCACTTAAAAAGGGCAATGTTTAACTCACATATCATACAAGAACATACCATCTTATTCTGTTATTTATTCACATACCATCTCAATTCACAATGTACATCTTATTCTGTTATTTATTCACATACCATCTTATTCACATTTCACAATATACAAGTTTGCAATGTGCTCAATTCATACCATATAATTTGGTTTACACCAACTTATCAAGCAACTTAACAAAATCTTTAGTACCTAACAGTGATCACTGCTTAATATATACTTAAAAACATCAAATTCAATTCTGGTTTTTCTTTTGCCAAGACCCAACAGTGAAATTCCTTTAATTTCATCTGTTCATCACTCATCAGACACGATTCATCCCCGATATTTTTCACTCGGGCGCTCGGCATGTTCCACTGGCTTAAAAAAGCGGCAGAGGCAGACCTGAGAGGTGCTGGCGGCGCGGGAGGCTTGGGCGTCGGCGCGGAAGGGCGAGCTCGACGCTGGTGGCGCGGAGGCAGGGAAGGCGAGCTCGGCGCTGGCGGCGCTGACGCCGAAGCTCGACCTCGGGCGTTGGCAGCGGCGGTGCGGGAAGACGACCTTGGATTCTCGGACGCTGGCGGTGCGGGAGGCGGGGAGGAGTTCGAGCGGCGGCGTGGGAAGATCTCGGATGCTGGCGGCGCGGGAGGTGGGGGAGGAGTTCGGGCGTCGGCGGCAGGGAGCACGATCTCCGGCGACCGAACCGAGGAGATCTGGCGGCGGGGAGGCTCAGTCGACGCTCGCACCCGGTAACCTAGCCTTCACTCTCTTCCCCCCGCACGCCCCCCGGTTTTCCCCTCTTATCCAGCCTGACAACGCCTACCTCCGCCTTTTCTCCGCCGAGCGCCGCTTTTCCTCTGCCGAGCTCCGCCTAGAGCACGATTTCGTGCCCAGGCGAGGCGGAGGGCAGCCGCCGAGCGCCTGGGCGGCGCCTAGGCGGCGATTTTCAACGCCTTTTTGAACACTGCTGGGTAGTGTTGCCAATGAGGTTGTGTTTCAGCTACTAACTTTAATCTTTTATTTACACATGCTACCTGCTAACTGGAACAATCCATACTAGTAATCAAGGTAGCCCATTACTATCTAAGTTATGGTGTTCAAGTAACTTTATTAGTTCCGGAAACAGGTTATGAGTATACATTTGTTGGATGCTGTAGTAGTCTTTAATTGATTCATATATATTTGTCTTTTCTTTTGACTCATATAGTGATATGATTTCTACAGAAGGTGAGGATGTCAACACCTGCAAGGAAGAGGCTGATGAGGGATTTCAAACGACTGATGCAGGATCCTCCTGCGGGCATAAGTGGGGCCCCTCAGGACAACAACATAATGCTGTGGAATGCTGTAATTTTTGGGTAAGATGTTAGACTTCAATATTTTATTATATTGTTTCCCATTTTATTTTAATCAACCGTACTTAGTTGGCATTTCCTTGTATCTTGTTTTGCAGACCCGATGATACTCCTTGGGATGGAGGTATCTGATTTAAGGCCTTTAATTTTATTGGCGTGTTGCTGATAGGAGAGTAATCATAAGCACGATTTAGAGCACTATGCTTTCTTCTGTTTGCATTTTTTGAGATGATTCTGTTTACAGCTTCATTTTTATTTTTGATGTTTGTGATTTAAGACTTCTACTTTCTGGGTCAATAAGAACTTTACCATTTGTAATGCCAAACATATTGAATTGCAATGCTTCATTTTGTTTTTGTTGTTTTGTTAACGTCTGAAACCAACTTCCGTTTGGTAGTGTGGTGTTTCATTCTAGGCATGCATATTCAACTAGATATGTACTGTGCGTGTTGTTTCATACCTTTTTTATTCTATGTTTATCTGTTTCAGCTAGTGCTCTAAATCAAGGCCATTAAGGCTATGTAAACGGCTGTAAAAACGGTAAAGGTCCTATGTTCGTTACGTTTATAGACATTTCAAGGTTTGCCCATTTTATCAAGCCGTTTATTTGGTTTAGCGGCTGTTAACGTTTAACAGGCCCGTTTTATCGGGCCATGTATTTGGGTAAAGTTGCAAGATTGTCATGTGATATGGAACATTATGATATACATGCGATGAGTGCTAGTCTTGATTTTTTATTGCCACTTGAGCTATTCGTTCATTCAATTATGATTCTTTAATTATATTCGCAGCATGTCATCTTTTTTCTTCATGTCACCACTATAGACAATTGTTGATGACCTGGTTGTTTCATTCTATATGCATGAAAGAAGATTACTTAGATGCTTAGTTTGTTACTACAAACACATATATATATTCCTCTGAATTCTAAATAGTAAAACCGTTTATAAGGCCGCTTACCGTATAAACACTAAAAGGTGGTGTGACTGTTCGTTCACCGTTTACCGTTATTTAGAACAGTGGTTTCAGCTATATGCCCTTTTTTGTTCATATTGATGTGCTGCCTTGGGGTCTCTTTTTTTCCCTGTTTGCCTTGCATACTTATTGTTGTTTAGAATAATCAATTAGACATGTATTCAATATTTGGATGGAGAAATTAATTCATTTTAAACCCATCTGCTGGGTATGGCATGTTTGTCATCTTTCCTTTCTGGCCCTCTTGAGTGATATGTAATGTTTTTGTTCATACAATTTTGAGCCTTTTATTTTTATCGGAATCAACATTAATTTCTCTCTTGTTACCACTATGTCAAATTGTGCTTACTTTGTCAGGTACGTTCAAGCTGACACTTCAGTTCTCTGAAGATTATCCTAACAAGCCACCTACAGTGCGATTTGTTTCTCGGATGTTTCATCCTAACAGTAAGCCTTAAGTCCTTTGTACTTATGCCGTGGGTTTTATCTTATTAGTTGTTTAAGCCCAGGTTCTTCTAGTTATGTATTTTTGATGCAGTAATCAAGTATTAATATACATGCTGAAATGTTCAATTGTGGTTCTCTGTGCTGCTGTGCAGTGGTTATAGAACATTGAATGTGCTAGCAAAAATACAGATTCAACTAATGCTTGTTGGATAAATTTTTACTTTTGCTTTCTAAACATCAGAATAATTGATGATTAGTTTACTGGACTCAAGATATACAGAGTTTCAGCTTTTGCAGTGTATTTTGAGATTACACAACGCTTCTTACAGTATTGACTGTGGTTTTATCTTTTTTTATGTAAATACTTTTTTGTTGTTACAAGAACCTTAGAATGATGATATGCTTTCTTATGACCATTTGTTGACTTTTATAACAATTTTAAAATTATTATGAGCAGTTTATGCTGATGGAAGCATATGCTTAGATATCCTACAAAACCAGTGGAGTCCTATATATGATGTAGCCGCTATACTTACATCCATCCAGGTAAAGGATGCCTTTCCTTTATTTTTAATCAATTTTTTCCCTCATTTGTATCCTGTGCTGTCCTGTTTTTAAAATCATTGTGTAATGTGACTATTAGTCTATTACCATAGAATGCTTTCGATTTGAAGTCTTGTCTTGAAATATGTTGAGCAAACCTACCCACCAAAGATTGGAGAATTCTCGCTAACTTTAATGATAATATCTTGGAGAATTCTCACTAACTTTAATGATATATCTTTGATATTCATGTGGATGGTTCCTTGTAGTAACTACTACATTTCTTTGCTACATGCTCCATCGCTAAGTACTAAATGATGTTTCCTTTATGTAATTGGTTTTCTTTGTTAGAGGCACTATCACTAGACATCTGCCTAAGGATCTCATCTAGAGGTAACTAGTCATCTTCGGGACCAATTACATGTTCAGCTTGGAGTTTTGCTGTTATATATTTTTCACTTAAGATTTCATAGCCTATGTTTTTTTTTGGAATTTTGGGGAACATTTATAATTTATCCCAGACACTCTGAAAATATCGCAAAATCTGTGTGAGGCAAGAGTGCCAACTTCCCTCCGATTTACCGAGGCCATTCCCTGTTGAGTTATTTGCTTTCCAGCAGTAACTGGTGAGGGTGAGATTCTGTGTATCATGCAAAAAAGAACATGACCATAAATAGCCATTTGGGCACTCACATATCTTGCTTCTTTGAGAATGACAAGTAATGTACAGGTCACTAGTTTTAATGTTTTATTGACCCAGCAATTTTGTTTCATTTTGTTATCTTGGCACTGATGGTGTGTATCTAACCTGGCATCCAATATTTGTAGTCACTGCTTTGTGATCCGAACCCAAATTCACCTGCCAACTCTGAAGCTGCCCGCCTATTCAGTGAGAACAAGCGGGAATACAACCGTAAAGTACGCGAGATTGTGGAGCAGAGCTGGACTGCGGACTGATGCATTGCGTCTAATGATGGGTGCTGATTGCCCTGGTGTTATGCATACCAAAGTGCTTGTAATTAAAATGCCCAAACCTAAGTTTACTTTAGCTTTTGCACATGCGCTTGATGTTATGTATGTCTTCCTCCAGAGTGGGAGCATTTCTAGATTCAGCATTGGAAGATTATATCCATTTTCCCATATCGTGTAATGTGTTGAAGGGTTTGAGTTAGATTGAGTACCATATCGACTTGTTATATATCTATCGCTGGCAGCAAGTGTTAAATTATCCATTTTTATTATTTGATTTTTTAATAATATTTAAAAATATGCCCATCTCGAACTTATTTCAAAAAATGATCCTTTATCGCCACACCACCCCACCAAATGAACACTGCTACACCACCAGTGGTGTTGTGGCAAAAAGGGTCATTTTTTAAGAGAATTAAGTTCGGATTTATCCGTGGCGTGCTAATGTTTATTAATTGCCACACCGCAAGGATAGCGTTTCTAGCGGGATTCTTTTTTAGAGATAAGGTAGTGTGAGGTTTTATTTTTAAAATATTGCTAAGAAAAATAATATTTAATAAAAAACGTTCTAATGTGTGATATATGAGCAATTTGTCTTGTGCCTTACTTAAAACTTCCAATTTGAGAACTTGCTTCATGAATTGTCTATCCACGAGGGTTCGTCGATAGCAGATGGATAAGGCCAGATTGGGGTTCCTGTGTGCAGGTTAACAATTTCGTTTTCGAACTGAATTTCGAGAATTGCTCGGCACCGGTTTTTCGCGAAAACCGGTCAAAATTCGGTAAAAACCGATCGGTTTGCGAAAGTCAAACAGGTGGTCAAACCAGTTAAAAAAACGAAAACCGGTCGATTTTCGTCAAAAACCGACGACAGAAGGAAAAATGGTGGAAATGAAAGGAAAAATTGAAACAAATGCAAAAAAATTTGAAACAATTACACAAAATCCCAATTAATCTATAAAACACCTCATAGAAATTTAAATAATTTTTGAAATCATTTGTTACTTCTAAAAAATCCAAAACAACAATTAAGGAAAAGGAACAAAGATATTATCAGATTTTTATAAATATTTAAAAGATTTTTTATATTTTGAAAATTTAATGTAACCATAAATAGTTCCAAATTATTATGCAATAAAATTTTCAAAAATATTAGACTTCATTTAGTACCTATATAAAATCAAAAATAGAAGAGCATATACAATGATAATATCACTTTCAGAATTTTTAAAAAATACACATATCGATCATCTTCGAAAATTTTACATAATCATTGTAAATAAGTTATAACATCACAAAAAAGTTTAAGAAATATTAGACTTCATTTTGTGCCCTAGAAAATAAAAAACTAAAGAGCATATATTGTGTGGTATCACCGCGTAATTTTTAAAACTGTGACGTGTCGATAATAATCTGAAAATTTTATACAATCATTAGGATGGCCTCAGGACCGCAAAAAAAAAATTCAAATTTTTTTGACACTTTTTGCGAAATCTTTTCAAATTTACTATTCATTTGAACGGTTTTCCGAACGGTTTTACTTGCCGAACCGGCTCGGCACGGCCGGTTTTCGTCGGCATTTTAAACCCTGCCTGTGTGAAATGTGAAGTGTACACTTGCAGTATTGTGGTTCACAGCAAACTGCCATACTGTGACCTTCCAAACAAGGTGACCAAGAAATGTGAACGAAATTACCATTTACATTAGAGTGAATTTTGCAAAACCCCATATTTTATAGTCGTAATTACATATAACCACAGTATTTTTGGCATGTAGCATATAACCCCAGTTATTATGGTCTTAGAAGTCTCACAAAACCTCACACAGAGTTGTATAGCTAATGGTATCTGGATTGCACCCATAAGAACCCATGTTGCCCATCCAACCAGATCGCCAGAGACACGACGCCGAGCCACGCCTAGGCCTAAAGCCACTAGCATCACCCAGCCCCAGCCTCCATGCCAGCGAGAGATCCCGCCGGCCTAGGCTGCAAAGAGACGGCCTCCGCGTCCACGACCATCGCCGTGCAGAAGAGGGACGTCTCCTTGCTCTCGTCGCCTCCAACCGCTCGTCAAGAATCGCAATGCCATGGCACCATCCCAATCCAGAGCAGCGCCTTGCGCGCCTCGGCCTCCACCGTTCGTCTAGGGCCGCAAAGATGAAGCACGGCACAGTGAGCAGTGGTACTTCGCGTGGAGAGCGCAGGGACAGGCCGCGCGCGCGGCAGCTCCGGCAGTGGTGATCACTCGTCGCTGGAGCGCAGCAGCAAGCGCCGCACTGTTTCCCGCGAGCCGTCGACTCAGGGGCGGGCACGGCTGCATGGCCGCGCCACGGCCTGTGGCACGTGGGAGCGGAGGGCTCCTCGACGCGACGTTTCAGGAGGCTGGACTCTGGGTTGTCCACGAGCATGATGATGTCGCGTCGTGGCTCCGGGCGAGCCGGGCGCGGCGCGGCGACGCCGAAGCGGTCCTCGTCGAGCAACGGTGCGGTCACGATACGGAGCCGCATCAGGCCTAACCAGGAGCTCATGGAATGCTGCCTGCGCCGAGCTGATGAAGAAGTTGAAGAAGAGAGCCCGCCGCGGCGACGGTGGAAGGACGGTGCCATTGCTGCCAGCGTCACCGTGGGCTGGTCAAGCTGGCCACGTCGAACGCTGAACCGGATCGACTCCGGCAGCACGTACAACAGCAACTCATCAGGCCCCTAGCTCGCTTCCCTCCACGAGCCCCACGGTGTCGTCGACGTCGGGTGCTTCAGCTTCCTTCTCCTCATGGGTGTCTCCGCGGGACAATGAGCAACCGGAGTACGCACTTGGAGTGTCAAGCACGTCTTGGAGACGACGGCGCCGGGAACGCCAAGAGAGGCGGGAGGGCCGGCTGCGGAGTCACAAGAACAAGCTCGCCCTGGTGTTTCACCACCGTCCCGACCATCACCACCACCACTTCGGGCGCGGGCGATCGGGCAGCCAGGAGGTCCTGTCCAGGCGCGACCGCCGCGGCAATCACCGCATGTCGCCATGGAGGTACCTCGGTGGCGTCTTCCACCGCGGGAAAGGTCACAATGGGGACAAGAAGACCACGAGCCAGACGGTCTAGGTCACCACGCTGGGCTGGCACCCGCGGCGGAGCATATCGTCGAGCAGGTTGAGCGTGTCGTCGACCCCGCCTGAGAGGATTGGAGCAGTAGATTCGTCGTAGGCTGGTCGACTCGTGGCTCGTGAGTAGCCAAATTTGCTACAGGTGAGGTTTTGTGAAACTGTAAGACCATAGTATCAGGAGTTATATGTCACGTGTCAAAAATACTGTGATTTTTTATATCCATGACTATAAAATATGAAGTTTTGTGAAATTTACTCTTTACACCATGAGCGTTTAATCAACCTCCGGCATGAATTTTTAGATTGACTTATCAGATGATATGCACAGGGGCGGACCGAGCAGTGGGTCAAGAGGGTTAGGGCACCCCCTACTCCCGATCACACTATGGGTATCCCCTAATACCTCTTTCTCACCGTGGGACATGACCACAACGTCATCATAAAAACTGACTAGAAGATCGAAACTTGAAGACCGATTTAGCACCCCTAAATTTATGACCTAGATCTGCCACTGGTGTGCATGTTCTTGACATGCTACTAATAACCAACTTCAATCCTCTTCAACTAGCCAACCTTCAAATCTATATTTATTCGAGAGTATCGCATTTTCTTCGTGTGTGTGTGCTGCCTAAGAAGAATTTGGATGTTATCACTTTTTCTAACCCGTCGATAATTTTTATTTTTGCAAATCTACCCCTCTTCTAAACACAATTGCAAAAATAGTTCCATCCACAACCACGCAAGCGCCGACGCCCTCTCGTAGCTCGAAAGGAGCTACCGAGCTAGGGGAGCTCGGCAAGCCACCGAAGCTACCAAGCTCCCCTAGCTCGGTAGATCTTTTCGAGCTACGGGTGACATTTGTCGTCTACTCGTGCTTCTGTGGTTAAGAATAGAGCTATTTTTGTAATTATGTTTGGAAGTGGGTTAGATTTGTAAAAAAAAAATTGTAGAAAAGTGATGGTTTCACGAATTTGAGCTTCTGGAAGAGAAGGATGCAGAAACCAAGCATTCCAGAAATAAACCAAAGCAAGCAATAGTAGTACTGGAAATGAAGTTATATGTGAAATACAGCAGAATGTCGTTGGAGGTAAGTTGACTTTACTACTGACATCCTCAACGAATCTTGATTTTGAGCTAGACATATAATATAGATACAAATTTGAGCAGTGCTTCAATGCTTTTCCCCTCAATACAGGTTGCACAAATCTTGAAGCAAACGAAGGGGTAAGTAATCACTATCTACCATTCATTCATGCTTTAATATTTGTGCAACTGTCAAAAGAAAAAGCATGAAAGCACCCTCATACAAATTTTCATCCAAATCCCAGCACTTCATTTGGCAGCCAAAAAAACAGATCATACCAAGACAATTAGTTTTTTTATATATATATATAAAGAAGATAAACAGTTAACACAAAGGGAAAGGGGATGGCTTAATCACTATCGTATTCGTCTCGCTCTTCATGCTGCGAGACAACCATCTCTATAAACTTTTTGCGAACACCTTCTATGACATTGTTCCGCGATGAATCACTATTGGCCAGGCCATCATTTAGCACTGGATCCGGCTGGCAAAGGGTTAATGCAACAGCTGCAAGAAACATATTATTATGTCAGTAACCAGGAGACCAACTCAGGATACCACTCAAGTACTAATGATACAGGATTGCTTCCCAAAGTGTTTTGGTTGAATTCGTTGTTTTTCCTAACGTCAGCAGGGACTTTAACATGTTACGATAGCAGGCTAACAACATTAAACCAGCAGATTAAGCACATAAAAAATTGTCTGTTGAAAAACTTTGCTACACAAAGGGAAATGGACAAGGAAGTGCAGGTACCAGAAATTTTCGTCAGTTTACTTTCTGTTCTTTTCTAAGTCATGAGAAGTTGGCATTAAGGCATTTTTTTATGGTAGTCCACAGAGCGATAGAAATGGTATCATGTTACAGCAAAATTAAAGGGTATATACACTAGCGTGCATTAACTACTTTCAAATTAACCAACAGCATTCTAAACATAAAAAACTTGAATACACTCTACAATAAGCTAAAATTTTATCTGGATATCAAATAGTGCTTTTGTAATATTATTACTTACATTCAGGCGTACATTTCCTTCCTCCAAACTTTTGCAGGCCCATGAAAGTTCCCTTTACAGCACCATTGTTGCACACCAGTATGGTCGGAACATTCCGATCCGGGTAGTTAGGACTGCAGCCTGTGGAGATTATTTTAACAAACTTGGTTTCCGGATATCTTGTAGTCAATTCCTCCAGACAAGGCTGAAGCAGACCACACACTGGTATTCTGCAATCATGTTGAGTAAAAATATTACCTTAGAGATACTTCTGACCAGTGGAAGACTCAAAACTCATGTATAATAGATCTCTATTAAGCACAAATTATATTGTATTGTTAAAATATTTTTTAAAAATAAAGCAGGAGTTCTGTTATTCTTTATAGATATAAGCAAGGTTTAAAACAAACGGCCACAGCCAGCCTCCAATATCATCCACAATGGTTTTACTGGTCTCTTCTGCACAAGCTTTGCACAACTGCTTTTGTATTTCTGACGAAGTCATTAAATGGTTCTCAGGAGCACTATCTAACAATTTTGTAGCATTTTTATCTTTTTCTTTATACCATTGCAGCATCTCTAAAAAGTTTCCTCTATTGTTTGATGTAGAAGACTCGTCATGCCCACGGAAAGTAAGAGTTTGCAATAGAAGAAACCTTACAACACCTAAAATAATAGTAATACGACCCAAATATTCTTCCTCCTTCTTCTTGCTTGTATCAGCCCACACATGTGTGACACTTTGCCTCTGATTTTTAAAATCTTCACAATATTTTTCTAGCTCTATTATGAGCACTATCGATTTTACCAACATGTTCATCAAAGGATTGAATTGCATTCTTCCAATAACTAAACCCCGCCTTTGTATATGCATCAGTACCAAAGTTTTCATGTTTCCATTGCTTAAATAGAAAACAATAAAAGCAAAATGCAGCATCTTTAGCAACACTATATTCCAACCAATCCTGCCTTTTGAACCACTCTTTCTGAAAGCTTCTTTTATGATTTCCTATAAATTTCCGTGGAAACGTATGACCTTTTGGTTGGCATGGTCCCCGTAGCAAATACTCCCTTCTAGCAGCATCCCTAATGTCCACATCGAATTCATCAATTGGTTTTCGAAGCCCAGGATCGGCAATAATATCTTCCAAATTAAGCACAACACAAGGATTATTTTGTTGGGTATTACTAGCTCCAGTTCCTACTGTTTCAGAAGGGGATTGGTTGGACTGTGACGGAAAATAAGATGATAATGACTTCGACCTCTTCATCATGTATTTAGCAATTAGCAACGTCACATGAATGATTATGGTTATACACTCCTGTATGCAAATATTAGCAAGTAACTAAGTAAGCAACCATGTAACAAATGTTCATCACAACTAGAAAATCACTGTTGAACTACAGTTTGATTCTTAGCAATCATGAATAACGAAGATCGCATCGATGCATCACAATTCACAAGATCGCATGATCGGTGCATCACAATTCTGACATTGCATCGATGCATCACAATTCACAAGATCGATATCATCTGTATCGACGATGCATCACTCACCGACGAGAGAATGAGCCGCGAGCGACGCGGCGGCCGGCGGGGGGGCGGCCGACGGGCGATGCCGTGCCGAGTGGGAGTGGGCAATGCAGTGTCTTGGGCGGCCGGCGGCGATCTCGGTAGCGGTGGATCTATGAACACGGCGCCGGCGAGGCGGCAGCAAGAGCAGCCAAAGAGAGTGAGGCGGCGCGAGTAGACGAGGATGAGCGCAGCGACGGAGCGGCCGAGTCGGAGCGGCGACCGACCGACCGGCGAAGCGGTGACGCGAGATCAAGTCGGGAGCGGCGGCGGGAGCGGCCGACTAGTCGAGCACCGGAGGACCAATGGAGGAGAGCGGCAGCAGCGGGGTCGGTGTCGCGCGGCACTCGAAAGCGGGCGGCGACGCGAGATCGAAGTCGGGAGCGGGGGCGGCGGGGAGCAGCCGACTAGCCAAGCTCCGAGCGGAGGAGGAGCAGCAAGCGCCACGCGAGTCGCGAGTGCGAGCGTGTGGTGCGGGCATGCGGCTGTGCGTGCCCTAGGCACGATGCAGAGCTGGGCTGGACCGGTGGCGCCTCGAGCCCAAATGAACAGTGCCTGATTTTTTTGCACTGTTACGTGGGTCAGGCCTCAGGCCCGGGCCCCAGTGGCCCGAGACCCAGCTCCGCCCCTGCTCGAGCCCTCCACGTCCTTGTACACGAAGTGGTAGTTCGCCATGGCTGGCGAGCTCGAGGCGTCGCCGTGTCGGGTATGGAGAACGAAGAGAAGAGGATGCCGCCTTCTCTGCCTCTGGCAGGCGGGCCCCGGTAACCAGTCAGGGTAAGACCGGAAGCGGATCTTCAAAATACGCTTCGTAGGAGTATTTACGATTATTGAACTACGTTTATTAAAAAAACCCACAAAACCCCCACCTGTCAGACTCAGCTTGCTTCTGCCCAAACCGCCTATATTAACGAGCCGCGCTCCCCCAAAAAAACCAAAGCCATCTCATCCTTCTCTCGAAGCTCCCAAATAGCGCACACGAGGAGGCGACGCGCGCGCGCGCGAGAGAGAGAGCGAGCGAGCGAGCGAGCGAGCGAGTAGAGAGGCTTGTAGAAGCGCGGACGGTGGTCACCGGCGGCGGCGGCGGCGGCAGCGGGCGAGATGACGGACGGCCACCTCTTCAACAACATCTCCCTCGGCGGCCGCGTCGGCAACGTGAGTCCCCACTCCCCCTCCTCCGCCCCCATCGAGTTCGTTTCGCGGCGCTTCGCGTTGATTCGAGTCGTCGTTTCGTTAGGGTTTTCCGCTTGATTTGCTCGATTCCGTGCCGGCGATTTCGCGACCGGTTTGCCCCCGGAATTTGTGTTGTTGTATTTTGCGTGTGGCGTTTGATTTTTTTTCTAGGGTTTACGCGCTAGGGTTTCTTCCTGGCGGCGCGGAAACTGCTCCAAAGGGGAAAATTTGCGACCCACTATTGTTTGGTGGACTTAGAGACGTATTTTGGCCTGGCAAAACGAATTATTTTGGTGCAAATGCGCTCGAATAAGCATGAGATGGAACCATTTGGAACTTCTCGACTATAAAAAGGCCGAAATCTAGGGATTTTGATCATCGATTTAAGCAATAGATCTTAATATCCGAATGTCCTACGCAATTGCTGCCAATATCCAGTTGCCTTCCATTTCGTGTGCATTTTGGGATTCATTTGTGCTTATTGTGCTATTGTCGTATCGTCTTGCAAGATCACAGCCCGTGACCTCCATAACCACTATAGTTTTAGAAGTTCAAATATGTTTACTCAACTTTTGTACTTGTTTTAAGGATTACTCCGCTTATCGTGCTAGCTTTATCGTTGTTTATCATACGTAGCTATGATGGAAGAACTTGTTACTTACTTTTTGCGAATTACAAATTTTCCTTTTTTGCGAATTACTTTATCGTTGTTTACCTCGTTCCATTTTTTCATTGCAAAAAAGGAATACATAAACCAAATCCAATGCAAACCTCCATTTTTCATTATTCTTATTTAATTGGTCGCTGTTAGTGAGATCCCTTGTGATGCTGAAGTTTTTGTTGTGCTGTGATGTTTTGTGCTCTTGTAGAACCCTGGCCAGTTTAAACTTTATTCAGGAGGGCTTGCATGGAAGAAGCAAGGTGGAGGAAAGACCATTGAGGTTGATAAAGCTGATATCACTTCTGTGACGTGGATGAGAATCCCCAGATCTTATCAGCTTGGTGTTGGGACCAAAGAGGGCCTCTTTTACAGATTCATCGGCTTCCGTGAACAGGTAATATTGCCTTCCATCATTTTTCCCTAAGGAAATTAGGTATTCCGAGTGTCTATATCTGACATGAAGAGATGCTGAAAAATAAGAGAAGAATGCAGCTGCGTCTGGAATTTGTTTTGTACATTCATAGTAACACCTGCTTTCTGTGTCAAATAGCTATGCCTTTCTTGGATAATTTAAACTCTATCATATATCTTTGTAACTTGACAAATAATTGTTTCAAATTTCTTTATAGGATGTTAGTAACCTTACTAACTTCATACAAAAGAGCACTGGAATCTCACCAGAGGAGAAGCAGCTTTCTGTTAGCGGCCATAATTGGGGTGGAATTGAAATCAATGGTGAGCTGAGTTCTCTATGGTATTTTTTGTACTCCATTTCCTTTTGTTAACCTTTGTTTGGTTTTGATTCGTTGTCCTATTCTTTCCATTTCAGGCAATATGCTTAGTTTTAATGTTGGTACAGAGGAAGCATTTGAAGTCTCTCTAGCAGATGTATCACAGACTCAGATGCAAGGAAAAACAGATGTTGTTCTAGAGTTCCATGTTGATGATACTACTGGGGCTAACGTGGTCTGTTGTTTGCTTGAATATATTTCCCTACATCCAAGTTTACCTATGATTTTGTTAAATGTCATTGGTTCGGTGTGCCTTTAGTTATTTTGCTGTTTACCTGGTGTAAATTTATGTTTATAAATATATAAATTTACGCAAGCTATCTGTTTACTCTTTTACACTTCATAGTTTCTCTTATTAGTTCACCTGTGTAACTAAAGACTGCTTTCGTAGATGCTCTTTCAATCTCATTTTGAGGTATTATTAGTCTTAACTTGCTCCCATGGTTGGGGCCATAAGCCATTAGATAAACTTTTCAAGTCTTTGATTGCGCGAATAGCAAATGCATGCTCAGTACTGTTTAGAGGATTTCCCCCAAAAAAGATAGCTGCAATTTTTGTGCGCTACATTTAATGGGTGTGCAATGTCTACTGCTACTATTTTTCTTAAGATTATTATTAACACAGCTAACCGCAACTCCCTTTTCCCTCCTGAACTGTAGAAAGATTCGCTGATGGATTTAAGTTTTCATGTACCAACTTCAAATACTCTATTTGTTGGAGATGAGCATCGTGCTCCAGCTCAGGTCAGTTCACTCGACAAGCACGATATGACACAAAATGCATGCATATGTGGTGCAAATAGTGAAATCTCTCTTTTTTAGATTTTATGGCAGACGATCTTGAATAAGGCTGATGTTGGCTCATCAGAGGAGGCTGTTGTTACATTTGATGGAATCGCAATTCTTACACCAAGGTGGGAAAAACTTATAACTATAGACCATCTGCCTTTTGTAAGATAAGTATATACTATTCAATGTTTATTTATTTTATGTTTTCTGAAAAACTTCTCCTTTTCCGTTCAGAGGGCGATACAGTGTTGAGCTTCATCTGTCATTCTTGCGACTCCAAGGACAAGCTAATGATTTCAAAATTCAATATAGCAGTATTCTTCGTCTGTTTGTTTTGCCAAAGGTTCTATTCCTTTCATATTTTTATTACGTTTGTGCTTTTTTTTATTGTTTGTATTGTCAACGAGAAACTATATGATTTCATGGTTATGCCTTTTCACCTGTGCAGTCAAACAATCCTCATACCTTTGTGGTTATTACACTTGATCCACCAATTCGCAAAGGACAAACATTATATCCTCACATTGTTATTCAGGTGTTGTATCACAATTCATTTCACATTAACTTGGTTACAATTTTCCTTTTATAGACATTTAGTAATCATTTTTCCTTACTTTATGAACAGTTTGAGACAGAGGCAGTAGTTGAAAGGGACCTGACATTAAGTGAGGAGGTTTTGGCTGAAAAGTACAAGGATAGGCTGGAGGGCTCTTACAATGTGATACATTTATCTACTTTCTATGAACAAACTTGCTTGCATCCATTCAAGTTTAGCATTCTTCATCTAAAAATTGATCCTAGCTCCTGTTAATTTTACTTTCCTTCGTTGGTAGCACATGTTTTTGACCTTATTTCTTGTTGAACTGGGAGAGCCTAGCGCTACATTTGATCATTTCTGATCCCAAAATTTGAAATTGGGAATGTGTGTTTTTTCCAATAATTTCTTAGCAGTAGTGCTAGTTCATTCTTCTATTTGGTTAACTCTTGTATTGTATTAGTATCCATCTTCATTTTAATTATTAAATGATCTGAACTACATGTATTATGAGGTTGTACTTATGAAACACTGGGAACCCCCCAATGCACTGATTACCTAACTTGATATTCATGAGACTATATTCCATATTTATATTTGCAGAATTGCGTGCAATTTTTTTATTTAGTCATAGATGCCTGTTTTCAGTTTGATGAAATTGTATAAGCTACCACATTGATATTCAGTTCTTATGCTTGCAAATAGGTTAGTAATAAACTGCTTGTGGTCAAGTACTGTAATTGAATTTAGCATTGTGTAGCCCCTTATGTTAATTTCATCTGTCTATGCATTATATAATCCTGATCATCCCTTGGTACTCTTCTGTTCATTTGCAACTTGTACTCTTGTTCTTCAACTACTGTTGTTCTGGGATCTTGATTTATGTGTCCAGAACTCCAATAGAGTAATTAACTCAAGAAACTGTTTGATTATCTATAGGGCCTAATACATGAGGTATTCTCCAAGATCCTTCGCGGCCTATCTGGTGCTAAAGTGACTAGGCCAAGCACGTTCCGCAGTTGCCTAGACGGATATGCAGTAAAATCATCACTTAAAGCTGAAGATGGGTTGCTCTATCCACTTGAAAAAGGCTTTTTCTTTCTGCCAAAGCCCCCAACACTCATTCTACATGAGGAGGTCTGTCATTTACATTGCTGAGATGATCGATACTTTCATCTATTTGTCCTATGCTAAGCTGTTATTTTCTGCAGATTGAGTATGTTGAATTTGAACGTCATGGTGCTGGGGGTGCTAGTATATCATCACAATATTTTGATCTCCTGGTCAAGCTAAAAAATGATCAAGAACATCTCTTTAGAAATATCCAAAGGAATGAATACCATAACCTCTTCAACTTTATCGGGTACAAGCCCTTTTTTTTATTGATTTAATCCGTCAGTGTTTCCATTTTATTTATGTAACCAGAAGTGCTTGCTTCTTTCTTTTTTCTTTTTCAAGTGGTAAGCATTTGAAAATCCTGAATCTTGGAGATGGCCAAGGTAGAACTGGTGGCGTTACAGCTGTTCTGCAGAGCACTGATGATGATTCTGTCGATCCACATCTGGAGCGAATTAAAAATCAGACTGGCGATGAGGAAAGTGATGAAGAGGTATTACCTGTGTTTAATTGATGCTCTGACACATTCATTCATTTGCATGTACGTTTTACTCTAATTCTTGTCAACATTAGGATGAAGATTTTGTGGCGGACAAGGACGATAGCGGGTCTCCTACTGATGATTCTGAAGAGGAGGGTTCTGATGCTAGCTTAAGTGGAGGAGAAAAGGAGGTAACTAAATTTGTTCTTGCACTATCCCTAAAAAAACTCAACCTGAACCAGAATATCTAATAGTATGCCACTGTGGTAATCAATTTCTTGTTTAAGAAATATTCCAAAAAGGAAGCAAGTAACTCAAAGGCACCTGCAAAGAGGAAGCAAAAGAGTGGGGACGTGGAAGGTTCGGAGAAAAGAAAGGCAAAGAAAAAGAAAGATCCTAATGCCCCTAAAAGAGCAATAGCACCATTCATGTACTTCTCAAAGGCTGAGCGAATTGTAAGTTACTTGCAGCCTTGCATTTTTCTTTTTAAAAAATGCTTTCTTGGTGACAACCGTATAAAACTACTTTGAAAAACAATTAGTTGCCCATTTATCAAGTCCTTGGGGAGTCTTGCACAATTTTATGATGCTTTGCAAATTTTAGAACTGATGTGATGCCCGCTAAAATAAGACTTCCTCTGTTTGGTTGTAGCAAGGCTACTATAAATTTGTTGGGTTGTAGAATCTATGTGTTGAGACCTTTGACCTCGAATGTGCAAATTAAGCAGACAATGGGGCTATGTATTATTCCAATGTGCAAATTAACCTGTAACGGGCATTTTTCCAATGCAGAATTTGAAGAACAGCAATCCCGAACTGGCTACGACAGAGATCGCAAAGAAGCTTGGGGAGAGGTGGCAAAAGATGACAGGTAATATTCTAGATCCCTCTGTGTGTTACATGGCCCAAGTTACAATGGCAGTGTTGTGCAGTTCATGCTAGCATCAAGTTTGCACTTTAGTAAAGGGAAACAAAGGTGGGAGAAGTGGAGAGCCTTCATTCTAATCAGTTCCGCTTGTAAAATTTGCAGCTGAGGAGAAACAGCCTTACGTCGAGCAGTCCCAAGTTGATAAAAAGCGCTACGCGGAGGAGACTGCCGCCTACCGCGGTGCGGCTCCCGTGGACGTGGACTCCGGCGATGGGTCGGACTGAAGGCTGCACGTTTGGCAATTGGCTTTGTTTGAGGAGGAGATCACGGTGTAAATAGGGTGGGAAAATCATCGTAGCTTTCGGCTTTGAGCCGTGGGTAGGAATCGTTTCTCCTTTATGTTACCCGTAGTGGTAATGTTGCTTTGCTATGAATAATCAATGTCGAATCGTGGTATGTTGTCTGTTTATTCGCTCCCCATCAATGTTTTCTTTTCACTCCTGATAATTAAAAAAAAACGAAAGAAACAACGGAAATTTAGATATATGTCACTCTTAAATGACATGCTACTTTTCAGTTGCCTCTTTGAAGTGTCATTGCCAGGTGAGGTTGATACGGGAAATGTCATTATGGATAATTTCAACCTAATTTCTCCAAATACGAACCCGTATCTAACCCTTTTTTTGTATGGACCAAATTGCCCTCTCCTCTTCTAACCCAATGCTTGCTTATATGGGCTTTTTGGATGATAGGGAAAGGAAACCTGGAGAATATCCAACGACCTAGGGTGATTTTGAAGGCGCACATGGAATCGTCTTTTAACTCTGCGACAATTTCCCCTAAGGAAATATTCCTGGACACTATTTGGAAGTTATAGGATAAAAATCCCAAACATTAAAAAAATAAAAAAAAATATAAAAATTAGGAAAATCAGAAATATTCAGAAATTTAAGGAACTTCGAAAAAGTGAGAAACTCATATATACAAATAAATAAAAAATCATTTAAAAATCATGACAAGTGAAGAAAAAGTTGCTAAAATCCACACATGCGGATAAACAATCTTACAAGCATTCATACATGGGTAAAATCCAAAAAAGTTTAGCTACTACTACTCGCATCTATAACATCAATTATCTGTGACATACAACAAATGTAATCATCAATAGCATCTATACATCCATCCATCACAAATATACATCTAGATATCACATATGACTCGAATATAACCATGTTGCATTTAAGCAAAAGTCAAATTCAAGCATCAGGTCAGCAATATTGTCCATATTGCAAGCCCAACAATCTAACCATTCAAGTATACACACCACTTCCTCCTGCTCCTCCTGCCTAGGAAACTATAAACAACTAGTATAGTGCGTGCTAACGCTACGACGGCAGTACACTCGCTTATCAATTAAATGAGAAGATAAATATGAATACAACACTTAATAATAAAAGAGAAATTTAGAATTTTAAATGAATTTAGAAAGAAAAATAGAACTAAATGGAGGTCGAATGGGCGAAAACGGGCACCCAAAAGATTTTAAATCAAGAAAGAGAAAGAAAAAAGAATTTTCTGATTTTAGATTATTTTTTTTGCAGCTTCCACAGAGAGTACAACGTGCTCTCTCGGGCTTAACCAACACAAGGGGAGGGAAGGCGGGGTGGCGGTCGGTCGCGATGGGTCGGCAGTGCGGCGAGATCGTCGGCACCGGCGCTGCGAGGAGGAGTCACGGTTGCGGTGAATTTCGCCGGGAAAGATGACGGTGATGGCTTGAGTTACTTCCAAAATCCGGCGATCTTTACAAGAGGGAGCACTTGAGGATTTACGCAATGCGATGGGGTGGAGGAGAGCACGCCGACTTTTATAGCCCCGAAACAAGCATATTTATGGAAACCATAATTTGGGATCAAATCAGATTGGGAGGAAATTTTGGCAATAGAGCATGAAATTTGGGGAATTAACACCATAGATGGAAAGAGGAGATTTGGTGCGGGATTGATGGAGCTTTGGAGCTTCTTTCTTGCTTTAATGAAGGGAGGAAGAGAAGAAGCTTATCAGTGCTGGCTTGACTAGAAGAAACTACAGGTGAGTTGCCTTCATTTTTTTTAAATATAGAAGGATTTTTGAAAAGATAACACATTAGGTTAAAAAATTCTAGAAAAATTCTCAAAAAAACTTTCGATTATTTTGTACTTAATAAAATTATTTTTAAAAAATTAAATTATAAATTTGCCGAGGCACGACAATTTGAGGTCGTTGACCAAAGACCTCGCCGCGTCGGCAAAGCCACCGATGGCGGCCGTGGAGCCATTGCGAACTGCGTTCTCCGGCATGCCGCCCATCTCCGGTTTTCTTTTCCCAAAGACGTAATGTATGGTCCTTTCCTTTTCAGACGTTTGTTTCATTTTCCTTGATTCCAAGACGTTTGTTTCCTTTTCCTTATTGATCTTTGGAGGTGAGGAAGGTCATTGTAGGCCACGAGGATGATTTGGAAAAATATGGAAAAATAAACTCGCTCGCCGACCATTGGATCCGCAAGGAAAAATGATAAAATTAAACGATGCTTTCACGCATTGGTTTCGCGAGAAAAAATTGAAAAAATTAAGCGGCAGACTCACAGCACCGTTGGTTCCTTAGATAAAAATAAAACAAAAATTCAGTAGCTTTCAGTGCATTGAAATTAGGCTCTATGGGGCTAGATCCGTAAAAAAGTCTCGAGAAGGGTCATATTCGGAAAAAAATACGATCACAATGTCAGGACAATAAAAAATTCAAGTATTGTTTCCTTGCATGCGGATCCTCCCTGTTTATTTTCTTGTTTGATTCACCCTCCTTCCAAATATGTAGTACATACAATTTTGGCCAGTAAAAAAATTCAAGTCTGGTTTCCTTGCATGCGGATCCTCCTTATTTATTTCCTTATTTGATTCGCTCTCCATCCAAATATGTAGGTGGGGGAGGTCTGTTGTGGGCCACAGGGATGATTAAACATACTAAATAATGGTCATCGGATGTGGGTGAGTAAAACTGAGGAAAGATCTGAGATGTTCATTTTGATGAATGCAAGTTTTTGGGGACGTTTTGTTTGGTGCACGAACATTGGGCCACCTCTAATGAGGTGCATTATTTAGTATGGATGTAGCAAAAATTGATTAGGTGCATTATAAAGGGGTATAGATATGAAATGGAATGAGGTATATTTGACCCAAACACTCGGCTTAATTGACTAGCTGAATTCCCGTGTGTTGCTACAGATACATAATGAAAAAAGAAAAAGAATGTAAACTGTACACTGTCCTAGGTTGATAAAAAAACTACATGATACATTTTTTTCACAACAATCAATGCATCTTATCAATTTACATCATCTATGAATCGTTGTGAAGCAGCACCCAAAGTTACCAACGGAGCAGGGAAAAGTATTTGTATAATATAATGCGGAATAACAATGTACACACGGACAACACATTGATAAATTAATTCTTGCTAGAATTCTTTAGAAAGTTCTTGAACTCTTGAAGGCCTCCTGAAAAAGGGAAAAGGAAAAAAGTTCATCTTTAACTAGTTTATGATTTCAAGTGCATTTGTAATTACAGCTAAGTGCATGAAATTTGTGTCCTTTTTGCAGGAATTTAAGGAGAAGAACCCAGATGATAAGAGAAGCTAGTGTGCATAGCCGCTTTTCACTGCAGTTTGCATGTTTCTGTTGGTTGCATTGGTCATATGCAAGTAGCCTGTAACTGATATGTATATTATGTCCTGTATACATGGTCGCCGCCCTCTCGCCATGAAGGCTGCTTCCCTGATTTACCTCTACGCTTTCATGGCCGCCGCTAGGCTAGGGTTCCATGAGGATCGGGTATGGGTAATTGACCTGTTGCAAGCAGCCGGTTGATTTCATTCAGAAGAGGTGAGGGCGATTTGGTCCGTATGGAAATACAGAGGTGGATACAGCGTGCGTATTTAGGGAAAATAGGCTGAAATCCTCTATAATGGCATTCCTCAAAATAAACTCACTTGGCAATGGCGTATTCCTTAGGAGTATGGAAATACAGCAAAGAAGCAACTGAGTGACATATCTCCAAAATTGACACTGAGTAATGGCATATATCCAAATTTCCCAAACAAAACATGGCACACATGCTACTACAGAATGCTACAACACTATCGCTTCATCCGGGTCGGTTCCTAACTTTTCAGGAAAAAACCGATTGTGATAGACGATTCGGCGAGTGTGCAATAATTGGTGGGGAATCATCACAATCGGTTCTCAGGTTAGAACAAATTGTGATGTAGCATTAGGCACATCACAATCGGTTTTCAGGTGAGAACCGATTATGATGTACAAGAATCGATTAAGAGGGTAAAGTTGAAGCCCTAGCTTGAGGAGATTTCCCCTCAATTTTCCCTTATTTGTGATTTTCTTCAAAATGTGAGCATTCCTTCAAATCCTTTCAATTTTGCACTAGGTAATTCAATATGTCAGAAAGAGAGTTTATATTGCACTTGAATTGTGTGTATCCTATCAGATTTCACACCCTTTATTTGACAAACACACACATCCATTTATATTTTTAGTACTCTCGTGTTAATCTGGAATTATTGTTGCTGTAATATGATGAATGTTAGAGTTTAGGTTGCGTAACTTATGTCTCCCGTTCGAGGGTGCTTATTTATAAATATGCCGAAATAGCATATTTATAAAAAAGCACTCTTGAATTGTCCGAGGATACGTGGTTCGGGCTAGTTCCTAAGCTATTGTACAGCTGCAGAGAAAATTTCGGCAACATCTCCATGGTGTTCTTCGGATACACACCCTCCTGACTTGTTGTCGAGACGTGTATTTGGAGAACAACGGGGAGATGATGCAAAAATTTTCTCTAGAGTTGTACAATAGCTTAGGAACTTGCCCAAACCACATATCCTCGACTGGGATTAGGACCTAACCTAATTAGATATCAGGAGTTATCGTTGGTATTTAGTTGTTCAACAGATAGACGTTTCTTTAAGATCATTCAATTCCTCGACTTTGTTAATGCTTCCACCCTTATTTTGTTTCATTGAAGTCAAAAGAATTTCAAGCTTACTGCATTAGGTAATTCGATATCACTGTTGATGTTTTAAATGTATGTCTCCTAACTAGGGAATTGAAAGCTCTTAACTAGGGAAGAATGTATCGAAAGTAAAATTAATATCTTGGAACCCGTCCTCTATTTTGCAAAGGTAATTAAATGATGTCTCAATATTTGAAATAGCTAGCTAGGTGTCGCTCCAGTTTTTTCTTAATTTAGTGTGCGTAGTTTAATTACAGATGGATCATGATGAATGCATGTATTAGAAAAGTCGTGTGAGTGCTAAATTTCAGAAGGGTGTTAAGGAGTTCAAAAAAATTACAGAAGAAGGGTGTAAACTTCATTTATTGTTCTTGCTTTGATTGCACCAATCTTAGGAGATTTAACAACTTAGCTCAAATTGAAGGCCACATGATTTGACGTGGTTTCGTGAGGAATTACACGTGTTGGATCTATCATGGGAGACAAGTACTACCCGTCAGGTATGCAACGAAGACATGTTAGAAACTGATCACGAGTTGCAGCGTGATATGTTTGAGAAGGACAATTTAGAGGAAATATTGCGGGATGTGGAGGGAAATTACATAGAAAGAGAGTTTGAAAAGTTTAAAAGCTTGATGAAAAATGATGCCAAATCGTTGTTCTCTGGTTGCAAAGCGGAATACACCAAGTTGTTTTCGGTCCTTGCATTGTTCAAATTGAAGGCAAAATACCGTTGGATACATACAAGTTTCAATGTACTTTTAGTTCTTCTATCGGATGTGCTTCCGGAGGGAAACGAGTTGCTAACAAGCATTTATGAAGCTAAGAAACTATGTGTCCCATGGGAATAGAAATAGAAAGGATACATACATGTCTGAATGATTGCATCTTGTACTGTAACGCACATATTGAATGCACGTTTGTCTAGTTTGTGGTGTTCTCCGGTACAAACAAAAGGAGAAGCGTAATGACAAGAAGCGTAAGAGCCGAGGCGACGACGATGAAGAGTTCAACAAAGGGGCATCGACCAAGGTATTGTGGTACTTGCCCATCATTCCCCGTTTGGAGCGGTTGTTTGAAAATTCCAAAGAGGAAAAATTGTTGTGTTGGTATTATAAATCTTGAAAGGAAGATGGCAAGCTGAGACACCCTGCTGATTCGGCTCAATGGAGAAACATTGATGGAAAACATAAGGATTTTGGTGCTGAGATAAGGAACATAAGATTTGAATTGAGTTCCGATTGAATGAATCTGTTTGGTAAAATGAACAGTCGTCATAACACTTGGTCAATTTTGTTGTGTATCTACAATCTTTCTCCTTGGTTGTGTATAAAGCGGAAGTATATCATGATGTCATTACTAATCTCGGAACCCAAACAGCCAGAAAATGATATTGATGTGTACCTAGCACCACTGAGGATTTGGTAAAATTGTGGAATAAGAGGGCCGTGGTGTGGGATGCATATAAAAGAGAGAACTTCACCCTAAGGGCTATGATATTTTGCACTATAAATGATTTCCCAGCCCTTGGTAATTTAGCATGATACAGTACGAAGGGAGCCAAAGCATGTCTGGAAGGACCGGAGATGTCGCCTAGAGGGGGGTGAATAGGCGAATTAAAAATTTGCAGCAAAATAAAATCTCCAGAGGGTCTAAGTCCGGAGTGTCCGGGACTTATCTCCGGATACTCCGAAATGTCCGGACTATCCGGGTTCAGGAGTCCAGATACTCTGGATTGAAGACCTCGAAATGAGATTTTAAATCCCTGCAATTTTTCAACAATCTACTTGAATACAAAAGATCTAAATGCTATCAGGTACCTGGGGATATTGTAGATCTAGAGCCAAACACAACAATAGAGTAGATCGGGGCTCCCAAAGTCTAAGACCACAAACCCTAGCAAAAACAAATGAAGAACACGAAGACAATAAGTTTTACCCGAAGTTCGGATTCTTGAAGGGAATCCTATGTCTCCGTTGAGGAGGCACAAAGCACGGGTCCCTCTTGACCACTATCCTCCCGGTGTTGCACAAAGCACTCGCCGGTCTTCACTTCTTGCCTCTTTCCTTTCGGAGGCGAGACTTGCCTTCACAAACTTCCGGGGCTCACCACAACGAGAATTGGAGGCTCCCGGTGACTCCTTACCGTCTAGGAGCCCTTCAAACTCCAAGAGTAATAAATACTACGTGAAAACTACTTGGAGGATGAATCTTGTGCTCAAGAATGAAAGATGCAAGCTTAAGACACTCCAATCCACTCCTTTCTCCCAAAAGATTTGAATCAAACACTAGCTTCAAGTGGAGAAAGGAGTTTAGGGCTCAAAAGAGTGAGAGAGTGAGTTTGTGAGTGCAATGAATGGAGCCCTTACTTGTTAGATGAGGAGTGAGGGCTTAAATAGGGGTTCCAAATCCAACCGTTGGGAGAGGGCTGCGCACAACCCGGAGATTCCGGATAAACACCCTGGAGACTCCGGATTGAAAAGATTAGTTCATACCGAGAGAGCTAACCCGGAGACTCCGGATAAAAACCCCGGAGACATCGGACTAATTAACCCGGAGTGTCCGGACTTGGCACCGGATACTCCGGACCAACTGAGAGTAGCCACCGAGGGTGTCAACCCAGAGAGTCCGGACCAAATGTCCAGATACTCCGGACTATCCAGGAGCAGCTACCGAGGGTGTCAACCCGGAGAGTCCGGACCAAATGTCCGGATACTCCGGGCTGGCCCACTCGGCCAAAGGTGTGCTTTCTAATGAAAATGGAGTGCTTGGAGTTCTTATGCAATGCAATTTTATCCTTGAGCATAAGTATATCCTAAAAGCGATTTCCCGTTGTATCCCTCTTAATAGTACGGCTATCCTTAGACTCAAATAAAATAGAAAATTACAACAAGTCTTGATGCCGTCTCCACAAATTTTAAATGCAGCGGGAATCTTCAGTTGCTTTCTCATGATGATATAGTCTCTACCTCTACATAGATTCTCACTTTATCATTAGTATTTTAATTGTGTTGCCATCTATCACCAAAACTTCTTAAGGGGCCTAGATGCACTTTCAATCTCCCCCTTTTTGGTGTATTGATGACAACACAATTTGAAAGCTTTAAATGAAATAACAAAGATTTGAAAAACTCCCCCTAAATCCTTGCATTCTTCATGGATGAACAATAAAGAAATGTAGATATGCAAGATAGTGTATAAAAGACATGATTCAACCATATATATAAAAGACATCATTCAACCATAAACAGCGACAATTTGTTAAACAAGCATTAATCACGCCACACACAACTGAAAGTTCACAAGACAGCTAAAAGGCAATTAAACAAGCAATTCACAAGGTACACAACAAACAAGATAAAGGACCCCGCAAAACGACGCTAAGCTAGACTAAACACTCCCCCTTTGACATCAAGACACCTAAAAGGAGGAAGCGCTCTGGATAGAGGATCACTCGTCGTCGCCGGAGGGTAGATATTCATCTTCCTCGCTGTTATCACCGCTGCCACTGCCACTAGCTTGAGCTGCTGAGGATTGAAGTCCAAAAAGGCGACTAGTGGCAGAGTCTATAGAGGGTTCACCAGAAGACTCCTCTGACTCGCTAGCAGGAATGTCCTCGCCTTGCTGACGGCGATAGGCCCTGAACTCTCGGCGATGCTCACGAATCTCCCGCCGTGTCTCCTTGACTTGAGAGGACACATCTTGGCACATGCAGAAGAGACGCTTGAGCATCCTTTTAATGGTATCTCGGCTAGAGGAGGGAGAACCTGGAGCTGCAGCGGGAGCTGGAGGTGGAGCTGACGAGCTGGCCTGAGACGGTCGACCCCCAGTCCGCCTACCAACTGGGCACTGGCTCTTTGAGGCGTGGAGTCAAGGGGCTCGAACCTTGTAGGAAAGGTGCTCCACATCCTTCACAAAGTCCAAGCTAGTGACATGATCCACCAAGGCCATAATGAAGGGAGCATACCCGCAACTGCTGACGTTGCTCATCGAGTTGTGGCGAATGACCTCCCATAAGAAATCCACAACATCAAAACCATGAGTGCGCTCCACCAAGTGAAAAAGCAAGTTCCGGCCATAAGAGTTGATGGACGACGCATCACCTTCCTTGGGCCATAAGGAGACTCTGAGCATTCTGAGGAGGACTGTTGTCACTTCTTTCAAACCCTTAGTGGTTCCGACAACGAAATGCTGCGAATGATCATACAAGTCCTCAAGCTGGCTAGGAGTTATGGCCTTCTTGTCATGAAGCTTGGCATCTCCATCAACTGACCTTAGCTGCAGTACCCGAGCAAAAGACCTCTTGGTGGCTACATACCACACACCATCAGTCATCCACCATATGGCATCCTCTGTCTTGTCAAAGTATAGGGTGGAGTAGAACTGCATGATAACTTCATCATTCCAAGAGTAGCAAAAACTCATTATATTCTTCACCTGATGGCGCTCGCAGATTTGAATGACTTCATCAAAGATTGGATTTTGAAGGTCTGCCATGTATGCCCAATCAATGGTATTCATCTTTATAACGGAGTGCTCCAGTGGGAAAAGCACTGATCCATAGAAATCTGAATGAAATTTGTTCCAAAACCGCTTGTCCACATACTCATCTTGGTGAAACTCCAGCGGACCCTTATTTCTATGCTCGACAATTGCTTTGCCCTTTCCTGACCCAACTCTGTAGTCTATCGCGCGCAGGCGACTCATCTGGCCAGGATAACTCCACACGGGCCTGCTCTTCACAAGAGGGCCAATCACGATTCGGGCTGCTTGATGATGCTTCTTCTTCTGCTCACGGAGTCTTGCATGAGAGTCGGCAGGATGTTCATCAGGATTGGCTTGAGGAGCTGGGATATGAGAAGAAGTAGCATGAGGTGGATCGGTTGGTCGGCTGACCCGTCCCTGACTGATCTTCCTCACAGAATGCCTTTGCTTCTTGGGGGCGGAACCCGCTAAGGAAGAGGAACCGGGAATATCGTCACCGGATGGACGCTTGCTGGCGCCAGAACCATCTTGAGAGGATGCCATCTAAAAGGAACCAAAGAATGGGATGAACAGGATATTGCAAGAAAGTATAGATATCAACTTAAGTATTTGGCTGAGCAGTATAACCCGGATACTCCGGTGTTTTTGATCCGGAGTGTCCGGATAATCCGGATACTCCGGATAGACCACCCAGATACTCCGGGTTGTTCAGCATCATCCCAAAAACCTAAATCGCAAATCTATCTAAAGCACAAGGAGCCCATTCTAGGGATTGATCTACAGGGTGAAAGGACTCTACCAAGGCAACCTATTTCAAGGCATTTCTAAGACCAAAAAGATCAAGAGGAGAAAAAAAAGAGAACTCACCGCGCAAAGAGGATGATTGCAAGCGGAGGGCTCTTCCCGAGACTTGGAGAGCAATCCAAAGACTCGAGGAGCACACCGGAGACGGAGGAGAAGCCGGAGGTGAAAGTTAGGGCAACAATGGTGAGGAGGTTGAAGGAAAAAGAAGAGAGATGAAAGAGGAAAAAGAAAAATCCCGCAAGGGTTATAGGAGACAGCCACCTCAACCCGGATACTCCGGATTAACCGGAGAGTCCGGGATAGAAGTACCGGAATGTCCGGATTGACGCTTTTGGGAAAACAACGGAGGATTTTTCAAGGGGTGAGCTTAGATGGCTTGCGGCAAGAGAAGAGAAAATCACCAGGCCCTACCCACTATGTGACTAGCGAACATTCAAACAACCAAGCTATAGTCACATAGTAGAGGGTAGATCCAACGATCAAAAGACTTCAATTAACACAGAAAGGTCAAAGTAAAAGATCAATTAAGCTTTTTGAAAATTTAGCAATCATCAACCAATTGCGTGCATATTTCAAGCCAAATTACGAGAGTCTAGAATATTTAGTCCACTCCTCAAATCACAAAATCTCTTTTCATCGAGTGGCTTGGTGAAAATATCGGCTAGTTGATCATTGGTGCTCACATGTTGAATATCAATATCACCTTTTGTGGAATGATCTCTTAAGAAATGATGGCGAATATCGATATGCTTTGTACGGGAGTGTTGAACAGGATTGTTGGCAATTTTTATGGCGCTCTCATTATCACACAAGAGTGGTACATGGTTATAGGTTAGGCCATAATCATTCAGGGTTTGTCTCATCCAAAGCAGTTGGGCACAACAGCTCCCGGCCGCTATATACTCGGCTTCGGCTGTGGACAAGGCTACAGAATTTTGTTTCTTAGAAGACCAGGAAGCTAAGGATCTTCCTAGAAATTGACAAGTCCCCGAAGTGCTCTTCCTATCCACTTTACAACCGGCATGATCTGCATCGGAATAGCCAACTAATTCAAAAGATGAACCCTTTGGATACCAAAGCCCAAAATGAGGAGTGTGCACTAAATATCTCAAGATTCTCTTATTGGCCACCATGTGGCACTCTTTTGGAGCGGCTTGAAAACGTGCACACATGCATACACTAAGCATAATATCGGGCCTAGATGCACAAAGATAAAGAAGAGAACCAATCATCGAACGATATACCTTTTGGACGACCGGTTTACCTTCTTTGTCGAGGTCTAGATGTCCGTTAGCTTGCATGGGAGTTTTGATTGTCTTGGCGTCTTCCATACCGAACTTTTTCAGCATATCCTTGATGTACTTTGTTTGGCATATGAAGGTTCCTTCCTTGAGTTGCTTGACTTGAAAGCCGAGAAAGAACTTCAATTCGCCCATCATGGACATCTCGAATCTTTTAGTCATGATTCTGCTAAACTCCTTACACAGTTGTTCATGAGTAGACCCGAAAATAATGTCATCAACATAAATTTGACAAACAAATAGATCATTATCAATATTCTTAGTAAATAAAGTAGGATCGGCCTTTCCGACTACAAAACCTTGTTCAAGGAGAAAATCTCGAAGACATTCGAACCATGATCTTGGAGCTTGTTTTAATCCATAGAGTGCTTTGTGTAGAAAGTAGACATGGTCCGGATGTTTAGGGTCTTCGAAGCCGGGTGGTTGCTCGACATAGACCATCTCAAAGAGTGGCCCATTGAGGAAAGCATTTTTCACGTCCATTTGATACAACTTGAAATCATGGTGAGTAGCAAAGGCAAGTAATATCCTAATAGATTCAAGCTTAGCTACGGGAGCATATGTTTCATCGAAGTCCAAACCTTCAACTTGCGTGAATCCTTAGCGACCAACCGGGCTTTATTCCTAGTCACCATTCCATGCTCATCTTGCTTGTTCCGAAATACCCACTTGGTGCCAATCACGTTTTGCTTAGGTCTTTCGACAAGCTTCCATACTTGATTCCGTTCGAAGTTGTTTAGCTCCTCTTGCATAGCCATTACCCAATCCGGATCTTGTAGTGCTTCTTCTACCTTTAGTGGCTCAAGAGAAGAAACAAACGAGTAAAATTCACAAAAATTTGCAACTCGAGATCTAGTGGATACTCCCTTGTTAATATCTCCAAGTATGATGTCGACTGGATGATCCCGTTGTATGCTTTGATGAACTCTTGGATGAGAGACAATGGCATTGGTTCTTTGGATGGGATTCTCATCATCTTTATCGGTGATCGAGCCATCTTGGGCTTGCCTTGAGGAAGAGGGAGCATCATCCAGAGTATCCAACGTTGCATTCGAACTCTTTGGACTAGTCCGGATATTCAAGGTTTCATCCCGGACATTTTGAGTTGGAGCGCTCGGAATTTCTTCTTGCTCAAGAGGTCTCACTTCCCCAATTGCCAATTTCTTGATTGCTTCGCATGGAGGTTCTTCCCTGTCAAACACAGCACGATCAACTTGTTCTACTTGAGAACCGTTAGTTTCATCAAAAGTTACATCACGCGAGATTTCAACTACACCGGTATTGTTGTTGAAAACTCAGTATGCATAAGCATTTGACCCATAACCAAGCAAGAAACCTTCATCTACTTTAGGAGCAAGTTTGGATGATCTAGCTTTCTTGTTGAGGATATAGCATTTGCTTCCAAAGACTCAGAAATAGGATACATTTGGCTTCTTTCCGGTGAGTAGTTCGTACGCCGTCTTCTTCAAAATCTTGTGGAGGTAAAGACGATTGGTACTATGGCACGCAGTGTTGATGGCCTCCGCCCAGAAAATGTCGGAGACCTTGTACTCATCAAGCATCGTGCGCGCCATCTCGATGAGAGTTCGATTCTTCCTCTCGGCCACCCTATTTTGTCGAGGAGAGTAGGGAGCCGAGAACTCATGCTTGATACCCTCGTCATCAAGATATTCCTCCACACCGGTATTCTTGAATTCGGTGCCGTTATCACTTCGGATTCTTTTGATCTTCACTTCGAATTCATTTTGTGCCCTTCTCATAAATTTCCTTAGAGTTACTTGGGCTTCACATTTGTCATGCAAGAAAAACACCCAAGTGAAACGTGAAAAGTTATCAACAATAACAAGACCATACTTGTTTCCTCCGATGCTTATGTATGTTACTGGGCCAAATAGATCCATATGGAGCATCTCTAGAGGTCTTGAGGTAGTCATCACATTCTTGGCGGGATGAGAGGCACCAACTTGCTTTCCGGCTTGACAAGCGCTACACACCCTATCCTTTTCAAAGACCACATTTGTTAGTCCAAGGATGTGATTGTCTTTCATGAGTTTGTGAAGGTTCCTCATTCTAACATGAGCAAGTCGGCGATGCCATAACCAACCCATACTAGATTTAGCCATTAAGCACATTTCAAGATTAATTCTATCCGTAGTGAAATCTACGAGATAGAGATTTCCCTTTAAACGACCCTAAACGGCTATTGAACCATCAACCCTCTTAATGACATCCACTCCTTCATCACTAAATACACAATTGTAGCCCGCTTCATATAATTGAGCAACGGACAGCAAATTGTAGCTCAATGATTCAACAAGAAAAACATTGTTTAAATGAAAATCATTTGTGACATTAATCTTACCTAAACCTACCACTTCGCCTTTTTCGTTGTCCCCAAATATGATGCTTTCACTATTTGTTCCATTTGTATCCAAGTGTGCAAACATCGCCTTTTCTCCGGTCATGTGGTGCGTACATCCGCTATCCAATATCCAACTTGATCCACCGGAGATATAGGCCTACAAAAATAAATTTAGATTTTTCCTTTTGGTACCCAAACTTGTTTAGGTCCGCGCATGTTAGTGACAAGAGATTTCGGAACCCAAATAGATCGCACATGAGAAGCATAGTTGGGTTTGCACCCAATATGATAAGCAACTACACAGCCAAGGTTAGTTCTTTTAAGCACATAAGAAGCAAAGAAAGTATCATGATCCTTATACTTATAATTTCCTTCACCCTTAACAAAATGAATAGGCTCGTTCAACGGCGCAATCACGATGTGGCTCTTTTTGCCTTTGGGTGGAATATACCCAAGCCCATGCTTCATGAAGTTACCTTGACGCTTACCGAGAAACTCCTCTAATCCTTTGCTAGCCTTATAGGACTTTTGAAGTCCATCTTCAAGCATTCCCTTGAGCTTCTCATTTTCATGAGCTAGTACTTGCAAAGTCTCAATGTTAGTGGCACAAGCATCAATATTAACATTGTAGCATCTAGCACATCCATTGCTAGTAGATGGTGATGAGGAATTGGAGTTATCCATCAAAGAGTTAGAGGTGCTATTCAAGTGATCAACAAGCTTCACTTCAAGAGATTTACAAGCATCCTTTGCTTTTGCGAGTTCCTCTACGAGTGAAGCGTTGGTGATCACAAGACTAGCTAGCTCGGATTTGGTCATTTTTGAACTTTTGACCAACTCCTCATACTTTCTCCTTTCATTACTTAGACTCTTCTCTAGCTTAAGGTTTTTCTCTTTTTCAAGAATGAGCAAATCCTCTTGAGCTTCGAGAGTAGCCTCCTTTTGCTCAAGGGTTTTCTCCAACTTCTCAATATCTTTTAAAAGTAAATCTAATTTTTGAGCATCAAAATCTTTCATGGACTTGAATGCACTATCATCGTCACTAGCGTCATCGCTATCATCTAGGCATGAGTTGACAATGGAAGGAGATGTTGTTTTGATTAATACCTTGCGCCCCTTGGCCATGAGGCACATTGGAGTATCTTCATCGTCATCTCTCAAGTTGTTGAAGAGGCTCTTCAACGTTGTTGAGGTGGAAGGCATGGCGATGGCGACAGAGGCAACTCCTTCTTCGTCGGAGTTGGTGCTTGAATCGGAGTCGGAGTTTGAATCCCACTCCTCTCCAATGTGAGCTTGTCCCTTGTGCTTGTAATGTTTGAACCTCTTGCTCCTCTCCTTTTCCTTGCCTCGGTATTTATCCTTCTTGTATGATTTGTCTTCTTTCTTCTCTTTTTGCGGGCATTCGGCGATGAAGTGGTCGGGCTCTCCACACTCATAGCACTTTCTAGTTGAGTGCCTTCCTCTTGATTTATTCCATTGATTTTTGGAGTGGCCGCCCGGTTTGTAGCCCTTTTTCTTGAGGAACTTGTTGAATCTTCTTACGAGCAAAGCCATGTCATCATTGGTTAAGGGGCCACTTGACTCCTCCTCATCACTTGTACTTTCCTTGGCTTCTTGCATGATCTTCACTGCCTTCAAAGCGATCACTTTCTTCTTTCCTGACTTAAGTTCTTCTACCACCTCCGCTTCCTTGATCATCATCTCATCCATCATTAGCCTCCCAATAACATCATGGGGAGTGAGAGTGTCGAAGTTTGGTCGATCCCGGATAAGTTGCACTAAATTGCGGTTGGTGGGAGTGATCACTCGAAGAATGATTTTGACAACAGCTTTGTCGGTGAGATCGGTACTTCCAAGACCCTTAGCTTGATTCACCAACACCATCGAGCGGTCGAACATTTTTGTGTATGACTCTCCTTCTTCTAAAATGAATCTGCTTAGCTCACCAATAATGAGCTCAATCTTGGACTCACGGACACTTGATATCCCTTCATGAGTAACCATAAGTCTTTCCCAAATAGCTTTGGCATCTTCAAGTCCATCGACTCGATTAAACTCGGAGTCACTTAAGGCATTGAATAAGGCATTGACGGCCAGGTCATTGAAATGTTGAGCTTTCTTCTCTTCGGGAGTAAGCTTGTTTGGATCCGTTGCTTTAAAACCTGTTTCTACAATCTCCCAAATACACGGGTGAAGTGATCTCAAGTACATCTTCATTTTATGTTTCCATGCGGCATAGAGAGTACCATCAAAGTGAGGTGCTCTACCGGATGACACGGAAACATAAGATGAAGAGCTTGAGACTCCAAGAGAAGGATAATCATATGGAATTTCAACCCCTTTGCCAGAACCCGTGGCCTTATCCTGGTCACGGATATCGTCATTCTTTTCTATTTGCGACATCTTGATTCTCCAAGCGGTTAAGCCAAACTATGAAGATTTGGCTCTGATACCAATTGAAAGGACCAGAGATGTCGCCTAGAGGGGGGGTGAATAGACGAATTAAAAATTTGCAGCAAAATAAAATCTCCAGAGGGTCTAAGTCCGGAGTGTCCGGGACTTATCTCCGGATACTTCGAAATGTCCGGACTATCCGGGTTCAGGAGTCCGGATACTCCGGATTGAAGACCTCGAAATGAGATTTTAAATCCCTGCAATTTTTCAACAATCTACTTGAATACAAAAGATCTAAATGCTATCATGTACCTGGGGATATTGTAGATCTAGAGCCAAACACAACAATAGAGTAGATCGGGGCTCCCAAAGTCTAAGACCACAAACCCTAGCAAAAAACAAATGAAGAACACGAAGACAATAAGTTTTACCCGAAGTTCGGATTCTTGAAGGGAATCCTACATCTCCGTTGAGGAGGCACAAAGCCCGGGTCCCTCTTGACCACTATCCTCCCGGTGTTGCACAAAGCACTCGCCAGTCTTCACTTCTTGCCTCTTTCCTTTCGGAGGCGAGACTTGCCTTCACAAACTTTCGGGGCTCACCACAACGAGAATTGGAGGCTCCCGGTGACTCCTTGCCGTCTAGAAGCCCTTCAAACTCCAAGAGTAATAAATACTACGTGAAAACTACTTGGAGGATGAATCTTGTGCTCAAGAATGAAAGATGCAAGCTTAAGACACTCCAATCCACTCCTTTCTCCCAAAAGATTTGAATCAAACACTAGCTTCAAGTGGAGAAAGGAGTTTAGGGCTCAAAAGAGTGAGAGAGTGAGTTTGTGAGTGAATGAGTGCAATGAATGGAGCCCTTACTTGTTAGGTGAGGAGTGAGGGCTTAAATAGGGGCTCCAAATCCAACCGTTGGGAGAGGGCTGCGCACAACCCGGAGATTCCAGATAAACACCCCGGAGACTCCGGATTGAAAAGATTAGTTCATACCGAGAGAGCTAACCCGGAGACTTCGGATAAAAACCCCGGAGACTCCGGACTAATTAACCCGGAGTGTTCGGACTTGGCACCGGATACTTCGGACCAACTGAGAGCAGCCACCGAGGGTGTCAACCCGGAGAGTCCGGAGGGAGAGTCCGAACCAAATGTCCGGATACTCCGGGCTGGCCCACTCGGCCAAAGGTGTGCTTTTTAATAAAAATGGAGTGCTTGGAGTTCTTATGCAATGCAATTTTATCCTTGAGCACAAGTATATCCTAAAAGCGATTTCCCGTTGTATCCCTCTTAATAGTACGGCTATCCTTAGACTCAAATAGAATAGAAAATTACAACAAGTCTTGATGCCGTCTCCACAAATTTTAAATGCGGCGGGGATCTTCAATTGCTTTCTCATGATGATATAGTCTCTACCTCTGCATAGATTCTCACTTGATCATTAGTATTTTAATTGTGTTGCCATCTATCACCATAACTTCTTAAGGGGCCTAGATGTACTTTCAATGTCCTATTTGTGAAGAGGAGACTGAGAGCTTGTGGCTGCCGAATTTCAAGAAAACTGTGTACATGGGTCACCGTATGTTTTTACCTCGAAGTCATTAGTACCGTAAGATGGATGACAAATTTGATGGGAAGAGAAAAGTTCGTTCGGCCCCACAGCCCATGAGTGGAAGATAAGTATATTCACGCATGGAGGATATCGATGTTCAGTATGGAAAGGGCCGTAAATCTATTCGTCTCAGGATCATTTGGAAGAAGAGGTCGATATTTTTGGATTTACCATATTGGAAGGAGTTTGATTTTCGGCATTATATTTGCTGTCATGCACATTGAGAAAAATGTTTTCAAAATTTTGGTTAGCATCCTGCTGAACATACCTGGGAAGACGAAGGATGGTATGAATGCTCACCGCGACATGGTCTACATGGGAATCAGGCCCATACTTGCAGTAATAGAGGAGGATGGAAAAGGTCGGTACATCCCCGCTACATGCTACACCTTGTCCAAGAAGGAGAATGAAGACCTCTGCAAATATCTCTAAGGTATTAAAGTTCCATCGGGTTACTTCGCAAACTTTAAAAAGCTTGTGTCCATGGATGATTTGAAGTTGCTTGGTATGAAGTCCCACGACTGTCATGTCTTGACGACCCAAATGCTCCATATTGCAATCAGAAATATTCTGCCAGAGGATGTCAAATTGGTAATCATGAAGCTATGTTATTTCTTCAAAGTGATTCTTGCAAGGTTATTGATCCTGATGTATTAGACAACTTGTAGAGTGAGGTGATGCAGAATACTCTATATTAGCTTAGGATGCATTTTCCCTGTCATTTTCGACGTCATGGTCCACTTTGTTGTTTATCTTGTTAGAGAGATTAAGATATGCGGATCTACATTTCTACGTTACATGTATCCGTTCGAGATGTACATGGGTATATTAAAGTCATACATGAGGAATCGGTGGAAGCTTGAGGGTAGTATTGTTGAAGGTTATGGGACTGAAGATGTTATTGAGTGCTGCATGGACTATCTAGGTAAAAGACAAGCAATTAGTGTTCCTGCTGAGGGGCCAAGAAAGGTGAGAAAGGCCCGAAGACCAAATAAAGGGAACACAGGGAGAACACCACAGGTTCTCCACTTTGATGCCATAGGGTTTTGCACAAATCTTTCCAAGTATAAGGGCGCTACCGATATTTTCTTGGCCAATTGGTGAGGGAGAGAGTGTCAATCATGGTTAAGAACTGGAGGAAGGAAGTGAGCGTCGAGCAGAAGAATCGGCTGTGAAATGAAGTTAAGGGGAAATGGATTATTCCAGAAAAAGATGAAAGCAATGTGAGGCGGTACACCTTAAAGAGAATGGGTGTGTCTTTAAGGCACTTCAGGGTTATCATGCATGATGAGTACGTGCTGAAAGGTCGTATTCCCTTCGAGAGGTATCCATTTGTGACTCCCAATGTTTGGGAGGAGTTCATAGGGATGAAGAGTACGCCCGAGGTGGAGGAGTTGAGAGAAGAACATCGCTATCTGGAGGCAGAACACACACGCGCACCACCTTAGTTTCACCAACTATGAAGGGAAGAAAGCATAGTGGGCGTGACTAGCCGAGGAGTGTGAATTATGGGATGACAATGCCTTACTCCCACATATATGAGGAGCGGGCACGTGACTGGGTATTAGCGAGGATAAAGAAAACCTCCGACGATTGGCTTGTAGCTCTAAACCCCACGACCGCGCTGATCGTCTTCACCATTGTAAGATATCTAACTTAGTATATTGTAGTTGACCCTTCCTATTTTATTTTAGTACTAATTTATATTCGCTTCTTGCAGGAGTAGGTAAGCCAGCAGAAAGAGTAGGGGACCTTTTAGAGCCAAGGGTCGAAGGACATTTTTGTCTTTGGCAATCAGAAAGCCCAACCATAAGGGTCGGGTGCTTCCCGCATGTGCGAGGCATATGAAGAGGTCTTTCTTCGAAGACGAGGACGCTACCAGTGCCAGATCAAGATCATGGGAAGCACGTACGGAGCACTTCAAGGACACATTGAGGGAGGAGCTGAGGGAGGAGATGATGGCACATGAAGAGCGCTTGAGGTCCGAGATAATGGCGATGATCTCCCAGAGTCAATCATATGGCCTCGCCTCTCGTAGAAATGTATGTGCCTTGCCCTAGTAACTGCACTTCTAGACATGATCAGGCCATTCTCCAGCTGAAGGTAATAATTGTTTCTAACTTAAAGGTACAAAAGTAAGCTAAATAATGTTTTCAATCAAGCTGTGCACTTCTTGCAGGTGCCTGCCAAGTGCCAGCTCGTCGTGATGGAAGACGGATTTCCATGCAAGGAGACTGATACGGTACATGGTAACCCTTTGGAGAAGGGCTACATGATGGTGCAGGTGGACTATGTCCACGATGACTTCCTATCTCATGTGCTGGAGTTCCTCCAAACGAAGATATCACCACTCTCGAGCAAGCACGGATGTCATTCATCAAGTGGCCCACAACGGGTGTCATACTGGTCAAGGTAAAAATTCCCAGCGTCTTCTCGATCATTCCAATACTGCAACACATTACATATGCATGTGTTTTGTAGGTTCCTATCATACCTGCTCTTGCTCTCACCACCATGACGACTCCTTCGTCCAAGTCGACTCCTATGCAGAGTTCAGAGCTGGTGCACAAAAGGACTAGCGCGACTACCAAAGAACCACAGGAGACCTTGGAGAATCCTTGTGTCAAGAAGGCAAAGTTGTTAGATGCCATAGTGCACACTCAATTACATGGAAAGCCTCTTGTTCCGATCTCAGAGACTCCTTCTGTCCAGAAAGCAAATTTGACAGAGGCCACAGAGCCCCTCGAGATTCTAAGAGGTACATACATGGAAAACCCCTTGTCCCTAGCAACGAATTGAATGCTCTAGGCAAGTGCACTCGCTTGCTCCATGGATGGTACATTGACAAGGCGAATGAGGCCAAGCCTCACATTGAAAAAGGACTTCATTCTCTTCTCGTACCATGAGGAGAAAGTACTACTCTAATGACTTTACCCTTCAATTACTTGTACGCACTTAAACCGTATATGAACTTATTTTCTTGCACTGCATACTATTTAATAAGTAACCATTGGGTTCTACTCTTGGTTGCTTCGAGTGAAAACAAAGTCTACACTTTTAACTCGCTCGAGAAGAGACCGATGGACTATGCGATCAAGCCTATTTTGCATAAGTAAGTACATTCCTCTAACCTAACTGTATTTAACTACTTTCATTTTTTATCTCAATGGCATCTCTCCAATATATGTAGGGCTTTCTTGTCTTACATTGCTGAAGGAGGGCGACACGATGACAAACGAGGCTACCAGCTGGAGTGGAAGCACTTCAAAGTACAAGTACGTAGCATAGGATTTTTTCTGACATCTATTCTTCGTCTCCTAATTTGATTTTCTTTATTCACAGTGTCATCAACATGGGTGCGATGACCTGTGCGGCTTCTACGTCATGCATCACATGCTGATCCTAGTCGGCGGTGCACACCTTTTCCCTAAGTTATATGTACATGCACAATACACTAAACTTTTTACATATAAATTTTAAAACTTAAATTAGTGTACTAATTTCTATTTTGCAGAACCTCAATATCCCCCTTAAAAGTCTAGACAACAAAGATATCAACAAATTACAAGACCACATATGCCAGTGGTACTGGACATAAGTTATAGCGGAGGACGGTAGGTTTAGAGACTCAGCAGGCTCCTACTAGTTCATATATTGTAAGCAATATTATATCATGTGAATGTGAAATGCTTGTGTTTTGAATGTTATGTGGTATGTAAACAATATTATATATTGTGAATGTTATGTGATATGTGATATGTTTGTATTCTATATACTGTGTTAGACATTATGAATATGATATGTGTACTGTAATTTGTACATTAAATATCAAATACCCACATCACAATCGGTTCTAAGCTAGAACCAATTGTGATGTGCGCTATCAGCCATCATCACAATTGGTTCTGAGTTAGAACCGAAGCTAGAATCGATTGTGATGTACCACATCATCACAATCGGTTCTAGGTTAGAACCGACCGTGATGTATCCCCCACCACAATCAGTTCTGAGCTCAGAATCGATTGTAATAACCATTTATCACTATCAGGCGAAAACCGACTATGATAGCATATCCTCATCACTGTCCAACGACTTTGTATTGCCACCAAAACTGACTGTGATGATGAAAAAGAACCGATTGTGACGTACATTCCTATAGTAGTGACAACTCAATCAGGTTGACGCAAACCATCGCGCCACCTCCCTCTCCTTCGACGCGCTGGACATTCAGAAAGAGAGATGCCTTCTCTTCGAGCCACCATGTAGTAAAAATCCCTTTCTTGTTAGTTCTATAATACACTTTGTTTAATAAGAACAAAGAATACAATGGGTGCGTGTACATATAAAAGCAACACACTTGATTGATTTTATCGTGACTCTTGACATAGAACACGCATGCAATATGAGCCATTCATCTCGATCATGCTCGCAGACATGCAGTTTGCTCCGAGGAACCCCTTTGAAGTGTGTTCACCTCCGTTGACTCGTGGATCTGCATCTTGATGACATAACCATGGTCCAAAAGTCCTAAGGTACATCAACAAAATGACCAACTCATTAAATCTCAGCTTGAGAAATCACAATGCCTCTCGATTAGAAGGTATACATAGGAGCGTAGTTAAGCACACTAAGAAAACTAGAGAGAGAGGAATAGAACCGTACTATAGCAAGTACAATGCAAATTTTCCCTTTTTTGGACGGTAGGTAAGGTAGGAGCTCTGCCTTTGGTTTACAAGAAGGAAAAGAGATTAGTTACAATGTTTTAAGGTTTTAAACAAAGCTAGAAACTCAAAGAATCAACTTAAAAAAGAGCAGACAATGCACACACAGAGACGGTTGAAAACCCCAATGACGTCTCGTAGGGCAAACGCTAGAATTTTGTCCGACAATAGCCTTGCAATACTATCATCGTTATTTTGAACAGAGAAGGTTCTCTAGTCAAGTCCTTGTGAATTTGAATTGCGAGCTAGAAAGCATCCATTGCCTACCGTTGAAAGATCCTTATGCTACGTTCTTTCCAATATCATTATTGCCAAGCACAGACATTGTAGAATCCAAAGGCTTTTTGATTCGGTTCAGCTTCTATCATTCCTTTTGGGTCATGTAATTGCTAAATTCTAAACTGACTAGGTAGAGCTTTGCACTACATCGTGCTAGGCGAATTTTAGTCTAGAGCCGAATGTAATTTTTTAGAACTATTCATATTTTTTTGAAAAAGGGGGTGATCAGGTGTGGATGCAATTTTCTGAAACCGCGAGGATTTTTTTGCAAAAGGGGGCTATTAGGCGCTAGGCGCCAATCTGCCGCCCGACTAGCACCTAGCGCCTTGGGGAACACTGCTTACAATGCGTTGATTGGTGGGATTTGTGGGGAGGAGATGTTCGATGATGTGTTTAGGTTGTTGGAGAAAATGGAGATGCAGGTCCTGCACCGGATTGCTGGACTTATACTCAACTTGTTGACGGCTTGTGCAAACATGGCGAGGTGGAGCGTGGTGCCAAGGTGCTGCATGAAGCCCCTCAGGAAGGGCTTTGCACCGGGAGTTAGCACTTACAATGCATTGATTGATTGGTATGCAAGGGTGGTGATGTGAAGACTGCTCTTGACATTTTGCAGTTGATGGAGAGGAACAGGGTTAACCCAGATATCCAGACTTTTAATGAGGTGATCAATGGATTCTTTTGCAATGGTAAAGTACATAGGGCAATGGAACTCTTGACACGAATGATTGGGGCTGGGTTGTCACCGAATATTGTTACATTCAACTCGCTGATTTCTGGTCAGTGCTATGTAGGTAATATCAAAAATGCTTTTTGGTTACTTGAATTGATGGAGGAGTATGGTGTTCCTCCAGATCGACAGACTTATGCTATCTTTATAGATGCTCTTTGTGATGAGGGTAGAGTGGAGGATGCTAATTCTCTGTTTACCTGTTTTGTGATGAAGGTAGAGTGAAGGATGCTAATTCTCTGTTTACCTGTCTTTCTGAAAAAGGCATCAAGGCACACACCTTCATATATAATTCATTGATTTGTGGATATTGCCAAGTAGGAAAAATTGATTATGCTTTTGTACTGATGGAGAAGATGGCTTTCAGAGGATTGTTTGCCTGATGTTTACACCTACAATGCCCTTATTGATAGTTCGTGCAAACAGGAAAGATCGGCTGAGGCTACGGATTTACTAGTTTCAACTGACAACCTGTACATTTAACATTCTCAGTAAGCAGATGCTTTGAGAAGAATCCCTTGGATGCTGCCAAGATGTATGAGCAAATGATCTCTTCAGGTTGCAAGGCTGACAAATGGACATACACACTAAAAATCAGCACAAATGACTTTGAAGGAGCAAGTAAGGAAGATCAATTCATTATTACTGTTAAAATGCATGAAGCAGGGGTTTCTCCAGATGTGGTGACATACAATGCTCTTATAAAGGTTTATAGTGACGTGGGTTGCCTGATGGAAAAGGTCTTATCTACATGCGGAGATGCTTTCTGTTCCTCTTGATCCAGATTGTGCAACATATTCGATCTTGATAAAGCATATTTGTAACAATGATGACGATGAGGCAGTTGATGGTGACAATATATGGGAGAGTAGATGTGAGCAGTTTGCAGGAGCTTTTTGACAGATGTGTAAATATGAGCCTACCCTAGGTATCAGCACATACAAAGCCCCGCTGAAGGGATTGTGTAACCAGTGTAGACTGGAGGAGGTTGAATGGCTGTTACGAAAAATGCAAGAAAGCAGCATTCATTTGGACGAAGATATGTCTGATTATCTACTTGTTATTGTAAATTAAAAATGTATAGTGAGGCATATAAACACCTTAGATCGATGACTCATTCTAGCTATCAACCAGACCTAAAGTCATACTGCCTTCTTTCTGGCCTATGTGATAGTGGAGACCATGGGACAACTTTATCAATTTTCAGTGACATACTTAGCATAGGTTACAACTACGATGAGATTGTATGGAAGCTTTTAATCGATTGCTTACACGAGAAGGGCCATGCTGGTGCATGTTTGCAGTTGCTTTCCATGATGAAGGATAGTAGATGTTATATTAGCACTAGGCTCTGTAGCACCGACATGTCAGTTTGGTGCCATATCGGTGTTCGACACGTGTTTGATATGGATATGACACCGACACGCTACTCGACACGTATCGGTCACGTATTGGATAATTAGATAGCCAAAATAAATAATTTTAATGTTCAACACGATTTCAACACTTCATCAACACGTATCCGATACATATGATGACAATCTGGCCCAGCTCAGCAACTTAAAAGGTAACTCTAACCACCCGAGAGAAGCAAAACACTAACATCAAGGCTCTATTATAGAATCATTTTGACGTTCTAGATAATAGTGGTCCGTCTAGAGGAAATGTGAAATGAAGATGCAAGTATTGCAAATATATTGTCACTAGTAGCTACTCTAGAGTAAGGTTCAAAATCTAGATTTCGGATTTCGGTGGAGGCTGAGATTCCAAATCTCGGCGAAATAAAAAAATTTAAAATTTCAAAATGCTATAGTGATTTCGGTGAGATTTTAGCTTTTTGGACTGGTTTGCATGTGTTTGGACCAGATTTTGCACTAATTTTTTGGTGGTGAATTTTAATGCCTTTTCTGAGGAATATATGTGAAAATTTTGCAACATGCTTAGAAACTGACTTTAGCTCAGTTGGTAGAGTGCAGTGCTGAAGCTTGTGAGGTCGCTGGTTCGAATCCTACCTTCATCACCATTTTTTCTCCACCAAATTGTGTTGCTCACCGTGCGACAAGAAAAATGCCAAAATTAATGGGACAGTAATCGCTCACCGTGAGGCTCAAACCCATGACCTGAGAGTTAAGAGGCTTGCATTCCACCGAGTGAGCTAGACCTCATTTAAGTACCAATGATGAGTAATGACCTCATTTATGTACTGCTTTTCAAAGGGTTGAAAAGGGCCAAAATTTTAGTGATTTTGGCTGAAATTTGGTTTTCCCGGCCTAAAATAATACCGGATTTGAAATTTGGTTTTTGAATTTCAGCCGAAATTCCGAAATATCTCCGAAATTTTGAATTTTGGTCACTCCTGATGATGAGGACATCACTACTACGGATATGACCATATTTGATTGTGTCAACTCCAACACTTCATCCACAGGCCAAGAAGAGAGAGATATCAAATCCATCACGTTCTGGAATCCAATTCGGCCTCCTAGGACAGCACCGATTTCAAATATGAATAACTTTTGCATACGGACTCCGATTTAGGTGAACTTGGACTTGATTGAAAGCTTACAACGAGATCTTTCTAATGGATCTAATATCAGGCCCAGATTCATCGTAGATCAGCCAGAATCATTAAAACAATATACTATAATACTGTTTTGGGCTGTTTTGGGCCTTGTAAGTGTGTTGGGGCCTAAGCCCAAGTTGTGTGCACCCCCTTGCTGCATACAACCCTAGGACGACCCTCTCACATCCCTCCCTCTCATATATTCAGTAGCCGCCGCTTTAGACACTTGGGTTTTGGTTGATTAGTTTAGCAAGTGCAAACTTTGTGTCTTCGAGTTGTGCTGGACAGCCACCTTGTCAAGACATTCAATAGAACCCCACCTTGATTTTGCCTTCAATTTTTATTCGCAATTTCAGATTGCTTTTACTATTGTTCTTGCTTGTTTTTCGGTTGCTTGCAGGAATTGAACCTCGTGTTCAGGTTGATTGTGCCCACGGCAAGATCAATAACACTCCGGAGTTGGTTTAGTGATTGCTAAGGCGCATCGTCGTCGTACGTTGTAGTCAGATCGTTAAAGTCGGTTTCACCAAATCGATAGTTATCGCTCTCATCGAAAGATCGGGACACAACATCACATCAGGTGGTATCAGAGCGCCAAGTTTCTCGGTGAGAGTTTCTGTACCGTAGATTAGTTTTTGTTTTTTGTCCTAAATTGAAAATTACTCCACAGAAATTCAACCTTTAGATTCAATCTGGTATTTTAGTTAGTTTTGTTAGGTTTTGATCCATTAGAGTCCTTGTTTTAGTTGCTGATCGTTTTTCCTTCGCGTAGTTTTTTTTCAATCTGTCCAGTACTTTGTTTTAATGATTTCAGCTGATCTACGATGAATCTGGGCCTGAGATTAGATCCATTGGAAAGATCTCGTTGTAAGCTTTCAATCAAGTCCAAGTTCACCTAAATCGGAGTCCGTATGCAAAAGTTATTCATATTTGAAGTCGGTGTTGTCCCAGGAGGCCGAATTGGATTCCAGAACGTGATGGATTTGAATCTCTCTCTTCTTGGCCTGTGGATGACGTGTTGGAGTTGGCACAACCAAATATGGTCATATCCGTAATAGTGATGTCCTCATCACCCGAGATGTCTGAAAACGAAATTTGAAACCTTGCTCTAGAGTCAAAGTGTACTTGCTAAAAATTACTAATTGTGATTGAAAGATATATCCTAAGGTAACAGTACCTATTCTTGCTCATCTTAGAAGTGAAATTGCAAAGGTTAAGGTATATATTCCTAGTTTATGTTTTACATTATTTTTCATTTTTGATAAACACGTAGAAAATAGAGAATAATATATTATTATTATTATAGCTGTGTCACCGTGTCGGTATTTTTTTGAAAAATAACAAATTCCGTGTCGGTGTCGTATGGTATCATGTTGACATATCTGTATCTGTGCATCATAGGCACTAGGACATATGCCTCTCTAGCTAGTTTGGTTGGTGGAAACTGAAGGAAGACCTAATTTGGACGGTTCATTTTTTTTATGTAAAAACTGCTTTGCTCATTTGGATTAGCTGCAGCATCACTACTTGGAAGCATAATTATGAATAAAACAAATCTGGGATTTTCAGAAGAGAATGTGTGCATGTGTACGGCAGTGAAATAGTGAGAGCAATCAGACCTTGAGTTGGCCTTGAATTTATTGGAACCTGGTTCTGAATTTCTGCTCTCTGAACATCAGTAGATGAAAGTGAGTTTAGTCATGTTCTACATCTACTCTATTCAGGGTCCAGGACTGATGTCTTCTTCATACTTGCATCAGTCTATACCTATACATCCATGAACTTTCACTTATCGTCTGCTTGGAGTCAGTATGGAGTTTCCAATACTTGATCATTAGTTGCATTTGTGACTGTGGTACAGCTTTTTCGTCACGATTACTTTTGATATTTGAATTCTGTGTAAGTATCAGTGTCCTATGTTGTTCTAAGGTGTTATTTTCTGTTCTATATTTAATTCTTTATCATATACTATTGTTCCTTGTAGGGAACTTGTGTTTCTGAATACGTGGTGTAAAATCACTCCCACTGGGATCTGATTATTGTACTTGATTGCATGTTAGACGGTGGTCTAGCTTAAACTTTTTTGTTACAAAAGGATGATGCTTTAGATTTTCAAGGTTAAACAGTCTTATGTTTTTCAAATGTGCCCCTGTTTTTAATCATGCTATTTGTTGTGTTGATGATAGAGTATGAGAGGGAAGCTATCAGGAGAGAATCGAGTGTGGGAGAGGAATTATCAGTAGAGTTAAGAAGATAGGTTGGTAATTCTTGTATCGTTTATGAATATATGTTTGTAACTCCCTAAAATATCATCTGCTTTTTAACAGGGGGAGTAATATTTTCCATATTTTAATTAGTTTTGGAGATATTTCCTGGACATCTTTTATTGCATTTTGTTCTTTTCAATGTATAGAATATTTGTACCTTCAGTGATATTCCAGATTTCCAGCGATGGATTATTTTGATTGCTGATTCGATGTATATACCTTTTGGTTTTGACCTTTCTTCATTATCATGAGAATTTGTCTGTTTAGTGGATATTCTGAAATAGTCATTTATCATCTTTTCGTACGAATAACTTCCATTAAAACCATCCTGGACTCTTACAAAGGATCTATAACTGGTATATCATGTAAAAAGGATATCGAAAAGATCATTGTTCTATTCATAAATTAGGAATCTTACCTATTTGTGCATATAGTTAATGTAAGAAATTGAAATAAGAGTTTCTAGTTTCAATTACCATCTAAAAAGATTGCGATATCATATGCCTTGGGATATTCTTTGGAGTAGCATTATATAATGGTTACGAATATCATAGGATTTACTTTGTTGGTGATAGAATAATGTGGGGTTTTGTATGTTAAGGGTATTTGTGGTATTTCCTAGCGTTCTAGGGTTTCGTCTTAGTTGTGTCCATGTACCCTATATTGCCCTTTGGGCTATTACAATACAGCTAACCTTTTGTACATTTGCTCTCCTTCTCTCCATCTAACATGGTATGAGAGTTAAGGTTTAACTCCTAGCTCCGAGATCTCTTCCGCTGTTGCTGCCCCTAGGAGAAGCAATCCACTCCGGGGAGGCGCTGCCTTGTAGTTGTAGTTAGTTTGTAGCAATAGAAGCAACAATGCCACCACCACTCTAGGGCGCACCAGTCGATGGCGTACAAGAAGGTGGCCATCCCCGTGCTCGGCATAGTTGGCTCTCCTCACTGCCGCCGGCCTCCATCGTGTGTCGCCGTCATCCTCGTCCACCACTGTCTAGATCCAGTCGGATCCGGTCACAACCACCCAGATCTGGTCGAATTCAGTCGCCTTAGTTGATGGGATCCATGGCTCCATCAGATCTGAGCCTTCGTCGTTGTCATCAACCACGTTGGCCTCAACATTGTCAGATCTGGCGTGAATCTGGCTAGGTTCATCGCCCACGCTAACGTTGTACCCTCCAAGGTCACTAGATCCAGCCTTTATTGTCGTTGTCAGCCTCTCATCGTCCATAAGCATGCGCTCTCTCTTCTTGGACTGTCGCAATGCCTCCGACCGGATCCTGCGCATCCATGCCAACACCTCCGCGCCGCCAACTCCTCCCTTCTCTCTTAGAGCGCCATCGTCATCTTCTGCTCCAGGCGAAGCTTGTGTTGCTGCTATCAGGAGGCCAGAGAGGTGTGTCACCTCTGGATCTGGCAACCTGGAGGCTGAGAAAGGGCAGCCGCCACTGGATCTGTCCAGGGGAGGGACGGTGTTGTCAGAGAGGCCTCTTCAGCCTTGTTCTATGACTTCATGAGAGATAGAGAGGGGGAAATTATTTTGCTACTACTACTAGTATTCCTATTGCTGCTATTATTCTTCGAGTCTTTCTCTTCTGAAGTCATTGAGTCGTTACTTCTGTCGTATCCGTCCAAATCCTCTACCCTCACTCTTTATGTTCATCTAAGCCATTCGAGTCCATAAATTCCTTGTCAGTAAGTAGATTGCTTTTCTAGCTCTCCTTCCCATTTACATGGCAGCAGTCACCGCACTTCTTTGAGCCACTGCAGTTCGTAGAAGTCTTTATGATGCCGCCGCTTCTCTCTGAGCCGTCGCCCTGAGCTTCTAAGGCCGCAGTGCTTCTTCCGCACCGCGCCTTCGCTGCACTTCTAGTGCACCGCATCATTGTCGTCGCGGGCTTCGATCTGCGCTTCCATGCTTCTATCCATTCCTCTTCAGCTTGATTTGACAGCTCTCCCTAGTTGTATTAACTTCATCATTTTTGTCGTGTTATCGCGGTCGGCTTTGCTCCCACTTGCATCCTTTTTCTTAGCTCTTACACTTTGTGTTTTATAGGCTATCACATGACCCCCGATGGGAGGAGATCATTTGATACTCGACATATTTTTCAAGAGCTGCATGCTGTAACAACAACTTCAAGACTAGAACTTTGGATTTTCCCTATTTTAGTGTCAACCCTTCCAAATGCAATGCTATTGCATGTCTTACATTTAAGGGGGATGTTAAAGGTATTTGTGGTATTTCCTAGTGTTCTCTAGTTTAGTCTTAGTTGTATCCATGTACACTATATATTGCCCTTTGGGCTATTACAATACAACTAACATCGTAGTTGGTATACAAACTGATGATACAATTTCTAAATCTAAATTATCTGTTGCAGCAAGTAAAGGCCGATGTTCCCATCTTGGGAAATACACGTGTGGAGATCTTGAAGATTCCAATAGGGAAACGCGTGTACTTGAGAAAACTATTATACGTCAAATAACCAAATCTCAGTATATAATGTCGAGTTAAATGAGATTCAGACAGTTTTTGGGTGAGAAGGCACAATAATGTTTTGTTGTTGCACACAACTTCAGAGTCGTTCTTTGTTGTGAGCATCCACGGCATCAATGGGAGGTTCGGTTATAGCGATTCCAAGTTAGGAAACAATATAGCTGCTGTTTCATTACTTGACCTACAGGGCTATAGTTGGCCCTTTTTAGTGCTTGATGATGAATAGTTGGGTTCAGTGGTTCACTTCCACGCTGTCCTAAAGATAGGAGTGTTGAATTCTTGGAGCTGTTTCAGGGTCAGAGTATTGTCTGAATTGTTGTTACTTGAATTGAATACATGTTTGGGACCAGAAATTTCACAGGAATTCTGCAGAGGTTGAGCAAGAAATAGCGCAATTTCTTTGGGATTCCTAGTAATTTACCATGTTCCAAGCGGTGCAAGGGAAAGGAGGTGGCAATGCTGGTTAGTGAATTACAGCCAGCAAGTGAGGCCCAGCTTGCTCGGTTCAAGACAAATCTTCTGAATGTTTTTTTAGTGTAGCAGGTGATAATTTGAGTAACTTCTGTGCTAATAATTAGGGTTCTGACTTAAAGAGTACTATCTGAATTGTTGTTACCTGAATACAGGGAAACGAGGGGCTATAGAGTCAGCATGTGAGGTCCAGCACGTATAAGAAAATTAAGTTCAGCAGTGTGACTCGAAAAAGTTCGAACAACATATCCCTGACTTAAAGAGTACAACTACAAAACTCGGTGGCAATGGTCAATGACCGGCATAAATCAAAGTGCATTTGTTTAAGGTTGTTGCATCCAGGATATCTCCAGAGATCGAAGTTGATGGACCATAGGAAGATCAAATGAAGAGTTCAGATCATAGGAAGAGTTTAAGAAGGTAACACATACCAATACCACTCAAATTCTTTAGAGCTTTCTGTTTTCCCACCAATGAAGGGTGAGTGAAGAATCGAGACGCATCAAGAGGGAGTGAATTGGTGTAAACTAATATCTAAACCTATTTTTTTCTGTTTTCAATAATTCTAGAAATTACTAAAATAATGATCAAACCTAAAGAGTTAATCTAAAATAATTGATCTAACACCATGAAACAAAACTAGATTAAATATGCAAACTAGGATGCAATTGTACGTAAATAATTATAGTAGATTAGAATCTATAATCACCAATTTTCATCAAAGAACACGTATACAGATCCTTTTACATGAAAGCAAAACTCTCAAATAATTTCTCAAATTTTCCTCTCTTTCTCCCTCTTCTCTTTCCTCTCCTCTTCTCTTCATACTTTTCTTTCTCTCTCCTGTTTTCTTCAATGATCTATTTCCTTTGCACTGTACGCTAGATCTTCCTCTGTTTTCTTGCACTGTACAGCCTCCGTTCCTTTGCTTAGCTTGCACAGCCGGCCGCTAGAAGCCTCTCGTGACGCTTACTGCTGCCTCGCTTCATCTCCAACCGAGCAACGTCCTGCTGCCTCGTGGTCTGCAATCGCCTTTTCTTTTCTTCGCCAGCCACCGCCGAGCTTTTCTCTTTCTTTTTTGTGCGGCTCACATGACCTGCTGCTGCCGCACCTCCCTTTTATACTTCTTCAACCCTAAATTACATGTATGCATGCAAACACACCAGCCCAATAACACATAACTCAATACATGCACACGACTCAAAACTCACACATATATGCGTATGGCCCACCTGTCGTTCTCACATGACTTGTTCGCCTACACGACTCACTGGTTGCTATACTGCGTCGTCTATCTGCGTAGATCTCTACGCTTCCCGTCTTGTTGCACCTGCGTTATTCGCATGCTGCGTCTCCTGCACCTACGACCTCGCGTACCACTTGCACCTTTGTGACCTTCGCGTGTACTGCTCTCGGGCTACGCGCCACCTGCGCGGATTCTCTCCGACCTACAGTGTGCATTCGTCTCGCATACATATGCTGCAACATGCATCTCACGCGTCTCTGTGTTGCACTTTCTATTGCCTGCACTGCATCTCCTGTCATAAATAAAATAAACCCTCACAGTACCTTGTTACATAATAAATATTGTTGTTCATAAATCATCACACATATATTATATTGTTGTCAAATTAATCATCACACATATATATTTCCCAAATGGAATTAACAGCGAATTTTCTGTTGAGTTTGTTCTTACCAGCATGTTTAAACTCTAGTTTGAGTCCCCTGTGAGTTTTCTCCATATGCATGGGCAAGTACATGACCACACTGTCAACTGGATGAAGATCTCAAGCTTACTTGAAATGCGCAGAATCATGTCAGAAGAAAGTGTAGTTTATAAAATGTTTATAGGCAGTCAATTTTTAGGTAAAAGTTGTGCGAGTGAATTGCCCTTTCTGCTTTCTGTTAACTTAATCGAGAGTAGTTTCCATTTAAACATTGTTATACATTGTTTTTTTTCTTCAAAACTTCCCAAACTCCACAAAATGCCACCTTAAAGGATGCTTCCATATTTCTGTATACTTATCTGTGATCACTGATCAAGACGTCTTGGGAATAAAGTATCACTAACAAATGGAATTATAGTGTAATCTGCAGTATTGATCCTTGTGGAGTTCAAGAATGTAAAACGATTGTCTCAGGATCTGGCTCTGGCTATGAAATTAGGTGCACCAGTATTGCCTTAATGATTATTGTCTAGTAAGAACAAATGAAATGTTGTAACCTTGTAGCAAAGAAAACAACTGCTTTATAGAACATCACCTATGCTGTGGTCAGGAGCACCTTTTTGCCAGGATTCTTCTCTGTCAGCACCTGTTAGCCACTTTTGGTTTGCCTTTTCTCGTCTGTGCTCTGTTGTAATCCAGTAACTTTTTGGTTTCCCTATAATAAGATAGTTTTTCCCTATAGTAACTTGTGCGAATTCACTCAAGAAATCAGTTGATTCCTTAGTTGATTACTTGATTGTGAACAAGTATGTCTATAGCTTATAGTGCGCTTAAATGGCCCTAGAATCTGGATTTATTCCCCGCTAAAACTACTGGTTTCTGTTTCCCTATAGTAAGATAGTTTTGCCCCCTGAAGTTCAAAGCTTACAAAGAAAACAAAGCTCCAAATCTATGTTCTTTCTGCCCTATAATCTAAATTTGTTTTCCCTGATAACTACTGGTTTCTGTTTCCCTATAAGTAGGATGTTTTTTGTCAAGTGCAAAGCAATGAAGCTCAAAATCTATGTTCCTTCTGCCCTTACGTGCTTTTTTGGGTACGCTTTTGTTCAAGGTGCCTGATATATCTTGCCAATGGCATTCTGTATGGACAATGATTTGGACGAAGCAAAACTGAAGGAGAAAGCTCTGAAACGTAATATTGCCATTGGATATTACATTATCTCAAATGAAGCAATGTTCATGCATTATAACACATAACGCCAATAAATAATCTCTATATGTTATTTGAACTTTTTTTTTTGTGTGATCCAGTTGCATCTTCGAAGATGTTGTTACAGCTATTTTTTTACGATGAGCACCTCATGTTGGCTTTCACAATAATATGTTCTTTCTTATACATTAGATAAGTAAATATGGCAAAATTGGATATATGCCGCTCTAAAAGAGGCATTTAAAAAAATACCACTCTAAAATATGAAATTGGAAATTTGCTATTCTAAAACTTGCCTCTTTAGATTTTTTGCCACTCTGGGACATTTTTGCCTTTGCTCCTCACTTCTTCCTCCCGACCAGCCATCACCTCTGCCTCTTTCTCCCAACCGGCCATCACCTCTCTACCTCCTCAGTGAGTTCGTGTCTTCTCCCTCCGGTCATCCTGCCTTGTCTGGCTAAGCTATGTCGCCTCCTCTAGCTGTTGTGAGCCACGCGCGCCTCCTCTGGCTGCTGCAAGCTTTGCCTCCACAATCCATCGCTGACCGCCTCGTTGCCTCCTTTGCCTTGAAACCACGTCGACCGGCCGTGAGCAACACTGTCTTACTGTCCTCCTCTGGCCACGAGCCGTTTTGTACCCGTTCTCTCGGCGTGAGTCGGTCACTGACGCTTCCTCTCTAGCCACGAGCTGCTTCGCCGACATCCTCTGCGCGCGAGCTGGCTATCATCGTAGTGGAGAACGCAGACGCGCTCCTCCTCATGCTGTGGCGCCATCTCCCTAGCCAGCGGCTTTCGCGGTGCTTCGTAGCGCCATCTCCTTGACCTCGGGGACGCGGCGACTGCGGAGGTGGCGCAGGCACTGCGGTTCTAGAGTTGACTTGCTCGCCGGAGAAGCGGAGACGACAGCTAGCCAGGAGGCCGAAGCAAGGAGCAAGGGCAAAAGTGTTGAAGAGTTGCAAAAATTCAAAAATGTTTGGAGTGGTAAATTTCTAGTTCGACATTTTAGAGTGGTATTTTTTAAAGTCCCATCTTTTGGAGTAGCGTATAGCCAATTTTACCGGTAAATATCGTCACTGCATCTGAAAAAAACCCATTATGCATATAAAGTTGTTACATTAGACTTTGGGGTTATTGCAGGCCTTGTTGTCTACTCATTTCTTAGGCATTCAACATAAAGAACCACTTGGAACTAAGAATGTTGTGGGCCGACGCATCGTCTTGTTGACGCAAATCAGCTTTGGGCAGCATGGTCACCTCGACCTCCCGAATGCAGAGACCAACGTCAGCGATCGCCGGCGGCAGGGAAGCCATGGCTCAACCAAAGGTCCTGTTTGTTGGGTTTTTTTTTCACGGGTTTAAAAGCTAAAAAGTTAAAATCTAAATAAATAGATGGTAACTAGGATTTTTTAAAAGCCATAAGTCTTCATATACCCTCTATATGTTTGGACTTTTTCACCGGTTTAAAAACTAAAAAGCTAAAGGCTAAATTTGTTTAGACTTAGGCTTTTTGGCTTATAACTTAAAACTAACCTTTAGGCAGAGGTGGTACTAGGGGGTGCCAGATATGCCCCGGCACCCCTAAAATTTTGAGAACACAAGTGTCAGGACCAGAGTTATGCGGACTGAAGAAATAGAGGAGAGTTTGAAATTTGCAATCAGCAGCAAAGTCGGTAATGAACATAACGGGTGACCGATTTCAATTAAAATAGATCAAGGGTTGAGATCAAAACACAAATATGACTTAAGTGAGACCCGACGTCCTAGAATGAGAGTAGTAATTACTATTGTGTGTAATGTCGATCCTATTGTTCAGAGTCATGAGTAGAATTAATTTTCATGTTCGTTTTACTGCTGTTTTTCATCACTGTAAAAGACAGAAGGCTTTAAAGCCTGTTTTAGTTGGAAGAAAATGAATCATGATTGATTCGCAAAGTTTTAGCCTAAGTAGAGTAAAGTACCTAGCACAGAAACTTACTTTCCCAATTCGTTTTCTGCTCTCAAATCCTAATTTTCTTGTCGGAATCCATCTAGCATTGAGACGTATCTGACGGGCAGCAGCGCGAGCGGTTTGGGTGGGCGGCGACGACGAGTGACTCTGGCGGGCAGCAGCGCGAGCGGGGGTGAGACGAGCGACGCAGCAAGTGGTTTGGACGGGCGACAGCACGGCTGGCAATGCGGGGGCGGGGCGAGTGGCACGATAGGCAACGGGGGAGCGGGGTGAACGTCGCGACAAGTGGCTCAGCGGCGGTGGTGGTCTCGCTGGTGCGGCTTAGGCGACCGTGGCTCGACGCGGAGGGCCGAGGCAACGCGCGGACCATACGAAAGGCGTGGCAAGCGGCTCTAAGCGCAAGCGGCAGTGGCGGCTAGCAAGCGACTAGGGCGGCGCGACACAAGAAGCGGTAGGCGGCTCAAAGAGCGACGGCGTGGCGTGGGCTAGCGGGCAGCTCGGGTGGGCGGTGCGGGGCCGCGGGCACACCCATTAGAAAATTTCTAGTTCCGCCACTACTTTTAGGCTTAAACAGTTTAAAAGCAGTTGACTTTTATAAGTGGTAGAGATAGGTAATTTATTCTAACTTCAATAACATTAGTATAAAACTAACCCTCGTTAAGGAAAGAAAGCACCTAATGTAACCAGTTTCACGTATGGTGTAGTGACTAGGGTTCACAAAGCCGACGAAAACCAACCTTGTTGGGCCGGTTTGGCAAATAAAAACCGAACGGTAAACCGAGGAGTTCAAATGTAAATCTATAGCATAAAGTGTTATTTTTTAAAAAAAAAATTTGTGTGAGGTCTTGAGGCAATGCTAATGATTCTATAAAATTTTTAGATGATTATCAGACATGTGTATTTTTAAAAATTTCTGACAGTGATGCTGTCACAATATATGCTTATCAGTTTTTTATTTTCTAAGGGCACAAAATAAAGTCTAATATTTCTTAAAATTTTTTGAGATGTTATAACGTATTTAAAACTTTTAGATGATTATCAGATATGTGTACTTTTTAAAAATTCTGAAAGTCCTATTATCATTGTATATGCTCTTCTATTTTTGATTTTCTATGGGTACTAAATGAATTCTAATATTTATGAAAATTTTAGTACATAATCCTTTGGCACTAGTTATGGTTACATTAAAATTCAGAATATAAAAAATCTTTAAATATTTATAATAATCTGACAATGTCTTTGTTCATTTTCATTAATTGATATTTTGGATTGAAGAAATAATTAATTTAAAAATTGTTTAAATTTCTGTGAGGTGTTTGATAGATTAATTGAGATTTTTTTGTAATTTTTTCAAATTTTGATGCAATTTTTCCTTACATTTTCACAATTTTTCCTTTGTCGTCGGTTTTCGACGAAAACTGACCGGTTTTCGATTTTTTTGAATCGGTTTGACCACCTGTTTGACTTTCACAAACCGATCAATTTTTACTAATTTTAGTCTATTTTCAAGATATTGATTTTCGAATACAAAACGAAAATGTGAAACCTGCCTTTGCACGCAGAACTGACGATTCAGACCAGCGTGGACTGGATCTCGGGGCATTTCAATTTCTCGCGATATAATCACGTTTACTCCGTCGCGGATTCGTATCCCGCTGCTATGTGGGCCCCACCGCACTGGGCCACCTTCTCCTCGCGCTCCCCTTTGCTTCAGCCCTTCCACCAGAACAGCCCGACCCCTCCTCCTAGGCCCTAGCCTCGCCGTCACCTAACCTAGGGTTTCCTCCACCACCACCTCGCCCCTCCCCGAACGCGGCGTCGCGCAGCCATGGCGATGGTGCAGGCGGGCATGGGCCTCACCCGCGTCGTGATCCTTGTCGGGGCCGGCGTCGCCGGCTCCGTCGTCCTCCGCAACGGCCGCCTCTCCGAGATCATCGGCGAGATCCAGGTGCGTCGTGTGGCCACGAGCTGGCAGGCAGCTGCTCCCCCTCCTTAAAACCCCCCTATCCCGATCCTTGGAGGGGGGAGGGCGGCGGTGGCTTCGGATGTTGTTCCGTTTTGCTGACACGTTTCGTGTGGCTTCGCAGGAGATGCTTGACAAGGGGGAGAAAGGGAAGGGGGGAGACGGGTTTGCCGACATGAACGACGCACTCACCAAACAGGTGCGTGTGTGATCTCCCTGCCCGTAGCTGCTGCTGTGTTACCTATATTAGCTAAGAAATGGTTCGGATTCAGCATGGATACTGTGTAAGTTTGCCGTTAGTTCGGCACACAGGCTTCTCAATCAGAGCCCCATTTCAAAGGAAGAAAAAACAAAAATGGGGTAAAAATCAGAAATGGGAAGTATGTGACACTATTACGGTATTTAATTTGATGCTATGCCCGTGTCAGTTGGTATATGTGTTACTGATGCTGTGGTTCCAATGTTAATGTTTGTAGCATGTGTTGTTAACCCCTGTGCTTGTGGTGATTGGTTTCATACCTTGGATGTGGTTGAGGCGTGATATACCATAGCTAGGGTTTCGTACGCAAATCTGTGGTACTTGTTAGCCAAGAATGGTTCTGATTCATCATGGATATTGTATATTTTTTTACATTAGTTTAATACACTGGATTCTCTGTCAAAGCCCCATTTCAATAATAGAAACATGGGATGCATTTGCTGCGATTAGTGTATTTGATATGATGACCTGTCCGTGTTAATTTCGTTCAATGGTAATAACGTGTGATATTAATCTGTCAAAGTGTCTTTTTTGACAGCAAATTTCACGAAATAACTTCACTGAAATCCATAGTACTTACAGTGATACATATGGTAGATCCTTAGGCTGAACAACACATTTTGCTTTGCTGGATATTTCTTGCTTTCTGGTGTGATTTCCTGTTTTAGTAATGTGTGTGGCCCTTGCATTTCTCTCTTTTGATTCTTGTCCTTTGCACCACAGTTGCCTTGTCTTGAAAATTCTTTACTGTGAGGAAAAAAAAACTTTATCTGAACACATCAAGGGCTCTAGGTAAAAAGCTGTTTTGAACTTTGCATTATTCCAACCCTCTGTTTATTGATTCAATGAAGATTCTTTCTTGCGCAATGGTTTCTAAAAGTAAGTATTAACTTGTGCCACATTGTGTATTGAACTTGAGGTGCATTTGAAATGGATATGTTTGAATTTTTGACTTGGGATATATCCCAAAGTAAATTCGACTCAGACTATCATTTCAACGATTAATCCTTTTGACCTGTAGGAAATTATGTTAGTGATTGATAATGTTAATTTAGACTTAATGTTTTGTTCAAATAACAATGGTGTGCATTACATTAAGTTCCTCAGGCATTTTTCTTCTTGTCCGGAACTGTTAGTTCAAATAATATTCCAGTTGTTCAATTATGTATGACTTAATGTTATGAAGTGATACATTGGTGTTGGTGTTTGGATATTTAGAATGAAGAATTGTTGAGTATTTTTGGAAGACCATAATAGCTATGCCGCGATATTAAGAGTTACCATAAGCCTGAACACAATTGTGTGATCACATGAAGCTTGTGTTTTTAGCATTGCAATATTATATGCAATTTCAGTGTTCTGCCCGTGACATTTAAAGTTCAAACTGTCCTGATATATAGTCCTTGAATATTCCCAAAACCAGTATTTCTTGTCATTGTTTAATACATAGTTTTCTTATCTTCATATACATGTTTCATTCAATTTTGTCATGGTAAACTTACACTCTGGTCATTTTAGGTACGCCACCTAGCTATGGAGGTCCGACAACTTACATCTTCACGTCCAATAACTATTCTTAATGGAGGTTCTGGACAAACAGGTTTGTCCAGCTTGCTTCTAACCTTTTTTCTACAAAAAGTCAACCAGATAAAATTGTTCATGTTTCCGACTGGGGATAGCTGGATGCTATCAGTATTTCTGTATTTGCAACACATTAGCATCCTGTCAAAATCTTGTCTTCTCATTTGTTATTTCGTGGATTACCAGCTTTGGTTGTTTCATTCATCCTGGTTCATTTCTTTCTATATTGTAGTCTTCTGGACATGATTATTACTTAGGACTTTGCTTCATTTTCTTTTACTTTGTTCTAGGTAGGGTGGAATATTCATAGTTCATGAATGAGCGGACCAAGCATGAAAAATTAATTCAGCCTTTGTTATTTTGTTGTAGATTATTCTAGCAAAATTGCCTATCCTTTGACCGGTCAAACAAACTTTTACTGTCCATGACGCATTCTTCATGGTGACAATGTTTCTTAATCTTTTTGCAGGCGTATCAGGACTGATAGTACCTGCAGCAACTGTGGGGGCACTGGGTTATGGTTATATGTGGTGGAAAGTATGTTTTCCTTCCATCATGGCTTTTATGTTTGTGATTCTTGCAATATGTTTAACTGCCAAAATTGTAGGATCCATCTGCTTTCCCTGTGATTTCTACTATCATCATTTCTTTTAGTCATAAACTTGATCTGATTTAGCTGTGGTTCCTTAAGCTGCACCTGCTCTTCTCGAAACTATTCTTATATCCTCTGACATTTGCAAGTACAGCAATTTTCTTAAAGAACAATTCATTTTTAACTGTTGTTTTTGTCCAGGGCATCTCCTTCGCAGACCTAATGTATGTCACCAAGCGCAACATGGCAAATGCTGTTTCAAGTATGACTAAACATCTGGAGCAAGTCCAGAGCTCTCTTGCTGTAAGTATTACTGATGGAAATTTATTTTCTAGTTCATCCCAAAAACATAGTATTTTCCATTCTTTTTAGAATATGGAGTTGAGTTAAGCTAGGTATTGTGTGACTGCCAGTATGTCCTGCTCTAATATGGTACTACTATGCTAGGATATTGAGTTTTGTACTTTGTACTGTTTTCAAAAACGAATACTAATACTTTCGTCATAAATAAATTCTTGTGCACATATTTATTTCACGGTACCTGATTAGGTCACCGTTGATACTTTTCTCTTGTTTGCCTACAGAAAGGGAAGTTGTTGACAGCAACCGCCTTTCTTACTTTCACTATTTGTTGGATACATAAAAGGGTGTTGTCTGACTGCACTACAATCCTATTTTCTTAACTGTTTGCACCAGCAATCTGAATTTTGCTCGATGATTAAACTGATATTGGTTTGAAATAGTAGATGTACTGGGAATTTCCTTGCAAATTGTTGGTTGTGTATTTGTGCCTCTTGGTTTGATTGTCATTGTTGATATGTTTTGGTAGTTTCTGATACAACATATGAGATTCTTAACTAGTTAAAACATTTTCTTGATTATGCAGGCTGCTAAAAGGCATTTGACACAACGCATCGAAAAGTTGGATGACAAATTGGATCAGCAAAAAGCACTTTCTGGGCAAATAAGAGATGACGTACTTTCTCCTCAATACCTTCATATGAATCTGCATACCTTCATTTCTTAAAGTGCATATGAATTCAATAGTTCAAAGTCTGAAGTAGCATACATAGATGCAATAATTGGCCATCTATATAATCTGTCAAGACACAAAATTTACTAGCATTTAGAAGAAAGTGCATGAAGAGTGCATTGTTGTGTATGGTTTTCAAATATCTACTTTTCTATTCAGGTTACTGATGCACGACTGAAGCTTGATAATATTGGTTCAGAAATTAAGAACATCAAACAATTGGTCTGGGGTCTGGTAAGTGTATTTCTGCTTTACCGGTCACTCAATACAATTGTTGTTTTCAAGTTTACATTAATCCCCTCTTGCTCCTGCAGGATGAGAAGATGGATTCAATGGAAGCCAAACAGGTGGGTCTTCACTAAGAAATGTTTCTTTTGTTATTTCAGTTCTTTTAATTTGTGTTGTTTGATCTTAACACACAAAAAAATTAGGAATAATGTGTGTAAGGGCAGAAAGATTGGCGCTCCCATTTTAGACTAACAAACAATCCTGTGACAAATAATTTATGTCTTGAGTTGTACATAACCCTGAATTAGTGTGCCTAAGTGCTCAAATCACCAGAATTAGTTCATATGTAGAAATCGGCTGGGTTGAAGTTTGCTTGGGAAGTCCTGAAAAAAAAGCTCTTGAGATTTTGTATGCATGATTGTTGAATTTGCACAATGATAGGTATGACATGTCCGCCCTGATCCATTTCCAGTTCCAAATATTATTGTCTTAATAATATAAACAACACTTACACAAAAAATATAATGTTATTTTCATCTTATATTCAGTTAATATGATGAGTGCCTTGCACTTTGTTTTTTTTTGTTACAGTGACTAATGATATTCTGTCAACAGAATTTTTCATGTGCCGGTGTGATGTACCTCTGCGAATTCATAGAGCAAAGTGGTGGGAAGCTTCCAAATCGCTTGGTATGAGCCTGAAGCATTTTGTAGAATTCCCACTTCTCACTTGAACTATTTGTAGTTCCTCTACTTCATTTTGTGTCCTCTACACATGTATGCCTTGCACTCATATACCATGCCTTTGGCCGTGACTCCTGAATTGCATTTGTAGATATTTTCTACCCAAAATTATCAAAATTGTAGTACTCACTAGCCACTTTTTTTGTTTAAAGTTAATATTTTAAGATATTTACTGGGTGCTAATACTCACAGAGTATTATCTTTGTAGTTAAGTACTCCCTTGAGTCACAAATACATGTTGGTTTGGACATATCTGCAATCAAACTTTCGAAACTTTGACTATCAATATATTTTTAAATATTTAAATTGGATACATAAAAATCATATGTGTAGATTTGTCTCGAAAAGTACTTTCATAATATTATAATTTTATTGGATTCTATAAATACATTACAATATAAATTAGAGGTCAAAGTTGTCTTTTGGAGATTATGTTGATGTCCAAAATGACATGTATTTGTGATCGGAGGGAGTAGTATTTATGTTACTGATATTTGATGCACTGTAGGCTTATAGAAATTTTTGTCCATTTCACTTAATATTCTTCATTGATTTGGTACAGGAAGGCTCAAAACTGAATGGAAAGCGCTTTGGAAACCAAAAAGTCATACAGGTCAGTCATCACATTTTTGACATAGCAGTAGTCTTAAGTTAGATCTGCAATCGGCGCTTGCTCTTAAAACATTAGTGTTCATGAATACACTTGGTGTCAATCTCTTGGAGAAGTGTCCAGGTTTTTGTTACCGTAGTCGAAATTAGCAGCTAAAACCACAAATATTGAGTCTAATCTAATGTGCGCTCATTTATGACCTGGACTAAAGTTCCGCTAAGCGTTTCTGGTACTGGTGCTGATAACAGCCTGGTGTACTGCTACGCTCTTTGAATTGGTCTGAAAACTGTTACAGTGAATGGATGAATCTATGATCATGTTTGCAGTCAGCTCACTCCATTAATTTTTAGGGGTTGCAACTGGCCATAGAATCCGCGAATTATGGCAAGGGAACCATGGATGAGCTCTTCAACAACACTGATTCCTCCGATAAGATAAACAGGTTTGGGGACTGAACCTCTTTGTGCTGTGCATACAAAACCCCTTCTGCTTCTAGTCCTGCACTGAGGGAATGATCAAATAAACAAGTCAAAAACTCGTTGTGCTCTTTTGCAGGTCCACCTCAGTCAAGTCTGTCAGCTAATTTCTTTTTCTCATGGTGATATCGAGGGCGAGTCATCTAATCCAGTTTCCGCCCTTCACTGGAATGTTGTAAAGGGAATATTCTTCTTACTAGTTAACATGTAAAGAGTTCCAGCCTTTTTGAAGTTCTCAGCTTGCAGGAAGTGCTGTTTGTTAAATTTGAAAGCGTTGTGCGATACCAGTAGGTATGGAGTTTAGACCAGGCTATTCTGGCATCGCTTGTGAATTAGATTTTCTGGCAACTCTTTGCCGTAAATAAATGGGCAACACTTTGGTTTTCGTTGACACTGGACCTGTAACTACTTTTTAATTTCTTCTTCTGTATGCGCTTCCCTTTTTTTTGTTTTCATGCTGTTTATGCGTCCTTATACTGGCGCATGCACGACAAGGTTAGAAATCTCAGGTCTTGGATTTCGGACGTGGATGAGATTCAAAATGCTTGCCGGATGAAATAGTTGATTTTTTTTCAAGTTGCTACAGTATTTTGGGAATTTCTTGGGTTTTTTAAACCTGATTTGACCCAATAACCTTTAAGAATGTTATCTTTCATGAAAATTCTTTGAAAAACTGAGTTTTGGAGATGTTTTATAATTTCGAGAGAAATACTGTCGTATTTTTATAAAATTGTATAAGTTTAATCATGTTCTGAAAAATTTATGATATCATATTTAGAAGTCTAGAATCATACGATTTTTTTTTTCAAAATAATTGAAATTCATTTGTTATCTTTAAAAAATCAAAAACAGAATAAACATAACTGAGTCAGTAACTTTGTCAGAATTTTATAAATTTGCTTGAGTGTGATCATGATTCAAAATTTTTATGAGATCTTAAAAATTGTCTTAGAATCCTTCTCTAAAGTTTCAAAAAATTTAAACATTTTTGTTCGCTCAATCAAACCTTTAGAAGCATTAAACTTCAATTGTTATTTTTCATAAAACAAAAAAAGAATGAACATAAATGATACAATACCTTTGTCAGAATTTTATAAATTCACTTGTGTATGATCATGATCTAAAATTTTTATGAGGGCTTAAGCATTGCCTCATAATCCTTCTCTAAAAGTTTAAAAAATTCTAAACCTTTTTTTGTTGCTTAATCAAATCTATGTATTGATCATCAGGCTTTTATGAAGACAATAGCGCTGTAATATTTTTTGAAAATTTCTTAGGCTTGATCATCATTTGAAAATTTTATGAGAACATTAGTGATGCTTCAGGACCATCCAAATTTTTTTTCAAAAGTTTCTAACATGGTTTGAACTATTTCCATTCTGTTGAAATTTGCCGGTCAGTCTTTTATCATGACAGTAGCACTGCCAGAACTTTTAAATATTCCTCAGGCTTGATCATCATCTGAAATTTTTATGAGAATATTAGATGTGTCAGGACTGGTCACAAAAAATTTCAACATGTTTTGAACTATTTTTCGCTCGGTTGAACTTTACCGAAATCTTGGCATTTTCGACCGAAATTTCTGTAATTTTGGCCCAATTCAGTTTCAAAAATTCTAGATTTCAAATTTGCCTTTTAAATTTAGACCGGATTTCATCTGAAATTTCGAGATTTCAACAAAAATTCGGGTTTCGCTCGCCTCCGAATTGTCAATCAAAAACGAAATTTCAAAACCTGTGCACGTGTGGCTGTAAGCTTGTGAAGGGAGAGAATGGCGAGGTTAAGTGACGCTTTCATCTTTCGTATGGACGCACTGGTCCTGAACGTGTAGATTGCGACCACTATTGGTATTACGGTATTGACATGCGTTGGCACGTTGGCAGATGTGGTATGTTGATTGTGCATGCGAGGACCGAGCTACGTGAGGGTTCGATCGTAGGCATGTTATTCGATTTTTTCGGTTCGATTTATTCAGTTTTTTTTTTAAAATTGGTTTTTGAAATTTGCAAACCAAACCGAAACCGAATTGGTTTGGGTTGAGGTGGACATGCAGCATGTGTCTGTGGTAGAGGTGGGCACTGGGCCGGGCTATTTTGGGCCGGCCCGAGGCACGCCTACCAAAGACGACCGTGGCCCGACGACGACGACATCGTTTCAAAGGGCGGGCGGCCCAAGACGCGAAACGGTCGTGCGGCCCGCTAATCGAAGCACGATGGCGGCCCGCCCAAGACGATCAGATGGGCCGTGTTTCGGGTCAAGACGGCCCAACGAGCCCGCTCGTGCCGAGAGGCACGCAGACGTCCGACGGCGCACGTCGGTCCGTGTAACACGCAGCAGAGCCCGTGGCAACGCGGGCAGACGCGCCGAACCCGCGACAACGCAGCCGAGCTTCACCTCCCATGCCGCATCGCGCCCGCCTCGACAGTGAGTAGAGGAGGAGCTCGAGTGCTCGACCGTGCGGTGGGAGAGGAGAGGGGAGGCGCCGTGAGGCGGTAGGGAGGTGAGACAGAGCGGGAAGACAAGGCGGAGGGAGGTGGAAGCCGGGCAGAGGGATCGAGGAGGTGGGCGTGGGCGTGGTAGCTCGAGGAAAAAGGAGAGAGAGTATGCAGGGAGCCAAGAACAATACATGTGATGGTGTAATGTACTCATGCATAGGAATGTGTATGTATTGCCATTTAGTATGCACTAATCGATTGTTTATTTTTTGACTATATATATATGTTCGTAACGTGCACTGGTCGATGTCTTCCATAATCTCCTACATCAATGCCAACTAGACTATACATTCATTGCATACCGTAGCACTGTATCCGCACACTACTACAAGCAACTTCGGGTCCTTTCCTCTCATCGCAATAGTGTAAATGGGCTGGGCCTGGGCCGGCACGGCACGAAGCAGGCACGAAACGCAAATAGGCCATGCCTGGGCTCACCGAAGACGAGCCGGGCCAGCCCGGCACGGCACGACGGGCACGACGGGCCGTCGCGGCCCGGCACGATTTAAGCTCGAAGCACGATGGACCCGTGCCGGGCCGGTCCGGCACGGCACGACGCCCACCTCTAGTCTGTGGTATGTGAGCCTTTCAAGTAACTGAATTCTTAGCGTGTGCAATCGAAGAACACACGTAGGGTAGATAATTGTTTATGCAATGGTAGCACGTGACCAAAGTAAATCAGGAGTCTTACAAGCTCCGGAGCTACAAAAATTGCACTACGCTTCAGTGCTTCAAAGCGGACAGATAAGTAGAGCAACGATAGGCAACCTAGAAGAGTGTGATTTGATTTCAGTAGGAACAGAGCTGGTGTTTTTTTAGTTGGAACCGAACTAGTATGAGGTGCCACATTTTGGTCGCACTCACTAGGTTTCGTATGTTATGTGTGTTGACTTTTCTGCCCAAATAGCGTACGATTCATACAAGCATCCTAACTCACCGGTCTTAAACCAATCTTGGCTAATGAAGTGTTTAGAACACACGAATTTTACAAGGAACAATGTAACTCCTATAGAAACCCTACAAAATTCCTGCTTTACAGACAGGGAATAAAATCGTGGAGATTACTATTAAGAATAAGTTTATTTAACCCTCTGAGCTATCATGTTTGTCTAAATTTCAACATCCAAATATAGAACCGGATAACATCACCCCTCGACTGTTAAAACGGGGTATATTACCCCTAGGCCATTCTACCATGGTTTTCATATTATGAAAGTACGTTTCAAGATGAATCTACATATATGATTTTCATGCATCTAATCTAAATATTTAAAAAGATATCGATAGCTAAATTTTCAAAAGTTTGACTGCACGTATCCCAAACCGACAAGTCTTTGTAGACCCGAGGGAGTATATTGCAGTATTTTGCTAGCTAGATCCTCCTATGCATTTTTTTTCAAGAAAGATACCCTGGTTATACTTATATACATAGTTCTCTGAATTTTTTGTGCATAAACAGAAGCTTAGGGTCTGTTTGAAATTTGGCATTAATTTCATAGGAAATGCTTCGATTCTCAAAGAAATCTTGAAAAAAATAAATCCAAACGAGGCCTTAATTACTATCTTTAGTCAAAAGGGAATTTTACGGCCCACTAAAAAATTCTTAGCCGGATCGAACTATCGGAGGGAGTAGTATACAACTGAATATTCCGATGCAAAGAGTCTACTCTAAATGAGCAGTGCTTGTCAGTTCGATTAGATGAACAAGCTAGCCATAAAATAAAGAGTAGACAGTGTACTTTTGTAGAACGACATTACAAGATTGTTTTTTTTTTCAATATATTCAGGTCGCACGTTGAATAGGAGTTCAACCGGTTCATCTGCTGGCAGTTTGGACTAAAGGGCGAAATAACAGGCCGGTTATCTGAGTCAATATATATGGGCCAGCACGTTCCTTGTCCAATTGGCACTCTGACACGAGGAATAAGCCGAAAAACCCACTGATTTAAACACTTCCCTATTTTTTTCCTGTCGAGGATTTCGATTTAATTAGCAGTCTTGCTGCAAAATACATGCTAGGTATACAAGATCAAATCGAACCGAAGATCACATCCATCGGCAAACACAAAGCCAAAAAAAAGAGAAAAAACGGGGTAAAAACAGGCAGCCATCGTGATACATCAGCAGAGGTAAGGTAGCTTAATTTCTAGTTTCTACTCCTTAGTGTACTGCCAAATGATGACTTTTGTAGCTCTTTATCTTGTTTTCCCCCCCCTAAATCTAGTCTCCTCAGAAGCGAATTTGCATTTCTAGCCTCTTCCATCGTGCTCTCGTGCTCCTCTACCGCAGGAGCCGCCCTGCTGCACCCCGGGAGCAGGCGGGACCCGGTGAGCGCGGCAACTAGCCGACAAGAGCGGGATCGCGCGCAGCTGCGGCAGCGGGACGCGGGAGGCAGAGGTGCGCACGGGAGGCGGACGAGTGCGACAGAGCCGGCCTACCGCGGCCGGCAAACGCGGGAGTACATTAGAGGAGGCTATATTTATAATTTCGCTCGAAAGAGTTGCTAGATTTAAGAAAAACAAAACAAAGGGTTAAAGTCATCACTTCAACAGAATTTCCTTTCTCTGAACGTTTCTTACGAGCCTAGCTAGCACGTCTACGTAATTCGATGGCTCAGAAGAGCAGTGAGCCTGCTGATGAGTAGGCGGCCGGCGGCGAGCCGGCGCTGCGCGGCAGGCCGTAGTAGTTGCCGGCGTACTGCAGGGCGGCAGCGGCGCCGGAGCCGGGGGTGGCGTGGTTGTGGACGCCGTCGTAGGTGGTGATGACGTAGCAGGGGTCGTCGCGGTCCCTCTCCACGCGCTTCTTCACGCCGCAGCACTCCGTCGAGCACCGGTAGTAGTTCCTGCATCCATACATATTATGCACCCGTACCAGAATTAGTTCATCGTCAGTTTCGGCTCCTCGATCACCAAATTAAAATCAGTCGTGTAAAGAAGAAACATGACAAACTTTCCAGCATACGCTTGAAAGCACGGAAAAAAGTTTATCGTCCCATTGCGATCTAAGATTCCGTTTGGAACACATAAATTTCAGAAAAAAAAAACATTTTGATTCCCACGTTCCAGAACGCAGACATCGATCTCACATGAAGCAGTAGGATTCCCGCATGAATCACGAGAAATTACCACGTTCCGAACGAGATGCAAAGGTATAGAAACTAGAGATCAATTAAAGCACTAATACTGAAGTGGTGGGGCATGGGCAAATTCCATTGACTTCAACGTCCCGACCCTTTAGGTAATCCATGATTGATATAATTTTCCGTGTGGTATTTGCTGCGTATCGTATAGACCAAAGATTTATTGAAAATAACTAGATTATCCTGATTATTATCTCTAACTATTATATTTAATGCATGCATACAATTAAAAAATATCAAGTAAATAGGGATATTTATTAGCTAGGGTACTAATTTTTGTATTTAAATATGAAATATATCTTATATTTATGAATAAGATAATTCGAAAAATTTGATCTATAAACTTGGATAGGGAAGTACCTCCTAAGCACCGTAAAACATGTCGGATAAAGAATCATGAAGAGTAAGAGATACATAAGTCGAGCTTTTGTAAGCTTTGCGTAGAGGAGATAACTCCATATATGTACCTTGGATTTGGGCTGTTCTTGACTGCTTTCTTCCCGTACTTCCTCCACTTGAAGCCATCGTCCAAGATCTCCACCTCCGACCTCGTCCTGAACCCAATCCTTTCGTTCACTCTCACTCTCTTCTCGTCGCTCTGACAGCTCCTGATCAAGGCACCAAATTAAGCAAGCAAGCGACAAAGAACGGACAAATTAATAACCGCACTCAAATTACACATGCTGCATAAACATGCATGCACGCGTACATCATCTTCTCGTAGTGATCATCCCCGGCGCCGGCGAAGATCGTCGGTTCCGGCGAGTAATCGAAAGCGTGATGATCATCGAGCTCGCCCGAGAAGTCGGCGTTGTCGACGGCGGCGGCGCCGGTGGCCTGGAAATCCGGCGTGTAGTCGGCCAGGAAGGGGGAGGAGCAAGGGTAGGAGCTGAAGAAAGCTTCAGGGTTTTGTTCTAACGAAGCCGCCATTACATGGGACCAGCTGATAATTAAAGTAGCTAAATAGTTGGTGCACCACTGCTAGGCAGTTGCTTGTGTCTGAATATATTTTTTGGCGTTGCAGGCTCTGCAATTTATACATCCGGTGCTCTACGGATCCATGTGGAATGCATAAGCTTCGTGGATCTTTCGCAGAGCTGATCCGAAGGTTCTGTGATGCGTCACATGTCAATTCCATGGACTGTTTTGCTTTGGGAGATATGTCACATGTCAATTCCACTATCGTTCGATGTGACAGACCCCTAACTTGCACTTGGCACGTATCGAGTTAATTAGTTTGTAAAATGAACACTTATCCATAGAAAAATTATATTTTGTCCATTAGTTTGTAAAATGAACAATTATCCATAGCAAAATTATATTTAGTTCATAAATTCGACGGGTTTTTTGCCGGGATATTTTATTCTAAGTGTGTATTGATTGAAAGAGGAATGAATGGAGCCGGATTTTCCCCAACCTGTAAGAGGTTATTTGGAAACATTTCCATCCATACGTACGTCCCTCCTCCGGTACACCTATGTCTATTCCATCTTCTTTTTAAGGTGATCTTTTTTTTAGCTTTTTTTATCTTGTTTTTTTTGTAAATCTAGTTTTCTCTCGAGAGAAATTGTAAATCTAACCCCCTCCTTCACCACAGAATATACGGCATGCGACATATCGCCTACCACACCTGGGGAGCACGGGAGCCGGAGCTACCGTGCTCGAGGAGCACGTGAGCGACAGTCTGCCGCGGCCGGCGAGTATGGAAGGCACGTTTCGCAATTGGAAGAGAGCTAGATTTACAATTCTGTTCGGAAAGAGGCTAGATTTGCAAAAAAAAATAAATAAGGTAAGGGTGCTAAAACTGTGATGACTTCTTCCTTTTCAAGTGGATGGTGTAGACGATTGTATTTAAATAAGAATTTACACTGGACTGTCCCCTGATAAATAAGAGTGACTAGGTGAAATCAATTATAGATATCCTCCTCTCTTTCATCTCTCCTCTCATCTATACTCCTTTATAATGCACCTAAGCAATTTTTCCTACGTCCATCCTAAATAATGCACCTCATTAGAGATGGCCCAATGTTCGTGTACCCAGCAAAACGTCCCCAGAAACTTGCATTCATCAAAATGAACGTCTCAGATCTTTCCACAGTTTTACTCACCCACATCCGATGGCCATTATTTAGTGTGTCTAATCATCCCTGTGGCCCACAACAGACCTCCCCCACCTACATATTTGGAAGGAGAGCGAATCAAACAAGGAAATAAATAAGGAGGATCCGCATGCAAGGAAACCAGACTTGAATTTTTACTGGCCAAAATTGTACGTACTACATATTTGGAAGGAGGGTGAATCAAACAAGGAAATAAACAGGGAGGATCCGCATGCAAGAAAACAAGACTTGAATTTTTTATTGTCCTAGCATTGTGATCGTATTTTTTTTCGAATATGACCCTTCTCGAGACTTTTTTACGGATCTAGCCCCATAAAGCCTAATTTCAGCTCACGGAGAGCGTTGAATTTTTGTTTTTATTTTTTATTTAAAGAACCAACGGTCTGTGAGTGTCGCTTAATTTTTTCAATTTTTCTCATGGAACCGGTAGTGTGGCGAAAGCAATTTAATTTTTATCTTTTTTTCCTTGCGGATCTAGCGGTCGGCGAGCGCAGTTTATTTCTCCATATTTTTCCGAAATCATCCCTGTGGCCCACAACAGACCTTCACTCACCTCCAGCATCAACAAGGAAAAGGAAACAAACATCTTGGAATCAAGGAAAAGGAAACAAACGTCCTGGAAAAGGAAAGGACCATACATTATGTCTTTGGGAAAAGGAAACCGGAGATGGGGCGGCATGGCGGAGAACGCAGGTCCGCAATGGCTCCACGGTCGCCATCGGTGGCTTTGCCGACGCGGCGAGTTCTTGGTCACGACCTCATGGCCGCGTGCCTCGGCAAATTTATAATTTAAATTTTTTAAAAATAATTTTATTAAGTACAAAATAATCGAAAGTTTTTTGAGAATTTTTCTAAAATCTTTTAACCTAATGTGCTATCTTTTCAAAAATCCTTCTATATTTAAAAAATGAAGGCAACTCACCAGTAGCTTCTTCTAGTCATGCATTTGCACTGTAGAAGCTTCTTCTCTTCCCTCCTCCATTAAAGCAAGAAAGAAGCTCCAAAGCTCCATCAATCCCGCACCAAATCTCTTCTTTTCATCTATGGTGTTAATTCTCCAAATTTCGTGCTCTATTGCCAAAAATTTCCCCTCAATCTGTTTGATCCAAAATTATGGTTTCCATAAATATGCTTGTTTCGGGGCTATAAAAGCCGGCGAGCTCTCCTCCACCCCATCGCATTGCGTAAATCCCCAAGTGCTCCCTCTTGTAAAGATCGCTGGATTTTGGAGGTAACCCAAGCCATCACCGTCATCTTTCCCGACGAAATTCACCGCAACCGTGGCTCCTCCCGCAGCGCGCGGTCCGACGATCTCATTGCACAAATGCCGACCCATCATGACCGCGGCCACCCCGCCTTCCCTCCCTTGTGTGGCCAAGCCTGAGAGCACATTGTGCTCTCTCCGAAGCTACAAAAAAAAAAATCTAAAATCAGAAAATTCTTTTTTATTTCTCTTTCTTGATTTAAAATCTTTTGGGAGCCCGTTTTCGCCCATTCGACCTCTATTTAGTTCCGTTTTTCTTTCTAAATTCATTTAAAATTCTAAATTTCTTTTTTACTATTAAGTGTTGTATTCATACTTATCTTCTCATTTAATTGATAAGCGGGTGTACTGTCATTGTAGCGTTAGCACAGGCACTATACTAGTAAATTACAGTTTGCATTGGATAAATTGATCCACTTGTTTCATCTTGCATCGTGGTTAACCTATACAAACCTTGCACTAGGGTGACTAAATATTGTTTGAGAGGTGCTTTCATACTTTTCCTTTTGACAGTTGTACAAATATTAAAGCATGGATGAATGGTAGATGGTGATTACTTACCTCTTCGTCTGTTTCAAGATTTGTGTAACTTATATTGAGAGGAAAAGCATTAAAGCATTGCTCATATTGTTTTGCTTTGCACCAGCCAGGTTACTTGGGGCTCAATCCGGTTGGTCTCATGACATGTCGGGCCCACGAGAAACTCGGCCACGCCAGCTCGTGTCTCAGGCCACGCGGGCGATGAGCTGGCGCCGCTCCACATCGGCTGGGAGAGATGAAGGCACTGCGGGCGGCAAACAGAGGACGGCGGCAAGAGAGAGAGAGATGGCGAGGGGCGAAGGACGCGGCAATCCCCATGAGAACCGAGGTACGTTGTCTTGCTTGCGCCATGATAGTTTGGCGTTGCCAGCGCCATGGAGGATTGGGGATTTCTCGATTTGCTATGCGGGGTGTGGATTGCTCTGCTCCTTCATTTTCAGATTTTCGGGGTTAGGGTTCTTGGCAGTTGTCGAACTTGGGGGTTAGGGTTCTTGGCAGTTGTCGAACTTGGGGGTTAGGGTTCTTGGCAGTTGTTTAATTTCGGGGGCTAGGGGTAGAGTTGACGAATTTGCTCATTCCTTGTGTCGTCTGCAGGGCGCAGCACAAGATTGGTTGCCTGAGTTCAGATTCGGCCCCGATTACAACGGCATTGATGTAACACCCTAATTTTTGCTCTAATTTAAATTTTGAGAGTATTTTTGATTTTTGTGAATTTTTGGGAATTTATTGAAATTTATTTGGAATTACTCAAAACTAGCCTTCCTTGAAAACAATTAAATAATGGAAAAGTTCTAGCAAAGTTTTATTGAAAATATTTTATTTGAGTTCCAAATATCTCAAAGTATTTTCTGAATTTTTCTAGAATTTTTCTCGCTATTTTAAAAGCCCCAAATGATTTAAGTGAATTTCTAGAATTATTTTTATTCAAAAGGATTTAAAATCCGGAATAGTGTCCGGCCGAATCGTTGGACCGGCCCAAGATCTTGTCGAGGCCCACCTCGCCGCCGCCCACGCAGCCCACCCGCCAAACCCTAGCCGCCGCCGCGTTCGCGCGCTGGATCAACATCGCGATCGGGAATCATCACGCCACCCCGCCGTTCTCGCCGTTGGATCGCCGCGCGTGAATGCCCGGATTTCGCCACGCCGTTTCTTCCTCGCGAGATCGCCGAGCAATGGCCGCCGCATGTCCGCCATTTCGCCAAGATTTCGCGACGCCGAGGCGCTTATTTAGTGCGCCCGCCACGCGTGACGCGCACTCCTAGACGCGTCAGTAGCCCTAGCGCACGCCTCCCGAACGCTTCGGTTGCTCACAAAGCTCGCCGTAGTTGTTCCCGCGCCGCCACGGTTCTCCGACGCTTGCTTCGCCGCCGGTCCACTCGCCGCCGAGGTCACCGAGCACCGCCAAGCGAGCCGCGCCGAACGCGCTTAGATCTTCTCGCCGGGAGCCACCAAACGCCGTCGACTACATCATCTTCCTCATCTCCGCAAGCTTGCACCGCCGACGCCATCGTCGGACTCGAGCATCGTTGACCGTCGGATCGCAAGGAGGGTAAGGATCGTGCCACGCGCCCTTCTCTCGCTACATTTAGTTTGTATCTGCCGTTAGATCATTATGGACGGTGCGGATTAACCCCAAGGTTTACACGTTAGCTAAATCTTGATCGTTAGATCTAGAACGAACGGCTTGGATTAGATCTAATGTCTGCGATATGTTTTAGTCTTAGCCGTTGGATCGTTAGTGAACGCGTAAGATTGAGCCACGCCGCGCTTGAATAGTAAAGCGACTCGTAACTCGAGTTGTTGGATCGGATCTGAACGGTTGAGTTCAGATCTGGTTTTGTCCTAGGATCCGCGCCGTTCAAATTTGAACGTGCGGCGGAGATGACGCCGCACCCCCATCGAATCCCGTGCTGACGCGTGTGCGCGTTGACTGAGGGAGAGACCAGATCCAACCGTTGGTTTCTGGCGCACCGTTGGATGCGTGACGCGTGGGGGGCGTGGAGTACGAAGCGTCGCCGAACCGCGCGGGGGTGAGATCCGACCGTTGGTTGAGCGAGCGGTCTGGATCCTGCCGCGTGTCGCGTCGGGATTGGCTGCGCGCCGTCGCTGACGCCAAGGGTTGCGTCACCCGGTGCACGCGCACAGTGCCTCCGGTCCACGGTGGACCAGAGCCAACCCGTAGACTCAGTCCATAGACCAGAGCGACGTGGCAGCCTCTGGGCGTGCCACGTGTCTTGCTGACGTCATCGCTGACGTCATAAATATTTTCATATATGAAAATATTTCGACGGAAATTATTTGGTGCTGACGTCATCATGAGGCATGCTGACGTCATAAATGTGAATTTCAGTATAAAAATAATTCAGAAAAATCGGATTTTCTTAATTTACGTATTTTGATTTTATTCAAACTTCAAATGACTATAACTTTTGCATTTTAACTCGGATTTGGGTGATTCAAATTTCTAAAAATTCATAAAATTGTGAGCTATTTATTGGTGAATTTTATTTGAATTTTGAGGACATATAGTCTTCTGTATTGGCTATTTATTGTATACTTTGTTTGTACGCGTAGACGTAAATTTGCCGGGAAGTTTCGAGGAAGAATTCGTCGCTCAAGACCAAGCTTCGGAACACGACCAGCAACTCTTTGAAGGCAAGTGATGCTTTGATCATTTTGATCCCAGATTTTAAAATGTAATTTATGCTTTGAAACTATGCATGCTAATTATTTAAAATGAATTTAAATTAATTTGGGATAATGTAGTTAATCAACCCATTTTGTTATGCCACCTTGAATTATTAATTGTATGCCTAGATCATTGTCACCCTAAGTTCGATTATATTAGTTGGATGTTAATATTGTGCCAACACGGAGGCTAGACCGTGAGTAGATGCTTAGCCTTGCAACGAATCATGAATAATCTTTGGAAAAATGCTACAATATTGATTAAAGACATATTGAATGTATTTTGAAAAGTGGTGTGATGATGCCACATGTTGAGATTGAGGTACAAGAACTTTGTGGTTCCGCATCGATATTGAGTTATTCTTGGCATGTGTTGCACAATAATCAACTGGGTGGAAAATGATTTAGACTGGGGCAAGTGGCAAGAGGTCAGTGTGCAGTGGGCCTGTGTGGCATTGGGTTGTTGAGTGATGTGAGTCTGTGTGCCACATTGGGCCGTGTGCCATTGTTGAGTGTTGAAAGTCTTGCCTTGGCCGATTAAGGACTTCACCTTGCAAGCCTTTGATCCGAGTCACCGTACAACCACATGTCCGATATGGGATGGACCTAGTTGACTAGGGTTCGATATCTTTCCTCCGATACTCGGGGTGACAGACACGGGGTGTATCTGTATGGGGAGCGCACTGTGCTACGGCTTGGTGCCCATCCAACGGTGATTGGCGGTCCTATACTTCGCCTGTGTGAGGGAAGTGATAGTGAAGGCAATACCGAGAGGTTCTTTGGTTAAGGTAGAAGTTCTGAAAAGCTTTGTTGCGGACAATCACCGTGTGGTGAGCGGTCAGATCTTGTGGGTAAAGTGTACAACCTCCGCAGAGTGTCAAAACTATTCGAATAGCCGTGCTCACAGATTGAGCATTGCTCGGGATTACATCAAGGGGTAGTTTTTCATAAACAAAACATGGAAGGGTGGTGTGTGCGGTGTTGGAAATGAACTAATAAGGTCGTGTGCCGAGAATCTTCAAGAAAACCATTTGAAATTAGTATTACTTATATCTGTTTCACCGCTTTAATCTAAACAAGATACTAGTTTAAAAATGCTTGATGCAAAAGGATCAATTAAGCCAATCCATTGGAATAAGCTTTGCATATAGTAATAGTCTTGCATTCATGCATTACTTGTTGAGTGCCTTGTGTACTCACCCCACCTTGCTTATCAACCCCAACATCGTGGAGGAGACTACACCAAGATGGGAGGAGGAGTACGTCGAGGACACGAGCAACTAGGGGCAAGCTCATCGGTTGCTCGTGGCAAGATGGATGCTTACACGACTTGTTATGTTCCACGCTATTTCTTTGTTTTGAATAATGTAAGCCTGCGTGGTCGATTTATCTGTAAGGAGACCATAAGGTTGTACAACTCTGCTTTATATACATGTTTGCACTATTTATTCTTATATCCTTGTGAATGTCCGTGATGTGCAACCTCTGTATGATCTGTGTGTGCTAGCGTGATCCTCGGATCGCATGTAATACACAGAGGGTCCGGATTTGCATTCGGTCCCGGCAGAGGTGGTATCGAGAGGAGGTTGACTGTAGGCCTTGACCTTAGTTTGGTTGTGCCTAGGAGGGTGAAAACTATTTTCTAAAGACCTAATCAACTTGAGCAAGAATGTCAAAGAAATCTCGACTTATCTCTTCTCCCTTATTCATACCTATTTGAATTTTTATTATTCTCTATTTAATTTAAACAAGGTTTGTTTTGGAGATGAGGATGATCCATACCTATGGAGAGCAAGACGGAGGATACGCCATGAGTTATGGCGTATGATGCGCTTGCTTGGAGGTTTTGACCGACCATCGCATCGAGGGACTTGGTGAGTGCAGGCAGACTTGACATCGCTCGGGACGCCAAGATCACAGCAGTATGCTCGGAGAGGACGAGGGCGAGTCGCCCTATCTACATCACCGCCAGGAGGTCTTCTTTCGAGGCCGGATTCAGGAGACGTCGCGTCGAGCGATGCGGCAAATTGCCCGCACTTACTCCGCAGAGTTAGAGGGCACCGCCTTCCGCCACCATCCGCGTCGCGACGGTCGATACAACAGATGGAGCTCGTGGAGGAGGACGCCACGATCACCCACTGGCGAGATACGCCATCGCCAGAGGACGCCTTGGACGAGGCACCCAGAGCCGCAGAGGACCCGCGACGAGGTTATAGAGGCAAGAACCCAACACCGGAGAACTTAGCTCATGCCATATGTAAGATCCAGGAGTTGGAGATGGCTCTATATGGAACCGAGCCCAACCACCCCTGAGTTACATGATCCAGATTCGAGGAGCCGAGCAGAGGCGCCGAGCAGGAGGAGCAGCAGCCGGGACCAGCAGAGTCGATGGGGTCTTTTGCACCCGCCGCGAGAGGTCACCAGACCATTCGCCTCAATGCCACAAAGACTACGGTATACGCCCGGGAAGCCGCAATGGGTTGGCTCGATGAGTGATCGAGTGTAGTAGAGTGTAGTGTCGAGACTCGAATATCCGAGTCGCGTCTTTGCTTGTGAGTCACCCTTAGGTGTGAGTTGTCATGGATTCCTATGTTTGCTTACTTACTTTTGGTTGTGAGTGTCACGTATGTGTTGCATTGCCCTTAGGCACTTGTGAACAACCATACCGCTTTATATTATATCAATAAATTGGCTAAATAATTTAAGTTACACCTGCTTCCCCACATAAGTTCTTTTACTCGCCTATGCTTTCTTCTTTTCTTAACCATGGAAGCTTGCAATGATGGTGAGGACTCGTGGAAATGTTGGAGCCAGTGAAGTGGAGCTAACAGACGGACAACCGTAATGAAGAGTCGATTCTCAACCACCGCAGTCGATATGCGTAACCCGGGAGCCTTTTGACAGCCTGACTCAACTCATGACCACGATGGTTCAAACCATGCGGCAGATATCCAATCAAGTGCCGCGAATGTTCAACACGGGGCAACCATGGACCACACCCCTACTCACGGTTGTCGGAGTTTATGAGAACCCGCCCACCTACCTTCTCGAGCAACGCCAATCCACCGGAGGCGACGATTGGCTAAGGACAATTGAAAGGAAGTCGCACATTACCCAATGTGTAGGACATGAGAGGGTACTCTATGCCTCTCATCAACTCAAGGACCGCCGCAGAATGGTGGGAAAACTTGCGCGACTCATGAGGACCCGCAGAGTATCACATGGGAGGAATTCACCTCGGCCTTCCGTCGCATCATGTACCCGAGGGTATCATGGATCTTAAAAGGAGGAGTTAGAAGCTCAAGCAAGGCGGCGATCAAGGGCGATTACGAACAAGTTCACCTAACCGCACGCTACGCACTGCAGGACGTGGCTACGGATAAGGCCGCATAATCCCGCTTCATGAAGGGATTGAATGCAGGTTGCAGTGGGACCGATCACCCACACATTCCCCGACTTTCAAGAGTTAGTTAACAAAGCCCCGATCTTAGAGGACAAGCGCCGAGAGTTGGATGACAACAGAAGCGCAGAATGGCGCAACAAGGAGGTCGTGTACAAGCAGAGGCAGAGGACGGCACCCCAACAGCTCATTGGTACCAGCCTAGAGGCAATGATGAGCACCACCGCGCAGCAAATCGCCCGATGGGTCAAAATGTTCAGACTCTACCAGAACTATGGCATGATGGAGGAACCTCTCAGCCGTGGGAAGACGTTGCTATCATTGCAATGAAATGGGGCATTTTGCCAACAATCGCCCTAAGAAGGAGGTGTCACCCGGTTCGCTTTAACTGGGAACACACCGCAAGGACTCCGCACCAATCATGAACCATGGGCATCAACAAAGAATGACTCCATCCCAAGGCGCACGAGGCGTAGTCAACCACATCACAAAGCAGATGAAGTCCGAACGCCTCGGACGTTGTAATCGGGTAAGTTCCTAGTAAACTCGCATCACCATCGCTTTATTTGATTCCGAGCCGCATTCTTTTATTTCCGAGATTTTGCTGTTCAAAATGATATGGAAATAGTGAATCTTAAATGTGTGCTCATAGTCCAATCCTCGGATCGAACTCCGATCTAAAGTAGGATGTTCAGGGTAGGAATAATAATTAATGGAGTTGAGTTCTAGCGAACTTAATCGTCCTTAATACCCAAACCTTGGATGTTATCCGGAATGGATTGGTTAATCGATCACAAGGCAATATTGGATCTGCGGAAAAGAGTCATATCGGTCGAGAGCCCGGATGGAAAGAAAATTGAGTTTGAAGCGAAACCAAGACAAGATGGACAATTGATGGTCAACAAGATGAAGACATCGACTTAGAGGAAGTCTCCATAGTCAATGAATATCCGGATGTTTTCCCCGTAAGATTTACCCGAATGCCGCCAGATAGAGATATCGAGTTCGTGATAGAACTAGTTCGAGGACAGCCCAATAGCTAAGAGACCTTACAGGATGTCCACAGAGGAATTGGTGGAAATGAAGAAGCAAATTGAAGAACTGCTGAAAAGGGATTTATAAGACCTAGTTCATCGCCATGGGGAGCACCTGCCTTATTCGTTAAGAAGAAGGACGGAAGTTTCAGGATGTGTATAGACTATCGTGCACTCAATGATGTGACGATAAAGAATAAGTATCCGCTACCCAGATCGATGATTTGTTTGACCGCTTGAGAGGAGCAGAGTATTCTCCAAAATTGATCTTCGATCAGATACCATCACCAAGATCCGATCGAGGATATTCAAGACCGCATTTTCGTCAAGATATGGACACTACGAGTTTACTGATGATGTCTTTTGGTCCGACAAATGCACCAAAGATATTTCATGAACTTAATGAATAAGGTTTTTATGGAAAACTTGGATAAGTTCGTCGTCAGATTCATAGATGACATCCTTATCTATTCCAAGACGAGAGAAGAGCACGCCGAGCACTTGAGGCTAGTCCTTGAAAAGTTGAGGGAACAACGCTTGTTTGCTAAATTTAGCAAATGTGATTTACGGAAAGATAAGGTGGAATTTCTTGGACACATAATGACAGCAGAAGGAGTTGTTGAGATCCAAAGAAAGTGGAAACGGTTTTACATTGGGAAGTACCAAGACGGTAACCCAAACCGTAGTTTCCTTGGAATGGCGGGTATTACCGTCGATTCATTGAAGGATTCTCTACGATTGCGAGACCTCTTACGCAATTGTTGAAAAAGAAAAGAAATTTTTATGGACACCGAGTGTGAGAAGAGTTTTCGTGAATTGAAAAGGAGGTTAACATCGGCACTGTATTAGTTTTACAGACGCTCACCAAGACTTTGACATTTATTGTGATGCATCGCGTCGGGGATTGGGATGCGTGTTGATGCAAAATAGGAAGGTAATTGCCTATGCATCGAGGCAATTGAGACCACATGAGGAGAACTATCCGACTCATGATTTAGAATTAGTGCAGAGTGCATGCACTAAAAATATGGCGTCATCATCTCATCGGAAATAGATGTGAAGTATATATCGATCATAAAAGCCTTAAGTATATTTTCACACAAGTGACCTAAATATGAGGCAAAGAAGATGGTTAGAGTTAATCAAGGATTATAATGTGGGAATTCACTACCACCCGGGAAAGCCAACGTGGTGGCGACGCCTTGAGCGTAAAGAACCACAGTAAATATGTTGGAAACAAGTCAGGCGAGAATTGTGTAGGGATTTTAAACTAGAATTGGAAATGGTACCAAAAGGATTCCTAGTAACCTTGAAGTAAGACCTACTCGAAGATCGATCGGGAAGGGCGTAAAGATGATGATAAGATCAAAAGAATTAAGGGCAAATGGATGAAGGCAAAGCAAAAGATTTTAAACTGGATGAACAAGGTACTATGTGGTTTAAAGGGCGATTTGTGTGCCGAACAAAAAGGAGTTGAAGCGATTAATTTTGGGAGAGGCCCATGACTCCAAGTACTCAATTCATCCAGAAGTGCGAAAATGTATCAAGATTTGAAGGAAAAATTTTGGTGGCCAAGCATGAAACGAGAAGTCGCGAATACGTTGCATTATGTGACATATGCCAAAGGGTCAAAGCTATGCACCAAAGGCAGCAGGCTATTACAACCCTTAAAGATACCGAATGGAAATGGGAGGAAATTGGTATGGATTTTATAACCGGATTGCCCGTAACGCAAAGTGGATATGATTCCATATGGGTCATAGTAGATCGCTTAACTAAGGTGGCACATTTCATACCAAGAAGACCACTTATTCCGAGACCGGTTAGCGTAACTTTATATGTCCGTAATTGTCTGCTTACATGGAGTGCCGAAAAGATAGTGTCGGATGAGGTACCCAATTTACCTCCAGTTCGGGTAAGCTTCATGAAGCAATGGGGACTCGCTTGAACTTCAAGACAAAGATACCATCCGCACATGATGGACAAACCGAGAGAGTCAATCGATATTGGAGGATATGTTGAGGGCATGTGCCTTAGCATATTCCACTTCATGGGACAAGTGTTTGCCTTATGCCGAGTTTAGTTACAACAAAAGATTATCAAGCGAGCTTACAAATGTCTCCATTTGAAGCTCAGATGGTAGGTCCTGTCGAACACCATTGAATTGGAATGAGACAGCGAACGACATGTTTTCGGACGGACATTCTTCAGAAGCGGAAGCACGATCACCTCGGTCGTGGAAAGATTGAAGATTGCACAATCCAGTAAAAGAGTTATGCCGACAACCGTCGCAGGAACTAAGCTTTGAACCCAAGATTTTGTGTATCTTAGAGTAACACCACTCAAAGGAGTCGAAGGTTCCATGCAAAGGGAAGCTCGCACCTGATATGTCTGACCATTCAAAATCTTGAGCCGTAGAGGTGAAGTTGCGTATCAATTGGAGTTACCGCAGCTTTGGCAGAGTGCATGACGATTCCATGTGTCTCAATCAAGAAGTGTCTTCGAGTACGGAAGAGCAAACACCTTTGGAGGCAATTGAGCCGCAAGAAGGTCGACTTACAAAGAACATCCAATGAAGATTCTGGACGAATGGACAGAGAGACAAGGAACAAGTCAACGCGTTTCTGCAGAGTTCAGTGGAGCAACCATTCGGAAAGTGAAGCAACGTGGGAACGTGAAGAAGATCTGAAGAAGGAGTTCCCTAACCTGTTTCTATAGACAGCCCTGAATCTCGGGGACGAGATTCTGTTAAGGGGGGGAGGTTTGTAACACCCTAATTTTTGCTCTAATTTAAATTTTGAGAGTATTTTTGATTTTTGTGAATTCTTGGGAATTTATTGAAATTTATTTGGAATTACTCAAAACTAGCCTTCCTTGAAAACAATTAAATAATGGAAAAGTTCTAGCAAAGTTTTATTGAAAATATTTTATTTGAGTTCCAAATATCTCAAAGTATTTTCTGGAATTTTTCTAGAATTTTTCTGCTATTTTAAAAGCCCCAAATGATTTAAGTGAATTTCTAGAATTATTTTTATTCGAAAAGGATTTAAAAATCCCGGAATAGTGTCCGGGCGAATCGTTGGACCGCCCAAGATCGCGTCGAGGCCCACCGCGTCGCCGCCCACGCAGCCCACCCGCGAAACCCTAGCCGCCGCTTTCGCCTGCTGGATCAACATCGCGCGATCAGGAATCATCCGCCACCCGCCGTTTCGCCGCTGATCGCGCGCGTGAATGCCCGGATTTCGCCACGCCGTTTCTTCCTCGCGAGATCGCCGAGCAATGGCGCCGCATGTCCGCCATTTCGCCAAGATTTCGCGACGCCGAGGCGCTATTTAGTGCGCCACGCCACCGCGTGACGCGCACTCCTAGACGCGTCGTAGCCCTAGCGCACGCCCCGAACGCTCCCGCTGCTCACAAAGCTCGCCGTAGTTGTTCCTCGCGCCGCCACGGTTCTCCGACGCTTGCTTCGCCGCCGGTCCACTCCTCGCCGCCGCCGAGGTCACCGAGCACCGCCAAGCGAGCGCGCCGAACGCGCTTAGATCTTCTCGCGGGAGCCACCAAACGCCGCCGACTACATCATCTTCCTCATCTCCGCAAGCTTGCACCGCCCGACGCCATCGTCGGACTCGAGCATCGCTGACCGTCGGATCCGCAAGGAGGGTAAGGATCGTGCCACGCCGCCTTCTCTCGCTACATTTAGTTTGTATCCCGGCCGTTAGATCTGTTATGGACGGTCCGGATTAACCCCAAGGTTTACACGTTAGCTAAATCTTGATCGTTAGATCTAGAACGAACGGCTTGGATTAGATCTAATGTCCGCGATATGTTTTAGTCTTAGCCGCTGGATCGTTAGTGAACGCGTAAGATTGAGCCACGTCGCGCCTTGAATAGTAAACGACTCGTAACTCGAGCCGTTGGATCGGATCGAACGGTTGAGTTGGACCGTTTTGTCTAGGATCCGCGCCGCTCAAATTTGAACGCGGCGGCGGAGATGACGCCGCACCCCATCGAATCCCCGGCCGACGCTGTGTGCGCGCGGATCGAGGGAGAGACCAGATCCAACCGTTGGTTTCGCGCACCGCTGGATGCGTGACGCGTGGGGCGTGGAGTACGGCGTCGCCGAACCGCTGGGTGAGATCCGACCGCTGGTTGAGCGAAGATGCTCGATCCCGCCGCGTGTCGCGTCGGGATTGGTCGCGCCGTCGCCGACGCCAAGGGTTGCGCCACCCGGTGCACGCGACAAAGTGCCTCCGGTCCACGGTGGACCGAGCCAACCCAGACTCAGTCCATAGACCCAGAGCGACGTGGCGGCCTCCTGGCGTGCCACGTGTCTTGGCCGACGCTATCGCCGACGCCATAAATATTTTCATATATGAAAATATTTCGACGGAAATTATTTCGGTGCTGACGTCATCATGAGGCATGCTGACGTCATAAATGTGAATTTCAAGTATAAAAATAATTCAGAAAAATCGGATTTTCTTAATTTCGTATTTTGATTTTATTCAAACTTCAAATGACTATAACTTTTGCATTTTAACTCGGATTTGGGTGATTCAAATTTCTAAAATTCATAAAATTGTGAGCTATTTATTGGTGAATTTTATTTGAATTTTGAGGACATATAGTCTTCTGTATTGGCTATTTATTGTATACTTTGTTTGTACGCGAGACGTAAATTTGCCGGAAGTTTCGAGGAAGAATTCGTCGCTCAAGACCAAGCTTCGGAACACGACCAGCAACTCTTTGAAGGCAAGTGATGCTTTGATCATTTTGATCCCAGATTTTAAAATGTAATTTATGCTTTGAAACTATGCATGCTAATTATTTAAAATGAATTTAAATTAATTTGGGATAATGTAGTTAATCAACCCATTTTGTTATGCCACCTTGAATTATTAATTGTATGCCTAGATCATTGTCACCCTAAGTTCGATTATATTAGTTGGATGTTAATATTGTGCCAACACGGAGGCTAGACCGTGAGTAGATGCTTAGCCTTGCAACGAATCATGAATAATCTTTCGGAAAAATGCTACAATATTGATTAAAGACATATTGAATGTATTTTGAAAAGTGGTGTGATGATGCCACATGTTGAGATTGAGGTACAGCAACCTGTGTGGTTCCGTACCGATATTGAGTTATTGCTGCATGTGTTGCACAATAATCAACTGGGTGGAAAATGATTTAGACGGGGCAAGTGGCAAGAGGTCAGTGTGCTGTGGGCCTGTGTGGCATTGGGTTGTTGAGTGATGTGAGTCTGTGCCACATTGGGTGTGTGCCATGTTGAGTGTTGAAAGTCTTGCCTTGGTGATTAAGGACTTCACCTTGCAAGCCTTTGATCCGAGTCACCCGCACAACCACATGTCCGACATGGGACAGACCTAGTTGACTAGGGTTCGATATCTTCCTCCGATACTCGGGGTGACAAGACATGTGGGTGTATCTGTATGGGGAGCGCACTGTGCTACGGCTTGGTGCCCATCCAACGGTGATTGGCCGGTCCTATACTTGGCTCTGTGAGGGAAGTGATAGTGAAGGCAACACCGAGAGGTTCTTTGGTTAAGGTAGAAGTTCCTGAAAAGCTTTGTTGCGGACAATCACCTGTGTGGTGAGCGGTCAGATCTTGTGGGTAAAGTGTACAACCTCTGCAGAGTGTTAAAACTATTCAATAGCCGTGCTCACGGTATTGAGCATTGCTCGGGGATTACAGTCAAGGGTAGTTTTTCATAAACAAAACATGGAAGGGTGGCTGTGTGCCAGTGTTGGAAATGAACTAATAAGGCTGTGTGCCGAGAATCTTCGAAGAAAAACCATTTGAAATTAGTATTACTTATATCTGTTTCACTGCTTTAATCTAAACAAGATACTAGTTTAAAAATGCTGCTTGATGCAAAAAGGATCAATTAAGTCAATCCATTGGAATAAGCTTTGCATATAGTAATAGTCTTGCATTCATGCATTACTTGTTGAGTGCCTTGTGTACTCACCCCACCTTGCTTATCAACCCCAACATCGTGGAGGAGACTACACCAAGATGGGAGGAGGAGTACGCCGAGGACACGAGCAACTAGGGGGCAAGCCCAGTCGGTTGCCTGTGGCAAGATGGATGCTTACACGACTTGTTATGTTCCGCTGCTATTTCTTTGTTTTGAATAATGTAAGCCCTGCGTGGCTGACTTATCTGTAAGGAGACCATAAGGTTGTACAACTCGTTTTATATACATGTTTGCACTATTTATTCTTATATCCTTGTGAATGTCTGTGATGTGCAACCCTGTATGACTGTGTGTGCTAGCGTGATCCTGGACTGGCACAGAATACACAGAGGGTCCGGATTTGCAGATTCGGGTCCCGACAATTGACTACACCACGAAGCTGAGATGCGAGGACGGCCAGAAACCTGCCCGAAGGTTGTGTGAAGCGACACTGGGAGGAGGTTTCTGGGATGCCCGATGGAGGTCCGTATGCTTGAATTTTGCATGTTCGATTGGATGGTGCTGCACTGCATGACTGTGTGCTTTTGTCCTGGTAGTGCTTTCCCTGCGACTTCGTCGAGTGGATCGATCCAGAATAAGAAGATACGGCACCCACGACCCGGTGAGTCTACAGATGGGTCGTGAGTTTACAGAGAATCTGATAACTATAGTATTGTTATGAATGTTGTTTGTGAACATCACATATGAGTACAGTGGCGTCGATCTATCCTGTAAGAAGACATTATCTCACGGGGAAGCAAAAATCCAAAGACATTACATCAGATATGAGAACAAAGTAGCGTTGCTCACCAAAATCGTAGAAGAGAAAAGCCAAAGTCGAAGTAGCTAAAAGCCACAACAACGAATGGTCAGCGTTAGCGTTATTGAAGAAGTTAGTGGTCAAAGAAGATTGATGATGAGGAAGCCCTGGTAGAGGAGAGATAAAGCTTTACATTGAAGATGGGATATAGACGATATAGAACCATTGGGTACCTAGAACGTGCCATCGTCGGTGAGAGGTACAATATCATCCGCGATGGTGGGAAGATTCTCTGTATCATTAATCTGAAGGGGAATGAGTAGGATACTCTAGCATAAATTCAAAATTTTCTACCGTGTAACTAAGGAATCACTATAAATTATATATTACGGAATTACCACTGACATGCAGACCCGTAACGGAAGTAGAGTCAATATAGTGTGTTGGTGCGGTTGTAGTCGTACTAGCCTCACACCTCCTTCAACAACTCCTTGTAATTGTCGCAGGTTACGGATTGTCCTTGTCACCGTCACAGGTTGCGGATCGTTTTAGCGTTGAAGCTTCACAGCAACGCCTCCAAGGTATCCACACGTACGGGACAGGGATGCCACGTGCCGAAGTACTAACGCCAGCTACACGGTTTTGAGCAAAAGCCGTGTGGCGGCTAGGATTTCGAAAATTCTGAATTCCTTTGGTGTCTCTTAACCCTAAAGCCACCACATCCTCCCTTTATGTAGACGCCCCACAATGGGCCTCTAAAGGTCCATTAGAAACTCAAAACCCATTAGAATTCGGATCACCATCCGAATTGAGTCTCAACCTTTTAAGCGTGCGACCCTACAAGCTATTTACATATACTTGGACATGGCCCTAGTACTCTTACTCACCATTAATCGGTAGCAGTCTCTAGCAGTACATGCTGACTCCCGAGTATATGTAAAGATCACATCGGACGAACCTTAACATTGCTTAGTTATATGCATTTCCCTTTGCCTCATGATATCGGTCAAACTCAAGGCGAGTATGTGCCATCCTTATTTGGTTAGCTCGACTACTCTTTCTCAATTACGTGACTCGGAATTCCCGACTATGATTAACTCTTTAACTGTGAGTAGCATGGCCATGCATTTCTAGAATCCGACCACTCGAGAGACCTAAAAATATCTTTCCCGTTGTAGGGGCAAATCCCATCTTGATCGACCATGCCTCGCAGCATGCTTCACGACAAATCCGAAAGCCACCTTTATAACTACCCAGTTACGGAGTAGCATTTGGCAACCCCTAAGTAAGTCATTACACATCTCGAGTACATGTGTGAACCTCAAGTCTAAAGATATAGCATACACATTATATATGAGACCAACTGATGACAAGTAAGGTTACAACGCTCTTGTAGTATCTCAAGGTAGGTCGATCCAACTCCATGTGCTATAACATGTGTTCATATTATTGGTTTGATATCTCCAAATCCATGACCTATGAAACATGGTCATCAACCAATACATATGCTAACCTATTCATATGTGTCCTCATATGTTTATCGACTAGGGATCACTTTTAGAATAATCATCACAAGGTCATATATAGAATTTCACAAATAAGTCACATTCTTGCTAATAAATAATAATGACATTATTCAAGGAACAATATAATAAATCAAGAACATAAGGAAATATAATCATCTCTATATTGCTTCTAGGGTATATCTCCAACATAAACAGCAACAAAAGAAGATATGCTAGCATTAAAGAAGATGAGAGGTTGCCCTAGTTAGTGAGGAAGCCACATCAGTGAGCTGGTCAACGTCTAATACGAGAAATGACTGACATAAGATGAGCGGAAATCAAGCATGTATAACATCCATGTATATATACATGCATGCATTCATATGAATAGAAACAAAGGAGCAAAGTGTTTGGAGTATAAATGACACTACTAAAGACAATAGGCTTGGGGCCATCGGAGAGAGCGTGACGGGTGTCCTTGGCAAGGTTGAATGACAGTTGCACATGTGTGCATGTTGATGTCACAACTTTCAACATTAATTAATAATTGAAGAGAAGTAGAAGATAGCTATGTGGTAGAGTATTGCATTGAAAAGGGTAGCAGCTGTGAGGGATCGATCAAGAATCGGGCTTGCTATTATATGTTGAAGTAGAAAAGTTTTGGGGCGACCAAGAAGAGTGTCGGGACCCGAATATACAAATCCGGACCCTCTGTGTTGTAGGATCAAGGATAACCGACTAGAGGGAGGGTGAATAGGAGGTTTCTAAATTTTTCGAATCTGTTTTGCAATTAAGAATGATACTAAGATATAGAAGCAATAATTGCAAATTCACACCTATAATCTCTAGCAATCACTTAAGATACTTCATCAACTCAAGTATCGCAAAAACACTTCTAAGTACAAAGACTACTCAATTTTTGCTATCAATGAAATATATCACAAGAATGAAAAATACAAATCACAAGAAAATAGGAGACAAGAATTTTAACCTGTGGTCTTGGAGACTTGCCGGTCTCCCCTACTCCACGTTGAGGTAACTTGAACCACGTCAAGCCAGCTCCACTCGTTTGAGCCTTCTTCGATCACTAAGGTAGTTCTTCTCGGCTCCGGGTAGGCGAACTCCGGCCTTCACAACTTGCCGGGGCTTCTCACAATCTTCGTTGAGAAGCTCACCGTGCACAATCGCCTCCAAGCCGTCTAGGAGGAGGCAACCTCCAAGAGTAATAAACCTTGACGCTTGCTTGAGGTCAAATATTAGTGTCTAAAGGCTCAAACGCTAAATGCAATACTCAACCTTACTCCTCACACTCACAAAAGAAATTGAATGCACAAAAGAGTGGAGAGCACTTGCTAGAGCTCAAATATCATCAATGAGGACCAAGAGAGGCTCTAGAATGCAGGTGGGGATGTATTTATAGCCCCCACCAAATTTTCTAGCCGTTGGAGCTCGAAATGGGCAGAAATCTGTTTTTCCGGTGCTACCGCCCATGTAGGACCGGTAGCACCGGGCTTCATTTCAACGGTTAGAACAGTGCATTAAATGTACTTGCCAGAGACCGTTACATAGGGTCCGATGCTACCGCCCAACTAAGGCCGGTAGCACCGGGCCCTTTTTATTTTTGCTTCGTCCTATTTTGACTTCTCTGGATTTTAAGCACCGGGCTGAGGGCCGGTGCTACCGCTCGCCCGGTAGCACCGGACTGTCAAAATAACCAAAAATATACCCCTTTGTGATTTTCACACCAGGTTATATGACCGGTGCTACCGCAGGTCCGGTAGCACCGGGATACCATGGGCGGTAGCATCGGGCTACCAAAATGCCCCAAAACACACCCCTCTGTGATTTTCATACCGGGTTATATGATCGGTGCTACCGCAGGTCTGGTAGCACCAGGATACCATGGGCGGTAGCACCGGGCTACCAAAATGCCCCAAAACACACCCCTTTGTGATTTTCACACCGGGTTATATGACCGGTGCTACCGCAGGTCCGGTAGCACCGGGATACCATGGGTGGTAGCACTGGGCTACCAGATAGCTCAAAAAGAGCTTCTCTGGAATTTTCACACCGCCCTACTGGGCTAGTGCTACTGCGCACCCGATAGCACCATGCTGCCATGGGCGGTAGCACCGGGTTTCCAGAGACTTTGATATATTTCAAAATGGTTTTCAACTTTGGAACATGCATATCATAATGCATGTGCTTGAATGTATAATTTGAGCCTTTAAACCCCAAATGATATCAAGACAAACGTCAAGATCCCTCTTTATAGTACAGCCCTAATTCTAGCAACCCGATCTTTTCTTCAGACTCCAAGATCGATAAAAAGCTAGAAAAAGGTCCTTATATTTATACATTTTCACGTTCTTGATGTATTGATCTTCCCTTTGCACCTTTCTTGGTATTTCCATGGTCACCAAGCCTAGGATTAACCTACTTTTAATGTTCTCAAGGAAAGTATTAGTCCTTTGACCAAAGTTGTCATTAATTATCAAAACCAAAATAACATGGGTGTTTAGATGCTTTCATGTGTATACTGCACTAGTCCAGGATCACGCTAGTGCACACAGGCTCAACATCAGTAAATATCACAACCATACATAGCGGAAACATAACAAAAGACATCATATATTAAATAAGACATAGTTGAACGACCTTATGGTCAACCTTACACTTATTAAGCCTCCATGGCTCTGAAGTAGAGTAAATAAACAACAGCGGAACGAAGAACGTCGGTAAATCCCATCAACATGCCACAGGCATTTGACAAGGTTCAACTCCTAGATAATCGCCTTCTCACGGAACTCCATCTCTTTCGAAGGTGTAGACTTCTCCTCAACTGATGATTTGGTTGTAGGCAAGGATGAGTACATAAAGCACTCAACAAGTTGTGTACAGAATGCAAGTCTATCATACTATATGCATGGCTTATTCCAAAGGAATGACTAACATGGTTAATTTGCAATAAGCAACATTTATGAAAGAATAGCATAGATAGATTGTAAGAAAGTAAAACAAATAATAACAACAGTAAATTTCTCAGTTATTCCCCAGATAACCCAACTCAATCTTTAAATCAAATTCCAAACTTCCATAGGCATAAGCCTCTATTCCCAATTCATTTTAACAAAATCTAACCCTTGACTATAATCACTGAGCATTGCTCAATACTGCGAGCACGGCTATTCGAATAGATTTGACACTCTGCAGAGATTATACACTTTACCCACACGACATGATCGTCTCTTGTTGCCTTCCGGATTAACACACTTCCTTTGGTGTGTCGGCGGAGAGATCATGACAAAGCCTTTACAATGCCTGTCTAAACCCAGTACTACCTGCTAAGGTTTCAACACTGGTGGGACTGGTTACCACATCCAGGCCCCCTCTTGCGCCATGTGAGCACCCCGTGCGAGGACTGGTTACCACTACTCGGGTCTCCCACCACCATTAGTAGTACCAAAGCTTAGACATAATAAATTAATCAGCTAGGTTTGGTCCATACCAGACATGTGGTTGTATGATTGACACAGATCAAATTCTTGCAAGGTTAAGTCCTTAATTGACCAAGGCAAGACTAACCAAAAATCACCATAACCATAACCATCAAATGTCATAAAAAGCAATGCGACAGCCTAAGTGCCACATTGGCCCACCATATATCCCTGCCATTTGCCTCAGTCTAAATCATTTTACCACCTCGGTTGATTGCCATGCACCACGTGCCATCAACAAAATCAACAACATTGTGTGACAGCACTTGACACACAAATTCATAAACATGTTCCATAATTCATTAAGCAAGATCAACCTTTATTCATAAAATGATGACGCGTTGCATGGCTAAGCGTTCTACATACGTTCTAGCTATCCCACATTGGCAATCATATCTACCAACTATTATGAAGCCATTCTAGGGTGACAAATGAAATACGACATACAACATGGCAAGGTGGATATATCACAATTGGTTGAATAACTATACCCAATATAATTGAAATATGTAATAATTGAATTAATATGCAATACATTTAAAACAATATAACTTTTAAAACATGGGTTCAACATGATCATAGCACAACTTGCCTTCAACGAGTTCTGAATCTTGCTTTGGACCTTATTCTTAGCTTGGTTCCTCGCTCACGAATACCTCGCATACTTCAACGTCTACGCGAAACAAGCGTGCAAGCAATAAATACCAAAAACAGATAGCAAACTCAACTTCAAATAAATAAATAAAATTCACCATTAAATGGAGCTCGATTTTACAAATTTTTAGAAACTAGAATACCTCAATCGGAGCTTGGATGCAAAAGATATAGCTATTCAAGGTTTGAAATAAAAGATAAATCAGAAAATTAGAAAAACCGAATTATTTTTATACTAAAAATAGCATTTATGATGCCATGCTGACGTCAACACCGAGTATGATTTTTGGCAAATTATTTCTCTACGGAAAACATATATGACGTCACGCTGACGTCAGCGGACACGTGACCCAATCACAGGGCGACACGCGTCACGGGTGTATAGACCTGGTCCACGGAACAGAGCAAGCGCATAGTGGACTCGATCCACGCTGATTCGGACGACGTGCTTGCCACGCGATGAGTTGCGATTGGACACGGGTGTGGCACGATCTGATCCGCACACCCATGATTCGACGGCTGCTACAGCGCAACATGCGGGGCGACCTAGGACCTCCGATCCGAATCGGACGGTGGACAACTACCAGCACAGCGGCGCATGACGGCGACACACGGCGACATCATAGCCCTATGCGTCGGATCGAACGGCTAGCGCTACTCGACGAGAACTTGCGATGCGGCTGCTCCGATGCTCAACACGTGGCGACATCTCAGTCGTCTGCGTGATGATCCAACGGTCACGGCAAGGCAGATCGGCGATGACTTCTCGCGTGGCGACGCATGGCCGGACACGAGGAAGATGACCCTCATGATGGCAGAATAGCGACGGGTTTGGCCCGGCTTTGCGCGGATCTGCAAGAGTTCGCCACGACAAACTCAACGGAGGCGACGGCAATGACAGAGACTCATCGCAGGCGGCAGATGGTGCAGAAGAATACGATAGTGGCTTGGAGCACTCCGGTGAGCTCGCACAAACAGTAGATGGCTGCACGGAAGATGAGACCAGAGGCGAAATGCGTAGCTCGAGACGGTAGTCCCAAAAATCTAGGCGGTTCCTTAAATAGGGCCCTAAGGAGGCATGATAGGCGAGGAAACCACGGCGGATTAGGCGGCAGTGGTGGAGATCCGATCGGATACGGCGGCGATTTGGTTAGGCGACGTGGCACAACCTCAACCGTCCACGTGGCAACCCATCGACGACTTAGAGCACCGGGGAACGCGGAGGAATGATAGATGTTTAATCGAATCCAATGGCCACCCTCCTTGGGTTTCGGTGGAGCGGGCCGCACGGGCCGAGCGGCTGGGCTGCGGCGCGAGGAAGCGGGCCGGACTGGAGGGATTCAGCCTAACCACTATCAAGAGATTCTAAATCATTTTCGAATACAAACAATTCAGCTAAATTAACAAAGCCCAAATAAATAGCAAAAATATCAGAAAAAATCTATAATTTTTTTCCAGAAAAATACTCCAAGGCATTTGGAACTCAAATAAAATATTTTTAGCCAGACTTTATATTAGCTTTATCAAAATTTAATTAAAGATCACAAAAGGCCAATAGACATAATATTAAAATACATTCAATTAAATCCCAGGAAAAGTCCCAAAAATATTTTGAGACTTTAGGAACATAAATATAATATTTTTGATAGAATTTTGTTTTGAATTTATTATAAATAAATAATTTTCTCAAAGGACCAATATACAAAATATTTAATAAATGCAAATATAATCAAGAAAAAATGCATTAAATCCATAAAAGCATAAAATGCAAATCAACTTCAAGAAAGCAAAAATCGGAATGTTACAAAGAGATAGAGGACACACGCACTACTACGGGAATATACATCCCAATTGGTTCTTTTTCATCATCATAGTCAGTTTTAGTGGTGATACAAAGTCGTTAGACAGTGACGAGCAGATGCTATCACAGTCGGTTTTCGCTCGATAGTGATAAATGGTCATTACAACATCACAATCGGCTCTTATATAAAACTGATTGTGATGAGCACCATAACTGGTTGTGATGATGGGCTCTGTTCGATGTTCAATGTACATCGTTCAAAAATATCTTGCAACATCCCAAAATTTGGCTTATTTAAGTTTTTATTGCTTAAATGTGCATTTATGATTTTCTGGAATTTATTTGGATTTTTCTGGATTTATTAGAATTAAATTCAAATCAAGTTTATTGCCTTTTATTCGAATCTATTTAAATTTATGCAAAGTTAAAATAAAGTTTTTCCAAAATATTTTATTTAAGTCCGAATGTCTCAAAGTATTTTGAGATTTTCTTGATTTTTCCCGATTATTTTATTGCCTAAAACAAATAAAATGAGTTTCGTAATTATTTTAAACAAGAAAACCTTTTGAAAACGCATGAGCAGTGTTGGGCCGGCCCATCATTGTGCGGCCCGATCGGCCGTTCGCAGCAACCCTAACCCTAATGCGGTCAACCGTTGGATCGAGATCCAATGGTGAGCTTCGCCGCGTGGCGAGTGTTGAGCCGTCGGATGCGTGCGCGTGGGCGCGCTAGATGCGTCCGCGTCACCTCTCCGTGTCGCCGCCGAGTCCGCCGCCACGGAGTCATCCTCGAGTCCGCGCGCGCCACGCCTCCCGTCGCGGCTATTTAAGCGCCGCCACGGCGTTGAAACCTCACCCGAGCCGCACCCGCTCGCGGTTCCGCAAGTCGAGACGCCTCCGCTTTGCCGTCGGCGAGCTCGCCGGAGTCGCCGAAGCCTCCGCCGCGATTTTCGTCTGTTTTCCGCCGTCGTTTCGCCGTCCCGAGCCGTGCCGGTCCCAGATTTGAGATCCCCGTACCTCATCGCGTCGGACCCGTGAAGCAGTAGCAGCGTTTCGTCGCCGGAACGCCGTCACCGAGGTCATCGTCTCCGAGCCCGGCGAAGAAACACCGCCGTGCCACCATCGACGCTTGGGAAAGCTCTCGGCCGTTCGATCTGTAGCGGAGGGGTAAGATTCTGCCACGTGTCCTGTGCGTGGCGAGCAATGTGGACCATCGGATCCGATCGGAGGGTTGGTCGAGCAGCGGCGAACCAATCGGAGCCAGCCGCGTGTCGGGCGTGGGTACCGAGGCGGTATGGACCGGGTGCATCGTGGTCTCGTGCTGCGCCATGGACCGGGTCCATACGCCGAGACACGTGTCGGCTTGTGATTGGCCGAGATCTCGCTGACGTCACGCTGACGTCATAAATCGCTTTTCGGTTTAAAAATAAATCGTTAATTCGATTTTACGATTTTAGCAATTTGATATTTATTTCAAACTTCAAAAGGCTATATCTTTTGCAATTTAACTCGGATTTGAGTGATTCAAATTTCTAAAAATTTGTAAAATTGAGATCTATTTAATGGTGAGTTTTAATTGATTTTTGGAGTTCAATTGCTCTCTGTTTTGGTATTTATTTGCTTTTCTCTTTGAGTGCAGCGTAGGCGTTGAATTGTGCGACGCTTGGAGGAAGATCCAAGAACTCAAGAGCAAGTTCGAACCAGATCAAGACCTATTCCAAGGCAAGTTGTGCTTTGATCATGTTGAACCCATGTTTATAAAATTGCTATGTTTGTTTTACCCTATTGCATATATTTCAAATATACAATTGTTTCAATTTAAATTGGGCTTAGCTAATATATTAGATTGATCTATACCCTACCTTGTCATTGTATGCCATGATCCGTTGTCACCCTAGATTGGTTTAATATAGTTGGTTAATAATTATAATCAACATTGGAGGTTTAGACCGTATTAGTTGCTTAGCCATGCCACGTCATCACATGTGTCAGAATCATTGATAATTAATCTTGATTAATGGAATATGTGTAAGGACCCGAATCCACTGATTCGAACCCACTGTGTTTACCGCACTATTCCCAGGATCAACGCTAGTGCACACAGCTCAACATTGGTACATATCACATCATACTCAACGATAACAGAATAATAGTTCATTCATTGATATAACTAAAGGTATGATCTTATGACCAACTTACATTATTAAGCCACGCAGGGCAAGACTGAAAATATAACTAATGATTAAGCAGCGGAAAATAGAAAAACGTAGACAGCCCATCAGTTCACCACAGGCAACCGACAAGGCTCGGACCCTAATGACTCGTGTCTTCCTGGACTTCATCTTCCAACACAGGTGTAGATTCCTCAACTGTTGATTATTGTTGTTTGGCAAGGGTGAGTACTTAAAGCACTCAACAAGTTGTGCACAGAATGCAATTCTATGTATCTATATGTAAGGCTTATTCCAATGGATAGGCTATCATGGCTATTTTGCAATAAGCAGCATTTATGAACAAATACAGTAAATAGATTGTAAAGAATGTAAAACAAATAACAATAGTAAATAAATTCAGGATTTCTCAAGTAAACCAAGTTTCCAATCCTAAGTCAAATTCCATCTTCCATATGGCATTCCGCCATCCCAACCATGTTGTCCAATTAATTAAGCTAACCCTTAACTGTAATTCCCGAGCATTGCTCAATACCATGAAAGCACGGCTATCCGAATAGTTTCACACTCTGCAGAGGTTATGCACTTTACCCACGTGATACAACCAAACACCACCAAGGCGAGTGATTATAACAAAGCCTTTACAATGCTCTGGCTTAACCCGATACTATCCGCTAAGGTTTCAACACTGGTGGGACTGGTTACCACATCCAGGGCCCCCCTCTTGCGCCATGTGAATTACACCATAACTCGGGAACTCACATCGACCACAATAGTACCAAAATTAAGACATTGCAAATTACTCAGCTAGGCTGGCCCATACCAGACATGTGGTTGCATGATAGACTCAGGTCAAAGGCTTGCAAGGTTAAGTCCTTAGTGTGATCAAAGCAAGACATCCACATACCCTCTGCCCATCGGGCCCACCTTGGCCTCCTCGCCCCTTGCCACTTGCCTCAATCTAAGTTATGATCACCCAGTTGATTACCAAGCACCACGTGCCATCAACAATTCAACATCGTTGCGTGACATGACTCGCCACAACGACTCAATCTCATCGTGTGATCCCACATGACACACAAGTTCATAATATTGTTCCATATTCCATTAATCAAGATTAATTATCAATGATTCTGACACATGTGATGACGTGGCAAGGCTAAGCAACTATTACGGACTAAACCTCCAATGTTGATCATAATTACTAATCAACTATATTAAACCAATCTAGGGTGACAATGGATCATGGCATACAATGACAAGGTAGGGTATAGATCAATCTGGTATATTAGCTAAACCCAATCTAATTTGAAACAATTGTATATTTGAAACATATGCAATAGGGTAAAACAAATATAGCAATTTTATAAACATGGGTTCAACATGATCAAAGCACAACTTGCCTTGGAATAGGTCCTGATCTTGATCTGAAGCTTGCTCTTGAGTTGCTTGATCTTCCTCCAAGCGTCACACAATTCAACGTCTCACAGCTGCATCAAGAAGAAAAGCAAATAAATACCAAAACAGAGAGCAATTGAACTCAAAAATCAAATAAAATTCACCATTAAATATATCTTAATTTTACAAATTTTTAGAAATTGGAATCACTCAAATCCGAGTTACGATGCAAAAGATATAGCCTTTTGAAGTTTGAAACAAATACTGAAATCAGAGAATCAGAAATTCAGAATTAATAGATTTATTTTAAAACGAAAACTGATTTATTGCGTCATCATGACGTCGGCATGGCGCCAGCCAATAACGGACCAATCGAAGCCGACGCGCGGCCTCGGTGCATAGACCAGTCCACGGGACCTCCTCCGTCTCTCAGTAGACCCGGTCCACGACGCCTCGGCGCCAAGACCACCACGTCGGCGCCGATTGGTTGCGACGACGGCGAGATCTAGAGCGCACGAACTTCGATCGGACGGCTCGCCAAGGGTGCACGTGGCGTGTCTCGGTTCGTCCGATTAGATCCAACGGCCTCCGACACCGAGACGCTTACCCACTTGGCGCGATCCGGGCGTTCAACGAAGATCGAGCGGCCGAAAGCTTGAATCCGGCGATGGCGATGCGGCGCACAGCTTCACCGGCGATGGAGAAGACGGCGAGGCGATGGCGCCCGGCGATTTAAGCGGCGACACGGCTTCAGCGGTCCGACGCGACGAAATCCGGGATCTCGATGCCGCCCTTGGGCGGCGAAACGGCGAAACGGCGGCGTAAACGATCGGAAACCACAACAGGGCTTTGGCTAACTCCGGCGAGCTTCTACGCGAGAATGGCGACGGCTCGGGGCTTCGGGATTGCGGCGACGGCGGGCGCGAGGTGAGGAGTTCAACACCGCGTCGGCGCCTTAAATAGCGGACGGGAGGCGTGCAAAGCCGGACTCGAGGACGGCCCGAGGCGGCGGCGAACTCCGCGGCGACACGAGAGGTGACGCGGCCGCATCAAGCGCATCCACGCGGCGCTCATCGAACGGCTCCGGACGATCGACGACGCGGCAAAGGCACAGCCGTTGGATCTCGATCCAACGGTTGTCCGCGATGAATCCTAGGGTTTCAGCGGCACGGGCCGACTTGGGCCGCACTGACGAAGGCTTAACGCGCACAGTGTTGGGCTCGGCCCAACACCGTTCACAAGGTTTTTAAAAGATTTCTCATTTAAAATAATTCCCGAAATTCATTTAATTTGTTTTAGGCAATAAAATAATCAGGAAAAATCCAATAAAAATCTCAAAAATACTTTGAGACATTCTAAACTCAAATAAAATATTTTTGGCAAAACTTTATTTGGACTTTGCACAGATTTAAATAGATTTGAATAGAAGGCAATAAACTTGAAATAGGAATTAATTCAATTAAATCTAGAAAAATCCAAATAAATTCCAGAAAATCACAAATGCACTTTTAAGAAATAAAAACTTAATTAAACCAAATTTTGGGATGTTACAAACCTCCCCTAATGAATCTCGACCAGAGATTCGGGCTAACTAGAGAATAGGTTCGGAAATTCTGACTTCAAGTCTTCTTCGCGCTCCCATGTGGCTTCACTTTCGTAATGATTGCTCCACTGAACTCTGCAAAAGCGAATAGACTTGTTTCTGGTCTTGCGTTCCATAACATTCAAAATTCTGACTGGTTGCTCTTTGTAAGTCAAATCTTCTTGCAGCTCTATTGCATCCAGCGGGGTTTGCTCGGTTGGCACTCTGAGACACTTCTTAAGCTGCGACACATGGAATACATCATGCACTCTTGCCAAGGACTGAGGCAACTCTAACTGATAAGCCACCTCTCCTCGACGGCTCAGAATCTTGAACGGACCAACATATCTTGGTGCAAGATTCCCTTTAACATGAAATCTTTTAACGCCCTTAAGAGGGTAACCACGAGATACACATGATCTTACGGTTCAAAACTCAAATCTCGGCGACGGTTGTCGGCGTAGCTTTCTGTCTTGGTGTGCTATCTTCAACCTTTTCTCGATCATTGCGACTTGACTTTCGGCTTCCTCGAGGATATCGGCCCGAAAACCAAGCGTTCTCTGTCTCGTTCCAATTCAATGGGTACGACAAGCACGTCCATACAATGCCTCGAACGGTGACATCTGCGCAGCTAGCTTGATAGCTGTTATTGTAATCAGATTCGCATATGGCAAACTTTTATCCCATGGCGTAGCATAAGCTAAAGCACAAGCTCTCAACATATCCTCTAAAATCGATTTACTCTTTCGATCGACCATCCATGTCATGCGGGTGATATGTTGTACTAAAATTGAGACGAGTTCCCATGGCCGTGCAACTTATTCCGAATCTTGAGGTAAATTGGGTACCTCATCGACACAATCTTCTTGGGCACTCCATGCAACATATAATCTTTGACATGTACAACTCGCTAAACGATCTCACGAGTAAGTGGTCTTTCTTTGGGATAAAATGGCGACCTTGGTTAGGCGATCCACGATAACCCAAATGGAATCGTAACCTCTCTCGAGTTTTGGTAAACCGGTGATAAAATCCATTCGATTTCCTCCACTTCCATTCCGGAATTTTCAATGGCTGCAACAACCCAGCGGGTCTTTGATGCATGGCCTTCACTCTCTGACACACGTCGCATAATGCAACATGCTCAGCTACCTCACGCTTCATATTAGGCCACCAAAATCTCTCTTTCAAGTCCTGGTACATCTTAGCACTCCCTGGATGAATTGAGTATTTTGAATCGTGAGCTTCCTCAAGAATCAATTGCTTTAGTTCCTTTTTATCCGGCACACAAATTCGGCCTTTGAAGAACATGGTTCCCTGCTCATCCAGAGTGAAATCTACGGCTAGGCCTTCTTCCTTTTTAGCCTTAATCTTAGAAATTTTATCATCATCTTTCTGGCCTTCACTAATCTGATCCTCCAGTGTTGGCTTTACTTCTAGTGCAGCTACCATTCCCTGCGGAACAACTTCCAACCTTAGTTTCTGAAATTCCTTGCATAATTCTGGTTGATCCTCCATGGTCAATGTATTTGTGCTATGGCTCTTTCGACTCAGAGCGTCTGCTACCACATTGGCTTTTCCGGATGATAATGGATTCCACATTATAATCCTTAATTAGCTCAAGCCATCTTATTTGTCTCATATTCAGATCTGCTTGAGTGAATATGTATTTGTGCTCTTATGATCTGTATATATCTCACATCTATTTCCTATGAGATAATGACGCCATATCTTTAAAGCATGCACTACGGCAGCTAATTCCAAATCATGCGTTGGGTAATTCACTTCATGCGGTCTTAACTGTCTTGACGCATAAGCAACGACCTTGCCTTCTTGCATTAACACACACCCTAAGCCTTGCTTTGAAGCATCACAGTATATATCAAATCCATTCTGCACATCTGGCAGTACTAATATGGGGGCTGTGGTTAAACGCTTCTTTAGTTCCATGAAACTTGTCTCGCACTCTAGCGTCCATGCGAACTTCTTTTCTTTCTTTAACAACTGCGTAAGGGGTTTAGCAATCGTCGAAAATCCCTCTATGAACCGACGGTAATATCCCGCCATTCCCAGAAAACTACGAATCTGGGTAACAGACTTCGGTTGCTCCCAATGCAACACTGCGTCCACTTTGCTTGGGTCGACTGCCACTCCTTTAGTAGTCATGACATGACCAAGAAATTCGACTTTTTTCTTCCAAAATTCACACTTGCTAAACTTAGCATATAGCTGATGGTCTCGCAGCCTCTCTAAAACCATTCTGAGATGTTCTGCATGCTCTTCCTCTGTCTTCGAGTAAACCAAGATATCATCTATGAAGACTACAACAAACTTATCCAAATATTCCATGAAAACCTTATTCATCAAGTTCATAAAATATGCCGGGGCATTAGTCAATCAAATGACATGGTGTAAACTCATAATGTCCATATCGTAGAAAACGCAGTCTTAGGCACATCCTCGCTCGGATCTTCAAGCGATGGTATCCCGACGAAGATCTATCTTGGAAAACTCGGCTCCTCTTAATTGATCAAATAAGTCATCGATCACGGGCAACGGATACTTATTCTTGATCGTTACTTCATTCAGTGCACGATAATCGATGCACATTCTAAGACTTCCGTCCTTTTTACGAACAAACAAAACCGGGGCTCCCCATGGTGATGAACTTGGTCTAATAAAGCCTTTCTCTTGCAGTTCCTCAATCTGCTTCTTCATTTCCACTAACTCGTCGGTAGGCATCCGATATGGTCTTTTTGATATCGGTCTTTGTACCGGGCGCTAACTTCGATCACGAACTCGATATCACGGTCCGGTGGCAATCCTGGCAAATCTTCTGGGAACACATCCGGGTATTCCCTGGCTACTGGCACATCTTCCATGTTGATGGCTTTCACGCTGTTGACCATTAACTGCCCATCGCGAACTGCGGTCGCTTGAAACTCTACTTTCTTGCCACTAGGGCCTTCCAAAGTCACGATCCGTCACCACAATCCAAAGCGGCCTTATGCTTAGACACCAATCCATTCCAAGGATGGCGTCTAGGATTGCGCATCTATCAAGATAAGATTAGCTAGAATTCTATCCCATCCATAAGCAACTTAGCTCCTAAACACCCAAGGCTAGATCTAAGCTCGGATCACGGGCTTGGACTAAGAGCACACACTTAAGATTCACCACTTTAAATCCATTCTTGGTTGCAAAACTTTGAGAAACAAGCGAATCGAAGCTCGAGAATCAAACAAAGCGTAGCAGTAATCGAGTTGACGAAACTTACCCAATCGACGTCCGTAGCTTCACGAGCTCCATCTGCGGTGATGTGGTTGATCCTTCCACGCATCGTTGATTGCGGGGTTGCTCGGCTTGACACGGCGCCGATTTCCTCCGAGGTTGGTGCCTTGGCGGTGTTGTTCCCAAGTTGAAACGAATCGGCGTGATGCCTCCCTTCGTGGACACCTATTAGAAAAGTGCCCTGGCTCGTTGCAGGTATAGCATCTTTTCACTGCCGACTGCTGATTCCCTCCTGGCGCATTGTTGCCCTGTGCTGGGGTTTGAAAATTTTGATTGGCAGGGGAGGTACAGGGGTTGATGTCTTGTTCACGGTGGTGGTTGGAATCTAGCAAATTGTTGTGGTGACATCCTCAAGCGTAGATGTTTTGGGCGTCCACCGATTAGTCATCAAGCGCTTGCAGTTCTCACCCGACTCTTTGCGCTTATCTTCTAGGATCAAAGCCTTATTGACTAATTCACGAAAATCTGGAAAATTGTGGGTAATCATCCCACTGCGATCCTGAATTTAGTCCCTTCATGAAACGAGGCGCCTAGCTTTATCGTCGCTCGTCTTGAGGGCATAGCGAGCTAAGCGGGTAAACTTATTGGTATTCGCCTTTGGTTGGCCTCCTTGTTTGAGCCACGAACTCCTCCTTCTTAAGGTCCATCATTCCCTCCGGGACATGATCTTGGCGGAAAGCATTAGTAAACTCTGCCGGTGATCTCTTGTGGGGCTCCATGAGCGGCACGATAATTCTCCCACCATTCTGGGCGGTTCCTTCCAATTGATGAGCGTAGATCACCTTCTCATTTCCTTCACATTGCGTGATGTGCGCTTCTTCTCAATTGTCCTAAGCGGTCATCGGCTTCCAAAGGGTTCACATTTCAAAACGTTGGTGGTCGAGTCCTCATAAAATCGATAGCTTTGAGTGAGGTCGGGTCCACCATGGTTGTTCCGAGCTCTGAGGTTGTTGTTGTTGGTTCTTTGCGTTGGTCATCTCTTTGCATCTGTTGCATCATAGTTCGCATTAGTTAGTCTGCGCCGCAAGAAATGCTCCCAGATTCTGCATGTCTACTGACGGTGGTTGAGGGCTACCTCTGTCATTGGTGTTGTCGTTCTGGCGCAGTCCACTTCCTGAAGCTCCGTTGTTCCCTCGAGTATTCACCATCTGATGATTGCCTCTTAGGTTAGGGAAGGTAGATGTAGCATAGATGAGAAGCAAGAATTTCTAAAGCGAGGAGATAGGTTATACCCAACTGAAATAATTCTTTATTATTCTTGGTATGGCCGCTTAGTTAAGCCTACAAGCTTTGCAACCCATACTGCACACTCAGCATTACAAAGAAGCAAACTAAACACGAAACCTTAACGTCAACTAGAAAGGTAAAGACTAACTTAAAGACGCGACTCACATTCGAGTCTCAACACGGCTCAAGGTCGACACTCACTCATCCCACCGCCTGGCCGAGGCGATCCGCGCATACACCGGCGGATGGCGGGCATAGGAGCGAACCTATCGATGACCTACTCTGGGTCCTCTGCGACAGCGGGTCTGCACTCCCTCCGCTCCCACTCGCTCCTCTGGATCCTCCAGGACTCCTCTGCTGGCTCTGAACTTCTCGAGTCACGCGCTCCAGCTCGTCCTCGACCGCCTTTAGGGCCTCTCCCAGCTCAGTGATCATCCCGATGGTTGAAGCACGGGTCACCTCAAGCTCCTGCTCTGCCACTCTGAGTGCCTCGTACACAGTCTCCAGCTCCTGAGTAGTATCTCTCATATGATCCTCCTGGGCAAGGGCGAACTCCGCAAGGTGCGTGGCTGTAGCACACTCGTCCTCCACGATCCGTCGGCGTCGCGCGCTTGAGCGTCTCGGGTGAAGGCGGAACAACGAGTAGTGAAGCTCGTCGGCGTAGTCGCGGCGGATCTGGCGAAGAGCAAGTCGGCGACCTCTGAATTGCAACCTCGTGCGAGAATCTTACGCGGAGATGTTGATTGGCTCGCTAGCTTCCTCATTCTCCCGAGCGTAGATAATCGACTTGCAAATAAATCCTCGGTGTACACCATTAAGCGACCATTTGCTTCCTCGGTAAAGCGGACGATAAAAGCCTCAAGCGTCAAGTACTCTCTCTGACTCCATGGCGTAGCCGCCACCGGTGACTCCTCGAAGGTCGGAACAATCGGCATCTGCTCCATAAGAACTTTGATTAAGTTCTCCACCCAAAGCGGCAAGTAAAGCGGTAAATTCAGCAAAGGCGAAGTAGAGAATGAGATGAGTCGAGAGTGTTTTATTAGTCAAGTTTAGATTTTCTTTTAGAAAATAGTTTGGACACACACAAGACACCTCCATACTATCTAGGGCCAAGACCTACAGTGAGTATGCTCTGATACCACCTCTGTAAGGACCCGAATCCACTGATTCGAACCCACTGTGTTTACCGCACTATTCCCAGGATCAACGCTAGTGCACACAGCTCAACATTGGTACATATCACATCATACTCAACGATAACTGAATAATAGTTCATTCATTGATATAACTAAAGGTATGATCTTATGACCAACTTACATTATTAAGCCACGCAGGGCAAGACTGAAAATATAACTAATGATTAAGCAAATGGAAAATAGAAAACGTGAGACAGCCCATCGGTTCACCACAGGCAACCGACAAGGCTCGGACCCTAATGACTCGTGTCTTCTGGACTTCATCTTCCAACACAGTGTAGATTCCTCAACTGTTGATTATTGTTGTTTGGCAAGGGTGAGTACTTAAAGCACTCAACAAGTTGTGCATGAATGCAATTCTATGTATCTATATGTAAGGCTTATTCCAATGGATAGGCTATCATGGCTATTTTGCAATAAGCGACATTTATGAACAAATCTGATAAATAGATTGTAAAGAATGTAAAACAAATAACAATAGTAAATAAATTCAGGATTTCTCAAGTAAACCAAGTTTCCAATCCTAAGTCAAATTCCATCTTCCATATGGCATTCCGCCATCCCAACCATGTTGTCCAATTAATTAAGCTAACCCTTAATCAGTAATTCCGAGCATTGCTCAATACATGAGCACGGCTATCCGAATAGTTTCACACTCTGCAGAGGTTATGCACTTTACCCACGTGATACAACCAAACACCACCAAGGCGAGTGATTATAACAAAGCCTTTACAATGCTCAGCTTAACCCGATACTATCCGCTAAGGTTTCAACACTGGTGGGACTGGTTACCACATCCAGGGCCCCCCTCTTGCGCCATGTGAATTACACCATAACTCGGGAACTCACACCGACCACAATAGTACCAAAATTAAGACATTGCAAATTACTCAGCTAGGCTGGCCCATACCAGACATGTGGTTGCATGATAGACTCAGGTCAAAGGCTTGCAAGGTTAAGTCCTTAGTGTGATCAAAGCAAGACATCCACATACCCTCTGCCCATCGGGCTCACCTTGGCCTCCTCGCCCCTTGCCACTTGCCTCAATCTAAGTTATGATCACCCAGTTGATTACCAAGCACCACGTGCCATCAACAATTCAACATCGTTGCGTGACATGACTCGCCACAACGACTCAATCTCATCGTGTGATCCCACATGACACACAAGTTCATAATATTGTTCCATATTCCATTAATCAAGATTAATTATCAATGATTCTGACACATGTGATGACGTGGCAAGGCTAAGCAACTATTACGGACTAAACCTCCAATGTTGATCATAATTACTAATCAACTATATTAAACCAATCTAGGGTGACAATGGATCATGGCATACAATGACAAGGTAGGGTATAGATCAATCTGGTATATTAGCTAAACCCAATCTAATTTGAAACAATTGTATATTTGAAACATATGCAATAGGGTAAAACAAATATAGCAATTTTATAAACATGGGTTCAACATGATCAAAGCACAACTTGCCTTGGAATAGGTCCTGATCTTGATCTGAAGCTTGCTCTTGAGTTGCTTGATCTTCCTCCGAAGCGTCACACAATTCAACGTCTACGCGTACCGAAGAAAAAAAGCAAATAAATACCAAAACAGAGAGCAATTGAACTCAAAAAATCAAATAAAATTCACCATTAAATATATCTTAATTTTACAAATTTTTAGAAATTGGAATTACTCAAATCCGAGTTACGATGCAAAAGATATAGCCTTTTGAAGTTTGAAACAAATACTGAAATCAGAGAATCAGAAATTCAGAATTAATAGATTTATTTTTAAAACGAAAACTGATTTATTGCATCATCATGACGTCAGCATGACGCCAGCGCTGAACCGGACCAATCAGAAGCCGACGCGTGGCCTCGGTGCATAGACCTGGTCCACGGGACCTCCTCTGGTCTACCGTAGACCCGGTCCACGACGCCTCGGCGCCCGCACCACCACGCGTCAGCGCCCGATTGGTTGCGGCGACGGCGAGATCTAGAGCGCACGAACTCGATCGGACGGCTACGGCAAGGGTGCACGTGGCCGTGTCTCGGTTCGTCCGATTAGATCCAACGGCCTTCGACACCCGAGACGCTTACCCACTTGGCGCGATCCGGAGCGTTCAACGAAGATCGAGCAGCTTGAAAGCCTCGAATCCGGTGATGACGATGCGGCGGCACAGCTTCACCGGCGATGGAGAAGACGACGTCGGCAATGGCGCTCCGGCGACGAAACGGCGACACGGCTTCACTGGTCCGACGCGACGAAATCCGGGGATCTCGGTCTGGCCCTTGGAACGGCGGAAACGGCAGTGGAAACGATCGAAAACCACAACAGGGCTTTGGCTAACTCCGGCGAGCTTCTACGCGAGAACGGCGACGGCTCGGGGCTTCGGGATTGCGGCAGACGCGCGGCGCGAGGTGAGGAGTTCAACACCTGCGTCGGCGCCTTAAATAGCGGCACGGGGAGGCGTGCAAAGCCCGGACTCCGTGGACGGCTCCGAGGCGGCGGCGGACTCCGGCGGCGACACGGAGAGGTGACGCGGCTGCATCCGACGCGTCCACGCGGCGCTCATCGAACGGCTCGGACGATCGGCGACGCGGCAAAACACGGCCGTTGGATCTCGATCCAACGGTTGTCGCGATGAATCCTAGGGTTTCAGCGCGGGCCGACTTAGGCATAGACGCGAAAGCTTAATCGCGCTGATGTTGGGCTCGGCCCAACATTCACAAGGTTTTAAAAGATTTCTCATTTAAAATAATTCCTGAAATTCATTTAGTTTGTTTTATGCAATAAAATAATCAGGAAAAATCCAATAAAAATCTCAAAAATACTTTGAGACATTCTAAACTCAAATAAAATATTTTTGGCAAAACTTTATTTGGACTTTGCACAGATTTAAATAGATTTCAATAGAAGGCAATAAACTTGAAATAGGTATTAATTCAATTAAATCTAGAAAAATCCAAATAAATTCCAGAAAATCACAAATGCACTTTTAAGAAATAAAAACTTAATTAAACTAAATTTTGGGATGTTACAATATGGAACAATATTATGAACTTGTGTGTCATGTGGGATCACACGATGAGATTGAGTTGTTGTGACGAGTCATGTCACGCAACGATGTTGAATTGTTGATGGCACGTGGTGCTTGGTAATCAACTGGGTGATAATCACTTAGATCAGGGCAAGTGACAAGGGGCGTGGATGCCAAGGTGGGCCCAATGGGCAGAGGGTATGTGGATGTCTTGCCTTGATCACACTAAGGACTTAACCTTGCAAGCCTTTGACCTGAGTCAATCATGCAACCACATGTCTGGTATGGGCCAGCCTAGCTGAGTAATTTGCAATGTCTTAATTTGGGTACTATCGTGGACGGTGTGAGTTCCCGAGTTATGGAGTAATTCACATGGCGCTAGAGGGGGGCCCTGGATGTGGTAACCAGTCCCACCAGTGTTGAAACCTTAGCGGGTAGTATCGGGTTAAGCCAGAGCATTGTAAAGGCTTTGTTATGATCACTCGCCTTGGTGGTGTTTGGTTGTATCACGTGGGTAAAGTGCATAACCTCTGCAGAGTGTGAAACTATTCGGATAGCCGTGTTTCATGGTATTGAGCAATGCTCGGGAATTACAGTTAAGGGTTAGTTTAATTAATTGGACAACATGGTTGGGATGGCGGGATGCCATATGGAAGATGAATTTGACTTAGGATTGGAAACTTGGTTTACTTGAGAAATACCGAATTTATTTACTATTGATATTCGTTTCTGATCTTTACAATCTATATATGTATTCGTTCATAAATCTTGCTTATTGCAAAATAGCCATGATAGCCTATTCATCGGAATAAGCCTTGCATATAGATACATAGAATTGCATTCTGTGCACAACTTGTTGAGTGATTAAGTACTCACCCTTGCCAAACAATAATAATCAACAGTTGAAGAATCTACACCTGTGTTGGAAGATGAAGTCCAGGAATACACGAGTCATTAGGGTCCGAGCCTTGTCGGTTGCCTGTGGTGAAGTGATGAGCTATCTACGTTTTACTTTCCATTTGCTTAATTATTAGTTTATATTCTCAGTCTTGCCCTGCGTGGCTTAATAATGTAAGTTGGTCGTAAGATCATACATTTAGCTATATCAATAAAGGAACTATTATTCTATTATCGTTGTGTATGATGTGATATTTACCAATGTTAAGCTGTGTGCACTAGCGTTGATCCTGGGACTAGTGCGGTAAACACAGTGGGTTCGAATCAGTGGATTCGGGTCCTTACAGAGGTGGTATCAGAGCATACTGACTGTAGGTCTTGGCCCTATATAGTATGGAGGTGCCCTGTGAGAGTCCAAAACTATTTTCTAAAAGAAATTCTAAACTTGACTAATAAAACACTCTCGACTCATCTCATTCTCTACTTCTTGCCTTTGCTGAAATTACCGTCTTACGAGCCGTTTCGGGTGGAGAACTTATTCAAAGTTCTTGTGGAGCAGATGCCGATCGTTCCGACCTTCGAGGAGTCAGCTGGCGGCTACGCCATGGAGCTGTGGAGAGTACTTCAGACGCTTGGAGGCTTCTACCGTCCGCTTTACCGAGGAGGCAGCTGGTCAGTTAATGGTGTACACCGAGGATTTATTTGCAAGCTGATCATCTACGCTCGAGAGAACGAGGAAGCTAGCAGGCCAATCAACATCTCTGCCAGAAGATCCTCGTACGAGGTTGCAATTCAGGAGGTTGCCCGACTTGCTCTTCGCCGTGTCTGCCTCGACTACACCGACGAGCTTCACGACTCAGTGTTCCGCCTTCACCCGGATGTGCAAGCATGCCGATGCCGAAGGATCGTGGAAGACGAGTGTGCCACTGCGACGCACCTCGCAGAGTTCGCCCTTGCCCAGGAGGATCATATGAGAGATACTACTCAGGAGCTGGAGACTGTGTACGAGGCACTCAGAGTGGCAGAGCAGGATCTTGAGGTGACCTGTGCTTCACTATCGGGATGGTCACCGAGGTGGGAGAGGCCCCGGAGGCGATTGAGGACGAGTTGGGCGCGTGACTCGAGGAGTTCAGAGCCGTTGGAGAGTCCGAGGAGGATCCCGAGGAGCGAGAGTGGGAGCGAGGGGAGTGCAAACCCGTTGTTGCACAGGACCCGATAGTAGGTCATCGATAGGTTCGCTCCTATGCCAGCTCACCCGCCGATGTATGCGCCGGTCACCTCGGCCTGTGGTGGTGGATGAGTGAGTGTCAGCCTTGGAGCTGTGTTGAGACTCGGTTGTGAGTCGCGTCTTTAAGTTAGTCTTTACCTCTTTAGTTGACGTTAAGGTTTCGTGTTTAGTTTGCTTCTTTGTATTCTTTGAGTGTGCGTTATGTGTTGCAAAGCTTGTAGGCTTAAATAGCGCCATACCAAGAATAAATAAAGAATTATTTCAGTTGGGTATAACCTATCTCCCCGCTTTAGAAAGTCTTACTTCTTATCTATGCTACATCTACCTTTCCTAACCCAAGAGGCAATCATCAGATGGTGAATACTCGAGGGAACAACGGAGCTTCAGGAAGTGGACTGCGCCAGAACGACAACACCAACGACAGAGGCAGCCCTCAACCACCGCCAGTCGACATGCAGAATCTGGGAGCATTTCTTGCAATGCAGACTCAACTGATGCAGACTATGATGCAGCAGATGCAGCAGATGGCCAACGCAGCAGCAACCAACAACAACACTGCAGCTCAAAACAACCATGGTGGACCTCGACCTCACTCCAAGCTATCAGATTTCATGAGGACTAGACCACCAACCTTCTCAGGAAATGTGAATCCTTTGGAAGCCGATGACTGGCTTAGGACTATTGAGAAGAAGCTGCACATCACGCAATGTGAAGGAAATGAGAAGGTGCTCTACGCCTCTCATCAATTGGAAGGAACCGTTAGATTGGTGGGAGAATTACTGTGCCGCTCATGGAGCCCCGCAAGAGATCACCTGGGAGGAGTTTACTAATGCTTTCCGCCAGTATCATGTCCCGGAGGGAATGATGGACCTTAAGAAGGAAGAGTTCAGGACTCTGAAACAAGGAGGCCAACCAGTGGCCGAATACCTGAACAAGTTTACCCAGTTAGCTCGCTATGCCCTCAAGACGAGCGGCAGCACAAAGCTAGACAGCCTCGTTTCATGAAGGGATGAATTCAGATGCGGTGGGATTGATTACCCACAACTTCCCAGACTTTCAGGAGTTAGTCAATAAGGCCTTGATCCTAGAGGATAAGCGCAAGGAGCTGGGCGAAAACCGTAAGCGCTTAATGACTAATCAGGGTGGACGTCCAAACCATCTACGTTTGAGGATGTCACCACAACAATTTGCTTGGTTCCAACCGCCAGCTGTGAACAAGACATCAACCCCTACACCTCGCCCTGCCAACCAGAACTTTCAGACACCAGCACAGGGCAACAATGCACCAGGAGGGAATCAACGATCTGCGGTGAAAAGATGCTATACATGCAATGAGCCAGGCACTTTTCTAATAGGTGTCCACGTAAGGAGGCATCACGCGATTCGTTTCAACTTGGGAACAACACCGCCAAGGCACCCGCCTCGGGGAATAGTGCGCCAGTCAAGCCGAGCAACACCGCGATCAATCAGGCGCGGGAGGATCAACCACATCACCGCAGATGGAGCTCAGAAGCTACGGACGTCGACTTGGGTAAGTTTCGTCAACTCAAGACTGCTACTGATTTTGTTTGATTACGAGCTTCGATTCGCTTGTTTCTCAAAGTTTTGCAACCAAGAATGGATTTAATTAAAGTGGTGAATCTTAAGTGTGTGCTCTTAGTCCAAGCCCCAGGATCTGAGCTTAGATCTAGCCTTGGGTGTTTGGGAGCTAAGTTGGTTATGGATGGGATAGAATTTCTAGCGAATCTTATCTTGATAGATGCGCAATCCCTAGACGTTATCCTTGGAATGGATTGGCTGTCTAAGCATAAGGCTGTTTTGGATTGTGGCCGAAGGATTGTAACATTGGAAGGCCCTAGTGGCAAGAAAGTAGAATTTCAAGCAACCGCAGTTCAAGATGGGCAGTTAATGGTCAACAGCGTGAAAGCCATCAGCATGGAAGATGTGCTAGTAGCCAGAGAATACCCGGATGTGTTTCCAGAAGATTTGCCAGGACTGCCACCGGACCGTGATATCGAGTTCGTGATCGAGTTAGCGCCAGGTACAGCACCGATATCAAAAAGACCATATCGGATGCCTACCGACGAGTTAGTGGAAATGAAGAAGCAGATTGAGGAACTGCAAGAGAAAGGTTTCATTAGACCTAGTTCATCACCGTGGGGAGCCCCGGTTTTGTTTGTTCGTAAAAAGGACGGAAGTCTTAGAATGTGCATTGACTATCGTGCACTGAATGAAGTAACGATCAAGAATAAGTATCCGTTGCCCAGGATCGACGACTTATTTGATCAGTTAAGAGGAGCTGGAGTTTTCTCCAAGATAGATCTTCGTTCGGGATACCACCGGTTGAAGATCCGAGCGGAGGATGTGCCTAAGACTGCGTTTTCTACGCGATATTGACATTATGAGTTCACAGTCATGTCATTTGGATTGACTAATGCCCCTGCATACTTCATGAATATGATGAATAAGGTTTTCATGGAATATTTGGATAAGTTTGTGGTAGTCTTCATAGACGATATCTTGGTTTACTCGAAGACAGAGGAAGAGCACGCAGAACATCTCAGAATGGTTTTAGAGAGGCTGCGAGAGCATCAGCTATATGCTAAGTTTAGCAAGTGTGAATTTTGGAAGGAAAAAGTCGAATTTCTTGGTCATGTAATGACTACTAAAGGAGTAGCAATTGACCCGAGCAAAGTGGACGATGTTACATTGGGAGCAACCAAGTACATTACCAGATCCGTAGTTTTCTGGGAATGGCGGGATATTACCGTCGGTTCATAGAAGGATTATCGACAATTGCTAAACCCCTTACGCAGTTGTTGAAGAAAGAAAAGAAGTTTGCATGGACGCCAGAGTGAGAGACAAGTTTCATGGAACTAAAGAAGCGTTTAACAACAGCCCCCGTATTAGTGTCGCCAGATGTACAGAAGGGATTTGATATTTACTGCGATGCTTCGAAGCAAGGCTTGGGATGCGTGTTAATGCAAGAAGGCAAAGTCGTTGCTTATCGTCAAGACAATTAAGACCGCATGAAGGGAATTACCCAACGATGATTTGGAGTTAGTGCCGTAGTGCATGCTTTAAAGATATGGCGTCATTATCTCATTGGAAATAGATGTGAGATATATCTGAGACCATAAGAGCTCGAAATACATATTCACTCAAGCAGATCTGAATATGAGACAGCGAAGATGGCTTGAGCTAATTAAGGATTATAATGTGGGAATCCATTATCATCCCGGAAAAGCCAATGTGGTAGCAGATGCTCTGAGTCGAAAGAGCCATAGCGCCAATACGTTAACAATGGAGGATCAACCAGAATTATGCAAGGAATTTCAGAAACTAAGGTTGGAAGTCATTCCGCAGGGAATGGTAGCTGCACTGGAAGTAAAGCCAACACTAGAGGATCAGATTAGAGAAGGCCAGAAAGATGATGATAAAATTTCCAAGATTAAGGCTAAAAAGGAAGAAGGCCTAGCCGTAGATTTCACTCTGGATGAGCAGGGAACCATGTTTTTCAAAGGCCGAATTTGTGTGCCGGATAAAAAGGAGCTAAAGCAATTGATTCTTGAGGAGGCTCACGATTCAAAATACTCAATTCATCCAGGGAGTGCTAAGATGTACCAGGATTTGAAAAAGAGATTTTGGTGGCCTAATATGAAACGTGAAGTAGCTAAACATGTTGCTTTATGTGACGTATGTCAGAGAGTAAAAGCCATGCACCAAAGACCAGCTGGTTTGTTGCAGCCGTTGAAAATTCCGGAATGGAAGTGGGAGGAAATCGGAATGGACTTTATCACCGGTTTACCTAAGACTCAGAGAGGTTACGATTCCATTTGGGTTATCGTGGATCGTCTAACCAAGGTCGCCCATTTTATCCCAGTAAAGACCACTTACTCCGGAGATCGTTTAGCAGAGCTGTACATGTCGAGGATTGTATGTTTGCATGGAGTGCCCAAAAAGATTGTGTCGGACAGAGGTACCCAATTTACCTCAAGATTTTGGAACAAGTTGCATGAAGCAATGGGGACTCGTCTGAATTTTAGTACTGAGATATCACCATGCAGCATGATGGTCGACCGAAAGAGTAAATCGATTTTAGAGGATATGTTGAGAGCTTGTGCTTTAGCTTATGCTACGTCATGGGATAAAAGTTTGCCATATGCAGAATTCAGTTACAATAACAGCTATCAAGCTAGCCTGCAGATGTCACCATTTGAGGCGTTGTATGGACGTGCTTGTCGTACTCCATTAAATTGGAACGGAATAGGAGAGCGTTTGGTGTTTGGGCCAGATATTCTCGAAGAGGCAGAAAGTCAAGTTGCAATGATCAGAGAGAGGTTGAAGATAGCACAGTCAAGACAGAAAAGTTATGCGGATAACCGTCGTCGAGATTTGAGTTTTGAACCAGAAGATCATGTGTATCTCAGAGTTACCCCTCTTAAGGGCGTTAAAAGATTTCACGTTAAAGGGAAGCTCGCGCCAAGATATGTCGGTCCGTTCAAGATTCTGAACCGTCGAGGAGAGGTAGCTTATCAGTTAGAGTTGCCTTAGTCATTGGCAGGAGTGCATGATGTATTCCATGTGTCGTAGCTTAAGAAGTGTCTCAGAGTGCCAACAGAGCAAACCCCGTTGGATGCAATAGAGCTGCAAGAAGATTTGACTTACAAAGAGCAACCAGTCAGAATTTTGGATGTTATGGAGCGCAAGACCAGAAACAAGTCTATTCGCTTTTGCAGAGTTCAGTGGAGCAATCATTCCGAAAGTGAAGCCACTTGGGAGCGAGAAGAAGATTTGAAGTCAGAATTTCCGAACCTATTCTCTAGTTAGCCCTGAATCTCGGGTCGAGATTCTGTTAAGGGGGAGGTTTGTAACATCCCAAAATTTGGCTTATTTAAGTTTTTATTGCTTAAATGTGCATTTATGATTTTCTGGAATTTATTTGGATTTTTCTGGATTTATTAGAATTAAATTCAAATCAAGTTTATTGCCTTTTATTCGAATCTATTTAAATTTATGCAAAGTTAAAATAAAGTTTTTCCAAAAATATTTTATTTAAGTCCAGAATGTCTCAAAGTATTTTTGAGATTTTTCTTGGATTTTTCCTGATTATTTTATTGCCTAAAACAAATAAAATGAGTTTCTGTAATTATTTTAAACAAGAAAACCTTTTGAAAAACGCATGAACAGTGTTGGGCCGGCCCATTACTGTGCGGCCCAGTCAGCCCGTTCGCAGCAACCCTAACCCTAATGCGGTCAACCGTTGGATCGAGATCCAACGGCTGAGCTTTCGCCGCGTGGCCGAGTGTTCGGAGCCGTCGGATGCGTGCCGCGTGGACGCGCTAGATGCGTCCGCGTCACCTCTCCGTGTCGCCGCCGGAGTCCGCCGCCGCCACGGAGTCATCCTCGGAGTCCGCGCTGCGCACGCCTCCCCGTGCGGCTATTTAAGGCGCCGCCACGGGCGTTGAAACCCTCACCCCGAGCCGCACCCGTCTGCCAGTTCCTGCACGTTGAGACGCCTCCGCCTGCCCGTGCGAGCTCGCCGGAGTCGCCGAAGCCTCCTCCGCGATTTTCGTCTGTTTTCCGCCGTCGTTTCGCCGTCCCGAGCCGTGCCGGTCCCAGATCTGAGATCCCCGTACCTCATCGCGTCGGACCCGTGAAGCAGTAGCAGCGTTTCATCGCCGGAACGCCGTCACCGAGGTCATCGTCTCCGAGCCCGGCGAAGAAACACCGCCGTGCCACCATCGGCGCTTGGGAAAGCTCTCAGCCGTTCGATCTGTAGCGGAGGGGTAAGATTCTGCCGCGTGTCCTGTGCGTGGCGAGCAGTGTGGACCATCGGATCCGATCGGAGGTTGGTCGAGCCGCTCGTCGCGAACCAATCGGAGCCAGCCGCGTGTCGGGCGTGGGTACCGAGGCGGTATGGACCGGGTGCATCGTGGTCTCGCGCTGCGCCGTGGACCGGGTCCATACGCCGAGACACGTGTCGGCTTGTGATTGGCGAGATCTCGCTGACGTCACGCTGACGTCATAAATCGCTTTTTCAGTTTAAAAATAAATCTGTTAATTCTGATTTTCTGATTTTAGCAATTTCAGTATTTATTTCAAACTTCAAAAGGCTATATCTTTTGCAATTTAACTCGGATTTGAGTGATTCAAATTTCTAAAAATTTGTAAAATTGAGATCTATTTAATGGTGAGTTTTAATTGATTTTTGGAGTTCAATTGCTCTCTGTTTTGGTATTTATTTGCTTTTCTCTTTTAGATGCAGCGTAGACGTTGAATTGTGCGACGCTTCGGAGGAAGATCCAGCAACTCAAGAGCAAGTTCCAGAACCAGATCAAGACCTATTCCAAGGCAAGTTGTGCTTTGATCATGTTGAACCCATGTTTATAAAATTGCTATGTTTGTTTTACCCTATTGCATATATTTCAAATATACAATTGTTTCAATTTAAATTGGGCTTAGCTAATATACCAGATTGATCTATACCCTACCTTGTCATTGTATGCCATGATCCGTTGTCACCCTAGATTGGTTTAATATAGTTGGTTAATAATTATAATCAACATTGGAGGTTTAGACTGTATTAGTTGCTTAGCCATGCCACGTCATCACATGTGTCAGAATCATTGATAATTAATCTTGATTAATGGAATATGGAACAATATTATGAACTTGTGTGTCATGTGGGATCACACGATGAGATTGAGTTGTTGTGACGAGTCATGTCACGCAACGATGTTGAATTGTTGATGGCACGTGGTGCTTGGTAATCAACTGGGTGATAAACACTTAGATCAGGGCAAGTGACAAGGGGCGAGGATGCCGAGGTGGGCCCAATGGGCAGAGGGTATGTGGATGTCTTGCCTTGATCACACTAAGGACCTAACCTTGCAAGCCTTTGACCTGAGTAAATCATGCAACCACATGTCTGGTATGGGCCAGCCTAGCTGAGTAATTTGCAATGTCTTAATTTGGGTACTATCGTGGATGGTGTGAGTTCCCGAGTTATGGAGTGATTCACATGGAGCAAGAGGGGGGCCCTGGATGTGGTAACCAGTCCCACCAGTGTTGAAACCTTAGCGAGTAGTATCGGGTTAAGCCAGAGCATTGTAAAGGCTTTGTTATGATCACTCGCCTTGGTGGTGTTTGGTTGTATCACGTGGGTAAAGTGCATAACCTCTGCAGAGTGTGAAACTATTCGGATAGCCGTGCTCGCGGTATTGAGCAATGCTCGGGAATTACAGTTAAGTGTTAGTTTAATTAATTGGACAACATGGTTGGGATGGCGGGATGCCATATGGAAGATGAATTTGACTTAGGATTGGAAACTTGGTTTACTTGAGAAATACCGAATTTATTTACTATTGATATTCGTTTTACAGTCTTTACAATCTAAATACTGTATTCGTTCATAAATGCTGCTTATTGCAAAATAGCCATGATAGCCTATCCATTGGAATAAGCCTTGCATATAGATACATAGAATTGCATTCTGTGCACAACTTGTTGAGTGCTTAAGTACTCACCCTTGCCAAACAACAATAATCAACAGTTGAAGAATCTACACCTGTGTTGGAAGATGAAGTCCAGGAAGACACGAGTCATTAGGGTCCGAGCCTTGTCGGTTGCCTGTGGTGAACTGATGAGCTATCTACGTTTTTACTTTCCGCTGCTTAATTATTAGTTTATATTCTCAGTCTTGCCCTGCGTGGCTTAATAATGTAAGTTGGTCGTAAGATCATACATTTAGCTATATCAATAAAGGAACTATTATTCTATTATCGTTGTGTATGATGTGATATGTACCAATGTTAAGCTGTGTGCACTAGCGTTGATCCTGGGACTAGTGCGGTAAACACAGTGGGTTCGAATCAGTGGATTCGGGTCCTTACATATCTCCAGATTATAGTACACATATCACATTCATAACACCCAACACAATATCACATAACATTCACAATACATAATATTGTTTACATACCACATAACTTTCACAAAACAAGCATATCACATTCACAGTACACATACCATATTCACATGATATAATATTATTTACATATGGACTAGTAGGAGCCTGTCGGGTATCTAAACCTACCATCCTCTGCTATAACTTTTGTCCAGTACCATCGGCATATGTGGTCTCATAATTTGTTGAGATGTTTGTTGTCTTGGCTCTTGAGGGGGATATTGAGGTTCTGCAAAATAGAAAGTAGTGAACTAACTTAAGTTTTAAAATTTGTATGTAAAAGGCTGAGTGTATTATGCATGTACATATATCCTAAGGGAAAGGTGTGCGCCGCCGACCAGGATCAACATATGATGCATGACGTAGAAGCCGCACAGGTCGTCGCACCCTTGTTGATGACATTGTGAACAAAGAAAATCAAATTAGGAGACAAAAAATATATGTCAGAAAAAATCCTATGCTAGGTGCTTGTACCTTGAAGCGCTTCCACTCCAGCTGGTCGCCTTGTTTGTCATCGTGTCCTCCTTCAGCAGCGTAAGATAAGAAAACCCTATATAAGTTGGAGAGATGGCATTGAGGCAAAAAAATAAAAGTAGTTAAATACAGAAAGTATTAGTTTAGAGGAATGTGCTTACTTCTGCAAAACAGGCTTGATCGTGTAGGCCATCGGTCTTTTCTCGAGCGAGTTAAAAGTGTGGACTTTGTTTTCACTCAGAGTGACCAAGAGTAGAACCCCAATAGTTGCTTATTAACTAGTATGCAGTGCAAGAAAATAAGTTCATATACGGTTTAAGTGCGTACAAGTAATTGAAGGGTAAAGTCATTAGAGTAGTACTTACTCCTCGTGATACGGAAAGAGAATGAAGTTCTTTTTCGCCTTAGCCTACAATGTCTACTTGATGTAGTTAACATGGAACTTTGAATGAAGCCTAGCTATGGTCACAGCAACCATCTCGGGGTCGACGAACCCAACCAGGTGTAGACCTATCATGACTCGCTGCTTCATTATCCTACAACTCGTGTCAATTGTTAAAAAACTTAGAAAATCCTATAATAGTCATAGGCTCATGCTGTATGGTGCGATACTCATAGCGTCCAGGATCGTATAGTAGAAATATAGATGGCTTTTAGGCTGTACAAACGGAACAGATCATCAAAACTCACTGGGAATGTCCCATGCTCCTGGCAGTGGAAATGTCCCCCTCGATACCTCACATTGAGATCGACGTGAGTCTCGGCCTCGTTCGCCTTGCCAATGTACCATCCATGAAGCAAGCGAGTGCACTTGCCTAGAGCATTCAATTCGTTGCTAGGGATAAGGGGCTTTGAAAGACCATGTGGAGGTCTATCCTTAGTGGTGATGAGTTATTGACTGTGATTAAGCTTTCGATGCCTGAGTTTGAGTTTGTTTTGAGCGCTATTATAAATTTGAAGCAATTTGAGCTCTGTCTGCAATTTTTGGTGCTACCGGGTATGGCAGCCCGATGCTACTGGCCGAGCGATAGCATTGGCCGCCAGAGCGGTGTGTAAAAACCCGAGAGGGTGTTTTTGGGGGATTAGGTAGCCCGGTGCTACCGGCTGAGCGGTAGCACCGGTCCAAATGGCCGGTGTGAAAAATTCCAGAGAGCACCTTCTTCTGATTTGGCTGTAGGGCGATGCTACCAGCCTAGGGGCGGTAGCACCGACCCTTATGAGCGAGGATGAATTTTTAAATTGTAATTTTTGATGAAATTCATTGCATATCTTTTTGGACATTGCTATGCGATATGTTTCCTTATTTTTGATGGTTGCAGGACGTCGGAGCTTGATCATGGTGAGGCAGAGGATGATCGGGACTAGGCGAGGTGCGCCAGAGGTCCAGACGGTTGAGGATCGCCAGAAGATGATCAGAGATGGTGTTATGGCAAGCCTAGAAGACAAGGAATGGACGAGATGCTAACTAGACACTACTCGGATTAAGGAGGGCTGTTGGATCGCGGTCTAGGTGATAGAGTAGCGGGTCTAGTTAGTATGCTTTGAAGCGTGCAAAAACCCGGTATGCTTGTTGAGTTTCAGGTTAGCCTATATATGGCTGTGTGTGGGAGTCATTTCTAACCCTTGATGATGATCCTTAGGGTAGAAGGAACTCATCCAAGGGTGGAGGGTGACTCAAGAGTAGTATAAATAGAGGGGGAGGGGTAGCCTTCCTCCTCTTGAAGGTTTTAGAGGTTTTGTGCTCATTTGAGCTTTTGCCCACCTTGTTGTGAGTCTTTGTAAACCTCCCTTCCAGAAATCCAATACAATTTTCCTTATGATTGAATTTACTTTCTGCATTTACATTATGTCTTAAATTCAGCACTTACATTCTTGCAATTTACATTTATGCAATTTGGATTTGCCTCCCCTCCTTCTACATGCTTTTGCCTCTTGTGTCAAGGATGTTGATTGATGGATGAATCTTCTATTTTACCTCAATCATCTAGGCAATCCATGTGTTTTTCTTGCAAGAAATTGATCTTGTGTTCTTGAGTGAATCATTCTTCTAGATCACGTTTGTGGGGTTTTGGACTTGTGTTCTTGCTTGCTGTGATGTGTGGGAGGTTATCCAAGATCATCTTGATCATCAAAACCCCACAAGCAAGTCCAAGATCAAGTTCTTAAGTTTTGCTCAAACTTGGTGTGTTCTTCCTTCAAAGTGAAAAAGGTTGAAATTTTGACGTCAATCCTTGCGATTGAAGGTTGGAATAAGTTCTTGACATCCTTACGAAGACATCTACTAAGTTTCGTGAGTTTTTTTCCAACCGATCAAAAGATTCATCAAATTGCTTTTGAGTTCGTGCTGTTTTTAACTCTGTTCTTCCTGCTGTTCTTGAGCCCGATCATACCGCCCTTCGTGTAGTCATACCGGACTCCGGTGCTACCGACCTCACCCCGGTCATACTGGACCTCAGTGCTACCAGGCTCACCCCGGTCATACCGGCCTTACAGGAAACTCCCTCCATCTCATTTGCTTCTTTTTATTGTTTTGGTATTACCAAAACTAAAGATGAAATTTAGGACCTAGATGCTTCAATCTCCTCCTTTTTGGTAATTGATGACAACCTTATCAAACATAATGAAATTGAATGTGTTTTAAGTATACATCAAGTTAAGCAAGTTGTATACTTTTGGATTTTGCTTTTAATGGTATTTCACCTCTTTGGAAGAAGATTGGATTTGAAATCAAGATGCCATAAAAGCCACAATGTATAGTTGAAACTCCCGCTAAATGTGTGCATGGAGATACTAAGATGAGATCGCGCATATTTTGAAGAATTTGGAAATTTTTGGTGGAGTTTCCACTATATATTGGATCCGAGAAAAACAAGATATATGCATAGAATCCAATATGACCATGTAAGAACCATAATGATTTATCATAAGCATAAACATCCATGTAAGCATAAGTAATAAAATATTTAACCATCCATAAACCATTACAAGTATTCATAACACATCCAAAAATAAATAATAGAGGTTCAATTAGCTTACAAGAGATATATAAATCATTACAAAGTATATAAGTTAATCCTCCCACTTCTACTTCACTCCGCTTCTTCCTTTTCTTCTACTTCTCCCCCTTTAGCATCAAGTACCAAAAGAAGAGACCTTCATGAAATGTCTAGGAAGAAGCGTCTTGGGCACCATGACCATGTCCATGTCCACACCCATGCCCATATCAGCGGAAAGAGACAGGAACAAGCTCATCGCGAATCTAATCAACAGTCCCTCCAATGGTGTCCAAGTGCTCTTGGACTTCATTAACCATGGCATGGGTCTAGAGCTGATAATGATGCTCTTGGTCAAGCCTACTCATGATTCCAGAACTGAGAGAGGAAAATTGAGTCATCATATCTGAGCGAAGGCTCTCTAGACTAGCTAAGAAGGCGTCCTAAGGCATGTCATGGGCTTGGGGTGGATCCTGAGGAGCATCCTACTGCGACTGGTGTTGCTGAGCTGGGTGACCAATCACCCGAGAAGGAGTTTCTCGCGGCTTGTATTGCTTGTGAGCATATCTGCATCCTCCATTGAACCCCGTCTTTCCGATGATTAACTTCATGTTGTAAGGAGCAAAATAAATTGACTTTCTTCGTTCACGGGCCGAAGAGGCAATCTCCCTTAGCATGAAGTGAATCACATCAAACTTCTACCTGTGCATCACCTTTCTCATAATATTCCAGGCATATCCATGAATATCATCAAAGTTACCACTTTTGGGATGAATGGTAACTCTAATGATCCTATCGACGAGGCTGGCCTATGGAAGTAGCCCTGCCAATTTCCCTGGCCTCCTGACATTTGCAGTGGGATCACAGAACTCAAGCCGATGAGTGACCCCAAGAGGCCTATCGCTGTGGATCCTAGGATATCCACTGTGGAAGATGCCCAAGGCTTGTTCCATCTCATCCTTGGTGGCAGTGTGAACTCTAGAGCTGGTCATCCATGTAATGGAATCATAAGAGTCAAGGATGTAGGTTGTGGCATATAATTGACGGACTGCATCCTCATCGAAGTCACACCTCTAACTGACAAAGTTCAATAACCCAGCTCCTTGAAACAACTTGGGAACACTAGCAAATAGAGGTAACTTGCGGATGTGTTCCCAGTTTATCCACTTTTGATCAGCAAACACTTTCACTGAATATATTTCATTGAATACTTTCTCTTGGAAAAGTGTGCAAAAGAATTTTTGTGAGGCTGTTCTTGGTAGGCGGTATTGGTTTGCTCCTCTCAAATAATAATACTTATCCCCCTTAATCTGTCTCAAATCATCGTGGGGATCAAAGCTTGGCATGGATTCTTCTTCCTCCTTAGAACCTTCCTCGTCATCCACATCTATACCATAGTCCTCATCCTCTTCTTCCTCACTAGATTCTTGTGCAGGTCCTTTGTCTTTGCTGGCCTAAGAGGTGCTTCCACCTAACTCTTGTTGCACCAATTTTCTTATTTGCTCATCCCTGGCAGCAATAGAGTATGAATCCTTGCTGTCACTGCCACTGTCAAACCGAGGAGTGGGAACCCCAGTGCTTCGAGTAGATTTTCTGACTGTGCCCCAACCACGAGGTGCCTTGGGCTTGGACAGATTCTTTACCCTTGGTATGATCTCTGGATCAGAAGGACAATAAGAGGAATAAGAAAAGGAACCAGGAACTCAGTTTTAAAAACTTGACAAAAATGCAACAAGTTATGCTTTTGGCAGCAAAGTCGGCACTACCGCCATACTGGACCGATAGTGCCACTCTTGGATAGTATAACCACACTTGTAGAGCCGATAGTGCCGCACTAGGTCGGTACTACCACTGTACCACAGCGGTAGTGCCGGGTTCATCGTGGAACTGGAGTCACCAAGGGTGAAATCTCTATTTTTGATTAGATCAGGCAATAGAATTGCACAAAACGACTTCATAGATCACCGATCTACTCATTTAAACTAGGGATTTCACTTAAGCACAACATGCATTTGCTACATTTGCATCGAACCCTAAAAAACAAATATTGAGACCTAGGGCATCAAGGATGATGAAAAGGAATGCAAGGGAGCAAGGGAATGATTACCTTGAGGAGATGAGTCAAAATAGATAAGAAGAACCCCTTGAGAGAATATTTTATTGGAGTATTGAGATTTGGGGATTTTGGAAGAAAAGAGGAGTTGCAAACCCTAACAATGAGAGTGAGGTTGCAAATCAGGATGAAGATCTGGTTCAACTAGCTAAGGCAGAGAAGAGGGAGAGGGACACGGCCAAAAGCCAAAATCTCACTTAACTTGGTCCCACTAGACACATCCAATACTGTCGGCCTCTATGGGCGGTAGTTCCGGTGGCCCGGTACTACCGGGTGCGCAGCAGTGGTAGTGCTGGCCTAGAACTGAAGTCTACAGAAAATTCAGATTTTGAGTTTGAAAATTGCTCCAAAGTATTTGCATACCCCTTGAAATCAATTGTGAGCATTTCCAACTCATTATTAGATCAATTCCTATAGTTTTAATATAGTTTGTATGAAAATTAGCTTTTGTGAGGATAAATTTTCCTATTTGAAAACGAAACACTTTCATGAAGTGAAAATGAACCCAAATATGTTGTTTGAGTTCAAATACTTGTAAAACACTAAAAAATGTGTAATTCTAGTTTCACAAGCCATAACTCAATATGCGCATTATTTAGGTCAATATAGACATTATTTTGGGTTTGGTTGAAAATCTAAAAGGAGTACATTCAAAACACAAATTTTCTTTTATAACAAGATATGGAGTATATTATAACAAGAATATCTATTAGATGAGATTTACATATGTATATTTTGAAAGAGAAGGGATTTCAATAAGAATTTTTGAAAACCTTTAAGATATCATATTTTTAAATAATTTGACTTAATTAAGTCTATAAGCTTTCTTTTGAATCCATAGTAGCACTTATTTGATATTTTCATATTTTAGGGATGTAGTATACATGTAGATTGTATAACACTCCCCCTTAATGCGTTGCCCAACATAATATTCAAGAATTAATCAAAAAGCAAATAACACCAGATGGATGACCAATCATGATACAAATATTCAAGCAACATTTGAGACATCTATGTTTACATTTAATTCATTCCTCAATTTACAAAAACGGCTTTCATCTAGAGGCTTGGTGTGGATATCCACTAGTTAATCTTCGGTTCTTATGTGGCTAATAACTATATCACCTTTTGTAACATCCCAATTTTTGCATTTCTTGAATTTAATATGCATTTTATATTTTGTGATTTTTTTGGAATTTAATTGATTTATTTTGGATTTATTTGAATTAAGCATTTTGTTTAAGTCTTTTGAATAATCTAGAAATTTTAAATTAAGTTTTGCTAGAAATATTTTATTTGAGTTTCAAATGCCCTAAAATATTTTTTAGAATTTTTTTGGAATTTGTTTAGACATTTTTTCTATTTTATTTGGCTTTATTGAATTTCTAGAATTATTTTTTTGGAAATGTCTTTAAAAAGCTCTTTGAATAGTAATGGACCGAGCCTAGTCAAGCCCAGCCCATCTTTTCGCGCAGCTAGCCCGTCCCCGTAGCTCGCTAGCTCATCTCCGCTGACCTAGCTCAGTGCCGTTGGATTGAGATCATGCGGCCCTGAGTTGTCCACGTTGCCCTAATGTGTGGACCGTTGGATGTAGATCGTGAGGCTAAGATGGATCGGTCCTAATAGAAACCCTAACCAATCATGACTGTTGATCCCGTGAACGGTTGGATTGTGTTGTGATTGGCTGCATCTGGGTCGTTCATCGTAACATGTGTGCGGCTCACAGTCGTCGTCTCTGCCGAATCCGTCTCGGACTACGCCACCGTGTTGCCACCGCGTCGGTTTAGGGTTCCTATTTTTGTGTGGATGTTGAGGCTATTTATTACGCCGCCTCGTGCATTGGAGAGCTCACCTCGCGCCGCACGTTTCGCCTCAACCCTTGCAGCCGGATCTGCCCGAGGTTCACCACCGCACGAGCTCGCTAGAGTTGCCTTGCACCGCCGTGGTTTTCTTTGTTGTTCCGCCGCTGTCTCACCTTCTCCGCCGTGTCTGTGACCAGCTGCCAGTTCCCTGCATCGAGCTCGTGCGGTTCCGCCATTTAACGTCGTCGGAGGTTCATCGGAGCGCCGTGTTCTTTTCCTTCGTCTTCGCTGCCGGTAAGCCATCGCCGTCGTGCCATGGTTGCCGTCGTCGAGCTTGTAGAACCGTTGGATCTTCATTGTGTGCTCTAGATCGTGCCACGTCTGCTTTGTCACTTCGTCTGTCGCAGTGAACCGAGGCCATCAGATCTAGAGTAGACATTTAAGATCCAACCGTGTGTCAAGCCCGTAGTAACCATTGTGTCGCCTTGCCTAGGCCATCCGGTCTATCTTGTGCGGATGCGATTAAGCCATGCGTCAAGCACCATGGTAGTCGCGTTGCCGTTTTGCATCATGTTATGCTAGCCGTTCGATCTGGTATATAAGGAGTAGATCATGCCGCAGTTCACCTCGTGCCCTATCATCATCGCTGATCTTGGTCACTCAATTATAAATAGATAGGCGGGATCTTGCCATGCATCACGCCAACCATGTCTCACCGCGTGTCATCGCTGGCGTCAGCCGTGACGTCAGCCGGTGCATGAGCATAGTGGAGCTAGTCCACCGTAACCCGGATTGGCCGTGGACTGAGTCAATGCGTCGGGACGCGTGTCACTCTGTGGTGAAAGTTCAAGCTTCATTAAGTTGGTTTTGGTGTTAATGACAAATCTAATATTAAGACTAACTCTTTTGATAATCATAATATTGATTAGTCTCAATTGTTAATTAATGACAAATCCTTTTATTAGACTAACTCTTTTGTTGAGCTTAACTCTTATTAGTTTCTTTTGGATGAAAAAGATGGAAATATCAAAGGTATGCATTCGAATTCATATTATCATATCTTGTTGCATTCCTTGGATATAATATGCATGATCATATTGATGAATCCAAAATATGAGACTAACTCTTTTATTGAGCATATCTTTGATTAGTCTCATCTCATTGAAAAATGGAAAACCCAAGATATGCACTCGTATTCATTTTATGATATCTTAATGCATATTTTGGATTCAAGTTAAAGGATGAACTCTACCATTATTTAGACCTCAAGAGTGCTTTAATATTTCAATTCCATATATACATGAATGCACACATTTAGGGGGAGTTAATACTTTACCTTGATGTTTCAATAATATTGATCTAATTCATCTTTGTATATCAAAGATCATTACTTTGAAACAACCCCTTGAGTATATTTAACTTGTATAGTTGTAGTATACTCATGGAAATATAGGATAAACTCTAAAGCAATCAAAATTGATTTTGTGCATATTGATTCTAAGTTTGATTATTTATATGCACATATTTAATGGAGTTTATTCTATTGTTGATGGTATTAAGAGTATTGATCCCTTTCCACCACTCCAACATAATTTGGATCATTACTAGTAACCATCAAAATGAGTATATGAAACTTGTGTAGTTAATATACACTTATATAAACTTAAATGAAATTTAAATTGAGTTCGGTTGTCTTTCAATCAATCAAAGAACACTTCATCATGTGTTGATGGTGTTTCTTCATTGGTTAAGGACAAGCGGGAAGTTCTTGAGTATAATGAAGCATTAGTTGCATCAAAGTACTCAAGTAACCTTTAAATCATTCAAATTGATTAGGATTGTGCTCAATCGATCATGGGGGCATTCATTATGTGTTAATGGAGTGCAATTGATAATTGAGTCAACTATGTTTGTTGGACTAACAATCTTCCATGAGTTGTGAAGTAGGCTGAGTCTAAGAAAAATGAAGAATCAGGAAGAAGAAGTCATCATGTGTTGATGAGCTTCAAGGATGAATCTCGAAGTGAAGTGAAGCTAGAGAAGGTTCATCATGTATTGATGAATAAGAAGAAAGGACCCGGCTTGGAGAGAAGATGATGAAAATCATAAAAGCTCCAAGTGGATGTGCTAGAGGCAAAGGTATACCTAGCTAGGGCTAGGGATGTGTTCCTAGTCTTTTACCGGTCTCGGTGTTTGGATAGGAGACCGGATTGCTAGTATAGGTTACCGTACTATTAAGAGGGGTTGAGTCATTTAGCTTGAGCTTCATCATGTGTTGATGAACTCAATCCGGTTCACTCTAGCTCACTCTCTTGGTTGGTTCTTGCATGAGCTAAGTATTTGCATGTGTTGCAAATAAGGGAGCTCATGCTTATTTCTTATTGAATCTTGATTTGGTTTTTGCGTAGAGCTATGGATTTGCATGTGTTGCAAAAGGGAGATAGCTTATGCAAGTTAGTTTAAGCGGTTGTTGTATAGAGCTAGATATTTGCATGTGTTGCAAATAGAGAGCTCATGCATCGGAGTCTTAGCTTGTAACTTATTCATGTGTTGATCATCACAAAGGCTAAGATAGGTTTATGCTTTGTGTTTGCAAAATGAGTATTTGCAAAATATGGTTTAATTGAACCTTATCTTGGAGCATCTGAATAGGATTTGCAAATGTGTTTGCAAATTGGTTTGATCATGTGTTGATCATCACATGGCTCAAATATATGGTCTTGATTGCTCTTGTTTGCAAGATTTATATTTGCAAATGTGTTTTGCAAAATATTGGTGTCCATGCATTTGATATTAGAGTATGTGATTAGAATTTGCAAATGTATTTTGCAAAATTGTTTTGATCATGAGTTGATCATCAAATGGCTCAATATTTGATCTTATTGACTCTCTCTAGATTGTAGTCACGCTCTTGATCAAGTCTATGTGAGGGATTTCGAGAAATCAGATTTTAGACTTGAATGACTACATTAGAGTCTTTGTTTTTTGTGATATTTAAAAATATATATGATAGCTTAAATCTTCAAAATGGGTGGAGATTGTATCCCTCGTGATAAGCTTCGCATAGAGTCCAAGATCACCTAAATCGAAGTTCGGAGTAAATTGTTATGAGCGTTTTGGCGGCAGAGGGGCCGGTATGATTGGACCCACTCCGGTCATACCGCCCGGCGGGCAGTATGATCGGGGTCAATTCGGTGCGTTTTTTCCAAAGAGTATGTATTTCAATTGAAGGGCAATTTTTTGGGGCCCGGTATGACCGGATTTTCTAAGTAACGGCTAGTTTTTACTAGCCGTTGGACCAGAGGTTGGTCATACCAGCCCTAGGGCGGTATGACCGGGTTCCTTGGGTATTTTTGCCTAATTTGCCCTCCAACGGCTAGTTTTTCTTGTGGAGGCTATATAAGAAGCCTTAGGGGGTTGGCATTTGGTTGTTGTTGTGGTTTTAGAGAGTTCATCGCTCTTTGTGGTTGAGTTGTGCATGTGTTGCACTCTCCAATTTGGTTTTTGAGCTAATAGTGAGCTCTAATTGCATGTGTTGCACTTGAGGGGAGCCTTGTGCATGTGTTGCACTCGGTGTGCATCCTTGTGCATGTGTTGCACTTGGTGAGGATCAAACTAGAAGGCTTGGCTTGTTACCCTTAGTGTTTGCCGACACCCAGACGGCGTGTGGAGGCATCATGCATGGTGACCTTCTCAAGAATATTGTGAGAAGGCCTGATAAAGTTGTGAATGTTGGAGCTCGACTACTCGGAGGGGGAAAGAGCTTCAACTAGTGGAATCGAGGCGGGTGCTCAATTCATAGAGCAGGTCCAAAGTGATTTGGGCTTGCCTCAACGTGGATTAGGGGAGACCGACAAGTCTCCGAACACCACGGTAAAACATCGGTGTGTCTCTTTGTGTTTGCTTGCAATTCTCTATTTATATTGTTGCAATTTACATTTCTAGAATTTAATTGCTTAATTATCTTTAGGATTGTATATTCTTTATTAGAGACATAATTAACTAGTGCACTTAGTGAGCCTAGTTGACTTGGCTTTAATTTTTAAAACTGTAGTTTATCACGTCCGCATCTATTATCTTTTAGGTTTTGACATTAGGGCACTTATGTGAGATTTTAATTAATCGTAGAAGAAATTTTTATAGCCGCCTATTCACCCCACTCTAGTCGGCATCCTCGACCTTACATGTGGTTAAGCCACGTGTCCAGTGATGTCAAAAATCGGATTTCCAGTAGAAAAATAATTCATTTAATTCGGTTTTTCTATTTTCTGATTTATTCTTTTATTTCAAACTTTGAAAGCTCGTTCTCCCTCATACGAACTCAGATTGAGGTGATTCCAGTTTATAAAGATTTGTAAAATTGAGCTCTATTTAACATGAATTTTATTTAATTTTTGGAGTTGTGTTTCCTCTCTATTTTTTATATTTATTGCTTTATTTATTGTGTCGTGTAGATATCGAAGTATCTGAGGTATTCGTGTGTGAGAAGCCAACTCAAGAGCAAGGTCCAGAGCAGGATCAAGAACTTTTTAAAGGCAAGTTGTGCTTTGATCATGTTGAACCCATGTTTCTAAAGTTATATTGTTTTAAACTATTGCATGCTAATTCAATATATGCTTGTTTCAATTAATTTGGGATTAGCTATTCATCCAATTTGAGTTATGTCAACCTTGTCATTTGTATACCATGATTCATTTGTCACCCTAGTATGATTCTTAATTAATTGGTATCTATTACTTGACAATGTGGGTTAATTAGAACGCGAATAGTTTGCTTAGCCATGCAACGAGCTATTGATATCATGTTATGTGAAAGGTTAATCTTGCTTAATGGAATATGGAACATGTTTATGAATGTGTGTGTCAGGTGTTGTCACACAATGTTGATGGCACGTGGTGCATGGTAATCAACTGGGGTGATAAAATGATTTAGACTGAGGCAAGTGGCAAGGGTTGTGATTTTATGATGGGTCAATGTGGCATTTGGGTGGTCGCATTGTTTTTGATAATGGTAATAGATGGTATATTGGTAATGGTGAATTTTTGGTAAGTCTTGCCTTGGTCAATTAAAAACTTAACCTTGCAATCATTTGAACTTACTAATTCATATAATCACATGTTTGGTATGGGACAGACCTAATTGATTAATTTGTAATGTCTAGATTTTGGTACTGTCATGGCAGTGTGGGTTTCGGGTGTACAGGTAGACTCACATGGCGCAAAAGGAGGGCCCTGAATGTGGTAACCAGTCCCATCAGTGTTGAAACCTCAGCGGGCAGTACTGGGTTTAGACAAAGCATTAGAAAGGCTTTGTTATGATCACTCGCCTTTTGGGCTATGCAAGTCTTGGTAAAATTGGGCACTTAGCTAATTTTGGGCTATGCAAGTCATGGTAAAATTGGACACTTAGCTAAATTTGGGCTATCCCAAGTCATGGAAAATTTGGAGACTTAGCTAAATTTGGGCTATCCTAATGCCAACTCCTGTCAAGAGAATATTCATCAACCTAGCATCAGAGTTCCAAATATCACTAAATGATCACCAATAGTGGATAATATTGAAGTCTATAAAGGACACATACCATAATTGCCCCATGCTTATCCATTTTGACCCCAACCTCTTCCAATCCCAAATTCTACAAGTATATGGTTTCTATAAGGATGCATGCATCTAGAAATTTTACAGATGCACAAAATTTGATTAAGAGAAGTGGAAACAACATAGTCATATGATATTAACCTTTGTATTTAGTCATTGAAAATGCCAGCAAATTCTAAATCAATATAACCACCTCCAACTATTGCAATCTTCTCTGGTCTTGAAGGCAGTTGCATCTGAAACAATAACATACTCTATTCCTGGGTGGCCCATTTTCATGAATCCTGAAATGAGACAAGACTTAGTAAAACATCCAATCTACAGGATGTTAATAGCAAAAGCGTGTTATCTACAAACACGAAATCCAAATTCCAAACAAATATTCCCGCGGATCAAAAGTTGCGATTGGACATACCAAGAGTAAATATGGGGGTAGAAGTTCACTTACGTGCCGTCGACGCCGCCGAGGTCGTTGGACGAGATGGTGGTGAAGGACATCTCGCAGGCGGCGCCACGGGCGTCATCGCGAAGCCCGCATGCCGTCGCTCCCCGCGCCGATGGTTAAAAGATTGTAGTCGTACCCGAGGGAGGCAAAGGAGGCAGCCTAAGGGAGGCGGAGGCGCAGGCACAGGCGGCTCGAGGGAGGTGTAGGCGTAGGCACAGGCAGAGGCGACTTTTGCGTGGAGGCACGGATGAAGGATGCTAGGGTTTGCGCTGGGACTCTTGCGCGTGGAACGAAGATGTGGATGGCTTTGTAGCCAGTAGATCCCGGACGGTTCTAAGATTGAACCGTCTGTGATGCTAATCATCCCAGATGGTTTTTGGCTAAAACCATCTATGATGTGCCCCTCATCACGTACGGTGTTAGCCAAAAACCGTCTGTGTTGTGCCCCCTCATCACAAATGGTTTTTGGATAAAATCGTCTGTGATGTGCCCCTCATCACAGACGGTTTTAGCCAAAAACCGTCTGTGATGTGCTTGAGACTCATCACAGACTGTGTTTGCAAAAAAACGTTTGTAATGACACCTCATTACAGACGGGTTTTGAAAACCATCAGTGATGAGGAGTCTAATATGAGTCCTTTTGTAGTAGTGATTACAAAATAAACATTTCAGCCATTCATTTGGTATAAGCTATGCATATAGTATAATAGACTTGCATTCTGTGCACAATTTATTGAGCACTTTATGTACTCACCCCCTTGCAACAACAAATCACTAGTTCGAGAGGAGGCTACACCTGCTTACAAGGAGGATTTTCAAGAGGAGACGATCGTCTAGGGTGCGAACCTTGTCAGTTGCCTGTGTCAAATTGAAGGGTTTCTACGAATAAATTATTTTCGCTGCAGTTTCATTATTTATTAGTCTTAGCCCTGTGTGGCGTACTCATATAAGGTGGACCATAAGGTCGTACAATAAGTTATATTTAAATTGATGAAGTCTTTATTCTGGTATTCGTTGTGTATGATTGTGATATTCATCAATGTTGAACCTGTGTGGACTAGCGTGATCCTGGACTAGTGTAGAATACACAGATAGTCCAGATTTGCATATTCGGGTCTCGACACCTTTGCTCACATGATCCCTTAAGAAGCGATGGTGGATATCTATATGTTTGGTTCTTGAATGTTGGATTGGGTTGTTGGCTATTTTTACGACACTTTCATTGTCACACAAGAGAGGCACACTTTTAAAGTTAATTCCATAATCCATCAAGGTTTGTCTCATCCACAACAATTGAGCACAACAACTACCGACGAATATATTTTCGACTTCAAGGGCGGAAAAAGCTACGGAGTTTTGTTTCTTGGAGAACCATGAAACTAGGGACCTACTAAGAAATTGGCAACTTTCCGAGATGTTTTTTCTATCCACTTTGCAACCCACATAATCGGATTTCGAATATCCAACTAAATCAAATTTAGCACCCTTGGGATACCATAAGCTTTGAAGGACCATGTGGAGGTCTATCCAGATTTGTGATGAGTATTTGACGAAATTTGAGCTTGGGTTGCTCTTGTTTGAGTTTGATTTGAAATGGATTTTCAATTGGAAGCAATTTGAGGTCTTCTCTGTTTTCCTGGTGCTACCGGTCAGATCGAGTAAAAATGAATTTTAATGAGTGGACTGTGATGAATCTATTGCATATCATTGTGGGCATTGCTATGTGAGGTATTTCCTTATTTTTGATGGTTGCAGGACAACGGTGCTAGATCATGGTGAGGCGAAGGATGGCCGGGACTAGGCGAGGAGCGTCGGAGGTCCAAACGGTCGGGGATCGCCGGAAGATGATCGGAGACGGAGTCCGTGCAAGCCATGAAGACAAGGAATGGATGTGATGCTAGCTAGATGCTGCTCGGATCGATGAGGGCCGTCGGATTGCGGTCTAGTTGATAGGATAGCGGGTCTAGTTAGTATGCTTTGAAAACCGTGCAAGAAAACCCATTATGTGTTGTGGGTTTTGGGTGAACCCTTGCATGGCTGGTTGAGTGGGTAACTCCTAGCCCTTGATGGATGCTCTAGGGTTTAGAGGCTCATCCAAGGGTGGTAGGTGGCCCAAGAGTTGTATAAATAGGGGTGGAGGGGTAGCCTTCCCCCCTTGAAGGTTTTGAGGTTTTTGATGCTCCTTTGAGCTTTGTCCACATGAAATATGAGGCTTTGTAACCTCTCCTTCCAGAAATGAAATGTTATTCATTTATGTTCATGTTTCATTTCTTTTACGCATTTACATTACGCATTTAAATTACGCAATTTAAATTCAGCATTTACTTTCCCGCATTTACATTCTTGCAATTTACTTTATCGCAATTTGGATTTGCCTCTACTCCTTCTAAATGCTGTTCTTCTAGGATGTCTTGAGGGTGTTCATATGGTTTTACATCTTTCTTGTACCCTAGGATAGACTAGAGATCAAGTTTTTATCAAATTGCAAATCTGTCCAGAACTTGTTCTTCACGCAGCAGTCAGTCTTTGATTTTTATAAAAATCTAGAAAACTCTTTTTTAAGTGATTCTTGTTGGAGAAGGTGCACGACTCATATGTACATCTCCGGAAAAACCTTTTGAGTCTACTGGTTGCACCGTTTGAGCTCTATGAAGTGAAAACCAAGCCTCAAACATTCTGGTCGAAGTTCCTGACTGTCTGTAATGCTTGATTTTTCATGTTTATCCTACAAATCTTTATGAGGTGATTTTTGGAGTGTTTCAAGACTCAACTACTCATAGGGAGAAAAATTTTCAAAAATTTTAGAGCAACATAAACTCACCAACCACCTACTTCAATTGAGGACAATTCTTAGAAAATCTGCTTTTACTTTTCGTGAAAGAGACTTTGGTGTTTTAGCTTTATCTCTTTTAGAAAAGTAGTCTTTGAGTTGATTCCTCTTTGTTTGGACACTTGACAACCAGGATTGTGACTAAAAAATCTCTCACATGATTCATGGTTCTCATCCATGCAAGCTAGGGGTACACATAGTTGTCTAATTCTTTGGGTTTTGGAGGGTGTGCGAATCTGAGAAACACCAGTTTGAAGGAAAATCTTTGGGTGTTTCAGATTTTTATTGCGAGATTGTTTGGAGTACTTTGAGTAGGAAATTTTTTTATTTGGGATCATTCACCCCCCTTTGATCGCCATTTCGATCTTTCAAGCTTATATTTGAGGAATGCATTAAATACCTTAGAATTCTCTTAACGGCCACTAAATGGCACTCTTTTGGAGAAGCTTGAAAACGTGCACACATGCAAACACTAAACATGATATCGGGCCTAGATGCCGTAAGATAAAGCAAACTACCAATTATAGAACGATAAGCTTTAAGTCTACTGGTTTACCTCCCTCATTTAGATCAAGATGCCCGCTGGAAGCCATGGGAGTCTTGATGGGTTTTGCATCCTCCATACCAAATCTTTTGAGAAGATCCTTCACGTACTTTATTTGTCTTATGAAGGTTCCATCCTTGAGTTTCTTGATTTAAAGTCCAAGAAAGTAGCTCAATTCTTCAATTATGGACATCTCAAATTTCCTAGACATCATATCACCAAATTCTTTTCAAAAATCTTGGTTAGTAGAACCAAATATGATATCATCAACATAAATTTGGCATACAAAAAAATCATTATCAATTATTTTTGTGAAGAGTGTTGTGTCAACCTTCCTGATTTTGAATCCTTTTGAAAATAGGAAGTCTCTAAGACGCTCATACCTTGCTCTAGGATCTTGTTTGAGTCCATATAGCATCTTAGAGAGCTCATACACATGGTTAGGATTCTTAGGATTTTCAAAACCGGGAGGTTGTTCTGCAAATACCAACTCGGATATTTTTCATTTAGAATAGTACTCTTCACATCTATTTGAAACAATTTAATATAGAAAAAGATGCAAATGCAAGCAAGATACGAATGGCTTCTAATCTAGCCACGGGTGCAAAGGTTTCAGTGAAATCTAGACCTTCGATTTGAGTGAAACCTTGTGCCACCAATCTTGCTTTTGTTTCTTATCACCATACCATTTTCATCTTGTTTGTTCCGAAAGACCCATTTTGTTCCAATGACGTTGTGATCCTTGGGTCTTTCAACTAGAGTCCAAACATCATTTCGAACGAATTTATTGAGTTCTTCATGCATAGATTTCATCAAATCCGGATAATTTAAAGCTTCTTCTACATGATAGGGTTAAAAAAAGACATAAAAGTGTAATGTTCACAAAATGAAGCAACACGAGATCAAGTTCGAACACCTTTACTAACATCACCCAATATTTGATCTATTGGGTGATCCTTTGAGATTGCATGGTGAATTCTTGGAGGTAAGGCTTGGAGTTGTTGACATTCTCCTTTTCTTCCACATCAATTGGTTGAGCTTGATTTGCCGCAGCGGAAGTAGAAAGCTCAACTTGAGTGGATGAAGGTTGATTGTCTTGGTCCTCCTTTGGCTTGACGTCTTCAAAAGTCATTTTCTTCTTTACTTGTCTCAAGTCTTCGTCACCTACATTATCCAAATTTTCTTACTCTTCTTGAGAGCCATTAGTCTCATCGAATTCAACATCTCACGTTTCTTCAACTAAACCCTTGGTTTGGTTGAAGATACGGTATGCCTTGCTACTCGACCAAGTAAAAATCCAACATCACACCGGCTTTGAAATTTTGAAAGACGAACACCCTTTTTCAAAATATAACATTTTCAACCAAAGACACGGTAATAAGAGATGTTTGGTTTTCTTCCAATGAGAAGCTCATAGGAAGTCTTTTTCAAAAGACGATTCAAATAAAGATGGTTTGTGGCATAGCAAGCGGTATTGATATCTTCTGCCCAAAAATTATCAGAAGTACCATATTAATCAAGCATTGTCTTTTCTATTTTAATCAATGTTCGATTTTTCCTTTCTACAACTTCATTTTGCTCCGAAGTGTAGGTAACGGAAAGCTCGTACTTTATTCAAAGTTCATCACAATAATCTTCGATTATTGTAATTTTGAAATTGAAACCATTATCACTAGAGATTTTATTTATTTTGAAATCAAACTCATTTTGAGCCATTTTTACAAAACTTTTGAAAATACCAGAGGCTTTAGATTTTTCATCTAAGAAGAAAACCCAACTATATCTCGAGTAATCATCTATAATGACTAAACAATAAGAATTGCCCCGATGCTCTTATAGGTTGTTGGGCCAAACAAATCAATATGTAAGAGCTCTAATGGCCTAGATGTGGACATGATACCCTTAGAAAGATGAGAACTAGCAACTTGCTTACAGGCTTGGCATGCACTACATAATTTATTTTTCTAAAACTTCACATCTTTCAAGCCCACAATTAGATCATGCTTAAAAAGCTTTTTGAGTTGAATCATCCTAACATGAGCAAGCCTTCTATGCCATAACCAACCCAAAGAGGTTTTATCAATTAAACAAGTTTGAAGGCATGACTCATTTGAGGTGAAATCAACTAAATAAAGATTTCCAAATCTTAAGCCTTTGAAAACCAAGAAGTTATCATTTTCCTTTGATATTACAACACCATCTCTAGAAAATGTGCAATTAAGACCAATGTCACATATTTGAGCAACGGATAGCAAGTTAAAGTTTAGAGTTTCAACTAATGAAATATTTGAAATAGAAAGATCGTTAGAGATAGAAATTTTACCTAATCCTATTACCTTTCCCTTGCTATTATCACCAAATGTGATCTTGTCATGTTGACCACTCCCAACTTCAAATGTGGTGAACATCTTCCGATCTCCAGTCATGTGTTGAGTGCAACCGCTATCTAACACCTAATGCCGTTCACCGGTTTTGTAGTTCACCTACAAAAGAAAAATCAAACGTTTTTAGGTACCCAAATTTGTTTGGGTCCTTGGAGGTTAGTAACCAAGATTTTGGGCACCAAAATGGCATTCTTTTTAACACCAAATATAGGAGTGCCAACAAATTTAGCAATTACTCTACCATTACTAGATCTCCTAAGAACATAACATGAATCATAAACATTATTCTTAAGAGCTTTATCTAATGAGCAATCATTTTTTATATGTCCCACATCGTGACACTTATAGGAAAGCTTCCCATTAGACCTCACAAATCTTGGAGCCTTATGGCTCACTTTCTTACCCTTCTTGAGAACAAACCCAATGTCTTCCTTGTTATAAGAGCACCGTTGATTGTTTAGGATTTTGTTAAGGGTTGCTTTACCCTTGAAGCATCGATCCAAGCTTTTGCTTAGCTTGGTTACTTGCTCCTTGAGTTCAACATTCTCAACAAATATACTATTGCTATCATAAATAGTAACATAGCTTGAGCTAGAAGCCATGATAAGCAAGTCATCACATGAAATTGCTATGCTAGTTTTTGATGTATTGCAAGAAGAATTATTTACTCTAGGCATAGCATAAATGAGATCACAAGAAATGCCTACATCTACCAAGGACTTTGAATGATCCTTGAGAAGGAGAATTTCATGAGCTTTCTTTAGCTCCTCATTAGAGTCTTAGAGAGAGAGAAATTCTTTTCACAAAGTCTTATATTTTGTCTTCTCCTTGCCAAGATACTCATTCAACGCCTCTAGCATGTCCATTAGCTCATCATATGAAGGTTCATTATCATCAATATTTGATTTTACCTTATTGTCTCCTTTTGCCATGAGACATGTAGGAGTAGTGAAAAGTGATGAGGACTCCTTGATGGCTACACTGGCCATTCCCTTCTTCTTGGAAGGAGTATCATCATCGGAGGAGTCAAAATCCGAATACTCCTCTTCAGAATCCCATTCTCCAATATGAGTCTCTCTTTTGCCATCCTTGTGAAGCTTCTTGAAGAGCTTCTTCTTGACATTGATCTCTTTCTTCTTTGATGGCTTGGAATTGTCCTCCTTGTTGTTTGGGCAATGAAAAGCAATATGACCCTTCTCATCACACTCATAGCAACGGATGTTCGAATACCTCTTGTTGCTTGAGTGTTGGCCCTTCTTGAACTTGTGAGAGGCGCTTGAGCTTGATCGCCTCTTCATGATTCTCCTCATTCTTCTCACAAGGAGAGCCATCTCCTCCTCGGAGTCATCTTCATCATTAAGCGCTTCATCGCTTGAATCCACCATAGTCTTGAAAGCAATATTCTTTTTCTTTGAAGAACTTTGCTCCAAGAGCTCCTCTCTATCCTTGTATAGCTCATTCGTGATGAGGTTCCCCAAGAGTCCAGTTGGCGTCATCCTTGGCAACTCAGGAGAGTTGAGGAACAATGTCACCAACATCTTGTATTTGTTTGGTACAACCCTAAGCATCTTATAAATAACATCAAGATCGGTAGTGAAGCCCTAAGGCCTTTGGCTTATTCACTATGTTATTGAGCCTTGAGTACATCTCATTGATAGTCTCATGGGGTAACATAATGAAACTCTCAATTTGATTCGTAACATAATGAAAATCTCATATTTGATTCTAAGCATATGCAATTTGGCCTCCTTAACCGAGGATGTTCCCTCATGGATTTTCGATAGGGTAGTACAAATCTCATGAGCGGTGTCAAGATTGCTCACTCGATTGAACTCAACTGCATTCAAGGCTTGAAATAGAGCGTCATCGCTTAAGCATTGAGGTGAGAGTTTCGCTCTTCTTGTCCAAAAGTGAGTGTGGGATTTAATCCCGTAGCGAAACCCTCATCCCTAATTCTCCATATGCTTGGGCTCATGGCCTTGAGATAAACGGTCATGCGTATTTTCTAATATGCATAATTTATGCCATCAAAGAATGGTGCCTTGCCTTGCCTATTGACACTCCCTCACTAGCCATCCTTTTCTCTCTAGATGGTGAAGTTAATGAATTGAGAGACCAAGCTCTTACACCACTTGTAGCATCAAGGATAATCGATTAAAGGAGGGTGAGTAGGAGATTTTTAAATTCTTTGGCCCTAATTTAACAATTATCAAGAATTATACAAATTACAATACTATGACAATTTTAAGGTCTAAATAAACTTGGTTTTGCTAAGAGCACAAATAGCCTATGCTAAGACAAGAGTAACAATCCTAGAGAGATAATCAATAGCTATGATCACTAGGAATGTAAATGTATTAATAAGGTCACAATGAGGCAAACCACAAGAGAATGAACACGATGATTTTTCTCATGGTCTCGGAGACCATTTGGTCTCCCCTACTCCACGTTGAGGAAGCTTAAACGAATCAAGCTGGCTCGTTGCGCAATTGAGCCTCCCTTGATCACTGGTGGTAGCTCTTCCCTGCTCTGGGTAGGCGAGCTCCAACCTTCACACAATACTGGGCCTCTTCACAATCTTCTTTGAAGAGATAACCGGTTCCACACCTTCAAACCGTCTAGGGGGCAGCAACCTTTAAGAGAATAGACTTTGACACTTGCTTGATGTTGATCAAGTGTCTAATGGCTCAACTTGAATGCACGCACTTAAATTTCTCTCAAAAACTTACACAATATGAATTAAATGCTCTAGAGATGATAGGAGACTTGCAAGGGCTCACAAATATACAATGAATGACCAAGAGTATGCCCTTGTTGCAGGTAGGGGTGTATTTATAGCCTCCATCCACAAATTTAGCCGTTACCACCTAACCCCTGAAAAATTCAGGAAAGTCGGCACTACCGCTTATGTAGGGCCAGTACTGCTGGCCTCAGGCTCAACGGTCAATCGTAGCATTTAATGCTATAGGAACTAGCCATTTCTATATTACTCCGACACTATCGCCTATGTAGGACCGATAGTGCTGGCCTTATGCACCAAGAATTGTGCAGTTTGACACAATTCTGGAAAAAGGCCACCGTCCATGTGGGTCGTTACTACCAGACCTACGATAGTATCGCTCCCAGATGGGCGGTAGTGCCGGTCGGGGAAAACCCCCAAAAATGCACCATTCTGGAAAAAGACTACCGGGCACTGGGGCCGGTACTATCGCACCTGCGGTAGTACCATCCTAAGTGGGTCGGTAGTGCTGGATTGGGGACATCTCAAAAATGTGCACTTTGTAAAATAACTACCAGCCTTTGGGGCCGGTACTGTCGCACCTACGGCAGTACCGCTCCCAGAATGTCGGTAATGCCGGCCTAGGGACAAATCCTAAAACATGCACTCTGATATATAACTACCGGTCTCTTTAGCCGGTTGTAACACCCTAATTTTTGCTCTAATTTAAATTTTGAGAGTATTTTTGATTTTTGTGAATTTTTGGGAATTTATTGAAATTTATTTGGAATTACTCAAAACTAGCCTTCCTTGAAAACAATTAAATAATGGAAAAGTTCTAGCAAAGTTTTATTGAAAATATTTTATTTGAGTTCCAAATATCTCAAAGTATTTTCGGAATTTTTCTAGAATTTTTACGCTATTTTAAAAGCCCCAAATGATTTAAGTGAATTTCTAGAATTATTTTTATTGAAAAGGATTTAAAATCCGGAATAGTGTCTGGCCGAATCGTTGGACCGGCCAAGATCGCGTCGAGGCCCAGCTCGCGTCGCCGCCCACGCAGCCCACCCGCATGAAACCCTAGCCGCGCGCGTTTCGCCTGTTGGATCAACATCGTGCGATCGAGGAATCATCACGTCACCCCGCCGTTTCGCCGTTGGATCGCGCGCGTGAATGCCCGGATTTCGCCACGTCGTTTCTTCCTCGCGAGATCGCGGAGCAATGGCGCTGCATGTCCGCCATTTCGCCAAGATTTCGCGACGCCGAGGCGCTATTTAGCGCGCCACGCTACCCGCGTGACGCGCACTCCTAGACGCGTCAGTAGCCCTAGCGCACGCCCCGAAACGCTCCGGTTGCTCACAAAGCTCGCCGTAGTTGTTCCCCTGCGCCGCCACGGTTCTCCGACGTTTGCTTCGCCGCCGGTCCACTCCTGCCGTCGCCGAGGTCACCAGAGCACTGCCCGAGGCGAGCCGCGTCGAATGCGCTAGATCTTCTCGCCGGGGAGCCACCGAAACGCCGTCGACTACATCATCTTCCTCATCTCCGCAAGCTTGCACCGCCGACGCCATCGTCGGACTCGAGCATCGTTGACCGTCGGATCGCAGGAGGGTAAGGATCGTGCCACGCCGCCCTTCTCTCGCTTACATTTAGTTTGTATCCGTGCGTTAGATCTGTTATGGACGGTCTGGATTAACCCCAAGGTTTACACGTTAGCTAAATCTTGATCGTTAGATCTAGAACGAACGGCTTGGATTAGATCTAATGTCTGCGATATGTTTTAGTCTTAGCCGTTGGATCGTTAGTGAACGCGTAAGATTGAGCCACGTCGCGCCTTGAATAGTAAACAGCTCTGGTAACCTGAGCCGTTGGATCGGATCTGAACGGTTGAGTTCAGATCTGGTTTTGTCCTAGGATCCGCGCCGTTCAAATTTGAACGTGCGGCGGAGATGACGCCGCACCCCCATCGAATCCCGTGCTGACGCGTGTGCGCGTTGATCGAGGAGAGACCAGATCAACCGTTGGTTTCGCGCACCGCTGGATGCGTGACGCGTGGGGGGCGTGGAGTACGAAGCGTCGCCGAACCGCGCGGGGGTGAGATCCGACCGTTGGTTGAGCGAGCGGTCTGGATCCTGCCGCGTGTCGCGTCGGGATTGGCTGCGCGCCGTCGCTGACGCCAAGGGTTGCGTCACCCGGTGCACGCGCACAGTGCCTCCGGTCCACGGTGGACCAGAGCCAACCCGTAGACTCAGTCCATAGACCAGAGCGACGTGGCAGCCTCTGGGCGTGCCACGTGTCTTCGACGCTATCGCCGGCGTCATAAATATTTTCATATATGAAAATATTTCGACGGAAATTCATTTCGGTGCTGACGTCATCATGAGGCATGCTGACGTCATAAATGTGAATTTCCAGTATAAAAATAATTCAGAAAAATCGGATTTTCTTAATTTCTGTATTTTCAGATTTTATTCAAACTTCAAATGACTATAACTTTTGCATTTTAACTCGGATTTGGGTGATTCAAATTTCTAAAAATTCATAAAATTGTGAGCTATTTATTGGTGAATTTTATTTGAATTTTTGAGGACATATAGTCTTCTGTATTGGCTATTTATTGTATACTTTGTTTGTACGCGTAGACGTAAATTTGCCGGGAAGTTTCGAGGAAGAATTCGTCGCTCAAGACCAAGCTTGAACACGACCAGCAACTCTTTGAAGGCAAGTGATGCTTTGATCATTTTGATCCCAGATTTTAAAATGTAATTTATGCTTTGAAACTATGCATGCTAATTATTTAAAATGAATTTAAATTAATTTGGGATAATGTAGTTAATCAACCCATTTTGTTATGCCACCTTGAATTATTAATTGTATGCCTAGATCATTGTCACCCTAAGTTCGATTATATTAGTTGGATGTTAATATTGTGCCAACACGGGAGGCTAGACCGTGAGTAGATGCTTAGCCTTGCAACGAATCATGAATAATCTTTCGGAAAAATGCTACAATATTGATTAAAGACATATTGAATGTATTTTGAAAAGTGGTGTGATGATGCCACATGTTGAGATTGAGGTACAGCAACCTGTGTGGTTCCGTACCGATATTGAGTTATTGCTGGCATGTGTTGCACAATAATCAACTGGGTGGAAAATGATTTAGACTGGGGCAAGTGGCAAGAGGCTGTGTGCCAGGTGGGCCTGTGTGGCATTGGGTTGTTGAGTGATGTGAGTCTGTGTGCCACATTGGGCTGTGTGCCACTGTTGAGTGTTGAAAGTCTTGCCTTGGTCAGTTAAGGACTTCACCTTGCAAGCCTTTGATCTGAGTCACCCGTACAACCACATGTCTGACATGGGACAGACCTAGTTGACTAGGGTTCTGATATCTTTCTCTCGATACCTCGGGTGACAAGATACGTGGGTGTATCTGTATGGGGAGCGTACGTGCTACGGCTTGGTGCCCATCCAACGGTGATTGGCCGGTCCTATACTTGACTCTGTGTGAGGGAAGTGATAGTGAAGGCAATCTGGGAGAGGTTCTTTGGTTAAGGTAGAAGTTCTGAAAAGCTTTGTTGCGGACAATCACCGTGTGGTGAGCGGTTTGATCTTGTGGGTAAAGTGTACAACCTCTGCAGAGTGTCAAAACTATTCAATAGCCGTGCTCACGGTATTGAGCATTGCTCGGGATTACAATCAAGGGTAGTTTTCATAAACAAAACATGGAAGGGTGGTGTGTGCGGTGTTGGAAATGAACTAATAAGGTGTGTGCCGAGAATCTTCAAGAAAAACCATTTGAAATTAGTATTACTTATATACATTTCATCGCTTTAATCTAAACAAGATACTAGTTTAAAAATGCCGCTTGATGCAAAAGGATCAATTAAGCCAATCCATTGGAATAAGCTTTGCATATAGTAATAGTGTTGCATTACATGCATTACTTGTTGAGTGCCTTGTGTACTCACCCCACCTTGCTTATCAACCCCAACATCGGTGGAGGAGACTACACGGTATGGGAGGAGGAGTACGTCGAGGACACGAGCAACTAGGGGCAAGCCCGGTCGGTTGCTGTGGCAAGATGGATGCTTACACGACTTGTTATGTTCCGCTGCTATTTCTTTGTTTTGAATAATGTAAGCCCGCGTGGCCGACTTATCTGTAAGGAGACCATAAGGTTGTACAACTCGTTTTATATACATGTTTGCACTATTTATTCTTATATCCTTGTGAATATCTGTGATGTGCAACCCTGTATGACTGTGTGTGCTAGCGTGATCCTGGACTGGCACAGAATACACAGAGGGTCCGGATTTGCAGATTCGGGTCCCGACAGAGGTGGTATCAGAGCAGGTTGACTGTAGGCCTTGACCTTAGTTTGGTTGTGCCTAGGAGGGTGAAAACTATTTTCTAAAGACCTAATCAACTTGAGCAAGAATGTCAAAGAAATCTCGACTTATCTCTTCTCCCTTATTCATACCTATGCTGAATTTTTATTATTCTCTATTTAATTTAAACAAGGTTTGTTTTGGCAGATGAGGATGATCCATACCTATGGAGAGCGCCGGAGGATACGCCGCGGAGTTATGGCGTATGATGCGATTGTTGGAGGTTTTGACCGACCACCGCATCGAGGACTTGGTGGTGCAGGCAGGACTTGACATCGCCTGGGACGTCAAGATCACAGTGTATGCTCGGGAGAGGACGAGGGCGAGTCGTCCTATCTACATCACTGCCAGGAGGTCTTCTTTCGAGGCCGGGATTCAGGAGACGTCGCGTCAGGCGATGCGGCAAATTGCCCGCACTTACTCCGCGAGTTAGAGGGCACCGTCTTCCGCCACCATCCGCGTCGCGACGGTCGATACAACAGATGGAGCTCGTGGAGGAGGACGCCACGATCACCCACTGGCGAGATCGTCATCGCCAGAGGACGCCTTGGGCGAGGCAGTCCAGAGCTGCAGAGGACCCGCGACGAGGTTATAGAGGCAAGAACCCAACAGGAGAACTTAGCTCATGCCATACGTAAGATCCAGGAGTTGGAGATGGCTCTATATGGACCCGAGCCCGAACCACCCCTGAGTTACATGATCCGATTCGGAGGAGCCGAGCAGAGGCGCCGATCAGGAGCAGCAGCCGGGACCAGCAGAGTCGATGGGGTCTTTTGCACCCGCCGCGAGAGGTCACTGGGACCAGATTCGCCTCAATGCCACAAAGACTACGGTACGCCCGGGAAGCCGCGGCCGGGTTGGCTCGATGAGTGATCGAGTGTAGTAGAGTGTAGTGTCGAGACTCGAATATCCGAGTCGCGTCTTTGCTTGTGAGTCACCCTTAGGTGTGAGTTGTCATGGATTCCTATGTTTGCTTACTTACTTTTGGTTGTGAGTGTCACGTATGTGTTGCATTGCCCTTAGGCACTTGTGAACAACCATACTGCTTTATATTATATCAATAAATTGGCTAAATAATTTAAGTTACACCTGTTTCCCCCACATAAGTTCTTTTACTCGTCTATGCTTTCTTCTTTTCTTAACCATGGAAGCTTGCAACAGATGGTGAGGACTCGTGGAAATGTTGGAGCCAGCGGAAGTGGAGCTAACCAGACGGACAACCAGAATGAAGAGCCGATTCCTCAACCACCGCAGGTCGATATGCAGAACCTGGGAGCCTTTTTGACAGCCCAGACTCAACTCATGACCACGATGGTTCAAACCATGCAGCAGATATCCAATCAAGCTGCTGCGAATGTTCAACCTGGGGGCAACCATGGACCACACCCCTACTCACGGTTGTCGGAGTTTATGAGAACCCGTCCACCTACCTTCTCAGGCAACGCCAATCCACTGGAGGCGGACGATTGGCTAAGGACAATTGAAAGGAAGCTGCACATTACCCAATGTGTAGGACATGAGAGGGTACTCTATGCCTCTCATCAACTCGAAGGGACTGCCGCAGAATGGTGGGAAAACTTCTGCGCAGCTCATGAGGACCCGCAGAGTATCACATGGGAGGAATTCACCTCAGCCTTCCGTCAGTACCATGTACCCGAGGGTATCATGGATCTTAAAAAGGAGGAGTTCCGAAGCCTCAAGCAAGGCGGCGATCGATGGCCGATTACGAACAAGTTCACCTAACCGCACGCTACGCACTGCAGGACGTGGCTACGGATAAGGCCGCACAATCCCGCTTCATGAAGGGATTGAATGCGAGGTTGCAGTGGACCGATCACCCACACATTCCACGACTTTCAAGAGTTAGTTAACAAAGCCACGATCTTAGAGGACAAGCGCCGAGAGTTGGATGACAACAGAAGCGCAGAATGGCGCAACAAGGAGGTCGTCGACAAGCAGAGGCGAGGACGGCACCCCAACGGCTCATTCGGTACCGGCCTAGAGGCAATGATGAGCACCACCGCCGCAAATCGCCTGATGGGTCAAAATGTTCGAGACTCGGCCGAACTATAGCACGATGGAGGAACCTCTCGGGCCGTGGGAAGACGTTGCTATCATTGCAATGAAATGGGGCATTTGCCAACAAGCGCCCTAAGAAGGAGGTGTCACCCGGTTCGCTTTAACACGGGAACACACCGCAAGGACTCCGCACCAATCATGAACGCGGGCATCAACAGCAGCGACTCCATCCCAAGGAAGCGCACGAGGCGAGTCAACCACATCACGGCAGATGAAGTCCGAACGCCTCGGACGTTGTCTCGGGTAAGTTCCTAGTAAACTCAGTACCAGCTACTGTTTTATTTGATTCCGGAGCTTCGCATTCTTTTATTTCCCGAGATTTTGCTGTTCAAAATGATATGGAAATAGTGAATCTTAAATGTGTGCTCATAGTCCAATCCTCGGATCGTAACTCCGATCTAAAGTAGGATGTTCGGGTAGGAATAATAATTAATGGAGTTGAGTTCTAGCGAACTTAATCGCCCTTAATACCCAAACCTTGGATGTTATCACGGGAATGGATTGGTTAATCGATCACAAGGCAATATTGGATCGGAAAAGAGTCATATCGGTCGAGAGCCGGATGGAAAGAAAATTGAGTTTGAAGCGAAACCAGTACAAGATGGACAATTGATGGTCAACAGCATGAAGACTGTCAGCTTAGAGGAAGTCTCCATAGTCAATGAATATCCGGATGTTTTCCCAGAAGATTTACCTGGAATGCCGCCAGATAGAGATATCGAGTTCGTGATAGAACTAGTTCGTGGACAGCTCAATAGCTAAGAGACCTTACAGGATGTCCACAGAGGAATTGGTGGAAATGAAGAAGCAAATTGAAGCTGCTGGAAAAGGGATTTATAAGACCTAGTTCATCGCCATGGGGAGCACCTGTCTTATTCGTTAAGAAGAAGGACGGAAGTTTCAGGATGTGTATAGACTATCGTGCACTCAATGATGTGACGATAAAGAATAAGTATCCGCTACCCAGGATCGATGATTTGTTTGACCAGTTGAGAGGAGCAGGAGTATTCTCCAAAATTGATCTTCGATCAGGATACCATCGGTGAAGACCCGATCGAGGATATTCAAGCGCATTTTCGTCAAGATATGGACACTACGAGTTTCTGATGATGTCTTTTGGTCCGACAAATGCACCAAAGATATTTCATGAACTTAATGAATAAGGTTTTTATGGAAAACTTGGATAAGTTCGTCGTCGTATTCATAGATGACATCCTTATCTATTCCAAGACGAGAGAAGAGCACGCCGAGCACTTGAGGCTAGTCCTTGAAAAGTTGAGGGAACAACAGTTGTTTGCGAAATTTAGCAAATGTGATTTCTGGAAAGATAAGGTGGAATTTCTTGGACACATAATGACAGCAGAAGGAGTTGCTGTAGATCCAAAGAAAGTGGAAACGGTTTTACATTGGGAACAGCCGAAGACGGTAACCCAAATCCGTAGTTTCCTTGGAATGGCGGGGTATTACCGTCGATTCATTGAAGGATTCTCTACGATTGCGAGACCTCTCACGCAATTGTTGAAAAAAGAAAAGAAATTTTTATGGACACCTGAGTGTGAGAAGAGTTTTCAGGAATTGAAAAGGAGGTTAACATCGGCACCTGTATTAGTTTTACAGACGCTCACCAAGACTTTGACATTTATTGTGATGCATCGCGTCAGGGATTGGGATGCGTGTTGATGCAAAATAGGAAGGTAATTGCCTATGCATCGAGGCAATTGAGACCACATGAGGAGAACTATCCGACTCATGATTTAGAATTAGCCAGTAGTGCATGCACTAAAAATATGGCGCCATCATCTCATCGGAAATAGATGTGAAGTATATCGATCATAAAAGCCTTAAGTATATTTTCACACAAGTGACCTAAATATGAGGCAAAGAAGATGGTTAGAGTTAATCAAGGATTATAATGTGGGAATTCACTACCACCCGGGAAAGCCAACGTGGTGGCGGGCCTTGAGCGTAAAGAACCACAGTGTAAATATCTTTGTTGGAAACAAGTCGAGCAGAATTGTGTAGGGATTTCGAAACTAGAATTGGAAATGGTACCAAAAGGATTCCTAGTAACCTTGAAGTAAGACCTACCTGGAAGATCGATCGGGGAAAGGCGTAAAGATGATGATAAGATCAAAAGAATTAAGGGCAAAATGGATGAAGGCAAAGCAAAAGATTTTAAACTGGATGAACAAGGTACTATGTGGTTTAAAGGGCATTTGTGTGCCGAACAAAAAGGAGTTGAAGCGATTAATTTTGGGAGAGGCCCATGACTCCAAGTACTCAATTCATCCAGAAGTGCGAAAATGTATCAAGATTTGAAGGAAAAATTTTGGTGGCCAAGCATGAAACGAGAAGTCGCGAACACGTTGCATTATGTGACATATGCCAAAGGGTCAAAGCTATGCACCAAAGGCAGTGCAGGCTATTACAACCCTTAAAGATACCCGAATGGAAATGGGAGGAAATTGGTATGGATTTTATAACCGGATTGCCCGTAACGCAAAGTGGATATGATTCCATATGGGTCATAGTAGATCGTTTAACTAAGGTGGCACATTTCATACCATAAAGACCACTTATTCCGAGACCGGTTAGCGTAACTTTATATGTCCGTAATTGTCTGCATTTTACATGGAGTGCCGAAAAGATAGTGTCTGACGGAGGTACCCAATTTACCTCCAGATTAAGGGTAAGCTTCATGAAGCAATGGGGACTCGTTTGAACTTCAATCTGAGATACCATCCATGAGACGGATGGACAAACCGAGAGAGTCAATCGATATTGGAGGATATGTTGAGGGCATGTGCCTTAGCATATTCCACTTCATGGGACAAGTGTTTGCCTTATCTTTGAGTTTAGTTACAACAACAATTATCAAGCGAGCTTACAAATGTCTCCATTTGAAGCTCAGATGGTAGGTCCCTGTCGAACACCATTGAATTGGAATGAGACAGTGAACGACATGTTTTCGGACCAGACATTCTTCAGGAAGCGGAAGCACAGATCACCCTGGTCAGGGAAAGATTGAAGATTGCACAATCCAGGCAAAAGAGTTATGCTGACAACCGTCGCAGGGAACTAAGCTTTGAACCCGAAGATTTTGTGTATCTTAGAGTAACACCACTCAAAGGAGTCAGAAGGTTCCATGCAAAAGGGAAGCTCGCACCCAGATATGTCGGACCATTCAAAATCTTGAGCCGTAGAGGTGAAGTTGCGTATCAATTGGAGTTACCGCAGTCTTTGGCAGAGTGCATGACGATTCCATGTGTCTCAATCAAGAAGTGTCTTGAGTAGGAAGAGCAAACACCTTTGGAGGCAATTGAGCTGCAAGAAGGTCTGACTTACAAAGAACATCCAATGAAGATTCTGGACGTAATGGACAGAGAGACAAGGAACAAGTCAACGCGTTTCTGCAGAGTTCAGTGGAGCAACCATTCGAAAGTGAAGCAACGTGGGAACGTGAAGAAGATCTCAAGAAGGAGTTCCCTAACTGTTTTATAGATGACCACAATCTCGGGACGAGATTACATTAAGGGGGAGGTTTGTAACACCTAATTTTTGCTCTAATTTAAATTTTGAGAGTATTTTTGATTTTGTGAATTTTGGGAATTTATTGAAATTTATTTGGAATTACTCAAAACTAGCCTTCCTTGAAAACAATTAAATAATGGAAAAGTTCTAGCAAAGTTTTATTGAAAATATTTTATTTGAGTTCCAAATATCTCAAAGTATTTTCTCGAATTTTTCTAGAATTTTTCTGCTATTTTAAAAGCCCCAAATGATTTAAGTGAATTTCTAGAATTATTTTTATTGAAAAGGATTTAAAATCCGGAATAGTGTCCGGGCGAATCGTTGGACCGGCCCAAGATCGCGTCGAGGCCCACCGCGTCGCCGCCCACGCAGCCCACCCGCCAAACCCTAGCCGCCGCCGCGTTTCGCCTGCTGGATCAACATCGTGCGATCAGGAATCATCACGCCACCCCGCCGTTTCGCCGCTGGATCGCCGCGCGTGAATGCCCGGATTTCGCCACGCCGTTTCTTCCTCGCGAGATCGCCGAGCAATGGCCGCTGCATGTCCGCCATTTCGCCAAGATTTCGCGCACGCCGAGGCGCTATTTAGTGCGCTGCCGCCACCCGCGTGACGCGCACTCCTAGACGCGCTCAGTAGCCCTAGCGCACGCCCCGAACGCTTCCGGTTGCTCACAAAGCTCGCCAGAAGTTGTTCCCCGCGCCGCCACGGTTCTCCGACGCTTGCTTCGCCGCCGGTCCCTCTGCCGCCGCCGAGGTCACCGAGCACCGCCCGGCGAGCCGCGCCGAACGCGCTAGATCTTCTCGCCGGGAGCCACCAAACGCCGTCGACTACATCATCTTCCTCATCTCCGCAAGCTTGCACCGCCAAGACGCCATCGTCGGACTCGAGCATCGTTGACCGTCGGACCGCAGGAGGGTAAGGATCGTGCCACGCCGCCCTTCTCTCGCTACATTTAGTTTGTATCTGCGCCGTTAGATCTGTTATGGACGGTCGGATTAACCCCAAGGTTTACACGTTAGCTAAATCTTGATCGTTAGATCTAGAACGAACGGCTTGGATTAGATCTAATGTCCGCGATATGTTTTAGTCTTAGCCGTTGGATCGTTAGTGAACGCGTAAGATTGAGCCACGCCGCGCTTGAATAGTAAATACCGTAACTCGAGCCGTTGGATCGGATCTGAACGGTTGAGTTCGGATCTGGTTTTGTCTAGGATCCGCGCCGCTCAAATTTGAAGCGCGGCGGAGATGACGCCGCACCCCATCGAATCCGTCGGCCGACGCTGCAGCGCGTTGATCGAGGAGAGACCAGATCCAACCGTTGGTTTCGGCGCACTGCTGGATGCGTGACGCGGGGGCGTGGAGTACGGCGTCGCCGAACCGCGCGGGTGAGATCCGACCGCTGGTTGAGCGAAGCGGTTCGATCTGCCGCGTGTCGCGTCGGGATTGGCTGCGCCGTCGCCGACGCCAAGGGTTGCGCCACCCGGCAGCGCGCGACAGTGCCTCCGGTCCACGGTGGACGAGCCAACCGTGACTCATCCATAGACAGAGCGACGTGGCGACCTGCGGGCGTACACGTGTCTTCTCGACGCTATCGCCGACGCCATAAATATTTTCATATATGAAAATATTTCGACGGAAATTATTTCGGTGCTGACGTCATCATGAGGCATGCTGACGTCATAAATGTGAATTTCAAGTATAAAAATAATTCAGAAAAATCGGATTTTCTTAATTTCGTATTTTGATTTTATTCAAACTTCAAATGACTATAACTTTTGCATTTTAACTCGGATTTGGGTGATTCAAATTTCTAAAAATTCATAAAATTGTGAGCTATTTATTGGTGAATTTTATTTGAATTTTGAGGACATATAGTCTTCTGTATTGGCTATTTATTGTATACTTTGTTTGTGCGCGAGACGTAAATTTGCGGGAAGTTTCGAGGAAGAATTAGTCGCTCAAGACCAAGCTTGAACACGACCAGCAACTCTTTGAAGGCAAGTGATGCTTTGATCATTTTGATCCCAGATTTTAAAATGTAATTTATGCTTTGAAACTATGCATGCTAATTATTTAAAATGAATTTAAATTAATTTGGGATAATGTAGTTAATCAACCCATTTTGTTATGCCACCTTGAATTATTAATTGTATGCCTAGATCATTGTCACCCTAAGTTCGATTATATTAGTTGGATGTTAATATTGTGCCAACACGGAGGCTAGACCGTGAGTAGATGCTTAGCCTTGCAACGAATCATGAATAATCTTTGGAAAAATGCTACAATATTGATTAAAGACATATTGAATGTATTTTGAAAAGTGGTGTGATGATGCCACATGTTGAGATTGAGGTACAGCAACCTGTGTGGTTCCGTACCGATATTGAGTTATTGCTGGCATGTGTTGCACAATAATCAACTGGGTGGAAAATGATTTAGACTGGGGCAAGTGGCAAGAGGCTGTGTGCCAAGTGGGCCTGTGTGGCATTGGGTTGTTGAGTGATGTGAGTCTGTGTGCCACATTGGGCTGTGTGCCACTGTTGAGTGTTGAAAGTCTTGCCTTGGTCAGTTAAGGACTTCACCTTGCAAGCCTTTGATCTGAGTCACCCGTACAACCACATGTCTGACATGGGACAGACCTAGTTGACTAGGGTTCTGATATCTTTCCTCTGATACCTCGGGTGACAGACACGTGGGTGTATCTGTATGGGGAGCGCACTGCTACGGCTTGGTGCCCATCCAACGGTGATTGGCCGGTCCTATACTTCGCTGTGTGAGGGAAGTGATAGTGAAGGCACACCGAGAGGTTCTTTGGTTAAGGTAGAAGTTCTGAAAAGCTTTGTTGCGGACAATCACCGTGTGGTGAGCGGTCAGATCTTGTGGGTAAAGTGTACAACCTCCGCAGAGTGTCAAAACTATTCAATAGCCGTGCTCACGGTATTGAGCATTGCTCGGGATTACAATCAAGGGTAGTTTTTCATAAACAAAACATGGAAGGGTGGTGTGTGCGGTGTTGGAAATGAACTAATAAGGTCGTGCCGAGAATCTTCAAGAAAACCATTTGAAATTAGTATTACTTATATCTGTTTCACCGCTTTAATCTAAACAAGATACTAGTTTAAAAATCGCTTGATGCAAAAGGATCAATTAAGCCAATCCATTGGAATAAGCTTTGCATATAGTAATAGTCTTGCATTCATGCATTACTTGTTGAGTGCCTTGTGTACTCACCCCACCTTGCTTATCAACCCCAACATCGATGGAGGAGACTACACCAAGATGGGAGGAGGAGTACGTCGAGGACACGAGCAACTAGGGGCAAGCTCATCGGTTGCCTGTGGCAAGATGGATGCTTACACGACTTGTTATGTTCATTGCTATTTCTTTGTTTTGAATAATGTAAGCCTGCGTGGCTGACTTATCTGTAAGGAGACCATAAGGTTGTACAACTCGTTTTATATACATGTTTGCACTATTTATTCTTATATCCTTGTGAATGTCTGTGATGTGCAACCCTGTATGACTGTGTGTGCTAGCGTGATCTCGGATCGCATGAGAATACACAGAGGGTCCGGATTTGCGATTCGGTCCCGACACCGTCATACCGCCTTTGCGCGATAGCATTTCACTCAAAGAAGGTTGGTAGTACCGACCATGCAGATATTCAGAGTGACTTTGAAGGATTTTTCGAGAAATGTACATGACTAAAGTATGAGCATGAATTTGAGCCATGACACTTGATTATCTTCAAGATACTAACCAAAGATCCCTCTTAATAGTACGACACCTATACTAGCAATCCAATCTTTTCTCCAAACACCTAGATCGGCATAAAGCTAGAAAAGGGTCGTTACAACTTATACCTTGTTGTTCCAATTTCCTTATAGTTCAATGATTTCACCTCTTTATAGGACCAACGTACTTTTCATAGCCTTAAGAAAAATTGTTAGTCTTTAAAATAGATTTTCATTAATTACCAAAACCAAAGATGAAATTTGGGGCCTAGATGCTTCACTCAGCCAAAAAAAAAACAGAAGTGGTTATTTTATTATGCTTGCTCCCGATTCCAAAATTTCATGCAGAATATGTGAACTCCAAATGAAAGTTAACATGCACTCTTGTTTCAAGACAGTAGTATTCATTCAGTGGTTTTTGTACATTTTGGTTCAATTAAATTTGGTGTGGCATGGACTGGTATCTTAGGCCGAGTTAATTCGCTTCACCATGTGTAGTTCATTCTTGTATGGTTTCTCTAGTATTGGCGGATTGTAAGCTCTGTCCTGACTCCTGAGTTCGATGTAATGGCCCTGGAGGGGTTGAAGCTACATAAAAGAAGAATGTCCGCCAATCCCTGTGTTAGCTAGTGCTCCCTAATAGCCAGATAATTATTACCTTGACGACATGGTATCTGCTCGGCGTAGCTAGTTTGAAATGATCATCAAAACATAATTGATTTCTCTTGAAAAAACTTGCTGTAAAAAGCTGAGTCTCTGGCACTTTATGAAAAATATCTTGTTTAGTGTACACTGATAGGAACTGTGCTAATTTACAGAATAGAATTGTGACGGTAGTTTTTCACCTCAATTGGGATAATGCTAGTGATAGAATAACTCAACTTACCACATTCTGTTACATATCTCGTGAACACGCAGCCGCTAGTAGACATTGACATTAATTTTCCCACCCTTTTGTTTGCTTTTATAATTGCCAGAGCATGCCAGTTAGGGCAAGTACAATAGCAAAGCCAACTACTGGCTAATAGTAAGCTAAAAGCCAGCTTGTACACTAACTGTCTCTAAATGTTGTCTCTAGATGTTGTGCAATAACTATCTTTTCTCTCTTATACATAAATGATCTACCTATACTCCCGTGCAAAGCTGGCTACTAAATAAGAGCCAGCTCTCTTCTCTTTCCTCTTTTCTCACTCCTCCACATAGATCAAATCTGATGTGTACAGGTTAAGAGCCAGCTGACATGGTCTTATTGTACATGCCCTTAGGTATTTGCTAGATAATCATTAAGAATCTATACGAGATTTAATGAGGCGGGAAATTAAAAGCAGTATTTAAGTAACTAATTACTAAACTCATTAATGACTGAGCATTTATGTCACTAATTCGTGTCGGGGAGAAGGGCACGGTACCGCAGCAAGTAGGGGGCGTGGTCGATGGCGTGGGAGAGCGCGAGGCACGCGAGCTCGTGCAACTGTAGGCCGTGAAGTCCCTGGAGAGCTTTCAGTCGACGATGCAGGGGTCCAACTTGCCGGTCTCCTCCTAGAGGGCGGCGTTGTCGACGCAGAGGATAGGCTAGGGAAGCGGCATGGGGGTCGGGGGCAAGTAGGGCAGCAACCAGGGGGGGTAGGGGTGAGGGGATTGGCCAGCGGCGGCATGAGGAGGCGAGCTGCTGGCTGCAAGCTTGAGGAGGGGAGCGGCGGCTTGAGGAGGAGAGCTAGGTCTAGGTGAGTGTGGGGTGAGGACTGAGCTAGAGGAAGAATATATATGGACTGAGCAGATGCATCTCTATCGATTTTAACCAGAACCGATACAAATAAAAATCTCAATCGGTTTCACTCAAAACCGATACAAATACAAAATTCATAACAATCGGTTTTAATAAGAACCGATACAAATACAAAAAATAATCACAATCGGTTTTAAACGAAATCGATACAAATATAGAGCTTCATCACAATCGGTTTTAGTGGAACCGATACAAAGACATCATCACAATCGGTTCTTAGTTAGAACCAATTGTGATAATGACTGTATCACAATTAGTTCCAACTAAGAACCGATTGTGATGTACTCTTATGTCTTCTTTAGCAAGTGCCTTTATTTGAGAGGGGTTCCAGTAAATTTCTTTGGAGGGATATAAATGTATGCAGACCCATATGCTTATGATCTTAGCATTCTTTAAATTCTTGTTTTTCTTTTACGCTAATTGCCTTGCTAATCTTTTTTTAGGCAGGAAAAATATCCAAGACAATTATTGTTTCTAGCTAATTGGATTTTGATCTACAATTATTTATGATTTGCAAGCTAATTTATTGCACAATACTATTTATAATGGCTTTTCTTGCCAAAGTTGAAAGTACATTATAACTAGAGCCTTTTGTGTCAAGTTCTCCTAGTTTATAGGCATCACAAAATATAAAAATAAGTTCTCCTGCTCACTTGAATCAACTCTACCACCTTGTTGACTATGTCATCCTCCTTGCTTATATGTGACTGCTGGTTGCTTTATGTAGATAATACCAGATACTCTTTTTCTTAAATTTCCATGTCTTAATTAAATTACTAATGAAAAGCAAGGTAACATTAAAAAATCATGGTATCCAAAAAAGTTTGAATTCAGAATTAAAACTTCCATATAACCGTGGTGTTCAATTAAGTACATATGAGCTTTCTAAACCCGAAACTAAAGTTCCTGGCAAAAAAATATTGTTCCATGTAAATGATGTTCACCAAAAGTTCTACTTTTGGCTAAAATAAAGTAAAGGGAAAAGAGAAGTTATGTACAATACAAATATTTGAAACACATAGCATTATTTACATTGACGTAGTTCCTTTATTTACAATACATCTCTTCTTGATGATCTACATGCATGTAATTTATTCCATATGTGTCGTCGTCGCCACTAAGACATGCCCCATCTTTAAACAGATGTATTTCATTGGATTGGTTGTACTCTTCTTTATCTACGATATTTTTAACTCCAACGATCCGCCTCTTACCATGAAGGATGACGTGTAACCTCGGATTGGCCGGATCATGCACGTAAATACTTGATTTGCTTGCTTCGCAAGGACGAACGGTTCATCTTTGTAGGGAAGTCTATTGAGATCCACAAGAGTAAAACCTCTCTTGTCGACCTTCACTCCATGTGGAAGTCTCACACACCCACTTACATCGAAACAATGAAACTTGGTATATTTCGTAATCGAGCTCCCAAATTTCTTCGATCATACTGTAATAGGAGTTCACTGCGGTTGAGTATCCTCTTTTCGAATAAAACATCTATGCTCACACTACTCTTTGTATCTTGACTTTCAGTGTAAAAAGGGTAGCCATTAATATCGTACCCCTGCCATGTCTGTACGTTAAATCTTGGTCCATTAGCAACTATTTGACATCCTCACTAACGGAGACCTTCCCCTTTTCTTTGAACCATGTGAGGAATCGATCGTTGTGTTCTCATATGATGGAAAGCTCATCCATATGTGGATTCTCTTGCCGTAATATCAACTTATGCTACTCGATGTATGGATGAACTTTTGCGCTGTGTTGCAAGACTATCAAATGCGCTTTATAATACATATTAAACCGTGAACTCGTTAGTTTGGACCCAATAGTTCCTTAGCCACCAAGTCTGCACTCATGACGAGATACAGGAATAGCAATTTCTTGTCTTTCACCTAGATAGTCCATGTAAAACTCAATAATCTCTTCAGTCCCATAACCTTCAACAATACTACCCTCAGACTTGGATCGATTCCTCACTATGACTTTAATATACCTATGTGCCTCTCGAACAGATACATGTAACGTAGGGATGTGGGCTACATATCTTAATCTCTCTAACAAGGTGAACAACAAGGTGTACCATGACGTCGAAGAACAACAAGGTGCACATACATTTAAAACATCAGCAATGATATCGAATTACCTAATGCAGTAAGTTGCAATTCTTTTGACTTCAATGAAAGAAAATAAGGGTGAAAGCATTAACAAAGTTGATGAATTGAATGATATTAAAAAACATCTATCTGTTGACCAACTTAGTATGTACCAATGATGACTCCTAATATCTAATTAGGTTAGGTCCTAATCCAATTCGAGAATATGTGGTTCGGGTAAGTTCCTAAGCTGTTGTATAACTCTAGAGAACATTTCGGTAGCATCTCTCCGCTGTTCTCCAAACACACGTCTCGACAACAAGTCAAGATGGTGTGTATCCGGAGACACTACTACAGAAAAGGTTATCATAGACGGTTCGTAACCGTCGTCACAGACGGTTTTTCGAACCGTCTGTAACTATGGGTTAGTGATGTTACGGAACATCACAGACGGTTTATGAACTGTCTGTAATAGAACATATCACAGACGGTTTATGAACCGTCTGTAATAGAACATATCACAGACGGTTTCAAACTAAAATCGTCTGTGATATGCAAACATCACAGATGGTTTTTACTAAGAACCGTTTGTGATAACAAACTATCACAAATGATTTTTACTAAGAACCGTCTGTGATAACAACTATCACAGACGGTTTTTACTATGAACCACTTGTGATGTTACTTTTGAAAACAAAAAAATATCGTCACATACAGATGATATTTATGTGATCCAACTGCTCTGTGCTAGTTTAGGCATAATATAAAAGCTACTGGATGTGAGATATCCCATGTCACTGCTCTGAAGAACTTGAAAACACAAAATCGACGAAAACAAACTTCGGAGGCCGTTTTGAGGCCCTAAACGACTTGTCCTTATGGATTTTCAAATCAAACTTTTCGTTAGCTTTAAAACGAACACCAAAACGTCGTGATCGGAGCTCGTATGCAAAAGTTATGGCCGTTTTACCGAAAGGTGCACGGATCGAAAACGAAAACGCCGCAACATCAAGAGTGCAAAAGAGAAGAGAAGAGGGAAAGGAAGAGAAAGAGGAGAGGATGAGCTATAACATTTTAGTTGAACGATTCGAACACTATACTTACCAAACATTCGAAGAGGAGAGGAAAAAGAAGTGAGAAGTGAGAAGAGAAGAGGAGAGGAGAGTAGGAGAAGTGAGAAGAAAGCAGCAGGAGAAGAGCCGCGGGCTGGCATTTTAAAGGAAGTCGAAAACGAGATGAGCGGGAAGTTCAAATTTGGTGAGAGCGCGAAAATTGAAATATTATCACAGACGGTTCTGTCTGGATAAACCGTCTGTGATGTGGTTTATCACAGACGGTTATTATAATGAACCGTCTGTGATAAGTCGCTGACGGTTTTATTATAAAATCGTCTGTGATATTAATGTATATCACTGGTGGTTTTTGAAGAGTACCGTCTGTGATAATGTCACTGACGGTTGCAATATAGAACCGTCAGTGATGTTCATCGTCACAGACGGTTTTGAGAAACTGTCTGTGATGAGGCGTCTAATATAAGCCTTTCTGTAGTAGTGAGAACACTAAGGAGATAGTGCCGAAACTTTCTCTGGAGTTGTACAACAGCTTAGGAACTTACTTGAACCAGATATCCTCGAGCTGTCCAAAAAAAGTGGACAATTCGAGGCTGCTTGTCTCGAACGGGAGACGTAGGTTACCCAACCTAAACTTTAATATTGATCATATTACATCAACAATAATGACATATAACACATTTACCAAATCAAAATTGAATTACCTTATGCAAAATTGAAGCTATTTGAAGGAATGCTCATCTTTCGAAGAAAACCACAAATGAGGCAAGATCGAAGGGAAATCTCCTCAAGATAGGTCTTCAACTTTACCCTCTTAACACCCATCCTCGATGATTTCATAATTTCTTACCCAAGTATTGCTTCCAACCAGAGTATATTGTGTTTTTTGAGGCAGCGACGATTTTTTTGCCTCTAGAACAACAATAGAGAAGAGTTCAGTACAAAGGTTATATAACCTAGCGAGACACATCACAATCGGTTCTCACCTGAGAACCGATTGCGATAAACCATGTATATCACAATCGGTTCTCAGGTGTGAACCAATTTTGATGTGCCTAATGCTACATCATAATCGGTTCTAACCTGAGAACTAATTGTGATGATTCCCCACCAATTATTAAACCCTCGCCGAATCATCTATTACAATCGGTTTTTTTAAAAAAGTTGGGAATCGACCCAGATAAAGCGATAGTGTTGTACCATTCTGTAGTAGTGATGGTTCGGTGAGGCAGTCGGCTTTTGAGGAAGATAAGTTTAAGATAGGTTGCTCATGATGCATCGATGCTTGTGTGAGCAATGTACTCTAATTTTGTGTAAAATAATTAGCGTATTATCTGAGATTAAATAAAGGTACATATGTAGCATACATTTTGAAAAAAGAGTTATTAATGAAGAAAGAATAGAGGTATGCAATATTCAATTAAATGATTCATGCATGATGAAGAGTTGCTACGTTTTTTGGAACCCCAACAACCGTACTCAATGATTTTCTTCCATCAAAGTTGATACTTCAATTATGTTCCTCAAATTGTATTTTTCTTCAAGTTTCTACTGTCATTTCTAATGTTCATGATGACCTAGAAATCTAAATAGCCTACAATATACGTTAATATATTCTCAAGCGTATAAGTTATATGATTTGATACTACAAACTTAAAAAAAAGAGGTTAACAATACACATTAAGCAGTAAAAGGATACCGAGCAAAAAGTGCAAAAAATCAGTGCATGCATACTGACATTCATATTCTGTTGCACTGCAATTACACCTTACAAGTTAACAATACATTGATCGACATGAATACAACTACCATTTAAATTGGAGAGAGAAAAAAAGATTTAATTCCTCCCTCCCATCTGCATGTCCTACGTACCCTATACATACAAACATATATGTGCTGCCACTATTGCTACGCACTGGTACAAAAAATATATATATATGTAGACGATCGTCCATCGATTTTTGGAATGGCCGGTTAATTACTTGACAATCGATCCATGGATATGATCACGGCTCGAGCTTGATGAAGTCGTAGTCGCCTCCTTCCTCCCCTTTCTTGGCGCCGGCGGCGGGCTGCGCCGCCCCGGCCTGCAGCCCCGTGCCGTCGGTGGCGGCGTCGGGGCCCTCGGCACGGGCGCCGCCGTCCTGATCGTCGACGGCCTTGGTCTCCCCGCTGTGCTTCCTCTGCGTGAGGGCGATCCCCGCCGCGGCGGCTGGCACGGGCTCGCCCCTGGGGCTGCTGGACCGGGGGCTGCCCGACGGCGAGCCGGCGCCGCCCTTGGAGCTGGGGGCCGGCTTCTTCTTGACGCCGGCGCGCCAGTTCTTGAGCGCCTTGGACGTCTGGTCGTCGAAGATGGACTGCTTCATCGTCGACCCCATCTGACTCACGCATGCACACGGTCAGTGACTGAACAAGGCTGGCCACTAGCGTGTATCGCCTCCATTTCTGAATACACATACATATCATTCTATAATTTTTAGGTGATCTGTAATTATTTTTTCATTTTATACTTCTCTCCTTTCCTTTAGTTATTTTCAATATCATTTATTATCATGAACTAAATAATTACTACACATCGTTTAAAGATATAATAAAAAAGAGTGGCATAGTTTTTTTTTAAAAATGTCTCGATGGAAACGAAAGAATCTAGATTGATGTCTTAAAAAAAAGAGTTCCATCCATTCGTCAGATGCAGACATGAACCTATCTTACCTGAGAGACGAGCGCGTAGAGCGGAAGTGTGATGTAGCTACACAAGAACTGAACAACCACCCTGCGTGCAGACACACAACAAAAGAATCAATCGGTGTACGTGAAGCAGGAACTAGGCATGGACTTGAAGTAGACATTTTTTTTTCTCGAGAACCCGTAGGAGATCTGCGTGTCTTTGCACAAGAGGAGGAAAGAAACAACACGCAACAAATATCGAAGTAGCTGGTTTACCCAAGGCAGAGGCGCGCAAAGACGAATTGTTTGGAATCGTTGAAGCAAGAGTCCATCCCGTACTCGTACTGCATGCACGCATCAAAACAGCAGCGGCGAATTTCTCGTCACCAACGATATATATGATCGACCGTAGGAAATAGAAGATCGAAATTGTGCGTGAGGTTAATTAGCTGGGCTTGATTACCAATATCCAGAGGAAGTAGATGATCTGGAAACCATTCTGCACGCAGAGCAAAGCCAAGAAGCTTCAAGTGAGCACGCATACTAGTAGGACTGACACTAATGGCGGTCATGAATCGAAGTTGCAACCAAGAACGACGAGATCGATTGGCGTGCTATACCTGGAAGAGCGTGAAGTGGATGAGGAAGAGCACGAAGGTGGGGCGGCCGAACCAAAAGTACTGGTCGCTGACCTGCACCAGCGGGATCCCCTGGATGACGGCGTGCCGCTCCGTGATGTCGATTGCCATCCGGCAGATGATGCCCTGCAGCTTCGTCCCCACCGACAGGATGATCTGCCATGCCATCAACGATGTTAATTACCACAAGTGAAGGATCGTGGCTAGGTAGAGATCCAGATGGATGAATGTGCGCTTAAGAGTACATACTAGTACTTACCACCACTGGCATGATTGATATCCAGAGCATGGTGTGCAGTCCTGAAATCAATGGAGATCCAACAAGTACCAACGTAATTTCAGTGTCAAGTACGACACACAAAACCATGTAGTAGTATCTTGTCCAAGAAATTTATATATTTAATTTCTTGTCTTCTCTAGAACTAGGAGAATTTGGCTGGCTCACCGCTGACATTGAGAAGCAGGAAGATCAGAGCAGAAGCCCAAAGAGGAGGACTGCAAACAAACAAACAGCATAAGATTTCGGTTAGGACATTTTATATATAGTACTATATAGAGAGAGTGCATAATGAGATCTATGGCATTCGATCCAAGAGAAGGGATTTTAATTGTTCGTCCACCTGATCCCAACAATGACTTTGAAGTCGTCCTCGAGAGACCGTTTGATATACTTCTGGAAATCAAACTTGCTGCCAGGAGCTAAATGAACCTACAGACAGACATGTACAGGGAGCAAAATTGTTCAGGCAATCGAAGGCAAGAACCGATCAACTGTTAATCACCCTAGATGCTGATAGGTTGGTAAATGCTTATGCTCACGTTGACGAAGCTGTGGCGCAATGCGCAGTAGTCGGCCCGCCGAACCGATCTGAAGAATTGTCTGAAGAAATTGCTCTGAATTCATGCATCAGGTGCCGTTGGAGCATTGATCGTGTAAATTAGCTTCAGTTTGTGTGCTCTTGAGGCTGATTTAGTTTCAGAAAGGAAATTAATCTTACAATGTAAAACGATGCCGGGGTCTTGTTCAGGACATTCATGTGCTGCCTGACGAACGAAGTCTCGTGAGTAAATCTGAAGCGCGTTGGATCTGCAATGCATTGCATTGCCGTTCAGAGAGTGGACAAATGAGAAGGGAAAACATCAGCATATATGTTGCATGTTCTTCAGTTCTGAAAAAAAGATATATGCACCATTGGAGAACTCGTAGTCCTGTCCCGCTGCTTCTTTCTCCCACTCCTTCCATTCACGTATCTGCAACGATGTCGAAACCAAACATTGCACCACAGGTTAATGCCTGGGTGTCACCATGTACATATAGCACAGAGATGACTCAATCAGATAACTGCAGAGCCAAACCTTGGCCCTGCCCAGTGCCATGGTAATAGCACTGTATGTCACGTGGAACACTGCCAAGAAGAAGATGAAGATGTGCAGCTGGTGTAGCGCGTTTATTGAGATCAGCGACACCTTCCCCTGAAGAATACAGATCATCCCACTTCAATCTGTGAGCCATATATACATGAACACGATCGAATCCAAAATTCAGATGTGTATATTGGGGTGGTGACCTCAGGGCATTTGGTTGACATCTTGGCCTCGGCGAGCAGCCTGTGGGGGCTGAAGGAGGCGGCGTAGGGAGGACCGAGGCTGAAGTGCTCCGACTCCTTGGGAATCTCCGGCATCTTGGCGCCGCCGTGGTGCTCCTTGTCGGTCTCGGACTCGATGGTGGACTTCTTGAGGGGGCAGGGGAGCATGGTGTCGGCGGCCTGCTCCGTGATGCAGATCTTGATGATATAGTTCTGCCCGAACACCAGCAGCAGCGAGATGAACCCCAGCACCATCAGCTCTGAAATCGATCATGCCGAATTGCAATTGTTACGTTGTAGTTTCGAGATCAGTGATCTGGGATTCTGAATAATAAATGTGGAAATGACAATGCAGGTGCTGAGAATCTCATCAGTGACCCTCTCACCTGTCTTGACCTTCTCCAGAGCTTCGACCATGGCCTTCTTCTTCCTGTGCGAGAAAAACTGCAGCAACGAACGCCACGAACGTGAGCAAGCAAATTAACCATACATCGCAGTAACGCGACATCGCATGGATGGAATCAATTAATGAGAGAAACTAGCATCACGTAGATGGGTAGGTGCATGCATGACCTCTCCAACTTTGTGGAGGCCCTTCTCGAGGAGGATGGAGATGAGCACGATGACGCCGCAGACGGAGGCGACGGCCCATGTCGGCGTCTGGTCGAGCTCCCTGGTGTTGCCGCCCCCTCCTCCCCCCGCCATTGCTGCCCAACAACAGAAGGGAAGAAATCAACGCACGCACGTTTACGGCACCACCCTTGATCGGTGCTGATTAGCGGGTGGGACGTGCGTTTCGACCGTCTGAGACGGAATTCCGGGGAGAGACGGGGAGCAAAGGAGGGAGACGAGAGGGCGGCTTTGCTAGTTAAATTGAGGACGAGATCGAGGAGGACGCCAATGGCCGATGGCATTGGGGATTAATTTGGCATTTCTTGGTGCATTCGTTAGCGCGCGTGCGTGCATGGGGAGAGGTGATGGATCCAAAATGGGATGGCCGCTCATTTGCAGGCAGCGGCTGCGCGTGAAGCATGGAGGCTTCACCAATTCTGAAACAACCCCCTCCCCTTCACATGCATCTAGCTGCTAGGGGTGAAAACGGTCGTATACGAGCGGATATTACCTTTTCTGTATGTTAATATTAATTCATATTTTTTTTCTTGGATTTGAAACTAGGTACAAGCATACTAGATATGGATGTGAATCTGGATTATTTGGGATACGGATACGGACACGGAATGGATACGTGACGGATTCGGGTCGAAAACAGATAAAGATAAACGGATAATACATGCATATATGGAATAATATATGTTGAATCAAACCATATGAGTACATAACTATAACAACAAGTTACTGCCTCTAGTCACGAATAGTTGTCGTTTCGGACATAAGTACAGTCAAACTTTCAAAACTTTGATCATCAATATCTTTTTAAATATTTAAATTGGATACATAAAAATCATACATGTAAATTTGCTTTCATTATATTATAATTTTATTGGATTCTATAAATATATTAGAATAGAAATTTGTGATCAAAGTTGTGTTTTGAAGACCGTATCGATGTCCAAAACGACAACAATTTGTAACCGGAGGGAGTATATATCAATCAAACCCGATAGACATAATAGAAAGAATATGCTACTTGAGGTTCAACAGAACCAACTAACTTCAACATAAATGGGCCGCCATGGAAAACATGTAGGAGTTTTCACCCCTAGGCTACCTAGTCCAGAGGCCACTTTCACGGACCAGAGTAAAGAATGGATAGGGCCAACATGCTACCATGGAAAATATGTAATGAATGTACTGGGCCAATGGATATTGACTACTCCGAATTTGATCCTAAATCCAGATTCAAGTATCTGAATCTTGTCCTAGATCTACCAGAATAGTCAAATCCCTTCCCAAATCTAGTCCCAACTGGATCTGGCTCTGAATCGAACGGGAAATATTCGGCTTGTTTTCACCCCTACATACACATCAGCGCACAAATTTCTTATTGGGCAAAAGCAAGACTATGTGTAAGACATCGATGACATCACTAGCTAAAACAAAGTGATTGCCCCTGTTTGTCGGATTTGGCGGAGATCAGCATTCAATTAGATGATCTTCTTCCCCAAAATTCTTTAGTTATTAGAGAAAATCATCTTATGAAAGAAGCTTAGGCATCAAAACTTTTGTTGTGTAGTGTCATAAGCTGGTTATGTAAACGAAGTTGCTCGAGAAACTACTGGTTTGTTTGGTTGGCTGTATGTTGCATGTGTAGCATTAGTGGATGCCACATGTATCTTTCATCTACTTGTTTGTTTTCCTATATATCGAGTCAGTCCTGGTCTAGTGCAAGCAAATTGTACCCCATGTCCTAGCCTGAGGAAACGCCAAGATCGGGCTTCTCTCTGACATAGGCCCTCGCGATGCATCATGTGTGGCTCGGCCTACACCCCTCCGACTCGTTCGATCGCACTAGGGTTACCACTCGACACTCGCCTCATTTGCTCGAGCTAAGGTTACCACTCGACACTCGCCACTCGTGCTGTCATTCTCTCGTTCCTCTCTCTAGCGATCAACCCACTTCTCCGGATCTCTCTGGTGAGAACCACAGTAACACCGACGAGCGTGGTGTTTGATGGGGTACTCTGCGAGGTACTTCCCGTGCTCCATTTGTGGTTTCTTCTTCCCCTTCTTCCCCTTCTCCCCCATTCTCTAGTACTTGCCCCTCTCCCATCCTTAACTTCAATTTGGTTTGGTTTAGGTCACATACGCCTAGATATGCTCCATTTGTGGTTTCTTCTTCCCCATCTCCCCCGTTCTCTAGTCCTTGCCCCTCTCCCCTCCTTAGCTTCAATTTTGTTTGGTTTAGGCCACACACGCCTAGATTTGGTGTATTTGATAGTATTATCGTCTACATGTAGATGTGGTAGATGCCTCTTTGTTTCGTCTACACGTAGATCTGGCGATATTATTGTCGGGACCTGAATATGCAAATCTGGACCATCTATATATATTGCACTAGTCCTAGGATAACACTAGTGCACACAGTGGAAAACATAGATAAAATATCATAATCATACACAATGGAAACATAACAAATGACTCTATTTATTCAATAAAAGACAGTTGTTTGACCTTATAGTCAACTTTACATTAATATGCTACACAAAGCTTAAACTCTAAGAAATAATGCAGCAGCGGAACGGAAACATCGTAGATAACCCATCAATATACCGCAGACAACTGACAAGGTTCTCTTCCTAGAACTCGCATCCTCATAGAACTTCTCCAATGCAGATGTAGACTCCTTGTCAACTGATGATTTTGTTGTGGAAAGAGTGAGTACATAAAGCACTCAACAAGTTATGCACAGAATGTAAGTCTATTATAACTATATGCAAGGCTTATTCCAAATAAATGGCTATCACGATTATTTTGCAGTAAAGCAGCATTTTCAATTGAATACAATAAATATATTGAAATGATAGTAAAACAAATAACAATAATGATAAAGCTTCAGGTATTTCTCAAAGATAAACTAACACATAGCCCTAAACCAAATTCCATAACTTTCATCGGCACACAGACACCTTTTCCCAATTCTCATTTTTGTAAAATCTAACCCTTGACTGAAATTCTCGAGCATTGTTTATAACTAGAGACATGGCTACCTGAATAAATTTACACTCTGCAAAGGTTATACAATTTACCCACAAGATATGATCAGTCCTATAATGTCGACCATTACACGTGCCCATCAACGTAAGACTAAGAAGATAAAAAAAACCTTTCGAAAACTCTATCCAAACATAGATACTCTCGATAAGCCTAGTCTCATTACCCTTTCCTCACAGAATAGAAACGTAAGAGGGAATCATCGTTGGAGTAGGAATAATCACTATTCAAGATATGAGGCCACTGCACACGCACCCTCCCCAACCACACACAAAGTTTGTTTTCTCCTGAGATATCATATGTGAAGACTCGATAACTTACTAAGTTAGGTCTGGCCTATAACAGACATGCAGTTGTATGATTAGCCCAATTCAATGGCTTGCAAGGTTAAGTCCTCAATCGACTGAGGAAAGACTTCCAATTAACATCAATCCAAATGTTACACAAACTCATCCTGACTCACAGTCTCTTGTCACTTGCCTTAATCTATATTATTTACCACCCTAGTTGATTATTGTGCAACACGTGCCATCAACAACTCAACATCATTGTGTGACAACATATGACATAACCTTTCATAAACATGTTCCATATTCCATAAATCAAATTGAATTTGCACTTCTAAAAGATATCAGATGTATGTGGCATGGTTAAGCATACTACACACAATCTAACCAACTCACATTGGCATCTATTAGCAACCAACTAATAATTATCTATCCTAGGGTGACAAATAAACATGGCATAACAAATGACAAGGTAGATATAATACAATTTGGTTGAATAACTAATTTCTCAAATTAATTAAAAACAGTTCTAAGCATAAAATAACATGCAATAGATTAAAACAATATAGTATTTATAAAATTGAGTTCAACATAATCAAAGCACAACTTGCCTTGGAACAATTCTTGATCTGGACCTTAAGCTTGAGTCAACTCTTCACCCTCGTACGCTTCCCGTACTTCAACGTCTATACGAAATGAAAGGTGAATACTAAAATAAATAAAATTCACCAAAAAGTAGAGCTTGAATTTAGAAAAATATAGAAATTTTAATCGCCTCAATTGGAGTTCATATGAAGGAGAACAGACTCTCAAAATATTAAAACTAAAGAAAAAGAGAGAAAAATGATTTTCTGAAAATTTTGAAATTATTTTTTAAAGGAAAAATAGATTATGATGTCATCGGCTATTTTAAAATTTTGGCCAATTTATTTTTGAAAGGGAAAAGCCTTACTCCCGCTAACTGGTGGGGTCAGGTTCGGTGGATATGGTCCATGGCTCGCAACTGGCTCACTATGGACTTGGTGCACCGAGCGGCGAATGGTGCCAAACGGCCTGCCAGAACCATGGCGAGTAGTAGAGGTCAGCGAGGTAGGGAAAAGGGAGTTTGCAACATGGGAAATTGAATGCATGGGGGTCTTGGTGCTAGAGAACGATGGCAGCGTCTGGCCATGGGGACGAAGGCGAAAGAAATCGGTGACAAGCGGTGAATGGCCAAATGGGGAAAAGAACCAAAAATTGGACATAACCTAGAAGGAAAAGAGAAATCGAGAGAGGGAAAAGACTCACAAGCTATGGCATAACTTTCGACGTGCATGAACGAGGATGAGGAGCTTCATGGCAGCGAGGAACTCATGGGGCACGATGTCGACGCCAGGACAGAAGATACGGGCGTCTAGCATTCTGGCCAAACGAGAAGGGAAGGAAGCTAACCAGGGCTAAAATAGAATGGGCAATGATCAAAGTGGCTGAGGCTCGCCTTTGTAGCAAGAGAGAAGGATCAGAGAATGAGGAATTCAACTCGGAGTTTGGGCAGTCAAACAGGAAGAACAAGGATTTTGGAGAGCAAATCATACGAGAAAAGGAGAAGGAGAGTAGGGTTGGGCGAGGGCTTCAAATGCACACGGTTTGGAAGGAAAATCGGACACGGAGGCTCAATTATAGAAGCTTGGGGTGCTCGGCTAGAGGAGGGAAACAAGCCTAATAGGTGCGGTCGGGGCCCACCTGTTGGCAGGGAGACAAAGTAAAGAGAGGGGCACTGGGCTAGCTAGGCCAGGCCAGGTGGCGTTAGGCTACGATGAGGGAGAAGCTGGGCCGGTGGATAGGGACTTGGGCCGGATCGGTCCAAAGACATTAAAAGTGAATTTTCCTTTTAAAATAATTACAAAAAATACAAATGGCTTCAAATAAATAGCAAAAAAATTTGAAAAATTTTAGAAAAATTCCAAAAAATATTTTAAGATATTTAGAACTCAAGTAAAAATATTTTCGGCAAATGTTCACTTAAACAATAACCATATCAAATACTTTTTGCTCTAAGGGAAAATCCAAAATAATATTTAAATTGCACAAAAATAGTTCAAAAGCAAAAATTGGGATGTTACAATTATCGTCTCTTTGTGTTGTCCTCGGTAAAGAAATGAGTAGATCTGGTAATATTGTTGAATGGACTTATCACTTGGTTGGTGTGGAATTATATGTGGATTTGGATAGCTACAATTTTTTTATCTAAGATTGATGTAAGTCAGACCTGGGCATGAGTAGGCATACTGTGGTTTGTCAACTTGTCTGGTACCATGTTCATCTATTCTATTTTCCTATGTACTTGATCTGATGCTGTTTATTTAATTTTGAGCACATGGTGTGACACTTGGCATGGTTAATTTATCTGTGTAGTGCTTCTATTGGTCGATGATGGTATGCCACTAGAGGAGCATCCCTTGAATGCAGCAGTCGTGGCATACATGCATGTGGGTGCATATTATAGATGTGAATGCATTAAGCTAGTGAAAACACCATCATGTATTATTGTTACTGATACCTTGGTACTGTATTTTGTACATAGATAGATGAATTGTCACATAAACGTCGTATGCTAATCATTAGAGCTGTTGATATAGTGGTTGTCATGTGTGCCTACATATTTTGCATCCTAAGAAGAGCTAGGGAACATAGCTCACGCATCACCTATGCTCCTATGCTAGAAAGGGACATAGCTAGGCAATCCAATCTAAGGTGGATATACCATTCACATGACACCCATTGCTTGGAGCAGCTTAGGATGAGGAGGGCCCCCCTTTTTTAGTTATGTAGTTTGTTTCATGAAAGGCATATGCGACAAGACAACATTCATTGCTATGGTGAGGAACACGTCACCATGTTTCTCCTATTTGTTGGTCACAACTAGGTTTAAAACTCTATAGCCAATCTTTAGGAGATCAACTGAAACCATCAGTAGGTACTTTCGTGAGGTCCTGTACGCTATTAGTGAGTTACACAACAAGATGATCCGGACACCCTCAAATGATGTAGACCCTAAAATCCTAACTAGTAGAAGGTGGTACCCTTACTTCAAGGTAAAATGATTGTCACCTTATATTTAGTTAACAACTAAAATATGGAAACTTTATTGCAGTAATAAATCAAACTATTTTCTATGTTTATTAGGACTGAATTAGGGCAATTGATGTCACCCATGTGCTTGCAAGAGTCTCACGATCAATGTCTACGGCCTTTAGGGGTAGGAAGGGCACTACTACCCAAAATATCATGATTGACATTGACTTTGACCTTAGGTTTACCTATGTCCTTACCGGGTGGGAGTCAGCCCACGATGCTCTAATACTTGCAGATGCATTGGAGAGGGATGATGGTCTTATGGTCCCACTAGGTAATAGATAGACCTATTGCAAATTGTTGGTTTCAAATTTGTAATGGTAACATTGAAGTTCATAATAGTAATAGTACTTTGCCATTTGGTAGGGCAAATTCTACCTTGTCGATGTTGGATATGTTGTTCGTATGAGGTTCCTTCCACCATACCGAGCCACTCGATACCACGTCAGGGAGTATGGTGGAAGAAATTACCCTCAAAACAAGATAGAGTTGTTCAACCTACGTCACTCGGGTCTTAAGAGTATTGTTGAAAGGAGGGCCTTCGGCACGTTCAAGAACCAGTTCAAGTTTGTTTACAACAAACCTTTTCACCCATACACGACTCAAGTGAAGCTAGTCCTTGCATGTGCTATCCTACACAATTGAATCTTGGGTTATGGAATGGATGAGTGTATCAAACCAGAGTCCACATGGATTGCAAACCCTATTGAGTTGGAGGCCCACAATGACCTTGCACAAGATAATGGAACATGGGCTCAGAAGAGGGTTGAAAAATAGGCTAGTCTTATGTGGCAGAATAGGGGGTTCTCTCATGTGTGATGTATGGTATTATATCTTGCTACAGTGATGTTGCACTAGTTAAATTGCATCATGAACATTTGAATTCTGCAACTTGATCTGAGACTAATGGTTGCATGCAATGATGATGTTATTTCTACAATATCTTCTACAATTTTTTATCATCATGTATTCTACAATGCTCCCTCGTTTGTTGCTTTATATACTGGTTATTTATTTCTACAATGCTCCCTCATTTGCTGCTTTATATACTTATTATTTGTTTCTATAATGCTTCCTCATTTGATGCTTTATATACTAATTATTTGTTTCTACAATGCTTTCTCATTATGCAATGACTACATTAGGAGATGGCTAACTTGGGTGATGAGGTATGAAGTAGAAAAGACATGCACTGGACTAGCCATATGTTAAGTTTTATGCTTCGTCGATTGGTCGAGATCATAGGACAAGGGGTTAAGATTGACAAAGGTTTCAAAGAAGTTCAGCTTAATCAAGTTGTTAGAGCCATAACCGAACACACTGGTATGGAGGTTATTAGTAACCAAGTGTACAACCACCTACGGAAATGCTAGGTGGGTGAAAGTCTATTGGCTTAGTGATCTTAATGGTGTGTTTTGGGATGAGAACAACATGATAGTGCTCGATGAGAAGTACTACAAGGGCCACATCACGGTTTTTTCTTAACCTGTCCACACAAGATCCTATTATTTTCTTATACTAACAGTTGACAACCATAGTGCCATTATATAGGGTCAACCCAAGGATGTTGACTTTCTCAATGTGCCCATAGAGAACTATATTGAGATGGCCACAATCTTTGGTAGTGGACAGGCCACAGAGAGGTATGCCATGGATTCCAATGAGAACTTAGGTGTTCCGTCCGGGGTGGCTGATAGTACTAGCATGACTGGAACATCATTTGGTACTGATGGTGTTACTACTGATGCTGATGGGATGGATTGATATGATGGTGTTACTTCTAGTGCTGATGGTGCTACTCCTAGTGGTGTTGCTAGTGCTGGTGCTACTACTGAAGGTGGTGGCAAGGACAACTCCAACACAAGTGGGAAAATGAAGGGGAATCTTTTGTCTGAGGATGAAGCACTGTTGCTAACCACGATGTCTAATACAGTCTATAAGATGGCCGAGGCCATAAAGGACACTGTGCATGTTGAGGCGCATCCTGAGTTATATAGTGCAGTCATGGACCTGCTTGGGTTTAGTGAGGAGTCCCTAATGGTTGTTCTAACCTACCTTGCAGCGTATAAGGCCATGAGTCTGGTATTTCTGTAGATGTCTGAGGCTACGTGTGTGTTGTGGGTTACATCTTTCTTACAGTCCGACCCCTCTCACTGATTACTAATAATTTGATCCTATTTTTATACTAAGGTGTTAGATGCTCACCTATAAAACCCCCTAAACATCTAACTATTAATGCACTAAGGTGGTAAATGCAAACCCCTCATGAGGTGGTAGTGGGACACCATTTTTACCATGTAATATGGATGGTTGCACAGCTGCTAGGGTGCATAGGGGGGCGCCACACATGAATGATATTAGGAAATGTTGGATGCTTGGCTTAACTATATATGTTGGAAATGTTGGATGCAAAGGTAAATCATATGTTGAAAACAAGAAGATAGAAAGTGATAGTTTCCATCTTAGCACTTTCGCTTCTGGGTCTATTTTCCTTTTCCTTTGTGATGCTTCTTCAATGATTGGTGCAAATGACGTGAAAAAAATGCTCTGATCATGTTCATTGATGTCTATAGATGCTGTAAATACTCTGAATTTGTTCATTGTTCAATTTGGATATGTAAAAACACTAATGCTGTAAATACTCTGAATTTGTTTTAGTTTGGATATGTAAAAAATACTCTAAATCTATTCATTGTTCAGTTTGGATATGTAAAAATACTGATGCTGTAAATACTTTGAATTTGTTCAGTTTGGATATGTAAAAATACTCTGAATTTGTTCATTGTTCAGTTTTTGGCCATCTATGAAATCTGATACTATTCACTTGCCATGAGAAAATTGATGCATACAAATTACCTACCGAGAGGAAGCTCCAAGGCTAAGTATTACACTCATCATCCAATGTAATTTTGTATTAGGTAATCTCATATATATATATGTATATCATCTATTGAACTTTTACATGAATCAAATGTTCATATTAAATAGCCAGAGGAAAAATTTACCCACTTATGGATATCAATTTATTGCTTGCTGGCCTTTTGTTTTTATTGAATTTACTAATCCTGTTCTATGAATAAAAACTCACTCGTGCATGGGACTAAGTTTTTGTTATGGAATTGCATGGGGGGACTTATCCAAAATTCATCAGTAATAGTAACACTCAGTGGGACATATGCAACCATTCATACTCCTGTTTCAAGTTTATGGGGGTAATCTCACCACCCTATACAAGAGGTCACCAAACTCGGGGCATATGCAACCATCTAAGCACCATCTCTTGCATCCAACCATCCCATCCGCTCTTAATGCAGCCAACCAAAAATCTTCTCAGCATAGTCTGGTTCAACACAAACAAGCAACCAAACAGACTCGATCTGCATCCTCTAGCCTAGCCAAAGCCTACCAGGATGAGGCATACGGGCCAAACTAGGGGGAGCTAGGTAACCAAACACACCCTACATTTTTTTGCTGTAAAGTCTTTGAAGGCATATCTAATGCTTACATGTAAGATGTTTCCTTACAGAAGCCGTCTCAAATTTGAGCTAAGGTAGAGGTGTGAGGGCAGTCTCAACAATCACTATTGCTTGATATATATTATAGCTATGCCATATCAAATTTTTTGTGAGATGGAAGAGAGAGGGTAGAGAGCGAATGAGCTCAAGACTTATGCAAGTATCAAACCTTTTTTTGGGAACCAAGAAAATAGTATCGACAAATGGTGCATTGGAATGGCTAGATACTTTTTTTTGCACTGGAAGAGTGAAGAATGTAGACCCACTATTATGAGTTAATTGCATGTGGGATTAATATTTTGCATGACTTGAATGAATAGGTCATGTCCCATGGTGATGGATAACATTAGAAGGCTTTCAAGTATTGGTCATCAAGGTCATGTGGATGGTGGCTTGTGTTGCTACTCAAAAGTCAAGAACTTGGACTTGAAATGAAGATGTTTGTCATCAAGCTTCAAATGTATGAGCGAGGCAAAGGTATAACTAGCATAGCCTATGGATGTGTTTGTTAGTCATGTTCCAGTCTTAGTATTTAGTTAAAGACCGGGTTGCTAGTATAGGTTGCTCACTACTACAAAATGATACAACACTATCTCTTCATCTAGGTCGGTTCCTAATTTTTCAAGAAAAAACTGATAGTGATAGATGATTCGACGTGGGTAAGAAATATGGTGCAAAACATCACTATCGATCTAACCTCAGAACTAATAGTGATGACCCGATAGTGATGACCAACGTTATCACTATCGGTTTGCAGGTTGAAACCGATAGTGATATTCTGTGTATCACTATTGGTTCTTACATATGAATCGATAGTGATAAGGATAGTCATCAAGATCGGTTTATGAGGTTTGAACCGATCGTGATAGTACATATATCACGGTCGGTTCCGATCTCGGAACCGACCGTGATGTGCCTGTCCAGTAGGTTATAACCTTCGAGCTTAAACCTCCTCTGTTGTTGGTCTAGAGGTCAAAATAACCGCGGCCACACCAAATAACACAACATACTCTACGGTTGGAAGCAATAATTGGGGTGAGAATTGATATCCTCGGGGATGGGTGTTAAGGGGGTAAAGTTGAAGCTCTAGCTTGAGGAGATTTCCCCTCAATTTTTCCTCATTTGTGGTTTTCTTCAAAAGGTGAGAATTCCTTCAAATCTCTTCAATTTTACACTAGGTAATTCGATATTACTGTTGATGTTGTAAATGTATTATGTCTCCTAACTAGGGAATTGAAAGCTCGTAACTAGGGAAGAAGGTATAGAGAGTAAATTATATATCTTGGAACCCGTCCTCTAGTTTGCAAAGGTAATTAAATAAAGTCTTAATATTATCTAGTTGTAGCTCCAGTTTTTTCTTAATTTAGTGTGCCTAGTTTAATTGCAGATGGACCATGAAGAATGGATGCATTAGAAAAGCCGTATGAGTGCTAAATTTCAGAGATGTGTTAAGGAGTTCAAAAAAATACCGTAGAAGATATGGTCAAGAAGGGTGTAAACTTCATATATTGTCCTTGCTTTGATTGCACCAATCTCAGGAGATTTAACAACTCAACTCAAAGTGAAGACCACTTGATTCGATGTGGCTTCGTGAGGAATTACACGCGTTAGATCCATCATGGGGAGACAAGTACTAACACTCTGGTATGCAACGAAGACATGCTGGAACCCAATCACGATTTGTAGCGTGATATGTTTGAGGTGGAAGATTTAGATCAAATGTTGCATGATTTACAACATGATATTTTTACTATACAAACCTGGATGCTGTGAGTATCGCATCATACAACATAAGCCTATGGCTGTTATAGGATTTTGATTATGTTTTTTAACAATTGATTTGTTTTGTAGGATGATGATGGCACAGTATCACTTGGATTTTGTTGTCGAGTACCTCAAGCAGGCATTACTCGCTGAGGCGAGAAAGGACTTCATTCTCGTCCCGTGCCACAAGAGGTAAGTAATACTCTAATTACTTTACCCTTCAATTACTTGTATACACTTAAACCTTATATGAACTTATTTTCTTGCACTGTATACATTTAATAAGTAACCATTGGGTTTTACTCGTGATTGTTTTGAGTGAAAACAAAGTGTACGCATTTAACTCGCTGGAGAAGGGACCGATGGACTACGTGATCAAGCCTATTTTGCAGAGGTAAGTACATTTATCTAACCTAACACTTTCTGTATTTAACTACGTTCATTTTTTTTAAATGGCATCTTTGGCCATTATATGTAGAGCTTTCTTATCTTACATTGTCGAAGGAGGGCGACACAACAACGAACGAGGTGACTAGCTGGAGTGGAGGTGCTTCAAGGTACAAGTGCCTAGCATAGGATTCTTCCTGACATATATTCTTCATCTTCTAATTTCATTTTATTTGTTCACAGTGTCATCAACAGGGGTGCGACGAACTGTGCGGCTTCTATATATGCATCACATGATGATCGTGGTCGGTGGTGCAGACCTTTTCTCTAGCGTATGTACATGCATAATACACTCAGCCTTTTACATATACAAATTTTAAAACTTAATTAGTGTGCTACTTTCTATTTTGCTGCAGCTCGATATCGCCCGCAATAGCCTACAAAAAAGATTTCAACAGAATAGCAGACAACATATGCACATGGTACTGGTCAAACATTATAGCGAAGGACGGTAGGTTTAGAGACCCGACAGACTCCTACTAGTCTATGTAAATAATGTTATATACTGTGAATGTGTACTCCTATTAGTCTATGTAAAACTATTATATACTGTAAATGTGATATGTGTAATTTTAAGTATATTTGTTTTCTATATACTGTGATATGTGTACTGTGAATATGATATGTGTACTGTGAATGTGATATATATACGTGTACTGTGATCTGGTGCTGGAACCAGGGTGCATTTATCTCTATCGGTTCGACGCTCAGGACCGATAGAGAATAGGAGGATATTTCTATCGCTTTTGAGCGCATAACCGATAGAAATTCATGTATTATCTCTATCGGTTCTGAGCGTCGAACTGATAGAGATAATAGGACTTCTCTATCAGTTCTGATCGTGGAACCGATAGAGATAATTTATCTTCTCGATTGATTCCGAGCGCCGAACCGACCCAAATGGCGATATAGCTGTATCGGGCGAAAACCGACCATGATAGCCGCTCTTCATCACTGTCTAAGGACTTTGTATCGCCACCAAAACTAACCCAGATGACCATTTCTGTTGTAGTGGCTATACTGCTAAGAGGGATCTTAACAAGTAACCTGAGTGTGTTATGTGTTGATAGCTCAACTTATTTGCACTAGCTCTTCTAGGCATGATGACACTATTTACGAATGTGTTTTGCAAATAATTGAGGCTAATGATCCATGTAGCATGTGTAGGTTTCCGAATGTGATTTGCAAATGGCTCGAGTCCATATCCCCGATCCAGGTGGCATCATCCTAAAGTTGGCGAATGTGTTTTTGCAGCTTGCCGTGGACCATGTTTCAACCCTTGCTTGCATGGTAACGTGATTTGCAAATTATTGAAGTATATGCAATCTGGCATTTGCTGCCATGTGTTGGCCAGTCAGACCAGTGGTCTTTCAGGTCCCTTGCAAACTAACTGACAGACGGGTGTGCTTTTGTCCCATGCCAAGGCCAATCAGACCGCATGTGTAATCTGAAAAATTTCTTGTTGGCGGCCTAACCGGTTATTCCTTGGAATGTGGGATTTGCTTGTTTAGGACTTTTTGACACAAGCTCCTCCTCCTGGCCTTTTGTGGTAGTGATTGTTAAGAAACCCTAATAGCCCATTGGAAGGCCCATGTGGTCCCTTAGTCAAAACCCTGAATGAGCGCTATAAAAGGAGGAGGGGTCCCCCCCTAATGTACAAGAATTCATTAGCAATAAAGAATTTCCGCTTTCGCTCTCCCTAAACACATGTCTCTCTCTCTTTCTGTTCTCCACTTCAAATCTGTTCGGGAACCTCGGACTATTCGATAGCGAGGTTCCTTAACACGTTATCAGCACGAAGCTCTACCGGAGATCAGTTTTGAAAAGAAATCGTGTAGCGCCCAAATGGAAGAGATATGCATTGTTGATAGTGGCACAACAAATACCATCTTAAGAGAGTCTAAGTATTTCCAGTCGATCACGAAGAACATTTGGAAAGATTACTACGATCGCAGAAGCAACTCATATGTAATCGGCTCGGGAAGAGCCACTATTATATTGCCTATGGGTACAACTTTGGTAATTGAAGAAGCCCTTTGTACCTCGAATCAACGCGCACTCTCTTAAGCTTTAAAGACATCCGCGCCAATGGTTTTCACGTAGAAACCAATGAAGAAAATGGCAAAGAATACTTGTGCATTGTGAAGCACGCGGTATGTGGAAAAATGGTATTAGAAAAATATCCCTCATATGAATCTGGGTTGTACTACACGAATATTCATGCACCCGAAGTGTATACTTCCTTGAAAACTGTTTTTAGAAGCTCTGAGTTATTTTCTTTATGGCATGGTAGATTAGGTCATCCTGGTCTTAGAATGATGAGAAATATAGTGAACAACTCACAAGGTCATGGCATTAACGTTAAAATTTTCCCGAATCATGAAGATTTTGTGTGCCCTGCATGTGCCACCGGGAAATTAATAACTAGACCCTCTGTCATGAAAGTGCAAAGTGAAATCCCTGCATTCCTGGAACGCATCCAGGGGGATATTTGCGGTCCGATTCAGCCCCTGTCAGGGCCGTTTCGATACTTTATGGTGCTCATCGATGCTTCCTCGAAATGGTCGCATGTATGCTTGTTGTCAACAAGAAACCATGCTTTTGCAAAGCTGATCTCGCAGATCATAAGAATTAAGAATGCTTTCCCTGATCATCGCGTGAAGTCCATTAGAATGGACAATGCCGAGAATTTACTTCAAAGGCATTTGATGATTCTTGCAAAGAATGAGGATAGCAGTTGAGCACTCCATACCGCACGTCCATACGCATAATGGACTAGCAGAAGCACTAATAAAGAGGATTAAGTTTATTGCCAGACCGCTTTTGCAGAGTTGTAACTTGCCCAACACTTGTTGGGGACACGCAATCCTGCACGCAGCAGCTCTTATCAATTTCAGACCGTCGGCCTACAACATCCATTCTCCTATGCAGCTTGTGCACGGATCATCCCAAGATCTCCCATCTTAGAAAATTTGGGTGTATGGTATATGTACCTATACCACCCCTCGTGGATCGCAATGGGCCCTCTCCGCAAGTCCGGGATATCGTTGGTTATGAGAGTGCATCCATAATCAGTATTTGGAACCCATGATCGAGATTTGCATACACCCGATTCACGATTGCATCTTTGACGAGGATCGTTTCCGTCATTAGGGGAGGAAATCAACCTTTGGATGAAAAATGCCGGAAATCATATGGCATTCCACCGATCCCCGCACATGACCCCGCACTAATGAAGCAAATCAAGAAGTCGAGAAGATAATTGATTTGCAGAATTTAGCAAATGAATCGCTGATCATTTTTGTGATCTGAAGGGCGTGGTTAAGTCGCTTGTACCCGCAAGAAATGCACCAGAGAGGGTGGAAATACCAAAGAAAATAGAAGGTATCCCTCAACCTGTTCAGAGGCCTCAAAGAAAAAGAGCAGGCAATCTGGCTCCTCAAACCCAAAGTACCCGGAGACGCTGAGAAAATCAAGCGAGAGGACTTACCACAACCAATCACGAAAATGCCCCAAGGAAAGAAGGGGAGCCAGTTGAGACTGCACGGAAAGAAGCCAACAGAAAGGCAATTCCGGACTTGAATCTTCCACTGCAGAAGCGCGAAAATAATGTGTGCGCACACATAAGCGATGAAAAGCTAAAGGAACTTGCTCCTGCGATAGGGAAAAGCAGCGAAGAGCAAGTAGAAGTGCATGAAGCACCCCATGAAGAAATGGCCATAAACTTTGTAATAACAGGAGAATCCCTGAATAGAGCAACAGCCAACGTTGATGCATACTTTGCAAAGAAGATTGCCTCGATCATTGATCATGATCCCGAGCCTGCATCTCTAGCAGAGTGCAAGAAAAGGCTAGATTGGGAAGAATGGAAAAGGCAATCATCAGAGAGTTAGTCTCTCCAACAAGAGAGAGGTGTTTGAGTCCGTATGCCGCACACCTTCCCATGTAAACCCGTAGGTCACAAATGGGTCTTTGTTCGAAGAGAAATGAAAACAACGGTTGTAAGGTATAAAGCAAGGCTTGTAGCTCAAGGTTTCACTCAACGCCCGGAGTTGATTATGAAGAAACCTATTCTCCGGTCATGGGAGGAATTACCTTTAGATATTTGATCTCAATGGCGATCAACTTGAAGTTGAGAATGAAGCTAATGGATGTTGTCACAAAGATACCAGATGGAAACTTGGATTCGAGATATACATGAAAGTACCGGAAGGAATTCCTATCCCGAACCAAGATGGAGCAAATAGAAACCTGTACAGTGTGAAATTGGAGAAATCACTGTATGGGCTGAAGCAGTCAGGAAGAATGTGGTACAATCGCTTGAGTGACTTTCTCTGCAAGAAAGGCTACACAAACAAATAAGATTGTCCATGTGTGTTTATACAATGATCCCGAATGGATTCTCAGATAATCTCCGTCTATGTAGATGACTTGAACATCATTGGGACGGATGAAGAAATTGAAGAGGCATGCTCATACTTGAAGTCTGAGTTTGAAATGAAAGATTTGGGTAAAACCAAGTTTTGTTTAGGCTTGCAGCTTGAACATGTCCAAGGAGGAATCTTGGTACATCAATCAACCTACACGCAGAAAGTGTTGGAAAGATTTGGATTTGAAAAATCATATCCTGCAAAGACTCCAATGGTTGGAAGGTCACTCCAAGCAGACCTAGACCCATACAGACCTAGAGAAGAGGGGGAGGAAGTCCTGGGAGCAGAATTCCCATATCTGAATGCAATTGGAGCGCTCATGTACCTTGCGAATAGCACTAGATCGGACATTGCGTTCGCTGTGAATTTGCTAGCTCGACAAAGTCGTAACCCACCAAAAGGCATTGGAAAGGGATTAAGGACATCTTCCGTTACCTCCAAGGAAGCAAAGATCTTGGTTTGTTTTTCAGAAGAAACAATGAATTGAATTTGGTTGGCTATGCCGATGCTGGGTACTTATCAGACCCGCATACTGGCAAGTCCCAAACTGGCTATGTTTTCCTATGTGGAGGAACAGCAATTTCTTGGAAATCATCTAAGCAGACTCTTGTCTCGACGTCGACAAACCACTCGGAAATCATCGCTTTATATGAAGCATCTCGTGAATGTGCATGGCTCAGAAGAATGGTTCACCACATCCAGAAGTCATGTGGTTTAAACATTGAGCAAACTCCCACGATAATTTATGAAGATAATGCAGCTTGTGTTGCCCAAGCACAAATGGGTTATGTGAAGAGCAATCTCACGAAGCATATCAACCCCAAGTTCTTCTATGCTCATGAATTGCATAAGATGAACGAGATCAAGATATTGCATACTAAGTCATGTGAAAATCTTGCAGATTTGTTCACTAAATCACTCCCAGCGTCTACCTTTGAAAGGTGCGTGAAAGGAATTGGGATGATGAGACTTAGAGAAGTGCAGATTTCAGGGGGAGATATTTCACATACTCCCACATGAATCTCGAGCATGAATTATGAATACCCAACATAAATCTCGAAGATTAGCAATTGAAGTTGGGAGAATTGTACTCTTTTTCCTTAGCAAGTTTTTCATGAAGTTTTCTTGCATAAGGTTTTTAACGAGGCAATTCGTGCAACATAGTAAGCGTATGCTATGTACTCTTTCTCCAAGTATTTTTCCCACTGGGTTTTTCTGGAGTTTTAATGAGGCATATGCATCTCGCGGCAAAGGGCCCAAGGAGGAGTGTTAACAAACCCTAATAGCCCATTGGAAGGCCCATGTGGTTCCTTAGCCAAAATCCTGGATGAGCGCTATAAAAGGAGGAGGGATCCCCCCCTAATGTACAAGAATTCATTAGCAATAAAGAATTTCCGCTTTCGCTCTCCCTAAACACGTGTCTCTCTCTTTCTGTTCTCCACTTCAAATCTGTTCGGAAACTCCGAACTATTCGATAGCGAGGTTCCTTAACAGTGATATCAGCGGCCTATGTGGGATGTCTGACTGGCGGAACGGTTTGACCGAGCATGTGTTGCCGGTAGTATTTTTTCCACACAGCGTTTTTGTGTATCTCTAAAGTTTTAGCCAACCGGTCTAACAGCCATTGTCTAGGTGGTCTGACCGGTTTTAGTTTGGGCGGCCTGATTGGCATGGTCTGTAAGGGCTAGTTTTCTAGTAGTTCCATTGGGGGTTAGGCTGACCGGCCATGTGATGGCAGTTAGACTGGTCCAAGCTGATTTTGCTGGAAACAGAGTCAAACATTAATTTCTTGGATTGGGTGTAAATATCCTCTTGTGGCCGATTGGACAAGGTTTTTAGTGCCCTATCTTCCTTCTTTAGCCAAGCGCAAGTCCTCTGTGTGTATGTGTTGCACTTGATCATGGATTTAGTATCCATTGAGTATTGGCAATTCATTCAAGTGAGGATCGGATCCCCAACTTGTTACTTTTGGTGTTTGGTGACACCTCGATGGCTTCGAGGAGTTGTGCCGATGCTCTTTTGAAAGGTGCTTATGAGAAGGCCTGGGTGTTTGTGAATGGCTTAGTTCTTGCCATTTACGAAGTGGAGGAAGACCAACCCTAGTGGATTTGAGGTGTCAGCTTAATTCATAGAGCTAGTCTAATTCATTTGGGTTTTACCTCAACGTAGATTAGGAGAGTCCGGGAAGTCTCCAAATATCATGATAAAAAGATCGTGTGTCATTGTGGGTTGCTTGCTTGTGCTTTATATTCTTACAATTTACATTTCTAAGATTGAATTGCTTGCTTGTTACCCGAGGATTTCAAACTGTGATAGATTTAAGTTGTTGGTGCACATAGTTGAGACTAGTTGATTTAGATCTCAATTGTGCAAAATCGATTCAATTTACAATTCCACATAAAACTCGATTTTGACCAAAGATAGTTTTAAAAGCGTCTAGTTACCCCTCTAGTCGGCTGCTTGACCTTGCAAAGAGCCAATTGCATGATAATTATGAGGCCCTTTAGTATCAAGCAAAGTAACAAAGCTATTGAGGCGGTTGTTCCTAACCACTCTCCTTTCAACACAAGGAATGAATGGCTGGACATGCCCTAGGATTCAACTCTACCTACTACTATTTACTATAGTACTCCAAAATTTCTAATATTTATGAGATTACTACCTCTATTCTATTTTACTTGTTTTAGAAAACGTGTAGTATTAAAACTTCAAACATTTCATCACTAATATACACAAGTTATTCTGAATTGTCATACAGAAATTATGTTAATAGCTTTATCATCAAAATTAATTTCATGTCATTATATTTATAAATTTTACTAAAATATATTTTTGGAAAGTTATTAGCAAAATGTATGCTCGTTAGATATCATATCAATGTCAAAAATAATTGGTAAAAGGGAATAATGAAATGTATATATCGGAAGTTACTTTTTTTAGGGCTTTTTTCTTGTGGCCAAAGTAGATATAGACATACGAGCGACGAAAGTCTTTTAATGAAAGCTTGCACGTACGTAAAAGTGGCAAGATCCTTTTTGTCCCCAGTTCGAGTAACAATATATAGTTTCACCTCCATATATCAAATATCGTAAGCTAGCTCCTATCATATTCTAGGTAGCTAGTACTCCCTTGGTTCTAAAATAATTTTAGAGGTATGTACAGTGGTGACATCAGTTATCTGTAAGGCTTACTATACAGTGGTCAACTGTAACACGAGAAACAAAACACATGGTACATGACAAGCTATCTATAAATTATAAATGAATTTTTTTTAAATAATACATTTTATAAAAGGAATTGTGACATTAATATGCCAAAATTTTTTTTTGCAAAAATAATACTAGTTTGGCCAATCGCTTGGCGAAATTGGAGTAGTAGCTAAATGGATGGGCAAAGACCCTAATTTCATCGAATCGTTAGGCGAAAATACGTTAATTGCGTCATTAGCCTCGCTCTGAGAGAGCAGTCTAATCCTGGGTTGACACGTGGCAATTTTCGCCAACTGGTTAGGCGATAACCAGTTACCGCCACACGGTTGGGTGACAACTAGTAGTCGCCCACTGGTTCGACGACTACTAGTTGTTGCCCAACCGTGTGGCGAAGAAAACCATGTGATTTTTTAAATAATACATTTTTTATTAAAATTGCAAAAATATATCGCGATCTCAAAAAATTGAAAAAATATATCTCTGTCGCCCGATAGTTGGGCGACAAGAGTGGGAGAGTTGAGTCAGCGCTGATGTGGCGCCAAATTATCAGGCGAGAGGACTCAGTCGCCCCACCATCGGGCAACTGGAAGAAGTCGCCCCAAATAAATTATAAAAATCATGAAATTTTTGTGGGAGGAAATTTAATTTATGAGGAAGTATTTTGCACTGATTTCATTCAAAAATTCATTGTAACCTGTGAGCATTAGTTATTTTGACGGTTGCTAGAATTGTATAGTTGAAAGTAGGGTCAAAAAAAAATCAAAAAAATCATATTTGTTGGTGATAATTTATGTAATGTTTTACAAAATTATTTGTCGGTTAATTATTTTCAAAAAAATCAAATTTCGTAGTTCGTCATTCTCTTTCGGTGTGCGACAAACTTGACGACAAATTATAGTAAACCATTGAATAAAACGCGACATTGATATTTAAAAGTGTAGGGCTAAGTCACAAACTATGATAAAATATAGGTACATACCTTAAAGAATTCATAAAACTAGGATACAACATAGGTACATACATGCCTTAGAGAATTCATAAAACTGGGATACAACATAAGTCACAAAACCATACATTCTATAGCTATGGTTGTCGGGATAGGGCATGGTCAAAAAAAGTAAAGTTACCTATTGGTGGCTAACGGGATATTACGTTTGGATCGCTGATAGGGCTTAATGTAATATCATCGTTAGAATTGGGAGGACTCCGAGGACGCAAGGTTCCTGGCCTAGGTAGCATGAAATCGTCATCATCATCGTCATTTGTATGGTTAGGAGCTAACCCGCCTCTAGTGCTGGTTGAACATCCGACGAACCTGTCCTCCATGTCCGCCACCCACTCGGCAGGAGTCACCAAGGGTCTGATCGGTGTCCTAGCGATCGGCAACCCTGTAAGCTTGGCGATGTCCTGTAGGGTCACCGTCACCTCGCAGAAGGGAAGGTGAAAAGTGTGCGTTTCCGGCCTCCAACGGTCAACCAAACACGCCAGCAGGGAACGGTCGAACGGAAAACGCCGCGACCGCTCTGAACCATCCTCACCCTCGGCCAGTTCGTCGGGCACACCTGCGTCCTCAGCTGACCCCTCAACCATGCGAATGAGCGAAAGCAACCCAGCACGTGCCAACCTATCGATGCAAAAAAAAACACTTGCATTATTTAAATATAAGTCATACAACCTCAAATTATGTGAACAATAGAACTTGTAAATGTAGTGCAACTCACCTGGTGTGGAAGCGTGGGTCAACACAAGATGCCTTCTTAGGCACACGGATCCACAACAGAGGCACCTTCTCATTGCCTTCTATCGTATGGATGAACGCACGGTGCCGCTGGTCCAAGACAGAGTTCAGAAGTGAGTCGGGTTGCTCTATCCCTACAAGTAAATAATGAAACATTTATTATACATGACATATGATAAACACGATATATATAAATCAAAAGACATAAGGATCCAATATAAATAATACTACATAACATATGATAAATATGATATACATAAATCAAAAGACATAAGCGTCCAACTTAAATAATATTACATAACATCCCACAAACATGACACATAACTGAAAATAATTAAGGGTCGGACGTAAATCAGATTACATAATTCGATACATAACTGACAATACACACTACTTCGACACACATCACATAGCATAACTACGACGAGTTGGTGGATTCGATGTCTAGGCTTCGCCAACACCACCTTCTGAACCTACATGCTATGGGAATTGCTTTGTCTTGTGCCCATACTCACCGCACTCAGAACACCTCTTAACAGAGCCACCCACTTTAGATTCATCCATATCGTTGTGAATGCGCCTACTCTGTGGATGACCAGGCTGCCCTTCCGCACACCTCCGCAAGGTTGGATTCGGTAGACAGATGTGCTCATCTCTGTTAATCACAGTGAAATCACCGTGTGTACGGAAACCACGGAACTCACCGGACCAGGTATGGAGAACATGATCCTTCAAGTAGAAAAGGGACACGTATTGCGACGTGTCCATCCCAATTTGCCCACAAGCAGTCATCACATGTGAGCAAGAAATAGGAAGAAGTCTTGGCTTGTTGCAAGTGCATTCACACCATCTAGTGGCCCCTTGGCCTATATTGACCTCTTGTGTAATAACCGCTATATTGGTTCCCAATCCCCCTTTGCACCGAAGAGTCACTTCAAAGCGGTACTCAGTGATTCCGAAGTTACGCACTATATGTTGTTGAGTTTTAATGGTTCGTTCCTCTATATAGGTCATCATCCGTCAACAATATGGCGTTTGCAATATCGTGGCATGAAGAACAGCCTCTGCATGCCTTTTTTGGAAGTAGGCAACGATGTCGTGCAACATGCCTTCCAGGATGGCTACAAGTGGTAGCGGACGGAGGCCTCTTATGACCCAATTGTAAACCTCGATTATATTCGTTGTGAACTCGGAATTCACATCCATCAGTTCTGCACTTCATTGTGTACCTATCTGGCCTGAACAAGACAACCGAAACTCTCTCTGCTGCGACAGTGCCCACAGCCTCACTACCAACTTCAATTCAGAATTGTTCAGGAATATTTGATTCAGCCGAATGGCATTGGTACTATACTCCCAACGCGACTCATGGCCCCACAAAACTTCTATACCAGTTTTGTTTTGCATGTTCCATTCGTCAGGGATGGGTACCTCCGCTGCCCTAGTACTACCATTCATTTCATCATCATCACCCCCCTATCCTCATTTTCGCCAATGCCATCATCAGACTCCAACATTTCAGCTTCCTCTTGTATCGCCATACGGTCCATCCACTCCAAATTATCAACAAGTTGCTCGATCTCCTCCCCTTCATCGGCCCGACCTTCTGTGTTTGTTGCATCCCTGTTATCATCCCCCGTTGCTACCTCAATTGGCACCACTTTCTAAACTTGTTCAGATCCACCTCTTCTCTATGACAAGCCTGCACCAGCATCGCATATTCAAGGCGAGATCCTTTGCACCACCTTAACCATTTCTGCCACAAGTATGTCCAATCTATTTTCTTCAACTCCCAAATAGCCGGGTCACCCTTGCTATGTGTGAATAAGATTTGGATGGTAACAGAGTAAACACTTGGATCCAGAGAAAAATATTAGGTCAACCAAAGCTTTATATCACAAATGCTAACACTTTCGGGGAACACGTGCTCAACCATGGTGACCGAAAAGTTACTTAAATCAACACCATTCTGCGTAGTTTTTATTTCACCATCGCCATAATATACCCTAAATTTTACTGGATCCGACATTACTGCGACGACATAGACAAAATAAATTTTAGATCACCACTAACATGTAATATCACTAACCTAAATTAAACAGCGCTAATTAACTATCCCGCTACCAATACTACAATATTAAAGTATACATCTAATATCGCTAACCTAAAAGAGAAGTACTGATTAAACTAACTCTAACTTCAACTACGATATTACTATCCATCACTAACTAATAAGAGTAATATAAATCCAAATCTTATGTCTAATAGTATGATTTTTCTACAATATTTTTCTAAACAATTACAAAAAATATTATAAAACTACGAAATTACCTTTTTCTTCTTCTTCCTCCTCTTTCTCCCTCCTCTCTCTCTCCCGAGCTCCCTTTCTTCCTCCTCTCTCTCGGGCTACCTCTCTCTCTCCCAGGCTCCCTCCCCCTCTCCCTCTCCTCCTCTCTCTCTCTCTCCGTCGGCGCCCGCTCACTCCCTTTTTCTGCCGCTCGTTCGCGCCAGTGTGCCGTCTGCCGATTTCAATCGGGGCTGAGCGGCCGTTTTCAAAGCGACGCATTGTCACCACACGGTTGGGCGGCAACTAGTAGTCGCCGAACCGGTGGGCGACTACTAGTTGTCGCCCAACCGTGTGGCGGCAACTGGTTGTCGTTTAACCAGTTGGCGAAAATTACCACGTGTCAAGTCAGGATTAGACTACTCTGTCAGAGCGTGGCTAATGACGCAATTAACATTTTTTTCGTCCTACAATTTGGCGAAAATAGGGTCCTCGCCCATCCATCTGGCTACTACTCCGATTTCGCCAAGCGGTTGGCCGAACTAGTATTATTTTTGTAAAAAAACATTTCAGTGTATTAACGTCGCAATTCCTTTTATAAAAGATATTATTTTAAAAAAAATTCAACCATAAAGACATGTTAATGGATAACACATTGTTTCATAGATGAGATAAAGGGTATCTTTAATATTGTTTTATAGATGACATAACGAGTATTATAGACAACAGTTGTATATATCACTGTACTTCTTTTGGGCACAAATACATGTTGTTTTGGACAACAACATAGTCTTCAAACACAACTTTGATCACTAATTTCTATTGTAATATATTTATAAACCCAATAAAATTATAATATTATAAAAGTATTTTTCGAGACAAATCTGCGCACATGATTTTCGTGTATTTAACTTAAATATATTACAAGATATTTGTAGTCAAAATTTCAAAATTTTGACAGAGCTTATATCAAAAGTGACATGTATTTGTATCTGGTGGGAGTACATGCCCTCTGGTAGTTGGCACAAAAATTAGTGGCCGGTGTGAATTGTGTTAACTTCCCTATTTAATCATCTTCTTGGTGTTTACATCCACGTTAAGAGACCTATAGGTAGTTTGGAAAGAAAAGTGTAACATTACCTTAGAAGTCTAAAATATCACTTAAAAAGGAAAAACTCCGTCTGTCAAAGTCCCTCTGTTCAAGTTTATACAGCATATTTCTATTGACACATAGACTAAAAAGATATTTACAATGGCTAGACTACCACTAATTATTATCTTCAAATACTATATTCAATGCATGTATAATAAAGAATATAAAGTAAAAAAATGAATATGTATTAGAGATATAAAGGGAATATCACACTAATTTTGCATTGAAATATAAAATACACGATGTATTTGTAGAAAAAATCATTAAAAAATGAGTCCAATAAATTTGATCGATCGGAGGAAGTACTTTCCAACCGCTACAACATCACATATTTTAGACGAGTAGCTTGTTGATATGGCACAATCTTACCTGAATGATTCTCTCTGTGTCTCCTTTCTTGGGCTCATATCCTAGCCCGAGCCGAGAGAGTTTTTACCATCTTTAGAGAGTTTTTATAAGTTACTACTAGTGCTTCTTGATAGTCGCTCAGTGCATATTTTGATAATCCTTTGAAAAGTCTGGAAATCTTATCATTAAACGGAGCAGCTGTCGTGAAATGTGTGACATGCTGCATGCGCCGCAGTCCGGGCTCTCTTCCGGCCATGCGTCTTTCTCTAGAGTACAGGCACCTAGCCCAGCCAGCATGTGGACATGAGACCGCACACAATCTAAGTCAACCATCACCGGAGCTCGAACCCCGATACACACCGGTATTTGGTCGATATCGTTGTCCGTGAAACCTGTCACCATCAAAATTCTGCCTCTGTTCAGATTGTTTGTTTTTTTATTTATTTAAAAACTGATGCTGGATTGTAGGTGTAGAGAAGCTGATTCGTTAAAAGCTAGAATTCCAAAGCACATATGAAGTGAATTGTGGATTCTAATGTATATGGGTGGGCTCGATTGTGAGAATCGATTTCTAGAATCGGGCTGTTTGTTTTTTATTCTGCTTTTAGGACCAGAATCCAAAATCAAAAGCAAAAACAAATAGGCCTTTAGCAACATGGGCTAATATTTCTAGCGAGCCCCACGGCACTGTAACTTAGCAAGCAGTTTCGCGAAGGGTTTGAAATTTCGTTTTCGGTTCATATTTTGGAGGTGGGTGAAATTTTAAATTTTGGTGAAATCTCGGAATTTCGGATAAAATTTAAAAATCAAATTTGATATCTTGAATTTTTAAACGAAATTTCGACCGGGTTACAGAAATTTTGGCAAAATTCAACCAAGTGAAAAGGTCAAACGATGTGAGAAAATTTCAAAACATTTTTTGGATGGTCCTGACACATCACTAATGTTCATATACAAGTTTCAGATGATGATCAAGCATGAGGAATTTTTAAAAATTCTAAAAGTGCTACTTTCCTGATAAAAGGCTGGCTGGCAAATTTCAACCGAATGAAAAATGATTCACACCATGTTAGAATTTTTTTTAAAAAAAATTGGATTGTCCTGACACATCAATAATATTCTCATAAAATTATCATAAGATGATCAAGCCAGAGAAATTTTCAAAAATTCGAAGAGTGCTACTGTCCTGATAAAAGGGTAACCAGTAAATTGCAACCGAATGAAAATGGTTCAAACCTTGTTAAAACATTTTGATTTTTTTTGAATGGTCTTGAATCATCATTAATATTTTCATAAAATTTTTAGATGATAATCTAGCCTAGAAATTTTCAAAAATTGTACTGTCTCAGTTATGTTCATTTTTTTAGTTTTTTTAAATATAACAAATGAAGTTCAATTCTTTTGAAACATTTTCTGTATGATTTTAGACTACTAAAGATTGTACCCCCCGACCTCGGAGGTTGGATGAACAGTACTCGGGTGAATAGAAAAATCAGCACGATCTCAAAAACAGAAATCGATGTAACTTTTGATCGGCTGATCCAAAAACAAATGAAAATTGGTGTGCACCTCCCAAAGGATGTCAGAACCTATTTCAATCAACAATCGAAGGAATTAATACCAAGGTTCCGTCCTTTTCAGTTTAACAAATGCAACACCAAAAACAGAGTCACGAACACAGACTTCACCGTAACTTGTCGGTGGAGTTGATAGTCGAATATCCTTGGATGACTCTCCACAAATCACAGCAAGTAAGTACACGAAGAAACAACCCTTCAAACAAATAGAAACACCATCCAAAACTAGGCACGTAAATTGGTTTCTTGCAAAACTGAATAGAAGAGGTTGTAGATTGCCTAGATGATTGGGATATGATCTATAGGAGATTCATCCAGAATCTTTCATCCTTGGCAACAAGAACCGTAAGCCAATCAAGACTAAATAATCGCAAGTCACACGTTTACGCACTTTAAGAACACACAGATTTACAACTTGCAACAAGAACGTAAGGATTGCCTAAAAGATTGAAAGCACCGAATCCAGAGAAGAGTTCATCAATCATGAATTTCAACAAAGACTCAATAGCATGTAGAAGGAGATGAGGCAAATCCAAATTACGTAAAGTAAATCGCAAGAAGGTAAATGCGAATTTATATAATGTAATTCAAGTGCGTAATGTAAATACGTAAGAGAAATGAAACAAGAATATAAATGAAGAACATTTCATTTCGGAAGGAGGTTTACAAAGCCTCACAACAAAGTGGGCAAAGCTCAAATGAGCAGAAAAAACCTCAGAACCTTCAAAGAGGGGAGGCTGCCCCTACCCCTCTATTTATAGTGACCTGGGATCAATTCCCACCTTTGGATGTCCTGCTTCAATCCTAAGCCAACATCCAAGAGCCAGATTTGATCCTTACATCATCACTCTCAACAACTCTCAACTACTCACGTACACTTTCCTCACCGCCACCCCCAAGGAGACACCCTCTCCCTGTCTATTCATAGCAGGCTTGGAACACCTACCACCCTTGGATGAGCCTCTAAACCCTAGAGCACTCCATCAAGGGTGAGATTTTACCCACTCACAAAGCTATGCATGGGCTCACCCAAACCCAACAACACAACGGGTTTTGCATGCTTTTCAACTCACACTAACTTGACCGCACTCTATCTTCCCGACCGCGATCCAACGGTCCTCCTAGATCGAGCAGCCCAAGTTAGCATCTCATCCATTCCTTTGTCTTCTCGGCTTGCGGCTACTCCCCGGCCTCACCATCTTTGGCGACACCTTGATCATCCGGACCTCGGCTCTCCCCACCTAGTCCCGATCCCCTTCGCCTCACCATGACCTAGCTCCAAAGTCCCGCAACCATCATAGACAAGGAAACCACATCACATAGCAAGGTCCAACAACACATATCCATCTCAACAGAAAGATATACACTACGCTGACCAGCATAACCCCGACCACACGTGGTCTGACCACTGGTCTCCATCCCGACCAACCATGGTCTGACCACTGGTCTCCATCCCGACCACTCAAGGTCGGACGACCCAACCACTCGGAGTCGGACGACTGGTCTCCGACCACCACCACCCAGACCTCTCGGGTCGGACGACCCGACCACTGGGTCGACGACCGGTCTCCAACCAGCCAAAGCCCGACCACTCGGGTCGGACGACCCGACCACTCGGGGTCGGACGACTGGTCTCCAACCAGTAACTCAAATTGCTCTAGCTCGAAAAACAATCCAAATCAAACTCAAACTTGAGCACACCTTGCTCAAATAAAGTCAAATACTCATCACAAACATGGATGGACCTCCACATGGTCCTTCAAACATAAGTCACAAAACCATACATTCTATAGCTATGGTTGTCGGGATAGGGCATGGTCAAAAAAAGTAAAGTTACCTATTGGTGGCTGACAGGGTATTACGCTTGGATCGCTGATAGGGCTTAATGTAATATCATCGTTAGAATTGGGAGGACTCGAGGACGCAAGGTTCCTGGCCTAGGTAGCATGAAATCGTCATCATCATCGTTATTTGTATGGTTAGGAACTAACCTGCCTCTAGTGCTGGTTGAACGTCCGACGAACCTGTCCTCCATGTCCGCCACCCACTCGACAGGAGTCACCAAGGGTCCGATCGGTGTCCTAGCGATCGGCAACCCTGTAAGCTTGGCGATGTCCTATAGGGTCACCGTCACCTCGCCGAAGGGAAGGTGGAAAGTGTGCGTTTCCGGCCTCCAGCGGCCAACCAAACACGCCAGCAGGGAACGATCGAACGGAAAACGCCGCGACCGCTCTGAACCATCCTCACCTCGGCCAGTTCGTCGGGCACACCTACGTCCTCAGCTGACCCCTCAACCATGCGAATGAGCGAAAGCAACCCAGCACGTGACAACCTATCGATGCAAAAAAAAACAGTTGCATTATTTAAATATAAGTCATACAACACTCAAATTATGTGAACAATAGAACTTGTAAATGTAGTGCAACTCACCTGGTGTGGAAGCGTGGGTCAACGCAAGATGCCTTCTTAGGCACACGGATCCGCAGCAGAGGCACCTTCTCATTGCCTTCTATCGTGTGGATGAACGCACGATGCCACTGGTCCAAGACAGAGTCCAGAAGTGAGTCGGGTTGCTCTATCCCTACAAGTAAATAATGAAACATTTATTATACATGACATATGATAAATACGATATATATAAATCAAAAGACATAAGGATCCAATATAAATAATACTACATAACATATGATAAACATGATATATATAAATCAAAAGACATAAGCGTCCAACTTAAATAATATTACATAACATCCCACAAACATGACACATAACTGAAAATAATTAAGGGTCGGACGTAAATCAGATTATATAATTTGATACATAACTGACAGTACACAATACTTCGACACACATCACATAGCATAACTACGACGAGTTGGTGGATTCGATGTCTAGGCTTCGCCAACACCACCTTCTGAACTACATGCTATGGGAATTGCTTTGTCTTGTGCCCATACTCACCGCACTCAGAACACCTCCTAACAGAGCCACCCACTTTAGATTCATCCATATCGTTGTGAATGCGCCTACTCTGTGGACGACCAGGCTGCCCTTCCGCACACCTCCGCAAGGTTGGATCCGGTAGACAGATGTGCTCATCTCTGTTAATCACAGTGAAATCACCGTGTGTACGGAAACCACGGAACTCACCGGACCAGGTGTGGACAACATGATCCTTCAAGTAGAAAGGGGACACGTATTGCGACGTGTCCATCCCAATTTGCCCACAAGCAGTCATCACATGTGAGCAAGAAATAGGAAGAAGTCTTGGCTTGTTGCAAGTGCATTCACACCATCCAGTGGCCCCTTGGCCTAGATTGACCTCTTGTGTAATAACCGCTATATTGGTTCCCAATCCCCCTTTGCACCGGAGAGTCACTTCAAAGCGGTACTCAGTGATTTCGAAGCTACGCACTATATGTTGTTGAGCTTTAATGGTTCGTTCCTCTATATAGGTCATCATCCGCCAACAATATGGCGTTTGCAATATCGTGGCATGAAGAACAGCCTCTGCATGCCTTTTTTGGAAGTAGGCAACGATGTCGTGCAACATGCCTTCTAAGATGGCTACAAGTGGTAGCGGACGGAGGCCTCTTATGACCCAACTGTAAACCTCGATTATATTCATTGTGAACTCGGAATTCACATCCATCGGTTCTGCACTTCATTGTGTACCTATCTGGCCTGAACAAGACAACCGAAACTCTCTCTCCTGCGACAGTGCCCACAGCCTCACTGCCAACTTCAATTCAGAATTGTTCAGAAATATTTGATTCAGCCGAATGGCATTGGTACCATACTCCCAACGCGACTCATGGCCCCACAAAACTTCTATACCAGTTTTGTTTTGCATGTTCCATTCGTCAGGGATGGGTACCTCCGCTACCCTAGTACTACCATTCATTTCATCATCATCACCCCCCTGTCCTCATTTTCGCCAATGCCATCATCAGACTCCAACATTTCAGCTTCCTCTTGTATCGCCATACGGTCCATCCACTCCAAATTATCAACAAGTTGCTCGATCTCCTCCCCTTCATTGGCCCGACCTTCTGCGTTTGCTGCATCACTGTTATCATCCCCCGTTGCTACCTCAATTGACACCACTTTCTAAACTTGTTCAGATCCACCTCTTCTCTATGACAAGCCTGCACCAGCATCGCATATTCAAGGCGAGATCCTTTGCACCACCTTAACCATTTCTGCCACAAGTATGTCCGATCTATTTTCTTCAACTCCTAAATAGCCGGGTCACCCTTGCTATGCGTGAATAAGATTTGGATGGTAACAGAGTAAACACTTGGATCTAGAGAAAAATATTAGGTCAACCAAAGCTTTATATCACAAATGCTAACACTTTCGGGGAACACGTGCTCAACCATGGTGACCGAAAAGTTGCTTAAATCAACACCATTCTGCGTAGTTTTTATTTCACCATCGCCATAATATACCCTAAATTTTACTGGATCCGACATTACTGCGACAACATAGACAAAATAAATTTTTAGATCACCACTAACATGTAATATCACTAATCTAAATTAAACAGCGCTAATTAACTATCCCGCTACCAATACTACAATATTAAAGTATACATCTAATATCGCTGACCTAAAAGAGAAGTACTGATTAAATTAACTCTAACTTCAACTACAATATTACTATCCCTCACTAACTAATAAGAGTAATATAAATCCAAATCTTATGTCTAATGGTATGATTTTTCTACAATATTTTTCTAAACAATTACAAAAAATATTATAAAACTACGAAATTACCTTTTTCTTCTTCCTCCTCCTGTTTCTCCCTCCTCTCTCTCTCCCGAGCTCCCTTTCTTCCTCCTCTCTCTCGGGCTACCTCTCTCTCTCCCAGGCTCCCTCCCCCTCTCCCTCTCCTCCTCCTCTCTCTCTCTCCGTCGGCGCCCGCTCGCTCCCTTTTTCTGCCGCTCGCTCGCGCCAGTGTGCCGTCTACCGATTTCAAACGGGGCTGAGCGGCCGTTTTCAAAGCGACGCATTGTCGCCACACGGTTGGGCGGAACTAGTAGTCGCCGAACCGGTGGGCGACTACTAGTTGTCGCCCAACCGTGTAGCGGCAACTGGTTGTCGTCTAACCAGTTGGTGGAAATTACCACGTGTCAAGCCAGGATTAGACTACTCTGTCAGAGCAAGGCTAATGACGCAATTAACATTTTTTAGCCCTACAATTCGTGAAAATAGGTCCTTGCCCATCCATCGGCTACTACTCCGATTTCGCCAAGCGGTTGGCCGAACTAGTATTATTTTTGTAAAAAAATATTTCAGCGTATTAACGTCGCAATTCCTTTTATAAAAGATATTATTTAAAAAAAATTCAACCATAAAGACATGTTAACGGATAACACATTGTTTCATAGATGAGATAAAGGGTATCTTTAATATTGTTTTATAGATGACATAACGAGTATTATAGATATCACTGTACTTCTTTTGGTCACAAATACATGTTGTTTTGGACAACGACATAGTCTCCAAACACAACTTTGATCACTAATATCTATTGTAATATATTTATAAACCCAATAAAATTATAATATTATAAAAGTATTTTTCGAGACAAATCATGCATATGATTTTCGTGTATTTAACTTAAATATATTACAAGATATTTGTAGTCAAAATTTCAGAATTTTGACAGAGCTTATATCAAAAGTGACATGTATTTGTATCTGGTGGGAGTACATGCCCTCTGGTAGTTGGCACAAAATTAGTGGCCCGTCTGAATTGTGTTAACTTCCTATTTAATCATCTTCTTGGTGTTTACATCCACGTTAAAGAGACCTATAGGTAGTTTGGAAAGAAAAGTGTAACATTACCTTAGAAGTCTAAAATATCACTTAAAAAGGGAAAACTCCGTCTGTCAAAGTCCCTCTGTCCAAGTTTATACGGCATATTTCTATTGACACATAGACTAAAAAGATATTTACAATAGCTAGACTACCACTAATTATTATCTTCAAATACTATATTCAATGCATGTATAATAAAGAATATAAAGTAAAAAAATGAATATGTATTAGAGATATAAAGGGAATATCACACTAATTTTGCATTGAAATATAAAATACACGATGTATTTGTAGAAAAAATCATTAAAAAATGAGTCCAATAAATTTGATCGATCGGAGGAAGTACTTTCCAACCGCTACAACATCACATATTTTAGACGAGTAGCTTGTTGATATGGCACAATCTTACCTGAATGATTCTCTCTTTGTCTCCTTTCTTGGGCTCGTATCCTAGCCCGAGCCGAGAGAGTTTTTACCATCTTTAGAGAGTTTTTATAAGTTACTACTAGTGCTTCTTGATAGTCGCTCAGTGCATATTTTGATAATCCTTTGAAAAGTCTGGAAATCTAATCATTAAACGGAGCAGCTGTCGTGAAATGTGTGACATGCTGCATGCGCCGCAGTCCGGGCTCTCTTCCGGCCATGCGTCTTTCTCTAGAGTACAGGCACCTAGCCCAGCCAGCATGTGGACATGAGACCGCACACAATCTAAGTCAACCATCACCGGAGCTCGAACCCCGATACACACCGGTATTTGGTCGATATCGTTGTCCGTGAAACCTGTCACCATCAAAATTCTGCCTCTGTTCAGATTGTTTGTTTTTTTATTTATTTAAAAACGGATGCTGGATTGTAGTTGTAACGAAGCTTGATTCGTTAAAAGCTAGAATTCAAAAGCACATACGAAGTGAATTGTGGATTGTAATGTATATGGGTGGGCTCGATTGTGAGAATCGATTGCTAGAATCGGGCTGTTTGTTTTTATTCTGCGCTTAGGACCGTAATCCAAAATCAAAACAAAACAAATAGGCCTTTAGCAACATGGGCTAATATTTCTAGCGAGCCCCACGGCACTGTAACTTAGCAAGCAGCCACAAGGGTTTGAAATTTCGTTTTCAGTTCATATTTTGGAGGTGGGTGAAATTTTAAATTTTGGTGAAATCTCGGAATTTCGGATAAAATTTAAAAATCAAATTTGATATCTTGAATTTTTTAAACGAAATTTCGACCGAAGTTACCGAAATTTTGGCAAAATTCAACCAAGTGAAAAAGGTCGAAACGATGTGAGAAAATTTCAAAACATTTTTTGGATGGTCCTGACACATCACTAATGTTCATATACAAGTTTCAGATGATGATCAAGCATGAGGAATTTTTAAAAATTCTAAAAGTGCTACTTTCCTGATAAAAGGCTGGCTGGCAAATTTCAACCGAATGAAAAATGATTCACACCATGTTAGAATTTTTTTTAAAAAAAATTGGATTGTCCTGACACATCAATAATATTCTCATAAAATTATCATAAGATGATCAAGCCAGAGAAATTTTCAAAAATTCGAAGAGTGCTACTGTCCTGATAAAAGGGTAACCAGTAAATTGCAACCGAATGAAAAATGGTTCAAACCTTGTTAAAACATTTTGATTTTTTTTGAATGGTCTTGAATCATCATTAATATTTTCATAAAATTTTTAGATGATAATCTAGCCTAGAAATTTTCAAAAATTGTACTGTCTCAGTTATGTTCATTTTTTTAGTTTTTTTAAATATAACAAATGAAGTTCAATTCTTTTGAAACATTTTCTGTATGATTTTAGACTACTAAAGATTGTACCCCCCGACCTCGGAGGTCGGATGAACAGTACTCGGGTGAATAGAAAAATCAGCACGATCTCAAAAACAGAAATCGATGTAACTTTTGATCGGCTGATCCAAAAACAGTGAAAATTGGTGTGCACCTCCCAAAGGATGTCAGGAACCTATTTCAATCAACAATCGAAGGAATTAATACCAAGGTTCCGTCCTTTTCAGTTTAACAAATGCAACACCAAAAACAGAGTCACGAACACAGACTTCACCCGTAACTTGCTGGTGGGAGTTGATAGTCAGAATATCCTTGGATGACTCTCCACAAATCACAGCAAGTAAGTACACGAAGAAACAACCCTTCAAACAAATAGAAACACCATCTGAAAACTAGGCACAGAAATTGGTTTCTTGCAAAACTGAATAGAAGAGGTTGTAGATTGCCTAGATGATTGGGATATGATCTATAGGAGATTCATCCAGCAATCTTTCATCCTTGGCAACAAGAACCAGAAGCCAATCAAGACTAAATAACTGCAAGTCACACGTTTACGCACTTTAAGAACACATAGATTTACAACTTGCAACAAGAACGTAAGGATTGCCTAAAAGATTGAAAGCACCGAATCCAGAGAAGAGTTCATCAATCATGAATTTCAACAAAGACTCAATAGCATGTAGAAGGAGATGAGGCAAATCCAAATTACGTAAAGTAAATCGCAAGAAGGTAAATGCGGAATTTATATAACATAATTCAAGTGCGTAATGTAAATACGTAAGAGAAATGAAACAAGAATATAAATGAAGAACATTTCATTTCTGGAAGGGAGGTTTACAAAGCCTCACAACAAAGTGGGCAAAGCTCAAATGAGCAAAGAAAAACCTCGGAACCTTCAAAGAGGGAGGCTGCCCTACCCTCTATTTATAGTGACACAGGATCAATTCCCACCTTTGGATGTCCTGCTTCAATCCTAAGCCAACATCCAAGAGCCAGGATTTGATCCTTACACATCACTCTCAACAACTCTCAACTACTCACGTACACTTTCCTCACCGCCACCCCAAGGAGACACCCTCTCCTGTCTATTCATAGCAGGCTTGGAACACCTACCACCCTTGGATGAGCCTCTAAACCCTAGAGCACTCCATCAAGGGCTGAGATTTTACCCACTCACAAAGCTATGCATGGGCTCACCCGAAACCCAACAACACAACGGGTTTTGCATGCTTTTCAACTCACACTAACTTGACCCGCTACTCTATCTTCCTGACCGCGATCCAACGGTCCTCCTAGATCAGAGCAGCTCCAAGTTAGCATCTCATCCATTCCTTTGTCTTCTCGGCTTGCAGCTACTCCCTGGCCTCAGTCATCTTTGGCGACACCTTGATCATCTGGACCTCAGCTCTCCCAGCCTAGTCCTGATCCCCTTCGCCTCACCATGACCTAGCTCCAAAGTCCTGCAACCATCATAGACAAGGAAACCACATCACATAGCAAGGTCCAACAACACATATCCATCTCAACAGAAAGATATACACTACGCTGACCAGCATAACCCCGACCACACGTGGTCTGACCACTGGTCTCCATCCCGACCAACCATGGTCTGACCACTGGTCTCCATCCCGACCACTCAAGGTCGGACGACCCAACCACTCGGGGTCGGACGACTGGTCTCCGACCAGCCACAGCCCAGACCTCTCAGGTCGGACGACCCGACCACTCGGGGTCGGACGACTGGTCTCCAACCAGCCAAAGCCCCGACCACTCAGGTCGGACGACCCGACCACTCGGGGTCGGACGACTGGTCTCCAACCAGTAACTCAAATTGCTCTAGCTCGAAAAACAATCCAAATCAAACTCAAACTTGAGCACACCTTGCTCAAATAAAGTCAAATACTCATCACAAACATGGATGGACCTCCACATGGTCCTTCAAACATAAGTCACAAAACCATACATTCTATAGCTATGGTTGTCGGGATAGGGCATGGTCAAAAAAAGTAAAGTTACCTATTGGTGGCTGACAGGGTATTACGCTTGGATCGCTGATAGGGCTTAATGTAATATCATCGTTAGAATTGGGAGGACTCCGAGGACGCAAGGTTCCTGGCCTAGGTAGCATGAAATCGTCATCATCATCGTTATTTGTATGGTTAGGAACTAACCTGCCTCTAGTGCTGGTTGAACGTCCGACGAACCTGTCCTCCATGTCCGCCACCCACTCGACAGGAGTCACCAAGGGTCCGATCGGTGTCCTAGCGATCGGCAACCCTGTAAGCTTGGCGATGTCCTATAGGGTCACCGTCACCTCGCCGAAGGGAAGGTGGAAAGTGTGCGTTTCCGGCCTCCAGCGGCCAACCAAACACGCCAGCAGGGAACGATCGAACGGAAAACGCCGCGACCGCTCTGAACCATCCTCACCCTCGGCCAGTTCGTCGGGCACACCTACGTCCTCAGCTGACCCCTCAACCATGCGAATGAGCGAAAGCAACCCAGCACGTGACAACCTATCGATGCAAAAAAAAACAGTTGCATTATTTAAATATAAGTCATACAACACTCAAATTATGTGAACAATAGAACTTGTAAATGTAGTGCAACTCACCTGGTGTGGAAGCGTGGGTCAACGCAAGATGCCTTCTTAGGCACACGGATCCGCAGCAGAGGCACCTTCTCATTGCCTTCTATCGTGTGGATGAACGCACGATGCCACTGGTCCAAGACAGAGTCCAGAAGTGAGTCGGGTTGCTCTATCCCTACAAGTAAATAATGAAACATTTATTATACATGACATATGATAAATACGATATATATAAATCAAAAGACATAAGGATCCAATATAAATAATACTACATAACATATGATAAACATGATATATATAAATCAAAAGACATAAGCGTCCAACTTAAATAATATTACATAACATCCCACAAACATGACACATAACTGAAAATAATTAAGGGTCGGACGTAAATCAGATTATATAATTTGATACATAACTGACAGTACACAATACTTCGACACACATCACATAGCATAACTACGACGAGTTGGTGGATTCGATGTTCAGGCTTCGCCAACACCACCTTCCGAACTACATGCTATGGGAATTGCTTTGTCTTGTGCCCATACTCACCGCACTCAGAACACCTCCTAACAGAGCCACCCACTTTAGATTCATCCATATCGTTGTGAATGCGCCTACTCTGTGGACGACCAGGCGGCCCTTCCGCACACCTCCGCAAGGTTGGATCCGGTAGACAGATGTGCTCATCTCTGTTAATCACAGTGAAATCACCGTGTGTACGGAAACCACGGAACTCACCGGACAGTGTGGACAACATGATCCTTCAAGTAGAAAGGGACACGACATGCGGCGTGTCCATCCCAATTTGCCCACAAGGTCATCACATGTGAGCAAGAAATAGGAAGAAGTCTTGGCTTGTTGCAAGTGCATTCACACCATCCGGTGGCCCTTGGCCTAGATTGACCTCTTGTGTAATAACCGCTATATTGGTTCCCAATCCCCCTTTGCACCGGAGAGTCACTTCAAAGCGGTACTCAGTGATTTCGAAGCTACGCACTATATGTTGTTGAGCTTTAATGGTTCGTTCCTCTATATAGGTCATCATCCGCCAACAATATGGCGTTTGCAATATCGTGGCATGAAGAACAGCCTCTGCATGCCTTTTTTGGAAGTAGGCAACGATGTCGTGCAACATGCCTTCTAAGATGGCTACAAGTGGTAGCGGACGGAGGCCTCTTATGACCCAATCAAACCTCGATTATATTCATTGTGAACTCGAATTCACATCCATCGGTTCTGCACTTCATTGTGTACCTATCTGGCCTGAACAAGACAACCGAAACTCTCTCTCCTGCGACAGTGCCCACAGCCTCACTGCCAACTTCAATTCAGAATTGTTCAGAAATATTTGATTCAGCCGAATGGCATTGGTACCATACTCCCAACGCGACTCATGGCCCCACAAAACTTCTATACCAGCTTTGTTTTGCATGTTCCATTAAATCGAGGATGGGTACCTCCGCTACCCTAGTACTACCATTCATTTCATCATCATCACCCCCCTGTCCTCATTTTCGCCAATGCCATCATCAGACTCCAACATTTCAGCTTCCTCTTGTATCGCCATACGGTCCATCCACTCCAAATTATCAACAAGTTGCTCGATCTCCTCCCCTTCATTGGCCCGACCTTCTGCGTTTGCTGCATCACTGTTATCATCCCCCGTTGCTACCTCAATTGACACCACTTTCTAAACTTGTTCAGATCCACCTCTTCTCTATGACAAGCCTGCACCAGCATCGCATATTCAAGGCGAGATCCTTTGCACCACCTTAACCATTTCTGCCACAAGTATGTCCGATCTATTTTCTTCAACTCCCAAATAGCCGGGTCACCCTTGCTATGCGTGAATAAGATTTGGATGGTAACAGAGTAAACACTTGGATCTAGAGAAAAATATTAGGTCAACCAAAGCTTTATATCACAAATGCTAACACTTTCGGGGAACACGTGCTCAACCATGGTGACCGAAAAGTTGCTTAAATCAACACCATTCTGCGTAGTTTTTATTTTACCATCGCCATAATATACCCCAAATTTTACTGGATCCGACATTACTGCGACAACATAGACAAAATAAATTTTTAGATCACCACTAACATGTAATATCACTAATCTAAATTAAACAGCGCTAATTAACTATCCCGCTACCAATACTACAATATTAAAGTATACATCTAATATCGCTGACCTAAAAGAGAAGTACTGATTAAATTAACTCTAACTTCAACTACAATATTACTATCCCTCACTAACTAATAAGAGTAATATAAATCCAAATCTTATGTCTAATGGTATGATTTTTCTACAATATTTTTCTAAACAATTACAAAAATATTATAAAACTACTAAATTACCTTTTCTTCTTCCTCCTCCTGTTTCTCCCTCCTCTCTCTCTCCCGAGCTCCCTTTCTTCCTCCTCTCTCTCGGGCTACCTCTCTCTCTCCCAGGCTCCTCCCTCTCCCTCTCCTCCTCTCTCTCTCTCTCGGCGCGCCGCCGCCCTTTTTTCTGCCGCCGCTCGCGCGCCGAGGTGTGCGTCTACCGATTTCAAACGGGGCTGAGCGGCCGTTTTCAAAGCGACGCATTGTCGCCACACGGTTGGGCGGAACTAGTAGTCGCCGAACCGGTGGGCGACTACTAGTTGTCGCCCAACCGTGTAGCGGCAACTGGTTGTCGTCTAACCAGTTGGTGGAAATTACCACGTGTCAAGCCAGGATTAGACTACTCTGTCAGAGCAAGGCTAATGACGCAATTAACATTTTTTTCGTCCTACAATTCGGCGAAAATAGGGTCCTTGCCCATCCATCTGGCTACTACTCCGATTTCGCCAAGCGGTTGGCCGAACTAGTATTATTTTTGTAAAAAAATATTTCAGCGTATTAACGTCGCAATTCCTTTTATAAAAGATATTATTTAAAAAAAATTCAACCATAAAGACATGTTAACGGATAACACATTGTTTCATAGATGAGATAAAGGGTATCTTTAATATTGTTTTATAGATGACATAACGAGTATTATAGATATCACTGTACTTCTTTTGGTCACAAATACATGTTGTTTTGGACAACGACATAGTCTCCAAACACAACTTTGATCACTAATATCTATTGTAATATATTTATAAACCCAATAAAATTATAATATTATAAAAGTATTTTTCGAGACAAATCTGCGCACATGATTTTCGTGTATTTAACTTAAATATATTACAAGATATTTGTAGTCAAAATTTCAGAATTTTGACAGAGCTTATATCAAAAGTGACATGTATTTGTATCTGGTGGGAGTACATGCCCTCTGGTAGTTGGCACAAAAATTAGTGGCCCGTCTGAATTGTGTTAACTTCCCTATTTAATCATCTTCTTGGTGTTTACATCCACGTTAAAGAGACCTATAGGTAGTTTGGAAAGAAAAGTGTAACATTACCTTAGAAGTCTAAAATATCACTTAAAAAGGGAAAACTCCGTCTGTCAAAGTCCCTCTGTCCAAGTTTATACGGCATATTTCTATTGACACATAGACTAAAAAGATATTTACAATAGCTAGACTACCACTAATTATTATCTTCAAATACTATATTCAATGCATGTATAATAAAGAATATAAAGTAAAAAAATGAATATGTATTAGAGATATAAAGGGAATATCACACTAATTTTGCATTGAAATATAAAATACACGATGTATTTGTAGAAAAAATCATTAAAAAATGAGTCCAATAAATTTGATCGATCGAGGAAGTACTTTCCAACCGCTACAACATCACATATTTTAGACGAGTAGCTTGTTGATATGGCACAATCTTACCTGAATGATTCTCTCTTTGTCTCCTTTCTTGGTCTCGTATCCTAGCCCGAGCCGAGAGAGTTTTTACCATCTTTAGAGAGTTTTTATAAGTTACTACTAGTGCTTCTTGATAGTCGCTCAGTGCATATTTTGATAATCCTTTGAAAAGTCTGGAAATCTAATCATTAAACGGAGCAGCTGTCGTGAAATGTGTGACATGCTGCATGCGCCGCAGTCCGGGCTCTCTTCCGGCCATGCGTCTTTCTCTAGAGTACAGGCACCTAGCCCAGCCAGCATGTGGACATGAGACCGCACACAATCTAAGTCAACCATCACCGGAGCTCGAACCCCGATACACACCGGTATTTGGTCGATATCGTTGTCCGTGAAACCTGTCACCATCAAAATTCTGCCTCTGTTCAGATTGTTTGTTTTTTTATTTATTTAAAAACGGATGCTGGATTGTAGTTGTAACGAAGCTTGATTCGTTAAAAGCTAGAATTCAAAAGCACATACGAAGTGAATTGTGGATTGTAATGTATATGGGTGGGCTCGATTGTGAGAATCGATTGCTAGAATCGGGCTGTTTGTTTTTTATTCTGCTTTTAGGACCAGAATCCAAAATCAAAAACAAAAACAAATAGGCCTTTAGCAACATGGGCTAATATTTCTAGCGAGCCCCACGGCACTGTAACTTAGCAAGCAGTTTCGCGAAGGGTTTGAAATTTCGTTTTCAGTTCATATTTTGGAGGTGGGTGAAATTTTAAATTTTGGTGAAATCTCGGAATTTCGGATAAAATTTAAAAATCAAATTTGATATCTTGAATTTTTTAAACGAAATTTCGACCGAAGTTACCGAATTTTGGCAAAATTCAACCAAGTGAAAAAGGTCGAAACGATGTGAGAAAATTTCAAAACATTTTTTGGATGGTCCTGACACTTCACTAATGTTCATATACAAGTTTCAGATGATGATCAAGCATGAGGAATTTTTAAAAATTCTAAAAGTGCTACTTTCCCGATAAAAGGCTGGCTGGCAAATTTCAACCGAATGAAAAATGATTCACACCATGTTAGAATTTTTTTTAAAAAAAATTGGATTGTCCTGACACATCAATAATATTCTCATAAAATTATCATAAGATGATCAAGCCAAAGAAATTTTCAAAAATTCGAAGAGTGCTACTGTCCTGATAAAAGGGTAACCAGTAAATTGCAACCGAATGAAAAATGGTTCAAACCTTGTTAAAACATTTTGAATTTTTTTTTGAATGGTCTTGAATCATCATTAATATTTTCATAAAATTTTTAGATGATAATCTAGCCTAGAAATTTTCAAAAATTGTACTGTCTCAGTTATGTTCATTTTTTTAGTTTTTTTAAATATAACAAATGAAGTTCAATTCTTTTGAAACATTTTCTGTATGATTTTAGACTACTAAAGATTGTACCATAAATATTTCAAAGCATGATCAAGCTTGTACAATTTTATAAAAATATGACAATATTTTTGCTAAAATTATAAAACGTCTCAAAAATTCGGTTCTTCAACAAATTTTCATAGAAGATGGCATCCTTAAGGGTTATTGGGCCAATTAATTCCGGTTCTCAAAAGTTAAATCGCCAAAATTTCTAAAGTTATTGTAGCAATTTGAATTTTTTTAAATTTTTTTATCCGGCCGAGATTTTGAATTTCTCATCCCGGCCGAAATCCGAAATCTCGGAGGAAATTTCCAAAATTTCTGCAAGATTTCTAACTGTGGTTCCTAGTGCTCTTAGTTCGATCAGAATCTAAACAGCTGGAGACTGGTTAACTTGCAGCCGGGATCTCTTACCTTTTGTCGACGTTGGTGCCAAAAAATAGAACATCTACAGATACATGTATTCCTGAATTTTTGTTCCATGCGTGATATATAGATAATGCATAGGAGAGTATTGTAAGGTCTGCCACAACAATAAATAGGAAGAAGAACATGTCCTCCGTACTGAGATATAATCCAAGGTTTTACAACTAACTACTCCCTAACGCGGCCAACCAGTGCCACATGTAACAGTTTCAGAGAAAAGAGCACCTCTAATTCTACATGATACCTATCTCATGGTCTCATACTTGCTTGCATTCCAAATGGTGCATTAATGCATTGTACACTGAACTGTACCAGTCTAACTAATACAAGAGGCATGATAGATCATGCGTAGATAGAAGGGTACATGGGCGAGAAGATCTGCCGCAACAGTAGAAAGACGAACAACCGCAACAAAAAGACGAACACGCCGTTCGTACTGAAATATTCGCCCATTTGATTTGAAGCTAATTTTACTATAACTAACTTTAATTAACTGAAGCTTGGTGTATTTTTCGTGGCAACAAAATTAACACCGTAAGCGTAGCAAAATTTCTTAAAAATCTTAATCTATGACATAGATAATATAAGGCTAAGAAACAGTACGAATCCGTGACAAATTTAGGGTCAAATGTAAAGACCCGTAACCCTGTTTACACGCACAACCACGGACGGGCGGCCGCGCTCCACACAGAATTCGGCGGGGCCGTGTGAGCGCATGCATCACCCTCATGCATGACGTACGTCCTTAATAACAGCTCATGTAGTCAAGTCGAGCTGATCACCGTCGAAATTACGTCCGTCCCACGTGGGCCCACGCTACATTAAATACGGAAGAATCTGACTACAAGAGAGCCCGTATAATTATAGAGAAGACGGTTATCTATTTAAAGATAAAATTAAAAGATAATTTCTATAATAGATAATATGTTAGGTTATCTCTTTAAGATTTTACAATTTTTTAACTATAGCATGAAAAAGTGTTTATTATAGAAAATAACTCACATAATGGTGTTTTATACTGTATATGTAGTTATCTCTTTACGAAGAAACAGTTGTACTCTCTCCTCCTCTCTTCAATATCAGCAAAAATCTTATGCGGTAAAGTATATAGACAACTGTCGTCGCACCGTTATATCTACGATTAAAACGTCCATTTTCAGTATGGCTCGCGTTCAACGGCTCAACGCCAGTTGAACCAGTCGAAATCTCGCTTGCTTCCTTGTTGAGAACAAACTCCATGGCCGGCGTATCAGCGTATGTGTATCATATACACTTGCACCGCAGGGTGGCTAAAAATCACAATCTGCATGCTCTCGTATTGACGTTTAAGTGGTGAACACAATTAATGGAGAATGTTTTTTAAATAAACCTTTTATATATATTTAAAATAAATTTGCAATGGCGGTGCTATACAATGAAATCTAGTTTGCATTTGCAGATGTGCCAAAATTCAGCCATTTGTCTTTTCGAAAAAGAAAGATATCGGTTGAATTTCTCACCGTTTGATTTGTATTGCTCCAGCAAAAGCTTTGGGGGATGCTAGCTCCGACAAGATTAATTCCAACAACACTTAGGTTATTGGGATTCATCTAGCCTCCAGCCCTTCAACAATAGATTTGGTGAGGGTGATAAGCGATGGCGGCTAGCAGCAGCTAGAAGGGTAGAGGCTCCGTCAAGGTTTACAATTTCGTTTCGGCGAAAAATCGCTCGAAAATCACGAAAAATCAAAAGGTTTGTAAATTCAAAGGTTTGAAATCTGGTCAAACCAACTCATGAAAACCACGATTTTTGATGAAAAACCGAGCGGTTTTTGGAGAAAACCTCGAAAACCACCCGAGGTTGGAAAACTGGGGGAAATTTTGAAAAAATGGGAAAAATTGCAAAAAATATTTTAAAAATACAGAGAAAGATAAAATTGATTAAAAATGTAATAAATATATAAATAAGGTATGTGAAAACACGAAAAAAAATTCTAGAATGATCTCTCCTAAATTTGGAAAAAATTCGACATGACCTTTGCTATATTTTAGACAATTGGAAGATGTAAATTAGGTATTTAGCAATAATATGTCAATAAATAATCTTTCATTGCAATACTACAATCACACAAGTGCAAAAATAGGCATTTACATAACCACACAGCAAAATCATTCGCAATTTCACTACCATTCACTTGTCAATAACATTCAAATATCAATACCATTCACATTTAGATACCTTTCATTTGAAGTTGTAAGGTCGAGATATCTTTGTTGTCCTTCCCACATAAATGCCATGTTGGACCTACATGGACGCTATGTTAGTATAATATCAAGTTACAATATGTTGAAGTCAATATTGCTACTTCACATACTCGAAGTCTCAAACACCTCACAATCACTTGATGAAGCAAGTTCATTCTAGTAAAATAAAACTGATATAAACTATATAAATCTATGAATTTACTGTGTCCAGGAACTTCAGGGCTTCCTTAACACTTTCAACTGCAATGACTACATTCGTCAAGTATGGAAACACTTAGGTGAAACATCCGAAAAGAATGGAAATAAGGACATATGACATGAAGATTATCATTAACCATATATGATACTACATAAATAGTTTCTATACTTCAATTCACGTTTTTTCTGATTCTGACAAACAAATCTAGATGAAACCTAATATGCTTTCTTACATCTCTTAGTACTTAATTCTTTACTCTAATATTATGTAAGAATAAAGAGCTCATTGTTGCATCCTAAATCACTATTATATGAAGAGTTGCTTCTACAAGAAGAAATTTATATGCCATCATACCTCGTGTGTTGATTTCTATTTTTAACATTTCTAATGGCTCCAAAACGTCTCCAAACATCATTTTTTCGAGAAAAAAAATCGCACCATAGGTAACATAGGAATTAATACTAATTTTAGGAATTTTTTTCAATAAATTTCTTCAAAAAATTTGAATTTTTTGAATTTAAATTTGAATTCATGCAGTAAACCGCTCGGTTTCCATTACTGAACCGGCTCGGTACGTGTGATTTTCGTGGTAACCGTGCGGTTTACCACGAAATTTTGAACCTTGGGCTCGGTTGTGGCATCCCCAGTCATGGGTTTCGAGGAGGGGCGGTAGGCGATGGAGGCCTCGAGGAGTCAGGTAGTTTTAGAGAGTGGGCCAGTGGGGTAGGGGTGGAAATTAAGCTCGAGGCTCGCAGCTCGGCTCGGCTCGGTGCGGCTCGGCTCGGCTCGGCTCAGCTCGATGCGATAGTGAGCCGAGCCCGAGCCTGCTGCTTGGCTCGCTCAGCCAACGAGCCGAGCCCGAGCCGGCTCGCAAACGGCTCGTTAGGCTTGTTAGATCTGTGGTTAAGTTATGAAATAAATAACATTGATGGCATTATTATGAAACAAATAACATTGATAACTTCGAAATATCAACAAGAATGCAAACATTGAACGAGATAATGCAGAAATAAATATATTGTCAGCACTTCATGATTTGCATAATTGCATTACAATTTACAAACAACTGACTCGGCAGTCGGCACATTAAACAAAAGTTCAGAAGTCCGAATTGCTCTGATCTCCTTGGCTTACTGATCATTTGATCAACACATGATGCAACAGACTGCAAATAACGTTATCTGTCATACATGATACTAAACACTTCAAAAGTTTTCAATTTCTTTGGAAATCACAGTAACCTAGAACAGCTGCCTTTCCCCAAGATGTCGGATGATCAATCATCAATCCAACCACAAGTGCCTGGCCGCTCACAGCCCAAAAGGCCAAAACCAGCCAGGCCCAGGCGCCCAGGCCAACTAGCATGTTCTGACTTCTGAGAGAGATCAAGATAATTGAGACTTACCATATTAAATGCATCATGGAGCCAGAAATGGAATGTGCAGTGTGACAAACTTCTACAAATTAAACAAAATAGCTCAAAGCTCCCTGAAAAAAAAAACCAGATTCCGGTAAACTGCAGTGTGGAATGAACAAAATCCATTCTCTGAAGGCCAATAAAAATGTGTATAAAGAACTTTGATTTAGCATGCACCACAACTGAATATAATGAAGGAATAGGACAGTAGCATCAAAGACTCACCAGATTTTAGATACCCACTAAACTCTAACCGGTCCATCTTTGGAGGAAGTAGATCAGCTCTTTTACTTAGAGAGCGAAGAAGCAAAATTGTAATAATGTGGACTAGACAAGATCACATTGTAACTATAAAAAAGGATGAGGCTCCCAACAGCCCAAAATTATGATTATTACATTGTATCTTTGTATAATTGTATTGTAAATCTAACAAGGGTAAATCTGTAGTAAGTTGCTGAAATATGTTGATATTGGCAACAATTCAATAAGACAAATAGACAATAACTCTTCGGATCAATAGAACATACCTTCACAATTAGTTGTTGTCTTCCACGCTTTTAGGAAATGGAATGTTCTGAACATCATCCTCATCGTCTTCTTCCTGAAAAGAGTTATAATAACCAAATTAGCCATGAGTTAAATTAAAGAGAATTGGAAAAGTTAGATTATACTATAAATGAACATACCACAAACATAGGTGCTTTTGAATCATTATGGGCACCTCTAATCCAGCTAGAAGCACACACCAATGCCTCCACCATAGCTGGCCGCAGAGAGCTCCGGTAATCATCTAGAACTCTACCCCCGGTGCTGAAAGTTGATTCCGAAGACACAGAGCTGGCTGGTATAGTTAAGAAATGCTTCGCCATCTTTGACACTACCGGAAATCTATGTGTATTCAACTTCCACCACTCAAGCAAATTGAACTCCTTGTTTGACAAGCTCTCATTCATCTCATCTTGATACATGAGCAACTCACTCTTCGATGGATTTGAAGAAGATGAAGATAAGAAGGACTGAAACTCACTTGAGCTTGAGGGTAAGTACATGCTTGTATCCACAGTCGAAGAGGAGGATGCATTAGATTTAAGAGTATCCTTCTTATGCCGATGTGCCATCTCAAATTTTTCATATAGCTTCTCTAACTCTTGAAGAACATCAGCATCCTCACTTTCAGCTTTTGGGGATTCATAAATTTTCCGAAAGCACCACTCAACATATCTCATCTTGTACCTTGGGTCTAGAATAGTAGCAAGCACCATGACATTGTTCTTTTCTTCCCAATACTTGTTGAACTTTTGCATCATTGCAATGGCCATACCACTCAAATTTGTATCTTCATCAGCAATAACAGCTCTCAATGCAATCTTGACATTCACAATGCGAGGATAAAAAATATTTGCGGTGGGATATTTCGAAGCTGAAAATGCAGTAGTAACTTGAGCCAAACTCTTAAGTATTGGCTCAATGGATACAAACAATGCCCATTCTACACTTGTAGGCTCCCATCTATAGTTTGCATCCAAATCAGCATATGCCAATAATGCTTCCTTATAGGCAATTGCAGTACTTAACATCTTGTATGTGGAACTCCACCTTGTCGTCACATCAAGTTTCAGACAATCCCCAATTGTTAGTGCTAGTGATCTACAAATTTCTACAAACTTGTGCATGCGAGAAGGAGACTTCTTTATGTACTTAATAGATTCTCTGACATTGCTTATCAAAGGTGCTAAGACTGCTATCCCATCATTCACAACCAAATTAATGATGTGAGCACAACAACGGACATGGAAATACTTTGCAATGAAAGCAGTTGATTGTCTAGCGGCAAACTTAGCCTTTAAACCCCGAACAGCAACATCATTGTTGGAAGCATTATCTAGAGTGATTGAGATGATCTTATCCTCTATCTTCCATTCAGTAACACAGTCAAACAACGCTTGAGCAATCACATTTCCAGTATGTGGAGGGTCTAACTCAATGAAACTCAGCACACGACATTGCATATTCCAATTTCTATCAATATAATGTGCAACTACACACATATAAGAAAGTGTTTGGTTGGATGTCCACAAATCAATAGTTAAACATATGTTGTCCACACCTCTAAGATTCTTCTTAAGGATTTCTTTCTCGGACTCAAAAACCTTCAAACATTCACTTCTTATAGTCTTTCTACCAATAAACTCATAAGAAGGATTTAAGTACTTCATCAATATGTTAAATCATGTGTGCTCTACCATCCTAAACAGATACTCATGAGCTATTATCATCTTAGCAATTAATTTCCGAGTTTGCTCAAGACTATACTCACTGGGAGAGACCACAACAGGAGAACCAGAATCACCTGTATAATTGAGAAGAGCTTGCTTCTTCTTCTTAGCCAACTTGTTCAAGAATGGCGCACACATTTTCATGTGCCTCCCAAGATGTGAGGTAGCTGAACCTTGTTTGTAAGAATATAACTTGTGGCAAAACAAACACTTTGCCTTGGTGATAGTTGCATCTTTCTCTGTCATAGATGGCACATTGACCTTCTCAAAATTCTTCCAAACTCCTCAACATCGCTTGCCTGTTTGTGTGGGGGCATCAGGGGCCGAGTTTGAGGTATGTGCTCCGTCCGGAATCTCATCCTCAAACATATCATCGTTCATGTCAAATGAGTTATCTTCCTTATCCCGGTTCAACTCCTTGCATCAAATCAATGTATAAAATTCCTATTGGCTCTGTTTAATATCATTGCATTCGATTCAAGAGTTCACTGCTCAGTGCTCACCGAGTCAGCTGGTGCTACTGTTGGAGCAGCTGGACCTGCTGGTGTGGAGCCAATGGAGGCAGCGCCGAGAACGGTGGTCTTTGTTGTCGTATCTTGATCCGAGCCTCACCGGCGACAGTGTGCGCCATCGCCGCTTCTTCTTCTGCGGTCGCCCATCACTCCATGGGGAGGCCAGCGACGGGTGGTCCGGTGGAGGAGGGCCGGCCGGCCGGGGAGGGGCGACGGGGTGGAGCCGTGGGGAGGCGGGAGGCGGCCACGGCCACGGGGTGGAGCCGAGGGGGAGGCGGCCATGGGGTGGAGCCGTCACCGTGTAGCCGTGGGGAGGCGGCGAGGCAGCCACGGTGGAGCCGAGGAGGAGGCGGCGAGGCGAGGCAGCCATGGCCACGGGTGCCCGTGAGTCACGGAGTCGGGAGGCGCCGCCGCGTCGGGCCGCCGGCGCCAAAGGCCCGCCCGCCCGAACCCTAGCTCCTCACTCGATTGCTCTCCTCTCTTCGATGGATTTGGGGGAAGAGTGACCGACAAGCGACAGGCCGACAGACCGAGTGAGGAGTCAGGACTAAGGAGTCTCAATTGAATACAGAGTCGATCGAATGTGGCCAGCTCACGAGCCGTAACGAGCCGGCTCGCAGCTCGCCCGATCCCGAGCCGAGCCCAGCTTGTAGCTCGATTTACACTTCGAGCCGAGCCGAGCTCGGCTCTATTTTCGACGAGCTCAATCGAGCTCGGCTCGGCTCAGCTCAATTCCACCCCTAGAGTGGGGGGAGGAGGGTTTAATGATTACGAGGCGGATCAGAAAAGGTAGTATTTTCTAAGCCACCTTTGGTGCCGACAGCTATTGCACAAGGTAGAAATGGCACTGGAAAGACGACGAGCAGGCTCGAGGTGTGGTAATGGCATACGGTGGAATGGAGAGGTGAGTTTTGGTCAGGTGAAGGGAGATGCATGGGTATGTCAGTATGTGTAGGGCGGTGGAGAAGGATATCCATTTGTTGTTCATTTAAGAATAAAAGATTCAAGAAATGTGTTTCTATGCATCACTTTTTAAAAGCTATATAAATATTAAATCATAAATAAAAGGTAGATGGTAATTACTTATCACTTCACATGCTTCAAGATTTGTATAACTTATATCGAGAGGTGATACATAGAAGCACCCCTAAAATTCAATCATTTTCAAAACAGTCTGAAATGCCTCGTATTTTTTTTCAGGATATATATTGTAGATAAGATGATATTTGAACAAACAAAAGGAACATATCTACTAGGAATTCCCATTAAAAAAGGATAGAAACTTAAGCGTCGGAACAAATTTGGTTGGTGTAGGTCAAAATGGATAAAGTTTTTTAGTAGGTGGATGGACATGAGTGAAGTGGAACAAATTATAAACATAGTTTTACAGTATTATAATTTTATTTGTACTCCTTCGTGTCATAAATACATATCATTTTAGACATTGACACATTCTTCAAAACACAGCTTTGATGACAAATTTATATTGTGATATATTTGTAAACCTAGTAAAATTATAATATTATGAAAGTAACTTTCGAGATAAATCTAGCATATGATTTTTATATATCTAATACAAATATTTGAAAAATGACAACCAAAGTTTTAAAAGTTTAACCGCGTGTATTTCAAAGCGACATATATTTATGATTAAAGGAAGTATATGTTAACGCAAAGTTATAAAAAGCAACTATCAAAGTTGTGTCTAGAGCCTATAAAAAATAAAAAAAAGTCAAACAAAAAAGAACGGAGATAGTAATCTGCAATCATGATTACTCTATACACCCTTAGAAAGAGACTAGCTAGGCAGGCAAGGGTAGTACTCCCTCCACCCAAAAATATAAGACGTATTTTGATTTTGCATAAATATTAAGGTTGCGTTAAAATTAAGAAAAGTATGAGAGAAAATGATTTAGATACCCTCACCTGATTGTCTTAGAAGTTGAGAGATAATACTTTGTGTGGATGGTAATGAATAAATGCATATGGTTGAGACAGAATAAATAGGCGTATAGAAGGAAAAACCTCATTAAATCTACATACAAATCTTATATTAATGAATCTATACCCTTTTATAATGCACCTAAGCAATTTTTCCTACGTCCACCCTAAATAATTCACCTCATTAGAGATGACCCAATGTTCGTGCACCCAGCAAAACGTCCCCAGAAACTTGCATTCATCAAAATGAACATCTCAGATCTTTCCTCAGTTTTACTCACCCACATCCGATGGCCATTATTTAGTGTGTCTAATCATCCCTATGGCCCACAACAGACCTCCCCCACCTACATATTTGGAAGGAGAGCGAATCAAACAAGGAAATAAATAAGGAGGATCCGCATGCAAGGAAACCAAACTTGAATTTTTTACTGGTCAAAATTGTACGTACTACATATTTGGAAGGAGGGTGAATCAAACAAGGAAATAAACAGGGAGGATCCGCATGCAAGGAAACAAGACTTGAAATTTTTATTGTCCTGGTATTGTGATCGTATTTTTTCCGAATATGACCCTTCTCGAGACTTTTTTACGGATCTAGCCCCATAGAGCCTAATTTCAGCGCACGGAGAGTGCTAATTTTTTGTTTTTATTTTTTATCTAAGGAACCAATGGTCTGTGAGTGCTGCTTAATTTTTTTCAATTTTTTCTCGCGGAACCAGCGGCCGGTGAGCACTGTTTAATTTTTATCTTTTTTTTCCTTGCGGATCCCGCGGTCGGCGAGCGCAGTTTATTTTTCTATATTTTTCCGAAATCATCCCTGTGGCCCACAACAGACCTTCCCTCACCTCCAGCATCAACAAGGAAAAGGAAACAAATGTCTTGGAATCAAGGAAAAGGAAACAAACGTCCTGGAAAAGGAAAGGACCATACATTACGTGCTGGGAAAAGGAAACCGGGAGATGGGGCAGTGCGGCCGGGAGAACGTAGGTCTGCAATGGCTTCACAGTCGCCATCGGTGGCTTTGCCGACGCGGCGAGGTTGCTGGTCAGCGACCTCGTGGTCGCCGTGCCTCGGCAAATTTATAATTTAAATTTTTTTGAAAATAATTTTATTAAGTACAAAATAATCGAAAGTTTTTTTGAGAATTTTTCTAGAATTTTTTAACCTAATGTGCTATCTTTTCAAAAATCCTTCTATATTTAAAAAATGAAGGCAACTCACTGTAGCTTCTTCTAGTGCAGCCTGCACTGCAGAAGCTTCTTCTCTTCCCTACCTCTATTAAAGCAAGAAAGAAGCTCCAAAGCTCCATCAATCCCGCACCAAATCTCCTCTTTCCATCTATGGTGTTAATTCCCCAAATTTCGTGCTCTATTGCCAAAATTTCTTCCCAACTGATTTGATCCCAAATTATGGTTTCCATAAATATGCTTGTTTCGGGCTATAAAGCCGCAAGCTCTCCTCCACCCCATCGCATTGCGTAAATCCCCAAGTGCTCCCTCTTGTAAAGATCGCCGGATTTTGGAGGTAACCCAAGCCATCACCATCATCTTTCCCGGTGAAATTCACCGCAACCGTGACTCCTCCCCCGCAGGCGCCGGTGTCGGCGATCTCACGCACTGATGCCGACCCATCAGGACCGACCGCCACCCCGGCCTTCCTCCCTTGCGCTGGTTAAGCCCAGAGAACACGCTGTGCTCTCTGTGGAAGCTGCAAAAAAAATAATCTAAAATCAGAAAATTCTTTTTTCTTTCTCTTTCTTGATTTAAAATCTTTTGGGAGCCCATTTTCGCCCATTCGACCTCCATTTAATTCCGTTTTTCTTTCTAAATTCATTTAAAATTCTAAATTTCTCTTTTATTATTAAGTGTTGTATTCATACTTATCTTCTCATTTAATTGATAAGCGGGTGTACTGCCGTCGTAGCGTTAGCACAGGCACTATACTAGTAAGACTATTAAAATAATAAGCCTTATAAACTTGAACGAAGAGAGTAAATCCATAGAAAGAAGTAAAGAACCATCACCAACCAAGCCGGTCCATAGGTACAGCCCACGGCAACGTGCCATCTACCCGCTTTCCCCCTCCCTTCCCATCCAATCGTAAGCCACGGTACGAAGCAGCGTGCTGCACCACACACGCCTCAACATGTAGCCTCGCATTGGGATGGGAAGCTTCATCCCCGCGCGCTTCGACCATCTCTGCTGCTTTATAAATAGCACCATGCTGCATCTCCAATGAGAATTTTTTAAGTACTTTTGTTTACTAATATTACATAAATAAATCATCGATAGAAAAATTATAAAAATAGCCTTCTGTCACTGTCTGAACAACAATTGTAAGCTATCTCCATTTGGAGCAACAATAATCCGATGTGGAGTCCCACGTGGCAAAAGGTAGGTCTCTGTGTCATTTGACACGATGACATAATCCTCATATTGTATTTTTTTTATTTGATGATTTATTAGTTTTGAAATAATAGTTAACTATTATTTACAAAGTTTGAAGAGTTTATTGTATGCATGTAGGGAAGTTGAGTGATGATTTTTGTTTAAATAAACCATTTGAAGCCTGACATGACACATCATAATGAATGTATGAATTACATAGCGTGTAGGGTTTCATTATGTATATATATTTACCTCGCTACTCCTACGATACACATGGCAATATGCACGAACCATCAACCCGAACTTCAGCTAATATACATGTGTGTCTTTTGGAATCGAAAACACTAAAAGATGGGGAAAAAGTCAGGCTTGTGGTTGTACATCCTATGCATCAGGGTCCATCGATGGCTTTCCCTTGTATCTCCTACGGGGTACAGGTTTTGGTTTTTCTCCGTTGCTTTTCGTACAAGAAAGTCTAATATTCATCTTCCGGGCATTTAGGCTTGTTCCAGTTCAAAATAACCTCACCTTTAGCAGGGTCATTGGGGACCATCGGTGTCTTTTCTTTGTCTTCCCCCTCTTGGTGTTTCCCTTGTCCTCGAGGGTGTAAAATTTCCAACAAGTGAAGTTCTCGGGCACAACTACATAGTTAAGTGTGTATTTTTGCTGAATGAATACCCTGTCGTACTTCTCTGGGTTGTCAATCCATTGAAAGAAGTAGCAACGCTCCAAAGGTTGTCATTATGTATAGATAAAGTTAGTAATATATAAAAGACAACATGCAATATGAAATATCAACACATGACATTCATTTACATGGTAATCCCCACACATTTAATACACCTGGACGGTGTTGTCTAGATGTGTGGATTGAATGAACTTTGCGAGATTACCACAATCGCATTACGTGTATAGAAACTCTGGTGGTACAGGTGCATCCTTACAAGAAGAATCAGGGTAAGTTCTCGTCTTGTTGGCAACCCACTTCCACTTCCAAAGCATCTCTCCGTAGTCTAACATCCCCAATCCATACAGAGTGGCCTCATCTACCCCTCTTCTCCCTCCCTTTTTCTTTTTTTTTTTAAATTAGCTCGAGTGGAGTATCGGCTGTGGTGGTGTAGTGTTTCACATTTTTATAGGTAGTTAGTGTGTAGTGTTGGAGGAGTAAATTTTAGCAAATGAAAGTACACTCATGTTTATGAGAGTGAATCTTTGGCAAAGGAAATGTCAGTAAGTTGCTAAATCACTGAGAAATGCCAATTTGTGTTGCTAATTCGCTGAGAAGAGTTCATGTGCGTCATCAATTTATTGAGAAAGGCTAGTTCAAGTTGTCAAATCACTGAGAAAAGCTGGTGAGTGTTGTCAATTCACTTAGAAAATCTAGTGCAAGTTATAAAATCACTGAGAAAAAGCTTATGTGTGTTGTCAATTCACTGAGGAAAGCCATGCATATTATCAATCTAATGAGAAAAATTGGTATGTGTTATCAATTTAGTCTGAAAATATGGCATGGTATGGTCAATTCTATCAGAAACATTGACATTTTATGATAAATTCAGTCAAAAAGGTGAAATATCGATGGAGTTACATGGCGCGTAGGGTTCGTTCGAGTGCATACTTTGCCAATTACGTCTACAGTACAAACAGCAAGACATATGACCCAACCAACCTCATTACAACTAAGATACATGTGTGTCTCTTGGATGAAAGATGGCATTGTGGTTGTAGACCTAATCGGGCCTATAGGCGAACGCCCCTAAAGCGAAAACTGAACACCGTAGGGCACCCACATGGAGTGACGGTTGCTAGGGTTGCATGGACATGGATGGTTGTTGATCCTCTTGGTCTGGAGCTCCTCCTACAACTCATCTAGAGGGATTCGTAGAGTGTGGATATTAACCTGGGAACAAGGTTTCAAATTTCAGTTTCGGAATGAATTTCATCCCGGACCGGATAACGAAATTTCAGTGAAATTTCGGAATTATTTCGGACAAAATTTGAATTTGAAAATTCAAATCCGGTCCAATCCGGAAAACAAAAACCGAAATTCGGCGAAAAACCCGAAATTTCGGGCGAAATTCTCGAAATTTTGGGTTTTTTTGCACTGGCTGAAAAGTGGTCTAAACGTTATCAAAAAATTTTAAAATTGTTTTTGGAGGTTTCTGACACAATTCTGATATTCTCAAAAAAAATTCAGCTGATTATCACATCTGAGGAATGTTTAAAAATTCGGAGACTGATACTGTCCTGATAAAACACTGATCGACAAGTTTGATCGGAATGGAAAATGGTAAAAATCAAGTTATAAACTGTTGAAATTTTTTGTGCATGGTTATGATCCATAAATAATGTTCTCATAAAAATTTCAGCTGATTACCACATGTTAGGAATTTTTAAAAATTCGGAGAGTGGCGCTGTCCTGATAGAACACTGACCGACAAGTTTGATCCGAATGGAAAATGGTACAAATAAAGTTATAAACTGTTCAAATTTTTTGTTTATGTATCTATAATTCTCTCATAAAATTTTCAGATGATGATAAAACTGTATGAATTTTTAAAAATTCGAACAGTACTACTGCCATGTTAAAAGGCTTACCAGCAAACTTGAACAAAATGATAACTTATGTAAACGATAAAAACTTTTGAAAATTTTAAATAATGGTGATAAGGAAGTTCTTAATATCCCATAAAAATTTTGATTCATGATCACACTCCAGTGAATTTATAAAATTCTTACAAGGCACAGTACCATTTATGTTCTTTTGTTTTTGATTTTTGAAATATAATATAACAAACGAAGTTCAATACTTACATAGATTTTATTGACCAAACAAACAAATTTTAAATTTTTTTAAAAATTTATATAATGGTACTGAGTCAATTATTAATCTCTCAAAAAAAATTTAGATCATAATCACACTCAAGAAAATTTATAAAATTCTGACAATATAACTGTCCCAATTATGTTCATTCTGTTTTTTATTTTTTAAAGATAACAAATGAAGTTAAATTATTTTTAAATTTTTTATGTATGATCCTAAACTATTAATAATAGTACCATAAAATTTTTAGAATATTATCAATCTTGTACAATTTTATAAAAATGTGACAGTGTTTCTGCCAAAATTTTAAAATGTTTAAAAAATTAGGTTTTTCAACAAATTTTCATAGGAGATGACTTTCCTAAGGGTTATTGGACCAAATCCGGCCCTAAAACTTTCAAAACCGGCCAAAAAACACGAAATGTCGCCGAAAAAACCGAAATTTCGGATTTTTACTGTAGCAATTTCAAATTTTTTTAAAAAAAATTTCCCGGCCGGTACTTGAGATTTCGGGGTGGTCCGAAATTTTGCCGAAATTTTGAACCTTGCCTGGGAATGTATTGGATTATATTGGATGCGGTTGATCCACCCACTCGGTAAATTTGCAATCTACAATCTATAAGTTAGACGAGGTGATTATGAGCGATACAACGATATATGCATGGAAATACATATAGGAAATAAACTAATAACTATGAATGGAGGGAAGCGATAGAATTAACGTCCTAGGTTCCCCTCATTGTCGGAACCCTAGATTTCCATATCGAGTTTGTGCTTGTATTGCGACCAAGACACGGGGATGTGTGGGTAGTCACGAAGGGGATTTCTAGGGGCGTAGAACTCCATGGTTTTAAGCAGAAGATCGGAACTTGGGGGGTTATGTTCTAAAGGACTGTAGATGTGTTTTTGTTCCATGTAAGGGTCACATCCTTGTTACCCAATCCGTGCCCGCTGTCACCTTCTTGCCTAGAGCTACTCATTCTGTTCATCATGTTGTGGTTGGAAGAGTTTATTAGAGATATGTTGGTTTCTTGTGTGGGACAATTTATAGACTCTCTCGGACGTGGATGACATATTAACTACAATAATTGCATGCTACACCATAACTACAAAATAAGGTCCACGAAAGACTAGAAACTCTACCCGCGGTTCCTCCTAGGTGCTACCCCATGAGAAGCCCTAGCCTTGGGCCAATGTTGTGCATAACTTGATGGGTAGGTCCAGTGATCAGGTGTCTGCTGTGACCTGGATGGGTGAGAATGTGATGCAGGAATCACAACATCGTGCTGGGTCGGCTAGCTCGATCTTGGTGCACCCGAGAGCTATGAAGGCCCTAGTATGTGGGCAGGCGGGTCCCCTATGAGCTCATCCAACCAATCGTCCATGCGACGTCATCCTCCACATTTATCTAGTGTCCTGTCATGTCATCCTCCACCTGCGTCCCCGTGGCATGTCCTGTCGTCCTTGTAATTCTTAACTTGTGAATGATGGCCTAAAAGAAAGATAGGGTAAATTGAAATGTGTTCCCAAAGTCAAACAGAAGTAACTAGGAGGGAAAACTATACCTAAGTATATCTAGGCGTAATGAGCACTCCCATAAGACAATGGTCCTGTGGAAACAAGCCATTGTACATATGGAAGATTGCGTAAAACAAATTTAATACAGCGGTACCTGACACTGTAGTAGGGGTGGGATGATGCCAGGTAGAGCCCCTCGCCACGTCTGGAGGAGGTGGGTGGCAGAATGTGACATCCACAGTATGATGTGGTGACCACATACCGTAGAAGCACGTGGCGACACCTACACCACGTCATCCCTTGGCCTCCTGCATGTTGTCAGCGAGAGGATGCGTTTGGCCTTGTCCCTAATCTTGCCAAGCACGGCTCTCAGATCATCCGTCAATAGTGATGAGGATTAAAAGCTTTTCTTTTATTTAGGCATTTTCAAATAATAATTCGTGACTATACGCTATTAATGGGCCCATGAAGTATAAAGCCCATAATACATTAAACATAGCTCATCTATATTTGAACAGTTAGATCTCCGACCAGTTCAGTCAAAGATGGTCAAAACTTAGCTTCACTCTAGTCATCGCCGACCAATGAAATGGCCACCCCGACCAGTAAGTTGGCAGGGACAAGCGATTATCCCCGCACATATCTCCGTGTAGACAGTTGTCTGATAGGTATACATAACCAATTGAAAGTTATCACTGGAAAAGGCACCCTTCGACGAGAAGACACCGTTTGGCGGGAAGTCGTCTCCCAGTTATACAATGAGAACAATTGCCGCCTCTCCATCAAAGATAAATAGGGGGACGATCTATGCTGTAGGGGGCATCGTGATTGTAATCGCAATCCTAATCTTTCAATTAACATTTGTAGCAATCAGATCTGTAATTCGTGTACTCTGTCAAAGCTGCTTGGCTAATAAAGAAGCATTCTCCATTGTTTCCATTTTGATCTATAGGAGCTCACAATTTATATTTTCATAAGTTCGATTAAGGGACCCAAGGTCTTGGCATCGATAGATAGGTCAATCCTATCTCTAATTTGAGATAGCAGAGAGGTTGCCTCATCATACGTTTCCCTGACAAGGTCATTATGTGCAGCAAGGGAAACATGTTAGAGCCAATGCGACCGTAAGCAATGTAATAGAATTGATTGTATTTTACTAACCGAGCGATGGAATGCAGAGTTCAACTAAATGGGATAGCTGTCTTTCGTGGTAGCGACGTGTCTTGTGGATTCTCTATGACACGAACGACCCGAACCAGGTGTGTGTGATGTCCCACTCAATATAGGCATCGTACATCGCGTAGTCGTATATATGGGTCAGCCTCTTGGTGGACATCCTGCAACGCAAGTGCCCACTGTTGGATGTATGGCTATATGTGCTGGGCCTAGCTAATCCGTGTACAACTAACTACTACGAAAAAGTAATGAATATACAAGAATAAATCCTACAACAAACTACTCTAAAGAACTACATATATACATCCACGCTATTTACATATCTACCCACTACCCAATACAATCACAAATCTAATCATTTTATTTGCTAATCTATCATAATTTCAAAATGAAATCTATAAAGAAACACAAAACTCACCTATAAGTTGGAAAGATCCACTCTTTCTCCCCTCTCTTCTCCTCTTCCTCTCCCTTCTCCTCTTCTCCTCAAACTCTTCTCTCTTTTCCTCCTCTCTCTTTTTTCCAAATAAGAGTGAATTTCGACCATTTTTTGTGCATTAAATAGGTATCCTTCCGTCACTATTTGAATTTGCAACAGATGGTGTGGGGGGGGGGGGGTCTCTGTTGTTATTTTCAAACAAACTTGTTAATACCGTACTGAAGACTATACCGGTTTTGCTCTTGAAATGGTACATTCCCATAACAATCTATACCGATGTACTATTTTGGATTTAATATAATAATATATATTTATAAATATACACATGTTTAATTATATGTACACCAAAATTCACTTATAATATTACTCCAAATACATAGTAGGACTATCAAATATAATATATATTTCAATAGACCATATTATCAATTCCACTGGTATGACTGGTATCGAAGCCGGTATGGCCGATATTGACCGGTAACTACTTTGTACCAGTTTAGGTGCTGAAATGGGCCATACTGGCTAATACATACGGGTATTGATAACTATCATTTGAAATGATGATTGGTTTGTCAAAAGGCCTATCGTCAAATGGTTTGGCAATAGATGGTCTAGCAACTGATGTAGCACTCTGTCGTTCATTCATTTGACGATAGACATTTACTGCTGTTTGAAATTGCGACAGAGACTTTGTTCCAATTTCAATCGGTGACAAAGTTCAAACTGTGACATAGGGTTATTTTTTATATTTTCTGATAAATTATTTTTGTAATTTTAGTAAAGAATGTATTATTTTTAAAAAAAATCCGTTGCAGCTCCCCCATCCACCCCATACCTATATATAACTCCACCTCTTCCCTTGCGAGCTGCAACAGCTCGTCCCCCTCAGCTGAGCTCACAGCTAACCATGAGCACCTTCCTCACGCCCTTCACCTCTCCTCCTCCCCTCTTGGACGCCGCCGCCGCCGCCGCCGCCGCCGCCGTCGACGGCGATTACTACGACTACGACTTCTCCTCCTTCCTCCCCTCCTTAATGAAATTATGAACGACGACTTCGTCTCGCCCCCGCCGCCGCCCCCCGTGGCGTCCTTCGCCCACGACAACGTGGTGGTAGACGATACTGTACTGCCAGCCTTCTTCGTCCACGGCGACGACCACCACTCCGCCATGCTGTTACCACCGGCGGCTCAGGTTCTTGACCAGGCGCCTCTGCCACCACTGGTGATGACTCAGGGCAGGAGGCGCGGCTTCCTCTACAAGGCTGGCGACGAAGCCGCAGCCGGCTCGTCGCGGCCGGCGGCCAGGAGGAGGTCGCAGGGATCGTCGCCGGCCCACAGCGGCTGCGAGGGGAACGATCTGGTGCCGGCGCCGGCAGCCAGAAGCGGGGGCCGGCGGGTGTGGGTTCGGGAGCGGAGTACGGAGTGGTGGGACAGCCTGAGCGGCCCGGCGTGCCCGGAATCGGAGTTCCGGCGGGCCTTCCGCATGTCGCGCGGCACGTTCGACAAGCTCTGCGACGATCTGGGCTCCACCATCGCCAAGGAGGACACCGCGCTGCGCGCCGCCATCCCCGTGCGCAAGCGCGTGGCCGTCTGCCTCTGGCGCCTCGCCACCGGCGAGACCCTCCGCGAGGTCTCCCGCCGCTTCGGCCTCGGCATCTCCACCTGCCACAACATCGTCCTCCAGGTCTGCGCCGCCCTCCACGACGTGCTCCTGCCCACGGTCGTGCGCTGGCCGGACTCCCCCGCCGCCATCGCCTCCAGGTTTGAGGCCGCCTCCGGGATCCCCGGCGTCGTCGGCGCCGTGCACACAGAGCACATCCCCATCGTCGCGCCCGAGGAGAACGTCGGCCAGTACTACAACCGCCGCCTCACTAAGCGGAACCAGAAGGCGTCCTACACGGTCGCCGTGCAGTCCGTCGTGGACGCCGATGGCACCTTCACGGACGTATTCATCGGCCTCCCGGGCTCGCTGCCCGACGCTACTGTGCTTGAGAGGTCGGCGCTGTACGCCCAGTGCGAGGCCGGGCTGCTCGGGTGCGGAGACAACGACCAGCGGCGGCGGCTGGTCGGCGGCGCGAGCTACCCGCTCACGGACTGGATGCTCGTGCCGTACGCGCACCACAACCTGACGTGGGCGCAGCATGCGTTCAACGAGCGGGTCGCAGTCGCGCGCGTCGCCGCGCGGGGCGCGTTCAGCCGGCTCAAGGCGCGGTGGCGCTGCCTTCAACGCCGCACGGAGGCCAAGCTCCAGCGCGACCTCCGCAGAATGCTCGGCGCCTGCTGCGTGCTGCACAACTTCTGCGAGCGCCACGGCGAGGGGCTCGACCCCGACCTCCATTACGAGCTCGACGACGACGACGACGTGGTCGCCGCCGACGCCGTGCACTCCGCAGCGGCCGAGCAGGAGCGGGACAGGCTCGCGCACGACCTCCTCCACGGCGGCGACGCATTCTTCTAGCTAGGTGGCTATCCCCTGGGTATCGAACTTAGGTTTTTGTCTGTGTACCACGACACAGAAAATAATGTGATCTACTGATCTTATCTTGTATCAAACCATGGGAAGACAAACTCCTAGATCAGAACGTACAGTTTTCTGATAGGGTTTTACTTTGGCTGTTAAGCTACGTCTGGAAGGATTAGGAATTTCATAAGAATTCCGCAGGTATTTTGCAGGGCAGTATAGATCCTACAAAATTCCTTTAAAACCCCTCCAATCCAAGAGAGCAGTTCCTCTTTACTCTCTAGGATTTGACCATGGTCTACAAAGATTTGAAGACGAGATCCAGAGGATCTCAATATCTCATGTTCCTCCTTACTCTCTAGTATTTCAATCATGGTCTAGAAAAGATTTAAGACAAGATCCAGAGGATCTCAATATCTCATGTTCTGTGAGACTGTACTGTAACCTGAAAAATCATGTACAGCAGTTTCGTCATCATTGAACAAGAAAATTCTTCAGTGCATGCTCACGTCTGGTTTGATTTTGGTAGGTAAATCTCTGGAACAACCAATGTCTGAAATGGCCAAGTTGTTCGTTTCAAGAAGAAAACCAGCTAATGCAGCAAGTAAGTTTAGAAGGCACTAACAGTCTGAACATTCTTCATTGTATGCTCATATCTGGTATGATTTTACTAAGGTCGATCTCTGGATTAACCAATGTCAGAAAATAGCCAGGTTGTTTCTTTCAAGAGGAAAATAATCTGATACAGCAATTAAACCAAGTTTAGAAGGCACTGACACTGATATCATGCTCTTAACATTTTTTGAAATGATCAGAAAATAAGGATGATATTAAGTATCAAACACCAGAACCATAGATGTAGTAGGCAAGCTTAATGTATGTATAATAATCTGAAAAGAGTTTAAAAGATTCATCTGTCGGTTTCGATGCTCTCGAATAATACAAACTATATTGGCAACATTTTCAGTGCTCAGATACCGAGGTACAACTTACAATCAATCTATCATCATGTAGTGCACTCATTTACTTGACTGATATGTACAAGCAGTCTCCCCCCAGCCAAATCTTGGTAGCTACAGCAAGACCTGCAACGAGGTCTGGGTACAATACTCTCTGGCTATGAGCTATTCTAGTAGTTGAAAAATGTATCATTCAGTTGCTACACTTGTGTGAATTCCAACGCGTTTCCATCCGGGTCTCGTGCAAAAATCGCTGGTCGCCCGGATTTGCTTAGTGTGTAGCTGATTCCTGCATTACAGTTGAGTAGTACAAGGTCATCGTGTTGTCAGACAGTGGAGGATAAAGGAAGGTTGCGATGCTAATTAACAGTCTCTAATGATAACCTAGCGTATGGAATAATACAAACCACAATGCAGATTAAACATTATAAAGGCCTAACAGGTGAAGTGGTAATGTCAACTAAAGAAATAAGTTCTAATATAAAACATGAAAAACAATAGAACATGAGTCTCATGTCGTACTAAAATTATGTGGATGTAATACATTGAGATCCTATGAAATCTATTGAGCAGACTTCTGATAGATTATCTGATCAACATCACTGTCAACTATAACATCAGACCTCCTGTCAACAGCTTGCAACGGTTGCTACGTAATGGTTACTGAAAACCAAGGACCAGGTTTCAAGGCATCTATAAATCTACCCAAACAGGGGTTTTATTTGTCATGTCTGTCATAAAAATGGCCTCACTAGGCTATTGTCACAGTTTTGGCAGAACCGTACCTCAGTCTGAATAAGTCCATTGTATTAACAGTACAGGCAGATAGTCAACATAACAAAGATATATACCTCTATGACGATCTTTAGCATGGCACATGGCATGTCACAGTAAAATCTACAAGTTCAATGTCTAGTACTGTACTACGGAATATCGATCCATGGGTTTTGGCATGTCAGTATGTCATATTAAAACTTACAAGTTCAATTTTGTAGTATTGATGCCATGAATAAGTATCCAGGTTCCTTTGGTTCTTGTGTCTTCAGTTCTTGGCACCCTTTGTGCTACCCATCTATACCCCTTTATAATGCACCTAAGCAATTTTTTCTACGTCCACCCTAAATAATGCACCTCATTAGATATGGCCCAATGTTTGTGCACCCAGCAAAACGTCCCCAGAAACTTGCATTTATCAAAATGAACGTCTCAGAGCTTTCCTCAGTTTTACTCACCCACATCCGATGGCCGTTGTTTAATGTGTCTAACTCATTCATTTATGTGGCCCACAACAGGAGAGCCCGCACATATATATTTCAATTGAACTATATATATGGAATTTATGTTGGAAATCTAAACCCATTTGATTTCGATTCAATATTTACCATACCAATCGATTACCATGAATCGCGCTTAATTTTCTTCCATTCATGCATGTGCACCACATCCTATACAAGGCGCTCACGTACCGCCGCCATAATATTATTTAGCAAAAAATATTATATAAGGAATGTGTGTATGAAATGCAATTATCGTGTCATAAATATAAGGAATAAGTTTATTTTAGGACTTATTCCTAAATACATTATGGGAAGTAACAGATATTCTGATAATAATTAGCCTCAATCAGGACGCACAAATGGTGCTATATGTTAGCATTCATATTTGGATGATAATTAGGGAAGCCATTATTGGTCCAGCTTTCTAGGATAACATACTGCTGCCCGCGCGGCGTTTGACCCGCCTGGCGCCGACTACACCAGGGGCTTGCGCCGCGTGATCGGCCTGCCGGAGATGGATGCGTACCTTCGCGCAAAGCGGGAGGCGGCGGAGGCTGTTGACGCCGTGCTCGCGGAGGCGATGCTGGCGAGCGCGGTACGTGGAGGAGATCAAGGGCAACACCTTCAGTCATGCGGATCCTCTCTGTTTATTTCCTTGTTTGATTCGCTCTCCTTCCAAATATGTAGTACATACAGTTTTGGCAATTCAAGTCTGGTTTCCTTGCATGCAGATCCTCCATATTTATTTTCTTGTTTGATTCGCTCTCCTTCCAAATATGTAGTACGTACAATGTGATCACAAGATTATTTATTATTAAGTGTTATATTCATACTTATCTTTTATTTAATTGATAAGCAGATGTACTGCCGTCGTAGCGTTAGCACTGGCACTATACTAGTGACTGTTAGGGACGTGGGCTCAGGGAAGCCACGGCTCATTCGGAGGTGCTGCATGAAAGGAAACTGCAGCCGCACCTTCCTAGGGCCGGCTGGTTATATTAGGAATAGTATCAACTTGATTAGCAAGTTGATATCTTTAGAAGATAGAATATTATTTCTGTTAGTTGGAATGTTATCTCTAGTAGTTGGAAGGTTTAGATTGTGTTTGTTAGGGCCGGCTCTATATAAGCATGGCATTGTTATCTATTCTCATTAAGCAAGAAGAAATACTCTAGTCTCCCCCAAAGTTCATCATCCCAGTCCATTGTCCCTCCTTTCTCCTAAGATCCCTCATTTAGCTGAGCCGTGCCAGCCCTCCTCTATCCTATGAACTGAGGTTCATAACAATGACATTTCAGCAATGAGCAATGTAAGGCTTGTTCTACTACCAATGAGGCAATGACTGAAGTCAACATGGAGAGAACAGGTATTTATCGATCGTAGCAAGTGCATTGTATACACAGCAGGAGAGAGAGAGAGAGAGAGAGAGAGAGAGAGAGAGAGAGAGAGGGTAAGAATTCAGAAATACCAGCTTTGTCAAAGATTTCTTTCAACTTCAACACATCTTTGATTGCAATACAGGTATGACGATCACGTCCACCATGCTCTGGGCGTCCTGTCAATGGATCAGGATTTGGCAGTTCCATCAAGTGGATCATCTCAGAACCAACCCAGAGCCAAGCACCCTTGTACGGAAGCTTGTCAGTTGGCCAAGCAGGATTCACCTTAAGACCTGAATGATCAACCACATCAGTTTTACTTTACAAGCAGTGAGTATAGACATGCAACATATACAACTGGCATCTAACTCACCAAGGAGGTCCTTGTAGAAGGCCATTGACCTTTCAAGATTTTCACATAGGATTCCGACGTGGTGAATGCTAACAACTCCATAATCAGGTTCTGCATCGAACATCAGACAACGATCTCATTCAGAAAGAATATAATCACAGAATTCTCACCAAATACACTTGGTTATGGCCGATAGAATGCTGAATACTCCATGACAATATGCAAATTAAGCTACTGATAGTTTGCCTTGTTCGGAGAGGTCAAGGCCTGCTACCACTTAGAATCTTAGATATTCATTTTGTATGTACTACATTATTACGCTCTAAAAACATGCAAAAAAAATCTAGTCAGCACCCATAATTTCGAAGCGAAATGCACATTGCAATTGCAATTATTGACCGGGCCTGGTCTGGTCAGCAACCTGGCTGGTTTTGTCTGTTCAGCCAAAATCTGGTTGAAACAGTTATAATTGCATTTTTGCTAATTCAGTAGCATTTTCTGGTTTGAGGTTTTAATACGTAAAAATATTGACATCAAATTGTGAAATTTGGACGGTTATGTACTAAACTGCTCCTCCACTCATAGGCACAAATAGCCCCTAGAATTGGATATTCCTTGGATTTGGTACTAGCTAGTACTAGTAGTATTGATCTAACAACACAAGTGTACACCCTGACAACTTTGTTGGACAGAGCAGGCCCAAAGCAACACAACATTTTTTCCCCACCACCAAGCAATCAAGCATCACCAAAATTATCCACCACATGTTCCCACAGATCTCTTGTTCACATGCACGTCAAACCTCCCGAGACCGACCTGGAATCTTGAGTCCCTGAAAGCTTGGGGCGGGATAAGAGCCCAAAATTCAGTGATATATACCACCCCTAACCATGACCAAAGCACTCCATCAATCACCTCAAGATAATTCATACAGACAAAAAGGACCTGCCTTTTACATGGATTTCATTTCTTATCACTCCAAGAACCAAGAACTCACCCTGGGACGGTTCCTGGGCCGTGAGGATCTGCTGCTCACCGCCGGTGGCCACCGACAGGCGGGTCCGGATACGGCGGCGCGCGGCAGCGGAGGGGGCAGGCTGGGCCCTGACCACCGCGCAGGCCTTCCCGGAGCCCGAGGGGGAGAGGAGGAGAACAGAAGAGAGGCACCTCGTCGCCATTGCTGCCTTTCCCAAGAGCTCTCCGCTTCGGCTGCGTGCGTGAGTGGCCTTTCTGGGCCTCTGTTTCTGTGCGGCTCTTACCTCTTCTGTACCACCGCCCCCCACCCCACACACACACTTTTTTTTTCCTTTTTCTCCCCTGCTGTTGACATTAATTGCACACCTTAAAATTCATGAGGCCGGCAGCGACTGAACTCAACAGTCAACAGAAAGCATCCGCTTTTTAAGCTTCCGTTTTCTGTACACTTTTGATATTGATTGCACACCTCAAAATTCATGAGGATAGGAGATTGTACCATGCTCTGTGCCTCTGTTCCCCTAATGGAAAGTTGATTACTGCATTCCCCTGCCTGGAACCAAGATTCAAACTATCATCGAGATTTGGATTTCGGAGGGTCTAGATTCGAAATCTCAGTGAAATAAAAAAAAATCAAACTGCTACAATGATTTCAAAAAAATTTCACTAAAATTTTGGCTTTTTGACCGAAATTGCCGCAAATTCGACCGGTTTTGATGCTTTTTTTACCTCGCTCCAAATTTTTTGTGGGGGATTGTAATGCCTTTTATAAATGTGAAAATTTTATAAAAAAATACATATACAAATTAATAGATCTTTGATTTATGGTATCATGAAGAATCATGTGTGGCTTGGATACTCATCCATCCAATGAGGATCATGTAATAAGGACAAAAGAAATGAACAAGTAAATTATACTACACATACCACATTCATGTATAGTGTTAACAAAGATTTACAATTCCATGTGTTGTATTAATTTCGTTGCCGCTCTATTATGGGCCTGTTTGGGGTTGCTTTGGTTGAAAAGTCGCTTTTGGTTTGTTTCAGAAGCAAATGTATGTAGTCGACGATCGTGGCTTTTCTTGTTATGCCGCTTGGCAACCAGGTCTTCAGAGTTGTAGCTTTTGAGGGCAACCGAGCGGGAGGCAAGAACCTAGCGGCACAACATGGACGAGTGGAGAGGTGACGTGGAGGTGGCGAGGCAGGTGGCCGAGGTCGGGAGGCGGAGTGAGCGAGATGGGAGGCGGTCAGCGAATCCATCACAAAAGCTCTTCCTCGATGGTTGCGACTTTTAGGGTGCTTCTCACGTGACTTAGCTTCCTAGCTGCTTTGAAGCCATGCTGTTTTGGGGAGTTTTTGGCCCAAAGCTGAAGCACAGCCCCCCCCCCAAACAGGCCCTATATCGCTGACACCTGGTCCTCCTGAAACCCACGTGCCAACAATCGAATATGATAATCCGAATATATGCCCGCAGGCACACCATGAAAGGTCAGATGTTCATAGATACTAGTAAGTTGTCCATGTGTTACAACAGGACCCTAAAAAGTTTGATACATAACCCAAATCGTATAATGAATGTTAAAATTCTCATACACATATATCAAGCAAAGTGCACATTTAGTAGGTGACATTGTTTCCTGTACAAATGAATACTACAGTGGCTAGTTTGTACTACATGGTTTCTTGTACAACATGAATGCAATGGGATGGACATAACAACATGATGTTGGTGAATGTCATCGTGTCAATTTTATTTCATGTTTATCATTTGTTATCACAATATATATTGATTGTTGCCAAATATACGTGTTAGCATATGAAAAGCAATCGAAATATTGCCAAAATTTCTAAATTTAGGGTCTTTCATGTGCAAATACTTAGTATTTTGCACTAAAACAGTTAGAAAATATAGATAAATGCTTGCATGATTTTTTCATATTTTTCTCCTAATTTTTTCTAGCCTCGGGAGACCATTTCGCAAGTGGTTCAAAATGGTTGAATTTTTTTGTGAATTTCGCCAAAATTTCGGTCATTTCGGCCAAAATTTCGGTTTTCTCGGTCTCAAAATTACCGGAATTAAAATTTTCTTTTTGAATTTTATCCGAATTTCAGGCGCCTCTGAGGTGTGGCCCGAAAAAGAAATTTGAAACTTTGCCTTAGGGAGCTCAATGGGTTCCAGTAATGTTTCGTGAAACAAAGATGGATCATAAGAACACAACAACGAAATGATGAACAATTAGTGGTGTTTTTGTCGGGATCCGAATATGAAAATCCGGACCTATAGGATCAAGGTTGACCGACTAGAGGGGGGTGAATAGGAGGTTTCTAAATTTTTCAAATCTAGTTTGCAATTAAGAAGGACACTAAGATATAGAAGCAATAATTGCAAATACACAACTATAATTTCTAGCAATCACCTAAAACACTTAATTAATTCAAGTATAGCAAAACAATTCTAAGCACAAATAGTCTACTCAATTTTTGCTAGTAATGAAATTTAGCACAAAAATGAAAAAGACAAATCACAAGAGAGCAATAGACAAGATTTTTGACCCGTGGTCTCGGAGACTTGCCAGTCTCCCCTACTCCATGTTGAGGTGACTTGAACCACTTCAAGCCGGCTCCACTCGCTTGAGCCTTCCTCGATTACTCGTGGTAGCTCTTCACCGCTCCGGTTAGGCGAGCTCCTTGCCTTCACAAACGATCGGGCCTTCTCACAAGTTTCTTGAGAAGATCACCGATGCCACACGCCTCCAAGCCGTCTAGGAGGCGGCAACCTCCAAGAGTAATAAGTGATGATGGTTGCTCGAGGTCGAATTGAGTGCTAAAGGCTCAACACTAAATGCACCACTCAATTTTCTCCTAACTCTCTCAAGACGAGAATTTAATGCACACAAATGAGTAGGAGGCAATCTAGAGCTCAAGGATGATCAATGAGGTCCAAAACTTGCTCTAGAATGCAGGTGGAGGGGTATTTATAACCCCCACCAACCAAAACTAGACGTTACCCAAAAATTGCTCAAAATCGTGCTGAGAGGCCGGTCATATCGCCCCTGGACCGATATGACCGGCCCTCAGAGGCTAACGATCGATACTGTGCAATTAATGCACCGTTAGTGATCGTTGGTCACTTGGCCGGTATGACCGGAGAGGGTCCGGCCATACCGCTCACCGGTATGACCGAAGGACCACCGGTCATACCGCCCTCCAGAGAGCAAAAACACCTCCTACTGGAAAAAACAGACCGGCCTTGGGCCCGGTCATACCGACGGCGGGTATGACCGGAGGGGGCTCGGTCATACCGATCCTATAGACCCAAAAACACCATTTTCGATCATTTGATTTCTACTTTAAATGCATTTCCAAGAAGGTGTTTAATTTCCATTTCTTTTTCTCATAAAAGATAATGCAATCCATATGAATGTCTAATGCATAAGAATTGAGCCTTATCACTCTTTGTCAACCTCAAACACGTGACAAAGCAACCCCTCTTAATAGTACGACGTTTATTCTAGCAATCCAATCTTTTACACCAACTCCGAGATTGGCAAAAGACTATAAAATTCCTTAAATTATACCTTAGCCACCTTGTCTTGGACGAATGCTTTCCTTTTTCACCAATTTCATGTTTCCATATTCGTCAAACATCGGACCAACCTGTTCTCAAAATGCTCAATTTTTCAATAGTAGTCCTTTAACCGCAATTATCATTAATTACCAAAACCAAAATGAATTACGGGCCTAGATGCTTTCAGGACCCTCTGTGTATATTGCACTAGTCCAGGATTACGCTAGTGCACACAAGCTCAATATAGATGAATACCACAATCATGCACAACGGAATCATAATAAAAAACTTCATATATTAATTATTAACCTGTTGACTGACCTTATGGTCGATCTTACATGACTTTGCCACGTAGGGCTAAACTAAGAATAATAAACTAAATTAAATTACAGCGGAATGAAAACATAGATAAACCCCTCAGTATACCACAGGCAACTGATAAGGCTCATATCCTAAACATTCGTCTCTTATGGATACTCCTCCAAAACTGGTGTAAACTCCTCAATTGGTGATGTTGTGGCAAGGGTGAGTACATAAAGCACTCAACAAGTTGTGTCCAAAATGCAAATCTAATATACTATATGCATGACTTGTTCTAAAGGAATGGCTAGCATGGCTATTTTGCAGTAAAACATCATTTATAAAAGAAAATAATAGCTAGATTGAAATGACAGTAAAACAAATAACAATAAATAATAAGTTTTAGCATTTCTCAAGTAAACATGGCACCCAACTCTAACATATTTCAACTTCCATTGGCACCCAGCTCTCCCATCCAAGTTTTCATTGTATAAAATTTATTCCTTGTCTGTAATTCCCGAGCATTGCTCAATACCACGAGCATGGCTATCTGAATAGATTATACACTCTGCAGATATTACGCACTTTACCCACAAGATACAATCATCTCACTACACAGGCGAGTGATCATAACAAAGTCTTTTCAATGTTCTATCTTAACCCAGTACTACCCGTTAAGATTTCAACACTGAAGGGACTGGTTACCACAATCAGGGCCCCCATCTTGCACCATATGTGTTTCATCGTTTGGTCGGATTTCACACCACCACTAGTAGTACCAAAACTAAGACATTGCAAATTAATCAGCTAGATCTGTCCCATTCCAGATATGTGGTTGCATGTTTCACACAGATCAAATTCTTGCAAGGTTAAGTCCTTAGGTTGACCGAGGCAAGACTTCCACAACCCATACCGCCACATAAACACACCTTGGCATATTGCCCCTTGCCACTTGCTCCAATCTAAATCATTATCACTAGGGGTGGACAGTTTTTAACCGAAATCGAAAAACCGAACCGAATTAACCAAAAATTATGGTTTTTTTGGTTTTCAGTTTTTATTTTGATACCGTTCGGTTTTTAGTTTTTGGTTCGGTTTTGCAATCTCAGAAGCCGAAATAGCCAAACAAACCGAAGAATCGCTCATTCGCTCGCCTCCTGCCTGGCTATCTCCCCTCCACAGCTCCATCGACCATCAGACTACTCTCCCTACGCGACGCCCCCTAACCAGTCTCCACGGCGTCCGGCCGTCCGCGGTCCGCGCACTCCACCCTCCGCGCTCCCTCACCGAGTCGCTTCCCTCCTAGTCCCTCCATTGGCTCCATCGCCGTCGCCGACTCCCTCCGAACCTCCCCGCGTGGTTGCGCCCCCTCTCCAGTCTCCATGGCGTCCAACCGTTCGCGCACTTCGCCCTTCGCGCCCCCTCACCTCCCTCCTAGTCCCTCCCTCGCCGCTGCTGCCTCCCTCCCTCTCCCCGCTCACGAGTCACGGTTGCAGCTCCTCCCGGCTCCCGGCCTCCTGCCGCACCTCGGCCTCACCGCCTCCCTCCCTCTCCCCTCCCGCATGGCACGCGTGGCTCCCTCACCCCCGCCGGCCACCGGCCCATCACCTCCCTCCGCACTTCGCAGCCCCTGCCTCCCCCTCCCCTTCCCCCTTCGGCGCGAGCGCGGTGTGGTGTCCCCACCTCCCCTCCCCCTCTGGAGTGGGAGTTGAAGCGAGCGCGGCGATGTTGGGTGCAGGCGGGGCGGGTGGCCGCGGTTGAGGCGGTGTCCGCGTGGGCGACTGGGTAAGCGCCGGGCGGGCACGACGACGCGTCTTGGAGAGGAGAGTGATGAACTTGTGCTGTAGTTCGGTTCACCGAAAAACCGAACCGAAAAAGATTCGGTTAATTCGGTTCGGTTTTTTTCTAAACCTAGAATTTTGGTTGGCAGTTTCTGAAAACCGAATTTTTAAAAAACTGAAAAAACCGAACTAACCGAATGCCCACCCCTAGTTACCATCCCAATTGATTACCATGCAACACATGCCATCAACAATTTCAAATTCGTTCCAGAACAACACATATTACCAGAACTCAACATCATCGTATGGCAACACATGACACATTGATTCCATAAACATATTCCATATTTCATTAGTTAAGATTAACTTTGATATTTCAAAGACATGTGTCATACGTGGCATAGCTAAGTATACTATACACGATCTAACCAACCTATATTAGCATCTTTTAGCAACCAACTAATACAAGGTAAGTATATTCCAATTGGGTAGAATACCTAGACCCCAAACTATTTTCAAAATAGTTCTACTCATAAAATATCATGCATAATTTAAAATTACATAGTAATTTTGCAAAACTGGATTCAACATGATCAAAGCACAACTTGCCTTAGAAAAGCTCTGGCTCCTGCTCTAGACCTTGCTCTTGGTTTAACGATTCCTCCTCAGACGCTCCGAGCACTTCGACGTCTACGCGTATCGAGAGAAAACACTAAATAAATACCAAAACAAAGAGCAAAAAAACTCTAAAAATAAAATAAAATTCACCACTAAATAGGTCTCAATTTTGTATTTTTTTAGAAATTTGAATCACCTCATTCGAAGCTCGTACGAGGGAGAACGGGCTCACAAAAGTTTAAAATAAAAGGAAAATATAGAAAATAGAAAATATCAAATTAATTGAATTATTTTTCGCCTCATTCCTAGTCTTTTCTACTTCCTACCAAATATATTTACTATTTTATATATTCAAGGTGAAAAGATGGTTGTTGTAACATCCCAATTTTTGCATCTTATGGATTTATCGTGTATTTTATAATTTTTGTGAATTTTCTAGATTTTATTTGATTTAGTTGGAATTTAATTGAATTAAGTGTTTTGTGCTAATTACTTAAATATCTAAAAAAATTTAAATAAAGCTTTACTAGAAATATTTTATTTGAGTTCCAAATGCCCTAAAATATTTTCCAGAATTTTTTCTGGAATTGTTTGGTTATTTTTGCTATTTATTTTAGCTTATTTTAATTTCTGAATTTATTTTAATTGAAAAATATTTTTAAAAGCCTATTAATAGTTTTGGGCCGAAACCCTGTCCTGCCCAGCCTAAAACCGCATTAGCCCAGTCCGACCGCTAACCCTAACCCGCTCGCACACGGACCGTTGGATCTTGATCCGGGGGTCGAGGGCTGCCCATTCCATCCGCGCGACGTGGCCCAGCCGATGTGCGCCACGTGTTGGGACAGGATCAAGCGGTGTCATCGCCGCCGTAAGGCACTTGGACTCCGCTGCCGCCGCGTTTTACTCACAGAAAATCGCACCTAACTTGGATGTTGATGCACTATTTAATGCGCCGCACGCCATGCGAGGTTCGCCACCTCAAGCCGCTTGTTTTGCCCTATAGAACGTCACCCGAGACGAGCCCTAGCTTCCGCAAGAGCTCGTTAGAGTGAGGAGAAATGCCGCCGCTGTTCTTCTCCATTTTCGGTGTCGACGAGACCTCTCCGCCGCATCCAAGCGATCTGGTGAGTTCGTCACGTCAAGATGCTCAAGATCCACGCAAAGCTGGTCCAGATTCGTCGCTAGAACGCTGCGCATGAGGTCGTTGTCCCCAACTCCGGTGCAGCGCGGTCACCGCGTTCTTCGTCGTCTAATTTCCGCGTGGATGGCCATGATTGCACCATGTGTCGCGTAGCGCTCTGCACGACCGCGTCAACCTGACCGTTGGATCTACTGAACACTGTCAGATGCACATCGCGTGCCGCGCACTGGGCAGCCACATAGTATCTGCCATTGCTGCCTTCGCTAGAATCCCGAACATCCGTTTTGATGTGGATGGTTAGGATTAAGCCGCGTGTTCCGTCGCCTCGCGTCGCGTGCGTGATGATGTCAGCCTTGCATCATTGCTTGCGTCAGCATTGACCGCCGATCAAAATTCCCATGGATCGAGTCCACTGTAGACCGTGCACTATTCCATGGACCTAGTCTATAGACTCGGGCCCACATGTCAGTCTCTATAATATTTCCTACATTTATTTTGATCCGTTAATTCGATTTATGACGTTAACATGACGTCATAATTTGGTTTTCCTTTAGAAAAATAATTCGGCCAAAATTTCATTTGGTGTTGACGTCATAGTGACATCATTATTCCGTGTTTTCAGTATAAAAATAATTCCAATAATTAGGATTTTCCTATTTTCAGCCTTTTTTTATTTCAAATTTTGAATAGCTCGTTCTCCCTCATACGAAATCCGATTAAGGTGATTCCAGTTTATAAAAATTTATAAAATTGAGATCTATTTAATGGTGAATTTTATTTAATTTTTGGAATTCAGTTTATTTTTGTTTTGGTATTTATTACTTTATTATTTGTTTCGTGTAGACGTCGAGGTACCCGAAGTGTTCGTAAGTGAGGAGCCAACTCAATATCAAGGTCCAGAGCAGGATCAAGAGCTATTTAAAGGCAAGTTGTGCTTTGATCATATTGAACCCATGTTCTAAATGTTATATTGTTTTTAAACTATTGCATGCTAATTCAAATATACACTTGTTTCAATTAATTTGGGATTAGCTATTTATCCAAATTGAGTTATATCTACCTTGTTATTTGTATGTCATATTTCATTTGTCACCCTAGTATGGTTTCTTATTAATTGGTAGCTATTAAATGCCAATGTAGGTTAGCTAGAACGTGAATAGTTTGCTTAGCCATGCAACGAGTTATTGATATCATTTTATGTGAAAAGGTTAATCTTGCTAAATGAAATATGGAACATGTTTATGAATATGTATGTCAGGTGTTGTAACACAATGTTGTTGATGGCACGTGGTGCATGGTAAAATAACTGGGGTGGTAAAATAATTTAGACTGAGGCAAGTGGCAAGAGTTGTGATTTTATGGTGGGCCAATGTGACATTTGGGCAGTCATATTGTTTTTTATAATGGTAATTGATGGTATATGGTAGTGGTGAATTTTTTGTTAGTCTTGCCTTGGTCAATTAAGGATTTAACCTTGCAAGCATTTGAACTAAGTCATTCGTACAACCACATGTCTGGCATGGGATAGACCTAGCTGATTAATTTGTTATGTCTAGGCTTGGGTACTATCGTGGTGATGTGGGTTCCGGGTGTACGGGTAGACTCACATGGTGCAAGAGGGGAGCCCTGAATGTGGTAACTAGTCCCATCAGTGTTGAAACCTCAGCCGGCAGTACTGGGTTTAGACAGAGCATTGGAAAGGCTTTGTTATGATCACTCGTCTTTATGGTATATTGTTGTATCTTGTGGGTAAAGTGTATAACCTCTGCAGAGTGTAAAACCTATTCGAACAGCCGTGTTCACTGTATTGAGCAATGCTCGGTGATTACAATCAAGGGTTAGATTTTACTAAAATAAACTTGGGAATGGAGGCTGTATGCCTATGAAAGTAGGGGTGAAAATGGGACGGATACTTCCCGCCCGATCCAGAGCCGGATCCGGTCGGAACTGGATCTGGGAAGTAAATCGGATATCGGGTCGGATTCGGATCCGGATCCGGATAGTTGAAAATGGATAACGGATAGGATTCGGGGTGTATACTATCTGAAAAATATGGGTCGGGAACCGGATATCGGATATTATATAATTCGGATATCCAGATTTAGCAGGCCAAGGCGCAAGGGCTACGGGCCGGCTACACCACCAGCCCACCAGGCCCACCAAGGCACCAACCCATTCAGCAATAGCCATTCCCCAGCGTGAGCTGCGTGCATGTGTGACACTCCCGACTCCCGAGTGGCCGATTCCCAGATTGGATCTCCTCCCGGCGGCGCTCCCCCAGCCCCGGCAGCGCTCCCACCCCTCCCCTGGCGCTCCCCAGTGGCGCTCCACCTCCCCAGCCCAGACGGCGCTCCCGGGCGGCGCTCCACCTCCCGGATAAGCTCCTCGGCGCGCCCGACCGGCGCTCAGTGCACCTCCTCGCTAGCCGTCGATGCGTCGCCCGATATCCTCTCGGCTCGACCTGCCCCAACCCGAGCAGGCGAGCAACTCGTAAAGGTCATTTCCGGCTTTAATTGGCACTACATTCTACATACAACTAAATGCATGTTAGAATAGAGGGGGTAAGTTGAGCAGATGATTCCGGCCAGTACCAATCATATAGGTGACTTGAAACAGTGTTTTCATTTGATTCACGATAGAAATTTTCTTATGTATGCTACTGATATCTTGAGATTTGAGAGGCATGTGTGCTTATTGCTCTTGATATCAGATCTGCGTTACTCTGTAAGGTGAAGGTCCCTTTCGGATAAAGCAAATCAATTTGATCTAGTTGGATAGGCCTGGTATGCCCCATTGGATGGTGAAGGAGACTTCTTCTCACTGACGTGATCGACTTGCCCCATTAGATGAATAGGACTTTATGTGAATTCTTTGAAAGTAATTATCGACTTGCTTTTCTTTGATTAGCCTCCCAGGAACCGATGTCTTACAAGTTAAACCGATGTCTTACAAGTTATATGATGATGACCTCAATGCAGTGATATTGCCCAATGTCTTTGTTATGGCATAAAAACAGAAGTTTCTTTCGTTATTCTGGTGAGCATGTCATGAAATGGGTCAACATGGTGCCTGCTAACTAAACTACTACTCTTTGTTTTTTCGTTTACAGAAGGTGATAAAGATTGGTGGTCTATTTGCTGGGTCCATCTTCCTAATGCGCAACTTCGGTGAACTAATGGGCAATGGCCGTCTAAAGAGGACTTGAATGTTATCATGCTTGTACAATGCAAATGGCTAGTGCTAAGTGGTAACTACAATGTCTTTATTTAAATGGCAATGCTAAATGTCTGAATTTCTTCTGACCTAGACCTTAATATTGTTATATAATGACTACATTGTAATGAGTAATGACTGCATTTTGTTTCTTGAATTGGTGCTTGATCTGTGGTATACTGTGGCTTTTATTACTTCATCAAGATTTACTTTGGGCTACCAATATGAAGTGTCGATTGGCGACTGCTTTTGTTGATATATAACTTGCTATAATTGATATTTATTTATGTGATTTGATTCACCATATTAATTAATGTATCCGTGTGTTATCCGTGTATCTCTATCCGTTCCCGATCCGAATCCGTCACATATCCGACCCATATCCGTATCCCGAATTATTCGGATTCGTATCCGGATTCGGCTAGCCCGTATCCGGTTCCGAATCCGGGAAAAAAATATGGGTTAGGATACGAGAAAAGCAATATCCGCCCGTATCCGACCCGTTTTCACCCCTATATGAAAGTATGGAAATTGGTTTAAGGTTGTGAGTCATGTTATTTGGGAAATTACTGAGAAATTTGTTATTGTTATTATTTATTTTACTGTCTTTACAATCTATTTATGCTATTCTTCTAGAAATGCTGCTTTATTGCAAAAAAAACTATGTTAGCCATTCCTTTGGAATAAGCCATGCATGTAGTATAATAGAATTGTATTCTGTGAATAACTTGTTGAGTGCTTTATGTACTCACCCCTTGCAACAACAAATCACTAGTTAGAGAGGAGGCTACGCCTGCTTACGATGAGAAGTTTTAGGAGGAAGCGGACAACTAAGGTGCGAACCTTGTTAGTTGCCTGTGGCAAATTGAAAGTTTATTACGAATAAATTATTTCCGCTGCTGTTTTATTTATTTTTTAGTCTTAGCCCTATATGGTGTACTCATGTAAGGTAGACCATAAGGTTGTTTAATAGTTATATTTAATTCGATGAAGTCTTATTTATGTTATCGTTGAGTATGATTGTGATATTCATTTATGTTGAGCATGTGTGCACTAGTGTGATCCTGGACTAGTGTAGAATACACAAATAGTCCGAATTTGCATATTTGGGTCCCGACAGTTGTCATCGTCAACCTAGTTTGTGATCCTGTTGTGCTCGAATTTGATTCGTGAATGTCGGATACTCCTTCCATTTCAATTATCAAAATCATTCTAGCTCTTGGCGAATGAATTAATACGAGTGGTAGTAATAAAATGATCAAATACACCCAGTCTATTTAACATGTGCTGGCATGAGAACAAAGTAATTATAGGAACAAATATTGCAATTAAATGGGGGGCATTAGCTGGGTGATCAAATTAGTCTTCAAAATTTAAAATAACTTATAATATGAAACAAAAATAGAACCCTAGCTAGAGTAACTTAAATATGAAACAAAGTGGGAGGTCATGATTATCGGTAAGAGGAGATTGGGTGGGCAGTTAAGTGGTGATAATTTGGTGTATATCTGCAAGTAGCAACGAGAGAAGACGAGTGTACTTCTAGCCCTTAACATTTTGTCAACAATTGCGTCCGTACGTCTAGACGTGTCAATCAAACACGCCATGGTTTGAAAGGTCAACCAGACAAACACAAAAACGACCTGTCTATATATGTATATATACATGTATACATGTACATGTATATACAAATATATCATGTATATATATATATGTGTATATGTACATGGTATAATTAACTGGAGCACTATGATCCAAAATAGATATTTTTCTTATGTATTTGCATGTGATTTTTTTTTGAAAATTTTAGGATGTTGAGTTTAACCAGTTTACTAACTAGTTTAAATAAATTTGAACTGAAATTAAAGCTAGAGTTTCCTTTTTTGATGACAGAAAGATTATAGCTATGTGTTGACAAAGCATGTGATATAAATTCGTTCAAATCTTTGAATTCGAGTATATTTTTTCAAAGGTATGTGTTTCATTTGAATTGTTACAGATGGGTACATACCCTAAAACTGAAATTTTCAAAAAAATATACCCGAATTTGGCTTAAATTCACACATTTGAAATCATGGTGCCCCAATTTGGCGCCCTATATACACGCGTGCTAGTGTGTGTATAATTACCTGGGGCATCATAGAGCCTAGGAACCATGATCCAAAATGGGTATATTCCCCTATGTATTACATGCAAAAGTTTTTGAAATTTTTAGGATATTGAGTTTAACTAGTTTACAAACTAGTTCAAATAAATTTGAAGTGAAATTCAAACTAGAGTTTCCTTTTTATGATAGTTTGATTGTAGGTATGTCCTGATTTTATATATAAATCAGCAAAGCATGTGATCTAATTTCGTTCAAAATCTTCGAGTATATATTTTCAAAGGTATATGTTTCATTTGAATTATTATAGATGAGTATATACCCTAAAACTAAAATTTTAAAAAAATATACCCGAATGTGCCTTGAATTCGAACATTTTAAATCATGGAGCCCATGCTCCATGGTGCCCCACTCCGGCATCCCATGTTGGAAATATATGCAATATTTTTATTCTAGGTTTCATTTTGAGGTAAATATAACAAAAGACTATAGGTGTATAAATCAGCATGCAATACATTGTATTTCTGAATATGTTCAAGAATTGAAAAATAATAGAATCGATTGATCCCACGAATGACTTACAGTTGGGATTGATGAAGAACAGGAAGTAGCACATACATGGTCAGGGAAGTAGTCGGGGAAGAAGCAGAGTGATCAAGCTGATGCGCTACCTACAAACCTTATTGCCACCCTGTGCAGGTGATCTCTGTGGCAACGGCTTGGAGATACCACTCACCCTTTTTCGTGGTGCATACCAAGGAAAAAGGCTAGCTAGGTTCAGCTGCTCAATACCACAATACAACATCCAGAGAAGAAGAAAAATAATGGAGCATAATTTTAGTGTGTCAAGCCTAGACATCTCCAGGTCCTTATATAGATGCACAACAGTTACTCACTAATAACTGACAATATTATGTCAATTTATTCACTAGTAACTGACGACATTCTGTAAATTTACTCATTAGTAACTGACGACATTATGTAAATTAAACTGAATTGAAATAGACATTTAAATCACATTTAAACATAATGAATAGAGAGATAACTACATGATTTAGCAAAATAAAAGGTGGGATAACGTGCTAGTAGACGCTCTACAACACAACGCGGTTGCTCATCGCAAATCACAAGTCATGCGATTTTTTCACGTGAAAATAAGTGAATATGCGCTCTTGTGTTTAGCCAAAGTCCACCCTATGTCATTCTCATGCCATGTGTCATATTATTCAAGAAGTAGCAAGGACTCCACCTTATAAATGGACTCCCCTCTACTTGATTAAGCAATATGGTACTAAAACCATGTATACTTTGGAATTTTAAACGAAATAGGCCTCCCATGGGCCAGTTTCTAACAACCCCTACCAATTCCAAAGCTAACAACAAGAAAGATGTCAAAGATCATTGTACTGAAGTATTGTTAATATACTAGTCATTTGGTGTAAGTCCTATACGGGTTGAACTTGCACCTGGATTGGCAAGATTCATCATCTTACAACTGATGAATGGACTATGCCCTGAATTCATAGCTTTTTGTGATTAGACCTCACTTGAAATCACAACTGACACTAGGTTGCCAATGAAACACGCCTAAACAGAGGGTTATATGGCCATTCTCCCTTATCCGCTCATGAGCTTTCTAGAGAATGCCTCGTTCTAGTGAATTGCAACCTCACAGTTATGCTCAAGTGGGTGTATTTATTATAGAATTCTATAGGGCATTACTTTTTTCTCTCATTTTGACACTAGAATACATTAAGGCTTTAATCCAACCTTCCATACAATTAAGAGTACTTTGTCTATTAGGACACGGGTACAATTTAATAATATGCACTCTCTTGTTACAACATAAACTTGTTTTTCCCATTACCTATTTCACAGGATCTCTGATCAGGAAGATATGGGTTACGATTGTTATGTAACTCAAATGGGCCTCATACCCATATCCATAGATGCTATAGAAATCACCTTCCTAACAAGCCATTTTGTAAAAGGATCTAGCCTATACTTCACATTTATGGTGGACTATATTTTATCCTTAGTACTCATAAGCTTAGTCAACACTGTTTGGTTATCACAGTACATTATGATCGTCGGTATTGGTTTCTCAACCAATGGCAAGTCCAACATTAGGTTTCTAAGCCATTTAGCCTCAAAAGTGATTGTGTCTAGTACTACGAGTTTAGCTTCCATAGTTGATGTAACATCCCAAAATTGGAGTTTTGGAATGTTTGAATTTGAAAATGAACCATTTGCATTTTTCCCAGATTAATCAAAGCTTAAGTTGAATTTTATATTTATGAAATGATTTAATTTGACTAATCTATTCATCAAACAAAAGATTTTCAGTTTTAGTTGGGTTCATTATGCCTCAAGGGATTTTTCTGTATTTTTGGAGATTTTTTTGAATTTATTTGCTATTTATTTGAATTTATTTTCTTTTATTTGAATTTCTGGAATTTCATTAATTCGGAAAATGTTCTTATTTCAAAAATCCACCCGGGCCGACTTTCCCGCTGGCCCGTTTCTATTTCGCTCGGTCTGCCCAGCTCCTCTTTGCTCGGCTGAAAGTGCATCTAGGCACTTATGTTATTTTGGTGATTAATGACAAACACTCATAATGACAATCTATGCAATTAAGTAAATGCTTAACTTAGTGCTTAGCAAATGACAAACCTCTAATATGATTATATTGCTATGAGACTAACATGTTATTGCCTAGTTGAGTATCAGTCTCATCTATTTAGAGGAAAATCAAGTGGGATGGTTAAGCAAAGATAAGGTATGCAATTTTGGTATCTATTCTATATGTGTTATTGCATTCCTTTCGTGCAAATGCATAGTAAACTCCAAGTAGCATGTTGATTTTATATATGCACATTGGTTCATGTCATATTTATTTGTGCATATATATTCATTTGAGTTCATTATGGTATGCATGTATTAACTAGAGTTAAACTTCGTATTGCTATAGATTGACTTGGTGCATGCATGTCTTAGTTGTGTATCTTCTCATGCACTTCTCTTGGTGAAGTTTAATCTAGAGTTGGATCACATATTTACTCTTATTCCAAATATTATTTGCACATGTACAATTCGTGTACATTCTATCATGTGCTTCATTTAAGTAAAGACTGTGATCCTTGCCATGATTTAATTGATTCATCATATTGGCAATAATCTCTCTAGTGCATATAGATCAATTACATATTCATCATGATGTACTTAGTAGAGAACATTTCTTATGTCAAGTGTTTCCAGTTATGTTGTGCTTCTTTTTATGAAACACTTGTTGTAATCAATTGCTCACAAATATCAATTTGTTCATATCTATTGAGCTTTTGGGACTAATGTCTTTCATGAGTAGTTTGGAAAGAATTAGGTCCCGTCTGTGTATGATGACCAAGGTATCTTGGAGGAAGATCATTAAGCTGAGGTCAACAAGACGGCGGTGTCACCAAGAGTTGAGGACTAAGTCAAGAGCGACTTGGCGTGGAGATCGTCAGAGAGGATGATCAAGTCAAGGTTGATAGGACGAGAGTCTCATGAGGTGAATCGAGTCGAGTTGGACAAGGCGAAGATGTCATCAATTATATGGTGAAAGTCTTCATGCATCGACATCAAGAAAGAAGACGGCAAGTGACTAGTTCTAGACTTATATTATCTTTGATTTATTTTGAGTCTAAGGATTGCCGTACTATTAAGAGGGATGCGATGTCGAATGACTTTTAGATGTGTCAAGTGCTCAAGTGATCCATCCTTGTGAATCTTAGAAAGAGAGTGGTGTTGGTAGTGCCGGAAAGTGAGGGTTGTAGGTCTCTCTTGATTTCTTTGAGAAATCTGTGTTTATCCTTTGAGTTTTGGGTAGTGAGACCTTGTTAGTTGTGTAGCCCTCGTTCTTAGCTTTCGATAGAGTCCAAGATCTCTGAAATCGGAGTCCGGAGTGAAAAGTTATGCTCGTTTTCGTCGGGTTGCTCAGTGCAATCCGGAGTATCCGGTGTTTAGTCCGGAAACTCCGGGTTGTCCGGAGTGTCCGGGGTTTTTGTCCGGACATTCTGGGTTGACACCCTCGGTGGGTGCTCTCAGTTGGTCCGGAGTATCCGGTGTTAAGTCCGGACACTCCGGGTTGTCCGGAATGTCCGAGGTATTTATCCGGAGTCTCCGGGTTGTCTGTGACGCCCCAACGGCTAGTTTTTGGGGAGTTCTATTTATAGCCCCATCCTCCCTCATTTTGAAGAGGCTTTTCGTGTGGATTTTTGAGAGGCTTTTGGGGGGCTGTGTGGGGGCTTTGAGGAAGCTTTTACCCTTAGATCTAAGTGATCCCCTTGTGAGAAGGGTTGGGAAGAGTTTGGGAGTGAGTGATTTGAGTTGATTGAGCACTTGATTTCATCTCCAAGCTTGTTCTTCGTGAGCATTTGTTACTCTTGGAGGTTGAGGACTCCTAGACGGCTAGGAGGTCGCCTATGAGCCACCGGAGCTTTGTGTGGTTGGCCGTGGGAAGTTTGTGAAGGCCGGTTCCGCCTCCGTAAGGGAAGGAATCAAAGGAGTGAAGACCGGCGAGTGCATTTGTGCAACACCGGGAGGAAGAGGGTTGAAAGAGAGCCCGGCTCAAGTGTGACCGAGCCGCCTCAACGGAGACGTAGGATCCCCTCAAGGATCCGAACTTCTGGTGAAAAATTGTCTTCTCCAAGTTTGCTTCTTACTCATGCTTTAGTATTTGATTTTGAATCTTGAAATTGCCCGATCTACTCTTTTGTTGTGTTTGGCTCGGATCTACAATTTCCCAGTGCACTGATAGCTTTTAGATCTTTTGTATTCAAGTAGATTGTTGAAAAATTGCAGGGATTTAAAATCTCATTTCGAGGTCTTAAATCCGGAGTATCCGGACTTCTCAACCCGGATAGTCCGGACATTTCGGAGTATCCGGAGATAAGTCCCGGACACTCGACCGAGTCCCTCGGATCCAATCCGGAGTATCCGGACTCGAACAGACAGTCCGGATATTTTGAGTATCCGGATAAAAATCCGGACACTCGGACTTAGATCATCGGAGATTTTATTTAGCTGCAATATTTTTATTCCACGCATTTAGTTACAAAGTTTTTAATTCGCCTATTCACCCCCTCTAGGCGACATCCTGTCCTTTCAATTGGTATCAGAGCAAGGTCTCTCCTTTATTAGACTTAACCGTCTAGAGAGTAAAGGATGTCGACTAGAGGATTAGTGCACTCACATAATCCACTTGTGCTAGATGGCAAAAATTATGATTCATGGAAATTAATTATGACTTCTCATTTTAAATCCATGAGCCCCCAAATATGGTGGATCGTAGATGTCGGCTTTTCCTCTCCATTGAATGAAGTTGCTCCAACTGAAGGAGAGAGGAAATGCCTACATCTCGACGCTCAAGCTACTAATGTTTTATTTTGTGTTGTGAGTGATGAAATCTTTGATAGAATATGCAATCTCAAGAGCGCTCATGAAATGTGGATAAAGCTTCAAGAACTATTTGAATCATCCACTTCTATTGAGGATTGCACTAAGGAAGAGATGTCGGGAGATGAAACATCAAGCTCCACCTCAAGCTCAAGTGATGAAGAACCGACATCTCCATCAACCTCAACCTCCGCCTCAAGTGACGATGAAGATGCTCTTCCATCACAAATCCGTTGCTTCATGGCGAATGGTAAGAATGAGGTAAGTGATGATGACGATGATGAGCTCACTTATAATGAACTTATGAATTTGCTTGAGGAGCTCAATAAATGTCTTGGAAAGGAGAAAAAGAAATATAAAATTTTGAAGCTTGAACATGAATCACTTCAAAATGATTATAATATGCTTCAAGAAAATTATGAATCCCTCCTTTCCAAAGAAATTCATAAGCCTAAGGTGGATATAGGAATCTCATGTGATTTAATTGATGAAATGTCTTGCTTAAATGTTAATCCTAATATTTCATCAAAATTTGACATATCCACCTCTTGCAATGATTTACCTTGTTGCTCAAATTCAAATGTTTCTACTTCCTCTATACAATGTGAGACTAACCTTGTAAAGGAAAATAAAGAGCTCAAGGCTCAAGTCATTAAATTGGAAAATGACTTGAAGAAGTGCGTAAAGGGAAAAGCCGTTCTCGACGAGATCTTGAGCAAGCCAAGGGCGCCTCAAGATAAGCGAGGAATCGGTTACATCTCCAAGAGGGAGAACAAAATGAAGGGCCACTACGCCTCGGTGCGTCCTCATAAAGTGGAGATCAAGCTACAACCATCAACCGAGAGGCACACCGGCAAGAAGCAAGTCAAGAAGAACAAGAGACGCTCAAAGCCTACTTACTACAATTGTCGGGAAAAGGGGCACATCGGTAAGGATTGTCCCAAAGGTATTACTCCTAAGCCTATTATTGTCAATGATCATTATTTGCTTAGGAAGGACAAAAATGGCAATGTGTTTGCCAAGTTTGTCGATTCTCCCAAGTATTTGCAAAATTATGATATTCAATTGCTTAGAAGAAATGAATCTAGAAATGTGTTTGCTCAAAATACTAGATTTCCTAAGACCAAGAAAAATCATGTTGATCATGTGCTTAGGAAAAATAACAATAGCAAACCATTTCCTAGATATACTAGATCCTCTAAGCCAATGCATAATTTCAATTATCATGTGCTTAGAAGAGATCAAACTAGAAATGGTTTTGCAAAGTATCATTGTCCTCCTAAGCCTTGTTATAAAAATGCCAATCAATTGCCTAGGGGAAATAATTATCGCAAACCTATTCCTAGTCATGTTAGTCTTGTCAAAAATGTTAATATTAGGGCCATTTGGGCTCCTAAATCTATTGTGACTAACATTGTTGGACCCAACAAGGATTGGGTACCAAAAACCGCCTAAAAGATTTTTAGGCAATATGAGATGGATTGGATGTTTGGCTTCTTCAAAAGGAGAAGATGACTTAATCATTTGCAAAATGGAGCCAAGCATGAGGATGATCACTTCAATCTTGAGCCAATGTCATCTCGGGTAACAAGTATCTAATTTGATTACTATTTAGCTTATAGCCTTGTGTAGGTTATATTGCATTATTCATGAAAATCAATTTAGATTGCTTGTTATATGCTTGCTCATGCTTATTAATTGTTTTGATTGCAATCTTGAGCAAGTTTGGGTAAGTGGCACATTAAGGGGGAGTGTTAATTCATATCCATGTATATTGCATCCCTACATGTGCCCATATTTATATAAGTGCTAACATATATTTTCAAAATCAAGCCATTTAGCCAAAAGTCAAAATTTTGTATACCATTAGTATTCTTGTGAAAAACTAATTGCAAAATGTATACAAATTCTTTCAAAGGATTTTCCAATAGTTTTGGCTTCACAAAAATCTATTTTACAAAGAAAATGAGTTTCATGCCCAAAATCAAGTTTCTAGTATCTTGTTTTGGATTTAAACTTATAATTTTCATAGTATTAAATGTAAAATGAATTTGAAAGTAATTCCAAAACGAAAATCCTAGAGTTGGTCATTCTTAACAATTCTTGTGTTCAATAGACTTTCAAAAGACCAACCTAGCGAAAGTTATTCGATTTTGAAACTCGCTGAAAAACTATATTTGACCTATAATAGTCATATTATTGCACTTAGTGAGTTTCTCCGTTTGGACCGGATCTTGTGTAGTATCTTGGTTCAAAATGGTATCTTACACTCATACACAAAATTCAAATCTCTATATCTCATCTTATTCTTCATTTGAATCTTGTGTTGAAATATTTGGCTTTGTTTTACAAATAGCTATTTCAAAAGAACTATTTTGGTCAAAAGTCAAATCTTATGTTTAAAAGGCCCAAAATTGTGAAAAGCTTTGTAAAAGTATTCTAATATGTATTTCAAATGTTTTACAAGCTTTCAAAATGAAAATTCTATATTGAAATCAAAATTGGCCAAAATTCTTGGTTTGAACTAAAATAGCTTATTTAAGCATATTGCTCAAATCTTAGCATTCAAGTTGGATTTCATTATAAATATTGGCTAGAAACCATCTTGATAATCAATTCTAAGTCATGGAAATTGAAATTGCATGAAATCCAAATTGAGTTGTATTTTAAGGCTTTTTATGAAAAACTATTTCCTATTTAACTTGCTTCAAAAAGGGATAAAAGCAAAATATTTGTTTGAAATGCAAAATCTTATGAAAATAGTCTTCTAAAATGTTTTCAAATGTATTTCAAATGTTTTCAAGTATCTAACCCTTGGTTAGAAGCTAAAAGTCAAACTTTGGTCTAAAAAGGATCTTTGTGATCTTGCTTTTGCATTTAACTTCAAATTTTTCTAAAGCAATATCTATTTGGAGTTTGAAAAAGTGGTCAATACAAAACTCATAGGGTTGGTCATTTTAAGTATTTCTTTAGTTCAAAGTTTTTCCAAACGACCAACCGTTCAAAAGTTATAGCCATTTGAATTTGGCCAAAATCATCCATTTGACCCAAAATGATCCGTTGTTGCATTTTGTGGATTTCGCTATTTGAATTGGATTTCTTTGTATATCTTGGATTTAAATAGTATTTCTAACTCATACAAAGCTATGAAAGTTCAAATCTCCATAAATTTCAATCCTGAATTCATTTTGAGCATTTGGTGAAAATTCAATTTCTTTTCAAACCTACAAAGCGCATTTTGCCATATCTTTTGAACGAAAATTCCTTTTAATGAAATTCTTTTTGGGAAACCTTCTAAATAGTCCAATGTTTATTTCTGAAAAGTTTCAAACCATTTGGACTCAATTTGAAAAAGTTTTGACTTTTCTTCTCTTTGAGTAAAAATCATGCCTACAAAGCAAAATTTGGCATCTCTTTTGATTGGAGACTCCTTTTTGGAAAATTCTTTTTGGAAAAGTTTCTTGGGAGTTTAAAGAATGTTTATGCACAATTTCAAATAATTTCAACTTAATTTGAAATAGTTATGGCTTTTTCTCTCTTTTGATCTTATTTGGCATACTTTCGCATTAAGTTGGATTTTACGATTTGAATGGATTTGATTATGCAAATAGGCTTATAAACATCTCTCTAACTCATATGAAGCCACATAAGTGCATATTTCCATTCAAAACTCATTTGGTTGCCCTTTTGAGGAATTGATGAAGATTTTTATCCTTTATGTGTTTCAAATGCAAATTTCACCACATTTCTCAAAGTAAAATTTATTTATTGAAAATTTTTGTTAGAAAACCATCTATTGAATATGGAGTTCATATCTGAAAATTCTCAAATTTTATTTCAACTCATTTGCAAGATTGTTGACTTTATTTGACTTAGTGTCAAAACTAAACCTCCAATGCTTCTAATGACCTATTTTCGATTGGAGAGTGATATTTGAGAAAATCCTTTTGGAAAAAGTCTCTTGGATGTTCATGGATCATTTTCGCAAAATCTTATGGCTATTGGACTTCATTTGATCAAGATTTGATCCAAATTCAAAATGTTCAGTTTTAGGGATGAAGCTGAACAACCCGGAGTATCCGGGTGATCTATCCGGAGTATCCAGATTATCAGGACACTCCGGATCAAAAACACCGGAGTATCCGGGTTGTACTGCTCGGCCCAAATTCTTAAATTGCTATCTATACTTTCTTGAAATATCTTGTTCATCCTATTTTTGGGGTTTCTCTTTTGCTCAAATCAATATTCAATCTTCATAGTCCTCGAAGAGGATTTCGAGACGAATCTGTTCCGTGTTGATGATTTTTGTATTTGAGCAATGGTTTAAAAGTTATAATCGACTTTGTATTGCTATTTGCATCTTTTTGAGATTTTAAGAGTTTTTAAATTGGAATCTTGGCAAGCCTTTCAAGATGAAAACTAAGTGAACTTATTCATTGCTCCAAGATTCAAAGTGGAGCATATCTATTTAAGTTTTCATTCCAATGAAAGTGCATCTTTTGGCTAAGTTCTTTTGGAAATTGGATTTAATTGTATCTTAGCCTCAAAATGTTTCTCTCTTGCATAACTCGGAGTTTATTATGGAAAGAGAAAATTTCCTTGTAAGCTCAAGAGTGAGTTTGAATGTGTTTCACCCATTGTCTCTCTTACAAGTGGATGTCAAGATTAAATTTGAATGAGTTTCAAATATTTTCATTATAAGGTGATGTAATAAAATCTTTAATTGATATCTTGAATTGTTTTAAATTGCATGCAAAGAGTATTGTCTTGTATATCATATATATCATGCATGTTGTACTTAGACATTATCAAACTAACTTGGGTCAAATTAAAAGATATTTGTTCCCAGAAATCGTGTGCTTGTCTATTGATGTTCAAGGTATTGGAAAAGGGGTCATCTTCGACGGTGGGATGAAGGAAATGGAGAGGAGCTCCATAGTACGAGGGATCTAAGACCGGGCGCGGTGATCATGACCAATTCGAACATGCGGTGGACAAGAATCGACAAAGGGACGTGTTTCTTTTCTGACCATATTCAATAATGTATGTGCACACCATTATGCTAAATTGTGTTATTCTAAATGGTGTTGTATCTTTCAATTGGTATGATTAATTGGTATCTTTCAAGAGGTATCCTCTAATCCTAAATTGTTTTGAAATGTCATCTAACTTGCATTCGGCATTATCAAGAACTAAAAGGTACATATGGGTGACACATTGCAAAGAGGTATACCCTTGATAAGTTTATGAAATTCTTGATCATGAAAGTGCATCTTACTTATACAATTTTGATTCATGATCTTGTATACATCTTGTGATCATATAAGCAATTCCTTCTTATGTAATCTTCTTTATATGATCTTGATTGTTAGAATTTAATTTGATCATGAGCATGTGCTTAAATTATATAAATTTGCTATATGATCTTGATGTTTAAAGAATATGTGAAATCATATTCGTGTGTCATGTTTAAGCATCACTTATATCCTAAGAATCATGACTTCTTTAATTTGGTATAACTAGAGAAATCTATTACCTAAATCTTGGAAATAATTGGTATCATATCTTGCCTAGATTTAGGGGGAGCTTAATATTATTGTACTATTACTAGCTCCTTATGTTTATTTTATTTTCTCCCTAATCTTTTTATTGAGTGTGCAATCAAGGGGGAGAACAGATTTTATTGAATAAACAATAAGAATCTTTTAAGCACATTTTTGGGATTAATGACAAAAGGGGGAGAATTTATGGATTTATCAATTGTCCCTTAATCGATTGACAAAAAGGGATGATTTGTAAGTATGATCTCTTATTGTATCTTTATGCTTGTTTTAATGCTAAAATATCTTAATATTGTCATTTGGTGCAATTGATAATAGGTTTGTCATAAATCACCAAAAAGGGGGAGATTGAAAGTGCATCTAGGCACTTATGTTATTTTGGTGATTAATGACAAACACTCATAATGACAATCTATGCAATTAAGTAAATGCTTAACTTAGTGCGTAGCAAATGACAAACCTCTAATATGATTATATTGCTATGAGACTAACATGTTATTGCCTAGTTGAGTATCAGTCTCATCTATTTAGAGGAAAATCAAGTGGGATGGTTAAGCAAAGATAAGGTATGCAATTTTGGTATCTATTCTATATGTGTTATTGCATTCCTTTCGTGCAAATGCATAGTGAACTCCAAGTAGCATGTTGATTTTATATATGCACATTGGTTCATGTCATATTTATTTGTGCATATATATTCATTTGAGTTCATTATGGTATGCATGTATTAACTAGAGTTAAACTTCATATTGCTATAGATTGACTTGGTGCATGCATGTCTTAGTTGTGTATCTTCTCATGCACTTCTCTTGGTGAAGTTTAATCTAGAGTTGGATCACATATTTACTCTTATTCCAAATATTATTTGCACATGTACAATTCGTGTATATTCTATCATGTGCTTCATTTAAGTAAAGACTGTGATCCTTGCCATGATTTAATTGATTCATCATATTGGCAATTATCTCTCTAGTGCATATAGATCAATTACATATTCATCATGATGTACTTAGTAGAGAACATTTCTTATGTCAAGTGTTTCCAGTTATGTTGTGCTTCTTTTATGAAACACTTGTTGTAATCAATTGCTCACAAATATCAATTTGTTCATATCTATTGAGCTTTTGGGACTAATGTCTTTCATGAGTAGTTTGGAAAGAATTAGGTCCCGTCGTGTATGATGACCAAGGTATCTTGGAGGATGATCATTGTCGAGGTCAACAAGGCACGGTGTCACCAAGAGTTGAGGACTAAGTCAAGAGCGACTTGGCGTGGAGATCGTCGAGAGGATGATCAAGTCAAGGTTGATAGGACGAGAGTCTCATGAGGTGAATCGAGTCGAGTTGGACAAGGCGAAGATGTCATCAATTATATGGTGAAAGTCTTCATGCATCGACATCAAGAAAGAAGACGGCAAGTGACTAGTTCTAGACTTATATTATCTTTGATTTATTTTGAGTCTAAGGATTGCCGTGCTATTAAGAGGGATGCGATGTCGAATGACTTTTAGATGTGTCAAGTGCTCAAGTGATCCATCCTTGTGAATCTTAGAAAGAGAGTGGTGTTGGTAGTGCCGGAAAGTGAGGGTTGTAGGTCTCTCTTGATTTCTTTGAGAAATCTGTGTTTATCCTTTGATTTTTGAGAGGCTTTTGGGGGGCTGTGTGGGGGCTTTGAGGAAGCTTTTACCCTTAGATCTAAGAGATCCCCTTGTGAGAAGGGTTGGGAAGAGTTTGGGGAGTGAGTGATTTGAGTTGATTGAGCACTTGATTTCATCTCCAAGCTTGTTCTTCGTGAGCATTTGTTACTCTTGGAGGTTGAGGACTCCTAGACGGCTAGGAGGTCGCCTACGAGCCACCGGAGCTTTGTGTGGTTGGCCGTGGGAAGTTTGTGAAGGCCTGTTCCGCCTCCGTAAGGGAAGGAATCAAAGGAGTGAAGACCGGCGAGTGCATTTGTGCAACACCGGGAGGAAGAGGGTTGAAAGAGACCCCGGCTCAAGTGTGACCGAGCCGCCTCAACGGAGACGTAGGATCCCCTCAAGGATCCGAACTTCGGGTGAAAAATTATCTTCTCCAAGTTTGCTTCTTACTCATGCTTTAGTATTTGATTTTGAATCTTGAAATTGCCCGATCTACTCTTTTGTTGTGTTTGGCTCCAGATCTACAATTTCCCCAGGTACCTGATAGCTTTTAGATCTTTTGTATTCAAGTAGATTGTTGAAAAATTGCAGGGATTTAAAATCTCATTTCGAGGTCTTAAATCCGGAGTATCCGGACTTCTCAACCCGGATAGTCCGGACATTTCGGAGTATCCGGAGATAAGTCCCGACACTCGGCCGAGTCCTCGGATCAATCCGAGTATCCGGACTCGAACCAGACGATCCGGATATTTCGAGTATCCGGAGAAAAATCCGGACACTCGGACTTAGATCATCGGAGATTTTATTTATTGCAATATTTTTATTCCACGCATTTAGTAACAAAGTTTTTAATTCGCCTATTCACCCCCCCTCTAGGCGACATCCCCTGTCCTTTCATCGGCTCGCTCGCCCGCTCGCGTCGCCTGGCCCAGCCAACCCGTGCCACGTGAGCCGTCGGATCCACAATGCGTGCACGGCTGGGATGCAGCTGCGTCGCCCTGCGCCGCCGCCGCCGCCAAAACCCTAACCCCGTCCACGCCAATTTGGGCGTCCTTGCCGCGCCTGCCTCCCGAGGCTATTTAAAGTCCCGAGGACCCCCAGCCCGAGGTTCGCCTCGTTGCGCCGCTTATTTTGCCCTAGCCCTTGCTGCCCGAGACGCCGCCGTCTTTTCTCGTGAGCTCACCGGAGTCCGCCACTGTAACATCCCAGAAATTTTGGCTTAATTAAGTTTTTATTGCTTAAATGTGCATTTGTGATTTTCTGGAATTTATTTGGATTTTTCTGGATTTATTGGAATTAAATTCAAATCAAGTTTATTGCCTTTTATTCGAATCTATTTAAATTTATGCAAAGTTAAAATAAAGTTTTTCCAAAAATATTTTATTTAAGTCCAGAATGTCTCAAAGTATTTTTGAGATTTTTCTTGGATTTTTCCTGATTATTTTATTGCCTAAAACAAATAAAATGAGTTTTTGTAATTATTTTAAACAAGAAAACCTTTTGAAAAACGCATGAACAGTGTTGGGCCGGCCCATTACTGTGCGGCCCAGTCAGCCCGTTCGCAGCAACCCTAACCCTAATGCGGTCAACCGTTCGATCGAGATCCAACGGCTGAGCCTTCGCCGCGTGGCCGAGTGTTCAGAGCCGTCGGATGCGTGCCGCGTGGACGTGCTAGATGCGTCCGCGTCACCTCTCCGTGTCGCCGCCGGAGTCCGCCGCCGCCACAGTCATCCTCGAGTCCGCGCGCACGCCTCCCGTCGCGGCTATTTAAAGCGCCGCCGCAGGCGTTGAAACCTCACCCCGCCGCGCACCCGTCGCGGTTCCGCGACATCGAGACGCCGCCGCTTTGCCGCGCGAGCTCGCCGGAGTCGCCGAAGCCTCCGCCGCGTTTTCGCTGCTTTCGCCGCCGCTTCGCCGCCCCCGAGCCGTGCCGGTCCCAGATCTGAGATCCCCGTACCTCATCGCGTCGGACCCGTGAAGCAGTAGCAGCGTTTCGTCGCCGGAACGTCGTCACCGAGGTCATCGTCTCCAAGCCCGGCGAAGAAACACCGCCGCGCCACCATCGGCGCTTGGGAAAGCTCTCAGCCGTTCGATCTGTAGCGGAGGGGTAAGATTCTGCCGCGTGTCCGGTGCGTGGCGAGCAATGTGGACCATCGGATCCGATCGGAGGGTTCAGATCGAGCCGCGCGTGCGAACCAATCGGAGCCAGCCGCGTGTCGGGCGTGGGTACCGAGGCGGCATGGACCGGGTGCATCGTGGACTCGCGCTGCGCCGTGGACGGGGTCCATACGCCCAAGACGCGTGTCAAGCCCTGATTGGCTGGCGCCAGGGCTGACGTCACGCTGACGTTATGCTTGCGTCAGAATTGCATTTTTCAATTGGAAAAATAATCCGATTTGAAATTCTGTGATGATGACGTCATCATGAGGTCACGCTGACATCATAATTCGGTTTTCGGATTAAAAATAAATCTGTTAATTTCGAATTTCTGATTTTTGCAATTTGATATTTAATTCAAACTTCAAAAGGCTATATCTTTTACATCGTAACTTTCGGATTTGAGTGATTCAAATTTCTAAAAATTTGTAAAATTGAGATCTATTTAATGGTGAATTTTAATTGATTTTTGGAGTTCATTTGCTCTCTGTTTTGGTATTTATTTGCCTCGATGCGCGTGAGCGTTGAATTGTGCGACGCTTGGAGGAAGATCCAACAACTCAAGAGCAAGTTCCAGAACCAGATCAGGACCTATTCCAAGGCAAGTTGTGCTTTGATCATCTTGAACCCATGTTTATAAAATTGCTATGTTCGTTTTACCCTATTGCATATATTTCAAATATACAATTGTTTCAAATTAAATTGGGCTTAGCTAATATACCGATTGATCTATACCCTACTTTGTCATTGTATGCCATGATCCATTGTCACCCTAGATTGGTTTAATATAGTTGGTTAATAATTATAATCGACATTGGAGGTTTAGTCCGTATTAGTTGCTTTGTCATGCTACGTCATCACATGTGAGAATCATTGATAATTAATCTTGATTAATGGAATATAGAACAATGTTATGAACTTGTGTGTCATGTGGAATCACACGATGAGATTGAGTTGTCGTGGCGAGTCATGTCATGCAACGATGTTGAATTGTTGATGGCACGTGGTGCTTGGTAATCAAGCGGGTGATAATAACTTAGATTGGGGCAAGTGACAAGGCGAGGATGCCAAGGTGGGCCCGATGGGCGAGGGTATGTGGATGTCTTGCCTTGATCACACTAAGGACTTAACCTTGCAAGCCTTTGACCTGAGTCAATCATGCAACCACATGTCTGGTATAGGCCAGCCTAGCTGAGTAATTTGCAATGTCTTAATTTGGGTACTATCGTGGACGGTGTGAGTTCCCGAGTTATGGTGTAATTCACATGGCGCAAGAGAGGGGCCCTGGATGTGGTAACCAGTCCCACCAGTGTTGAAACCTTAGCGGGTAGTATCGGGTTAAGCCAGAGCATTGTAAAGGCTTTGTTATAATCACTCGCCTTGGTGGTGTTTGGTTGTATCACGTGGGTAAAGTGCATAACCTCTGCAGAGTGTGAAACTATTCGGATAGCCGTGCTCATGGTATTGAGCAATGCTCGGAATTACTGATTAAGGGTTAGCTTAATTAATGGGACAACATGGTTGGGATGGCGGGATGCCATATGGAAGATGGAATTTGACTTAGGATTGGAAACTTGGTTTACTTGAGAAATACTGAACTTATTTACTATTGTTATTTGTTTTACATTCTTTACGATCTATTTATTATATTTGTTCATAAATCGCTTATCGCAAAATAGCCAAGATAGCCTATCCTTTGGAATAAGCCATGCATGTAGATACATAGAATTGCATTCTGTGCACAACTTGTTGAGTGCTTAAGTACTCACCCTTGCCAAACAACAATAATCAACAGTTGAAGAATCTACACCTGTGTTGGAAGATGAAGTTCAGGAAGACACGAGTCATTAGGGTCCGAGCCTTGTCGGTTGCCTGTGGTGAACTGATGAGCTATCTATGTTTTCCTACTTTCCGCTGCTTAATTACTAGTTTATATTTTCAGTCTTTCCCTGCGTGGCTTAATAATGTAAGTTGGTCATAAGATCATACATTTAGCTATATCAATAAATGAACTATTATTCTATTATCGTTGTGTATGATGTGATATGTACCAATGTTAAGCTGTGTGCACTAGCGTTGATCCTGGGACTAGTGCGGTAAACACAGTGGGTTCGAATCAGTGGATTCGGGTCCTTACAGAGGTGGTATCAGAGCATACTACGCCGACGAGCTTCACGACTCAGTGTTCCGACTTCACCCAGACGTTCAAGCATGCCGACGCCGACGGATCGTGGAGGACGAGTGTGCCACAGCCACACACCTTGCAGAGTTCGCCCTTGCTCAGGAGGATCACATGAGAGAGACTACTCAGGAGTTGGAGACTGTGTACGAGGCACTCAGAGTAGCAGAGCAGGAGCTTGAGGTGACTCGTGCTTCAGCCATCGAGATGATCACTGAGCTGGGAGAGGCCCTAGAGGCGGTCGAGGATGAGTTGGAGCGCGTGACTCGAGGAGTTCAGGAGCTAGTTGGAGAGTCCGAGGAGGATACAGAGGAGCGAGAGTGGGAGTCAGAGGGGAGTGCAGACCCCGTGGTTGCAGAGGACCCAGTAGTAGGTCATCAAGATAGGTTCGCTCCTATGCCAGCTCACCGGCCGGTGTATGCACCGGGTCAGCCTCAGCCAGGGTGGCTGGATGAGTGAGTGTCAGCCTTGGGGCTGTGTTGAGACTCGAGTGTGAGTCGCGTCTTTAAGTTAGTCTTTACCTTTTTAGTTGACGTTAAGGTTTCGTGTTTAGTTTGCTTCTTTGTAATGCTGAGTGTACAGTATGTGTTGCAAAGCTTGTAGGCTTAAATAAGCAGCCATACCAAGAATAATAAAGAATTATTTCAGTTGGGTATAACCTATTTCCCCGCTTTAGAAATTCTTACTTCTTATCTATGCTACATCTACCTTCCCTAACCTAAGAGGCAATCATCAGATGGTGAATACTCGAGGGAACAACGGTGCTTCAGGAAGTGGACTGCGCCAGAACGACCACACCAACGATGGGGGCAGCCCTCAACCACCGCCAGTCGACATGCAGAATCTGGGAGCGTTTCTTGCCGCGCAGACTCAACTGATGCAGACTATGATGCAGCAGATAACTAACGCAGCAGCCAACAACAACAACCCTGTAGCTCAGAACAACCATGGTGGACCCCGACCTCACTCAAAGCTATCAGATTTTATGAGGACTAGGCCACCAACTTTTTCAGGAAATGTGAACCCTTTGGAAGCCGATGGACGGCTTAGGACTATTGAGAAGAAGCGCACATCACGCAATGTGAAGGAAATGAGAAGGTGCTCTCGCCTCTCATCAATTGGAAGGAACCGCCGCAGAATGGTGGGAGAATTATGTGCCGCTCATGGAGCCCCACAAGAGATCACACGGGAGGAGTTTACTAATGCTTTCTTGATATCATGTCCCGGAGGGAATGATGGACCTAAAGAAGGAAGAGTTCGTGGCTGCGAAACAAGGAGGCCAACCGGTGGCCGAGCACGAATAAGTTTACTCGGCTAGCTCGCTATGCCCTCAAGGCGTGGCGACAGACAAAGCTAGGCGATCTCGTTTCATGAAGGGTGAACCAGATCGCAGTGGGGTGATCACCCACAATTTTCAGATTTTGAGGAGCTAGTGAATAAGGCTTTGATCCTAGAAGATAAGCGCAAGGAGTTAGGTGAAACCGTAAGCGCTTGATGACTAATCGAGGTGGGCGTCCAAACCATCTACGCTGAGGATGTCACCACAACAATTTGCTAGATTCCAACCGCCCGGCCGTGAATAAGACATCAACCCCGCACCTCGCCACGCCAAGCGTAACTTTGGACACCAAAGACAGGCAACAATGCACCAGGAGGGAATCAGCAGTCCGCAGTGAAAAAATGCTATACCTGCAATGAGCCAGGGCACTTTTCTAATAGGTGTCCACATAAGGGAGGCATCACGCCAGTTCGTTTCAACTTGGGAACCACACCTGCCAAAGCACCAGCCTCAGGAGGAAATCGTGCGCCAGGTCAAGATGGAGCAACCCCGCAATCAACAGTGCGTGGAAGGATCAACCACATCACTGCAGATGGAGCTCAGGAAGCTACGGACATTGTACTGGGTAAGTTCCTGGTCAACTCAGTACCTGCTACAGTTTTGTTTGATTCTGGAGCTTCGCATTCGTTTGTTTCTCAAAGTTTTGCAACCAAGAATGGATTTAAAGTGGTGAATCTTAAGTGTGTGCTCTTAGTCCAAGCCCCAGGATCTGAGCTTAGATCTAGCCTTGGGTGTTTGGGAGCTAAGTTGCTTATGGATGGGATAGAATTTCTAGCGAATCTTATTTTGATAGATGCGCAATCCCTAGACGTCATCCTTGGAATGGATTGGCTGTCTAAGCACAAGGCCGTTTTGGATTGTGGCCGAAGGATCGTAACATTGGAAGGCCCTAGTGGCAAGAAAGTAGAATTTCAAGCAACCGCAGTTCGAGATTGGCAGTTAATGGTCAACAGCGTGAAAGCCATCAGCATGGAAGATGTGCCAGTAGCCAGAGAATACCCGGATGTGTTTCTAGAAGATTTGCCAGGATTGCCACCGGACCGTGATATCGAGTTCGTGATCGAGTTAGCGCCAGGTACAGCACCGATATCAAAAAGACCATATCGGATGCCTACCGACGAGTTAGTGGAAATGAAGAAGCAGATTGAGGAACTGCAAGAGAAAGGTTTCATTAGACCAAGTTCATCGCCGTGGGGAGCCCCGGTTGTTTGTTCGTAAGAAGGACGGAAGTCTTAGAATGTGCATCGATTATCGGGCACTGAATGAGGTAACGATCAAGAATAAGTATCCGTTGCCCAGGATCGACGACTTATTTGATCAGTTAAGAGGAGCTCGATTCTTCTCCAAGATAGATCTTCGTTCAAGATATCATCAGTTGAAGATCCGAGCAGAGGATGTGCCTAAGACCGCGTTTTCGACGCGATATGGACATTATGAGTTCACAGTCATGTCATTTGGATTGACTAATGCCCCGGCGTATTTCATGAACATGATGAATAAGGTTTTCATGGAATATTTGGATAAGTTTGTTGTAGTCTTCATAGACGATATCTTGGTTTACTCGAAGACAGAGGAAGAGCACGCAGAACATCTCAGAATGGTTTTAGAGAGGCTGCGAGAATATCAGCTGTATGCTAAGTTTAGCAAGTGTGAATTTTGGAAGGAAAAAGTAGAATTTCTTGGTCATGTAATGACTACTAAAGGAGTGGCAGTCGACCCAAGCAAAGTGGACGCAGTGTTGCACTGGGAGCAACCAAAGTCTGTTACCCAGATCCGTAGTTTTCTGGGAATGGCGGGATATTACCGTCGGTTCATAGAGGGATTCTCAACGATTGCTAAACCCCTTACGCAGTTGTTGAAGAAAGAGAAGAAGTTTGCATGGACGCCAGAGTGCGAGAAAAGTTTCATGGAATTAAAGAAGCGGTTAACAACAGCCCCCGTATTAGTATTGCCAAATGTGCAGAACGGATTTGATATTTATTGCGATGCTTCAAAGCAAGGCTTGGGATGCGTGTTAATGCAAGAAGGCAAGATCGTGGCTTATGTGTCAAGACAATTAAGACCGCATGAAGTGAATTATCCAACGCATGATTTGGAGTTAGCTGCCGTAGTGCATACTTTAAAGATATGGCGTCATTATCTCATAGGAAATAGATGTGAGATATATACAGACCATAAGAGCCTGAAATACATATTCACTCAAACAGATCTGAATATGAGACAGCGAAGGTGGCTAGAGCTAATTAAGGACTATAATGTGGGGATCCATTATCGTCCCGGAAAGGCCAATGTGGTAGCAGATGCTCCGAGTCGAAAGAGCCATAGCGCAAATACACTGACAATGGAGGATCAACCAGAATTATGCAAGGAATTTCAAAAGCTAAGGTTGGAAGTCGTTCCGCAAGGAATGGTAGCTGCGCTAGAAGTGAAGCCAACACTAGAGGATCAGATTAAAGAAGGTCAGAAAGATGATGATAAAATTTCTAAGATCAAGGCTAAAAAGGAAGAAGGCCTAGCCGTAGATTTCACTCTAGATGAGCAAGGAACCATGTTTTTTAAAGGCCGAATTTGTGTGCCGGATAAAAAGGAGCTAAAGCAATTGATTCTTGAGGAGGCTCACGATTCAAAATACTCAATTCATCCAGGGAGTGCTAAGATGTATCAGGATTTGAAAGAGAGATTTTGGTGGCCTAATATGAAGCGTGAAGTAGCCGAGCATGTTGCTTTATGCGACGTATGTCAGAGGGTAAAAGCCATGCATCAAAGACCCGCTCGTTTGTTGCAGCCATTAAAAATTCCGGAATGGAAGTGGGAAGAAATCGGAATGGATTTTATCACCGGTTTACCTAAGACTCAAAGAGGTTACGATTCCATTTGGGTTATTGTGGATCGTCTAACCAAGGTCGCCCATTTTATCCCAGTAAAGACCACTTACTCAGGAGATCGTTTAGCAGAGTTGTACATGTCAAAGATTGTATGTTTGCATGGAGTGCCCAAGAAGATTGTGTCAGACAGAGGTACCCAATTTACCTCAAGATTCTGGAATAAGTTGCACGAAGCAATGGGAACTCGTCTGAATTTTAGTACAGCATATCACCCGTAGACAGATGGTCAGACCGAAAGAGTGAATCAGATTTTAGAGGATATGTTGAGAGCTTGTGCTTTAGCTTATGCTACGTCATGGGATAAATGTTTGTCATATGCAGAGTTTAGTTACAATAATAGTTATCAAGCTAGCCTACAGATGTCACCGTTCGAGGCATTGTATGGACGTACTTGCCGTACTCCGTTGAATTGGAACGAAACAGGAGAACGTTTGGTGTTTAGGCCAGATATTCTCGAAGAGGCAGAAAGTCAAGTTGCAATGATCAGAGAAAGGTTGAAGATAGCACAGTCAAGACAGAAAAGCTACGCAGATAACTGTCGCCGAGATTTGAGTTTTGAACCAGAAGATTATGTGTATCTTAGAGTTACCCCTCTTAAGGGCGTTAAAAGATTTCACGTTAAAGGGAAGCTCGCGCCAAGATATGTTGGTCCGTTCAAGATTTTGAGTCGTCGAGGAGAGGTAGCGTATCAGTTAGAGTTGCCTCAGTCCTTGGCAGGAGTGCATGATGTATTCCATGTGTCACAGCTTAAGAAGTGTCTCAGAGTGCCAACAGAGCAAACCCCGTTGGATGCAATAGAGCTGCAAGAAGATTTGACTTACAAAGAGCAAGCGGTGGTCGAATTTTGGATGTTATGGAGCATAAGACCAAAAACAAGTCTATTCGCTTTGCGAGTTCGATGGAGCAATCATTCAAGTGAAGCCACATGGGAGCGCGAAGAAGACTTGAAGTCAGAATTCCCGAACCTATTCTCTAGTTAGCCCTGAATCTTGGGTCGAGATTCTGTTAAGGGGGGGGAGGTTTGTAACATCCCAAAAATTTTGGCTTAATTAAGTTTTTATTGCTTAAATGTGCATTTGTGATTTTCTGGAATTTATTTGGATTTTTCTGGATTTATTGGAATTAAATTCAAATCAAGTTTATTGCCTTTTATTCGAATCTATTTAAATTTATGCAAAGTTAAAATAAAGTTTTTCCAAAAATATTTTATTTAAGTCCAGAATGTCTCAACGTATTTTTGAGATTTTTCTTGGATTTTTCCTGATTATTTTATTGCCTAAAACAAATAAAATGAGTTTCTGTAATTATTTTAAACAAGAAAACCTTTTGAAAAACGCATGAACAGTGTTGGGCCGGCCCATTACTGTGCGGCCCAGTCAGCCCGTTCGCAGCAACCCTAACCCTAATGCGGTCAACCGTTGGATCGAGATCCAACGGCTGAGCCTTCGCCGCGTGGCCGAGTGTTCGGAGCCGTCGGATGCGTGCCGCGTGGACGCGCTAGATGCGTCCGCGTCACCTCTCCGTGTCACCGCCGCCACGGAGTCATCCTCGGAGTCCGCGCTGCGCACGCCACCCCGTGCGGCTATTTAAGGCGCCGCCACGGGCGTTGAAACCCTCACCCCGCGCCGCACCCGCTCGCGGTTCCGCACGCCGAGACACCTCCACTGCCGTGCGCGAGCTCGCCGAGTCGCCGAAGCCTCCGCCGCGGTTTTCGTCATTTTCGCCGTCGTTCGCCCCGAGCCGTGCGGTCCCCAGATCCGAGATCCGTACCTCATCGCGTCGGACCGTGAAGCGAAGAGCGTTTCGTCGCCGAACGCCGCCACCGAGGTCATCGTCTCCAAGCCCGGCGAAGAAACACCGCCGCGCCACCATCGGCGCTTGGGAAAGCTCTCAGCCGTTCGATCTGTAGCGGAGGGGTAAGATTCTGCCGCGTGTCCGGTGCGTGGCGAGCAATGTGGACCATCGGATCCGATCGGAGGTTCGGTCGAGCCGCGCGTGCGAACCAATCGAGCGGCCGCGTGTCGGGCGTGGTACCGAGGCGGCATGGACCGGGTGCATCGTGGACTCGCGCTGCGCCGTGGACGGGGTCCATACGCCCAAGACGCGTGTCAAGCCCTGATTGGCTGGCGCCAGGGCTGACGTCACGCTGACGTTATGCTTGCGTCAGAATTGCATTTTTCAATTGGAAAAATAATCCGATTTGAAATTCTGTGATGATGACGTCATCATGAGGTCACGCTGACATCATAATTCGGTTTTCGGATTAAAAATAAATCTGTTAATTTCGAATTTCTGATTTTTGCAATTTCAGTATTTAATTCAAACTTCAAAAGGCTATATCTTTTACATCGTAACTCGGATTTGAGTGATTCAAATTTCTAAAAATTTGTAAAATTGAGATCTATTTAATGGTGAATTTTAATTGATTTTTGGAGTTCATTTGCTCTCTGTTTTGGTATTTATTTGCCTCGGTACGCGTAGACGTTGAATTGTGCGACGCTTCGGAGGAAGATCCAACAACTCAAGAGCAAGTTCCAGAACCAGATCAGGACCTATTCCAAGGCAAGTTGTGCTTTGATCATCTTGAACCCATGTTTATAAAATTGCTATGTTCGTTTTACCCTATTGCATATATTTCAAATATACAATTGTTTCAAATTAAATTGGGCTTAGCTAATATACCAGATTGATCTATACCCTACTTTGTCATTGTATGCCATGATCCATTGTCACCCTAGATTGGTTTAATATAGTTGGTTAATAATTATAATCGACATTGGAGGTTTAGTCCGTATTAGTTGCTTTGTCATGCTACGTCATCACATGTGTCAGAATCATTGATAATTAATCTTGATTAATGGAATATAGAACAATGTTATGAACTTGTGTGTCATGTGGAATCACACGATGAGATTGAGTTGTCGTGGCGAGTCATGTCATGCAACGATGTTGAATTGTTGATGGCACGTGGTGCTTGGTAATCAACTGGGTGATAATAACTTAGATTGGGGCAAGTGACAAGGGGCGAGGATGCCAAGGTGGGCCCGATGGGCAGAGGGTATGTGGATGTCTTGCCTTGATCACACTAAGGACTTAACCTTGCAAGCCTTTGACCTGAGTCAATCATGCAACCACATGTCTGGTATAGGCCAGCCTAGCTGAGTAATTTGCAATGTCTTAATTTGGGTACTATCGTGGACGGTGTGAGTTCCCGAGTTATGGTGTAATTCACATGGCGCAAGAGGGGGGCCCTGGATGTGGTAACCAGTCCCACCAGTGTTGAAACCTTAGCGGGTAGTATCGGGTTAAGCCAGAGCATTGTAAAGGCTTTGTTATAATCACTCGCCTTGGTGGTGTTTGGTTGTATCACGTGGGTAAAGTGCATAACCTCTGCAGAGTGTGAAACTATTCGGATAGCCGTGCTCGCGGTATTGAGCAATGCTCGGGAATTACAGTTAAGGGTTAGCTTAATTAATGGGACAACATGGTTGGGATGGCGGGATGCCATATGGAAGATGGAATTTGACTTAGGATTGGAAACTTGGTTTACTTGAGAAATACTGAACTTATTTACTATTGTTATTTGTTTTACATTCTTTACGATCTATTTATTATATTTGTTCATAAATGCTGCTTATCGCAAAATAGCCAAGATAGCCTATCCTTTGGAATAAGCCATGCATGTAGATACATAGAATTGCATTCTGTGCACAACTTGTTGAGTGCTTAAGTACTCACCCTTGCCAAACAACAATAATCAACAGTTGAAGAATCTACACCTGTGTTGGAAGATGAAGTTCAGGAAGACACGAGTCATTAGGGTCCGAGCCTTGTCGGTTGCCTGTGGTGAACTGATGAGCTATCTATGTTTTCCTACTTTCCGCTGCTTAATTACTAGTTTATATTTTCAGTCTTGCCCTGCGTGGCTTAATAATGTAAGTTGGTCATAAGATCATACATTTAGCTATATCAATAAATGAACTATTATTCTATTATCGTTGTGTATGATGTGATATGTACCAATGTTAAGCTGTGTGCACTAGCGTTGATCCTGGGACTAGTGCGGTAAACACAGTGGGTTCGAATCAGTGGATTCGGGTCCTTACAGCCACCCTTGCCGAGCTCTTCCTCCGCTTGGATCTCCGCCGCCAGTGTGTCTCTACCATCGCCGTTTGTTTCTTTGCGTTGCCTGCGACGCCCTCTCCCCGATCCGCCAAAACCTGAGCCCGATCAGGTTATTCTCCGCCGCTCACCGTGTCTTTTTCCCCGCGTCCGGTAAGTCGCGTCGCCACCTCGCCGTTGAACCTCTTCTCCTAACCCTGGCCGTCCGATCGCCCACCAGCGCCTCGGATCTGGCCACGTCGCAGTCGCCCATGTCCTTGCTCCTCTGCCGTCCGATCCAACCGTGCCGTTGGATGCGCGACGCGTGGCCCGTCCACGTCAGCACCTCGCCAGCCGCTGTGTTGACAGCCGCGTGGCCCAGCCACGTGTACCCTAGCCCCACGTGGCACGCCACCTCAGCCTGTCTGCCACGTCAGCCCCCCAGATCTCCTTGGTGCTCCCGGTTCACCGTGGACCGAGCCACTAACGTGTGGGTCCCACGTGTCAGCGGCATTTCTTTTTCTTTTTCTGATTTTCCAGAAAATCCGAAATTCCAGCCAATCAGATCTTGCTACGTGTCAGACTTTCTGATTTTTCTGAATTCTTGATCTGAGAAACTTCCCAGAGCCCGTTCTCCTTTGTTTGAGCTCCGATTCCAGTGATTCAAATTTCTAAATTCATGATCTATCTTTCAGTACCATTCTTTTCAATTTTTGAATTTTTTTGAATTTGTTTTATTTATTTGCTCTCGTTTCGTGTGTAGACGACGCAGTCGAAGCTCAAGCGAATCATGAGTCGGAGGTAGAACTAGCAGGAGGCATCGAAGGCATGTCTTCCTTGAACATATTGATCTCAAATTTTATAAAAAGCTTATGTTGTTTTAAATTATGAATGCTTATTTTTATGCAATGTACATTAAATATAGTTTTAGGGTTTAGTTAAACGCCAGCTTTGTTATGCCCTCATTGACATTAATCATGATGGACCTTTGTCATCCTAGATGATACTAGTTATTTTATTTGGTGATAACCAGTAGATTAGCATGAGACGGTAGAATTGCTTAGTCCAGCTTAAACGTTTTGGTATTATGCTAGTATGGGAATCATTTCAAACATTGTTGAATCTTATTTATGAAGTCGTGGCAATTGGTGTTGTTGCTTTTATTTAAATGAAATAAAGTGAAAAATATGGTTTAGACCAGGGCGGATGGATGTTTAGCGGGTGCAGAAAGCACGAGACCTTGGAATGTGAATGTTCCGCCCTAGTCAATTAAGGACCGAAGCATGTGTTATCATGGACCAAGCACTACCGTACAACTACATGTCTATATGGGTACGACCTGGCTAAATAATTTGTGCATCTCATTATTAGCTTCGCCAGTTGGTAAGTGCCAGATGATGGCAGGCGCAAGAGGGGGCTTCTGTACTGGGCAGCTAGAACCCTAACAGCGGTGAAACCTTAGCGGGTGAGGTTAATAGTGGGGTTGTGCATTGTAAAAGCCTTGTCATGATCTCTCTGCCGACACACCAAAGGAAGTATGTTGATAGCTTGGCAACAAGAGTCGATCATGTCTTGTGGGTAAAGTGTACACACTCTGCAAAGTTAAAACTACTTAAGTAGCCGTGCCCACGGTCAAGGGCAGGCGAGGTACGCTTGCGCATTGTAGATTTCATGGTTTTGTTTAAAGGAAAATGATGGTTTGGGAATCCGTGAGCAGATGGAACTCTCGGGTTATGATTTGGCAGATGAGCCAGTCAGGTAGCTAGAACCTGCTTTAGTTGTCAATCAAATTCAATTACTATGCTATTTGCATTTTGATCAAATGATGCTTTATGAAATTACTATTGGTATTTATAGTTAAACTGTGCTTTATGCTAAAAGAGCTATATTATGTCTTCAATTGTTTAGCCTTGCATATAGTTATCATGCATTATGTTTCCAAGACTTGCGGAGTACATTTTGTGCTCACCCTTGCAACATCCCCAACTTTCAATAGAGGAGTTCACAGAAGCTGAAGGTGACTACGAGTTCTATGCTTGTGGTTATGATGAAGGCGATCCGGAATACTAGGACGCATACCCCAGTCGATTGCCTGTTGGGCAAATGGATGGGCTTATCCTGCTATTGTTATTTCGTTTCCGCTGTTTCTTATTGAACTCAAGTCATGATGCTGCTTATTTGTAATAATTGTCCATAAGGCTAATACTCTTTTGCTTAATTAATATTATGTGCTTCGTGATATGGATGTGTTGTCATCACTGTTTCCACTGTGTGTGCTAGCTTTTCCTGGACTAGTACAGGTTATACACAGAGGGTTCAGATTTAGAAATCTGGTCCCGACAGTTGACCTCATTAATATGGTCTGTTGGCAAGACCTTTATGAAACTACAACACCAGCTAACGTAAAAGCATAACCACTTGTAGATTTGATCTTATCCACATCAGAGATCCTATTAGAATCACTATATCTTTACTAGTATAGCGCCCTGTCTTCCGATTTCCTTTTTCCAGCACGTAATATATGGTCTTTTCCTTTCCTAGAACGTTTGTTTTCTTTTCCTTAATTCCAGGATATTTGTTTCCTTTTCCTTGAGATGATGCTGGAGGTGGGGAGAGATCTGTTGTGGGCCACAGGGATGAGTTAGACACATTAAATAATGGCCATCAGATGTGGGTGAGTAAAGCTGAGGAAAGATCTGAAAGGTTAATTTTGATGGAGGCAAGTTTCTGGGGACGTTTCGCAGGGTGCATGAAGGTTAAGTCATCTCTAGTAGGGTGCATTATTTGGGGTGGATGTAGAAAAGAATGCTTAGGTGCATTATAAAGGGGTATAGATAATATAGATGGATACCCAGTATAGTGAATTCCGCAAGAAGTTATGCTTCTCAAGTAACACAACACTCTCTCAAGTGCCTCCCAATGATCATCTCCTGGGTTAGATGTAAACTGGCTTAATTTACTAAGAACAAATGAGATGTCAAGCCTTGTGGCACCAGATAGATATATAAGGGACCCAATAATTTGTGAATACCTCAATTGATCTTTCCCTAATCATTGATTCTATCAAAGCTTAACACTCACGTGGGGGAATTTTGCAATTCTCAAAGCCGAACCAGTTCAATATTTTCTCAGCATAATGTGATTGGATTAAAATGATCCCATTCTCATTCTTGATCAATTTAATATTCTGAATAATATCTGCCCCTTCCAAATATTTCATATCAAAGCATCAAGGTAAGAAAGATTTGACATCGTCAGTTATGGCAGTGTTCATCCCAAATATAAGTATGTCATCAACAAACAAACACAAAATCACACCTTGACCTCCACCATATTGTCGGGACCCGAAAATATAAATCCAGACCCTTTGTGTATATCGCACTAGTCCAGGATGACGCTAGTGCACACAGATTCAACATAGATGAATATCACAATCACACATTGCGGAAACATAATAAAAGATTTCGTATATTAAATATAAACTTGTTGACTGACCTTATAGTCGACTTTACATTACTCTACCACACAGGGCTAAACTATGAATATTAAAAGAAACTATAGCGAAAAGAAAATGTAGATAAATTCCTTAGTATAGCACATGCAACTAACAAGGCTCACACCCTAAATGTTCGTCTCCTCCTGATACTCCTACAAAGCTGGCATGGACTCCTCAACTGTTGATTTTATTGTTGGCAAGGGTGAGTACTTAAAGTACTCAACAAGTTGTGCACAGAATGCAATTCTAACATAACTATATGCAAGGCTTATTTCAAATGAATGGCTGATATGATTGTTTTGCAGTAAAGCAGCATTTACAAATGAATATAGTAAATAGATTGAAATGACAGTAAAACAAATAACAATAATAATAACTTCCAAGCATTTATCAAGAGTAAACTAGCTCACAACCCTAAATCATATTCCAAACTTTCAAAGCACACTGCATCCCTTCCAAAGTTTTATTTTATAAAATCTAACCCTTGGCTGTTATTCCCGAGCATTGTCCATTACCGCGAATATGGCTATTCGAATAGATTTACACTCTATAGAGATTACACACTTTACCCAGATGACATGACCAATCTCTTTTTGCCTCTAATTTCATGCTTCCTTTGGCGATCGGCCAAGAGGTCATGATAAAAACTTTCGGAAACTTTTATCTAAACATTGACCCTCCTGACAAACCTGACTCATTATCCCTTCCCTCCACTGAGTAGAAGTATAGGAGGGACTTATCGTTGGACCGATGTGAGGTTATAGCACACCACATCCTCCCCATAACCACACCCCCGTATGGCTATCCACTTGAGGAATCACATGTTAAGACATCGATAACCTACTTGGTTAGGTCCATCCCACTCCAGACATTGTGGTTATTGACTCAGTTCAAAGGCTTGCAAGGTTAAATCCTTAACTGATTGTGGCAAGACTTCCATAACCCAACCGCCATACATGCCCACCTTGGCACACAGCCCATTACCACTTGCCTCAATCTAAATTATTTATCACCCCAGTTGATTATCATGCACACATGCCATCAACAAATCAACATCGTTATGAGACAACATGTGTCACCACAACTCAATATCATCATGCGACAACACCTGACACACCTTTCATAAACATGTTCCATATTCCATTAGTCAAGATTGATTTTGACATTTCAAGAGACATGAGTTGTACGTGGCATGGCTAAGCAACTAAGCACGATCTAACCAACCTGCATTGGCATCTATTAGCAGCCAACTAATAATGAACCATCCTAGGGTGACACATAATCATGGCATACAAATGACAAGGTAGATTTAATCCAATTGGGTTGAATAACTAAATCCTAAACTATTTCAAAATAGTTCTACATATAAAATATCATGCAATATTTAAAACAATATAGCAATTTGTAAAACTGGGTTCAACATGATCAAAGCACAACTTGCATTGAAATAGCTCTTGTTCCTGCTCTGGACCTTGGTCATGGATCAACTCTGCACTCTCGCACGATCCGGGCACTTCGACATCTACACGAATCGAGATAAAACACCAAATAAATATCAAACTACAGAGCAAATAGATTCCAAATATCAAGTAAAATTCACCATTAAATACATCTCAATTTTAAATTTTAAAAAAAATTTGAATCGCCTCAATCGGAGCTTGTATGAAGAAGAATGGGCTCTCGAAAGATTTGAATAAAAGAGAAAAAAAAGGAAATAGGAAAATCATTATTTCCCTGAATTATTCTTATACTGAAAAATGTATTTATTGCGTCATCGCTGACATCAGTAGATAATAAAATAAAACCCAAAAATTCTAGCACCAACATGTGTCACTTGGTCCATGGACTTGGTTCACAGACCCAACCTGCTCTACCATGGTCTCGGTCCACATAATAGGTTTGACCGACAGGTCCACTGGCTGATGTGGCCCATTGACGCATGCACGTGACCAAGCGCTGACACGCAAGAGCCGGTGATGACGTGGCGCACACACGGCAATGACTTGGCAGCCACGCAACGGCTACGTCAACAACGAACGAGGATTCCGGCTATGGTGCGGCGGTGCTTGACTGGAACTGGGGACGATGACCAAGGGAACGGTGAAATCTCAATGAATCTTGAACAAGGTTGCACGGATCTGGGAGAACACCTCACGGCAAACTTGGATCTGGTCATGGTTTCAGTGGAGCACGACCAGCGACGACAAAAGCAACTAAAAACCGTGACAACATCCACTTCAACTCTAACAAACAAGGTCTCTGCAACGCGACCACCACAAGCGACGATGTCCGGGGCGAAAGATGTGGTAGAAGATAGCGAACCTCGGGCTACGATCCACACCTTAAATAGCCTTGGTTACCGCGCTTGATCCGAACTCCAAGGTCGACACGGTTATGGAAATGCGAGAATCCTAGACTCCGGCAACGGCTCAGATCGGGTCTCATCCTAGCCATCCACGTGTCACGCATCCAACGAACACCAAAACACGAAACGTGGCAAGATCTCGACCACACATACTGACTAAATTCGACGGCCCAGATGTGTAAGGGTTTCACCCAAACCCTAATCTGTCCACCGTCCGATCACTCGCCGACAACCACGATTCGCTTAACCCTCCGGGCCGAGTCGCATAGGGAAAACAGCTACACAATACTAGGTCGGGTCCATTACTATAACAAAAGGTTTTTTAAGCTTTTTATTTAAAATAATACCAGGTATTAGAATAATTCAAATAAAATAGTAAAAATTCAAAAATTCTAAAAATATTATGAGACATCTGTAATCAAATAAAATATTTTTGACCAAAGTTTATTTAAACTTTTCAAAGGTTTAAATAATATCCATATTGGACATAATTCAAAAATAATAAATTAAATCCAAAAAAAATCCAAAAATTCACAAAATAAATAAATAACAATATTAAATTAATAAAAGACAAAAATTGGGATGTTTCACATATCAATAATATACACACTTATCTACCTCATTCACAGCAAAACCAGCAAGTGTCAAAGTTTTATCAAACTTTTCGTGCTATTGCTTAAATGCTTGCGTTAGGCCAAACAAGGACGTTAATAATTTGCACAACTTATTTTCCCATCCAGTAATTACAAAACCATTCGGTATAGATTTCTTCACTGCTACAAAAAAGCCTATATTAGCTCATCATAGGTAGTTTTCAAAAACCATCTGTGTTAAAGCTAATCATAGATGGTTTTGCTAGTGCGACCATCTAATTTACTGGATATGCTAAGAACCATCTGTGATAAGCTGATATCAAAGACGGTTGATGGAATGAACCGTCTATACAGTATCACAAATGGTTTGTACCAAGAACTGTATGTGATATGACTACTTATCATAGACAATTTGTATAGAAAACAGTCTGTGATACTTCACAGACGGTTCATGGAATGAACCATCTGTGATATGTAGTCATATCACAGATGGTTCTTGGTACAAACTGTTTGTGATATTGCAGAGACGGTTCGCTCCACCAACCATCTGTCTTTGATATTTCCTGCCAATATATAATATAGAGTATGAGGCGATTTGATGAAAGGAGATTGTGGATTTGGAAGAGTGATTGTAGATCCATTGTTCTTGGTGACCTAAGGTTAGTAATTGGGTTTAATTGAATTATATTCAAGATCTAGCTTGGTAAAGATAGAATTGAAGATGGTTTAGATCTAGCTTGGTACAGATCCATTTGTTCTTGGTGATCTAAGGTAGTAATTGGTTCTAATTGCATTATATTCAAGATGTAGCTAGCTTGGTAAAGAGAGAATTGAAGATGCTTGGTTTAGATCTAGCTAGCTTGGTATAGAGAAAAGATTATTTAGATCTAGCATGCTTTAGGATTTAGAGTAGGGTTTAGTCAGTTAATTTGCACTCAAATTTAAGAATGTGTACATGTGCACTTCTAGTCTACTTCAATTTAATTAAGTTTTGCTAGCTACTTTAGATCATACATAGTCTACTTCAATATTTAACAGTAATTGTTTTATGTGTAGCGTAGATGAATCGAAGCTGGATGAACACTGAGAACCATATGAGTGTCAAGTACATTAATGGTGTCTCTGCTTTTAGAAGAGCTGCCAAGGAGGATATTTTTAACAAGGGAGTGCAATTTATGTCTTGTCCATGCATTGACTGTGATAATCTGAGGATGTTTCAAAACTTGGCACAGATTGAAGCACACTTGATTCTAAGGGGTTTCAAAAGGGGTATACACATTGGCCCAGTCACAGTGAAGAGAAGATTATATAGGAAGGTAGTATTAACATTGCCAACGAAGTCAACGAAATGCTGGATGATATCGATTGTGCTTCTGATGAGGATAGGTTGCACGATGATAATCTGGATTAGATGCTGCGCGATGCAGAAGGGAACCGTGATGAGAGAGAGTATGATAAATTCTAGTGCTTGATGGAGGATTCGAAGAAACCTTTGTTCTTAGGCTGTAAATCGAAATACACAAGGTTGTCATCTGTGCTTGAACTGCTAAAATTGAAGGGAAGCAACGGTTGATCCGACAAGAGTTTCACAACACTATTAGGTCTCTTAGTAGACATGCCTTCAGAGATAAACGAGTTGCCCAAAATCACCTACAAAACCAAGAAGGTTCTTCGTCCATTGGGAATGAAAGTAGAAAGAATACATGCATGTCCAATCGACTATATCCTCTACCATAAAGAGTACGCAAACTTGCATGCATGTCTGGTCTGCAACGCATCTCGGTACAAGTGTAAGAATCAATCAGATGATGGCGGCGAGGGCATCGATGTGAAGAAATGATCTCTTGCTAAGATGGCGTGGTATCTACCTATAATTCTCTGTTTGAAGCATTCATTTACGAACCCAAAGGAAGCAAAACTGCTGCGTTGGCACTCAAAGGAGCGTAAGAATGATAGAATGCTAAGACACCCGGCTGATTCCGCCTAGTGGAGAAACATCAATAGGAGGTTTGAAGAATTTGGTGCGGAACCGAGGAATATAAAGTTTGGATTGAGTACAAATTGAATGAATCATTTCGATAACATGAGCAGCCAACATAGCACTTGGCCCGTGAATCTCTGTACTACAACCGTCCTCCTTGGTTGTCCATAAAGCGGAAGTACATTTTGCTGTCTATGCTTATCCAAGGGTCAAACACTAGTACAGAAATGGTCATCTGGGTCGGTTCTTTTTCATCATCTAGGTCGGCTCTAGTGGTGATACAAAGTCCTTAGACAAAAGTGAGGAGCGGCTATCATGATCGGTTTTCGTCCGATAGAGATATAACATCATCTGGGTCGATTCGGAGCTCAGAACCGACTGAGAAGACAAATTATCTCTATCGGTTCTGAGCATAGAACCGATAGAGATAATATATGAATCCTATCGGTTCCGTACTCAGAACCAATAGAGACTTCCTCCTAATCTCTATCGTTTATTAGCGTTAAATGATAGAGATTCGTGTATTATCTCTATCGGTTCCACTCTCGGAACCTATAGAGATTACACGTCTCTATCGGTTCTAAGCGTGGAACCGATAGAGATAAATCCCATGCTATTTTCCTGGAACACCACCAAGAATTCACAGATTCACAGTATACTCACAGATTGACAAATTCACAATATATTCACATATTGATAGTATATGTACAATTGATAAATTCAAATTATATTCACATTCACAGTATACTCACATATTGATAAATTCATAGTATATTAATTTTTAGAAAATTGTTGATAGTGTTAATTTATGGATACATATTCAGTGCAGAAATTAGTAGCACAATCCTCTTAATGTAACTCCTCTCATGATACATACTCAATGCAGAAATCAGTGGCACAATCCTCAAACGTAACTCTCCTCAGTCAACCCTAATGTCCCAATAGAAGGCTCTTTGCCCCAAGCAATTGCATCTAGAGTACTACAGAGATTGTACAGTGATATAAGGCACATACTTCTTGGCACAAGAGCAGTCGTTTTTATAGCCAACTTTTATTTGAAGTATTTCCTGTTAGGTTACAAGGATACAATAAACTAGTTAAAATAATTTCAGATGACAATACATTGAGAAGATATGATACCATAAATATCAACAAGCATACATTAAGAAACAACATTATTTGATAGATCAAGACAAGGAGAGACCTTAGGGCTTTTCCATGTCTGCCATCATATGTGCCACCGCTTTTGCAACAGAGACTTCTCGGTTCTCCTTGTAGTTCCACAGCTCTGGCACAATGCCCATTTGTTTGACACCAATAAGTGATTGACTTTCAGTCATTTCTCTTAATCCCTACCAAAGCGATCATTTTGTTGTGAAAATAGGATGTCTTGTTATATTATCAGTTACCATGTTGAATTAAATACTAGAAACCTTTATATTACCTTCATAAGCTCAACTTTGGCTTCTTCCAACTCTGCATTCATCCTGCGCTCCTTAATGATGAGTACATAGTTAAGAGATTCAATATCTTGTGATTTGTCATCTATGTCTTTCAGTTTTTGTTTCATCTCATAAATCTTACTGTTAACTCAGACTTTTTCTTCAATTGTTCTATCTCTACCTCAAATTTTCGTTTATCATCCAACACCTTTTCCATATCATCTATCTTGTTTGTAGGCTCCATTTATATATGTGTTCAATTTGCAGTTACTGGGATATAAATAAATATATGATGAATAATTGTAAGATAGAGTGCTCTCAGGTGTCAAGCTACTAAAGGTTAGACCTTCAGCCTCCTCGCCACAAGGTGTAGGATTGCTAGAGACTAATCTCTCACCTCCACTACACTAGGGTTATATAATCAAAATTGAACTAGACAATTAAATAAGCAAATAAGGCCTTGAACTCTTACCTATCTAAATTATGCACAGTTCGGTCAAGTAGGTATAAAGCATTTAAAGTCAATTTCGCTATTCAAATAATCAAAATCAGATTATGAATAGTTCGGCCAAGCAGGTATAATCAACAACTGACTAAACAGAGGCTATGAATAGAGCAAGCTAAGCAATCATAATCAGTATATTCAGCAATAATCAAACGAGTATCAAACTAGATACTGAATATGATGCTCAAGCTCAAAGACAGTGAAATAAAAGCAAAATACTTTCTAGCATTAATAGCAAGCAACTCTATAGTTCAAGGCCACATTCGATACTTTAATTGTTTTAGTTCATCAATAGACCCATAACATCATTGAGCATACAACTGGTAGCAATACAACAGACAGCGATTCACTATTCAAATGATCAAAATTAGATTATGAACAGTTCGGCCAAGCAAGAATATCAACAATTGACTAAATAGGGGCTATGAATAGAGCAAACTAAGCAATCATAATCAGCAATAATCAAACGAGTATTAAATTAGATACTGAATATGATGATCAAACTCAAAGACGGTGAAATAAAAGCAATACTTTCTAGCATTAACATGAAGCAACTCTATAGTTCAAGGCCACATTTGCTACTTTAATTGTTTTAGTTCATCAATAGACCCAAAGCATCGTTGAGCATACAACCGGCAGCAACCTTGGTGTAACGAAGGCGGGGAGGTGGAGGGGCAACGTAGGCACCTTAGAGCTGGGGAGGCAGTGGGGCGACACGGGCGAGGTGGAGCTAGGGGTGCGCCACGAGAGCTGGGGAGGCAAAGGAGCAATGCAGGTACTATGGAGCCGGGGAGACGGAGGGGTGACCGGGCAGGGAGAGGTGAAGGGGCGATGTAGGCATCATGGAGCTAGGGAGGTGGAGGGGCACGACACGGACGAGGAGAGAACTCTTTTTTTATAGAATAGAGGGGAAGCCGAGAGGTCAAGTGCGAGGTAGACGCCTCGGCTTTGGGTATTTTAATGCATCAAGAGGAGAAGCCGAGAGGTCAAGCTTGGGAAAGCGTTTGGTATTACTATTACGATAGGTTCTAACTTCAAAAACCGATCGTGATGACCATAATCACTATCAGTTTTGAGGTGATAACCGATAGTGATGTTATATATATCACTATCGATTTTGACCTCAGAACCGATAGTGATATATATAACATCACTATCGGTTCTCACCTCAGAACCGATAGTTATGACGATGGTCATCATTATCGCACATCACTATTGGTTTTATGGTCAGACCGATAGTGACATTTTGCACCATATTTCTCACCCACGTCGAATCATATATCACTATTGGTTTTTTCCTAAAAAGTCAGGAACCAACCAGATGAAGAGATAGTGTTGTATCATTCTGTAATAGTGAAAGCAACCTAGAAACGATATTGATGTGTACTTAGCACCATTGGTGGAAGATCTAAAATCACTATAGGTTCATGGGGTACAGGTATGGGAAGCGTACAAATGAGATAACTTCTCTTTACACTACTTGTTATTCTACACCATAAATGATTATCCTGTTCATGCTAACCTATCAGGCCAGAGTATAAAAGAGCTAAAGCCTATACTCACTGCTTAGATGATACCAAGAGTGTGTGGTTGAATCACTCGTGCAAAAACATGTACATGCATCACCGTATATTCCTTCGGAGGAATTACCCATATCCAAGATGAAAAAACAATTCGACAGAAGGAACGAGAACGGTTCAGTTCCAAGGCCTTTAAGCGGGAGAGATGTTTATGATATGGTTAAGGATTTAGATGTTATGGAAAGGGACGTAAATTGAGGACTTGTGAGAAAAGCATCTCGAAGAAGAGATCAATATTTTGGGACCTACCTTATTGGGAGCACCTACAAGTTCGTCACTGTATCAACATCATACACGTAGAGAAGAATATATGTGATAGCTTGATTGGTCTCTTACTAAACATTAAGGGAAAAACGAAGGATGGTATCAACGCACGGCTTGACTTCATCGATATGGGCATCAGACCTGAGTTAACATCGAAAGAGACCAATAAAGGCTGAACGTCCAAGGCCAAGAGAACTGAATTGTGCTAGTACTTGTATGATGTGAAAGTTCCGTCCGGTTACTCCTCCAACATGAAGATACTTGTTTCGATGCAAGATTTGAAATTAATTGGAATGAAGTCTCATGATTGTCATGTGTTGATGACACAGATGCTCCCTGTTGCAGTTAGAAGTGTTTTGCCGATCAAGGTCTGGGAGACAATCATGAGGCTATGTTATTTCTTTAACACAATTGCTCAGAAGGTCACCAATCCCGAAGGACTAGATGCTCTGCAGGTCGAGGTGGTGATGACTATGTAATCTTGAGATGTATTTCCCTCCGTCCTTTTTCGATATCATGGTCCATCTCATTGTTCACCTTGTAAGAGAGATAAAGATATATAGGCCCGTGTTCCTACATAGCATTTACCCGTTTGAGAGGTACATGGGAATTCTTAAGTCTTACGTACGAAATCGATCTCGGCCGAAGGGTAGTATTATCGAAGGTTATATAATCGAAGAAGTCATCGAGTTATATGTCGATTATATGGCTCAGGTCGAACTGATAGGTATGCCTCGATCTCACCATGAGGGGAGGCTCGAGGGTATCAGGACCATCGAGAGGAAAGCAATCATGCCTGATCCGTTTGTATGCACTCAAGCCCATTTTACGGTTTTGCAATACATGGCTGTAGTGTCCCCGTATATCAACGAGCACAAGCACTGGCTACAGCAAGAGAATTCGGCACGATAGAAGTCTTGGATCACGAGACAAAACAACCTTCGTTCAATAAATGGTTGAAGGAACGACCTATCACTAGGAGCTCGTCAGGTGATACGCTGATATGGTTGGCAAAAGGGCCGGTATTTATAGTTGTGGCATGGAAAATATACGACTTAAATGAGTATATATTTTACACGAGAGATCAGAATATGAAGAGCACAAACCAGAACAGTGGTGTCCACATAGATGCATTCAATACTGTTGGGTCGAAGAGGAGCTCCTACTATGGGTTCATAGATAAGATTTGGGAGCTCGATTATGTACTTTTCAAGATCCCCCTGTTTCGGTGCCATTGGGTCCACCTTTAGCAGGTGAAGGTTGACAAGTACTGTGTCACTATTATAGACCTTGAACGTGTCAGATATAAAGACGAACCATTCGAACTCGCTAACCAAGTTATTCAAGTCTTCAATGTAACCGACTCATCCAACAAGAAGTGCCACGTAGTTCTTCAGGGGAAACGAGGATATATTGTCGGAGTTGAGAATGTAGTAGATGTGGAAGAATACAGCTAATTTGACGAGTTGCCTCATATCGAAAATAGCATAACGACAGTCGAGGAAGAACAACCTAAGGAAGCTAGCTACACACACGTCGATCATAGTGAAAGGCTAACTTTTATACAAAAGAATAAGCAAGTAGAGTTATGATGAGGTTGTCATGTTTATTTTTCATGTACATGTGGATTTGCATATATGTGGAGTTATGAGAATGTGATGTTTGTCATCTATATATGATTCTATAAAGGTTAAAGCTACTATTTAAATTGCAATTTTTTTGTAACAGTAACATGCATGGATCATACACCAAAATAAATAGTCAAAAAAACAATATAGGTAACCGTCTATCAAAAATAATATATAACTATCTATCACAAACGGTTCTGTGATAGAATCATCTGTGATACCTATATATCACAAACGGTACCTTATTAGGGTTTAGCTTAATTTGTTTGATACCTATATTTTGCAAGAGCTAGGCTTGTGTTGAGGGAACAAATGCTGCTCACCGCTAGGTATAGGATGGCAGCCATTAGGACTCAAGAGGTTGCGAAGGGAGGTGGAGAAAAGTGATTAAGGCATTGAATAGAGGATGAAACCTAAATTGTGTTTGATTGCTGGGTTGGATGGTAGATGGATGGTTGGCCTCGAAGTGTCATTGAGGTTTTGGGAAGGACCTATTGTACACATGATGTTTATCAAACAGACGGATTTAATTTGGGGGCATAGCTTCACCAGAAGGAATTCAGCCAATGGAGATCAATTGTATAGGTACATAGGATTTATCCATTCATTTGTTTTGGCTCCCTAGACTTGGAGCATCTCCTACATGCATATTTACCAGTATAAGAGGTCAGAGAATAGACCAGTACCCAAAGCCACGCACTACAGCACAATCTAGGACCGATGCAAAGTTGCTCACCACTGGGCTGGATGGCGGATGGGTGGTTGGCCTTGAAGAGTCGCTAAGGTGCTGGGTTGGATGGACTGATGGGTTGCTAGGATGGAAACATTGTGAAGGAGGGTGAGTTGTGACATATCTTGTACACGTGCTGTTAATCAAACGGATAGATTTAATTCGGGTGGATTTAGCAAGTGAGGACCAATTGTATAGGTATATAGGATTTATCCATCCATCCATCCATCCACTTTGGCTCCTTAGACCTATAGCATCTCCAATATGCATATTTTATCAGTATAAGAGGTCAGAGAATAGACCAGTACCCGAAGCCACACACTACAGCACAAACTAGGACCGGTGCAAAGTTAGCACCCAAGACCAGGTAAGGGACTATCACACAGCCTATTAGATGGGCTACTCTACCCCATCACCTTACCGAGGTCAAGGAAGACATGCCAACGTCAAATTGAGGACGAGAAAGAAGTGTCGTTGGCGGATCGAGGACAAGGGACACATTTGTGGTCATCGTCACTTGATTGAGGATGAGGTTGAAGAAGATGAGGGCATAGTTGTCATTGCCATCAGTAGATCGAGGACAAGGGAGACATGCCATCGCCAGATAGAGGATGAGAAATACATATCGCTGCTTGACAGAGGATGAGGAAGACGAGTGCACCGCTTTCGGATCTATGAAGCTACACCATCACTACCGGATCGAGGTCAACATCGCGTCGCGAAGCCTGAATCATCACTTCATCTGCTAAATCATGGTCGCACCTAGGCACCAAATCTAGGTCGCAGCACGCCAGCCCGTCGACACGCCTATTGCTCGGTTTGCGTGGAGGCGGGGAAAGAGAGGACTAGGGATTGGGTACGTGGGACAGAGATGAGTGTTTTCTCTTTTTAATTTATTATGCTGGGACCCATTCTAGATTGGGAGAGAGTTTCTACATACTGGAAGGTGGAAGGTAAAGTTAGCACATGTGTGATGTGGCAATTCTCACCATCGGTGCGGACAAATCAAATGCATTGTGGCCCTAATGACTTGTCGATGGTGGTGGGCACAGAGATGATGGTGGTGACATGACTATATGTAGAGAGAAAATGTATATTGGTGAAAAATAGGATTGATTAGAATTAGGGATGGAACATAAACTCGAGACTGGAGACCGGTCAAACACTTAAGCTCGATATAGGATTGGCTTAGGCACTCATGCAAGAGTCATCTCCTCTAATGCAAGCATCTTTTTTAGGTGCTTAAATACATGGTCGCATTATCAAGTAATTAGATGTAGTTATATGCAATCCATCACTCCTAGTTATAACAATCAAATACTCGTGTAATCATATGCAATTCTATCCTTATATATACTTCCTCCATTCTCTTTAAGTGATGCCCTAGAATCCATGTCATCAAAACTTTATTACTATATCATGAGATAAAGTTATAAAATGTAATGGCCAAAGTCACATCCTAGAGACCGTAAAAAGTAAAAAACATCATTTAAAAAAGAATGGAGAGAGTAATAATTAATTATTAGAAATTTATGCATGTATTTCATAATAATTAATTTCTAGAAAAGGAAACATCCAATCTCAATTGACCCCGTATTTCCCACAAAATTCATTTACAGAAATAATTGTCTATCATTCGAAAATTTATCTAAATGAACGGGGAGTCACCGCCGCTAGGAAACCCTAACCGTCGGCCTCTCTCCCATGTTCTTCGGTGTTCTCACTAGCGTTGAGTGGGTGGGGGACTCGTTGAATTCCAGAAGTAATTTTAGATTCCTTTAGTTTCTTCTTTTTGTTTTCCTATTTCAATTTGTTCTAGTTTTGTTCTTCTCTAGAGAGTTCTTAGCCATATTTTCTTTACCCATGATAGATTTTATCAGACCGACTCACCTAGGTGCCTATGGTGACACCTATGTCGGGGATCGACAATGGGTTGAGTTCGGTATAAATAAATTCCCATTGGTTTTCTTGTGACAAACAACATTGCTACCGAGGAGTAGATCCTACTCATCAACCGAGATCATCAATATTCTACTTCCTACTGTGATTGTCGGCAATTATGACACCATTGTAACAGACGGAGTTGCCAACGGGGAAGATAAAGATGTCCAACATATTCTTGACTCACAAACTTGATGGTAACATGCGATTCATCCATAATCTTTAATGTAAAAGCTAGGTACTCATGTAATTTAGCTAAGTTAATCATAGGGTTTTTTCTTAAAAAAATATCTAAACTTTATTTACTAAGAAAATAGACCAAAGAAAACTGTAGTAGTGATCTCAAGCCTTTGGTGGTCCCCGACATGCAATTAACACCGGCCATGACAATCAGCTCTACACTAAAAAGCTATTAGCTAGCAGCTAGTAGTACCTTTGATCTACACCACTTTGAACCAAAATTAGTACGTGATTATCGCGCACATAACAGTGGAAAATTCTGCAGTACATAACAAAGTTCCGTACTGTAGCCTGAGTCGCTGGAACATGCAACATGGTAATCCCTCCGTCCAAATTTATAAGCCTTATTTTTCGAATGGACTTGTCCATAAATATAAGACATAGTTTATATTCCTATGTAAAATTAATGTGATCTTCTCTATAAACCCATAATAAATATCCATATTTGCTTTATATTCTCTACATGCATTCATTGAATATAGTGCTTAGTGATAATAATTAAGGACAATCTAGTCATTTTTAATATCTTCATAGTCTATGTGCTAAGAAGAAATATGTCTTAGGGCATGTATAATAGTCTGTATTTTAATTTTGTTTCTAAGGATTCTAACTCACCTAGAGACAATACTAGAGACAACATCTTCAGTAGTTCATCTCTAAAATTATTTCTCTTCATCATGTTTTTCCTCAAACATTCCATCACTTTTTGCGTTGGTTTGTGTGATCAGGTTGTCTCTCACATAAGCGACATCGCATTCTCTTTCTTCATCTCCTCTCCCCTTCATATAAGAGTTTGTTGACATGATATAGCTAATAGACAGCTAAAGTGATGCTATTGGAAATGCCTTTATAAACTTGGACGAAGGGAGTATTGTTCATCCGTCCAGATATTACAGTTGAGCGATTTAGCTGGATACGAGCATGTATGATAATGGAAAATGGGAATACACACACTACTACACAAAAACTCATCACATACGGTTCAAAAACCTCATCACTGACGGTTTTGTGAACCGTCTACAAACATGTGTCAGTAATAAGAAGGGTACATCACAGACGATTTCCGAACCGTTAGTGAAAATTAACATCAGAGACAGTTCTATCTACGAACAGTCTGTGATGAGTGAATATCACAGACGGTTATAGGATAGAACCGTCTCTGATCATCATAGACGGTTCTATCCTATAACCGTCTGTGATAGTCCACAATCACAGATGGTTCTAGCTACAAACCATCTGTAATAGTCCATCATCACAGATGGTTCTAGCTATGAACTGTCTGTGATATTCCCTCATCACAGACGGTTCTACCTACGACAGTTCTACCTACGAACCGTCTATGATATTGCATTATCTCAAACGTTTCTAGCTAAGAACCGTCTATGATGATGGTTTGTATTATTGAAGATTTTTTATTTTATTGGCTAGCCTCAGGAAATGCTAGCCATGCCCTCTGAAACAAAACAGATTACAGAATTTATATCATAAGCATATTATTATGACATACATTTCAGAAATAAACTCAGATTATATATTACACACTAAGTACAACGCATCCATGTCAGAAATCAACTTAGATATATCAACCAATTGAATCCATAACTACAACTCACAAATTCACAGCACAAGGTTCACAAATTAACCCAAGTGGTAACTAACAAATTCACAACTCATTAGGTGAGGTTGAGTGGCATTCGCTTTTTGGATTTATGACCTCACGCATTAAGAAGGCACAGAGTTGTCATCGAATTCGTAGCAGGTAAATCTGTTCCAACGTAGATTCAGCACATTTCTAAGCCTGTCGATGGGAAGAGTAAAGTCTTGCATGTATATAAATTGATAAATGGAAATAATTATTGCAAGATTGACAAACCTCCACGACATTGGTCTTCTTCGCATCAATGAGGATTTGCATGTTGTGGTAAACGTAGAATCCACATTGGTTATTGGGCTTTGGCTGGTGGTGGCACTGCCAAAATACAATTGGTTAGTTACAGAGGTATTATTTTGGAGTGTGAAGGGTTATTGCGTAGTAGCGGATAGCGAAAACTTATGAACGTGCTTCAGCTGTGACGAGCCCTTTTGTGGCCCTCCACGAGCTTTGTAGATATTGAACGACGTCTTGAGTAATTTTGCGATAGGCGTTAAGTCGCGGGTGCCATCCTTTTTGGAATCAAGGTAAAATACCCGGTTCTATCTTGGTATAATTACAAGTAGAACCCAATGAAACCTACGCAGGTATATCGCCATAGTCATTCAACCTAATTTCGAGCTGCATATAAAGTACAAATCAACAAGTATATCAACTGGATGAAGCACTTACCCCAAGTTGTCGGGTAAAATTATGAAATCTTTTCCCGTTGAGCCAACAATACGTTTTTCATGTACTCCTGGACGACTTGTAAATTTTCATCCATGGTTTACTTAGACACCATGTGTGGGTCGAGGAAACCCACCGATTCTTTCTTTTTTTTGCTTCAATGATCATATATCTATATATACAAAAGCAAGGATCATATATATATGATATTTATCAGTATGACATGAATGTAGACCGTGATTGCACATACTTACAATGTCCAACATCTAATGAGTGAGGCGTCGAGGGCGTCGAGGGCGTCGAGGTTGTAGAGATCGAACAAATTATTGAAACCGACTAAGAAGAAGCCCCCTAAAAACTGGTGCAACAAATACTCCTCCTTCAAGCTGACCGAGATACTCGATATCTGTTGTGCCACCGACTTGTTGGTTTGTTCCATGAACTAATTTTGTAATCTAACGCAAACTATTGTAAGCATCTCATGGTGCTCTACCGGTACGAACGATTGTTCTAGCTTGAATTGCCGCACCAACGGGGCCAACGAAAAGTCAGGGGCCTCTGTGGTCCACTTTGATTTGACCTTGTCACCGCCTCGCCGTCTATCATAGGTCATCATCATGGGAGATGATTGGGCCTGAAGTGAAGTACTGGCTTATGCCGTACGGGACACAGTAGCCGATTTGGTGGCTGCTTTGGTGCAGCACATGGCTCTAGTAATGTTGGTAACTCCAGTGTAGCAAGTAGCTCATGTTGTGCATGTAGCTTCGGTGCTGTAGGACGGTTGTCGAAGGAGATATCCCTCTTGGGCTACTGGATGAATGTGCCAATGGCATTCCCTAGTGTCATGATCTCATTTTTTGGGCATCTCCAGCATGATAGCCTTGCAAATTTCATGTACACTATCAACATGGACCTTCGCGTAGCCCGGAGATACCGGCGGCTATGCACAATTTCCCCTCGACTAGATGGATATGCGCGCCCCCAAGCAGTCTACAGGGGAAAATGAGCCATTGGCAAGCCTCAATTAGAGATTACACGATGTGGCCATCTACATAAGGGTACATAATTAGCTAACACGTCCAACATGACTATCTAAGGAGCATTGCAGACATATATATTACCCGGATGTCATCGACATGAAATTTGGGGTTGTTCACGTCTGTCTCAAGGGCGGACGTGCAGCTGCTCCGATGGTTAGTTAGGCTGAATTGCATTTGTGCGTATGGGGCTTGCAAGTTCTATACGTGCCTCTCCGCAACCACCATTTTCTCTATGATTTCCTCAAGGCTTCTTAGCTGATCATCGAATTGCGCTCTCAGCCTTTCCTCAACCCTTTCCTCAATAAGTGTTATTAGCCATTCCTCGTGCTCGGCTATGCTTCTCTTCCTATGCAGGTACATGTTGGAGTCTTGTGAAAATCCCATTTTCTAGGGAATGAAAACACCTTTGCCTCGCATGCGACCCGGGTGCTTCTTGTTTCCCAAGGCCGTGGAGAGTATATCTTTCTCCATGTCTACTTGAAAAGAGCCTTGGAAAGATTCTATACTCAACGCTATCTGCATCCAAGATCCCAACATGTTATTTCACTTATGAAGTTATATATAGACTAATTACAAACTATGTAGTTTGATAACGTACCAAGCGTTGGGTCACTTCCTCGTCTACAGGGTTTGCAAAGGACACGTCGCCCAAAGACGTGGGACATGACTTCACTCTAACCCAGTTTCGAGCGTGCGGGTCTAAGATCAATGCAAATGGTATGGAGGTCTCCTTCTGGATTGCCTTGTCTTCCTCACTCCTCTATTGTGCGATCTTATCGGCGTACCCAGTGGTGCTGAGTCTGTGTGGATGAATTCTTCCGTGTTCTTCATCTCAACAAATCACTCCCAAACATCTTTAGTGATGAACCCGTACTTCTGGAACGGAGTCATTTCCTTATTCACATAATTACTAATAAGGGTGCTCTTGAAGTTCTTCCACGCCTTTTCTGCCACTAGCAATGCATACCGTCGGAGTGCGTGCATGGCGTCTTCTGGGAGCTCGGATGATATGAAAATTTCTGTCATCAGGCTGTCGCGCTCCACATCTGTTAGCGACTTCCAAGATGGATTGGTGATAGGGACCCTTTCCCATCCAACTATCCCGCACAATGTCTGGAATGCTGCCGCTGCCTTAGAGGTGTGGTAGGGGCCCATCCTGCGGATCAACTAACGTGTTGGTATATCGTCTCTGGGTCCTTTTACTTAGCCCTCTTGGACCGCGCCTTGGTTTTCCTATATTCGGCTCATCAGATCCATTCGGCAACGAGGGATGATGGAACGTAATCTTCTTTTTAACTATTTATAGACGGTTGTAGAAGAGGAAATAAAGTAAATTTAAGATTATTGTTTAAAACAAGGTAATAAACAATCAAAAATGGTTTCTTTATTCTTTAGAACAAGGAAAGAGAAATATTTTATGGGAAGAGAAATCTTTTTGTCTGCTAGGGAGATTATAGTTCTAAAAAGATTATCTTCAGAATAAGGAAAGAGAATAGGTCACTTCGCTCTCTTTCGCCATATGCAAGGTCCCAAAGACTATAAAGTCTAGCCCCTTTGCACAACAGTATAGATTATGGACAGAGTGCTCTAAGGTGTCAGGCTGCTAAAGGTCGTTAGACCTTCAACCTCCTTGCTACAAGGTGTAGGGCTACTAGAGATTCATCTCTTACCTCCACTACACCTAGGGTCAAATAATCATAATTGAACTTAAACAATTAACTAAGCAAATAAGGTATTGAACTCTTACTTTCCTAAATTATGCTACGAACAAAGCAATCAATATACTTAGCAGTAATCAAATTTGCATCACAAAGAGTACTGAATAAATTGATCCAGGCCAAATTTACAACTTTAATTGTTAGTTTATCAAGGACAAATTGCATCATAGAGCAATCAAAAGGGCAACAAACAGTGAGAAGGTTCTCAAAACAATTAAATTGTCTGACCCCTTCACGTGCAAGGTCTCCAAGACAATTAAATTGTCTAACCCTTTTGCAAGATAGTAAAGAGTATGTAGAATAATTAAACTATAAAACAGAGAACTAACATAAAACAAGTATGTATGTGCCTGCCCAATTAAGTTCAAATCTTAGTCTATGGGGAGCAAAGAAAAAACATGACTCCTATTCACACTAAGATCAACCACATACGGAATACAGAAGAAAGCTTGACAATTACTAAATCGGCATTTTTCCACCAAAGGAACAAAACTATAACAATGATAGCAGTTCCATTGCCCAAAGCTCCAAGCGCTATGCTACAAGACCAAACACACACTATCAAAGCTACAAGCCTACAAGTTTACAACTAATATAGTACTGCCAGTGGGCCACTATAGCACATAGCAGAAATAGTGACACTACACATTGGGCTAGATAATTAGTTGGACAAGACATAATTTGACTTTTGTACAACATGGGTTAACCTAAAAATCCAAAAAATATTAGAATCAAGCCCAAAAGTAACATTGACTCCTCATCCCTAAAAATCCACTTATTCACACTACTGTCTAAAACTCAAGAACACAACCATACAAACTACACTCAGCAATTTCACTGCTTTGGACACGGTAGAATTGTGACCTTTGGTCTAGATATTGTGCAGTGTTTAGTGAACGTTGTTGTCCTACACTACCTAAAAAACACTCAAAGTTTACATATTGTCCTAAACATTGAGAAGCGAAATTCCCAGCCTCTTTCAGAATAGTTAGATCTTTTAATCAATTCTTGTCAACTAAAAATGAAATAATGGTACTAACTAATAAACCTGTTAGGGAACGAGTAGGCTAATCTAGCGAGAAATTAAAATTTTCTACCGCATAACCCATGAACCACTGCAAGTTATAGATCACAGAATTACCACTAGACGCGTAGACTTGTAGCGGAAGTAGAGTCGATATAGCGCGGTGGTGCAGATGTAGTCGTATTAGCCTCGCGCCTCCCCAACAGCTCCTTGTGACTGTTGCAGGTTGCGGATCGTCCTAGTATTTAAGCTTCACAACAATGCCTCCAAGGTATCCACACGTACGGGGCAGGAACACCACGCGCCGGAGTGCTAACGCCTGCTGCGCGGTTCTGGACGGAGGAGAGGTGATGGCTAGGGTTCCGGGAATTCCAAATTTCTATTGTGTCTCTTCGTGTATATATCTCACACGTCGCAAAGCCACCATCTCCTCCCTTTATATAGACGTCCCATAACGGGTTTCAACCTTTGAAGCCCATTACAACTTGGATCTCTATCCGAATTGGTTACAGCCCCTTAAGCGTGCGACCCTATAAGTTCATGTGCACTCGAACATGGCTGAAGTACCCCTATCGATCGTTGAGTACTCCTACTCGACCATTGGGTATACCTACTCGACCATCGAGTACTCCTACTCGATCACGAGCATTCGACCAATAGTCGATAGCAGCCCCTAGCAGGACTTATCGACTCCCGAGTACATGTAAAGATCGGACGAACCTCAACAATGTCCTATATGCATTTCCTTTTGCCTCACGATATTGGTCAAATCCATGGTGAGTTGTTTTCATCCTTATTTGGAAGGCTCGACCACTCTTTCTTGATGCCGTGACTCGGATTCCTTGAATACATCGAAGTTAACTCTTTAACTCAATGACTTGAGTAACTCTTTTAACTTCATGACTCAAGTAACTCTTTACTCAAGTAGCATGGCCATGCGTTTCCGGAATCCGACCACTCAAGAGACCTAGAGATATCTCTCCCATTGTATGGAGGGGCAAATCCTATCTTCATCGACCACGCCTCGCAACATGTTTCATGACAAACCCGAAAGCCATCTTTATAACTACCCAGTTACGGAGTAGCGTTTGACAACCCCTAAGTAAGCCATTACGCATCTTGAGAACATGCGACCATCTCAAGTCAAAGGATATAACATACACATTGTATATGAGACCAACTGATGACATGAAATAATACAACGTTCTCGCAGTGTCTCATAGTGGGTCGATGTTCAACACTATGTTCTCTAACATGTATCCATATTATTGGTTTGATATCCCCATATCTATGACCCACGAAACATGGTCATCGACCAATACATATGCTAGTCTACTCATATGTGTCCTGACATGATTATCGACTAGGGACCCCTTTTTAGAATGAACATCATAAAGATGAATACAGAGTTTCACAAACAAGTCATTTACTTGTTAATCAATATCCATGATGTTATTCAAAGAACAATCTCATAGTTTATGAACTTTTATGGAAATATAATCATCTCTATGATTGCCTCTAGGGCATATTTCCAACAAAACCAATGGAGACATTATCACATACACTGAATGCACCTAAAAAAGCTCCACTTCCATGCAAAAAAAAAGCAAATTAAGCCCATATATGGACTCAAAGTCCAAAAAATAAGTCAAGCATCAAACAAGTAAACAACTTAATGTATGAATACTTACCTAAAGCAATCTAGGACGTCCAACTTTTGACAAATGATGACACTACAATTGATCTCTACTACTAAAAGCATAAGTTTTGAAAAAATCCGACAGTGGTATATATGAGCCAACCAATCTGTTTTTTAAGCTAGCTCTCAAAATCTATAGGGTGAATCTAGTTGTAAATCAATGGAAACTTGTACTTAGCCTTTTGAATATTAAATTTATAAGTCTGAATTGAAAACAAGGTAGCTATTTAGATTTAGGGCAAGTTTTTTTTTCAAATTAACCCACCGAATTATGCCTAAGAAATATGTAGATTGATTAGCTAATCTAAAACTCTATGGATGTATACAGGGACTAGAATAATTGTAAATCTTGGCAGATTGCTAGCAATTTGTATCTGTCAAGCTGACAGCAGTCCAACTCAGCCAGAATTACTCTGGCATGACCAAAATTGATCCTATCTCAGGAAACATGGGATTAAAATCCAAGCATGTTGACACACTTTGCTAGTATGGCCAACTATCTCAACAATTGGCTAGGTAGCCACATTGCCAGTTTGCTGCACCTTGGTTACACTAATCATGAGTTTCAGCAAAGCTAACTTAATTTGAGAGCGACTCAATTAACTACACCAAGCAATTCTCCTAGAAATTTTTTTGCCAAACAATCCTTTAGAGTAATTAATTGCATTAGGCTTTATTACACTAATCGCTCATTCGGTGAGAGTTCTAGCCATGCAACAAGAACCCAGACAAGGTTGGTCGATAATGTAAATTCATCCACATGCAAAACATGCCAGTAAGCAAGCAAGAACTAACACCAAATCCTAGCACAAAAAGAGCAAGCGGTGCTTACCACAGCAGGGGGAGGTGGCTAGTGGGAGGTTGCCCGCGGGGGACGTGGTCGCCGGGGGAGGTCACCCGGGGGGAGGTGGCAACCGAGCCGACCAGGGGGAGGTCGCCCGGGGGGAGGTGGCAGCCGAGCCGGCCTGGGGGAGGTGGTCACCGGGGGGAGCTAGGTTTGGGAGAGGCGGTCGTGGGGGAGGTTTTGGTTTGGGCTCGAGACTATGGCTCAGTGCGTTTGGCCAAGTGCCTTATACACCTCTCATTTCAGACGGTCCTACTCTAGAACCGTCTGTGATGTGATCTTATCACAAACGGTTATAGAGTAGAAGCGTCTGAGATATAAGAAACATGGTTTTAGAATATAACCATATGTGATTTCTATAATGCAACTTTCTCAGATGTTGATTCCCATCTCATCTCACAAGTGTTCCAACATAATCTTCCTGTGTACGTAAAATCATTATATTTACCATGTAAGTGCTTATTTCAAATTCGAAGTGCACTAAACAAGATGCAATAAACTGCACTAGTTCAATCTAGCTTATTACAACACTGCAAAGTGCAAACATATAAAATAGAAACAAGTTCACTCGAAGTGTTCCGACAATAAACTTAAATTTCATATAACTATACAACATCAAGCTTTGTACAATTCCACTTGCTTTCGGTTGTCCAAAAGGTCCATAAAATGTAACTACCATCACCAAAACTAGGGATCGATCCATCTGCATGACGAAACAAGCAAGCAAATAATTCTAAGGGAGGTAATTAATAAAAACAATTGTGTTGCTAGAAATGGTAAATTAGTGCAGTTACCTTCTACAACATGTGTTGGGTTGTTGGGATTCATGTCGGTCATAACTCCACTTGCTTATTCTTTTGAATAAAAATTAGCCCTTCACGATGATCGACGCGTGTGTAGCTAGCTTCCTCAGATTGTTCTTCCTGGACCATGATGTCATTTCCTATAGGAGGCAACTCATCAAACTGATTGTATTCTTCCTCATCTACTACATTCTCAACTCCGACAACCCTCCTTTTTCCCTAAAGAACCACGTGGCGCTTCTTGTTGGACGGGTCGGTTACATAGAAGACTTGAGTAATTTGGTTAGCGAGTACAAATGGTTCGTCTTGGTATCCGACACGATCGAGATCCACAGTAGTGACGCCGTATTTGTCAACCTTCACCTATTGCAGTGTACCCAATGGCGCCGAAATAAGGGTATCTTGAATAGCATGTAGTCGAGCTCCCAAATCTCATCAATGAACCCATAGTAGGAGCTCCTCATCGACCTAGCGGTATTGAGCACATCTATGCGAATACCGTTGTTCTGGTTTGTGCTCTTCATATCCTGATCTCTCGTGTAAAATGTGTACCCATTTAAATCGTATCCTTTCTATGTTACAGCTGTAAATGTTGGTCTTTTCGCCAACCATGTTAGCGTATCACCTGAAGAGCTTTCAATGATGGGTTGTCACTCATTCAACCATTTTTTGAATTGAAGATTATGCTGTCTGATGATCCAACACTCCTGCCATGACAGATTCTCTTGATGTAGTCAGTTTTTGTGCTCGTCGATATACGAGGACACTACAGCCATGTGTTGCAAAACCGTGAAATGGGCTTTAGCACACGCATCTGGATCAGGTGTGATTGCTTTCCTTCCAATGGTCTCGATACCTTGGAGCCTCCCCTCATGGCGGGATCGAGGCACACCTATCGGTTCGACCTAAGTCATGTAATTCACGCAGAATTCGACGACCTTTTCGGTTGCATAACCTTCAACAATGCTACCCTCCGGTCGAGATCGATTCCGTACATAGGACATGCGAATTCCCTTGTACCTCTCGAACGGGTATATGCTACGTAGGAACACGGGCCCGCACATCTTTATCTCCCTCACGAGGTGAACAATGAGATAGACCTTGATATCGAAAAATGACGGAGGGAAATATATCTCAAGATTACGTAGAGTCATCACCACATCAGCCTGCAGAACATCTAGTCCTTCGGGATCGATGACATTTTGAGCAATTGTGTTAAAAAATAACACAGCCTTGTAATTATCTCCTGGAACTTGATCGGTAAAATACTTCTAATTGCGGTAGGTAGCATATGTGTCATAAGCACATGGTAATCATGAGACTTCATGCCAGTTAAGTTCAAATCTTGCATCGAAACAAATCTCTTCATGTTAGAGGAGTAACCAGACGGAACTTTCACACCATGCAAGTACTGGCACAGTTCAGTTCTCTCGGTCTTGGATAGAGTGTAACAAGCAGGTTCATAGTACGTTTGGCCTTTATCTGTCTCTTTTGATGCTAACTCAGGTCTGATGCCCATATCGACCAAGTCAAGCTGTGCGGTTGATACCGTCCATTGTTTTGCACTTAATGTTCAGTAAGAGACCAATCAAGCTATCACAGTCATTTTTCTCTACGTGCATGACGTCAATGCAGTGCCGAACTTCTGGGTGCTCTCAATAAGGTAGGTCCCAAAATATTGATCTCTTCTTCCACATGCTCTTCTCATGGATCCAATATTTACATCTCTTTCTAAGTGCAACATCCAAGTTCTTAACCATATCATGAACATCTGTCCCTCTTAAAGGCTTTGGAGATGAACCGTCTTTGTTCATTCCATCGAATTGTTTCTTCATCTTGCGGTATGGATGATTCCTCCGAAGAAAACTACGGTGACGCATGCACACTATTTTGCATGAGTGATTCAGCCACACAATCTCAGTATCATCTAAGCAGTGAGTACAGGCTTTAGCTCCTTTTGTACTCTGGCTGGACAGGTTAGTAAGGGTAGGATAATCATTTATAGTGCAGAACAACAGACATTGCCAAATGAAGTTCTCTCGTTTGTAAGCATCCCATACCTGTACCCCAGGAGCCCACAGTGTTTTTAGATCTTCCATTAATGGTGCTAAGTACACATCAATATTGTTCCCAGGTTGCTTCGGGGCTTGGATAGTATAGACAATAAAATGTACTTCCGCTTTCATAGACAACCAAGGAGGAATGTTGTAAATACAGAGATTCACGAGGCAAGTGCTATGACAGCTGCTCATGTTACCGAAAGGATTCATTCCGTCTGTACTCAATTCAAACCTTATATTCCTTGAATCCGTAGCGAATTCTTGAAACCTCCTATCGATGTTTCTCTACTGGGTGGAATCAACAGGGTGCCTTAGCATTCTATTGTTCTTACGCTCATCCGAGTGCCAACGCAATAGTTTTTCCTTCTTTGGGTTTGTAAATAAACGCTTCAAACGGGGAATTACAGAAAGATACTACGCTACCTTAGCAGAAGGTAATTTCTTGACCTTGATGCCCTCGTCATCGTCATCTGATTGATCTTTATACTTGTATTGGGATGCGTTGCACACCGGACATACAAGCAAGTTTGCGTACTCTTTGTGGTAAAGGATACAATCGTTTGAACATGCATGTATTCTTTCTACTTCTATTCACAAGGGACAAAGAACCTTCTTGGCTTTGTAGATGGTTGTCAACAACTTGTTTTCCACTGGAAGCATATCCGCTAATAGACCTAACAGCGCTGTGAAACTCTTGTCGAACCAACCATTGCTTGCCTTTAATTTCAGCAGTTGAAGCATAGATGACAACCTTCTGTATTTGGACTTGCAGCCCGGAATAAAGGTTTCTCTGAGTCCTCCATCAAACCCCAGAATTTTTCATACTCTCTCTCTCATCACGTATCATTGACTTCGTCGATGGTATTAATACTATTTGCTTCATGTATAATCTGCTCTTCACCGTGACTGGTCCAACATGTATACCCCTTTTGAAACCCCTTAGAATCAAGTGTGCTTCAATCTGCGCTGAGTTTCGAAACATCCTCATATTCTTGCACTAAATGCATGGACAAGACATAAATTGCACCCCCTTGTTCAACATATTCTCCTCTGCAACACTTCTAAAAGCAGAGAGGCCATTAATGTACTTGGCACTCGCACGGTTCTCAGCATATATCCAGCTTTAATCCATCTACGCTACGTATATCTACGCTACGTATATAACAATAAGTGTTAAATAATGAATTAAGTACACTAGGAGTGCACATGCACATATTTTAAAATTGGAGCACAAATTAACTAGCTAAAATCTTACCCTAAATCATAAATCATGTTAAATCTAAAGAACAAACAGATCTACAATATTCTACATATAAGCTACATTTAAACTTGCCAATTAACCTAGCTTTTTAGATCACAAAGAACAAATGGATATGGATATGGATATGGATATGGATATGGATATGGATATGGATATGGATATGGATATGGATATGGATATGGATATGGATATGGATATATATATATATATATAAGCTACATTTAAACTTAGCATTTTCATTTCTCTCTTTACCTAGCTAGCTACATCTTAATTATAATGTGATTAAAACCAATTACTACTTTAAATCACAAAGAACAAATGAATCTACACCAAGCTAGATCTAAACCATCTTCAATTCCCTCTTTACCAAGCTAGATCTAGAATATAATGCAATTAGAACTAATTACTAACCTTAGATTACCTAGAACAAAAGGATCTACAATCACAGTTCCAAATCCACGACCTCTTTTCATCAGATCGACTCTCAATCGCAGTCACCTCAAAAATAGCTTGGAAAACCCTAAAAACACTATGGAGGTCAGGGCATTCTGTACTAATTTCCAAGAAAATCTCATCCTAGACGGTTTTAGCCAAAAACCATCTGTGATGATAATGTTAGTCATCATTGACTGTTTTTAGAAAAAACCGTTAATGATGATCAATAATCACTGACGATTTTGAAAAACCGTCAGTAATGAGGGATCTAATATAAGTCCTTTTAGCAGTGACAGGAGAAGATGTGTATATGAGATTTTAATGCTCCGTTTGGCGTTACGGTCGCTTTTCAAAAACTCTTAGGGCCTGCTTGGAAGGCTGGTTTTAAGCCCAAAACCAGTGTAAAATACCGGCCCAAAATTTTTTCTCAGTCTGGGCTTAAAGTACCACTTGGATGGGCCGGTGATCCAGTATTTTTACGCCCGGTTTAGGCCACGGTAGATGGAAAACTATACTAGGCTGAGGAGGCGATTTTTCTTTTCCGATGGATATCGCGTTCGCTCTCGCTCACGAGTCGGCGACGCCATGTGAGGAACCCTAGAGATCATCGAGAGCGACGGAGGCGACGAGATCCCAGCATCGACACCTCAAAATACTCAGTGATGACTTCACCGGCAGCAGCGGCGGCGAGGAGAGGAGACGCAGCACCAACTCCCACTCCCTCCCAACTCCGATCTGGACCTGATTTGCACGTCTACCAGCGAGAGCGACAGCATCCACGACCCTCATCGGCGACGACCCTCATCGGAGAGTGCGATCCTCAACGGTGATCTTGACGGCATCGGTGATCCGCGACTCTCAACGGCGATCTCGACCGCATCGGTGAGTGCTGAAATCGAAGAAGCTACATGTCAAGTACTTGAATCATCTTTGAACATTTTTAGCTTCTGTAAATAGATATCCCTTCTTTTCTTTCTTTCTTTCAGTTCGAACTAATTCTGTTGATTTGATTAGAATTTTTTTTCTTTGATATCGGCAATTATAAATAAATTGCTTCCTCGATCACCATGAAAGTAAGATTGGTTTGCTATTTAATTATATTTTTCACTCGAAAATCACTTTGATAAACTTTGAGCTCTTTTGTGCAATCTCCAAATGTTTACAATGTTTGATGTCTGTACTAGTTAGGGTAGCCATGGTGTCAACATTTGCGATCCACCTTAAGAAAACATGGTTACATGCAAGTTATCTAAAACCAAAGTCTTGTAGGAATCATGAACTGCTTCTTTGACCTGATGTTGGAGAAAACTTGGTTGCCTTGCAGTAGGTTTGATACAACCTCTGATTTTTGATGCTCTACTGAAAAATGATCAAAGATGTTTCTTTGCATTATTTTCATCCGTGCTACATGAATTGTGGTAGTTGCCGTGAAGAGAAAGGTGAAGGGGCATGCCTACAATTCTACTGCTTCTGATACATCCTAGTAGTTCTTACATAGATACAGTTATGAAAGGACTAGCTTAGTAAGGCTTACTGAACTCTTTTGCGCAGACACAAATATGACATGCCCATTAGTTATAGTCTGGGTGCGTCATATGATTTCTTGATAGCTTGGTCTAAAGTGCAGGTGGCCTAGTATTCTTTGGCTACCTTTTTCCCCCTCTGAAGCAATCATGCTATCCTTCATCAATTTAAACACTGTTCAAGTTCAGTTGTAATACTGCCAGTTGGTTCTTCTTTGCAAGGTAGTTGTGATACTGCCAGTTGGTTCTTCATCAATTTAAACATTGTTCAAGTTCAGTTGTAATACTGCCAGTTTATTTGTTAGTATGATCATCTGACTGATCTTAAGTTACCAAATTGCACTACATTTTCTTGAATTGGCTGTCAAATACTTGAAGATGGAAAAAAAGTTCTGTTTCCCAACTAATACCTATCACAATCAATCATCCCATTCCCATACCTGCTTGATCAGATCAGATGGTTTTGATGCATAAGGAGGAAGAGGAGGAGGTCGTTGTTGTCTACCATCTCTTGTTTGATCCGTCCTGAGTTAGCATCTCTTGCTTGATCCTTCCTGAGGAAGAGGAGGAGGTTGCTTGTTTCTTTTGAGTGCCTTGTTGCAAAGAATTATTGCTAATCACTTGTGCTTGTGAAATCACTAGATGTCTTTGTAACTTAGATGTGCTTGAGGATACTTAGTACGATTTATTTAGGCTTCCTTGGTTTTGTTAGAAGTTAGAACTGAGTAGGCTGGGCTAGGTATTCCTTATGATAGGAGTAGGACAGCAGACATAATTTAATAGCTAATATGAGTGGATCTTGTACAGGATTTTGTTGAAGTTTTAGGCCAGTTTTGTAGGATGTGTACCCCTTGCCTATGTTTGGTTAAGCATTCATAGTGTTTCTCATGGTAACAGAAGCTAATCTTTGCTCGAATTAATGGCTCCACTATATTTAGATTTTAGAATAATAGTTATGCCATGTTTAGAACACTCAGAATGCTTTTATGTCTTAAGTGTGGGTTGGTGTCTCTCTTATTGTGGGAATTCTGCATCAGTGTCAATCTTTGACACAATAATAATTGATGCATGATCAATTCGAGTTACAGTTGATGTAGAGAAATCATAAAATCTAGTTAAACCCTTGAGTAATTCACATATTGTTGTATCTCTTAGAGGTATTATTTCATCCATATCTTATCCTTGACAAAGTTTTAACTCTGCGTCTTAATCTTGATTGTTAGTTTGAATATAGCTGCATGTTTAAACTGTAGTGACTTGTCTATTCTGACCCTTGGTTTGTCAAATTTGTTCAAACTGTTGGGTATCTGCAAATCCTCATCACTCTGATTGTTGTTCCGGTTCATTAGTAATGATCTGGTTGAATGAGTGCTTTCTAACATGTTTGTTTCTGTTTGTCCACAATACCTTATGTCATAAAACTCAGTTTGTTATTGTCTTGGCTGTTTGCATATTAGTTTATTAACTTTCTATTTTTACTGAGTGGCAATTTTTCATTTTTAAAATTTAAGGTTCTTGAGTGCTAGTTGATATGAAAGACCTTACTCTTACTGAGTCCGAGGAAGAGAAAGATGACGATATGATGCTACTTATTTTGCCTGCATTATATTCAGCTTCCACCATAACTAAAACTCCACGTCATACATCAAAACTTATTGGAGCAGAATATATTACTGAACTTCTTGAAGGTCATCCAAGCCGATGTTACGAAAATCTTCGAATGGAACCCCATATTTTCCAAACACTCTCAGACTATCTTAGATCAAAAAATCTTTTGCATAATACAAGAGGTGTCACCGTGGAGGAGCAACTAGGCATTTTCATGTATATGCTTGCACGGAATGCTAGTTTTCGAGCATTGACCGATAGATTTTAGCACAGTCCTGAGACTATACATAGGCATCTTGGGGCATATTTTGAGGCGATCACTTCATTGACCTATGAATTTATCAAGCCTCCATCCATTGAGACTCATTGGAAAATATCATCGACTCCACAATTTTAGCCTTACTTTGAGGTACATGTAATCCATGTCAGTATAATTTAGGAATTTTTACCCTCTCATCTTATTCCTCAATTAGTAATAAGATCTTGTTTCTTGCAGAAATGTATAGGGGCAATAGGAGAGTACAAAGGAGATCTCATTAGCAATTATGATAAATCTCTGTTTTTTACTTTATTTACTTTTGTACTCGTTGTAATAAAACAAAACAATTTTGTAAGTTGTATGAAATTCTCCTATGTCATACTTTGTGTTGCTTGTCTAATTATTAATTGTCACGATGTACTTATGTCATAAATCGAACACTGTAGTTTTATTTGCCATTTATTCATACTATTTACGGTTCCTTGTGGTTTATGGTTTATCTAATGCTTTATGGCAAATAGAGCAAGGTGGACGTCAAAGTATGAAAAAGGATTGGTTGATGTACTCCTTGAGTTCAATGTTTCTCACTATCGTGGTCAAAATGGATGGACTTCAGAAGGTTGGAACAGGATTGTGAAGGATTTCAACAAACTCTTTCCAGAAGCAAAACTTTCTAAAGCTCAAATTCAAGATAAAGAGGCTCAATTGAAGAAAGACTACAAAGCAATTAGATCCATTCGCAATCGTAGTGGTGTCTCATGGAATCAAAATGCATCCATGATTAACACCACATCTGAAAAATGGGATGAGATAATCGAGGTAAGCTTCTTCTTTTTTTAATTGCGAATCTTCTTGTGTCCAATTAGAATTTTTCTATTTATACTTGAATTGTTCTATCATTATGTAGGAGGACTCTAGGCTAAGAAGATATGAAAACAAGAGTTTCCCATTGTTTGAGTCATTAGATCTCTTATATGAAGGTAATATCCATTCTGTAGTCCTCTCATTCATTGGCTCTTAACGAATTGGTTCTAAGGTTGTTAACGAATTGGATGCTGAATTGGGTGTTGTCTACTAGCTTCAAAAGTGCTTTAGAGTTTACAAATGAGTAATAATCTAAGTTGGCATTCCATTCTATAATCCTCTCATCTTTGATGTCTTCATAGGACAAATTGCGGAAGGAAAACATTGCTTCACTTCTAGTCAACCATCTAATGTTGCAAATACAAGCATCACTAGAAAACACTCACGGGATGCAAGATTTGGTTCAAGAGCTCGCATTGGGGAAAGACAGGACAACATGAATTCTCCTTCAAGAATGCATGAAGTTGAAAGGCAAGATTTGGAGAATGACATACAAGATGAAGAAGAGAACACTATGTACTCTTGTCAGAGAATGGAAGATATTGGAAGGAGTGTAGAGAATGAACTTCAAAATCGCCATGCTGAGCAGTTGGATGTTGAAGATAATGAATCAAATCAACAAGAACGAGGAGGTGACGATTATCCAAATTCAAGAACTGGGAGTGCTGGAGCACAAAGAGGAAGACCCAAGAAACAAAAGGGTACATCGGCACCACGCATTGAAGAAACAATGGCTGCTTATTTTGAATTCAGAAAAGAACATGCTAGCATGAAGGAGCAAGCTTCAAAGCAAGGAAATGAGTACTCAATTTCAAGATGTTTTGAAGTATTACAAGCTATGGATGATGTGTCCGATGAGGTCAAGATCTATGCCTCCGATGTTTTCAAGGATGCAATAAACCGTGAGATCTTCCTATGCTATGAGCCCAGACTTCGTGGTTTGTGGTTGAATAAGGAAGTAAACAAGCTTGGAATTTGACTCCTTGTAAGTCCTCTTTTTTCTTTCTATTTTGCAGTAGTACAAAATACAATTCAGTAAAACTTGATGAATCGGGTCGAACCTTCCTATAATGCAAGTATTTTCCTTAGATCGAATAAAGAATGAGATGTAATCCTGCTAGCAGAGGATTGTCACTTCTTCCATCATAGTCCACTGGTTGTTCTGGTTGTTCTGAGCTCCAATGTTTTCTTATAGCTGGAGTGCCCACTGGTTAGCTTTCTGTCAAAGTGGCTTATAGCTGGAGTGCCCACTGGTTGTTCTGAGGTCCAATGTTTTCTTTGAACCGTGAAAATTGAATAAAAAATGAGATGTAATCCTGCTAGCAGAGGATTGTCACTTCTTCCATCACGGTCTCACTAGTCGCTTTAGCACTTTGTTTACTGCCGCTTCTTGACTGGGTTATTTCTAAATTATGACTAGAACCAATCTGGAGCCTCATACATTATCTATATTAGTTAAACATTATATCGTTGTTTGTTTCTAAACTGTCAAACTTTATTGTCCTCATACATTATCTATATTAGTTAAACGTTATATCGTTCATGTGTTTTCAAAGCAACTGGAAAAGCTAAATAATCAGTTAGCTGAGGCAGAGGCTGCACTCGAGACACGGAAGAAACCTCCAGAAGAAAATGGCCCAAAAATTGTTGGTTCGATGAATGGATATACTTCTCTTCAAGACAGCTCTGGCTCCCTTTTTTTCATGTATTTTGTTCGTAGTGCTGAAATCCATCCTTCATGTGTTGATTGCAGAAAGAGCGGAGAGAAAGATACCTCACGCAGCAACAGGTTGAAGTGGTCGACTCAGTGTAGATTGTACTTTCTTCTGCTACAGAAGCTATGCATATGTCTTCAGCAATGTATTGTGATACCCTTGTAAACTGCTAGATTTTGTGGTTGGTAGATTTTGTTCGGAGGTGACAGATATGCATGTCTAGAGGAGGGTGAACCAGTAGAAGATTTTTATATTGTCAGGTCAACATGTATGGGTTCGAGAATTCTGAAACATTGAGCTTCTATACTTGTCAGGATACCTTGGTTTGTTGCTGTATGTTTGCATGACCTAACATAAAAAAATTGTGATCTGGAAGTGATTATGCAAGCAATGACAGATTATGCATGACTAGAATGCTTTATGTTATGTTTTGAGTTAATGCTTGACAATGCTTGAGTTGATGTTATATGCAATATTTATAAGGGGAATACCCAAATGGAATATGGAAGTTTTTACAAGGGAAAATAAATCTAAGTGTAATCAAGTGGTTTTTTTTGTGCCCACAAATATACAAGTGTAAAAAATTTCATAACTCCTAAGCAGACCCTTATTTGACACGACAGTTTTTTTCCGAAGGAAATGGCACGAGTTCTGCTATGCAATAGATAGTTAGAATAGAAACGTGAAGTTCGGACAAGGATTACAGCGGAACGGTATGACAGTTGTTTAAAAGTGTTTCTTTAGCTGTAACAGTAAAATCATGCTTAAGTTAGTAAAGATTTATTTTACCAACTAGATTTTAACGCAGCGTAGCATAGCACAGTAACTGTACACTAACCTTCGTGGACCACAATTTTGCACTACGTCGCTGGATTCTACAACAGTCCTCGTTGATCACGACTGCACCACAATCTCTATTTTCTCTGTCGAAATCATCGTCCTCTGTCATTTGATTGTTTGATTGCGGAAAGGTTAGAATTAGATAATCTCCCTTGCAATGAAAATGATAAATGATTTTGACGTACAGTCTAGGCGGGTTTGTTACGAAATTCCTCTAAGAATCATGCGTCCAGAGGCCTAAATGACTAGGAAGAGAAATGAGTGTTTTTAAAAAATTCCTTATGTCGTTTTCGCGCAAAGTTTTTAACACTCATCGGACACCTAGGGTCTCATACCTGGAGGACGATGTATTCTGAGCTCTAAAAAAAGTGAAACAGATTTTTTTTTCACCCTTTTGGATTGGTTTCTATTAGGTCATATTTGTTTAGGCTTTTTCATCAGCTTAAAAACCATAAAACCAAAATCTAAACAAATATGTGACTTTTTACCTAGGCTTTTTCAAAAGCTATAAGTCTTTATATAGCTAAAGCTAAAAGTTACCATAGATGTGCTTTTTTAGTTTATTGAGGATTGGTCTTAAACTAATGTTACTGTAGTTAGGATAAAATTATCTATCTCTACCATGTATAAAAGTCAATTACTCTTAAGCTATTTAAACTCAAAAGCTGACTTTTAAGCTATAAGCTAAAAAGACTAAGTATAAACAAACATGGCATAATCCAAGCATTTTTTTTGTCAGGATACCTGCTGACATCGCATTACATTTTTTAAAAGCAAAAATCACAGAGAAAAAATGCCGAACTACATTGAATGCATTAGATGTATTACAACTGAATATCTATCCACTGCTATATAAAAGAATTGCCCAGCCAATTCATAAGAAAAAGGTCGCCAAAATTTACATTCCTGTGTTGGCAATGGCTACTATAGACTAGGTTAGATCAAGTGTACGAAAACAAGAAATCTTCACAGTTGTAGACTCTAAAAAAATTCTTTTAAAGAACTAACTGTCATGTGCTTCTTTTTTTTCAAAAATAGCCCCCCATGCAAATCCCATGCTCAGGGAGCGCTGAAAAAGCAATGCCACGCTCCCCGAGTACTAGAAACCAAAATACACAAAAAAAAACGAAAAAAGAAAATATTCAGTTGTACCGTAACACTGGATTCGCTACAGTTCGTACATGATGTAGCAGTTTTTTTTGCCGCTGAGTGGATGTGCGGTGTTTATCGTTGGTGGCGCGGTATCTAAATTTAATATAGTTTATTATATATAAATTATCGATATCACATATTTAAAATAGTAATATATATATATAATATTATATTATATTAAACCGTGACATGTAGCATAGCACATATTGTTAACCATTTTCTTACTCTATCTCTATATTATCTTTCTTTATGTCGTCATTCTCTCTCCTCTTATTTAATTGTCATCGATAAAAACCGATGATATGGCTGCCAACATGGCAAAAACCACATTGATTTGGATCCTTGTCAGCAAAACCATCCTCCAAAACTATTTTAGGGTGTAAGTTGATTTGGTTTTTTAAGTTTAGAGTGTTTAAATACGTGGTTTTGTAGCTGAAAGTATTAAATAAACTTTTCATAAAGTTCAGGGATGTAAAATAGATTTATTTCTACTTATAAATTTATATTATTTTATTAAACTCTAGAACGGAACACCGGTATTACCAATACTGAAATGCACATCGGTACACATGTAAAATGGAACACCAATTTAAATATCTGGTTTTGTAGTTGAGAGTGTATATATATATAATTATACTATATATATACATATGTATATACTAGTCATGTGCCCGTGCGTTAGAACGAAAACTCAATTTGCGATAAAAAATTATTTGCAAAGAACACTAACTTTAGTTATGTTTCAATAGTAGGAAAAGTTTGTTCCTCCGAAGAGATTTGACTATCGGGTTAAATCCTCTTCCATCTCAACCGTTCATGTTAGATCTAACGAATCAAGTACTCTGAAGGAGAACGGACGATCGCCACCAACTCTTAATTAGAATTAATAGAGAGACATCAATCCTTACCATTGAAGGAGGGAAAAGTTACTGTCTTCCTCTTGCAGGAAATCTTCTTGCTTCTTGCACGCAGTCTTTCTCTTCCCTTCCTGCGTGTGTCTCCACTACCGATCGACCTGTCCTCCTAGAGATGAGAGTGGGTGCCCTCTAATAAGGAGTAGATGAAAGCAGAAGACAGCGTACGCAGGCGAATGGAAGCCAGTCTCCCCGATATCTTCGTGATTGGCACGTGATTTGGTTGCGTGATTCTTTCCTTTTAATCTATGCATTTCCAGATATGATGAGATAGAATTTCCGTATTATAGGATATGGTGAGTATATCCTTCTATCCATGCAGGACATGATGAGAAAATCCTTCCATTTATAAGATATATGAATAACATCCTTCCATAGTAAGAACATGTGAATAGAGATATGCTAAAATAGAATTTATATTCAAAAAAGATATGATAAAAATCCTTCCATCTAAGATATGATTAAATCCTTTTCTATCTCAGCCATTCATGTCAGATCCAACAAATCAGATACTCTAGAGGAGAATGGACCACTGCCACCAACTCCTAATTAGAAGTAGTAGAGATATACATATGTATATATATTACTATTTTAAATATGTGGTATCGATAATTTATATATAATTACCTATATTTAAATTTAGATACTGCACCACCAGCGATAAATACTACGCATCCACTCGGCGGGAAAAAAACAACTGCTACAATACATGTGAGACCCTAGCGAATCCAATGCTACAGTACCACTTTTTTTTTGTGTGTATTATGGTTTCAACGCTCGGGGGAGCGGCATTGCTTTCCGAGCACTCCCCGGGTGTGGGATTTGCGTGCGGTGTTATTTTTGAAAAAGAAAATGTATGAGAGCTAGTTCTGTAAAAGAATTTTTTTTAGAGGCTATAACACTGAAGATTGCTGAAAAGAACATGCAATTACAAAAATCACTCTCAAAGAAGAGTCCTCCAAGTGAGATATGGACGCTGAAGACACAAAACTCATCCAACGCTTAGGGCTTGAGACGTGTGAGAAGAGAGGCTAGGACGTAGGAAACACGTCTGGAGGATGATATGCTTGGAGCTTTAAGAAAACAGAAACAACATGTTTGTCTTTTCGATTGATACCTGCTTATAAACCAAGTTTCTGTTTCGCAAGATACATGCTATCCTACAGCACATTGCATTACAGTTTTTAGTTTTTTTTAAAACTTATTACAGTCTTAGTTTTTTTAACCGATTACCAATCCATTTTGGTTTGTAAGAGGTGCTTATGTACTTTTCTTTTTTAAATTTGCACAAATATTAATATATGAACGAATAATATATGATAATTAGTTACCCTTTCTCTTGTTTCAAAATTTGTACAGTTGTATTGGAAGTGAAAGCATAAAAGTTCTGCTCTTAGAGCCTGTTTGAGGGAGCTGTAGCTTTTCTGAAAAATTATTTTTTGTTTTTCTTAGTTGAAAAGCGGATGTAGCTTTTTATAAGAGATCATTTAATAAATAGTTAATTTCTCTCAGTAATAAGCTAGAAAAGCAAGTTAGCCTAGCTTTCAATTTTTAGCTTTTGTTAGTTATATATGACTTTTGGTTTATATTAAAAGCCGCTTAGAAACTGAGTTGTTTGGAGAAACTTACTGATTTTTTAAAAGGTGAAACTACTTTAAGCTTCCAAAACAGGTTTTTTTTTCTTTGACCGATTACAGTTTTAGTTTCTTTTTATTCCAGAAAGCGAGAACGCCTCCTCTGTCTTCCGCTCCACTCTGTCTCTGCTCCACGGGTCCCACCCCATCCCGGGAGCCCCACTACTCGTCCCGAATCTCGAAGCATATCCGACGGCCCACCTCACCGTCCACTCACATTCCCATTCGCTAACGGAAGAGTGGAAAGCAAACAAACCAAGCCGAGAGCCCGAACCATCACCAAACCCCAACCCCGACCGCCCACCTCGTCGTCTCCGGCGATCGCCACCGCCGCCGCACTGACCCTAGTCCTAACCCTGGCCTTAGCCTTGTCACCTAACCTTGGCGCCGAGCCTCTGATGCTTCCCACCCCATGGCCCACCACATTCCCCTTCCCCGCCTCCACCTCCTCCTTATCCTCCCCCTCATCGCCGTCGCATCGGGGAACCCTAGCCCCGGGGTTACCGATCGGGGGGACGCAGACGCGGAGGCGTACTCGATCCTGACATTCCACGACTACACGCCGCCCCCGCCCCCCGCGCTGCCGCCTCCGCCGGCCGCTCCGGCGGCGACCTGCGCCGGCGACCTTCGCGGCGTGGGCGACCTCGATACGCGCTGCGTCGTCCCCGCTTCCGTGCGTCTCGGGGGCAGCGGCGTCTACATCAACGGGAATGGCAGCCTCGTGCTCCTCGACGGCGTCGCCGTCACCTGCGAGAGGCCAGGGTGCGTCGTCTCTGCCAATTTGTCCGGCGATATACTCTTCGGCCGCGGGGCCCGCGTCGTGGCCGGCTGGGTCTCCCTCGCGGCCACCAACATCACGCTCGTCCACGATGCCGTCGTCGACACCACGGCACTCGCCGGCGACCCGCCGGACAAGACCAGTGGCGTCCCCACCGGGACGTATGGCGATGGCGGCGGCCACGGCGGCCGTGGCGCCAGCTGCTACGTCAAGAAGGGGCAGGCGCAGGAGGACTCATGGGGTGGTGACTTCTACGCATGGTCTGAACTCAAGACCCCGAATAGCTATGGGAGCAAAGGGGGATCCACCAGCGTCGAGAAGGACTATGGTGGTGGGGGTGGTGGAGTAGTGTGGTTGTTTGCGGAGGAGATTGTGATGAATGGAACAGTTCTTGCCGATGGTGGAGATGGTGGCACCAAGGGTGGGGGTGGCTCTGGGGGAAGCATCTACCTGAAGGCTGCAACCATGTGAGTGTTTTTGCAATGGTTTTGGCGTACATTCACTTCCTAGTGTGCAGATTCAGCTGGTTGTGGAACATTTTATAAGTTTAATTAAATGGAAGATTGAAACTGTACATCCATCGAAATAGGTGAACATGAATTATAGTAGGTACCAGTATCTTAGGGCCCAATCAGGATTTCAGACATTTTGTGTATTCTTATTGATTTATATACGGTTACAAGTGACACACTACAGAACAATCCACTTAAATGCGCAGGTCTACTGACATCCTAAGTCGCTGGTAAATTATAAATTTTCGATAGTACAGTGCATGCAATGCAATTTGATCATCTCTAGTTTAGCAACAAAAATTGTTTGATGTGCTTGTTAAGTGAAGAGATAATGATAGTTTGAAGCATGTAGGCTTGATGACAGAATAGCATTTTAGGAATCAATGCCCTTTATATCTACATTTCTTCCACCTTTTAGATTAACAATTCGATGAATGTTTCTCTAGAGCATGGTTGTTTTTAAATATTAAATAATGATGTAGAATTCTTTTTGGTAGCTATGTTGGTTATAGGTCATTGGTAGTTCAGTTGCTCCCCTCATATATTTTTTATTGGAACAGGCAAGGAGGCGGCAAAATAAGTGCTTGTGGAGGCAATGGTTTGGCTGGTGGAGGTGGAGGACGTGTTTCTATTGATGTTTTCAGTAGGCATGATGACACCCATTTTTTTGTTCATGGTAAGTCACTTGGTTTTATTTGCATTGGTTAATATTTGTCTTCTTACAGGTTTCCAGTTTTTTGGATCATTACATTAATGTTCTAGCTGTTAGGCTATGTGGAGTAGTTTTTCAGTTTATAACCCAGGGGTAAATCTATTGTAAAACAACTTACTAATATCTTGATTTGTGTCGATGACCTTGAGGTCCTACCTAATCATAAAGGACCAAGCAAGTAAAAAGCTGGATCACCTATGTGGTGCAGCGATAGATTGGTTATATTCGGATTCGTTTTCTTTTTCTTTTCTTTTTTTTTGGTTGTGAGAGGTCTAAGTTGAACAGGGGGTGAAAACGGAGTTTTGACGTAAATAGAGTAGTAGGCCTCGTTGTAGAGTTACATACATATGGTCACTAATGACCTATTATGCACCGATACTTGTGTTTGCCTTCGTATCGGTGTCGGACGGTGTCCGACACCGATACGTCGCCGATACGTGTCGGTACCGTATCGGCGAATTAAACTATGAAAAAAATCATTTTATTTTCCGATACGGATTCGACACTTCTCCGATACGTATGTGATACGTATCAGACAACAGTGCCAGTCCATACGACATAAAATCGAGCCGGTGTTGGAGCGCTCACATGTGGTTGTGTAGGATTCGTGTGGGAGGTGGAGTCTCCCTGCCGCTGCCTCAGTCGTCGCCACCGCCACCACCGCTACCGTCAGTTGAATCGCCCCCCCTCCCCCGCCGAATCGACCACCTCACCACTAGATCTGCCATCCCCACCACCAGACCGTTCATCCCCGCCATCGAATCGTCCTTTGCGCTGGCGTCGCGCGCTTCTCCCCGCCATAGGTTCGGCCTTTGCCGGCATCGGCCGCCTCTCCCCGTCGTCGATTGGGCTCTGCCGACGGCGCCCTGCTCTTCATCCTCCTATAATCCTGCTTTGCGCCCTACTCTCCATCCTCCTGTGTTGCATCGGCTCTGATCTGCATCCTCTGGCGGCTCCCTCCTCTGCATCCTCCAGCGGCGCCCTGCTCTCCATCCTTCTGCTCTGCTTGCGCTCAAGAGGTATTGAGCCACTGAGGTATAAGCTCGGCTCTGCTATTCATCTTTCTGTGACTGTAACTGCATGTCTCATACTCTCATGTGCTAGACTGTTAGTTAGTTGTAGTACTTAGTAGTGTTGCTAGTTAGTAGTTAGTAGCAATACTTAAAATGGCAACTTGAAGAGGCGTGGATCATCTTTGAGGTACATATTCGTAGTTCACACTTCACACTTTTACATTATTTCAGTTTGACAAACAAGTCGAAAAATAGAAAATAATACATATGTATATGTTATTATTATTATTATTTAATATATATAGCCGTGTCGCCGTGTCGGTATTTTTGGGAAAATGATGAATCCCCGTGTCGGTATCGTGTCGTGTCGTATCAACGTATGTGTATCAGTGCATCATAGCTAATGGCTACTATCCTAGATACGTCATGGTATGGAATTCTCTGCACTACAAGATCAAACCAAGCCCAAGGAGGATAGGCCTATGGGATTTCCACAATGAGTCCTAGTACCAGGTAGGTTAAGGCGTAATAAGGCAAAGAGGTCTTAGCGGAACTCGATAGGCTAAAAAGGAGGGCTTACCGAATCAGTTGCAACACAGATGGGAATGCATGTTTCGAAAGACAGGGTCGAGTCTAATACATCAATTGTCGACTCCATATCCTTGTACGAGTCCACAATCACTACACGAGATGAACATGGGTTTGGTGAATGGAAGTTGGCCTTAGGTGTAATAGGGCCGATAAGGCAAATCCCAACACTGACCTCCAAATAGCTGCCGGACTGCTCTACTGATCTTCTCTCTCTTCAGACTCACTAAACCTAAGGCCTGCTCTTTTGAATTAAGGTCTTGCTCTCCTCTCTGAACCGTACGGATAGGATATCGTCTGCTTTGCTGCCTTTTTTTCTTCCACTACTCAATTCTTTCATCCTTTTGCATTGAAATAACAAATTGAAATCAAAATAATATGATTCAATCTTAGACCCTTTTAAATGTAGCAGATAACAGTGGAGCTCGACGTTTTTTGGGAAGTCGGCATCCATTATGTGGAAGTTGGGTCACATCGTGGATATACATAATAGGAGATCGATCTCTTACTTTATTGCCCAGAACCACAATGGTTTCTGCCAGTAACCTGGTAGAAAGTGAAACTGGCACCCTGGCAGAGTGGCAGTTTCAATTTCTGATATTGTTTCATGAATCCTGTGAGAGAATGGCAAAGTGATCTACTCCTCATTTTCCATTTGTTTCACACTGGCAGTGTAAAGTGAAGTGACATGATGTGATGTGATCTAGGTTACTAGCAAATTATCTTGCTGGACAAAAGTTTCTATCCTTTTATTAGACAAAAAAGTTTATGTTGGAACCTGTAACTGAGCTTTCCTGGAAACCTTAAGGAGATGGGTTAAATTTCCCATATGAAGAGCTTTTATTTAGTTTTTTTGTTCATTCTCCCAAGCTTATTTTCGGTGTGCCATGTTCTATAAGGCCGTTCATTTTTTGAGGACCAGCTGTAAGTATTTGTATTACCATGCAGTTGGTAGATGGAAATGACAGTTTTTTACAAGCTTATTGACATACTAGTTATTTGTGTTTGAACTATGTTGCCTTTACAGGGGGGAGGAGTTCAGGATGTCTAGACAATGCAGGAGCAGCTGGGACTCTTTATGAAGAAGTACCTAAGAGTATTACTGTTAGCAACAATAACTTGAGCACACAAACTGATACAGTTTTCTTAGACCCCCCATATGAACCACTCTGGACAAATGTTTTTATCAAGAATCATGCCAAAGTTTCTCTTCCCTTGCGTTGGAGTCGTATTCAGGTCTGAGGCTTAAAACATTATCTTCATTGGCATTGCATTCAAATAATTTGCCATAAGCACTGCACTTGTTACCCTTTTTTTTGTGGAGATGAATTCACAGAAGGACATAAACTATTTCCTTCACAGAGGGTCTGAACCTCTTGTCTTTCTTAGCCAGATTGGGGGAATGCTGTTATTTTGGTGACTTGTCTGTGCTTTCGTCAACAATTAAGTCATAGAATATTGCCAATGCTTTGTGCTGCATTTCTCCTAAGTAGTTTCAGTTCCTTGCTAGTGATCTAGCTTTCTGTCCAGAAAAAAGTCATAGAATATTACCTGTTGGCAGTTAGCACCGGTACAAATAGGTCAATAAGCAGATATTTGTTGTAACTATAGTGGATTTGTATTTTCTTTCTCTAACTGATTCTTCCATTCTGTCCGTTGCAGATGTTTCAATAACCATTTTATTCACCTTCTAATTTTCAGGCTCAAGGACAAATTAGTCTTCTATCTCGTGCTACTCTAACCTTTGGCCTGACACATTATCCATATTCAGAGTTTGAACTGTTGGCTGAGGAACTTCTTATGAGTGATTCCACCATCAAGGTACTTATTTGCTGTTGGTTTCCTGCCAGTTATTATATTTTTCGTCAATCCTAACCCGATGCTTGGTGCATCTGCACTGCACCATTCCTAAATCATTTTCAGGTCTTTGGTGCTTTACGAATGTCCGTAAAGATGCTCCTTATGTGGAACTCTAGAATGTTGATCGATGGTGGCAGAGATTCAGGAGTTGCAACTTCTTTACTGGAAGGTAGCAATTTGATAGTTTTGAAGGTATGTTATTGGTCTAACATTGTAAGGTGTAAACTATCCTCTCCTCCCTCTTTACTCAGTGTATGATATTTTTGTTCACTTGCTTGTCAGGAATCATCAGTGATACATTCTAATTCTAATCTTGGAATTCATGGTCAAGGCGTTCTGAATTTATCTGGAGAGGGAGACACAATTGAGGCGCAACGTCTTATTTTATCATTGTTCTACAACATACTGGTACATTAATTGCCTTTTGGTTTTTTTATCCACAATCTGTCTGAAGTTTTTTTCTTAATTGCATGCCCTTTGTGCCTTTCTTGGCAATATGGACTCAAGTTTTATCCAGAGGTTGGATAATGTTTTTGTCTTCGATTTTTTCTCAAGTTTGACACATTATGAAGCTGTTGTTTGGGAGCTTGATAACTGATTTGCATGTCTATCTGTATTGTTCTTCATTTTTGTTATTCACTTATTAATTTCTCTTGGAACTCAGGATGCTGAATTTGATGGTTTAAACTTATCTTTTAGATGAATTATGTTTCTTGTCATAATCAAAAGCGATTAATATTTCTTCAAATACTTAGGCCTCAGAGTATATCTTTGAAGTATTCCCTTCTTTTTTTGCCTTGGATAGTGTATGCTGGTTCCTGTTGCGGCTTTTCATATTCAATTTAACCTGTCCACTTCATTTTTGCAATTAGATGTTTCTGATCTTTCGTAGTCATTCAAAGAACAGATTGTGCTCATTGATACCTAATTCTTTTTTAGGTTGGACCTGGAGCTGTTTTACGGGGCCCACTTATAAATGGGAGTAGCGATGATGTGTAAATACTACCACCTTTAATTTTTGTGTTAAATGCTTTTCTTTTGCTATTTTCCTAGTGGTGGAAAGTTTCAAACGATTAATGAGCTTTTGTGTCTGCGCTAGGGCCCCAAAGTTGAATTGTGAAGATGAGAGTTGTCCTACGGAAATTTTTCATCCTCCTGAGGATTGCAACCTGAATTCTTCATTGTCTTTTACTCTACAGGTGCACTCTTAATTTTCTAAACTTTCCCCAGGCAGTGATGCTTCATATATTTTTTATTTCTTAGATTACTTTTTAATTTAGCATGTAATCCATGGTGGTAATTGGTATGCAGATATGCCGTGTTGAAGATATTGATGTTTCTGGGCTTGTTCAAGGAACTGTCATTAATTTCAACAGAGCAAGAAATGTCACAGTGAAGCCATCTGGGATCATTAGTGCAACAGGGTTAGGTAACTTATTGTTGTTTCTTGTTCCGCTAGATTTGCCATTAAGGCTTCGTTTTGCATTGTGGTGGCTTTTGAAAAGCACGTACTTTTTTCTACTTTTGGTTATGACAGTTAGTTGAAAGCATCTTTTTTGGAGCCATAGCAGCAAAATCTTACTTGAATTGGTAAAGATTTATATGAATTACTAGAATTCGTGGTGCTGTACAGCACATCACTTCAACCATGAATTGGACTTTAGTCTACAGCTCTACATACAGCTTGAATATTATGTTCTGCCCATGGTTATCACGGCACCCCGGCGAGGCGAATCGCCTCTGGGGTGCCTGGACACCTAGGCGATAAAAAAAATTCATTAATATCAGTGTATCACCCTCACATAACTAAGCTTGCTTTGATTTAGCTCCCCTCGTGATTCCTTCCAGCACTACTTAAACACATGGCCCAACCGAGCGGCCCAGCCGAGCAGCCCAACCCAGCCTCTCTCTCTCTCCCTCCCTCCCTCCATTCGCCTCGAGCGGCCTAGCCTCTCTCTCTCGCCCCCCATCCAGTCGCCGCCGCCCCCTCACTCCTTGTCGTGCCCGTGCCAGCTCCCGCTCCTGCTCACGCCGCTCCCCCTCCCCCTGAGTGTTGTCTCTCCCAGATCTAGCGACGACGGTTGCGACGGCGGTGGCAGCAGCGACGCGGAGGTACAGCAAGGTGAGGCCAGGCAAGGCACGACGCTGCTAGATCTGCCGCCTGGAGCTCGGGGACCAAGCGAGGCAGGCGGACTCCTTTCCTCCGAGCGCCCTCCTTTCCTGGCCAGGCGAGGCGAGCGGCCATGGCGGGCGGCCGCCGCCAACTGGACGCCTAGGCGGCAACTAGGCGTCGCCTAGGTGACGCCGTGATAACACTGGTTCTGCCACTATATTTGGACATCATGTGACATGACATATGTCTGCCCTATGTTTGCAATGGCTCTGTGGTAAGATTTTCAGTTGCTTGGCTATTATCAATTATCATAATTTGCTTAATTATTTGAGTTTGGACTTCTGTACTCTTGGCGCTATTCTGTTCTAACTTAGTTCTTCACCATGTCTGAATACTTACGTTCAGTGTTTTAAATAGCTAGCATTAGCTGTGCCCTAGCTCTTTAAGACTTTAGAAGCAACGCTACGTACAAAAATATGTGAACTCAGCCCACTATTACCACTATTGCTAATAGCTTATACCTTATAATACATGACCTCTGTGCCACATCCTAAATTCCCATTCTTCTTTATTTTGTGATGTCAGGTCATATATACAAGTTTACTTTTTGATTTTTTAAACACCAAAATTTAAAAACAAGGGTTAGTATAGATCTGAATGACACCTCAATATTTATTAAGTATGAAAGCCGTGAACAATCATGGAAATATATGATTATTAACAATACATTCCACTATATTTATTTTATTTGTTTTGTTTTGTTAAATGAAATATTGATCATTTTGTTCACACTTACTAAACATGGTGTAGCTATGATATAAGATTTACAGTTATGTCATCAGAATATTCTTCTAAGTTTTAGATTATTATGTTCTGTTTTACTGGCTAGTCTCTTTGTAGTTTGGGGGATTTTAAGGAATACTAATGATTAATTAAATATTCAACATAAAAATTAAAAATCAATATGTAGTATATATTCCTTGATAGCTAGTTATAGCTGCAAAATTTGTTTGCCAGACCTCGCTGTAAGGATGCTACAAATGCTTTAAAAACCTTTTCTTGTTGTGTTGAATATGCTTTTGAGACTGATGATCATTATTCATTTATTCTGTTAGACTTGAGACTTTAAATGACATGCTATAATCTTTGTAGCAACAAATAAATGAATTATGATATTTAATTTAGTCATGCCACTTAGTTTTGCAGTCTCCATTGTATATATTTACCTTAGTTCATTCCTTGGCTACTCTATATAGAACTATTGTTTTCGGCTGTCTGGTCTGCGATAAGTTGGCATAATTCTCTGTCAGCAGGTGATGAGGGAAATGGTCCAGATTAATCATTTGCTTTTGTTTGAATTGTTACTGCTTAGATATGTCTATACATATATGTAATAGTAGTTTAAAGTTTCTTTTGTTTTTTTTGGTCACTTGCCTTCTGCTAACTATTTTAGAATTTAATTTTTGTTTCTTCTGATTGCAGGCTGCCAGGGTGGAATTGGACGAGGAGGAATGTTAAGCAGTGGCCTTAGTGGTGGGGGTGGGCATGGTGGTAAAGGTGGGGACGGTTTTTACAGTGGCAGTCATGCAGGGGGTGGAGCTGCATATGGTAACGCTGATTTACCTTGTGAACTTGGCAGTGGCAGTGGTAATGTCAGTACAACATCTTCAACAGCTGGAGGTGGTATAATAGGTAACAATGCTGGTGTATATGGACCATTATCACCCTTTATTCAATCATTGTTGGTCTTAACAGCACTGATCTCTTGCTGCTTTTTCATCTGCACATTTCCAGTGATGGGTTCTTTGGAGCAATCTCTACCAAGTCTCTCTCTCGCTGGTTCAGTAGAGGCAAATGGTGGCAGTTTTACTGGTTTGGTGACTCATGCTGCAATTGGAGGACCTGGTGGTGGTTCTGGGGGCACAATTCTTCTATTTGTGCGGACTTTATTCCTAGAGAAGGACTCTGTACTTTCTAGTGTTGGTGGGGTTGGAAGCAATGGTAGTGGTTGCGGTGGGGGTGGTCGGATTCACTTCCACTGGTTCGATATTCCCACTGGAGATGATTATGTTCCTTTTGCAACTGTTAAAGGATCAATACTTGCAAGGTGCATTCTGAATTCTGATGCTTTCTCTGTTTGCTTTTTTCCCATTTGTTTTGCTTGCTAGTTTTTTCATGAAGTTGTACGGCTGTCTTTGGTGCGCTTCGCATCTGTATTATTATGTTGATGGTTTAAGGTTATGACATTTTGTGCTGGTGATTTCATAATATATGGCTTTACAGTTCCTTAATTGGAATCCTGGAATAGTTCAAAGGATTTTGGCTGGCCTTTTCTTTTTTACTACGTATTTATAAGTTCTAATAGTTATTATCAGATCATCAAAAAAGGAGGGGTAAAAGACAGAAAGCAAAATTACAATTTAATGGCTTCTAGGACCTTTAAGTCTGTACTGTCATCTTATTTGTTGTTGGACAATTAAATATGTCTTAAATACACAGAAGATTGCTAAACGAGTATGCTGATTCTGTGTTATTACAGAGGAGGAATCGGTGAAGGCCAAGGTTTTCCTGGTGAGAATGGAACAGTCACAGGAAAAGATTGCCCAAAAGGTCTTTATGGTACATTTTGCAAGGTAACTTATTGAAATGTGAAACTGCCCCCTTCGCTCCTTTGTCTCATTATTTAGTATGTTATAAACAGAATGTTGGCTGCCCTTGTACCTTTCTGTCTGTTATGATTTCTTGAGGCGCATAATGCTTTCTCTAGTAGAAAATTTTTGTGCTTTGCTATTTTCAAATATTGTTGGTGAGTTTTTTTTTTTGTAGCATACTGTTTCTATGTTTAAATCAGATAGCATAAATTTACCCTTATCAACATAGCAGCATGCCACAGTCATACCTCGAATTGTTTTAGTTCAATTAGTTATTACTGCTTTTACTACTTAACATTGTTGCAATGGTTTCTGTTGCAAAAATGTAGGAGTGTCCTTTAGGAACATACAAGAACATTACTGGATCTTCTAAGTCATTGTGTTCTCCATGCCCTTCAAAGGAGCTCCCTCATCGTGCTGTATACATAAGCATCCGAGGTAGTTCTTGATGTGTTTCTTTTTTATGCGAGAAATATGCATCTAATGTAAAGATCAAACTCATTTAGTAGCTGAGCTGGAACTTCATACCTGTGGTGTCTAATATACAAAAACACTCTAAATTCTCTATAGTGATGGACTTCTTTTTTTATAAATTCCTATACCTAATGGACTTGTTTGCAAGAAAACCTGTGGGGTATGTATGCGACAGGTTTCTATGTGGCTCTGCAACTGAGCGATTTCCTTTTAACTGATTGTGTTACGTTAAAAAGTACATATTAGATTGGATTGCGGTTGTCGTAGTTGTCATGGCTACGCCTAGTCGTCGCACCGGCCGGAGGTGGACGCCAGGGCAGCTCGCCTCGACTGGATTGGAGGAGGCAGCCGGCGAGGGGCCGGCGGCGACAGAGGAAGCGAGGGGCGGGCGGCGCTCGACGACGGAGCAGCCCCTCGGCCTCAAGCGGTGACGGAGCAGGCCCCTCGGGGCTTGGGCGGCGACGGAGGAGGGCAAGCACGTCAAGCCGGCAAGGGCGCGACGGAGCAGGCGGCGGTCGGCGCGAGGGTGGCGACGGAGGAGGCGAGGGCGGCGACGGAGCAGGGTGGCGGCTCCTCCCGAGCGACGGAGCAGGGGCGGGCGGCGCCTCCTGGAGCGACGGAGCAGGGGCGGGCGGCGACGGAGCGCCCCTGCAGAGGAGGCGAGGAGGCGCCTCCCTCTCAGTCTCAGCCTTGCTGTACTAGGGCAACAGAGGGGAGGAAGTACTTCTTATATGGGTTGTTGGGCTTGAGTGGATAGTGGGCTATGTGGTCATAGCCCATATCTCTTCTCTTTTTCTTTTCTCTGATATATATGGATAGATTATGGCTCTTAACTTTGTCTAATCATATGAGGTATTACTTATTATTTTCATCGCCTAGGTGCCTAGGCGGTCCGGGCTCGCCGCGCCTAGTCGGACCGCCATGACAACTATGGCGGTTGTATATAATTTTTGTTGTTTCATGAGGATATCAAGTTCTTATAATTTTTGTTGTTTCGTTAGGATATGAAGCTCTGTTTCTGTTTTCTTCTGGTGTTATTTAAACTCTACTCCAAATTTTGTAGCTTCAGATTTGCTGTGTTATTACTATGAAATGTTTCTGTCAGTTTACCTGAAGGTTCTAAGCTTAGATAACGTTTTTGACAGGAGGTGTTGCTGAAACCCCATGCCCATACAAATGTGTGTCTGATAGATACCGTATGCCTCACTGTTTCACTGCTCTTGAAGAGTTAATATACACTTTTGGTGGACCTTGGCTATTTGGCCTGTTTCTTTCAGGCCTTCTTGTTTTATTAGCTCTCGTTTTAAGTATTGCACGGATGAAGTTTGTTGGCACTGAGGAGTTGCCCGGACCAGCACCAACTCAACATGGCTCCCAAATTGATCACTCTTTTCCCTTCCTAGAATCATTGAATGAGGTAGTGTAACATATTCTGCTGTCCTGACTCAATACATTAAGATGTGGTGTGATCATTCTGGGTTTTGATTGAAATTTCTGCTAATGTGATAGGTACTGGAAACCAACAGGGCAGAAGAATCTCACTGTCATGTGCACAGGATGTTTTTCGTGGGCCCAAACACCTTCAGTGAACCTTGGCATCTCCCACACACCCCGCCTGAGCAGATTACAGAGATTGTGTATGCATGCCCATCCTCAAGTAGATCAATATTATGTTTGAGCGAATTGCCTTCAGACTTTTTGCTGTTTTATTTTAACTTTCCCAATATTTACTGATTTGATTTTTGGCCTCAAATTTCACCTAGCCCTTGGATGTCCTGTACAAATAAACAATTGACTCTGCAGTTCTGTTTATATTCTTATTGTCAGGTATGAGGATGCATTTAATAAATTTGTCGATGAGATAAATGCTCTTGCAGCTTATCAATGGTGGGAGGGATCAATTTATAGTATCCTGTGTATACTGTCATACCCCTTGGCATGGTCCTGGCAACAGTGGCGCAGAAGAAAAAAGTTACAAATACTACGTGAATTTGTTCGATCGGAATACGATCATTCATGCTTACGGTCTTGCCGTTCACGTGCACTTTATGAAGGGCTTAAGGTATGCCGTTCCAGTACCAAATGCTTGATATGAACTTTAGTGATGTTGTTATGAGCTAATGTATAATTCATTTCATCAGCAGTCTTGGAATTGTGTTGTTTGGCATAACATTGTCAGAGAATTAATGTCTTTTAAGTGTTCTCTGCTTGATTTAAGCTTTTATTCAATCTTTCAATTGCGTAGTAAGAGTATCTAGTATCTACTGTCCAGTTACTGGTAAGAAGCATCAGCGAACATCCAAGGTAACCAGATGAATGGTGATCACACTGTTAAAAGGTTGCAGTGATTGAGTTACAACTTACAACTATTGCTGTGTTGAGTGGATTTTACTTACAATTACCATTTGTCATACAAGTGGCAATCTGATTATATTATGTATTGAGGATGATTTCTAGTTTTACAATTTATAGGTGGCTGCTACTCCAGATTTAATGCTTGGTTATTTAGATTTCTTCCTTGGTGGGGATGAGAAAAGGCCTGATCTCCCCCCTCGTCTTCATCAAAGGTTTCCAATGTCTTTGATCTTTGGAGGTGATGGAAGTTACATGGCTCCATTTTCACTTCACAGTGATAGTGTTGTCACAAGTCTTATAAGCCAGGTTGATTCTGAAACATTTCAAGCCGTGCTGAACCACTGAAAAATGCCTTTTATTCTCTTAACCTCATTAATATCTTTTATAGGCTGTACCATCATCAATATGGCACCGTCTTGTTGCTGGATTGAACGCCCAGTTGCGTTTGGTTCATCGTGGAAATCTAAAAGCAACATTTCTTCCTGTGCTCAAATGGCTTGAAACTCATGCAAATCCTGCCTTGAACTCATACCGTGTGCGTGTTGACCTTGCATGGTTCCAAGCTACAGCATTAGGGTACTGTCAGTTTGGTCTGGTTATTCATGCTGTGGGAGGAGCAGTGGCTGCTGAACTTCAAGGTGGCTCTAGAATAAAAATTGATGAACATTCACTGTGAGTTATTTGTTACTAGCTCTGAGCATTCTTCATTTCCCTCTCACAATTTATCCCTAATAATCACTGGTATGTCGTACAGAAACCAGAATACAAATACTGATTCTCAACTAGGCCACTCAAGGAACAACGATGCTCTTATGCGTAAAAGGATAACCGGCAGAGTTCTTGATGTTGACAACTTAAGGATGCTCAAAGACAAGAGAGATCTGTTTTACCCTCTCTCTCTTATCTTGCACAATACTAAACCAGTTGGACATCAGGTGACTTTGTCATTTTACAGAGCTATCCTAACATTAATTCAACCTGTAGTGTGTTTATGATGAGATTTGCAGCATCTTGCACTCATCATGGTTCTTTTGCTTTCTTAACTGCAGGATCTTGTTGGTTTGGTCATCTCAATATTGCTTCTTGCAGATTTCAGCTTAGTGTTGCTTACTTTCCTCCAGCTATATTCTTATTCTATGGTCGACGTTTTGTTAGTCTTGTTTGTTCTTCCTCTTGGGATACTGGCACCATTTCCTGCTGGGATAAATGCTCTTTTTAGTCATGGACCGCGACGATCAGCTGGCCTCGCTCGTGTGTATGCATTGTGGATCATTACATCGCTGGTTAACGTTGTGAGTACTCATCTTTGCCTGTATCTGTATTTTGCTATTACAAGTTCATTTCGAATGTTTTATGTTCAAAATTGATATGGCTCGGCAACAGCAGCAACGGCGCTGGGGTCGTGCGTATATGCGTCGTTCCCTCAAGGTGGGCGCAAGGCACACGGCTAGGGTAGTGCCCAAGCCAGCTGGACTGGCTAGTAATGATATGTAAAGAATAGATTTAGTCTCAATTTATCTCTTGAGTTGTTAAAAGATAAGTTAGTTATATCTCCTAGGATTCTTTTCTCTTGTTAAGTTCCCATCTATTGGGACCAGGGTTCACGAAACCGTTTCGCGGGCGGTTTTCGCGGAGTCGGCGGTACCGGTTTTCGCGGTAAACCGCTCGAAAACCGTGAAAAACCGAACGGTTTGCAAATTTGAAAATTTTGAAATTTGGTCAAACGAGATCGTGAAAACATGGTTTAAATCAAAAACCCGCTTCGGTTTTGAAACCGAAAGCGGTTTTGGAGAAAACCGTCAAAAACCGCCCGAGGTTGGAAAATTGGGGAAAAATCGAAAAAAAAAATTTGGGAAAAAATGCAAAAAAATATTGTAAAATTTGTAGAAATACAGGGAATATTAAAATTGAGTAAAAATATAATAAATATATAAATAAGGTATGTGAAAACGTGAAAAATTCCAGAATGATCTCTCCTAAATTTGAAAAAAAATCGACATGGCCTTTGCTATATTTTAGAGAATTAGAAGTTGTAAGTTATGTATTTAGCAATAATATATCAATAAATAATCTTTCATTGCAATACTACAATCACATAAGTGCAAAAAATCAGCATTTACATAACTACAAAGCAAAATCATTTGCAATTTCACTACCATTTACTTATCAACACCATTTACATTATAATGCATTTAAATTGAAGTTGTGGAGCAGGCATAAGCATAGCTTCGTCACTCTTCCATTGTCGCAAAAATGACATGTTCGACCTACATGAACGGAACATCGAAATCCGATGACAGAAAGGAGAAAAGAGTTAAAATATAAGAACAAATTGCAAACAGAAATTTAAAAATGTACAAAAAATCCCAATTAATCTATAAAACACCTAAGAGAAATTTTTACAATTTTTTAAATCATTTATTTCTACTAAAAAATCTAAAACAGAAATTAATGAAAAGGAACAAATACACTGTCAGATTTTTATAAATAGTAAAATGATTTATTATATTCTAAAATTTTACTGAAAATATAAATTTTTCCAAAGTATCATGTACTAAAATTTTCATAAATATTAGACTTCATTTATTTCCCATATAAAATCAAAAACAGAAGAGCATATACAATGATAATAGCACTTTCAGAATTTTTAAAAAATACACATATCTGATCATCATCTCAAAATTTTACATAATCATTTTGATGACGTTATAACATCACAAAAAAGTTTAAGAAATATTAGACTTCATTTTGTGCCCTATAAAATAAAAAACTGAAGAGCATATATTGTGTGATGTCGATTGTCGTAATTTTTGAAAAATGTACATATCTGATAATAATCTGAAAATTTTACAGAATCATTAGGATTACCTCAGGAACGCACAAAAAAAAATTAAATTTTTTTTGACACTTTTGCTAAATTTCTTCAAATTTTTTGAATTTACTGTTCATCCGGCCGGTTTTCCGAGCGGTTTTAATTACCGAAACGGCTCGGTACGGCCGGTTTTCGCGAAAACCGAGCGGTTTTCGACGGTTTTTTGAACCTTGATTGGGACTCTTATCCCTAGTAGCCAGATGCAGCCGCCACCTCCTTTAAAAGGAAGTGGTGCCCTGTAAAAGAAGGCAATCAATAAAGATCAAGTTTAGTGTTATGCGGAAGGTCTCCCGAATTGAGATCCGGTGATTGCTTCCGGCTAAGCAATACTTACCTGCCACCACGGCACCCTCCACCGATCCTCCACCTTCACGATCTTCTCGCCCCATCACACGCTCCTTTGCACGTGCACATAACAAAAATCCTAGGGAATTTTGTAGTTAGGCTTAACCACTATCGCTACGTTCTGCAGGGATACCTCATTGGTTTATTATGTTCTATATTATCATGAAGAATTTGCACATGCACATATTCACATAAATCCACAAGCACACGAAACAGAACAAGCATATAGAACCTACCTCTTCTAATTTGAACTGCAAAATGAGGCAATATTGTTCCTTTTGAATGATTTGTTTAGGTGGCATGTGGGATCATGTTGGTGTCATTTTGAGGTAGCTGTATTGACTATGCTTGGGTTTGTTGTACCTTTTCATATACCCTACGCCTAATGACTTTGCAACAGCTATACTATCATTATCATGTTTTACTCCCTGCTATTCCAATAGCGGGCTCACTAGTTTTTTCTGGGTCTTCGTAACTTATTCACACTTGGCTCATCACTTACAGGTCGTGGCCTTCGTATGTGGACTTGTGCATTATAAATCTTCAACCAAAAGGCATCCAAGCATGCAGCCATGGAATTTGGGCGGGTAAGCATCTTTGCCCTCTGCTAAGAAGCGTTACCTGAGAACTAAATGCCTTTGCTTCTTTGCAGGGATGAAACTAGCTGGTGGTTATTCCCAACTGGACTTGTGTTGTGTAAATGCATCCAAGCAAGGCTTGTCGATTGGCATGTCTCTATTTTAGAGATCCAGGATCGTGCAGTATATAGCAATGACCCAACCATATTTTGGCAGTGATGATATTTTGATCACTGGAGTGCTTATGGGAGCTTTTTGCAACTCGAGTTTTTGGGAGTTGATAAAAGGAAGGCTAGGGAGGAGTCCATTCCTTTTCGACCAGGCAGGGGAAGCAAGTGCAAAGTGCAATGCTTAGAAATGCATTCTTATAGTCCATTGTTAATCTTGTGCAGTCACAACTTTGTTTTTCTTGTACATAAAAATTGTTTATTGATCCATTCTTTGTAGGATTTTGGCACAATAGAATTACAAATTTACATGAGCTGATCACCGAGAGGTAGTGGCGAAATATGTTTTCGTTTTCAACTTTTCCTGAGGCTTTTGCCTTGATGATGAGCTGGAAAAGGGCGAAGCATCAAATATGATTTTATTCTGCTCATGCTCCAGGTTGATTTAGACATATTAACATATTGATGTCTATTTTTAGCATCTAGCAAGCTGATGCATCTCACAAGTTGCTGGGTTGGTTTTGCTGTCCTGTAGATGTTTGGCTTGTGTTCAATAAAAAATCTGTATCTTCTGCCGAGAACCAAAGATGCTATAGGGTATAGTGCTTGAGCGACTTAGCGAAGTTATACTACTGGTTATCCCTATTCAGGGTCGTAATTCCGAAATCGAACGATATATCGTAAAATCGGGTTAATAAGAGGCTTAACGTTTGCATGAGAGGCCAGAAATATCCATTTTGATAGGAAGAAAGAGGCTAGATTTTAATATAAAGAATGAGGCTACAAATTTCCATTTTAATTGGAAGAAAGAGAAAAAGATCTTTCGAATATAGCATTGAGAAATAGATATGCTATCAACCTACACGATTGCATGGGGTTATACGATGAAGACAATTTTTACTGGACGTACGAATTTAACTTTTAGGCCTGTTTGGAACACCCGATTTTTTTCCCTAATTCCTACGTGAGTTGAATCGTTTCCTGCAAATTCAGAAGAAAACAATAATATGTGATATCTGATACCTATGTGGATCTTACCTATCGTTGATCTAACGTGGCCGATGTGTTATCCGATATGGCAAAACCGTCTACCCATTGCACTACGCTGGTAATATTACTATGTGAAAAGAGGTTATAGTATTATTTAAACCGGATTGTAAGGTTTAGATAGTCAAATGTCTAGATTCATAGTTCGGTATGCTACATAGACTTTCGATCGAAGTTCGAGGTGTTATATAGACTTTTTCATATATCCTATGATAATCCTCCTCTGCCTGTGTGAGAGAATAATTCGCATAGTAGTATTACCCGTGTGGCACAATGGGTAGACGGTTTTGCCATATTGAATAACACGTTGGTCAAGTTAGGTTAATGACGGGTAGGATCCACATAGACTTCTCCCTGCTGAGCTCCTAAACATGCTTCCATGGATATTGGCCTCTATAGCTAACCACCACTCATCACGTCATGTGGGTAATATTACTATACAAACCGGATTAGGATGTTATTTAAATCGAATTGTACAAAGTTTTATAATTCGGGATGCTGGACATACTTTAGAGTAAAATTTGAGATATTACTAGTTCAGTGCCCATGCGTTGCTATTAAAAATAAATTGTTAACGAAACATAAAGGTTAAGCAATAACGAAAATTTTGCTACAAGATCAAACATCTATTTTTTCCAATCAAAAGCACAAAAGTTAACCAAAGAATAGCAAGCCCGTAAGCTCCGCTCACCTCCAGTGCCTCGTAGAGGAGGTGGCCGCACCGCGAAGCGCAGGGACGGGTCCCAGATGTCGGGAAGTCCGGTCCAAGAAGTCGGGCTGCTACTGGTCCTCCTCCGCGTCCCCGCCTTCTCCTCCTCCGCCTCGGCGGTAACCTCGAGGAGCCCGCGCGCAGCACGAGAGATCAAAGAGGCATGCGGCGGCGAGCAAGGCAATGGCGGCGGCGCCCATCTCTGTCAAATCTCTTTGTCGCAGGTGGCGTGAGGAAGAAGAGGTGGTCTGGCAAAGCGAAAAAGAAGCATTGTTTGTTTTTTTGGGTCGGTCCGTTTTTTTTTACGGTGGTTGTTTTTATAGAGATGGGTTGGGGTGGAGAACGGATCGTTATCAACTTCAAATTAGAAGTAGTAGAGATATTTACTTTTTTACAGGATATATACTCCCGTTAGGTCGCATTTGCGCAGCAGCTCCCGCTACGACAAAATACGCGTTGTTTCTTGCCAGTGCGAGCTTCGCATGGTGTGAAGAAATCATGAAAGATACGTCAAACGGCCACCACGTTCCACGTTTCAGCCATCAACCGATTCTACCCTCCTGCCAACGGTACCTCCAGCTCCATGGCTCCCTCCATACTTGCTCGCTTGAGGCCAGCCTGTCTCTCCCAGGTGCAAAAGCAAGTAGAAATTGACATGAATAAATCTTGCCGCTGAACCTAGTGCAGGTGCAGCACGTCACTTTGCATGTGTGTGTTGCCAAGTAGTAATAGTCAATCTGTCAATCTGCGAGAAAAGGATGGAAGGAGCTAACAGGGCCAATAAAGAAAGAGGCGTCTGGAATTTTTGTCCTCCTTTGGGGACAAGAACAAGCCAAAACAGAAACGCAACAAACTGAGACAGAGTTTGTGTCATTGTGTGTGTGTGAGGGAGAGGGAGAGGGAGAGGGGGAGAGAGAGAGAGATTGGAGGCTAATTTTGTTGTGCTTCTTTTCGGTCCGTAGTTTCGCTTTCTTGGCCCTTTTTTTGGTTGGCTGCGAGCTAAATCAGGAGCCTACCACCCTAAGTTTAGCACTTCTTTGTCCAAATAGGAGATTATCGCAGAACAAGTCTCCCAGCCCAAGTTGAGAGACAGGTTCGATTGTTAGGCTGGGTTGGGTTACTCCTCCTGGTCTGTTCGATTTGAACCATGGACATATAGCCGGCAAGCTGCTGGGGCTGGAGCTCGTGTTTCTTGATACGATTTCTGCAAGTTTCAGCCCCCAAGAACAGAAGATTCTTTAGCCCAAAAGTTTTAATTTTTGTCGCAGCTCCAGTGATCGCGGCGCAAAAGATTAGATTTTGAACACCTTGGCGATTAGCGCACGACGGATTCTTGGGTATTTGATTGGGTTCTCTTGATGCTGCCGTTTGCCTGTGGGAGGATTCAGATGTTCTTGGCAAGGTAGCTAGGAGGAGATGCCCAAAGCTGGAGATTGCAGCAGCAGCGGTGGTGGTTGGAGGAGTGGGGACGCCAAGGACTTGCCTTTTATTCTCCTCAGGGTGGGCGCTGCCATCACGCTCTCCGTCGCCGGTCTGTTCTTGTCGCGGCTGCGGTCGCAGCGCCCCCGGCAGCTCCTGCTCCCTCCTCCCTCAGGTACCAACCATGAGCAGATTTCTGCTCCTCAAGATTGTGTGTCAGTTATGTCTTTTGCTGTGCTACATCTACGTGAGATTTTGGTGATGGTTTTTTGATGTCTGCTTGTAGAGCCAGATGATCCCCGCGGCATGAAGGGTGGCGGAAGAGGGCTCAAGGAGGAGCTAAGGATCCTCAAGAATGTAAGAATCTGGTTTGCGCATAATCATTATTGTTTTAATTTTCATGCTTGTAAAGTTGGAACTGCACTTAACAAGGATGAGCTAATAGGTTAAATATGTCTAGGAATGGTCATGCTGAGTGTTCGTACTTTTACATTTTTATGATTAGAATGTTTAAATTTTGGATAGGTGGTCCTTCAACCTTGTTTTAGGGAATAAAGTCTTTTTTTAGATTGTTGGGTAATTGAAGATTGCCCCTAAAAGGCTATACGGAAAGTCAATATATGGATTGAATGGAAGATGAGAAGAAGGTGATCCTTTCAGAATTCAGATAGCCTTTTAAGTAATACGTTAAATTCTCTAATTTGTCGCAGTGCATCTTAAACTAAAAAGCTGTCCTCCCCTCCCTCCTACTTTGGACATACATTTCACGGGTAGTTCTTCTTCCAGTGCTTTCCTGACAAAATAGAGCTTATCTTCAAGTTCAATTCTTGCTTTTTGTTCCATATTCTTCTCCAATGAATTGATAGAAAACAGAAAGATGCCCCTGTTGAAATCTGAACTTTGGTTTCTGTTCATGGTATTTGAAGGAGGACACCAAGGCAAAAATCATAAATGGAAACTCTGTCCACACAAGCACCACCACTACAACGACCACCACCACTGCCTCAGTGTCACTGCCCCCGAAATGCAGAAGCCTTGCTGATGATGATGAAGGATTCCTCCTTCCAGAATTCAATGAAATGGTTCTCAAAGAATTTGGCCAAGGCGTAAGAAATATCACAACCTCACCTGCACCGAGAGTAGGGGAAGATGCATCGAAGGACCATGAAATTTACAAGCTTAGGGATATGGTGAGATCACTGCAAGAAAGGGAGAAGACCCTGGAGCTACAACTTTTGGAGTTTTACGGTTTGCAGGAGCAAGATGCTGCAGTTAGGGAGCTTGAGAACCAACTGAAGATTAACAATGTCGAATCAAAGCTATACTCGTTGAAGATTGAATCTTTGCACTCTGAAAATCAGAAGCTGCAGACTCAGTTGTCGGAAGGCTCAAAGTTAATCTCTGAGCTTGAGGCGACAAGAGCAAAGTGCAAGCTGTTGAAGAAGAAGTTGAGATTGGATGCGGAACAAGCAAAGGAGAAAATCACTTCCCTTCAGCAAATGGTAGATTCTTTGCAGTGTAAAGAGACTATCAAGGAAAAAGTCAAGGCTGAGGTTGAGAAGAAATTAAAGAGGCTAACGGAATTGGAAAATGAGGCAAGAGAGCTTAGAGCTGCGAATTCAAGGCTGCAGCAGGAGAACTCGCATCTTGTTAGGCGATTGGAGCTCACACGCCTACCCCCTGTACCCAAGTCCCACAATAGCATGGAGGTGAATCTTTACTGTTCTTGGACTGTATTGTAGCTGGCACTTAGTAAATAATTTTAATCATCAAATGGAGGTGTTATTCCTAAAGGGAAATGCTATTTTTGATATTTGTTTTTCAAAAGAAAAGAAACCGTATAATTCTATCACAAATCAATTGCTTCCATGTGTGCTAACTCTTAAGTTCATTGTGTCATTGTATTCTTTTGTTGCTCTGTCAGGAATTGAACTAGTAAAAAATGATTGCAGGTAAAAGCATCGGAGGAAGCTGATCGGTTGAGGCAAGAAAACAAGAAGTTGGCAAAAGATATCGAACAACTGCAGACTGACAGGTTTGCAGATGTTGAGGAGTTGGTATATCTGAAATGGATCAATGCTTGCCTGCGTTATGAGCTGAGGAACCAGGATGCTCCCTTGGGGAAAACTATTGCACGGGATCTGAGCAAGACCCTAAGCCCCAAGTCTGAACAGAAGGCCAAGCAACTGATAGTGGAGTATGCCAATGTTGGTGCGGATGAGAGAAGTTTAGGACCTATAGAATTCGATTCAGAGTACGCTTCCTCACGGGCATCATCAGGTGAACCTGATGACGCATCGATCGATATCTCATCGATGACAAAGCACAGAAACCCAAAGAAGAAAAGGTTCTTGTCTAAGCTTCGGAAATTGGTACTGGGAAAAGAAAAAGAAAACCACAAAATTCCTACTTTGGAGAGGAGAGTATCTATTTCAAGCTGTTCCTTTGATGACTTTGGAAGGGAGTCACATGATAGCTATTCTTCGTTCATGAAAGAAACAGCTGTATCTGGCAATCAACAACATGATGAGCGCAGCTGCGATAGGCATTCTTTTGACAGCCAAAGATCTAGTCATCTTAGCATGGAAGCCGGATATGGAAGAAACGAGCATCCTGGGGTCAAGAATGCAGTTTTTGGAGAGGGAGGGCTGAGTGAGTTTGGTCATGATTCTCACCTTGACAGCGGTGAGGCCACGATACCTGAAGATGTCGAGATCCATAAATTTGCCGAGGCACTGAAGACATCAAGGTCAGGTTCTAGCTCATCAAGAAGGATATCATCCTTCAGTAACTGATAAACAAGTAGCTTAGGATTCATGTGCTGCTGACCCGCCTGCCTGGATGTATATTTTTGACGGTTCTTGATGGGAAAGTTATAGAAGATGTTACTCGCATAAAGTACGGAAGACTTTATTCTGTGTGAAATGTACCAGAGGTGCTTCGATACTTTTCTTTTTTTTACAGTTGCACAAATATTAAAGCATGAATGAAAGGTAAATGGAGATTACTTACCCCTACACTTGTTTTAAGATTTGTGCAACTTGTATTAAAAGGGAAAGCATTGAAGCACCACTCAATGTACAATCATGTATAAAAGTATAGTGTACTAACACATAGTTTTGCTGTAAACCCTCGTGAATCGTGTACCGAATTCATCGAACTCGAACTGGTTTAGGATACAGAGTTCATGTTTACATTGGAAATTAGAAGAAAAAGTGGCGAACCGTAAACCCGAATCCTATACCGCGACTCGGACGAAACCGCGTTTGCGGTAACTATGTACTTCTTCAATTTGTTGTTCTTTGCAAACTTTATGTTGTCTCATAAAAGGCCGCGGTTAGCGGCAAACATGAGCGGTTTTTTCTGTTCTGGTGTTATGTGCACATGATGTCGAATTGCTCTAAGCATTATAAACACTAGCAAGGGTTGCGCGCTACGCTGCGCCGTGCGAAATTTAGTTGCGCGACGCTGCGCCATAGAAAATTTGGTATGATGATTATTTCTGAAAAAATAGGTGTGAGGATGTAAATGCGGAATCGTTTTTTCTCCGAAATTTTCTAAGAAATACGCTAGCTAGGAGCTATTGGCGAATTTGCGGCACCATGGGTCATCTTTGTGTGGCACCAAACCGCTAGGAGTCGTCGTCGAATAAATGAAAACGTGTTTTTTTTGCGTGATATCGGTTTTCTGTTGTTCTTTTCTAAAAAAAACAGTTTTTTTTGCGTAATTTCAATTTTTTTCCTTAAAAAAATGGGTTGTTAGGAGCTGTCGCTAAATCTATGGATTGCTATGAGCCATCGGTAAATCAGTGGCCTTTTTTTAAAAAACGCGGAGGGACATAAACATAATTTGGTTTTTTTTGGGTTAATTTAGCAAAAAAAAATGTTTTTTGGACCCAAACGTAATTTTATTTTTCCTCAGGTCCATTCTGTGAAAAAACCATCTGAGGACCTGAACGTAAACTGTGCAGGGACCTAAACATAATTTTAAGTTTTTTTAATCTATTTTATTAAAAAACCGATAAAAAGACTTAAATGTAATTTCTAATTTTTTTGAAGGAAATTCTCGCGGAAATGCTGAGGTGGCCCTGGTGGGAGGTGGCCAATTCCTCCCCCTATAATATAAGTTATTATTTATTTATTATTATTATTATACATTTGTGTTGCATTCTTCAGGTTTCTCCCATGTTTTCATTTTTTGTATCCATTCCATGCTTCAGGCTTTAAAGATTTTGTGAGCTCAACGGTTATTCAGAGTCTAAGGACCCTTCATTGGTTGTTTCACTGCCAGATATTTAGTTGCTTACCCTTCATATCTCTGGACTGTAAAAATCATGGAGTTATGCAGATGTAGGAGCTCAGGAATGTAGGTGCACCAATTTTCTCACCTTGATACGGTGTGGCATCAATCTAAGGTCCGTTTGCATATGTAGTATTTTTTGAAGTTTTCAAAGAATACTATGGTTTCTTAAAAATACTATGGTACAAAAAACATAGAAGTTTTTAGATAAAATCAAGGTTGTCAGGATCGCAATGCTGATAGTGGGATCCTACGATCGATCTCATGAAGCCGAAATGATATGGAACAGTGTATAGATCAAAATTTCATAAAATCGTGATCCTGAAGGTAGGATCCTATTCAGGATCGGGTTGGATCATGATGCTGACAACAACTATATCAGTATATAAATTTTGTATTACCTATTATTAATTTAAGCTATAATAGTGTACTTTGCTTTGTTTTTGATCTTTACATGTTGTTCTAAGGTAAAAGAGAAACTTTCCTGTATGCCACTGAAATTTGGCCCCATCCTTTTCTATGACACTGAAAAAAATTGCGCTTTCTCCTATGCCACCAAGTTTCTACTCTAATCCCTTTTATGCCACTAGTCCACTACTATTAGGTCCGTCAGTTCCTCTACCATTACGTCATCGAAACCTGTCAAAATTTTCCTCAAATCTCAGTTATATCCCTACTCTTCCTCCTCTCTTTCTTCTCGCTCGTACATTTCCACTCAATGATAAGGCTGGACCGCATTATAATTAACATATTGGACTTTTAAATGATTAATTTATAGAGAAAATTAATTAAATAAGGTTCAAAAAATAAGCTTAATAATGTAACATGAATAAGTGTACCTAAATTTAGAAAATCAAATTTAAAAATTCAAAATATGTACTATAGACTTGCATATTTGAAATATATATATATATATATATATATATATATATATATATAGCCTTTTTGTACTCCTACTTTCAATATACTACTTAAATGAACGTGTTATATTTCTTTATCACTTTTGGTATACTTAAATACCAATTCTAAGATACTCAAATGAGACATGGTTAAAAAAATTTCATCGGAGTCCTTTATTTTTGCTATATATCTTTTTTTTATATATAAAATGAGTATATACGCAAATAATGCTATAAAAAATGGACCTTGATGAATTTTTCATAGAACTCACTTTGGAATATCTTATAATCATTATTAGATAATGCTCAAAAGGATAAAGAGGTATAAATATTTTGTTTAAGCGGTATATGCAAGGTGAAAATATGTGCTCCAGAAGTATAGAACTATTTTCTTATATACACACACTTTTAAAAATCTATAGAATCGTGATTCTATTATCCGATCCCATCAAACGAAAAAACGATCTTATCTAGGATCGTGCTCCTAACAACATTGTATGCAACAATCATTAGAGTTTTGAAAACCGTAGTACGCCCAGGCATCTCTCAGTTTTTAAAAATTAAGTCCAGATAGACAGAGACATCAGGAAGATGAACGATGTGGCAGGCAGTTAAAAGGGGAAGCAAGTTGCATCCAAACTTAGGTATTAACTAGGAACTTGGACACGGCGTGTCACGTCGCGGGCGCCGCTTTCCACACGAGAAAGTTGAGTTTTTTTTTCGAAAAAAAGGCTTAAACGTAATGGTAAAAAAAAGCGGGAAAAAATGTATGTTTTTTTTTGAAGAAGGACTCGTACGTGTTCTTTTTACCGACGGAAAAGGACCTAAATATAATTTTAATTCTGTGGAAAAGGACCCTAGCGCAAGCATTAAAAACGCATAAAGGACCAAAGTGTGATATATATTTTTTTTTGAAAAAAAGGACCTATTCGTAACGTAAAAGGACTGTGTGAGTGACATTCAAGTTTTTGCACCTCAGCCCCATTGGCGTCGAGACCGAAAATCGATAGAAACCGAACGGACGTTTACGCAGTCAAACGATTTGAATTCGACGGTCAAACAGCGGCGAAAAAACTGAAAACCGACTGGTGCGTTCAATTTTTGACCGATTTTGTTCGATTTTCAATCGGTTTTCTTCGACAATTTACATGTAGTTCCCAAGTATCATGTAGTATAATTTACATAAATATTAGACTTCATTTAATGCCCCTAGAAAATAAAAAAACAACAATTAATGAAAAGGAGCAGAGATACTATTAATTTTTTATAAAAATTTACAAGCTTGATCATACTCTGAAATTTTAATGGTATCATAAAAATTGCCCAAGGATTATGTAGTAAAATTTCTAGAAATATTAGACTTTATTTAGTCACTCTAGAAAATCAAAAAACGAAGAGCATATACAAAGACAATAGCACTGTTAGAATTCTGAAAAAATCCACATGTATAATCATCATATGAAAATTTTCCAGCATCATTAGTATTGCCTCAGGACCTCACACAAAAATTTAAAAAATTAGAGATAAATTTTTCCGAATTTCTCGAATTTAAATTCGAATTGGATTGGTTCACCGACTAGTTCCAAATATCAAACCGGCTCGATACGCTCAAGATTTTTGAGCGATTTTCGTCGATTTTTCAAACCTCAGGCTTGCCTATGTTGATAGACAAGTCATACAGCCATTTTCAAGTGAGAAAAAAATGCCTGCTTGTTTTCCTCTTCAAGTAGAAGTATGTTCAAGCGAAATTCTTTTCTTACTAAACAATTTTTTTTCTCTTAATGTACGTAATTAGTCAACTAGTTGGTGTGCATAATTTCAAAATATTTTTTCGAGATATTTCTGTAACAAAAATTAATTTAGTGCTTTTGACAAAAATTAATTTCAATTAATTAATTCAAGGATTTGGGTTTTCTTCGGAGTTTTAGTTAACCTGGCATCCTTTCCATCCAAAAATGGAATTTATTCCATTCGCATCCGGAAATTCTATTTTCATCCGAATATCTAAAATTCAAATTCAATTCTAAAATTCTCTAAAAATTCCAAAACCAATTTTATTAGGTTAAAAATATTCTAAAGTATTTTTGAGATTTTTCCCAGAAATTTTAGAACCTTTCTACTATTTTCCCAAGCATATTTAATTTTCAACATTTAAAAATTAATTATTGTGCTATAAATAGTACTTTTATACTATTTAAAAATATTTATTTATACTTTTATTGCTGAAAGAGGTATCTCTTCAAATTCTCATATTTAATAAAATTTATTTGCTAATTTTCGGATTTAATATTAATTATCAGTGGAAAATTAATTGTTTTCGGAATTAAAAAATTCGGGTACTGTTCATTATAACCCGATCCGTCAGTTACAGTACGCCCGTTTCTACAGTGTCCAACCGTATTCAATTCATCCGTTTCACCCATTTACTCCGGCGATCTCGGTTACTATTCTGACGAAAACTTCGACGATCGTTTTCCGACGATCCGTTGGTCCGATTGTCCTATAAATTGAACCCCAAGTTACCCTTTGCATCCTCACATCCTCAGCTTAGAGTTGTTCCAATCCATCCATCAGATCTCCCTGTGCAAGCTATTCTTTCCGAACTCCGGCGAACTTTCGGTGAGTTCTCCTGGCTGCTCCCGACCTCCATTTGTCATCAAATTTTTACTGGAGCTTCTTCTAAGTGCTATTTACATCTGGTAAAATCATATTTTAAAAATGCTCATAGGAGCTCCGTCGGCAACCATTTCTTCTCTAAGCCCGGCGAAAAGTCAAATTTTGAATTCAAAATATCCGATCTCTGTCATCTTAAGTCCGATTGATCTCATTCTTCTTCCTAAATTCATCTAAATTCCAGATCTTTCTACCAGTAATAATTTTATAATTTTTAGAATTTATTTGTTTTCTTTTATTTATTGGTCGCTCCGTTTTGCGCGTAGTCGAAGAAGTTGTCGCCATCGCTGAAGAAAAGTGCCGATCTGCCGAGCGACCCTTCCCTCCTCATCAACGAAGGCAAGTCTCCTTGACACATGTTGATCCCATGTTTTATAAATACTTTACAATTTGCATCGCTTTTTATTTAAAAGATGATGTTAAATTGAGGTTGGTAGTTAATCCCAATTGTTATTACAACCTTAATATTGAAATCCTTGACTGTTGTAACCCTAGGTTGCTGTGATATGTCATAATAATAATATGTTATGATATACATTTTGTTTAGTGCGCTAGATGTGCTTAAATGCAAAGTCGATTAAATACCTATGGATGGGTTACTTTGAAACTGTGAAAAATTGTGAATTTGAAAAGTTGTGGCAATATGTATGCCGCTGTATTTACAAAATGAAAATAAAAATAATTTAGACTTGGGCAAATCGGTTTGTCTGGCGGGTGCAGATGGAGCACTGGTTTTTGTTGTGTTTGTACCGCCCAAGTCAATTAAGGACCGACGCTTGTGATTGTCCATTATAAGCACAACCGTACAACCACATGTCTAAATGGGTACGACCTGGCTGAATAATTTGTAATAATTTAACTTAGACTCACCAGATGGAGGCAAGTTTGTTTTTCCCACACGGCGCAAGAGGGGGCTTCTGTATTGAGTAGATGGAACCCTAACAACGGTGAAACCTCAGCAGGTGGAGTCAGGTTAGATTATTGCATTGTAAAAGCCTTGTCATGATCTCTCTGCCAACACACCAAAGGAAGTGTGCTTATTGCGCATGGCAACAAGAGATGATCATGTCTTGTGGGTAAAGCTATACACCTCTGCAGAGCGTAAAACTATTCGAATAGCCGTGCCTACGGTCAAGGGCAAGCAAAGAATGATTTCATATTGGTAGACTTTGTTTTTGGTTCTAAACTCTGATGTTTTGGGATCTGGGAGTAGTTAGAACTTCCGGATGTATTCCTGACGGCTGGAGCCAGTCAGGTGGTTGGAACCTGTTTTGAATCATGACGGATGGAGTCATGTGATGGTTAAACAAGATCTTTTAAATTGGGCGGATAGAGCCCGTATACTAGTGTTGGTGGTTGGAACCTTCACTAGAGTTATAAATAATTTCAATTGTACAAATAATTGTTAAAACTGCTTTGTGAAAATTATTATTAATAATGTTTGTTAAATCTGGCTTTGTGCAAAAGAACCATATTAAGCCATCTTTAGAAGGCCTTGCATCCTGCATATTTCATAGACTTGCTGAAGCTTTCCAAGATATGGAGTTCTACGATATCTTTCGTCAGAAGCTTTCCAAGATGCTACGAATGACGGTGAGTTCTACGATGTGGAGTACAATAAAGACAATCCAGAGAGTTAAGTGCACGTTTCTTTCGTCGACTGCCTGTGGTGTTTATTGGTTTTACCATTTTGCTTCTTATTTCCGCTGCTGTAAACTTAAGGTCATGTGACCTGGTTTTGTAATAATGGCTTTTCGGTCTGTACTCAGTATTTATCTTTTCAATTCGTGCTTTTCGGTTATGATTCATCACTGTGAACTGTGTGTACTAGCGTTGATACGAGACTAGTACAGAAATACACAGGGGATTCTGGATAGTAAATCCGGGGTCCCACAATTTCACATTGCACAATTCCTTTCCAGTGGGTTAAACATTCATACCTTCCACAATTTCATATTCACCCCCCCCCCGAGGGGGGGCCAAAACTATCTTCTCCTATATATCAGTTAAAGATCTTTTGGCCCGGGGAGAGCACTTTCCTGGGATCATACTTGTTTTTCATCTCCACGAATCGGTCCCATTTCGCGCCGAAGTGACTCGCCCACTCGGCGTGACTCGTGTAATGCGGCAGGTACTGCTTGTACCTGATACCAACACGGTCGCAGTACCGCAGGATCCTTTGATTCCGTGCCTCCATTCGCCTCAGGTCATGCTTCACCGACGAGAAGAGCATGGACACGGCGTAGAACACGTCCTCGTCCGGTGTCATCGCTGACATGCCGTCGTCCCACCTAAGAAGTCACGGAAACTGTGTGTCATTAGCTAACTCGGAACGACTCGGGCGAGTCACACACATACATGTTGCTCCTAATTTAGATGTTTATAATCATGATCAGATCAGGTGCATACGTGTGTGGACTTACTTGGATTTGCTCATGGGGTAGACAAGGATGGGTCCGGCGATGTCGGCGCGGCGAAGGATGCCCTTGAATACACCGAGGTCGAAGTCGAGGATGCGCGACGAGGGCACAAACAGCATGAGCCAGGGGTGCGGGACACGCCATAACCCGGCCTTCTCCAGGACCACCTGCTCACGGTGGACGCGATCAAGGAACTCGACATATGACACGTCGCGCGCGAAGGAGAAGCCCTTCTCGTAGCTCAGCTCCTCCAGCAACGCCATCACATCCTGCAACAAGACGGCAAAACGGCGTGTCACGACCCACGACGGCGATGAGCTTTCGTCGCTAGGCATAAACAGGAGGCTGGCTAGCTCCTTACCTGGTCCACCGAGTGGGCACTCGTGCAGTTGTAGTGCACGGCCGCTTCGATGCTGTACACGACGGCGGCCTTCCTCCGCTCGGCGAGCGCGGCGATCCTCTCCACGTCACCATCGGAGAAGAATGCCGTGGTCTTGAGCCCAGAGGCGAGGCTCCTGTTCACGTACACGGAGCCCTCGACGTAGCTCGCCGGGCTGAGCACGCCGTCCGGTCCGGGGACGGACAGCCACTCCTGGTCGGAGGTGAACACGGAGACGTTGGTGTAGATGAGGCGGAGCCACCGCGTTCTCGTCGGCGCCGGCTCCACGGCGATCCGGGCCCGAGTTATGACGCCGAACTGGCCCAACCCGCCCAGTACGGCGTCGAACAGCTCCGAGTTGACGCGCTTCGAGCACGTCACCATCTCGCCCTTCCCTGCATGCGTACGTACAGGTGTTATGTATTGACACGCAAGGGCACATATCACACTTATCAATACCATAATGGGGTTGTACCGGGGTACTTGAAAGGGTACATTTCAATACCGATTCATAATAGCGTAACATTTCAGATTTAATATAATAATATATATTTATAATTATATATATGCTTAATTATATGTACACCAAATTTTACTTGTAATATTACTAGCTTTAAATACATAGTACTACTATCAAATGTAACATATAGTAGTTCAATAGATGATATTATCAATTTCACCAGTATAACTGGTATTGATTGACATCGAAGCTGATATGACCGGTATTGATTGGTACCCAGGTTAGTATAGCCGGTATCTAGTCGATACGATCGATATCAAAACTGGTATGGTACCAGTCTAGGTACCAAAATGGTACATACCGTTCGTATCGACCGGTACAGGTACGGTATTGATAACTATGATATAGATATTAAGCGTGAAAAAAGTCAAAGTCAACGTATTCTTCTCTGATCGAAACTGCACTGCGCATACTTGCATGGCCGGCCGGCCGGTAACACCTTATTATCAGCAAAATACAAAATAATATATAGTTCTTCATATAAATACCTTTTTGGGAGACCGACCAATTTATGTAATTAGTTCTAAGTTTAATCATAGCTAGTCTCTACAAAATGCATAGGCCCTAAACTTTCCTGTATATATGGCCCTCGCCGATCATGACTTGCATGGACTAAAAAGACGTGAATTAATATAAACAGAAGAACCTTAAATTAATGTACATCTTAGTTTCGATATGAAAATATTTTTTGATAGAACCGTGCCATAATATATAAAATCATTTTTTATGGGGTTGTAACATAAAAATTCATTTTATAAAAAGTAAAAGTTCGAAACATGTCGGATAACTGAAATATTTAACTGTTGTAGCTAACATTGATATGCTAAATTGCCAATAAATCTCATCTCTCGTACTAATATCCCATAAAATTCCCTACCTAATATATAATTGTTTTTGTTGTTTTCTCGGAAGAGGAGGAGTGGACCATCCGAACATGCATACAACTAAGAGATAGAAGCTGCCAAATTTCAGGAGTTCGATCTCTGCTTTTTTTGGAGCTTGGAGGCATATTGTCCAAATACTTTGCTTCTTTTTGTGAGTACTTGTGAGTTGTGAGGCTTCTAAAATCTGCAACATCTACCTCTTTGATCACAAGTTTGTTTCAACAACAAGACTTTATTTGCTAATGTAACCATGCATTGACATGTGAAAGGTTTCTTCTCAAAAGACCTCTCATCCATAAATGATAAATTGATCTGTGTGCTCTATATGACTATATATATATATATATATATATATATATATATATATATATATATATATACTATTCACAGATAGCATTGTCTATTACCTACAATCAACCTATCATAAAAAACGACAACTCTAGTTTGAGTTTGAACTAGTTAAACTTGACACTAAATTTTTTTTAAACTTCTTTGCATAACCTTTGAAATACCACACTATGAAATACGACATAGAGAGCAACTACTTCCGGGAGTAGAAAAGAGGTTTCTTACATATACATATATATATACATATACATATACATATACATATATATATACATATACATATACATATACACGTCTCATCTATTCCAATGAATCCCACAAAATAAGGGACATATATGCACTTGCATAAAAAGAGAGTAATGCTAAAACTAAAACTGTCATGCATCAAATGCACTACTATAGCTACTTTGTTTTCCAAGGAAACTAAAAGAAGTTTTGCAAGAAAAAGCATGCACGCAATGCATTGCACCGCACACAGTGACGCGCATTAATTCCTTTCGTTTCTTCCGGTTTATCGGGGGTAAAAGCGAAGAAGATTCTCCACGTAATTACGCGTGTTAACGTTGCTAGCTAGTGTGGTTTCGCGAGCGTACTTTCTTACCAGTGATCACGTCGAGCTCGTAGACGTTAGCGATCTGCGGGCCGTGCCGGAACGCCTGCCCGCTCACGCCGGCGTTGGAGAGCGTGCCGCCGACGGTGAGCCGGAGGTAGTCCGTCCACGCCCGCGGCGCGACGCCCCGCGCCGTCGCCGCGCATAGCACGTCCGCCCACAGCTGCTCGCCGCCGGCGTCCACGTATGAGCCGTCAGCTGACACGTTGACCCGAGGGACAGCGGCGGCGCCCACCGACGGCATGTGGACGACCACCCCACCCGGCGCGAGGGCCTGCCCCATGACGGAGTGGCCGCGGCCGCGGAAGGCGACGGTGATGGGCGCTCTCCCCGGGTACGCGTGCGCCGCGCGCAGGAGCGCGGCCACGTCTTCGGGTGAGTCTGGGAATAGCACGGCCGCCGGGAGGGCGGACGTGATGTTGCCGAAGTCGGTGGAGGCCGGCACGGTGGCGTTTGGGTCCATCCTGAGCTTGCCGGCGGCGGCCAGTGCTGCTAGCTCGCCGGAGAGGGGTAGAGTCCATGGGTTATCGAACGCGGCTTGCGCATGAGAAGAGCTGACTAGGGTTAACAAGAAGATGTAAGTAAGGAAAGCCATTAGAGTGTGTGCATCACTGTTTTTGCGACTGCGTATTTTCTGGTTAGTATGTCTTCGGACTTCGGACCGTATTTATAGGAGGTGTTTCCCATCTTCTTAACCCGAAATAAAATAACTGAGAAAAGAAGGTAAAATAAAATGCCCTCGGGAAGAGACATGAACACTTATTTTTCCCTCGAGATAAATTCATATACATAAACCTCACTGGCATGTACTACCCCGTTCTTAAATACATATATTATTCTAGCTTTTAAATTTTGTCTTAAATACATGTCATTCTACAATTTTGACATGACGTTTCACTATCTTTTCCTTATATGTGTCTCTCCTCTGGCTATTTTCAAGGTTATTTAATGTAATAGACTAGAGTAATACATACTATCCAATAGCCATAAATGGTCTAATAAAATAGGGTAATTTAGTCTTTTATATATTTACCTTGGTTAAAATGCAAAATCTTAAAATATTGTCTATTCTGGAAGGAATGGAGTAGTTAGTTGGACTCGAGCCATAATTGTGAGCCACTAAAGGCATGCACAATGGTACATGTCAGATGTCTGTAAGACTATATCACGTTAGATTTTAGGTGATGTAGAGGAGAGAGAAGGAGGCGAAAGAAAATTGCTGTCTACTATTTAATAGACAGTCTTTTATTTTGTGTACCATTGTATAGACAGTCTGTTAATTGGATAAGGGACCATTACATACAACTATACAGACGATCTATTGTATTAGTTATTTTTAGTGTTGTCTATAGATAACATGGAGATATATTACAGACAATTGCCGTCTATACCACTGTACATTCTCTAAGTTCCGATTGCCATACTAGTTGGACTAACCACCGGTTGGAAATCACCCTTCTAACTAAAAAGAATAATATAAGCAGTTACAATCACAACCGTCTGATCAAACGGGAAAGAATCATGTCCAATGAATGTAGACATTACAGACAAAAGAAACATTAATTCCTGTGCACGATACTGTGTTGTAAGCCATAAGATGACTGTGACAGACAGTTATCCCCACTAAGGCTAGTTGATAATTTAGATCATGTGTGTTTTAAGGTGAGGCTTGTATAGCAGCAGGATGATTTATCGTAATGGCATGTCTGTCTGTTTTTTTTTTAAATAGAGTAATTTTCTTATTGAAGCTGTTCAAATAAAATCCGATGACTTTATTGTTTCGTCGGAGAAAAAATGTGTTACTTGTTCAAATAAGCAGTTTCATGTATGTATCCTCCTATGTGAGGGCCAAGCAAGGCAATCCATAAACAAACATGCATGTCATTGTGCATCACAACACTAGAACATGCCAGGGAGAGGTGCTTCTACGAATTTTATGAAAATATTCGTATGTACCCATAGAAGGTCAAACATACACAATACAATGACGAAAAGTTATATGAAATCAAAGGAAAAAAAGATGAAATGGCAAACCGGAACAAGTTGGAAAGGGAGTGGAAACTAGCCGGTCAGGGACTACCATTAAATTTTCGAAAATCCGTTTCTTGTTCGTTTTTTAAAATCCTTGGGCTGAACGTAACTCAGGTGCAGACCCAACACTACAGAAGTACAACTGTATAAGTCCACCCCGTCTCCTATGCTTACTATATACTAGTGGCAGGGTGCGATTGCCGTACTCGTCCTGAGCTTCTTATTTCGCACTTAGCCAAATCGATGAAACTCTGATTGGTTTTAGGACCCTCTGAGTTCATCAATGTACCTGTTTGGTTTTATATAGAACAAGACGTCACCTTGCGTATGCAGCCCATGCAAAGTTCGCTTGCCACTGCGCTTTCCTTTCTTGACTACCATGTAGTTTCATGGAGGCAAGATAGGAGGAGCTTGTAGCTTTTGGGAAGGTCATCATCCCCATGGCGTATGGAGTGTGGATTTCGATCTGTCCTTGTGTGGCGTCGTTTGTACCGTTGTATATGATTAATCTACACCGTTATAATCTGGTCCTACTAAAATAAGTGGTGGAGATCATTCTCTTCTTCTTCCGATTAATATAAGAATTTCTAGAATTTAGGATTATTGTGAGATTTTCTTGCCCTTAAAGCGAAGGAGATGCTTTGAATATCACCGGTTGTTTTTATATATATAGATGTGTTAATTCATCGTCGTGCTATTCCACATGGCTACAACATCAACAGATGATAAGCAATGGCGGAACTAGGATCTGCACCCTGTGGGCCCAAATGCTCAATTGTAATTATAGTGGAGTCAATCTTTCAAAAAAAATTACAGTGGGGTCATCTCTCTTCAAATCCATGGACCAACACACGAGTATCCTTTAAGGCATCCCCTCTACAAATAGAGGGGTTTGAGTTGTTCAACGGATATGAAAGGAGAGGAATGACAGTGCTTTTAATAATAAATCACGTACCTCGTAAGATTTGGTGGATATGATTAAACAGGAAGGTATGTTATGGATTCACACAGGAACAGTGTTTTTTTAGGATGAGTACCCTGGTACAAGCCCCGTGCGCCGATGATGTTTTGATTTTGACAGGTGTTTGAATGCACCACGTCGTTTTTGTAGGACCTTTCTTTGATTCCTTCTTTATTTTTAATGAATGATACGCAAAGTTTTTTGCGTGTTCTCCGGAGAAAAAAACAAGCAAGCAACTAATAGAATCCGGAATCGAATTTGGCACATGAGAATTGACAGAATCGAGCACGAAACTGACGACCTTCTGTCGAAGGACTATGGGGTCCAATCATGATTTAACAATCGGACGGTGATGGAGCAGTCGCCACGCGGGGATAGACCCTGCAGAAGTGTGCTTTCCTTTGCGTGGCACACATGCTCGGACTGTCTTGGTAGATATGAACGTAGTTGTCATTTCTTACGAGGATGACACAAACTAAGAGAGGTGTTTTCATGTTTTTTTTAACAGTTGTGTAAATATTAAAGCATAAATGAATAGTAGATAGTGATTACTTACCTTTTCGCTTGCTTTAAAATTTATATAACTTAGGAGGAAAAGTATTGAAACACTGCTCATAAATTAATCATGCACTACTGATGGTGCGGAGAAAGATCGCATGCAAAACTATCTTTCATGGACGCCATGTGATATTTTCTGGGATTAATCAAGCCTGATATGATAGGCTGCAAGTGCTGACTGCAATACAAAAATGCTAACCATTGTTCGGTCGCCAATAACTTACACTGGAGAGACGGCAACGGCTGCCAGATGTCAAGGCTCCAAAGCATGGTGTCTAGCTTCTAATAAGAATACCAGTTGACGAATGAGTTCTTATTTAGCTCATTACCAATTAATATTTTACACTCTTGACTAGTTCTCTCAGAAACAGATATTAAAATTGTGGCATGTATTCGGCATGCTTGAAATATTTCCCCTGATTGTTGCTATTAAGGGGGCAGCCTTTAGTAGTTAATTTCACAAATCAGCCTCTTAAGAAATCTGTAATATTCATCTCATGGGGAATAGATTACGATCAGAAAAGTCTATCAGATGATAAGACTAAGTGCCCAACTAGTGAAGCTCAGGTAGTATGACAGATACGCGCATTTGTCTCTGATATCACTCTTGTTTGAGGCGGTATCACATAATAATATCATGGTTTAGGACGGGTGCTAGTTGATAAATATAATTAACTCAGATGGCTTTTGAGCTAAGCTGTTAAGAGTTTTATAGTTTTTAAAACCAAACAAGTCATGGACCGGGTTACGCTTTTTGGTTCGTCGGTTCACCGGCACAACTAGCGGTTTATTAGTTGAACCGATGCATGGTTCACTAACAAACAAAACCTAATAATATAATGGGGTTTGCTTCCCTTGGTCTCCATATAACAACAACAACGTAACCATCCTTGAGTGGCTGGTACCCGTCGGTTTTAAGTTTTGAACATCCAACATTCTTTTTTGAAATTTGGCCAGAAAGTTTTAAGAAAGAAAGCAGGCACTCCAGTTTCATCGACACCCTTCACCAACCAAGTAGCACTCGGTTCTTTCCACAGGTTCAACCGTGCCCGGTTTTCTCTTATTTTTGTCGGAGGTTTAACCGGGTTTTGGTCAGTTTTAAGTAGCAAAACCAAACCAGGAGGTACTGTTTTCTTGTCGAATGCAGGGCTGCTCCGGTTTTTGAAAAACAGAGATAGGAGTGCAGGGCCGGAAAATTAAAAGCCCAGATCTTCAGTGTAGAGAAATCTTTCCATGTTAACACAATGCAATTACATCTACTGGTCATCCGGGCATTGTTGACGTACTTAAGTGGAGAAATATCATTGTTTCATATCACTTGAATTTTCAGTGAGACGGTCAATGCATAAACCACAATAAGTCTATATAATGCAGCAGGTATATAACTGAAAAAAATGTACATAGCCATCATCAGTATCAAATGAACATCAAGACAGACGGTGATTGGCTTATGAATACGGCGTCAACTTTATATTAGCACGGGAATATCAAAATAAAAAGTTTCAAACCATGCTATGAATAGTTTAGTTTTAAGGAAAAAAAAATAGTAGTTTGCTTTGTTTTGTTTATGGCACATGGACTGCAACTCTTTAACTATTCATTTTTTTGGAAGCAATTTGTCAGCTGCTAATCCAAGGGAGATGTACCGGCATGTAATCGGACATATTGCAACCTTGAGATACACAAGGTAGTGCCGGATAATGGATTCTTAGTTTCCTATTACAATTTCGAACAATGTGCATTGTGGTGTTATCTTGGAGTGAAAACTTATAAAACATAAGAAGAACTTTAGTTTTCAATCAGGGATCTAAATTTCGGCGAATTTTCGCCGAAATCTTGGATTTCGGGCCCCCTCAAGATCTAAACTACCGGCTGGAGTTTTTTGTTAATTTTTTTTTGAAAATGCTACAGTAATTTGATTTTTTTGACAAAATTTCAGTCAAACAGGGCGAAATTTTATGAAAAAATTCTGGATTTTGGTTTTTAATGGCTAGATTTGACTTCAATTACATCAATAACCCAGAAGAAAGTGATCTTTGATGATAATTTGTCGAAAAACTTATTTTTTGAGATATTTTAAAATTTTGGCAGAAACATTGTTGGAATTTTATAAAATGGAATATGCTTTATAATGCTATGAAAAATTTATGGTACTATATAAATAAGTCTAGGATCAAACAGGAAATTTTATAAAATATTTTAACTTCATTTGTTATCTTTTAAAAATAAAAAACAGAATTAGCATAAATGAGGTAGTAAGATTGTCGTAATTTTATAATTTTTTTAATGTTTGATCATCATTTGAAAATTTTATGGTAATATTATTGATGCATATAGACTATCCATAAAAAGTTTCAAAATATTCTAACATGGTTTGAACCATTTTTCATGCAGTTGAAATTTGTCGGTCAGCCTTCAGTTTCACTGTCCGAATTTTTAAAAATTCATGAATCTTGATCATCATCTGAAAATTTTATGAGAACATTAATGATGGATCATATCCATTCAAAAAAAATTTCAAAATTTTATAACGTGGGTTGTATCATTTTTCATTCGGTTCAAACTTCTCGGTCAGCGTTTTATCAGGACAGTAGCAATGTTTGAATTTTTAAAAATTCCTCAAATGTGATAATCATCTAAAATTTTTATAGGAACATCACTGATGTGTTAGGAACCTCTAAAAAAATTTCAAAATTTTTCGTCGTTGTTTGACCCACTTTTCAGCCAGTGCAAATATACCGAAATTTTGGGAATTTTCGGCGAAATTTCGTTTTTCTCGGTAGAAAACGAACCGGATTTGAATTTTTGTTTTTGAATTTCGAACGAGATTTGTCCGAAATATCCGAATTTCGGCGAAATTTTGGATTCCGGCCCAAGGCGATATTTTATCCGAAAACGAAATTTGAATCCTTGTTTTTCAATAACTCGGTTGCAGCTAGGGAATTAAAAATATAGTTTATTTTTATATCCCATTATATCTGTAACATATCACGAATTAATCAATTAAGATTTGATGAAGAATGTGTTTACCCTTTTCATCTTTTTTTTGTACTACCACCAACTACTAATAATATAGAAATTCTACGAGCTAAGTAGAAAAACTTTGACAAAAAAAAATGGCTGATCATTCTTAGCACGTTAAATTTTCATTTACTATGTTTAATTTGAAAAAAAACAAAAAGAAGCCCTATTCACTGTGCAGATATAAAATAATTACTTCCCAGTTCCACTTTCTTCTTGACAATACTATTAGAGTTGACATTTATAAGCTTATAAGTACATTATCAGGAACAATCAACGCATATGTAATTTAAGTTGCCATGCCATGCGTCAAGCTGGCTGAAAAGTAGCAGCTCGAAAGTTGTTTGACATTGACAACGATTAGCCGTTGCCAAATCAATTTCTGAGTTAAGTACAAGGTTAAACAATGTTCGTTTCAATGAAGCTACTCCAGCCATTTGATGGAAATTGGGCAGTGCAAAGGCCAAGCCACAGCTTGCTTGATCCATCCAAATACGAGGATCCCTTGCTCGTTCTCTAAAGAATTTTGAAACAGAACATGCCACTTCAGGCTATTATTATCAACAACATGAAAGTATGTAACAGAATTAAACCATGTCACAAAAATAAATGGCATATTATTGCTAGACTAATATACTTTCTTTGTCATTTGAAGGCTAGCTCCAACGATTTGTAATACTAAAAAATATGAGGGCAGAGTCCAGTATGGCAAAACCCATATTATTAATCATGACATTTGGGGTACAGCTACTGAGTTACATCATGACACACTCATATCCAGGCAAGGAGTGTATTGTGTAGTGTACATAACTTCACACGGCATAGAGCTAAAGATACATCACCCATGATCAACAGAAGTGCCCAGGTAACTGATAAGCAAAACTTATGGATGATAAAACTTCCAAGGGAGAGATGGTTGACCCCTTATTTTATGGAATCTTCTTAATTACTTCCTTGAGCTCACCGCATGTTCACGAGGACTGACTTGCCTCAGTAACTGCATCATTGGCAGGCAGTAAATACTAAATAGGTAAGATGTTGTTTAGCCATGTAAAAATGCTCAAATAGGTAAGCCCCATGAGATAATTTAAAGACAAGGGTGTCCGATCTACCTGAAAATATGGCTCCAGCTTTTGCTTCAGAGTGGCATGCTCCCTCTTCATCTTCTCGAATGACCTGCGGCATCTGAGAACAAACACGGACATACCACAACGGGTGAGCACATTGCATAACGATGAGTACGGACAGCGGGTAAGAGGCATACATACCCTTCCAGATTCTTGTCATTGCAGTGTGCTTTAAACACTGAGCACTCATTCTTCATCCTCAATGCACCAATGCTGAGCCAAACACAGGCCACCTTTAGTGAATTTGTATGCGTAAGGTAGGTAAAAGAAATGAAGCTGGCGGTGATATCATTCCTATTTACTAATAATATTTGTTATTTCACATCACTAAGCATTCTTAATTCTTGAAGCTTGTATGTTTTGGATAGGTTATGAGAGGATTTTGCATTGATGAGACCTGCAAAAGGATTATTCACACTGTTTTCTGAGCATATTCACTGCTTCTATACCTGGATCCACTGCCCTTGAGCTGGTGCACCAGAGAATCTAAACGGTAGAAATCCTGAGGATACTTCTCACTGCATCAAAAGAAACTGTAAAGTGAATACACTAAACATGACTACTCCTGTAGTAGATATTATATGCCTTCAAAATCATGTGCATAAATTGTGCCAAAAAATCAAAATTAATCATATTCATAGTCTGATTTCAGACATTACTTACATTGCTTGTTCTATGTTTGTCAACAATCTTGACGAATCTTTGAAAAACAAAGCCACCACTTCCTCAACAAAGTTGGGGCTTGATTCGTCCTGCAGTTCTTCCAGCTGATTAAACTGTTCATCCAGGTAACCCTGCAGGAATAGGAGGATGTAGATTAAAAAGCAAAACAAAGAAGCAAAAGATCCACCACAAAATTTGATGAGGATGTAGATCAAAAGGAAAAACAAAGCAAAAAATACACCACAAAATTTACCTTTTGTGCAGTCCATGGAATACAAATAAAGTTCTAATTTACATGGGTAAATAAAGATAATTGTCAAAGATCAAACAAGTCAATACCAGCAAGTGGTTTTAGGCTTCAACCTAGCTAGGTATAAAGGGCACTCCAATATTTGCCTAGAAGATACCAATGTATCATTAAAATGATCCTACCCTATGATTACTCTAAAGTTTGAAAACCCCAACTTTTTGTATATTCTCAAAGGAATAGGACAAAGAAAATAAAGAAAGAGATTTGCTATTCTGTATGGTCTATAACATCCTTGCCCATTTATCTACTAAAATTCATTATCATAATGCATGCGTATGTGAGTTAGCAAAAAAAGTTGCATAACTTTTAGATGGCAGCTAGGTGTCAAGTGGGCATTGCCCATTATACCAGATTACTATCTAACTCAATGAGTTATGTAGTTGCAAATGAAGTCAAAATTTTAATCAGAACAAGTGAAAGATCTATTGAGCCTGGCCACCAGAGAAAAGATAAGTGTATAATATCTGACAAAACTGGTGGATCAAGTTTTCTTTAGAGCTTCAGTGGACCATGTCATCTGGAGACATTCGGAGGCGCCATCGTTCTATCGGAAGACAAAGCATGAAGAAAGTAATTCTACTTATTAGCTAATTATCCTGTCAGAACTTACAGCGCTAGGACAGAAAAGTTCTTAATAGGTGGGATACAGTAATTCATTACAATCCCAGGTTTCAAATGAAAAAAAGGGAAGCCATAAAACCTGATCAAAAAGACTTTTCTTCATGAAGATGATTTGGTGACCCAAATTTGAGTACTCCATATTTGGCTAGCTTAAAGATCAGTACAAGCAGGCAGAGAGAACTAAGATGGCCGCAATGAGACATGCAAACCGAAGGAGGGTGTATATATAGAGGGAAACAGAATTTGTTTTCTAGAATGCAAAATCTTTATTCTAATTGATAATGTCCTGTGAATAAAGCATAACAAAAAGACAAAGTACTTTCTTTTCAAAACTGTTGAAAAATAACTTGAGTACAAATGCTGCAAGTTGTTCATGAGTTCTCTATTTCTTATGGCTTCTGTGGTTTATACTCTAGACAGCAAGAGAGATTTAAGAATGTGATGACGTTGCACAGCAGCAATGTGCACAGCCATAGTACCCTAGAACTTGTTCCCACAGAAGCAAACCTAGAAATGAGATAAATAAACATTTTTAAGTAGTAGATAATTAATCCATATGTTTACGCAATTACACTGTTAGTATCATTTATAAATAAAGAATTACTACTGTCCAAATCCACAAAGTATGCACAAATAACTGTCGGAGTCAGGATTCGGCCAATCTTACTATTACACGATGCGAGCCATCAAAGTTTGTTAGTGATGGATGACCATTTAATGTAAGGAGGACAGATTCACTAAATCTAGAACTTCTAACTTCACAAGATATTTTCTACAACAAATGAGTTTCTGGAGGATCTCAGTGTCTTTAAAATGACATCAACCGTTGAAATTCCCTACAAGTATTAAAATTTTTCCTTCTAATTACTAAATAACAGATAGTTCCTCTAAAAATTGGTTCTCAACAAACTTAGACGATTACATTAGCACTTCTAGTTCCAATCAGCCAAAAACCAAGTAAAGCCCTCGCCAAAGGAAATTGAAGACGATGGGACAAACGTTCCCATCAAAATATTCAAAATTACCGCATGAGTATATAAAAACCTAAAAGTAGCTGTCCCTACAACAACCTTTGTTTTACCATAGGATAGTATCCTTTTCGAAGAATAATTACAGAATCCTGGAAATCATAATTCCTAATACAGCTGAATTTCCTTGAAGCATGACAATTTTTCATCGTCAATGAGTTTACAGCTATAACATTCCAATGTTACGGATGGATTTGTACTGATAGAGCAGAAACAGATACTTAACACAACAAAGAAAAAGGGTGCGAATCAGACAATGATTGGAGAATATATTTTTCTAAAAAAATATATGTTTGAGAATGAAAGTGACTGTTATAAAGTCACTAGCCGACTGTTAAAAGTCACTTCCCACTTTCCTAGAAAGATAGGAACAGTGGGAACTCAAGCATCACACAGAACCATCGCATGAAAACAAAGAAATGGTACAGTGGTATGCCAATTACAACATTGAACAAATTTTACAAAACCTAACACATACATGTATATATATCTAGGATTATCAACATCAATGTTCAATTAGTTAGAGGCTGTACTCTTCCGGTGATTAAATCGGTTCGATTATAAAAACATCTAGAGGCATCTGGGGTGCAAGAAAGAGATGCAAGATCATAAAAGTTTGACAGCTCAGACAGATCTGTCATCTGATGAACCAAAGAGGCTCAACTATCTGCTCCTTTTCAGGGCTGGCAAAAAAGCTTGTTAGGGCTTGAATCAAAATTGCTTCGATTACAATAGTTAATGGGTTCAAAATTGAAATGAGTCCATTTCAAGCGAAAAAAGGTTAATGAGGCTCGGCTCAATAGTGGCTCATTAGCTCGAATTTGAAATAACCACTTAATGGTAAATAAAAGGAATAAGTACATTTTACACCCCTGAACTTTCCAAAAAGTCCATTTAACACCCTCAACTACAAAACCGTATATTTAACACCCCCCAAAGCTTACAAAACCGGGTCAATTTACACTCTAAAGCAGTTTTGATGATGTGGATCTCACTAAAGATGGTTTTCGCCGCAGTGGTAGTTACATTATTGGGTTTTGGGGATGAGGATCCAATTTAAGAGTATTGACATCCACATCATCTGATAGAAGGATAGGTCCCGACCTTTCGATGAGAGGGAATGGATTCGATTTGGAGGGAGAAGACGTTGGCGATCCGACTACACCGTCCCCAGACGATGCGTCTTAGCAATCGTTACACCGACTCCCGAAGTTGTTATTGATCTTGCTGAGGCACGATCAACCTGACCACGAAGGCTTTTGTCCCTGTAAGCAATCGAAGAACGCGCAAGAACAAGATGAACAAGAAACTGAAATTAGAATTGAAACCGCGAGTTCAGTCAGAATCACACAAGAGGGGGTTCCGAAGACAAGTAATTCGGGCGGTTTAGTCAACACGCGCGATTACAAGAAGTAGCAACTGCTATTTTGATCTATAAAACCCCCCTCCCTAATGGCAGCGGCTGGCTGTTTATATTGTGGAGGATGCGTCCAGGAACCCTAGGGCGCGGACTAAAGTGGGCTCTCCTTGTTACAAGGCCAAAGGCCCACTTTGACTCGGACTGGAAAAGTGACGCCGCTTATTTGGACGATTCCCGTCGACTCAGAAGGAGTTTAGATGTGATTCCAGATCCGTTGGAAAGTAGACTTGATAAGCTTTCCGTGAAGTACAAGAACGCTCCAAACGGAGTCCGGATGCAGCCGATGCGACCGAAACAAGTCAGCCCTGTACTGGAGTCGAATCTGAACCCAACTCGTGCACTTCTCTTCTATACTTCAGCTTGCTTGGTTCCTCGCCCTAGTTCTTGATGCAAAGGACATCATCACAAGAATTAAATAGCATTCCATCCATTAAAATATTTATATGCAGCCCGAGGAACGCATTCACCTGTAGACGTGCGCGAACTCAATTAATCGGTCCTTGTATTAGAGCAGCGGTTTCCGATTGATGTGTAGGTGATGTATTTACAGGTGTGGCTATATCCATAGAAGTGATGTCCTCATCATCATCGACCTCTTTCTCACTCCTTTTCTGTTTTTATGCATTCTCTTTCTTCTTCTAGTCATCATTCCTTCTTTCATTTGGATCCACATCAACGAAAAACGATGATATGGCTGCCAAAATAGCAAAAAGCACTCTGAGTTGGATCCCTGTCGGCAAAACCACTCTTCAAAACCGCCTTAGGGTGTAAATTGACCCAGTTTTGTAAGTTTGAGATGCTAAATATCCGGTTTTATAGTTGAGGGTGTTAGATAGACTTTTTGGAAAGTTGAGGGGTGTAAAATGAACTCATTCCTAAATAAAATGATTTTATGTCGAACTATGTCAATTTCGAAAGAAACTCGATAATAGCTCGTTTAGCTCAATAGCCAGCCCTTTCGCCAAGTCTCACATGTCATGAAACGTTGTCAGAAAAGGCTAACAACGAATATTGGGTGTGAGACATAACCATCAAATGGACGAAATAGGCATCCTACTAAAAAGGAGGAAGAGAAACAGTGGCATCACCATGCTTTCACACCGAAACCAAATGGAAAACTGGATGATAAAAAGGAAGATGCATGGTGGGCAGGAAATTCCCCCTTTATTCCACTTCACACAAAAAAGGATATATAAACCTTTCTAGTAGCTACTCCTGTAATTTTTCGGTTATAGTTAAGTATTTTATTTGTTTGGTCCCATCTACTACTTTTAATAAATGCTGAAAAAGAAGAGGAATAAAATGCATAATTGGAGCAGTGATAACGACTTCTTGGTATCTCTGCTGGATAGTGATAAGAGAATCTTAACCTGGAACAGCATATTAAAATGACAGATATTGGTTTAAATGGTTAGTGTCAGTAAAGTTCTTATCTTGGCGAATCATGACAACAAGATGCATAACAATCAATAGCCACAGAGCACAAATCTGATCACAAAGTGAGAGGTGGCAAAACCATCACCTCACTACTCTGACAGTTGCAAGAATTGCTGCACTGCTTTTCTGCATACGCACGTCACAATGCATATTCCAAAATGGATATATTATTATTACCAATCAAATCACAAATGAAACAAATAAGGAGAGATGACATCTATAAGAAGCAAGACACTAAGCAAAGCCTTTCCATGTAAAGTGAGAATTGGTGCAGGATCATATTTCATATTTGTATTGTCCTGTATTGGGTCCAGTTAAGAATGACAACATAAAAATCAACCAAAGAATTCTTACATTGAGATGGAAATTTGTTCCAATACATCTGCTTATGGCAGCAAAAGAGGCTGAAAAGGACAAGGTATTAATAGAAGATTTTTGGAAGTTTTCCATTTTTCTGAGCAAGATTTGGATCCCACAAATCCATCACTCATAACCATTCATAGCCACCAGGCCAGTATCAGAGTAAACTTGGTGAAAGAATTCACGTCAGAAGAATGATTACATTTAACATGGTACAACCTACCGGATGATCCATTGGTGCAGACTACAGATTACAAAACATGCTAATTTTCTTTATCAATCTTTCTCACTTTATATGTTATAGTATGGTGTATTATATGTAGGTCCCATGCTTCTAAGATTTTACAAGTAAACATGTAACATGAATTCATGCAAGAATGCAAGTACATATTTGTATATTTTTGATTTTCTGTACTTGAAACAGTGGCAGTCATGCTGCTGGTCTACAGTAATTAAGTCATTTGACCTTTCAGTAAATCAAATCACTTAATAGCTAACACAAATTATTTCTAGTCATACAGTCACCCAGTACTATACCTACTCAGCTACTCCTTAACATCCTATTTTGGTAACCAACACTGACAAAAACAACAACACGTATTAACATGGGGCATAAGGGACAATTTATGCCTATCCAGAAGTCATTCATGCTTTGGTATCATACTTTGTACAGTACATTTCATGGGATCTAGTTTGAACACATAGATGGTTTAACGTCTACAGCAACATTTTACCAGTTAATTGGAATTTACAAGTGGTGGAGGATAAAGAAATAACAGTCTCCTATTAGAGAGTTAATCATGCTGATAGTTTTTTTCCCCTTTTCTCTACCACCTTCTGTTCTAAAATCTATAATGACATCCCAATTATCACAAGGTGCAAGTGAGGCATAAGGATTTGGTTTACAAAAAGTGAAATTAAAATTGTATACTCTACATTGTACTCTATTTTTTTGATCATATTCATATCAACATCTTATGAAATTGAGAAGGTTATGCATGTAGACCCACTATCTAAAAATTTCATTTATCGATAGAAATGGATGGCCGTAGACCATCAATCTGATTGAAATATCAAAAGATGATGTAATAGGAAAATCTACCATAAGCTAATGGACCAACAACATATGCCCGTATCATTACACTCGTAATTTGATGTCCTTTTTAAGGAAGTAATTTGATGTTTGAGGAGCCACATATCCAGCACATGTTTCTACACAGTGGTGTTAGTCTTAATTTGGAATTGCAGTGTTGTTTAATATTCAATTTTACTATTTGAATATATTAACTATAACAACCACTTTTTTAGAGCTATGACAGAATTTTTTATTATAATTGGTAAATATTCTCTTAATAATTAGATTCCACAGCACAATAATGCCGAACTAGACTTTAGTGAGCACACTTTTACTTGAAATTTTCTAATTAGGAACAGGTAAGATACTAAAATGCACGGTCCCATATATTAAAGATAATATAGCCATTTACCTGCCATAGTCTAAAATCATTGCCCTGCTACATGGAAAATATATCAAGGTAGGAAGATGCAAAATTGCAAATGCACATGATACAGGCAACACATATTTTGAGACTATTACAGGTAAAAGTTGACAAATATGCCTATCATAAACCAGGCACATGATTAATTTAAAGGGTTTACAGCAGGATATGCTCAAAGGCTTACATGAAAATGTTGGGACGCACTAATATATTCATAATACTTGAGCTGAAAATAGGCCTACATGCTTGCATGAATTGCACTACTGTAGCTACTCCTCAAGTCAGGCATGGTAATTGTTGGGTTCACAGAAAATGCCAACTTCCTTGTACTGGCAGCCCCAAGAAGTTGAAGAGAGAGTGGATAGTCCCTTCGAGCCAGCACTATCCTCACCAAAACAGAGTTTAGGCATACTAACAACATCACTTACCTTAAACCCCTCCTTTGCAATCACAGGAGCGTCCTTCCTATTTGCAGCATTTAGAGGCCAAAGACTTAGTTGAACAAGCACAAAATACTAGATAGAATGTTGGCCCTGTAAGAACAGTGGTGCTGCTGAAGAATATATTTGTATTCATCACCAATGGGGCACGACAGTGAAGGCTCCTTGAATTCAGATTCCTCATGCTGCCCTACATGCAAAGTCAATGGTTCTTTAGTGAATCAGCTTCCTGGTTTCCAGAAAATGTAAGGTTGGCAATTGATTTGAACTTGTGGGTTCACCATGAGAACTGTTAAGCATAAGCTCTTCATTAATACCTGGTGATGAGCTCATCTCCTGCAAGTTACAGGAGTCAAAGAAAAGAACCCAGTATACACGATATAAAATTAAAACTCATCACTAATCAGTAGGAGGAGCAATACAAGCAGGCATACCGTACCATTTCATAGACCATGTCAAAGAAGCTTAACTGTATCTTCTGACTTGAGTTTTTGTCTGCCTGATAAAGAACTTCTGAACATGGCTGAACACCTCAGCTATGGTCCTTGGCACAATGTGAGATATAGACCTGAAATATCCAAATTGAATTTCTGATGTTTTAGTTTTCCAAAATTTGAATATACAACGTTTTTAAAATAAGTAAAATCTTCAGGATGGGTTAAACTTAGTTGTTGCTTCCCGCCAAAAATACTTAATTGTTGCCTTTGTGCTTGGGAGGCATATCACTGATGGAAGATAGCTTTGTTTGCACAAGGAGCTTCAAACAGCATCAAACAAAGCTGGGGCTAGCCCGACAAGAGATGACCAGCTTGGGTTGAGACTACGACACGAATGACCAAAAAACTATGTGTAAAAGGCTCTCTTGAGTTGCTGTATGTCTTCATGGATTTTGAAAGCTATGTCCTGCGCTGTTTGGGATTGGTTTTGAAAAATTCTTCTATTTGTCTCCTTCTAAATGTTCCAACAAAGTTTAAATCACGATCCCGTTGAATTTCCCAGTCAGATCCTTTGCATTTTTGAGCTGGCTCAGAGCCACCAATCCGCAAAGCTATTGTAGTTTTGAGGCTAAACAATGTTCATGATAGTGCAACTAGCCCACTGAAAAATGACCAACCACTCTTCCTGGCTGTATGGGCAGTGAAGGCAGAGATGCATTGCCATTTCATCTTTTCGGTTGCAAAGCTTGCAAATGGAATGATGCAGCCATCCCCTTTTAGCCAAATTGTCAGCCATTTGGAAAATCTACTTGTTTGTAAGAGCCTGTTCTTGCAAAGTGCAAACCAACTGCATCTTATCAAATAACCCAAAATATCTATAGCAAAATGCCTTTTATCGATGCACTGAATATGTCTGCTATCATAAATAAAAAATTGCCTCTTATGGTGTCAAAATAATGTGTTGATATGTCAGATACTACTCTCTATACTTCTAGTTCATATATATGCAGCATAACATGGTAATTTATAGGCATATACCAGTTGATCTGATTGATTGCAGCTTGTGTATTGCTGCAACTTCACCATTACATCTGTAAGACAATATCCTAGTTGCCTACGGTTACATCTGTAAGACAATATCCTAGTTGCCTACGGTGGCTACTTGAGGATTTTGGTGTTTCTGTTTCTACACCGACTCCTCTTTTATCTGACGTGTTATTAGCATTGCTCGAGATCCAATGAAGCATGAGCTCACCAAATATATTGGTGTTGATGCTTCCTACATGCGGTCACAGGCACAGGATCAGGTTGTGACTCTTCACGTTTGTGCCTTCAGAGCTTCAGTTGGCAGACTTCTTCACGAAGACACAGACTAGAGCTCAGCACAACTTTTATCTCTCCAAACTCAATGTTGTTAATCCACCATGAGTTTGAGGGGGGTGTTAGACAATATCCTAGTTGTCTTATATAAGAGATTGCTAGTTGTCTTGTATAGAGATTGCTAACCTTGTATAGATATTGCTTTATATAGGCTTCCCTTCTATACCCTCATGTACATGTATATACACTGGCTCATTGGCCTCATGTTCAATTCAAGTACTATTCATAACAAGATCATCTTTTTTTGTTTATGTTCCTAATTCCTGCAATAAGGCTCCTTTTTTCTCAGCAGTCAATTATGAATTGTGAATACCGCTCTCTGCAAAAATGTTGTTCCATGTACCATTTAGACGCACTTGGCTCTTTTGCCTGAATCGATATTGCACTTATAACAGATACATTGACTGTGATAGCTCCTACAGATCATTGTTTCTGGAAGCACTTGACTAAGTTTCATTGTTATCTTGAGGACAGACTTCGATATTGCACTTATAACAGATACATTGACTGTGATAGCTCCTACAGATCATTGTTTCTGGAAGCACTTGACTAAGTTTCATTGTTATCTTGAGGACAGACTTTCGGCTGATCTATAGGAAGTCACTGTTTAATGGATAAATCGTACTTTTCATAGATGAGATCAACATTGCTGGTGATGTACATCTGCAATTCTGCATCACCTGGTACCGTACTAGCCAAAGTATATGTTGTTGCTAAGACTACAAGGCTACAAGGTAGCTTCTGATATGTCATCTTTTTTTCTAGCGAAAAGGACAATGTTTCACACAGTACTACTACTATCTATGTTAAAAAACATTCATGGTCACTGCAGTGAACATTAGTTTTTGAAGAAAATGTTCGAATTGCTGTTGTTTGAGTAGACTTGGGGAGATCTCATATCTAAGCACATGGTGATCTTAAAACTATCAAGTATACAAGAAAGACATTCTCCTCTACTTGTTGAGAATAAGATGTTCGACTCAAATAAGTAAATTTTCATAATATCTTCTGAATTTGAAATTTTAACTTGGAGCATGCGGAGCAAGTAAATGAAAGGTATGTTAGCATTGCATCTTTGGAACAATCTTAGCAAAAGGAACCGGGACTATGGTATTTACATGCCGCGATCGCCAAGTAAGAATCGTTAACACTTTACATGCTACAAAACCAATTTTAAAGTCCACTTGGAGTAATCAACTACTGACATCATTCGTAATCTCGTAGCCATTATTTTCCTCCACGGCCAGATGTACAAAACCCCTAGAAGTAGGGATGGGATTAGTTAATTAAACTCTAGGATGAAGGATGCATTTGAATAACCTTGGCAAACCCAACCAAAAAAAAACCCTACAAGCTACAGTACTGCACGCCAAGAAGCAATAATGGAGGATCGGAACGCATCAAAATTAGCTCGCTAGCAGGTCAGAACACAACATGGGTACGAGCTTCCGGTTATTGCAGGGAAGGAGCTAATCTCCGACGATAATGACCCCTAAAAGGCAGCACCGAAGATGATCGCTGCACAAACAACCTAGTTAGGACGACGACGAAGAGGAAATCACTCACCGGTCACCTCCAGGGGCATCCGCGATGGCGGAATCGGCGGGGGATCTCTCGGCGCGCCGGAGACGGTGGTCGGAGGCGGCGGTTGTGAGGCGGAAGAAGAGAGGGGCAACAAGAACAACACCAAGATTGTACGGGCCGAGGAGACTGGAGTGGAAGGCGCATTTTGATGCGGAAATGAGAATTTGCGGACCATTTGCTCGCATGTCCCCATTTTGATCAGGAAATTACACAAGAATCGTGCGGAAAATTTCTGATCTTGGGAAAAATATAAAATTTATATATTCCAAATAATATAATGTAATATAATATAATAAGGCCGTCCATCTTCCGTATTGACGAAGATCCGGCCGTCCGCGCGTCCTGGCAACTCCTGCCTTGCCAACAAATCGGCCCCGCAGAACGCTCGAGAAACCTCGAGTCGCTTCTTCAAGTCTTCCGCTTGGCCCCTCCGCATAGTGCTGGGCACATGGGCTGTGCCTCGATGGGCGGCCGGCACGGCTGACGGCCAAGCTCGGTCCAAAGACGTTAGCGGCCGTGTCGTCCGGCTCATATCAGAGGTCGGGTCGTGTCGGGCCCAAAATCTGAGCACGACGGGCGACACGGCCAAGACGCCCATTTGGGCGTGCAGGCTGGTTCGCCCGAGACGGCCGGAGGCACGCTGGCACGCCGGCCATGCAGATGACCCATGGCCGGGGGCGGCATCGCGACAACCGACCCATGGCCGGGGCGAGCGCAGCAGACACCGCCGCCGAGCCGTGCCCGAGCTGCATGCTGTCGCTGCGCGCAAGGCCATGCGAGGAGGAGAGGAGCGAGGCCGGCGTGGTGAGTGCGAGGAGGGAGAGGAGGCCTCGGGCGGGAGAGAGGAGCCGGAGGTTGCCGGAGGAGAGAGGGACGGGCACAGGCATGGGAGACCGGAGGAGGCCGGAGGCCGGAGGAGAGGGCGGCGCGTGGAGGCCGGAGGAGAGGAGCAGCGGCGGGAGGCCTGGAGGAGAGGGAGGCGGCGCGCTGGGAGGCCGGAGGGGAGAGGAAGGGCGGCGGCGCGCGGGGAGGCCGGAGGGGAGAGGGAGGCGTGTCGGAGGGGACAGGGTAGGGAGAGGCGTGCGGGAGCGGAGCGGTCGAGGTGAGGGGAGGGAGAACCGAGGCGCCGAGCGGGGAGTCGGGGACCGCGCCGCACGGGAGAAAAGGGGGGAGAGAGAAAAGGGGGAGAGAGAGGGGCGCGGGAGAGAGAAAAGGGGGAGAGAGAGGGGCGTTTTTTTACCGCGGGGAGAGAACGACGTGAATTTGATTGAGCGGTGTCATTCAAAAAGTAGAAATAGTAAATATTCGATGCTCTGTGTGTGCATGCATGCAACTGCATGATTTTGAACGAGGGAATCACGGGAAGAAAATCACGCGCCTGATGTATTTGAAGTTTTGAACGCGAGAGAGACAGCGATGTGATTGATCGATCCCATCCTGCCCTGTCATATTCGTCCCACTTTTCAATTTTCGTAATGAGCGAGTGCGCAATTTTCATCCCGCTCTCTCTAAAGCAATTTTGAACGGACACACTCACACTCACAACGGTTATTTCGTTGGACACACCGTAAATACAGGGGATGGCTTGCATTTTCTCTACACAACTCTCAACTCTCTTGCGCTCTCTCTTGCCCATTTTTTGCTCAGGCGCTCAGCACATTCTACGCATCTCACTCTATTTGCTTGCATTTTTTTGCTCTCTCGTTGTGAAATAAAATGTTTCGCAAAAGCAAAAGCAGGAGAGCACGCCCGCGCTCTCCTAGTCCTCCTCGTCAAGATCAAGAGATCGACCCACGCCAACTCTCTCCCAGCATGGGAGACTACGGCATGGATGACCATCATCTGGACGGAACGCACGGCATCGAGGATGACTCATACACTCCGGATGCACCGAACTTGGATGCCGCTACCTCGGTGCATGCGGGACGGGCGTCGGTATCCACACCGAACACGCAGCCCGACATATCCATGCAGCCAAAGACGCAGGCCCATAGCCGGCAATGACGCGCGTGGTGATGGCAACATATGGACGTAACCGTCAAACTGTTGACGGACATGAGGTAGTGTATCTTTGTTTGCAAACACCGTCAAGCTAAACTATCTGCGACGCATGTGGTGGTACAGTCATCTAAAGAGACATGTGGAGAATTGCTTGAGGAAGATATCGGACGGAGGTCGGCGAGGGCGGCGAACACGACTCAACTTCAACACCGGCGATTCGGTAAGCACATGGGTATACAACGCCGACGTAGCTAGAGAAGAAATTGCACGTTACATAGTTACGGAGGATCTTCCGCTTAGAACGGGTGAGAGCTCTAATTTTGAGAGAATGGTGCAACGTGGTTTTTGCCCGCAATACCAACATGTTAGTAGAAGAACAACTACACGTGATGTTGGTAAAATGTTTACAACTAAACTAGAAATGTTAAAACAGACCTTTATGACGCTTAGTTTTTCATTCGCATTAACATCTGATATATGGACTTCCTCTCACCAAAGAGCAGCATATATTAGTGTTGTTGCACACTACCTAGATGACGAGTACGTACTAAACAAAAGAGTTATAGGGTTTACGCCAATCTCGGAGTCACACACCGGACATGCTATCGCTACCCGTATACTTGAGGTTGTTAATGACTTTAAAATAGAAAGTAGAATTGTTTCCATTACTCTTGATAATGCATCAGCTAACACAACGGCTATGGAGCATCTCTCACCGCACCAGAAGACTTATATTGGAGGTTTTGTACTCCACCAGAGGTGCGTATGCCATATTATTAATCTCATTGTACAGACAGGTTTGCATGTAATGAAACCTACTTTAGAGGGCATACATAGTGCTATCGATTTTATTACTAATTCACCTGTAAAGTTTGCCCAGTTCTCAGAGTACTGCAAGGCCAACAATATGAAACCAAGAAGATTCAACCTTGATATAAAGGTTAGATGGAACTCAACTTATACTATGTTGCATCGGTGCGAAGACTACGAGCACATTATCACTGTCTTCGTCAACTGCAATAATGGTGAGGTATTGGTTACTGACGCGGATTGGATAATTGCTGGTCATTTTCGTAATTTTTTAAAAAAAAATTACGACGCAACTACAAAATTATCCGGTGTGTATTACCCAACTTCTTGCTTAGTTATCGAGTGGCTTTGGCTTATTGCTAATGCTTTTAAAGAAAATAGAGATAATTATGTTTTACGTTCCATTATAGAACCAATGGAGCAAAAAATTTTAAAATATTTTCAAGCTATTCCACATTTGTACTATTTTGCTGTCATTTTGGATCCTCGGAGAAAATTTTCTGACTTGCAGGGCGCCTACACGGGAATAAGTGAGGCATTCGATCTTGATTTCTCCGAGGCCTATACTCATGTTTATAACGAGTTTTTCAGAGTTTTTGACAAATACTACGAGAAGTTTGGCACCAGAAGTGAATCACGAAGATCTACCTCAACAACGCAACAAGCACGAGGCGGTTCAATCGCTTCAAACAAGTGGAAGAAACTGAAAGGCAAATCGTCTGGTTCATCTTCCGAAACGTCGAGCAGGCCGCAATGGAATCCACGGGTAGAGATCAACCACTACCTCGACACGCCTTTCATGGAGTCCGAGCTTGACATGGACGAGGAAAATCAACTTAACTTGCTTTTGTGGTGGAAGAATAACCAACGTATTTACCCCGTGATATCCCATTTCGCACGGGATGTACTTACGGTTCCGGTGTCCACTGTCTCATCGGAATCCACTTTCAGTTTGGTGGGGAGGATACTTGAGCCAAGGAGGTCGTCTCTCAGACCTGAGATGGTTGAGGCAATTACATGCCTCAAAGACTGGGAGCGTGCAGATGAGAGGACACAACATCAGCCAGAAGATCAGGAGATCACAGACGTGGTAGCCGACTTTGACAATCTCAGCCTCGAGTAGTCTATGTATATAAACGTAGTTACTGTACTCTTTTCCTTACCGGGGGTACCCCACACCGGGGTGTAAGGTTTTTAACGAGGTAGTAACTTTGTACATGTTCAATATTTAATAAAATTTACTTCTTTTTCCCCCCAATATTTGTGTCCATTGCTAACAATACTGATATCCACACAGGATCTTTCTTTCGCATGCTTTCATTTAGTCATTGCTTTGCGTGCACATTTCTTCTTGTCATTTATTTACTTACTTTGCTAATTTCTCCAGAGATACATAAGAGAACGAATGCGTGTTCGCTAATAATGATTTAATTAATTGGCACAATGCATGGCCCCACTTTATTTTGGATGATCTAAGCGGATGCGTGGTGGACAAGGGTATTGCGCAGCTACTGTAGCAAACAATACCGCACCAAGCTACTGTAGCAAACATCACAGTACCAATCTACTGCAGCAAAAAAATTAATGTAGCAAACAGTACCGTACCAATTTACTGTAGAAAAAAAATTACTGTAGCAAGACCGTTTTATTAATCCGGACCGTCGATTCGCTTGATCCAACGGTTGGATGCCCAGCAACTGTAAACTTGGCAGTCACTATTGTGACTGCCAAGGATTTCTGTCCAAGCAAGACCGTTTTGTTAATCCAGACCGTCGATTCGCTCGATCCAACGGTTGGATGCCCAGCAACTGCAAACTTGGCAGTCACTATTGTGACTGCCAAAGATCTCTGTCCATGCATGTTGCTCGATTGTAGATTTATATATTTATTTAATCAAGGTGGCTATACATTCGCTGCACCATAGCATCGCGTACGCACGCTACTACAAGCAAATTTGGGTCATTTCTCTCGCCGCAATAGTGTAAATGGACGGGCCTAGGCCGCACGGCACGGCGCAGGCACGGCGTAAATGGGCGTGCTTGGGCTCGCCAAGACGAGCCGGCGTGGCCCGTGCACGGTTCCGCCCGGCACGATGGGCCGTCGCGTTGCCACCCGAGACGGCGACGACGCCCACCTCTACCTCCGCATCGTGGTCTCCTCCTCCTTGCTCCCCTTCGCCCGCGCCGCCACCACCGTCGCCATTGCTCTAGCCATCGGTCCTTCTCGCCTCTTTCGTCGACTTCCCCGCTCTGCGTGCGCCCGCCCGAGTAATTCGCCGCGTGCCTCCTCGCCTCCTTTGTCTTCAGCGCAGCACAAGGATCCGCGATGCCATTGACTTCCCAGCTTCCCGGCTATGCCATACTGGCGAGCGTGCGGCGAAGCCCTCGGCGATTCTCGGTTTTGAGCTTCCTTCGCCGTGCCGTTCAGTCATGGGAGGGCTTCGTTTTGTCCTCCCGAATCCGCCATCGCCGCATATCGGTACGGATTGCTTCGTTGCGGAGAGTTGTCGCCTTCTTTGGTGCGTGCAGATGGATTGCTTCGTTGCGGAGAGTCCTCGCTTTCTTCGGTGCATGCAGATTGTGGAGAGGTCTCGATTCGTCGTTTGGGGTTGCGGTTGCTTTTGTTTGTTGGCTGCGTGCTGGTTTGTTGTGGAAAGGCTTCGGCCTGTCCTCCTGAATCTGCCGCCGCCTTCTCTCGAATCCGCCGTTGCCGTGTATCGCACGGCACGCTTATCGCCATCGAATCGAATTTCGCAAAGACGCCTCTGAGAGTGTATTGCTATTAGTAGATTTAGAAAAAGCAAAACATTTTGATTCATACAAAGATAATGTCGCACTTTTATTTTCTCTTTCCGAAATAAGCATGTTGCTTCTAGATCATTTTATACATTGAGTTTTAGCCATTTTGCTTCTAGAGGAGGCCTCACCGGCGGGGGAGAGGAGGGAGGCCAGGGCGACGGGGGCGAGGCGAGGCGGGCGGGGAAGCGAGGGGCGGGGAAGCGAGCCGTGGGAAGAGGGAGCGGGAGGCAATGCCAGTGGGGCGAGGCGCGGCGGGGGCCGGGCGAGGCGCGGGGCGGGAAGCGAGGGCGGGAGAGGAGGGCCTCGACCTGGGGCCGGCAAGGGGAAGCGAGCCGTGGGAAGAAGGAGCGGGAGGCCGGGCGGGCGGGGGCGGCGGGCGGGGAAGCGAGGGGGGAAGGAAGCGGAGGCGAGGCGAGGCGGCGGGCGGGAGCGACGGCGCGGCCGAGGCGGGCAGGCGGCGAAGCGAAGGGGCGGGCGGGGAAGCGAGGCGGCGGGGAATCGAGGCGGCACCAACAGGCCAGTAGGGTCGGGACTCGGGCGCGTGGGTGCGCCGCGCGAGGGAATCGGGAGTCTGGGAGAGAGAGTGAGGGAGAGAAAGTAAGGGAGAGAGGGGAAAAAGAGGGGAAAAGGTAAGGAATTTTGTTTTTTGTGTGCATGCATGTCGGGAAATTTTGCTTTTGTGTGTGCATGCATGTCAATCGATACTCACACTCGACGCAGAAGCCATGTGAATTCAACTCTGTCTCGTCTGAATGTCACGCTTCTGAGAAAAAAGAGAATTGAAATGACGTAAAGCATTGAAAGACATAAAGCATTCAATGACTAAATTTTCGTCATGCACGAGCACGACCGCGCCTCATTTGAATTTGCAACGACAGCGGAACAACAATGTGACGTGTGACATGTTATAAAGTTGCTTTGTCATATTCGATCTTGTACTCGCGTCGCCATTTGAATTTACAACGCAATAGAACAAGCTTATTTTTGGACACACTATAAAGACAGGGAATGGCTTGCATTTATTCTGCACAACTCTATCGCGCTCTCCCTTCTTGCCTATTTTTGCTTAGGCGCTCAGCACAATCTGCACATCTCTCTCTATTTGCCTTCTTTTTTTGCTCTCTCGTTGTGAAATAAAATGTTTCGCAAGAGTAAGAGCAAGAGAGCACGCCCGCGCTCTCCTAGTCCCCCTTATTAGGATCAAGAGGTCGACCCACGCCAACTCTCCCCCAACATGGGAGACTACGGCATGGATGACCGTCATCTGGACGGCACGCACGGCATCGAGGATGCCTCATACACTCCGGATGCACCGAGCTCGGATGCTGCTACCTCGGTGCATGCGGAACGGGCGTCGGTATCCACACCGAACACGCAGCCCGACATATCGATGCAGCCAGCACGGGCGTCCATAGCCGGCAGTCGACGCGCGTGGTGCTGGCAACATATGGATAGCACCGTTGAAATTGTGGACGGACATGAGGTAGTGTATGCTGTTTGTAAGTACTATCAAGCTAAACTATCTGCTCGTGCATGTGGTGGAACATGTCATCTGAAGAGACGCGGAGAATTGCTTGAGTAAGATATCGGTCGGACGGAGGCCGGGCGAGGTCGTGCAGACACAGCTCAACTTCAACACCGATGGTTCGGTAAGCACATGGGTATACAACGCCGACGTAGCTAGAGACGAAATTGCACGTTACATAGTTACGGAGGATCTTCCGCTTAGAACAGGTGAGAGCTCTAATTTTGAGAGAATGGTGCAACGTGGTTTTTGCCTGCAATACCAACATGTTAGTAGAAGAACAACTGAACGTGATATTTGTAAAATATTTACAAATAAACTAGAAATGTTAAAACAGACCTTTATGACACTTAGTTTTTCCTTTGAATTAACATCTGACATATGGACTTCCTCTCACCAAAGAGCAGCATATATTAGTATTGTTGCGCACTACCTAGATGACAGTACGTACTAAACAAAAGGGTCATAGGGTTTAGGCCAATCTCGGAGTCACACACCGGACATGCCATCGCTACCCGTATACTTGAGGTTGTTAATGACTTTAAAATAGAAAGTAGAATTATTTCCATTACTCTTGACAATGCATCAGCTAACACAACGGCTATGGAGCATCTCTCACCGCACCTAGAGACTTATATTGGAGGTTTTGTACTCTACCAGAGGTGTGTATGCCATATTATTAATCTCATTGTACAGGCAGGTTTGCATGTAATGAAACCTACTTTGGAGGGCATACATAGTGCTATCGATTTTATTAATAATTCACTTGTAAAGTTTGTCGAGTTCTCAGAGTACTGCAAGGCCAACAATATGAAACCAAGAAGATTCAACCTTGATATGAAGGTTAGATGGAACTCAACTTATACTATGCTGCATCGGTGCAAAGACTACGAGCACATTATCACTGTCTTCGTCAACTGCAATAACGGTGAGGTATTGGTTACTGACGCGGATTGGATAATTGCTAGTCATTTTCGTATTTTTTTTTAAAAATTTACGATGCAACTAAACAATTATCCGGTGTGTACTACCCAACTTCTTGCTTAGTCATCGAGTGGCTTAGGCTTATTGCTAATGTTTTTAAAGAAAATAGAGATAATTATATTTTTCGTCCCATTATAGAACCAATGGAGCAAAAAATTTTAAAATATTTTCAAGCTATTCCACATTTGTACTGTTTTGCTGTCATTTTGGATCCTCGGGGAAAATTTTCTGACTTGCAGGGCGCCTTCGAGGGAATAGGTGAAGCATTCGATCTTGATTTCTCCGAGGCCTATACTCATGTTTATAACGAGTTTTTCAGAGTTTTCGACAAATACTATGAGAAGTTTGGCACCAGAAGTGAAGCACGAAGATCTACCTCAACAACACAACAAGCACGAGGCAGTTCGATTGCTTCAAACATGTGGAAGAAGCTGAAAGGCAAGTCGTCTGGTTCGTCTTCCGAAACGCCGAGCAGGACGCAATGGAATCCACGGGTAGAGATCAACCACTACCTCGACACGCCTTTTGTGGAGTCCGAGCTTGACATGGACGAGGAAAATCAACTTAACTTGCTTTTGTGGTGGAAGAATAACAAACGTATTTACCCCGTGCTATCCATTTCGCACGGGACGTACTTACGGTTCCGGTGTCCACTGTCTCGTCGGAATCCACTTTCAGTTCGGTGGGGAGGATACTTGAGCCGAGGAGGTTGTCTCTCACACCTGAGATGGTTGAGGCAATTACATGCCTCAAAGACTGAGAGCGTGCAGATGAGAGGACACAACATCAGCCAGAGGATCAGGAGATCACGGATGCGGTAGCCGACTTTGACAATCTCAGCCTCGGATAGTCTATGTATATAAACGTAGTTACTATACTCTTTTCCTTACCGGGGATACCCCACACCGGGGTGTAACGTTTTTAACGAGGCAGTAACTCTGTACATGTTCAAGATTTAATAAAATTTACTTCTTTCCCCCAATATTTGTGTCCACTGCTAGCAATACTAATATCCACACAGGATGTTTCTTTCGTATGCTTTCATTTAGTCCTTGCTTTGTGTGCACATTTATTCTCGTCATTTATTTACTTACTTTGCTAATCTGTCCAAATATACACAAGAGAACGAATGCGTGTTCGCTAATAATGATTTAATTAATTGGCATAATGCCTGGCCCGACTTTATTTTGGATGATCTAAGCGAATGCGTGTTGCTCGATTGTAGATTTACATATTTCTTTGATCAAAGTGGCTATACATTCGCTGCACCGTAGCATCACGTACGCACGCTACTACAAGCAAATTTGGGTCATTTCCTCTCGTCGCAATAGTGTAAATGGACCTAGGCCGGCACGGCACGAAGTAGGCACGAAGCGTAAATGGGTCGTGAGGGCCGGCACGGCCAGGCACGGCGGGCACGGTGGGCCATCGCGTCCCAAGACGCAGTTCCACACAAGACGATGGGCCCGCGTCGGTCGGCCCGACCGCACGACGCCCACCTCTATATGCGAATGTAGCGGAGCCCAGGCTCTGCAATGGCGAGAACCACGCCTCCGGAGCGCTACTTGTGCCGGTCCCACCACCTACATGGAAGCAGTGCAATCGGCCGACCCCACCGCATGCAGGGCGAAGCAGCGCATCCTAGGCACTGCAATCAGCCGGCCCCACCACATGCAGAGTAGCCCAGGCGAAGCAGTGTTGCTCGGGCGCTACATCGGTGGGCCCCAGCACTAGCCAGCGGCAGAGGCGGCCGCGTGTTGGACGTTGGATGACTGCCCTGGGCTAATCTCTGTGCGGCCCTGACGAGCGTTGGATGCTGGATGATAGCCCCGGGCGCTGCTCTATCCTGTGCTGATTTACGTCGTATCGCGAAGTCCTGTCTGCGCGTTCAAAGCACCGACAGAGGGCCAATTATCTCATGCATGCTCTCCGAAGGGCGCTATAAATTACGAGGCTATCATCTGCGTACATCAAAAGTTCGGAGAGGGAAACAAACCAGAGGAAGAGCAAGAGAGTTCGTATTTTCTGAGTGCTCTGTGAGAGCTGCAAGCCAGAAGAGAGGAGATGGGAAAAAAGAGAGGGAAATAGGAGGTGGAAAAAGAAATGTGGAATCGTAGTTCTGGAGGAATTTATTCAATGTTCATGTTTGTAGGAATTTATTCCGAGCTATATTCATTTTTTGAGTAATTGATTCGGGTTCTCTATTTCGCAGGTACTCTCCGGGAAGGTTATTTTGCACTTTGGTCGGGGTTTTTTGATCTTCAATATAGCTTCACATAGGTTAGTTTGTAATCTTTAGAAATATTGGTATGATATTAGGATAACTAACATGACATAAAACTACGGTATTAGTCGAACGAGCACTACATGATATGACAATGTTGGAATAATGAGTAGCTCATGAAATAAGGGTGTGTACGTAAATAAAGGTAAATACATAAAATAACAGTGTGTACGTAAATAAAGGTAAATACATAAAATAACAGTGTGTACTTAGTGTTCTAAATAATGGTGTGTAGTTGTGGTGATTGTAGTTGTCGACTTTTGTAGTCGGCAATGAATTTATGGGGTAGGCGCTCGATCTCAAACTCAAAGGTCACACAAGACAAGGGATTTAGATGTGTTCGAGCTCATGAGGAGATAATACCCTAATCCTGTGTGCTGGGATTATGCAGGTTTCTTGGACCTACGATTGCTCAAAGCGCTATGTGCTTTGGGCGATACGAGATGTTTTATGCTCTGTGGCTTGATGCCCATGTTGTTGCCCGCCCTCTCCCTTATATAGTGGGGGTGAGGTGGCTTACAGAGTCCCAATCAGTTAAGAGATTCCGATCGGTTACAAGATTCTAGTCGGTTATAGGACAGAGTTTACATCTTTATTCTATCCTTCTAACGACTCGGATTACAACTGTATTTATCATATCTAAACATAAATTCAACTTTCCTTTAGGATATATTCTTTTCCGTACAGTTATGAAGCCTGACGTGGAGAGTATCCTCTGGGCCTTCATCTTGGGCCTGTCCTGAGGACCCTCGAACCTATATTCCACAAAGACCCCGAGTGCTTCATGATCCGATCGCTTCACTCGTGGCTCCTCGCTCAAATCCCGATCGGTTTCCTTATCCAATCGAAAACCTTCCTTTACACAATGCATTTAATTATGAAGAACTCGATCATAAATTCCATCCTTTGCTTTTCTCAAGTGCAAATCTTTTACCGGGCAGATTTTATTGCGAGCAGCCTCACGGACTTCTCATCCCATCACCAACGTGGATTTGATACTTTTCCCGCCCGAAGTCTTTAATTTTCATCGTTTTGACAGTCATTTGGCTGTCTTCGAGGTCACCTCGTTTTCCTGAGCCAACTTGTTCAGTCGGAAAAAAAAACTCTTCGTCTTCTGAAGTCACATTAACACCAAATATCTTCAGCTTCTGACGCTTAATATCCGGCGCTTGCTTCGATTTCGTCTGAATTGGCTATAAAAAGGCGCTCCAATGCTTGGAAATGTGTGTCTTGCTTTCTATCTTCCATCTTTTTGCTTTTAGCTTAAACCTTCATCATGCCACGGTGGTGTCATCAAGCGACGGCGGACCCCAGGCTAGTCAAGTGTTGGGAGGAGTTTGATCGAGCCTTCGAAGCGTTGCTGGAGGAAGAGGCGAAGCTGCGTGACCGCGAGGCAATTAACACTCTCCTCGAGGTTGTGCCCGTCCTTAGCGGGGCTAGGGAACCCCTCATCGAGATGCTGGGCCGGGTGCGCCGTAGGGAAGCATAATCCTCCTGTGGCATACGATTTCTACATATAGCACTAAGGTTATTTTATATAAAGTAATAAAATACCTTTTGTCGAAGAATCTCTGTTTGACCTTTCGGTTGTGGATTGGACCCGTTATACGGCGTCCTGGGTTTTGTCCGCTGCGAGACGTAGTTTAGGGTCAACACGGTTCGCCTCGACTGCGTAGTCCCAAGTCGTGCGGCTTTCATCGCCGTCTCAAGGTTAGACGACGTTCAACTCAGACTTTCGATGGACGTAGCTTAGCGTCAATTCGGAGTGTATCGTGGGCCTGGCCAAGTGGTCCTGCGTCCGGCTGCTGCAAAGCATAGTCCATAATTCAGTTTGTGTCATGTCGAGGTTCTTCTTGGCTCATGGCCAAAGGATACCCATGTCCTAAGAATACGGCAGCTCTCTTTAGAGCGTATCATGATTTCATATGGCTCTTGGCCGAGTGATATCTTTTCTCGATCGATATCGAAGCGGCTTAGGCTCTCTTGGAGCGATCACGCTTAGACGACTCATGGCCGAGTGATACCCTTTCCGATCGATGTCAGGTTCAGCTTAGGCTCTCTTGGAGCATATTACTTTTGACGGCTCTTGGTCGAGTGATACCCTTTCCCGATTGATGTCGGACCCGGCTTAAGCTCTCTTGGAGCGTATCACATTTAGATCCGAAGGCGCGCTCAGACTTGTTTAAAACGACGACAAGCATTCTCGGCCCTCGTGGAGCACGCCCATGGATCTGCGCTCGCTGGGCTCAATCTGCGGTACATGATTCGTCATGCGGTAAACCACCCAAGGCCCAACGTGGGCGTCATCGCAAGAAGATAAGTTTTTATTCAAGTTGGAAACTTTCCACATCCCGTTCAATACGGTAAGTGGGATCCAAGCCGGTCAAATCATGTCAAAACCCCGTAAGTCGAGGCGACAGGCCTGCAAATCATTTATGAGGAATTTGAAAGGGTGAGACGTTTTGCAGCCTTTTCCCACCGATTCGGCAGAGACCTTATTGTTCTCTCTTTAAAAACTAGGTCGTACGACGCCCGACAGTTCATCTTTTCGCCGAGCTTTTTCTCCTTTCACCTTCTTGCCTCCCTGAACTCTCCGCCACCAAGGTTAACCTTCGCAGTTCTTGCCTTCTCGAGTCGTTGTCAATCTTTCTACAAGAATGTCTTCCTCTACTCCTTTTCCACCTTCACCACAAGATTGGACGACCCCGACAACAACCGAAGAGAAGCTGAAATCCATGGTAGATGACGGGATCTTGCCAGATTTGGCCCTGATCTCCGCACGCCCGGCCGCCGGTGAATCCGTCCTGACTCCTCGCTCCGAGGAGGTGGTGGTCTTCGAATCCTTTTTCCACCGCAGCCTTGGTCTTCCGATCAATTCTTTCCTTCGCGGCCTTCTTTTCTTTTATGAAATCGAATTGGTGAATCTAAACCCCAATTCTATCCTTCAAATTTCCCTCTTTGTCCACCTTTGTGAAGCTTTTCCGGCATTAGCCCCATTTCGACCTCTTTCGTTACCTTTATCTCCCAAGCCCTATCCTCCAAAAATTACCCCAAGGTTATCGGGGTCTTGGATTCCACCATGGAAGGGTCAAGAAGGATTACTTTGCCATTCTGTCAAGACCTCCAACAAGGGTGGCATAGGGAATGGTTTTCTTGTGCCAACCTCGAGTCATCTTTGCCTTCGTTCACTGGGCGCCGTCCCAAAATGTCTATTTCCTGGGGTTCTACCCCTGATTATTCCGACATGGATCAAGTGTCTGAACTCTTGGCATTGATCGGAAAGCTGAAGGATAGCGGGCTTACAGGAGTGGGTTTGGCCCTCCACTTCATCGCCACGGGTCCACCCTGAAGGAGCGAGTTCATCTGGGATTCGCTTATAGGGGAAAAGATGACGCGACCCGGGAACGGCCCGACGACTTGCCAAGGGAGAAGTTATGCACCAGGGCTGGAGAACTCTTTATCCCGAGTGTCGACATATTATCTGTCAAGTGCCCGAAATCCTTCAACATCTCACGCCCCCCTCCTGCGGTAGGCGAATTTTATTGGGAATTTTACGTTTCCTTGTTTTCTGAAGTTTCGCTAACTCTTGACTTTCATCTTCAGGATCGCATCGCGTTCTTCAGTGTTCCTCCCCTTCCGGAAATGCCTCCTCGCCCAGTCGTTTCTCCGAGCGCGCGCGCGATCTCCGATGGGAGCCCATTGCTAAAAAGGGAAGAAAATATTGTCCGATGACCTCGTGGCCCCCCGATGCCCGGTCGGCGGTCCTAGAATCCAAGATCCATCCGCGTGAGCTCCGGCGCCTTTTGCTCCTCTCGCTGGTGAGCCAGTGGCTTCGACGCGCCCCGAACCGAAGGACTCGGGTTTTCAAGAGAAGCTCGGGGCACCAGTCGGCGGTGGTCCGAGTGGTTCTTCCGGGGGTGGGCCAGCTATTCGTAAGAAGCCCCCGATGAAAATAAGGAAGTCCGACAGGTCCGTTACTCTGTTGACTCCTTCTTTATTCTTCGGTCTTGATGACGATTCTTCTTCACAGGAACCCTTCGCTCGATACGCTCGTCGGGTCTCTGCCCGGGGGCCCTGCTGAGGTTGGACCCGCTGGAATTCATACTTCGACAGGGGAAACTACTTCTGAGGGTGCCGAAGTGACTCCTAGTCCTCCGGTGCCGTCTCCTGCTTGCCATGCCCCTGCAACAGATCCCGTTGCTCCTAAGCCGGCCTCCTGCTCGTCCCCTGGGGTTGAAGAGATTCACCGAGTCCCGCCAGCCCCTGCTCGTCCCCGGCTAATAACAGATACCGTCTTTGCTGATGACGAGGGTTTGAAACTTTTGGATGACCCGAAGGAGGAGCAAAAAGAGAGGGACGATTTTTTCATCCATGCCAAGGCTTGTGCGCATGTCGCCCAGGTGAGCATTCCTCCAAGACCATTGTGTCCTCGCTCGCCCATACGCCACGCGTTTACCTTTTGCTATGATGATTATAGAAAATAGGGGAGCGCTTCGAGCGAAAGTCCGAGTACATTCAAAGGATGCTCCCTGAAATCCGGACGCGCCAGGAGTTTCTGGCCAACCTAGAACGCATCAAAGCCGAGTATGCGGCCGAGCTGCGATCCTTTCGGTCCGAGCTCCAGACATCGCGGACGGAACAAAACGCTCTGCGCCAGGAGAATCTGGATATCACCGGCTCCCTCCGAGGTAGCTATCTCTTGGGTTGTTTCATGTTTTTTGCTTAGTCGACTATCTTGCCGATCTCTTGTGTTTGCTCCAGCTCGGGACTCGTCCTTCGCGAAGCTCGAAGGAAAACTTAAAGCCGCAGAGGATTCCCGAGCGAAGCTGGAGAAGTATTTTGAAGGTGTAGCTGTCAACTAGTCTTTGCTTGATCCTTTACTATCCTCTCTAATGCTTTGCCTCGCAGATTATAAGGTCAAAACTCAGGCGCAGTACACCGTCTTCGGCGAGAGAGTTAAAGCTCTCGAAGTTTCCTGCGCTGAGCTCCAGGACGCTTCTAGCCCCCTGCTGAGTTCGCTTCATCCAGATGGCGAGAGGCCACTCAGCAGGGGTGAAGTCATCGTCCGGCTAAAGGAAGCCCCGGGGGCCCTCAAGAACCTGCTGAAGGAAACAGCGGCCAACGGTGCCAGCCAGACCTTGGCGATCACCAAGTCCCTCTATCCCCGAGTGGATCTTGAGGCCCTTAGGGAAGGCTACGCTCACGATGTTGACGAAGATCGGGCTGCCGAGCTCTGGGAGGAAGTCAGGGATACTTCTTTGTCGATTGTGGAGACTCTTGACCTTTAAAAAAGTATTCCCTGTTTCTCCTTCATGAAAGTATACATCTTCGAGTGGTTTGACCGGTGACCTTTGTTCATCGACTCTAGCCCCGGGCTGCGGGACATGATTCATGGATCTTGTCCCTGAGTCTTAACATAAGAGCGAAGCACTCGAATTTATGATTATAAAAGAGGTTATATGAAAACGACTTCTTCAATCGAACTTTTATTCACAAAGGAAAAAAGAAGTACAAAAACTTAAGTGAAAAAGCGACGTAGCTGTTCTATATTCCAAGTATTGTTGATTGTCGATCCATCTTCTCGCTTAAGTTTATAAGCTCCGGGACGAATTATTTTGTCGATGATGTAAGGGCCCTGCCAACTTGGGGAGAGTTTATGTTCGCTTTTTGATTCCTCCTTAGGACTAGATCTCCTTTGGAGAATGCGCGCTCTTTACATTGCGCCCATGATAACATCGTAAGCCTTGGAGGTATTTCACGAGCTAATTGTTGCGATATCCCCGCTTCTTCCGGTCTGTCGAGGTCTTCGAGCCACTGTCTTCAAGCAATCTCTTCATAACTCCGAACCCGGGATCCGAATTCTAACTCGGTTGGTAAGACCGCTCATGCTATATACCGTAAAGAAAGGTGATCGCCGGTTGCTCTGCTGGGGTGGTCAGAGTAGCCCCAGTACTAAAGGCGTTCTTTGACCCACCGAGTAGCATATGGTTGAGTCGATCGAAAATTCTTGCTTTTATGCCTTGGAGCACCATGCCATTAGCTCGCTCAACCTGCTTCACATTTCGGGTGCGCGATCGACGCTGGCAAATTTTTATGCCCAGCCTCACACCAATCTTGAAATACTTCGCCTCAACCGAAAGTGCCATTATCCGTGATGATTCGGTTGGGCACGCCAAATCTAACCACGATCTCGTGAAAGAATTCTCGGCCTTTCTTTGCCGTAATGGTGGCGATCGGTTTGGCCTCAATCCATTTGGTGAATTTATCAATGGCAACGAAGAGATGAGTATAGCCTCCTTGAGCCTTTTCAAAGGTCCCACCATGTCGAGCCCCTGCACCGCAAATGGCCATGTGATCGGGATAGTTTATAATTCTGCTGTTGGCTTGTTCATTTGACGTGCAAAAAGCGACATCCTTCGCATGTCCGGACGATGTCCTCCGTGATCCGGATTTGCAATCGGCCAAAAGAACCCTTGGCGATAGGCTTTTCCGACTGTGGTCGATGACGCCAAGATGGTTCCTACAAATTCGAGTGAATTTCTTTGAGCAGTCTTTCCCTTTTTGTTTCGATATGCATCGTCGCAGTATGCCAGAGGAGCTTTTACGATAAAGCTCCTTTCCAACGACTACATAGCTCTTGCTTCGGCGCATGATCCGCTCGGCTTGGACACGATCCTCGGGTAGCTTGTCTTTTGTCAGGTAGTCCAGGTATGGAGATGTCCAATCTGGGGTAATAATCAAGACCTCTGCCTCTTCCCCTTTTTCTACTGGACTGTCTGCTTTTGGCCGAGCGCTAATCGTGGGTTTATGAATTTCTTCTACAAATATTCCCACGGGTACCTTGGACCGGCAGGATCCCATCTTCGCCAATTCGTCAGCTGCTTCGTTGTCCCGTCGAAGCACGTGAACGAGCTCGAGTCCATCGAAGTTGCTTTCTAGCTTGCGCACTTCTTGGCAATATGCTGCCATGTTGTCCTCGATGCAAGACCATTCCTTCTGCACTTGATTGACCACGAGCATTGAATCTCCGCGAACCGCCAGTCGTCGAATGCCGAGAGATATGGCGATACGGAGTCCGTGAATGAGTGCCTCATACTCGGCGGTGTTGTTGGATGCAGGAAAAAATATTTGGAGGACATACCTCAATCTTTCTCCACTTGGTGATATGAGCACTATACCAGCCCCCGCGCCGCTGAGCATGAGGAAACCGTCAAAGTACATCGTCCAATACTTGAGATCTTTAGTAATCGCCGGGTGCTGCAATTCTGTCCACTCGGTCGTAAAGTCAGCGAGTGCTTGGGATTTGATGGCCATGCGGGGCTTGAATTGATTGTCAAAAGCCCCGAGTTCAACTGCCCATTTGGCAATTCTCCCAGTGGCCTCCTGGTTGTGAAGTATGTCTCCGATCGGGAAGGAGGTGACTAGCGAAATGACATGCTCTTGGAAGTAGTGTTTAAGCTTGCGAGATGTAAGGAGTCTGATATAGTAGCTAACCGCACTTGTGGATACCGCACCTTGGATTCACTTAGGACTTCACCGCGAAGTATACCGGTGCTTTGGACTCAGGCACTGAGCCGTTTCCTCCCTCTCTACGATGATCACAGCGCTGGCTACATGTGCCGTTGCCGCGATATAAAGTAACAGGGGTTCTTCTGGCATTGGCGAGACTAACACAGGAGGTGTCGTCAAGAAGGTCTTTAGATCTTCAAGTGCTTGTTGTGCTTCCGACGTCCACTGGAACTTATCTTGTTTCTTGAGTAGTTTGAAGAAAGGCATACCTCGCATACCCAGTCGGGAGATGAACCTGCTTAAAGCGGCCATACACCCTGTAAGCTTCTGGACGTCTTTTTGGCTAGTTGGTGGTTCCATATTTGATATGGCCTTGACTTTCTCCGGGTTGGCTTCAATGCCTCGTTGTGACACGATGAATCCGAGCAGTTTTCCCGAAGATACTCCGAAGACACACTTCTCAGGATTCAGCTTCATGTTGAAAGCTCTTAAACTTTCAAAAGTCTCGGCTAAGTCGATGATAAGATCTTTCCTTTCCCGAGTTTTTACGACAACGTCATCCACATACGCCTCCACGTTGCGCCCGAGCTAGGCGTGAAAACACCGCTGTATCGCACGTTGATAAGTCGCGCCAGCGTTTTTTAGCCCTAATGCCATCGTGTTGTAACAGTAAGCTCCTAAAGGAGTGATGAACGAGGTCTTGATATGATCTTCCTCCTTTAGGCGAATCTAGTGATAGCCCGAATATGCGTCAAGAAAACTCAAAATTTCACAACCCGCAGTCGAGTCAACCACCTGATCGATTCGGGGCAGCCCAAAGGGGTCCTTCGGGCACGCCTTGTTGAGATCAGTATAATCAACGCACATGCGCCAAGTTTTATTCTTCTTTTGAACTAATACAGGATTCGCTAACCAATCAGGATGATACACTTCTTTGATAAAACCTACGGCTAGGAGTTTCGTGATTTCCTGTTTTATGGTGTCCCGACGATCCGGAGCGAACCGCCGAAGCCTTTGTTTGACGGGTTTTGATTTCGCATCAACATGGAGAGAGTGCTCGATCACCTCCCTTGGTACACCTAGCATATCTGATGGTTTCCAGGCAAAAATGTCCTTGTTAGTTTGGAGGAAGGTGACGAGCGCACTTTCCTATTTGTCCTCGAGCCCTGCCCCGATCACGGTTGTTTTAGACGTGTCAGACAGGTCAAGAATGATCCTTTTGGTTCCCTCGCCAGGATTAATTCCCGAGGTGGCCTGCTTTTTTGACGGTACTTCTCCTTCGTCTTGGGCGTGGCGACCTCCACTGGATGTTTTTGCTCCGGTACTGCTTCCTGCAATTCGGCAAGTTCATGATTCTCCCGGTCGCATTGCGATGATTGCTTGATGTTGCCACGAAGTGCAATGACTCCTTTGGGTCCTGGCATCTTCAACACCGAGTAGGTGTAATGAGGTATGGCTATGAATCTGGCTAGACCAGGCCTTCCCAAGATGGCATGATACGCCGTCTCGAAATTAGCTACCTCAAAATTGATGAATTCGGTCCGGAAATTATCCTTGGTTCCGAACGTAACGGGTAATGAAATCTATCCGAGGGGGAACGAGGACGCCCCGGGGATTACTCCGTGGAAGGTTGGGTGCTTGGCCTCAGCTCCGAACGGGGGATGCTCATGTCGTCGAAGGTCCTGGCGAACAGGACATTGAGCCCACTTCCGCCGTCGATCAGAACCCTCTTGAGCTTCATGCTGCGCACAACCGGGTCAAGTACGAGAGGAAACTTACCCGGATGTGGGACCCAGCTGGGGTGATCTCTACGATCAAAGGTGATCGGGACCTCAGACCATTTTAGATATTGAGGAGTCGCTGGTTCCACTGTGTTGATCTCCCGAGCGGTAAGTTTTTGCTTCCGCTTGGACTCGTATCCAGTTGAGCCCCCGTAGATGTAGTTCAATTCCTGCTCAGGCTCCTGGAAATCTTCTTCATCCGGGAGTTCTTTCTTCTTTGCTGGAGCAACTTCGCCCTTGGTTGGGGCTGGTTGCCGTTGACTTTCGCGCGCAAAACGCTTTAGAGTGAAGTAGTCCTTGGCTGCATGTTTTCCCTTGGGGTGGAAAGGATAGATCGCCTCCATGACGGTGCTGTAGTCGGGTGCCTCTCTCCGAGCGGCTCGGGGCCGGTTATGCTCGGCTACCGCGACCAGCTCCTTGCCCTTGTGCTTCCTATCCTTGTGTTTAGAGGACTCGGGCTTATCGCCCTTGCTCTTTTGTGGGGGATGATCTTCTTGTCGCTTGGCCAGAGCATCTGAAGCCGTGGCGTAGTGGTCGGCTAACGCAAACATTTCTTTTACGGAAGTCGGGGGCTTCCTGGACATTTTTTTAATAAAATCAAGATCGCTTACCCCTTTCTGGAAGGCCGCCACAACCACCGCCTCTGACACGTCTCTGACGGTGTTCTTCTTCTGCATGAAGCGCCGGATGAAGTTTCTCAGCGTTTCATCCTTCTTCTGGTGCAGTTGATACAGGTCCCACGGGGTACCGGGCCTCTCATAGGTTCCCTGAAAGTTGGCGATGAATTGCTCGCATGAGTCCTCCGAGTCTACCGAGTTGGCGGGGAGGCCCGTGAGCCATGCTTGTGTCGAGGGGTGAGATTGACCGGCAAATAGTTCGCCATGACGGTCTCGATTTCCCCTACGGTCTTGATCGCGGGCGTAGACACGCAACCAAGCTTACGGGTCGTTCCCGTCGAACTTTACAATGCCTTTGGGGTTGAACCCTCGGGCCAAACCACTCGGCGCAGCCGGGAGTGGGACTCGGATCCCATCGATGGATCTTTCATCTTGTAGGGGGCTCGGCGTGGCGATCTTCTAGCTTGGTGATGACCGTTAAAATGTCGGGTGAGGTTCGCGCGGCGAGTCATTGACTTCGGCGTTAGTCGTCACTCCTACCGGCGATGATGAACTCTGCGATCGTCGCGGTCACCATACATTCGGTCGCTCGCGATCGTAGCCGATGCCAAACTTCGTAGTCGTCGCGGCGTCGTGTCTTTCTTCCTCGTTCCGTTCTCGTGGCCGTGATGTCCTGGCGAAGGTCGCGGTCAAGGATCTGTCGAGCGTCTCCAGTAGGCGGTGCATGGCGCCGACTGTCAACGTTCCGACTGGTTGCAGTCCGACTGCTGGCGACACGAGTGGCCGCGTGGGAGCGCGAGTGCGCCTCTCCAACCGGCTTCTCCTGATTTTGCTGGATAGCTGCCGCCGTCACCATGGCCTTGATGTGAGCCACAATCGGGGCCGCCGGACTGTCTGATGCAATCATTGGGTCCAGCGCGTCGAGGAGCGTCTTAGAAGCGACGACGTTTTTCATCGGTGTGCGGAAGACGGACTGATCTCCCAACTTAGATTGCAGGATGTCCTCCCGGACATTGCGACCCAAAGATCGGAGAGTCCGTGTTTGGACCTCCTTACCCTTACGTCGGTGATCTTCTTCCGGGACATCACGTTCTTCTTGATGGAGATCGGTCTTCTGTCTTTCAATTGAGAAAATGCCGCGAGAATCGCAGTCGCTCTTAATGGAGCCGACTGGTTTCCAGGTAAGTCAGAGTAATGTACCTGAGATGGTTCGCCCTTGATTCTGCCAGATTGGTTTTTGTTTTTATCCAGGTTGACAAGCTCTCCATGCATATTGGCGACGAAATCCAGGCTTTCGAAGCGGAAAGCTTGGCCGAAGATGAAGGTGGCGATAAATTCTCCGGTTGATGCCATCGAGTCTATGGGAACAGATTGAAGCGCTTCCCTACTGGCGCCTAACCGCCGACTTTGTAGTCGGCAATGAATTTATGGGGTAGGCGCTCGATCTCAAACTTGAAGGTCACACAAGACAAGGGATTTAGGCAGTTGGGCTCGTGGAGGAGATAATACCCTAATCTGTGTCTTTGGGATTATGCGAGTTTCTTGGACCTAAGATTACTCAAAGCGCTATGTGCTTTGGGCGTCTGAATGTTTTATGCTCGTGGCTTGATGCCCATGTTGTTGCCGCGCCTCTCCCTTATATAGTGGGGTGAGGTGGCTTCTGAGTCCCAATCGGTTAAGAGATTTCGATCGGTTACAAGATTCTAGTCGGTTATAGGACAGAGTTTACATCTTTATTCTATCCTTTTAACGACTCGGATTACAACTGTATTTATCATATCTAAACATAAATTCAACTTTCCTTTAGGATATATTCTTTTCCGTACAGTTATGAAGCCTGACGTGGAGAGTATCCTCTGGGCCTTCATCTTGGGCCTGTCCTGAGGACCCCTTGGAACCTATATTCCATAGTAGTGCAATCAGTAGTACATAAAATAACGATATTAGTACATGTAATAACAATGTTAGAATAATTAGCAGTACATGAAATAACAGTACATGGTATAAATAATGGCATAATGTTAGTGAAATATTAGTATGAATATTTTAATATTAGTGTAGTACTAATATGATATGGCGGTATTAGCAGTATATGAATTGATGATATAAAGTATAAATAATGGTGCATAATTATTTCAATAGTACCACATAAAAAATATTGTCACGAATTTTCTATCTTACTATTGATTACGGATGCGACGAACTGTACGTTAGTATTTAATGCACGTGCGTCATTTCGTATGGTAGGTACTACATGACAAATATCCAACATTTGTTCGTGTTTTATGTTGATGGTATTGTTCGAGAGGGTCCATATGGGGTGGACATTTCGAATTGCGAACGGAAGGTGATCCAGGTTCTAGGTCTTATGGAGATGTGTCTGGCAGAGCTCTGTAGGTGTGTGAGGAGCGCATTTGATGGAGAGATTGCCTGAAAGAAGCTTGTAATCGAGGTCGTACATGCCAGAGTTGTGAGATGTTCAACGGACTATTTGTGGGCACTGTGCAAGATCGTGGGAAGTGCAAAGTGGGGGAATACATGCAAATTATGATGAACCCTCGGGCGAAGATACACTTCGGTCGATGGTGTATGTGCGCTTCCTGGACAGAAGAGAAACCTCAAGTCCTTCTGGTGCTGGTGGCATCGCCATCAAAGCATCCTTTGGAGGCATCCGGGAGGATAATGCTACTAATGAATTTCAGCCGAACGAAGACGTTGGACGGTGGTCCGCTCGCATTGACTGCCACGAGCACCTGGAAGACCTGGCGGACGTAGCAATATCCGATGCTGACGAGGACGTCGACACAGATAGCAGTGGAGATGACATTGTGTCCACTAATGTAGAGTACGTGTCTTAGCACCTCTCGTGTTGCCAGACAAAGGCAGCCATGGTTGGGCCTTCGATTAGGACACTCTACTGGTAGAGCAATGCTTCCCTACAAAGAGTGTCGCCTAGCAGGCAATTGCAAAGCTATGCGATCAACATCAGCAGCATATACCGGGTATACAGGTCCAACTCGAATACGTACATTGTCAAATGCCTGGATCCTGAGTGTCTCGGCAAGATCCATGCTTAGAAATTCAAGGGCACGAGTTCGGGCTTTAGGATAACCGTCCTGACAGAGCATGCGTGTGTGCTTGCTAAGCCACTATAGAAGCACAGAAATGCGACGTCCTCATATATGGCCAGCCTGATTTCTCACTTGGTCACGACGGACGTGACCATTTCGTCGAAGCTACTGATGGCTGACGTGGTTAATATGGTGGGATATCCTGTGAGCTATGGCAAGGTGTGGCGAGCGAAGAAGAAAGTAATAGAGATGATGTGCGGCTCGTAGAAGAGGCATACAACCTTATTCCACGGATGCTTTACCAGATTACTGAAGCCAATCATAGAACCTACATCAACCAGATGGATAGACCGCACCCCACGAAGGGTCCAAACTGTTTCATCCAGGACCGTGTGTTTTGGGCCACCAGCCATTCAAGGCTTCAAGTACTACTGGCATGTGTTGACCATGGATAGCACTTTCCTATCTGGCAAGTACAAGAGCACCATACTGATGGCGGTCGCCGCCGACGCCAATGACAAACTACTCCCGGTGGCTTATGCAATCGTGGAAAGCGAGAACACAAAGAGCTGGTTATAGTTCCTAGCAAATGTCAAGCAGGCTGTTGTTCAGGACCGTCCGAACGTATGCCTCATCATAGACAAGCATGCTGGGTTAATGTCTGTCATTAGTACCATGCAAAGAGGGACACAACCACCGTACCAATGGAATAACGTCATCAATTGATGGTGCATAAGGTATCTTGCCGCGAACTTGCATAGGTAGTTCTGCAGCAAGTAAGTCATAAAGACATTCAAGATGCTTTGCATGCAAAACAAGAGGCAGAAGTTCGAGGCAATTTAGAGAGTGCTCGACGAGGAGACCTCGAAGCATACGATGGAGCCAGGAAAGGGCCAGGTCAACAACTTCTCACAGTGGGTACAATTGCATGCTCCAGAGCTGGAGAAGTGGTCCCTGCTCCATGACACGGACGGCACAAGGTACGGTATAATGACAACTAACATGTCGAAGGTTTACAACGGTGTTCTGAAGGGGGTTTGTTCCCTCCCAATCAGTGCCATCGTGGAGGAGACCTGGAATATAACCGTTGGATACTTCGTGAATAGAGTAATGAATGCCAGGAGGCACCTGGATGAGGGGAAGCAGTTCTCCGAACGTATGCATGCATACATGGAGAAGAAAATAGAGAAGGCTCTGTCGCACGTTGCCCACAGCATGGATGGAGTTAGACGAAAGTTTGAAGTACGTCTACGGGAGAAGTTCGTCGATAGTCATTGTAGGGGCTAACGTAAAGAAGTGTGCACAATATGTGATGTAGCGACGTGCACATGCAACAAGCTGAAACGTTGCACAAACTGTGCTCCCATGTATATGCGGTGTGCGCGGATCTTTGTCAGTCCTCCGCATCCTATATCTTTGAGTATTTTAGTGCCGACCATCTGTTCGGGACATTGAGTTTGGAGTTCAACTCCTACGCCTGTACATGCATTACAGCGACCTGTGACCAGGCCAAGTGACTTATGTCAAAATGACAGTTTGAAGAGGAGTGGGCGTGGATGGTAGCAGTCACGGAGAATTCGTAATGACATGGACGCAAGTCAACGGGAAGATGCACCAGCTGCACGGAGGTGCCGGTTATGCGAGGCTGTGGGGCATACAATGAAGAACTGCCCTAATAGGGCAGGCTCGTTAAACTGTCCATAGGAACCTTTGACAATGTACTTTGACGTGTGATTATAGTACCTGTACGTAATTTTATTTTTAGTTTACCAATGTACTAATTTCATGTTATGTGATGTCATGTTATGTGGTTTGCTGTTATTTATTGTTATGACATTTAACGCTATTTATTGATATTCGTACTCTTTATTTCATGTTGTTTATTGTCTTCTTGCAGGGTATGATTGGACACCCACAGAGTTTGCTTGACCTATCCTATGATGACAAGCATCGTAGCAAGGCCTGTCTTACGAGGGATGATCCACGACCGTTCGTTCTCAGGGGTCCGAGGGAGCACTAGTCCTTGGACGCGCGGTACGTTCTTATTCTATGGTAGTTAGGTTTGTTGCCGTTGGCATGGATGATTGACATCGGGCGTTCTTTCTAGGCTCTCTTGTTCACGTTTGTCGATCGTTGGAGGCCAGAGACCCACACGTTCCACTTTCGCTAGGGGGAGATGACCGTTATCCTGCAGGACATTGTTGTAATTACCGGTTTGCCTATCAGGGGCAGGTCGATATTTCCACCACCGAAGTGGTTTAATTGGAGGGTCAGATTGCAGCATAGGTTTGGTCATCTAGTCCCAGAAAACAATCGGAGGGTTCCACACTCATAGCTTTGCCGCTACATGCGATGTCCCGCTGATGCGCCAGAGTATGTTCTGAGGAGTCACTTTGTGGCATACCTGCTGTTCTTGTTTGGCTGGATGTTGTTCCCTTCTACATAGAGAGACTACGTGTATCTGACCTACATCCACATCGCCAAGGCATTGGGTGACGCCCAGATGGACGACGTGCCATAGTTCAGCTTTAGATCGTCGGTGCTCTGTGCGACATATAAGGGATTGTGCGTAGCATGCATGAAGACAACAGGAGATGAGCTCGTGCTTGCAGTGTGCTGCTCTCTGCTTCAGATATAGTCATGGGAGCACTTTCCTATCGGGCGGCCATACTCCAAGGAACCTGTGCACCCGTATCTATTGGAGGCTCTGTTCTACGGTGAGGGCGGGCCCCAGTCGATGGGACAACAATGGGTACATGATGGACGGTCAGCCAGTTGGGATGCGTAAGGGAGAGGCCTCGTCGAGTCTACCCAGAGTTCCATAACTACTTCGAGACCCTACACGAGGACGAAATCATATGGCAACCATGGAATGCGCACTTCTTGCTCACTACGGCACCGCATGGATTGTCAGAGCAAGATGTTCACTACTGGTTGACGACATGCCACCTGGTGTTGTGTCATATGGTGGAGCCGCGTTGCCCAGCCCGAGTGATGCGTCAGTTCGGACCTCATCATAAAATCACCCCACCAGTTGGCTCACCTCTGCCACGACAAGTGCATAGGTAAGTGCAATTCGTAATATTCAATTATGCTTCCCTCTACGAGGCTACAAGATGTAATTCTAATTTGTAACTTGCAACTTTGTTTCCCGTAGGCAATCTCGGAGGGGCCAACAGAGTGACGACTGGAGCTAGACATAGTTACCGTGGACCACTGCGTGGGAGCAGTTAGCCACGGAGCAGGTAGTGGCCGAGGATCAACCATACGACCTGGACTCGTACGTCGCGTACTTAGAGTGGTACGTCGCGTACTTAGAGTGCATAGGTAAGTGCAATTCGTAATTTTTGACTCTAATTGCAATTAATAAAATCACTAAGCAAGAATTACAATTTTGACAAATTAAAACTAAGTTTTCTAGTGATCACTAAATGCTCCAACAATTCAAGTATAGGTAAGATAAGATTCTAAGAACAAATCAATATACTTAAATGGCTAGAAATGTACATTGCACACGAGATTAAGAAATGCAAACCAGAAGAAAATGGGACAGAAGATTTTATCCCGTGGTCTCGAAGACTTGCCAGTCTCCCCTAATCCATGTTGAGGTGACTTGAACAACTTCAAGCTGGCTCCAACCTCTTGAGCCTTCCTCAATCACTATGGTAGTTCTTCCCTACTTCGGGTAGGCGAACTTCGGCCTTCACAACTTGCCGAGGCGTATCACAATCTCCGTTGAGAAGCTCACCAAGCACGAATACCTCCAAGCCGTCTCGAAGGAGGCAACCTCCAAACGTAATAAGTCTTGACGCTTGCTTGAGGCCAAATCAAGTGTCTAAAAGCTCAACTCTAAACGCAACACTCGATTTTACTCCTAACTCTCTCAAAATGATAATTGAATGCACATAAAAGAGTAGGAGACTTTCTAGAGCTCAAATATCATCAATGAGATTCAAAAGTTGCTCTAGAATGCAAGTGGGGTGTATTTATAACCCCCACCAACAAAACTAGCCGTTAGAGCTCGAGGCCGTTGTGCAGAGGGTCAGAGGCCATTGTGCAGAGGGTCTGGTGCTACCGCCCAACTAGGACCGGTAGCACCGGGCCCCTTTTAATTTTGCTCGGCCAGAAGAATCCCTATCTAGTTTTTCTACACCGGGCATATGGCCGGTGCTACCGCTCGCCCGGTAGCACTGGGCTACCATGGGCGGTAGCACCGGGCCACCAATATGCCAAAAATGCACCTCTTCTGGAATTTTTACACCGCTCTGAGAGGCTGGTGCTACCGCTCGGCCGGTAGCACCGGCTTGCCAAATCTCTCAAAACACCCTCTTGGGTTTTTACACACCGCCTTGGGGGCCGGTGCTACCGGTCTCCCGGTAGCACCGGCTACCCAGAGACATTTCCAAAATGCATGAGATTTTCAATGGAGTTTAATTTTGACGGAATGCACAATCTCAAGTGAGCATAGAATTGAGCCTTTAAAATTTAAATGACATCAAGATTATCGTCAAGATCCCTCTTGATAGTACGGCCCTATTTGTAGCAATCCGATCTTTTTTCTAAGACTCCAAGATCGATAAAAAGACTAGAAAAAGGTCCTTAATATTATACCTTTGTCGTTTTTTTGACATGTTGATCTTCTTTTGCACAACATTCATGCTTCCATTATCATCAATCCTAGGACCAGCCTATTTTCAACATTCTCAAAGAAAATATTAGTTCTTTAACCGCGATTGTCATTAATTACCAAAACCACAAAGGAGTTAGGGGCCTATATGCTTTCAATGTGCCACGTACACGTGCTCAACTTACCAGACCTTCTCCTCCGAGGCTTGAGGTCACGCACGCTGACAGGTTGGGTCTCGGCCACCCTCTACATCACGCTTCACGGCAGGACGATACGGTATAAGCCTATATTAGGTTTCATTCATGTTTCCTTGACTACCTAACTTTTCATGTTGTCCTTGTAGTTTGAGCGTGCGAACCGTATCGTCGATGAGGCTTCCACTACACTACAGCATGGGAAGCACAACACTGTGACCGGCCTGCTTGGGGTACTACGTTCCATCTTGGATGATGCGAAGGGCATCGTCAAGACAGTTACCTATGGCTGTCATAGCGATGTCTCCATACTGGGTGCTGAGGGAGAGGCCCGTCCTCCATTTCCTAGGTCATCGCGCTCGAGTGCGGTCGGAAGACAATCAAGCTTCGCTCACATGTCTTCATCTCAACTTGGCTTTCAGGATACACTGGTATGACACGTACATGTAGTTGTAAAACTTTGTACTACTTACACAATGTAACCTTTTTGGCCATGCCATGTCCTTTTACAGTGCGCGCGGGATCACTCTCTCCTTCCATCATCGTCTAGGCGCCAGCATGAAGCATCTGCTCTGCCTCCCGCACATACAACTCCTGAGGTCAACACAGACTTGAAGACCGACTCGCCCGATCGGGACTTGCCTCCTGCAAGTTCCGGGTGGGGTACGTTCGCATCGGCACGCTTACCGCAGGATTTTCGGTTCGGCCAAACCTACACCCCCTTCGGTGTAGGCACATCATCTATGTAGGTGCCACATCAAGTACATTCTCTCTGGTTGAACTTATTAACTGCTATTGAACATACTTTCATTTGTGGAACTTCTTACCATTGGAGGTACCTAACATATCTGTACATATCACGTTCGTTTACAGGATACGCTCAGGGATCGAACTCTCCTTACGCCATCGGTGGTATAGCTCACGAGGCTAACATAGACTCGGCGTGGACACCCGTCGAGAACTTGCCACCGTGAAGTTCGGCAGGGTGCGCTTTGCGCCAAACACGCTACCGCATGACACCCACCTCAGGAGACTTGTTTTGGCCAGACCTACACCCTGTACACTATGCATGATTATGGTGTAGGGTCATCATCTGTGCAGGCACCATGGCAGGTATGTTTTGTCTAGTTGAAGTGATTCCCAAGGCGGAACCGAGCTAACACAATGTGCGCGCAAGTGCCTATGGACGAGTTCGGCCAGTGGGCATAGCAATCCATGACCCCGCAACCGGCATCGGTAAGTGCTTCGTATAATTTAAGTTAGTTGTTGCACTCTCTTTTGGCCACGCCAATCACGGTATATTCTAATGCAGCCTCCTGGGTGGGTGCAAGACATGCTCCGCCACCAACAACTGTGACCCACGCAGCTTGATGCTGGCTCTCCCGCGACACAGGAGGACACGCAGTACGACTTGCAGAGCTGTACGCACGCACCTAACCGTTCACATACCCACAGGACCAACTCCGTCGTGCGCGAAAACGGCGACCGGATCAGAGTTGAGGTTTCGAGGACGTGATTGGTTCTATTATTGTAATGCAGTTTGTGTGTGTAATTGTTGTATGCCTTCATGAGGGACCCTGCAAGTAAGCAATACTCGTGCATTTCACTCTCGAAGCATGATCATACGACTGGCGCTTCAGCTCCAGGTAATGTTAGTCCCGAAGGTGCTGGTGCTGTAAGTGCTGTGAAGTGCAGAAAGTTGACAATCAAGTTGTCAATTTTGTGGACTTCTGTAACATCCCAAAAATTTGGCTTATAATTTCGCTCATATGCTTTTTGGTGATTTTCTGAATTTATTGGATTTTTTTTCCAGAAATTAATTGAATTGAATTTAATTAAGTATATTGAACCTTTTGTGAAAACTAAATATATATAGATAAAGTTAATATAAAAGTTTTACCAAAAATATTTTATTTGTGCTCAGAATGTCTCAAAGTATTTATGAGAATTTTTAGGATTTTCTGATATTTTAATTGCTTAAAGTAGATTAATCTAATTTCGGAATTATTTTAAATCAAAAAGCTTTTGAAAATCGAGTGAAGCGATCTTGGGCGAAGCCCGATCTTGTGCGTGTAGCGCCCATCGACGTGCGGCCCGATCAGCTGCTTTTCGCCGCCTCGCGCGCGTGGCAGTTGGATGAAGATCGGACGGTTGTCTCTTTCGCGAAACCCTAGCGCCCGGCCGTTGGATTGAGATCGGCGGTCGGGATCGTTTAGCGTTGTTTTGGTAAGTTTAGATCTCGCCTGTTGATTTTGGAGCGAGCGGATCGGATCGTATCACCGGATCTAATCCTGGCCGCTCGTTACCGTCGGACGGCCGTCGACCTTCGTCTCGATTCGGTTTTCGAATCGTCGCCGCTGCCGTCGCCGCCGCGTGATTTAGGGTTGCCGTTTTAGCGCGCATGCCGAGGCTATAAAGCCGCAGCCCGCACACCGAGGTTCCTCATCCCGCAGCGCATCCGCCGATGCTAGCCTTCGCCGTTGAGTCACCGCCGTTTAGCCCGAGAGCTCGCCGTAGTTTTCGCGCCGCCGCTTTTTTTTCGCCGTTCGCCGTCGTCAAGCCGCCGTTCGGCGTGTGGGTTCGATTCGGGTTCGCCACGTCGAGCCGCACCGAGCGACTACCTCTTCGTCGCCGGCAGGAGCGAACGCCGTCTGGTCGTCGTCGTCCTCGTCTCCGGAACTCGGCGCCGCCGCGACATCGCCGTGCCGAACCCGCGACGGCCGTCGGATCTCGGCGGACCATCCAGATCGAGCCACGTCGCCGTCTGCGATAAAGAAATTTCGGGTAAGCGTGACCGTTGGATCGGGGTTGTTGGGTGAGATCGCGCGCGTGTGCGATGAGCGTTAGCCGTCGGATCGTCGCGCGATCGCGCGCGCGTGTCGAGCATCGCGGCGGGGCGTCGCAGCCAATCGATCGCGCCGCGTGTCGGAGCGCGTGGTGCGCGGCGCCGTGGGCGCGTCCACGGTGGACGAGGCGGTTCCGTGGACCGAGTCCATGGACGAGCGACGATGTCGGCGCTGATTGGTCCGAGTCGGGGCTGACGTCGGCGTTGCGCAATAAAATCTTTTCCAATAGAAAATAATTGAAAAATCGAAATTCTATTTTCTGTATTTTGATTTATTCAAACTTCAAAAGGCTATATCTTTTGCATTTTAACTCGGATTTGAGTGTTTCAAATTTCTAAAAATTTGTAAAATCAAGATCTATTTATTGGTGAATTTTATTTTATTTTTGGAGTTTGGTTGCTCTCTGGTTTGGTGTTTATTTGCTATTTTGGCATCGTTTCGCGTAGACGTTGAACTGCTCGGTGATCCGGAAGAAGATTCGTCGCTCCAAGACCCAAGCTCAGATCAAGACCAGCACCTACTCCAAGGCAAGTTGTGCTTTGATCATGTTGCACCTAATTTTCACCAAATTACTATTTTGTCTTTTAAACTTTATGCATGATATTTTATGTGTATAAATGATTTCAATTAATCAGGAATTAGATAATATGCCTATTTGAATTAAACCATACCTTGTCAATTATATGCCATGATCTATTTGTCACCCTAGGATGTGGAATTATAGTTGATAATCAACATGGGCTAGTTAGATCGTCATAGATTGCTTAGCCATGCCACGTCATCACATGTGTCCGAATGTCGATACTTAATCTTGACTAATGGAATATGGAACAATGTTTATGAATTGGTGTGTCATGTGTTGTCACACAATGATATCAAGTTGTCGTGGCGAGGAGGTCACACATCGGGATTGAAATGTTGATGGCATGTGGTGCTTGGTAATCAACTGGGGTGGTAATGATTTTAGATTGAGGCAAGTGGCAAGGGCGGTGTGCCAAGGTGGGCCGAGTTTGGCGGGGTATGTGGAAGTCTTGCCTTAATCACCTTAAGGACTTAACCTTGCAAGCCTTTGACCGAGTCTCTCTTGCAACCACATGTTCGAATGGGATGACCTAAGTGAATAATTTGTGAAACCTAGATTTGATCTTGTCGTGGTGAATAGTGAGTCCGGGTTACGGTTTAACTCACATGGCGCAAGAGGGGGCCTGTTGTGGTGGTTTAACCCTTGATGTTGAAACCTTAGCGAGCGATCTTGGGTCTAGGTGTAGCATTGTAAAGGCTTTGTTATGATCACTCGCCTTGGTGGTGTTTGGTTGTATCGTGTGGGTAAAGTGCATAACCTCTGCGAGTGTACAATCTATTCGAATAGCCGTGCTCACGGTATTGGGCAATGCTCGGGAATTACATTAAGGGTTAGACTTTTGTTAAACAAAAACTTGTTGGGATGGCAAGGTGCCATGGAAAGTGGAAAATTAATTTAGGATTGGAAACTTGGTGTATTTGAAATCTGAATTTATTAATTCTGTATTTGTTTTATCGCTTTCCAATCTATTTATTGTATTCTTGTTAAATCTTTGCTTTATTGCAAAAATACCCTTACTAGCCATTCCTTTGGATTAAGCCAAACATATAGAATATTAGACTTGCATTATTTTGCACAACTTGTTGAGTGCTTTATGTACTCACCCCATCAACAACAACTTGAAGAGGAAGAATCTACGCCGATCATGGATGAGGATTATTTGGATGCGAATGCTTAGGGTCCGAGCCTCGTCGGTTGCTGTGGCGAATCGGAGCGCCATGCGTTTATTCTATTTCATTGCTTCTCATTGATACTCTTTTTGAGCCCTGTGAGGCATTATTCATGTAAGACAACAGTTATTATTAATTAATGAAGTTTATGCTATATTTCGCTGTGTGTGACTATGATAGCATCTATGTTGAGCTTGTGTGCACTAGCGTGATCCTGGACTAGTGCGGTATACACAGAGGGTCCGGATTTGCAAATTCGGGTCCCGACAACTTCTCAGTAGTTGGAGCACCAGCACCTTGGGGACTAACATTAACTTTAGTTGAAGCACCAGCCATATGATAATACTTCGAGTGTGGAATGCTCGAGGATTGCTTGCTTGCAGGCGCTGACTTTCCATTAACATCATGTCGTAAATAATATTTGTGTCTTCATGTCATAATTATTGTATTTCTGTCCGTTCTATGAGTAACAATAGAAGTCACCCATGTAGTGCCCATTAACTGGGGCATGGAAATACCAATTTGTCCCTGCGTGTCTTTGTTTGGTTGCGTTGGACGTATCTGTCGAAATGTTGGCGCCATTTTTCCTGTCGAATCTTTGCACTGCCTCCATAAATAGGTGTCCAAGCTGCCTCCGCTTCCTCATATCCTCTTACTCATCCCATTCCTTGCCTCCTCCAGCTTGGTGAAGGCCATGTCTCAAGTCCAGCTCAGGGAATCGGAGGGCTCGTGCGCTTGCCACTGCAAGGTAGGTCGATTGTCCTAACTGCTATGTGCAAGCTAATGTGTTCTACACCAATATTGAGGGAAATAACAGCCGAGTGTTCTACAAATGCCCTTTTTTCTCTATAAGTAAAAAGGTTAGTTCGATTTCTTCTCCTAATAAAGATTTCCTTCCTATTCGGTTGTCTATTTGTTGAGGGATCTTCTTTCTTTCCGTGGCCTCAAAGCATGTTCACCTCGTCACGTAGGTTGTAGGATGCCAATATTTCTAATGGGCAGACATCATGGACACCTCGATGGAGAGTCCTGCAAGCATAGTACCACATAGGATGTAGCCTGTGATGGAGCAGAGGATGGACCCAATGCTTGAGCAGAGGCTGAACATGCTTATGTTTAAGATGGAGCGTATTTTAGATCATGTCAAATGATTAGAGAAGATTGTGTGTGTCGCTATCCTTGTTTTACTCTATGCTATACTTGCGAAGTAGTTTGTATCCTGCAAAGGAGATAAAGTTGGTCATGGATGCCATTCGAAGTGGTTTAAGAATGATGTGCCTTATGAACTATTTCAATATGGTATTTTGTTTTGTTAACTTATGTTCTATTCGGATATGATCTTTTGCTTTCTTAACTTATGTATTACTTAATTATCTCCTTGTAGTAACGACAGTTATGAAATGCCGAAAGCATCAATCACCTTTCGCAGTCACATGTTACAACACTCTGCCCACCACTTTCAGCTTTTTCGGGTCGATTTGATAGTACACCGCCTATTTCTTTGTCAGGCCGATTTGATAACACTCTGCGCGCACCAGGAAGTGACAACACACTACCTATTGCTTTGTGTCGGGACTCGAATTTGCAAATCTGGACCCTCTGTGTGTACCGCACTAGTCCAGGATCACGCTAGTGCACACAGGCTCAACATAGATGCTATCATAGTCATACACAGCGAAATATAGCATAAACTTCAATGATTAATAATAACTGTTGTCTTACATGAATAATGCCTCATAGGGCTTAAATAAAAAAGTATCAATGAAAAGCAGCGGAAATAGAATAAACGCAGTGGCGTTCCAGTTCGCCACAGGCAACTGACGAGGCTCGGACCCTAAGCATTCGCATCCAAATAATCCTCCTCCATGAATGGCGTAGATTCCTCTTCTTCTGAAGTTGTTGTTGTTGGGGTGAGTACATAAAGCACTCAACAAGTTGTGCACAATAATGCAAGTCTAATATTCTATATGCTTGGCTTAATCCAAAGGAATAGCTAATAAGGGTATTTTGCAATAAAGTAGCATTTAACAAGAATACAATAAATAGATTGGAAAGCAGTAAAACAAATACAGTAATTAATAAATTCAGTATTTCTGAAATACACCAAGTTCCTAATCCTAAATCAATTTCCACCTTCCATGGCACCTTGCCATCCCAATAGGTTTTTGTTTAACAAAAGTCTAACCCTTAACTGTAATTCGAGCATTGCCCAATACCGTGAGCACGGCTATTCGAATAGATTGTACACTCTGCAGAGGTTATGCACTTTACCCACACGATACAACCAAACACCACCAAGGCGAGTGATCGTAATAAAGCCTTTACAATGCTACACCTAGACCCAAGATCGCCGCTAAGGTTTCAACATCGAAGGGTTAAACCACCACAACAGGCCCCCTCTTGCGCCATGTGAGTTAAACCGTAACCGGGACTCACTATTCACCACGACAAGATCAAATCTAGGTTTCACAAACTATTCACTAGGTTGTCCCATTCCAGACATGTGGTTGCAAGAAGGACTCAGGTCAAAGGCTTGCAAGGTTAAGTCCTTAAGGTGATTAAGGCAAGACTTCCACATACCCCTACCAACCCTGGCCCACCTTGGCACACTGCCCCTTGCCACTTGCCCCAATCTAAAATCATTACCACCCGCTTGATTACCAAGCACCACATGCCATCAACATTTCAATCTAGATGTGTGACCTCCTCGCCACGACAACTTGATATCACTGTGTGACGACACATGACACACCAATTCATAAACATTGTTCCATATTCCATTAGTCAAGATTAAGTATCAACATTCGGACACATGTGATGACGTGGCATGGCTAAGCAATCTATGACGGTATAAGTAGCCCATGTTGATTATCAATATTAACCAACTATAATTCCACATCCTAGGGTGACAAATAGATCATGGCATAAAATTGACAAGGTATGATTTAATTCAAATAGGCATATTATCTAATTCCCAGATTAATTGAAATCATTTATACATATAAAATATCATGCATAAAGTTTAAGAGATAAAATAGCAATTTGGTGAAAATTAGGTGCAACATGATCAAAGCACAACTTGCCTTGGAGTAGGTGCTGGTCTTGATCTGAGCTTGGGTCTTGGAGCGACGAATCTTCCTCCGGATCACCGAGCAGTTCAACGTCTACGCGAAACGATGCCAAAATAGCAAATAAACACCAAACCAGAGAGCAAACAAATTACAAAAATAAAATAAAATTCACCAATAAATAGATCCTGATTTTACAAATTTTTAGAAATTTGAATCACTCAAATCCGAGTTAAAATGCAAAAGATATAGCCTTTTGAAGTTTGAATAAATACTGAAAATACAGAAAATAGAATTTCTGATTTTTCTGAATTATTTTTCTATTGGAAAAGATATTTATTGCGCAACGCTGACGTCAGCCCTGACTCGGACCAATCAGGCGCTGACACGTCGCCTGGTCCATGGACTCGGTCCACGGACCGCCTCGTCCATTGTGGACGTGGCCCACGGCGCCGCGCCACGCGCCCGATACGCGGCGCACATCGACTGGCTGCAACGCCGCCCGTGGCGATGCTCGACACGCGGCGCACATCCGAGCGACGATCCAACCGCTAACGCTCTAACGCACACGCGGCGCGATCTCAACCGAACAAACCGATCCAACGGCCGACGCTACCCGAGCTGCATCGCTCTTACCGAGACGTGGCGCGATCGCGCGGTCCGGACGAAGATCCAACGGTGATGAAGCTTCCCGGCGAAGATGGCGGCGACGGCGGATGGTCCGCCGGAGCGGAGGACGATGACCACCTAACGGCGTTCGGCGTGACTCGGCGGATGAAGTGGCTACCCGATGCGGCTTGACGTGGCGAGCCCGGATCTGGAACCGATTCGCGACGGCGGCTTGACGGAGACGCAAACTAAAGAAAATGACCGCGGCGTTATTTAAGAACTACGGCGAGCTCTCATCGCACGGCGACGGCGACTGACGGCGAAGACTAGAGCGGCCCCGAAGCGCAAAGCGATGAGGAACCTCGGTGCAGCCCACGCCTTTTATAGCCTCGGCATGAGCGCTAAAGCGGCAACCCTAGACAATCCCGGAGAGACGGGCGGCGGCGAAATGGAAACCGGATCGGGGACCACGACTGGCGACCGTCCGATCCAAGATGAGCGCCACGATTAGATCCGGCGATCACGATCCGATCCGCTCCTTCCAAATCCAACGGACGAGATCTAAACTTACCAAAACAACGAAGCGATCCCGACCACTTGATCTCGATCCAACGGCTCGCAAAGACTAGGGTTACGCGATGAAGCGGTCGCCCGATCTTCATCCAACGGTCACACGCGGCGGCGCGCGGCTGGCCGACGGGCCGCACCACGATGGAGCGCAGACGACAAGAGTATCTTGTTCCAAGATTTTTCAAAAGCTTTTTGATTTAAAATAATTCCCGAAATTAGATTAATCTATTTTAAGTAATTAAAATATTAGCAAAAATCCCGAAAAATTCTCATAAATACTTTGAGACATTCTGAGCTCAAATAAAATATTTTTGGTAAAACTTTATATTAACTTTATCTATATATATTTAGTTTTCACCAAAGGTTCAATATACTTAATTAAAATAAATTCAAATAATTTCTGGAAAAATCCAATAAATTCAGAAAATCACAAAAATGCACGTGAGCGAAATTATAGGTCAAATTTTTGGGATGTTACACTTTGTCAGCCCGATTTGACAACACGTAGCCACCGCTTTCTCAAAGCGACGGACAGCACACTGCTAATCTTAGAGTGAAGTGACGACACACTTCCCACTACTTTCTCAGACTGAAGCGATAATACGCTGTAGCCCGCTTTGTCAGACCAAAGTGAGGTATAAAACCACCCGCCACCCATGCAGCACTTCTTTACTACCCCAACCTCCACTCCATTGCTATGACAGACAGAGGAGGCACCTCACATCGTGGGAGGGGTAGTCAGGGAAGACTGGGTCAGACATCACCTCGACGCCCTGACCCTTCATGGTTTCGAGGCCGCGACCCTTACATCGAGGATACTCAAATCTACAATCCCCTAGACCCCGATCCCCCATCCCAGATCTTCCCATTCGAACAAGGGACTACTACAACCTCCAAAATCCAATCCACGATGGCTAACCACTCCGCTCCCTGAAGTGGCCGACACGCAAGCACGACCTCGACGCCGTTGTGCAAGTTTGTGATGAGTTCAATGCCAGCCCAGGACATCGTTTCTACCGATGCCCTCTATTCATGGTAACCGCTACAACTCTTACGTACCATTCGGCTCATGTCTCGTTATATGACACATACTCTTGCTTGCAGACCGCGGATTGCAAATTCACTGAATGGGTGGACCCACCATATCCCATAGATGCCCAATGCTACATCCATACATTGCTGTATCGCCTCAATGAAATGCAAGAGGACCTCACGGAGGTTACGAAGGAGAACGAACAACTTCGTAGGCATAACTTGGAGTTCCAAATCCAGAATGACGACCTACGTCGTCAAAGACTCAAGCAGAGGAACAATGAGGAGCTCGTCCACCTCAGCAGCGACTACCACACTTACTGCTGCTGCGGCAATGCCAGTTGTAGTTGTGCTTGCCACTATCATGACCAATAGCCCCGTCCACGCCGTCGTGACGATCAACACTCCCTGTAGGTGCCATATGGTTACCCATTCGAGCCTTAATGTCCCCGCCCATAAAGCGTAGTCCATCCCGCCATTTTATAATTCCAAAAGGCGCACTAGTATCGTACCTTTGTTCATGTTTGTGGCTGCTCTGTGCCTCCATTTGTACCGCCCAAACTGTATGCGCTATGTAATCCCCCTTTATTATGAAATGCTATATTTCATTCATTCCGTTGTTTTAGAACTTTAAACATGCAATGACTACTAGTTGCAAGAATAACATTAACGGATGTGACAATACATTCCAACCTACTTTACCACATAAAATATAGAACATGCAAATACCTATGTGAGGCACGTACGAGCCAAGCAGCTATTTGCCCAACAAAAAACCGCACGGGGCTAAATCCGCAAACATTTTTTTTGAAAATTTCATATTTTTTTGATTTTTTTATTTCAAAAAATTCACATCTGCGATTGGCGACAGACTTTCTGTCAGTATTTGAAATGGCGACAGACTCTTTGTCGCCATTTCAAATGCCAACAATCGGTATATTTGTAATTTTTTAAATTGGCATATTATTTATGTAATTGTTCATTAAAAATATTATTTAAAAAAATTTCTACAAAATTGTATGAAAAAAGATTTACAAAATTTTTTTTGGCCGATGCAGTGCTGGGGCGATGCTGCCCTGCCTTGTAGTGCTCCCAAGCTACTGCACCGTGCAGTGCAACGCCCTTCGCACCGCTACATAGCCTCCCCACTGTTGCATCACCCTACAGCTTGTCCGCACCGCTACATCCAAGCATTGTAGTGCCCGGGCTCAGTGACAAGGCCATATGCAGCGCTTCCAATCCGTGAAGAGGGTTATTTCTGCAAATACTATCAACGGAGGCTATTCTCGCAATAAATTTTTTCAAAAGGGCCAATACAGTAAAAACTTTCCACAATTCACTAGTTGACGAGGATAGAGACTGGTACTAGGTCTATCAAGACTCAAGACCGATCCCTGGTCTCAGCCACCTAAGGCCACTTAGAGCCCCGTCATTGGTCTCCAGTAGGCATGAAAACGGAACGGAAACGGTCGGTAAATGGCTGTTCTATTTCCGTTTTCATCTTTTTTATCGGTAACGAAAACGAAATCGAAAACCCCGAAAACGGATAGTGACGGAAACGGATGCGGAACGGAGCGGAGCGGATATGGAAACGAAAGCGAAAAATTCTACAAGAACATAGTACATGATCTATCCAAACGTACCAACTTTGAAGAATACCTGAAAATAGGATTATAGTTTCTGCATCAGGGCAGCATGCTCCCTCTTTACTTTTTGGAAAGACCTCATGCAACTTCATACCAAAATATAGCAGAAATATAAATAATGGTAGTTTTCACCACAGGGATTGATATGTGGTCATTTCATGGTGCATTTAAATTTTCAAAAATGACATTTATGTGAGAAGTGACGTGGACTTTTTATTAAAAATGAGAGAAAGCATCAATGTGAAGCACCAATGCTTGTCCACAGTTATCCCTGAATGACATGCACTCATTCTTCATCCTAGAAGCACCAATGCTACATCAAGTTGTGTAATGTCAATGATAGATCAATTAAAGTAACTTTAGTTTATATGCATACGGGATCTTTTATTTATTAGCAAGACATTCAAATGAGCTGTTTCACATAAACCAAAAGTGCTGAAGCAGGACAAGTAAAGACAACAAATTAACAGTAAGCCTTTATTTCAAAAAAATATGGTGCCAAAAAGAATGCGTCAGCTTCTCTATATGCTTAGCTAAACTCTGAAGTCCTGCTGGTTCTCATGGTTTGTGAAACACTGAGCTAAATGTCTGCAATGATGAATCTGTCGCACGGCATGCATCATATGCAACTGGACAAAGATATCTAGAAGCAATTCTGAAGCTACCTGGTACAGCTACCTTTATAAGATGTATGATGGTGTAAGTAAAATAAGTGTGAAGAAACCATTAGGGGTTCTAATTTGAATCAATCTCTAGAGTCTTACAGGTCTGCTCTGCTGATTCGGCACAGCTCGCAATAAAAGCAGGAAGATAATTCTAGAAGAACACTGTCTGCAGGCTTCTCGGATATGATAACACTACCAGCATGTTGTCATACGTTGCATTGTTGATCATCACGCTGAAAAAGACCAAACAAATTATGGTCAAAAACAGATGCAAGAGAACATGTTGAGAACAAAATAACAGAATGGTACAAATTTTCAAAATAATGGAATAACACGACACTGATGTTCACAAAAAAAAAGTTAAGGACAAATCAATACATTATGGCCACAGCTAAGGCTCCAGGCTTCCTGTATAAAAGAGACCGTAATCTAAAACAATCAACTGCTCTCAAATTTCAGAATATAAAAAAGGTGAACCACTTTGATGTTTCAACATATGATCTAAACAATCAACTGGATCAATGAATAAATACTGGAGATTTTATTGGATTGACTGCAGGTGATAAAAAAAGACAAATGAATAGATACATAGTCATACTTGTCATGTGAGCTGTACCTTAATCATGGAATCATTGGCCATGGAGTTACCGCAAGGGAAGCAGACCTTGACATCCAACTAACTAGAATCATCTGACCAGAAGCAAGAGCCCCCAAAATGAGCTCAAGCACTCGGTGATATCCCCACCTTGCTCATCATTCACGGGCTCAGAAATTGCCACAGCCAGGTCATAAGAGGAGGAAGGACCTGCCACAGGACCAGCACCGCCAGGCTCGGTGGTCTCGCAGTGCACAAGTTCAGATTTCACCACCACGTTGCCTAGGTCCTTGGCATCGGGACCCTCTACACCCGCGACATGATTTGATCTGTCCAAGGAACCGCCGCCGATGGAACGAACCCTGCAGAGGCGGCAAGGATCGGTGAGACCCACAACAATTGGGGTTTGGGTGTGCTGATCGAGGAGAGATCGAGCGGAACTGGATGTACTCAACTTGTCACTAGAATTCGCACGCTGTCGCCGATGGGAGCTGGAATCTTTACATGGGTGAGAGGAAGACATGAGAGGAGATCTAACCAGGGATTTAATCGCGCGGTGAGGAAGGCGAGGTGGGGGAAGCCGGGGAGGGGAGGACGAGGGGGCGGCACCAGCGCGAGGACTTGGGTCGGAGTGGACCAGGCTTATTCGGTATTTTCGGATAGATTTATACGGAATTTCCGTACCATTTTCGTTTCCGTCGGAACTGGCTCTCCCGTTTCCGTTTCCATTTTCGAAAAAAAAATCCGTTTCCATTTCCGTTTCCGAAAAAGTCTTCTGTTTTCGTTTTTCTCCGGAACGGTCGAGAATTTTTCGTTCCGTTTTCATCCCTAGTCTCCGGTCTCCCAAAAGCCAGCATGCATCACGTAGGGTACATCATCATAGTACCCCTAGTCTACTATTGCGGGTTCATGGAGAAATAACACTCTTGCTACATGTGGACCGCCACATGGATGGCGGGTCGCCCTCATGGCATCCCACAAGGCACCTTATCCAGACATACATGTAGCAGGCACTTAGGGCATGTACAATTAGGCCACATTGACTTACTTTTAGTCTGTACATATTAGGTTTATCCTATGTGGAAAAGTGAAAAAAGAAGAAGAGAGAACAGAGCTAGCTCTTATGCAAGAGCCAGCATGGCACGGGAAACAAGATTTTTTAGTTATGTATAAGAGAGAAGAGATAGTTATTGCACAATATCTAGAGACAACATTTAGAGATAGTTATTGTAGAAGTTGACTTTATTGCTTACTCTAGATAACATAGATAAGAGATAGAGTAAGTAGTGGGTTTTGTTGTTGTAGTTGCTCTTACCTACATTTGGAGCATAACTATCGCTCACCTCGTACACGGTCTAAGAGCACTGTTGAGATATAGATGGATTTTGAGTCCATGTTTGGTTCGACTCTATCTCTATATGGACAAATCCGAATCTATCTCTTGCTACCTTCTACTATATATTTGGCACCCCTTTTATAAGAGAACCAATCTAATAAAGAGAGAACAGAATTTCGCCTCCCTACATTGCGTGTTCTCTCTATTTGTGCTTGTTGTTCTTTGGTACATCGTGGTTGATCAAAGGCGAATGACATTGATTTACAACATGTTATCAGCACGAAGCTCCGTCGAGGCCGATTGAGAACATATGCCTGCACAATCTACACTGCATCAAATTTGATCGGCAACACGTGATTAAAGGGTTGTTTGGGGGAGCTGTGCTTTAGGTTTGCTTCAGTTTTGGGCTAAAAGCTCTCCAAACAGTATGGCTGCAAAGCAACTGGGAAGCAAAGCCACAACATAAGCACCCCCAAAGGCTGCAGCTGCTGAGGAGCTTTTCAGTTGTGGCTTTGCTTGAACTCCTCCTAACTCGCTCGCTCCACCTTGCCAACCTTTGCCACCCCGCCTCGCCACCTCCATGTCACCTCCCCACTTGGATGCCGCTGTACTTTACTATGTTGCTACCTTCTATTTCGGTTAGCCCTGAAAAGCTACAATGCGCAGACGATTTGCCAAACAAAGATAACAAAAAAACCACGATCATACAAATACTTTACTACTACCAAAGAAACCAAAAACAACTTTTCAGCCTAGCCACAGCTCCCCCAAACAGACTCTAAATCTACTACAAACCCTACGTAAATTTGAGCTACGTAAGTTAATTGCATCTAATACGGCAAATTATTTCACCCTAATTGCAAATTACTCATTAATTGCCTATGTGCCATGCCGCCCCGCACGCCGACCATCGAGCCCTCCGCGCGTTGGCTTCCATGCCCGTCGCAACGATGAAGCACTGCGTCGCCCGCGTCCTGTCGTACGTCCGTGCGCACCGTGTAGCGTCGTTGAACCGCGGTCGTGAACACCCTAAGCTGATGAGCCCGCAGCTCCCCGTGTCTGCATAGTGGCCCAACTATGCGCCGCACCGTCACACGCCACCGCGCGCCCGTGCGTCGCGCTTTATCGGTATCGTGCTGCGCCAGTTGATCACACGACAGCCCGATCGAAGTCGAGCCAGCCCAATGGCGCTCTGGCACCAACATGCCGCCAACACTTGTGGCCCGACGGCACCCGTGCCAACACCGACACCAGGGCCCGCACCAGCTGCCCCCGGCACTGCCGCACCTTGCAGGCATTACGGCAGCGCTCGTGACCTGGCGCCGTCGAGCTACGCCACTGGGCTACCGCCTGCGCTGCTGAGCATCCCACGCACGCCACCGTGTGGCGCCCGCAGATCGCATCGTTGCCGTAGGTCCTGTAGTCTGCGTCGCTCCTGCGACCTGAGTGTCCAGCAGCACCCTGAGTGCGTGACACCGCACACGCGTCGACCATATCAATCCCACCTATAGCGCATGCACCCGTAGCGCCGCATCCCGGTCGCCCATCCGCTCATCGTCGTGCTCCACGCACTCCGTTGGCCCGCCACTGTACTCCGCTCGAGCCCGAAGCTTGTGCCCGCGCTGACACTGACGCCAGCATGCAGATCCGAGCCCTTTGACCTGGTGCTGCCTCGCCGCTCTAAGCTTGCACCGCAGCCCTACTGTGCCGGCGTCACCCTACAGCTGGCCCGAAGCAGCTTCACGCGCTGTGGCCCGACGCCGCTTTGGAGCAAGGCAGTAGCGGCTAGGCTTTTAACCCTAGCCGGCCGCCATCGCCTAGGCCACACCATTGCATTGCTACGCCGCGTCGCCTGGGCTGAGCCATTTGGGCCATGCCATCGCTGGGTCGGGCCGCTTGGGCCAAGCGGCCACTAGACATGGGCTGATTTCCTAGCGAAAAAATAATGAAAAATCATAAAGGCATTTTGCATTTAACCCCAAGAGTTTTCTATAATTCTAAAATACAGTTTTTAAATTCTAAAAATTTATATTAAATCCTATAAATTGTTTTTCTAGGTATATGGGCTTTAATAACTTGTTGAAAATTAGACTTAGCACATATTGCAAGCTCTATATCTCTATGTTTATTTTTTCTGGTACTATTCCATGTTTATATTTGCTAGAATTTATTTTTATGTTAATTGATAATTTTGAAAATTGCCTGATAATTAGCAAAAAATCATGAAAAATGCTAGGAAAATTGTGGATAGCATATTGGAAGCTCCATACCTCTGGATTTATTTTTCTTAGTATTAATCCATGTTCATATATGTTGGAATTTATTTTTTTGTTAATTAGTAATTCCGAAAATTGATTAATGATTAGTAGAAAATTATTAAAAATGCTAGGAAAATCCTGGAGAATTTGAGATGATTATCTAGTGAATAGATATAGACCAAACTTTATTGATTCAATTATAATCATGCAAAAATAATATTTTACCAGTAGTAAAATTCCTATTTTGCTTGCATATAGAATACGTCGGACATCACCAAGAGAGAATTTATTGAGCTCGCCTTGAATGGCACCAACTACCTCACCTGAGCAATGGTTGCCAAGATAAATCTAATAGCTTGATCTCTTGAAGCTGCTATTTTTCAGCCTAAAGCTGGTACCCCTGCTCTTCCTGAAGCCGCCAAGTGTGTTGCTCTACACTTCCTAAGGCACCATCTTCATGCTGACTTGAAGGCCGAATATTCGATAGAGGAGGACCACCTAGCTCTATGGAATTCCCTGAAGGAATGATATAACCATCAAAGATCCATCTTGTTGCTAGAAGCACAACGTGAATGGACCCTTCTGCGTTTCTTGGATTTTAAGTCTATGGCAGCATACAACTCTGCCAAGCACAAACTTGTCGCCATACTGACATTCTGTAACCAGAAAGTTACTGATGCTGAAATGATCGACAAGACATTGTGCACCTTCCACCCTAATATGAGGATACTGCAGCAACAGGACCATCATGTCAAGTACCAGAAATACTCTGAGCTTATATGCATTCTACTAGAAGCAGAAAAGTACGATGAACTCCTGATGAAGAGTCATCACGTCCTTTCTAGTGGGAGTCATGCAATGCCTAAAGCACATGCAAATGCTCAGTGGGCTGGTAATAGTTGAGGTCGCGAAAAAAGCCAAAGGCATAAAGGGGATAAATGGATCAGAAAGTAAGAGGCAAACCCCTGTGGAAAGTTAAAGGGAAGGGATCAGGTAACTTCCAGAAGCAAGGTCCAGCCAATAAGGCTGCAGACCCTCCATAGCCATTCTTTAGGTGTGGATACACTGTCCATTAGTCACGCACATGCCGCACCCCAAAGCATTTGGTGGAACTTTACATAAAATCCAATGGGAGATTCCATAAGAATCAGGGAAATAAGGCTAAGACACATTTCAACGCCCAACCCGTTGCTGAGGAGGAAATGGAAAAGAATGATAACAAAGTCCTTAACCCTATGGCAGAATTCAAGGAGGGCCTTCTTGGATATGGGGACTCTTCCATTGTAACACCCTAATTTTTGCTCTAACTTAAATTTTGGAGTATTTTTATTTTTGTGAATTTTTTTGGGAATTTATTTAAATTTATTTGGATTTATTCAAATAGGGCTTTTCTTGAAAACAATTGAATAATGGAAAATTTTTTGCAAAGTTTTATTGAAAATATTTTAATTGAGTTCCAAATATCTCAAAGTAATTTCTGGAATTTTTCTAGAATTTTTCTGCTATTTTAAAAGCTCCAAATGATTTAATTGAATTTCTAGAATTATTTTAAATGTGAAATGATTTTAAAATCAGTTGAACAGTAATGGGCCGAGCCCATTACTGTGCGTGTCGCCGGCCCAACCGCGCCGAAACCCTAGCGTCGCCCGGTCCGAGCCGTTCGATCCTGATCGGATGCCTGTGAGTGAGCCACGTCGTCCGCGTGCGTGCACCTTCGGATCATCGTCGCACGAACGGCTGGGAGAGGGCCACGTCGGTCGTCTTCGCGAGATCACCGGAGCTAATGCCGCCGACCGTTTCCGCTCGTTTCGCCGCCTGTAGCGCGCACGTCGAGGCCCCTTAAAGTGCACCGAGTAGCGCGTTTGTGAGCTCCTTCGCTGCGTCTTTTGACTCCTCGCGCGCGCCGAGACGCTCTAGAGACCACGAGAGCTCGCCGTAGTTGTTCTCTCGCGCCGCCATCGTTCTCCGCCGTTTGCTTCGCGTCGGTCCATTCCCGCCGCCGCTAAGGTCACCGATGCCCGCCCGAGTCAAGCGCGCCGAATGTGCTAGATCTTCTCGCCGGGAACCACCGAACGCCGTCGACTACGCCGTCTTCCTCATCTCCGCAAGCTTGCACCGCCGCGACGCCATCGCCGGACTCGAGCATCGTTGACCGCCGGACCGCAAGGAGGGTAAGGATCGTGCCACGTCGCCCTTCTCTGGTTACATTTAGTTTGTATCGGTGCCGTTAGATCTGTTATGGACGGTCTGGATTAACCCTAAGGTTTACACGTTAGTTGATCTTGATCGTTAGATCTAGAGCGAACGGCTTGGATTAGATCTAGTTTCTGCGATATGTTTTTGTCTTAGCCGTTGGATCGTTAGTGAACGCGTGAGATTGTGCCGCCGTGAAGCGGTTGAATAGTAGCGGCTGGTACCGTGGGCCGCTGGATTTAGATCGAACGGCGGCTTGAGTAGATCGGTGCGCGCGGATCCGCGTTGCTCAAATTTGAACGTACGGCGGAGATGACGCCGCACCCCCCATCGAATCACGTGCGGACGCGTGTGAGCGTTGATTGAGGTGAGACCAGATCCGACCGTTGAGTTCGGGCGCACCGTTGGATGCGTGACGCGTGGGGGCGTGGAGTACGCGAAGCGTCGCCGAACCGCGCGGGGGTGAGATCCGACCGTTGGATGAGCGAGCGGTCTGGATCTTGCCGCGTGTCGCGTCGGGATTGGCTGCGATCGTCGCCGACGCCACGGCTGCGTCACCGGTGCAAGAGCACGATCTCGCCGATCCACGGTGGACCGAGCCGAACCGTGGACCCGAACCATGAATCAAGCAACGTGGCGGCACTAGAGGCGGCCACGTGTCGTGCTGACGTCATAAATATGTTATATATAAAAATATTTTGGCCGAAATTCTTTTATGTGCTGACGTCATCATGATGCAATGCTGACGTCATAAATGCGAATTTTCAGTATAAAAATAATTGGGAAAAATCGGATTTCTTAATTTCTGTATTTTCAGATTTTATTCAAACTTCAAATGACTATAACTTTTGCATTTTAACTCGGATTTGGGTGATTCAAATTTCTAAAAATTTATAAAATTATGATCTATTTAATGATGAATTTTATTTGAATTTTTGAGGCCATTTAGTCCTCTGTATTAGATTTTTATTGTATATTTTGTTTGTTCGCGTAGACGCAAATTTGCCGAAAAGTTTCGAGGAAGAATTCGTCGCTCAAGACCAAGCTTCGGAACATGACCAGCAACTCTTTGAAGGCAAGTGATGCTTTGATCATTTTGATCCCAGGTTTTTAAAATGTAGTTTATGCTTTGAAACTATGCATGCTTATTTATTTAAAATGAATTTAAATTGATTTGGGATAATGTAGTTAATCAACCCATTTTGTTATGCCACCTTGAATTATTAATTGTATGCCCTAAATCATTGTCACCCTAAGTTTGATTATATTAGTTGGATGCTAATATTGTGCCAACACGGGAGGCTAGACCGTGAGTAGATGCTTAGCCTTGCAACGAGTCATGAATGATCTTTCGTAAAAATGCTACAAAATTGACTAATGGAATATTGAATGTATTTTGAAAAGTGGTGTGATGATGCCACATGATGAGATTGAGGCATGATGACTGTGTGGTTCTGCATCGATGTTGAGTTATTCTTGGCATGTGTTGCACAATAATCAACTGGGTGGGAAATGATTTAGACCGAGGCAAGTGGCAAGAGGTGTGTGCACAGTGGGCTGTGTGGCGTGGGTTGATGAGTGTTGTGAGTCTGTGTGCCACAATGGGTGTGTGCCACTGTTGAGTGTTGGAAGTCTTGCCTTGGTCGATTAAGGACTTCACCTTGCAAGCCTTTGATCCGAGTCACCCGTACAACCACATGTCCGATATGGGATGACCTAGTTGACTAGGGTTACGATATCTTTCCTCCGATACCTCGGGGTGACAAGACACGTGGGTGTATCTGTATGGGGAGCGACACGTGCTACGGCTTGGTGCCCATCCAACGGTGATTGGCCGGTCCTATACTTGGCTCTGTGAGGGAAGTGATAGTGAAGGCAATACCGGAGAGGTTCTTTGGTTAAGGTAGAGGTTCCTGAAAAGCTTTGTTGCGGACAATCACCTGTGTGGTGAGCGGCTGTATCTTGTGGGTAAAGTGTACAACCTCTGCAGAGTGTCAAAACTATTCGAATAGCCGTGCTCACGGTATTGAGCATTGCTCGGGGATTACAGTCAAGGGGTAGATTTTCATAAACAAAACGTGGAAGGGGTGGCTGTGTGCCAAGTGTTAAAAATGAACTGTTAAGGCTGTGTGCCGAGAATCTTCGATGAAAAACCATTTGAAGAAATTAGTATTACTTATAACTATTCCATTGCTTTAAATTAAATAAGGTACTGGTTTAAAAATGCTGTTGATGCAAAAGAACCATTTAAGCCCAACCTTTGGAATAAGCTTTGCATATAGTAATAGCGTTGCATCCTGTGCATTACTTGTTGAGTGCCTTGTGTACTCATCCCACCTTGCTTATCAACCCCAACATCAGTGGAGGAGACTACACCAGTTTGGGAGGAGGAGTACATTGAGGACCCGAGCAACTAGGGGGCAAGCCCAGTCGGTTGCCTGTGGCAAGATGAAGGCTTCCACGACATTTGTTTATGTTCCGCTACTATTTCTTTTTCTCTGAATAATGTAAGCCCTATGTGGCTGTCTTATCTGTAAGGAGACCATAAGGTCGTACAACTCGGTTTATATACATGTTTGCACTAATTATTCTTATATCTTCGTGAATGTCTGTGATGTGCAACCCTGTATGACTGTGTGTGCTAGCGTGATCCTGGACTGGCACAGAATACACAGAGGGTCCGGATCTGCAGGTTCGGGTCCCGACATCCATGGATGAAGATGATCTCCTTGGGACCGAGCTCAAAGAATTCCAAAAGAATACCAAAGATTCCTAGGAGGACATAAATAATTTATATGGAGACATGCAGTAGTATCCTTGTTATTCTTTTTAATTTAGGAAGTCGATGTCACATTTTCTTTTTTTGAGTCTCCTTAATAGTCTCATTTATCAGTTTAGTATTTTTGTTCCTGAATGAACATTGGCCTACGCTCCTATTGAGCGATTATGAGTTAAAATTCAAGAATGTGTCATTTCCCAGGGTATTTGATTAAATATGCTATGCTTGTTCTATATTTTCAATTTGTTCCAATGCAACAATTGTTTGATGGAATTTATATCTTTAATATAGAACATCTGTATAATCCAATGACGGATAAGGAAATATGTCTTGTAGACAGCTTCACCACAAATATAATTCTTAGGAAAACTAAATATTTTCAGAATTTGACCAAGAAAACTAGAAATGTTATAACCATCGTCAGAAGCGATGTTCTCATAGTTGGCACTGGAAGAGCCATCATAGTTCTCTCTATATGTACTCGTATAATAATAGAGAATGTCCTATTATACCCTGAGTCCGGTCACACTCTCTTAAGTTTTAAAGGCATCCATCTGAATGGTTTCCATATAGAGATAGGAAATGAGGATAGTACAGAATACCTACTCATGACTAAGTTTAACGGGTGTAATAAACATGTGGTTGAAAATCTTCCTTTCTTCTCCTCTAGGTTGTATTATACATATATAAAACTTGAAGTTTATGTTGCGATGAAAACTATACTTAAAAACCCATAAATATTCAAGATCTGGCATGACCGTTTGGGTCATCCTGGGTTGAATATGATGAGAAGAATAATAAAAAATTCTACTGGCTATAGCATAAAAACTATAGATATTCCTAGACCTAAAGACTTTTTATGCCCTGCTTGTGCTAAAGGAAAGCTGATAGTTAGACCCTCTCATCTAAAATTTAGGGAAGAATCTCTAAATTTCCTAGAGAGAATTCAAGGTGATATTTGTGGACCTATTCAGTCCTTGTCGAACCCCTTCAGATACTTTATGACACTGATAGATACTTCTACTAGATGGTCCCATGTATGTCTCTTATCTACTAGGAAACATGCTTTTGCTAAATTAATTGTCCAAATCATTAAATTGAGAGCCTCCTTTCCAGAAGAAAGGATTAAGTCTATTTGAATGGGCAATGCTGGTGAGTTTACCTCAAAAGCATTTAATGATTATTGTATGGCTCTGAGAATTCATATAGAGCATTACGTACCTCATGTCCACAATGTTAGATTGAGGATGCCGACTAGAGGGGGTGAATAGGCGGCTTTAAAAAATTCTCTTCTAACTAAATGCTAATTAAAGAACGCCTAACTCAAAACCTAAGTAATATGCGAAAGCTTAAATCTAAGGTTTTGGCAATCAAAGCCTAAATCAACTAGGTTCACTATGTGCACCAACAATCTAAGTCTCTAACACTAGTTTGCAATTCTAGAGACAAACAATCAATAATAATACAATAAATATAAATTGCTTGAATCACTCCTTTACTAAAGCCTGCAAGTTTTCTGCCTTGTGGTTCATTTGAGCCGTGGAGCGAGACGACTCGGCTCGCGGCTCGAGCCGAGCCGGCCAAAAAAAAATTACATATAGGTCCTTTTCCCAGAAAAAAATTACGATTAGATCCTTTTTCCATAAAAAGAATATATATTACATCTAGGTCCTTTATGCGTTTTTAAGGCTTGCGCTCGGGTCCTTTTACCAAAAGAAAGAATTATGATTAGGTCCTTTTCGGAAAAAAAAACTTTCGAGTCCTTTTTTTTTGGGAAAAATATACATTGCATTTAGGTCCTTGTTGCGCTTTTCTAGCATTACGTTTAAGCCCTTTTGCGGAAAACACAAAATCCTTTTTAGGTCCTTTTCGCGCGTTTTCTCGATTTGCTCGTGTGTGGAGCATCGATCGCGCGTTTTCTCGATTCGCGTGGAGAGCGGCGCCCGCGGCGTGGCACGCCGCATACAAGTTTCTAGTGTAAATAAATAATAGAATGTAAACCATAAGGAGTCACAATACTTTTTACCGTGGTGTTCTGAGACTTGCCGGTTTCCCCTAATCCACGTTGAGGTAAACCCAAACCATATTGGACCAGCTCCACGAATTGAGTACCCACCTCGAATCCACTAGTGGTAGCTCTTTCCACCTCCGGGTAGATGAGCTTCGACCTTCACAAATTCGCCGGAGCTTCTCACAACCTCCGTTGAGAAGCTCACCATGCACGACGCATCCACATGCCGTCTAGGTGTCGGTAAACACCAAGAATAATAGTCAAGCCCTCTAGCTTGAACTCCACCAAGTACAACATATGTACAATGGTGATCACCAAGTGCAAGACATGCACAAGGCTCCCCTCAAGTGCAACATATGCACAAGAGGATCTCAATCCACTTCTAATTTGCAACACATGCAAATTAGACACTCTTAGCTTGCAACACATGCACAACTCACCCCAAATGTTCAACAAAGCTAGCAACCCAAAATACCAGCCTCCAAGGCTCCTTTTATAGCCTCTCCAAAGAAAACTAGTCGTTTGGGGGCATTTCGGGCAAAACTTAGCAAATCCGGTGCTACCGCCCATGTAGGGCCGGTAGTACCGGCCTCTAGGCCAACGATTAGAAAACTAACTGTTACACAGGAAATTCGGTGCTACCGTCTAACTAGGAGTGGTACTACCACCCGAGCGGTAGTACCGACATTTACTCGCGGTAGTAACGGCCGCAAACTCCAAAAAAACACCTTCTTTGGAATAAACATACTGGCCTTTTGTGTGGTAGTAACGACCCTGCGGTACTACCGGCCAACTGAGAGTGGTAGTATCGGACCTCCAGTGTTATCGGCCTCAGTGGCGGTAGTACCAGTCTGACGGTACTACCGGATTTCCAGATAAAATTAGATTTCACACATAAATCTTTTCTTTTCAAATCAAACATCAAATAAGGATTGATTCTTTGAGTCATGTGATGATCAACATATCATCAAGTCAATTTGCAAAACATATTTGCAAACCCTATTCACATGCTCCAAAGAATCACATAAAACTCAACTTATTTGCAAAACACATTTACAAATAAACCAAGAACCTATGAGATCAATCCTCTTAGCCATGTGATAATCAACACATGATCAAGTCAATTTGCAAAATATATTTGTAAACCCTATTCACATGCTCTAGGATTGAAACCCATAACCTCCAGCTCATTTGCAAAACACATTTGCAAATAACAAATCAACCAACTTAAAAACAAATCTCGAGCCATGTGATGATCAACTTATGACCAAGTCAATTTGAAAACTTATTTGCAAACCCTATTCACATGCTCCAATATAAGATTCAATTAAACCATATTTTACAAAAACTTATTTTGCGAACACAAAGCATAAGCCTTTCTTAGCCTTGTGATGATCAACATATGATCAAATCACAAGCAAAGACTCCAATGCATGAGCTCTCTATTTACAACATATGCAAATATCTAGCTCCATGCAAACAACAACCATTAAAATCAAGTTGTATGAGCTCTCTCCTTTTACAACACATGCAAAACTTAACTCTATGTAAAAACCACTTAAACCAAATTGCATGAGCTATCTCTCTTTTGCAACACATGCAAATCCATAGCTCAATACAAAATCCAAATCAATTAAGATTCAATAAGAAGCAAGCATGAGCTCCCTTATTTGCAACACATGCAAATACTTAGCTCATGCAAAATCCAAATAAGAGAGTGAGCTAGAGTGAACTGAATTAAGTTCATCAACACATGATGAAGCTCAAGCTAAATGACTCAACCCCTCTTAATAGTACAACAATAAACTAAAAACCCGGTCTCTCAACCAAACACCGAGACTGGTAAAAGATTAGGAACACATCCTTAGCCTATCTAGTTATACCTTTGCCGCGCGCAACTACTTAGAGCTTTTGTGATGTTTAATCATCTTCTCTCCAAGTACTTGTCTTCTTCTTATTCATCAACACATGATGAATTCTCCTCTTCTCTTTTCTTCACTTCGGGATCTCCTTTAAGCTCATCAGCACATGATGACTTTTTCTTCCCGATTTTATATCATCGTTGGACTCAACCTACTTCACAGCTCATGGAAGATTGTTAGTCCAACAAATACGGTTGTCTCAATCATCAATTTGCACTCTATTAACACATAATGGATGCCCCAAGATCGATTGAGCACAACCCAAATAAATTTGAATGATTAATTGTGTCTTGAGTACTTTGATGCAACTAATGCTTCATTATACTCAAAAACTTTCTGTTTGTCCTTAATTAATCAAAAGAACACCATCAACACATGATGAAGCGTTCTTTGATTATTAAAAGACAAGCAAATCTCAATTTAAATTTTATTTAAATTGATATGAGTATATATAACTACACAAGTTTCATATACTTAATTTGATGGAAAGTAATGATCTAATATATTGGAGTGATGGAAAGGGATCAATACTTGAGACCATCAACTATAGAATAAACTCTATTGCATATGTGCGCATAAATAATTGAACTTGGAATCAATATGCACATAATCAATCTTAGATAGCATTTGAGTTTATCCTATATTGATATGAGAATACTACAACTACACAAGTTATATATACTCAAAAGGTTGTTTCAAAGTTTTGATCCTTTATATTATTTGGCAAGAAAACATGGATCAATACTATTGAAACATTTAGTTAAATTATGAACTCCCCCTAGATGTGTGCATTCATATAATGTATGAAATTGGAAACAAAATGCACACCTTTAATGTATAAGCAATGGAAGAGTTCATCCTTTAACTTGAATCCTAAGTATGCATTAAGATAGTAGAGTGAATACGAGTGCAAACCTTAGGTTTTCTATTTTCCATCCAAATTTGAGACTAATAAGAATAAAACTCAATAAACATGTTAGTCTCATAATGATTATATTTGTCATTAAACAATAATTAAACATTAATCTAAAACCAATCACCAAAACCAATAGAACTTGAACTTACACACACTCAAAATGCATTGCAGAGTCATTAATTAAAAGAGTAAAACTTATTGCTAGGCCACTCTTGCGGAATTGTAGGCTTCCCACCAGCTGTTGGGGCCATGCAATACTGCATGCTGCGGCATTAATTCAACTGAGACCAACTGCATACTATGAAATTCCTCTTTGCGGATAGTGTGTGGGAAAGAACCAAGTAATTCTCATCTGCGAAAATTTAACTATGTTGTATATGTATCAATCTCTCCACCACATCGTACAACTATAGGACCTCACCGAAAGTTGGAGACCTATGTGGGTTATGAATCTTCGTCAATTATTAAATACCTAGAGCCTATGATAGGGGATTTGTACACGGCTCGGTACGCTAATTGTATTTTTGATGAGGATAATTTTCTGGCATTAGAGGGATATAAGTACCACATTAAAGATGTCAGGAAATAGATTGGAATGCCAATGGCATTTAGTCCTTAGGCCCACGCACTAAAGAAACCAAACTTGAAGTTCAGAGGATAATAAGTCTACAACAAATAGCTAATAATCTGCTAGATGTGTTCACTGATCATAAGTGAGTGACAAAATCTCATATACCTACAGTAATTACACTTGAAAGAGTGAAAATACCTCAGAAGGTTATTGAACCCACTCTTGCCCATTATGATAAAAATAGGAGGCCTATAGGTGTACGGGACTCAGTTCTACGGAGACGTCCGCTGAAACAAAGAACTGAATAAGTGAGAACACTACCTGAGACAGTTGAAGAAGCTCAACATGATGTTGAGAAAATCCCTGAAGTGTGCCATCGTGAAGCTGGTAACCTCCCTAAAGTGAGCCATCCTGAAGATGATAACCCCAGCAAGTATTTGCGCACACAATCTAACGCTAGGAAGTTAGAACGCCCAGACTCCATCGTTGTGGGAAATCTCGAGTTGATGAAAGAAATTAATGAAGAGATATACACTAATTATGTGGATTCAGGAGAATTGTATAAAAGAAAGACTACAATTGTCGATATATATTTCGCCTCTAAAATTGATAAACCTTTTGAACTGGATCCAGAACCAAAGTCCATGGCAGAGTGCCAGAAGCGCTCAGATTGGGGACTGAACACCTCCTAAAGTGTTCCTTGTAGGATCAAAATGGGTTTTCATCTATAAGAGAAATGAAAATAACCTAGTGGTGAGATACAAAGCGAGGCTTGTAGCACAAGGGTTCACGCAGAGACCCGGCATCAATTACGATAAAACCTATTCACGTGTAATGAGTAGAATAACGTTCCGATATCTGATATCAATGGCAGCTAACTTAAATTTAACAATGCAGTTGGTGGATGCTGTGACCACATATTTATATGGATCACTAGATAGGGATATTTATATGAGTCTTTGAAGGAGTCAAAATTCCGGATCCAAATAAAGGAAATTATAACATGTATAGCATCAAACTGCAGAGATCGCTATACAGATTAAAATAGTCGAGGAGAATGTGGTACAACCGATTTAGTGAGTTCCTCCTGAAGAAGGGATACTCCAATAATGATGATTGTCCCTATGTGTTCATAAAGAAATCTCAGAATGGATTTTGTATCATCTCAGTTTATGTTGATGATCTGAATATCATCGGAACAACAAATGGGGTAAAGGAAGCAAGTTCTTACCTTACGATGGAGTTTGAGATGAAAGATTTGGGTAAAACCAAATATTGCTTAGGCCTGCAGCTAGAGCATTTCCTAGAAGGAAGTTTTGTACACCAGTTTACATGTACCAAGAAGGTATTGAAAAGATTTAATATGGATAAATCTCATCATTTGAACTTGCAGACCAAGGATTTAATATGGATAGATTCCTTGAAGTGGATAAAGACCCTTTTAGACCAAGGATGGAAAATGAGGAAGTCTTAAGATCTGAAATCCCATATTTAAGCGTCATTAGGGCACTTATGTATTTTACAAATTGCACAAGGCCTGATATTGCATTCACAGTAAATCTACTAGCAAGACATAGTGCAGCCCCAATTAGAAGACATTGGGATGGTGTTAAGACTTTACTCAGATACCTCCAAGGTACTCAAGATCTCGGATTGTTTTACTGGAAGAACCAAGACTTGACCATGGTAGGATATACGGTTGTTGGCTATCTATCTGATCCCCACAGTGCCAAAACTCAGACTAGTTTTATATTTCTCTGCGGTGGTATAGCCGTTTCTTGGCAGTCTTTTAAGCAGACCTTGGTAGCTACTTCTACTAACCACTCAGAAATTATAGCTTTATATAAAGCCTCACGTGAGTGTGTTTGGCTAAGATGTGTGATTAACCATAACTAGAAGACATGTGGTCTAAATACCGTCGATACCCTCATGATTATCTATGAAGATAATGCTATTTGTGTTGCACGAATACAAATGGGTTTTTGTAAAAAGCAATATCACGAAGCATATTGTTTCTAAACTTTTCTATCCTCACGAACTCCAGAAGAATGGTGAGGTTAAGATTTTGCAAATTAAGTCATGTAAAAATCTAGCATATTTATTCACCAAATCTTTGCCAAAATCTACTTTCCAAAGGTGTGTTAGTGGTATTGGAATGAGATGACTTAGAGATATATAGAGTTCAGGTGGAGTAAATCCCTGAACCATGACCCTTAGAATGATCATGAAGATCCTACTTTAAATTTAGAAGATGATAAGTTATACTCTTTTTCCCTTAGTGAGTTTTTTTGATGTTTTCTCACATGAAATTTTGTAATGATGCAACTAGTGTAGCACAATGTGCGAGTACAATGTACTCTTTTCTCCGTCTTTTTTTTTTCATTGGGTTTTTTAGAGAAGTTTTTGATGAGGCATGTGCATTACGCGATATTCGCCCAAGGGGTATTGTTGAGATATAGATGGATTTTGAGTCCATGTTTGGTTGGATTCTATCCCTATGTGGGCGAATTCGAAGCTATCTCTTACTATCTTCTACTATATATTTGACACTCCCTTGTACAAGAGAACCAATCTAATAAAGAGAGAACATAATTTCACCTCTCTATATTATATATGCTCCTTATTTATGCTTGCTGTTCTTTAGTGCATCGTGGTTAATAAAAAACAGATGATTTTATTTTACAACAAGCACAACTACACCCACGAGATTGAGAGAGGCGGAGACTAAGCTGCCCATGACTCCACGAGGACAACTACCACTAGGACCGAGGCTATAAAACGAGGTGGAGGCACAAGGCTTCAAGACAAGTCGAGCGGATACGGAGTTATAGTTTACACCCACGATGATTCCACACCACCGGCGTTCAGTAGCTAGACTAGATTTCATACTAGTTTCCCTTTCTAGCACCAAAAACATTGTAATAAACCCATTTGTAAGCACTTTCGATTCTAAGTAAATATATATAATAATAATAACTATCCTAGATTTCATACTAGTTTCCCTTTCCAACACCAAAAACATTGTAAACCCATTTGTAAGCACTTTCGATTCTAGGTAAATATATATAATAATAATAATAACTACGGAATTGCTAGCAGTCGGACGTTTGATTTTTTCGGACGCTCTGCAACATATTTTTCCTACGTATGAAACATTTTCCTTCGATAACAACAAAAATATGCGCGCAAAAAAAAATGTTGCACGCGTTGGAAAAAAATGTTGCACACGTTGAAAAAAATGTTGCACACGTTGGAAAAAAAATGTTGCACCGAGCGTCCGACGCAACACTCGGAAATCGGACGTCCGGACGCTAGTGCTCGCCTAATAATAATAATAATAATAATAACTATCCTTACAGGGGAAGGGATTCCGTCGTTCGCAGCGTGCCTCCGTACGTTCGGGAGCGGTTTCACCCAATCGACGCCCGTTCTCCCCTATTGGTTGCCTTGCGTGCCCTCTCGCCTACCCACCTCGCCCTTCCTGCTGTCTGACCCGGTCGTTGTGGCCCGTCGGGGCCTTGGCCTGGGCGTGTTCTCAATGGCTAGACCACCGGTGTTGTCTAGCTAGACTAGATTTCACACAAGTTTCCCTTTCCAGCACCAAAAACATTGTGATCACATTTGTAAGCACTTTCAATTCGAAGTAAATATACATAAATTCTATGTATCCTGAGCTTAGTGATCCCGATATCACGTTAAGATCACAGCTCCCTTGGTTTATCACCTCTCCGTCCAGATATTCTCTCACCTTGTACATCTCCCTATTGTCCCAATTCCTACTTCCTTTGGTTTCAGCTCCGACATAACCTCTCTTAGTACCCCACCATCTTGGTTACAAGATCGTCGACAAGGTATAACATAGATGGTTATTTATGTGTAAAGCATAGTATACTCTTGAAATCGAAATTATTAGAAAAAGTCTATGGATTGATATGGATTCTACCTATTTTGACCCTCCTACTGGGAAGAAGTATATGTAAAGGCATTGCCATGCAGGTTTAACTAGTATCCCATCTTCATTCAGATAGCTGAGAAGAATGTCAGCATCCTTCAGAAAGATATATACAACGGGCAAGCGATGAGATATTGGAAGTGCAGATGTAGCTGGACAGCGAATGAAGTTTGCCACCCTAAAATTAAACAAAAGTATAGATGATGCATGAAATGAAAAGAGTGGTCACTGGTCATGATAATTGTTCTCACCTTCAATCTGGTGCCAAATTGGCCAATGCATAGCAAGAGAGACTGACGTTGTTACTCCCCACAAAATTCTAAGCCATTCTAATTATTTTCATGTTAGTGTTATGATAGCCATGATGGTACGAACAATGTTTTGATACTTGCGCTGACAAATGGGAAACCCTTATTTCTTCCGTCATGTCTTCCTTGAGAGAATTGATTCATAAACAAACTAAGAATTTAAAAATAATAATAATTTTTTAAAAAATATATTTGCAAAAAATAATATGCCGAAACAAAAAATGACAAAAATATTGGCGACAGGTCTCTGTCGCATTTGAAATGGTGGCAAAGAGGCAATTTGTTTTTTAATAGTAATTAGCAAGGAAATATTTAGAGGACGTGGGAATTGTTAGTATAGATGGAAATCGTGGTTTTTTTGTGCTATACTACACTAGAATAAAATTACGGAAATAATCTGTCAAGAGAGGAATTTACATAGGATGCAATAGAGAAGGACATAGGCAAGGTTCAAAAAAAGGTTGGAAAAATTCGGAGCGGTTTTGTCACCTGATAGTGGAATTCATTGTAGGCATAATAACGTGAAGTGATGTTTAATGTTGAAAGAAATGGAACGAAGGATGACATAGCATTTTGTAATAAAGACGAAGAGTACAATGCATATACAATTCGGATGGGTGTCGATGTTGGCCTTACTAGTTGTACGGTAATGGCAACACAGAGGAACTACGAATGTAAACTACGTGCAGGATACATGTAAGCTTTTTGGAGTTGGAAACAGGGGTAGATGTATGCTGCGTTCTAGGTGAAGGCCGTTAGAGGTCAAATGTGTAACCGTATAGCACCAACATGGAGTGTTGGTCGTCTGGACAGCGTGGACGTGACTGACTGTCATGGTAGTGGCAAGTGCAACTACAACTCGGGTTCCCATAGCAGCAGTAGGTGATGTAGTTGCTGCCGAGGTGGAACACCTCTTCGTTGTTCCTCTCCCTAATCCTTTGACGTCGAAGGTTGTCGTTCTGCCTGTGGAGCTCGATGTTCTGCATGCGGAGCGCTTCGTTTGTTATTCCTCTCCGCTTATAGTAGTTATTGCATTTCTTAGAGGTGTATTAGGAGGGTGTGGATGTCCATGTCCTAGAGGTTGGGGTCGCGGCCTCGAGACTATGTCTGCCCATGTCTACCCCTTGTACCCTTTGAGCTACCTGCTCTATCCACCATTGTAATGGCTTCAAGAGGTTTAGTTGAGGCGCATGGGTTATATAGAGGTCAAGTGGGATGTGGGGGTCGGGCTTGGTAGAGAAATGTGGTAAGGCCAGTGATAGTGTATTGTCATGTTGGTTTGACATAGTAGAGGGCAGCGTGTTCTCACTTTTGTCAGAGAAAGCAGGGGCAATGTGTTGTCAATTATGTCTGACAAAGTATAGGGCAGCGTGTTGTCACTTCGATCTAACAAAGCAAGGTGATAGTGTGTCGTCACTTCGTTATCATGTAGTACACAGAAGTGTGTTGTCAACTTCGTCTGGTGAAGTAGGTTGCGACGTGGTGTCATTTTCGTGCTATAAAGCAGGTGGCAGTGTGGTGTCAGTTCAATATGGTGGAGCAGGTTGCATATATTTATTCATTACCTAGATTGCATAAGTTAATCCCAAGACAATAGTAACAGGACGAAATGAAATGAATAACGAGGAATATATGTTCACAACACGAGCATGCGAATGTAGTTGTCCACACAAAAGTAGAGTAATAAAGATAGTAGAAACACTAGTCGTGGTTCTTCCACGGTGCAACACCCTGTGTGGTGCCAGGCCTACGACTTAGCTATACGTGTCCAGATGGGTATATCAGGTTTGGCTGACTGGCTCGGTCCGGGCACATTGAGGAGCTATGAGGAACCAAGTACAATGACCGGTGAGTGCTGGGGGTCGATAATCCAGTCATCGATCATGGCATCATCACCATAGTACGGGTCATCGGAGTGGCTTGCGGCATTGTCGTGGGGTGCATTGTCCACTGGTGAAGAAATACATGACATGTTTTATATTAGGACACAACAGAATGTACACAATGTAACAGATGAAATGATAACGCGAAGGTGTACCTTGAAACATGTGGGCGTACAGTACCGTACGCTGCCAACTAGAGCCCCTGGACACATTGAGAGAAGGTGCGCTCTACACGTGTGATGTCCCAGCTGCGGTGTGCGGCGCATGTCGACCACGTATGGTGGAGGAATAGGTGTGGACCTGTAGCACATCGTCCACCCTAGGCCTCTTGTAGGATGTAAGGTGAACGATACACGTTGTCTTCTTGTGAAGACGCTGCAACACACCTCCCAGATAATCCATGCTGAGCTCCAACCTATCCCTCATGTTAGCTCGAGACATGACAGAGATGACCTCCTCACAAGCCTCCCTAACAAAGTCGCTCTGTGTACAAATTGAAAGTCTTGTTAGCTATAAACCTTGTAGGAATGGTACATTAGAAGACATGTTAAATGAACTACTAACTGAGCGATGGAAAGCGGAGTTCGGCTAGGTGGGGTATGTGTCTGCCATGGAGGGAACATGCCTCAGACGATTATCGATGACACGCACGACTTGAACGCGTGTGTGTGCGCTATACCACCAGATGTAGTTGTCGTACATCGCGTAGTCGTATGGTGCAGCTGTAACATCCCAAAATTTGGCTTAATTAAGTTTTTAATGTTTAAAAGTGCATTTGTGATTTTCTGGAATTTATTTGGATTTTTCTGGATTTATTTGAATTTATTCCTATTTTAAGTTTATTGCTTTTTATTCAAAAGTATTTAATTCTGTGCAAAGTCAAAATAAAGTTTTGCCAAAAATATTTTATTTAAGTCCGTAATGTCTCAAAGTATTTTTGGGATTTTTCTTGATTTTTCCCGATTGTTTTATTGCCTAAAACAAATTAAAAGAATTTCGAATTGTTTTATTTGGCAAAACACGAAATTCGCTTAAACAAGATCGGGCCGAGCCCAATATCGTTCTCGCGTCCGCTTGGCTTCTGTATTCCGAGGAAGTCACCGTATCCGTCGGATCTTGATCGGAGGGTTGACGTTTCCCGCTTGATGAAAACCCTAGCGATCCTTAGCCGTCTGATCAAGACGCATGGAGGACACGGATTTCGCCACGCCACGCACGCGAGTGTCCGCTCGATTCACGACGCGTGGGCGGTCGAGACTTCGTCGCCTCCGGACTCATCGCCGTCACGGACTCGGACGGCGCAGCCACAGACGGATGAACTCCGCCGGACACGATCGCCGAGGGGCTATTTAAGCCACGGACCCGCCCGATGTTGAACCATCTGCGCCGCCGCTTGCCCCCGCTTCGTCGCCGGTTTCGACGTGTTCGTCGCCGAGACCTCGCGGAAGTAACTCAAGCGCCGCCGATAGTTCTTGTTGATCCCGACGGCAGCAGGAGGTTCTTCGCGCGCTGAAGCGATTCGAACTCGGCTCGTCGCGTGGAACCGGATCTGCAGCGTCACCTCGCCGGAAGACCGCCAAACGCCGTGGCCTTGGTCGCCGTCTTGATTCCGGTGAGATTACGCCGCCGTGTCTTCATCGCCGGGTTTAGAAGCTTCGCCGTCCGATCTAGCTTCTGCGGTCGAGATCGAGCCACGTGGTCTTTTCAACCTCACCCGCGCGATCGGATCGAAGCGCTCGATCGCACTATCGCCGCAACCAATCGTGATCCGCGCGTGTCGGGTTCAGCACCGGCGCCGAGACCGAGTTCACGGTGGATCGCCCGAGCCGTGGACTCGCCTATGGACCAGACGCGTGTCGTGCTCCTATTGGTTCGGGATTCATCGGCGACGCCATGCTTGCGCTATAATTACGCTTTCGATTGGAAAATATTCGATTGGAAAATCCGTGATGATGACGTCATCATGAGGTCACGCTGACGTCATAAACCAGTTTTTCAAAGATAAAAATAAATCTGTTAAATTCGTATTTTCGATTTTACGATTTCAAGATTTATTTCAAACTTCAAAAGGCTATATCTTTTGCATCGTAACTCGGATTTGAGTGATTCCAGTTTCTAAAAATTTGTAAAATTGAGATCTATTTAATGGTGATTTTTATTTGATTTTTGGAGATCTATTGCTCTCTGTTTTGGCATTTATTTGCTTTTCTCTTTGACGCAGCGTAGACGTTGAATTGTGCGACGATTCGGAGGAAGATCAAGCAACCCAAGAGCAAGCTTCAGATCAAGATCAGGACCTATTCCAAGGCAAGTTGTGCTTTGATCATGTTGAACCCATGTTTATAAAATTGCTATGTTTGTTTTACAATATTGCATATATTTCAAATATACAATTGTTTCAAATTAGATTGGGTTTAGCTAAAATACCAGATTGATCTATACCCTACCTTGTCATTATATGCCATGAACCATTGTCACCCTAGATTGGTTTAATATAGTTGATTAATAATTATGATCAACATTGGAGGTTAGACCGTATTAGTTGCTTAGCCATGCCACGTCATCACATGTGTCAGAATCATTGTTAATTAATTTTGATTAACGGAATATGGAACAATGTTATGAACTTGTGTGTCATGTGGGATCACACGATGAGATTGAGTTGTTGTGGCGAGTCATGTCACGCAACGATGTTGAATTGTTGATGGCACGTGGTGCTTGGTAATCAAGCGGGTGATGATAACATAGATTGGGGCAAGTGGCAAGGCGAGGAGGCCAAGGTGGGCCCGATGGGCGATGGTATGTGGATGTCTTGCCTTGATCACACTAAGGACTTAACCTTGCAAGCCTTTGACTGAGTCAATCATGCAACCACATGTCCGTATGGGCCACCTAGGTGAGTAATTTGCAAAGTCTTAATTTTGATACTATCGTGGTCGGTGTGAGTTCCGGGTCAGGTGTAATTCACATGGCGCAAGAGGGGGCCACGGATGTGGTTTATGACCGCATGATGTTGAAACCTTAGCGGGTAGTACCGGATTAAGATAGAGCATTGTAAAGGCTTTGTTATAATCTCTCGCCTTTGTGGTGTTTGGTTGTATCACGTGGGTAAAGTGCATAACCTCCGCAGAGTGTGAAACTATTCTGATAGCCGTGCTCATGTGATTGAGCAATGCTCGGAATTACGATTAAGGGTTAGCTTAATTAATTGGACAACTTGGTTGGGATGGCGGAATGCCATGTGGAAGATGGAAATTTAACTTAGGATTGGAAACTTGGTTTACTTGAGAAATCTTGAATTTATTTATTATCGTTATTTGTTTTACATCTTTACAATCTATATATCAGATTCGTTCATAAATGCCGCTTATTGCAAAATAGCCATGATAGCCTATCCATTGGAATAAGCCTTGCATATAGATACATGGAATTGCATTCATGCACAACTTGTTGAGTGCTTTAAGTACTCACCCTTGCCAAACAACAATAATCAACAGTTGAAGAATCTACACTGTGTTGGAAGATGAAGTCCAAGAAGACACGAGTCATTAGGGTCCGAGCCTTGTCGGTTGCTGTGGTGGTGATGAGCTACCTACGTTTCTACTTTCCACGCTTAATTATTAGCTTATATTTTGGTCTTGCCTGCGTGGCTTAATAATGTAAGTTGGTCATAAGATCATACATTTAGTTATATCAATAAATGAACTATTATTCTATTATCGTTGTGTATGATGTGATATGTACCAATGTTAAGTCGTGTGCACTAGCGTTGATCACAGGAATAGTGCAAGAACACGGTGGGTTCAATCGGTGGATTCGGTCCTTCAGAGGTGGTATCGAGCATACCGACCGTAGGTCTTGGCCCTAGATAGTTTGGAGGTGTCTTGAGTGTGTCCAAAATTATTTTCTAAAAGAAAATCTAAGCTTGACTAATAAAACCCTCTCGACTCATCTCATTCTCTACTTCGCCTTTGCTAAATTTACCCGCTTTACTTGCCGTTTGGTGGAGAACTTATTCCAAGTTCTTGTGAAGCGGATGCCGATCGTTCGACCTTTGAGGAGGCGGTGGCGGCTACGCCATGGAGCTGTGGAGAGTACTTCAGACGCTTGGAGGTTTTTATCGTCCACTTTACCGAGGAGGCAGCTGGTCAGTGAATGGTGTACACCGAGGATTTATTTGCAAGTTGATCATCTACGCTCGGGAGAACGAGGAAGCTAGCAGGCCAATCAACATCTCCGCGGAAGATTCTCGCACGAGGTTGCAATTCAGGAGGTCGCTCGACTTGCTCTTCGCCGTGTCTGCCGCGACTACGCTGACGAGCTTCACGACTCAGTGTTCCGACTTCACCCAGACGTTCAAGCATGCCGAAGACGACGGATCGAGGGGAGCGAGTGTGCTACAGCGACGCACCTTGCAGAGTTCGCCCTTGCCCAGGAGGATCATATGAGAGAGACTACCCAGGAGCTGGAGACTGTGTACGAGGCACTCAGAGTAGCAGAGCAGGAACTCGAGGTGACCCGTGCTTCAGCCATCGGGATGATCACTGAGCTGGGAGAGGCCCTGGAGGCAGTTGAGGACGAGCTGGAGCGCGTGACTCAGAGAGTTCAGGAGCCAGCTGAGGAGTCCGAGGAGGATCCAGAGGAGCGAGAGTGGGAGCGGGGGAGTGCAGACCCCGTTGTTGCAGAGGACCCAGTAATAGGTCATCAGGATAGGTTTGCTCCGATGCCAGCCCACCCGCCGGTGTATGCGCCGGATCAGTCTCAGCCAGGGTGGCTGGATGAGTGAGTGTCAGCCTTGGAGCTGTGTTGAGACTCGAGTGTGAGTCGCGTCTTTAAGTTAGCCTTTACCTTTCTAGTTGACGTTAAGGTTCGTGTTTAGTTTGCTTCTTTGTATTGCTGAGTGTGCAGTATGTGTTGCAAAGCTTGTAGGCTTAAATAAGCACCATACCAAGTTAAATAAAGAATTGTTCGTTTGGGTATAACATATCTCCCGCTTTAGAAATTCTTACTTCTCATCTATGCTACATCTACCTTTCCTAACCTAAGAGGCAATTATCGATGGTGAATACTGAGGAAACAACGGTGCTTTGAAGTGGGCTGCGTCAGAATGACAATCCCAATGATGGAGGCAGCCCTCAACCACCGCCGGTGGACATGCGAGAACTGGGAGCATTCCTTGCAAAGACAGACTAATCGATCAGCATAATGATGCAACAGATGCAAGAGATGACCAATGCAAGAAGAAACCACAACGATCCCGCAACTCGGAACAATCATGGTGGACCTCGACCTATGTCCAAGCTATCGGATTTTATGAGGACTAGGCCACCAACTTTCTCTCGAAACGTGAACCCTTTGGAAGCCGATGATTGGCTTAGGACCATTGAGAAGAAGTCGCACATCACTCGGTGTGAGGGCAATGAGAAGGTGCTCTACGCCTCATCAACTTGAAGGAACCGCCGCATGAGAATGGTGGGAGAATTATTGTGCCGCTCATGGAGCCCCGCAAGAGATAACACGGGAGGAGTTCACTAATGCTTTCCGCCAAGATCATGTCCCGAGAGGGAATGATGGATCTTAAGAAGGAGGAGTTGAGCTTTGAAGCAAGGAGGCCAACCGGTGGCGAATACCGAATAAATTCACTCAATTAGCTCGTTATGCCCCGAGGACGTAGCGACGGATAAAGCTAAGCGCCTCGTTTCATGAAGGGATGAATTCAGGATGCAGTGGGGTGATTACCCACAATTTTCCGGATTTTCGTGAGTGGTAAATAAGGCTTTAATCCTAGAGGACAAGCGCAAAGAGCTAGGTGAAACCGTAAGCGCTTGATGAACAATCGGTGGACGCCCAAACCATCTACGCTTGAGGATGTCACCCCAAAGAATTTGCTAGATTTCAACCACCGGTAGGAACAAGACATCAACCCCTACACTCGCCACGCCAATCGAATTTCCGGACCCAGCAAGCAAGGCAACAATGCACCGTGGGGAAATCAAGATCTGCGGTGAAGAGATGCTATACTTGCAATGAGCCGTGGCACTTTTCAAATAGGTGTCCATGTAAGGAGGCATCACACCATTCGTTTCAACTGGGAACAACACCGCTAAAGCACCAACATCGAGGAAATCGTGCACCAAGTCGGCCGAGCAACCCCGCAATCAATCAGGCGTGGAAGGATCAACCACATCACCGCCGATGGAGCTCGAGGAAGCTCTGACGTCGTCCGGGTAAGTTCTGGTCAACTCAAGACTGCTACGCTTTGTTTGATTACTCGAGCTTCGATTCGCTTGTTTCTCAAAGTTTTGCAACCAAGAATGGATTTAAAGTGGTGAATCTTAAGTGTGTGCTTTAGTCCAAGCCCCGTGATCCGAGCTTAGATCTAGCCTTGGGTGTTTGGGAGCTGTTGCTTATGGATGGGATAGAATTTCTCGCGAATCTTATCTTGATAGATGCGCAATCCTAGACGCCATCCTTGGAATGGATTGGCTGTCCAAGCATAAGGTCGTTTTAGATTGTGGCCAAGGATCGTGACCTTGGAAGGCCCTAGTGGCAAGAAAGTGGAGTTTCAAGCGACGCGCATTCGACAGGCGATTATCGGTCAACGATGTGAAAGCCATCAAGATGGAAGATGTGCCAAGAGCGAGAATACCGGATGTATTTCGTAAGATTTGCCAGATTGCCACGGATCGTGATATCGAGTTTGTCATCGAAGTTAGCACTGTGCACAAAGACCGATATCAAAGAGACCATATCGGATGCCTACCGACGAGCTAGTAGAAATGAAGAAGCGATTGAGGAACCGCAAGAGAAAGGTTTCATTAGACCAAGTTCATCGCCGTGGGGAGCCCCGGTTTTGTTTGTTCGCAAGAAGGATGGAAGTCTTAGAATGTGCATCGACTACCGTGCACTTAATGAAGTAACGATCAAGAATAAGTATCCGCTGCCCGGGATCGACGACTTATTTGATCGATTAAGAGGAGCCGAGTTTTCTCCAAGATAGATCTTCGCTCGAGGATACCATCGATTGAAGATCCGAGCGGAGGATGTACCTAAGCTGCGTTTTCTACGCGATATGGACATTACGAGTTCACGATCATGTCATTGGATTGACTAATGCCCCAAAGATATTTCATGAACATGATGAATAAAGTCTTCATGGATTACTTGGACAAGTTTGTTGTAGTCTTCATAGACGATATCTTGGTTTACTCAAGACAGAGGAAGAGCATGCGTAACATCCGAGAATGGTTTTAGACAGTCATGAGAGCATCAACTATATGCTAAGTTTAGCAAGTGTGAATTTTGGAAGGAGAAAGTTGAATTTCTCGGTCATGTAATGACTACCAAAGGAGTCGCAGATTGATCCCAAACAAAGTGGACGCAGATGTTGCATTGGGAGCCACCAAGTCCATTACTCGATTCGTAGTTTTCTCGGGAATGGCGGATATTACCGTCGGTTCATAGAAGGATTCTCGACAATTGCTAAACCCCGACGCAGCTTGTTGAAGAAAGAAAAGAAGTTTGCATGGACGCCAGAGTGCGAGAAAAGTTTCATGGAATTAAAGAAGCGTTTAACAACGACCCCGTATTAGTATTGCGGATGTGCGTAATGGATTTGATATTTATCGCGATGCTTCAAGCAAGGCTTGGGATGCGTGTTAATGCAAGAAGGCAAAGTCGTTGCTTATGCATCGAGACAATTAAGACCGCATGAAGTGAATTACCCAACGATGATTTGGAGTTAGCCGAGTGCATGCTTTAAAGATATGGCGCCATTATCTCATAGGAAATAGATGTGAGATATATACGGACCATAAGAGTCCAAATACATATTCACTCAAGTCGACTGAATATGAGACATGTCAAGATGGTCGGAGCTAATTAAGGACTATAATATGGGAATCCATTATCACCTCGAAAAGCCAATGTGGTGGCGGATGCTCGAGTCGAAAGAGCCATAGCGCAAATACATTGTCAATGGAGGATCAACCGAATTATGCAAGGAATTTGAAGTTAAGATTGGAAGTCGTTCTAAGGAATGATAGCGCGCTAGAAGTGAAGCCAACACTAGAGGATCGATTAAAGAAGGTCGACAAGATGACGATAAAATTTCAAAAATCAAGACTAAAAGGAAGAAGGCCTAGCCATAGATTTCACTGACGAACAAGGAACTATGTTCTTCAAAGGCCGAATTTGTGTGCGGATAAAAAGAATTAAAACAATTGATTCTTGAGGAAGCGCATGATTCAAAGTACTCAATTCATCCAGAAGTGCTAAATGTACCAAGATTTGAAAGAGAGATTACGGTGGCCAAATATGAAGCGTGAAGTAGCCGAACATGTTGCTTTATGCGACGATGTCGAGGGTAAAAGCTATGCATCAAAGACCACCGGTCTGCATTGCGGTAGATTAAAAATTCGGAATGGAAGTGGGAGGAAATCGGAATGGATTTTATCACCGGTTTACCTAAGACTCGTAAAGGTTACGATTCCATTTGGGTTATCGTGGATCGCCTAACCAAGGTCGCCATTTCATCCCAAGAAAGACCACTTACGCAGGAGATCGCTTGGCGTAATTGTACATGTCAAGGATTGTATGTTTGCATGGAGTGCCAAAGAAGATTGTGTCGATGAGGTACCCAATTTACCTCAAGGTTTTGGAATAAGTTGCATGAAGCAATGGGAACCCGTCTCAATTTCAATCTAAAGATATCACCCGCAGATGGATGGTCGATCGAAAGAGTAAATCGATTTTAGAGGATATGTTGAGAGCTCGTGCCTTAGCGTATGCCACGCCATGGGATAAATGTTTGCCATATGCGTAATCTGGCCACAATAATAGTTATCAAGCTAGCCTACGATGTCACCATTCGAGGCATTGTATGGACGTGCTTGTCGTACTCCGCTGAATTGGAATGAAACGGAGAGCGTTGGTGTTCGGGCCGACATTCTCGAGGAAGCCGAAAGTCAAGTCGCAATGATCGAGAGAGGTTGAAGATAGCATACCAAGACGAAAAGCTACGCAGATAACCGTCGCCGAGATTTGAGTTTTGAACCGTAAGATCATGTGTATCTCGTGGTTACCCTCTTAAGGGCGTTAAGAGATTTCACGTTAAAGGAAGCTTGCACCAAGATATGTCGGTCCGCTCAAGATTACGAGCCGTCGAGAGAGGTAGCTTATCGCTTAGAGTTGCCTCACCATTGGGCAGGAGTGCATGATGTATTCCATGTATCGCAGCTTAAGAAGTGTCTCAGAGTGCCAACAGAGCAAGCCCGCTGGAGGCAATAGAGTGCAAGAAGATTTGACTTATAAAGAGCAACCAATGTAATTTTGATGTTGTGGAGCGCAAGACCGTAAACAAGTCTATTCGCTTTGCGAGTTCATGGAGCAATCATTCGAAAGTGAAGCCACCGGGAGCGAGAAGAGGATTTGAAGTCGAAATTTAACCTATTCTATAGTTAGCCCCAATCTCTGTCGAGATTCATTAAGGGGAGGTTTGTAACATCCCAAAATTTGGCTTAATTAAGTTTTTAATGTTTAAAAGTGCATTTGTGATTTTCTGAATTTATTTGGATTTTTCTCGATTTATTTGAATTTATTCCTATTTTAAGTTTATTGCTTTTATTCAAAAGTATTTAATTTGTGCAAAGTCAAAATAAAGTTTTGCCAAAAATATTTTATTTAAGTCCGTAATGTCTCAAAGTATTTTTGGGATTTTTCTTGATTTTTCCCGATTGTTTTATTGCCTAAAACAAATTAAAAGAATTTTCGAATTGTTTTATTTGGCAAAACTCGAAATTCGCTAAACAAAGATCGGGCCGAGCCCAACATCATTTCCGCGTCGCCCGCTTGGCCTGTATTCCGAGAGGAAGTCACCGTGATCCGTCGGATCTTGATCGGAGGGTTGACGTTTTCCCGATTGATGAAAACCCTAGCGATCCTTAGCCGTCGGATCAAGACGCATGGAGGACCCGGATTTCGCCACGCCACGCACGCGAAGTGTCCGCTCGATTCACGACGCTGCGGACGGCCGAGACTTCGTCGTCTCGGGACTCATCGCCGCCACGGACTCGGGACGGCCGCAGCCGCAGACGGATGAACTCCGCCTCGACACGATCGCCGAGGGGCTATTTAAGCCACGGACCCGCCCGATGTTGAACCATCCGCGCCGCCGCTTGCCCCCGCTTCGTCGCCGGTTTCGACGTGTTCATCGCCGAGACCTCGCCGAAGTAACTCAAGCGCCGCCGATAGTTCTTGTTGGATCCCGACGGCAGCAGGAGGTTCTTCGCGCGCTGAAGCCGGCTCGAACTCGGCCGTCGCGTGAACCGGATCTGCAGCGTCACTCGCCGGAAGACCGCCAAACGCCGTGGCCTTGGTCGCCGTCTTGATTCCGGTGAGATTACGCCGCCGTGTCTTCATCGCCGGTTTAGAAGCTTCGCCGTCCGATCTAGCTTCTCCGGTCGAGATCGAGCCACGTGGTCTTTTCAACCTCACCCGCGCGATCGATTCGAGCGCTCGGATCGCACCATCGCTGCAACCAATCGTGATCCGCCGCGGTCGGGTTCAAGACTGAAGCGCCGTGAGACCGAGTTCACGGTGGATCGCCCGAGCCGTGGACTCGCCTATGGACCAGACGCGGTCGTGCTCCTATTGGTTCGGGATTCATCGCCGACGCCATGCTTGCGCTATAATTACGATTTTGATTGGAAAATATTCGATTGGAAAATCCGTGATGATGACGTCATCATGAGGTCACGCCGACGTCATAAACCAGTTTTTCAAAGATAAAAATAAATCTGTTAAATTCGTATTTTCCGATTTTTCGATTTCAAGATTTATTTCAAACTTCAAAAGGCTATATCTTTGCATCGTAACTCGGATTTGAGTGATTCCAGTTTCTAAAAATTTTAAAATTGAGATCTATTTAATGGTGATTTTTATTTGATTTTTGGAGATCTATTGCTCTCTGTTTTGGCATTTATTTGCTTTTCTCTTTCTGATGACGCTGTAGACGTTGAATTGTGCGACGATTGGAGGAAGATCAAGCAACCCAAGAGCAAGCTTCGATCAAGATCGGACCTATTCCAAGGCAAGTTGTGCTTTGATCATGTTGAACCCATGTTTATAAAATTGCTATGTTTGTTTTACAATATTGCATATATTTCAAATATACAATTGTTTCAAATTAGATTGGGTTTAGCTAAAATACAGATTGATCTATACCCTACCTTGTCATTATATGCCATGAACCATTGTCACCCTAGATTGGTTTAATATAGTTGATTAATAATTATGATCAACATTGGAGGTTAGACCGTATTAGTTGCTTAGCCATGCCACGCCATCACATGTGTCGTAATCATTGTTAATTAATTTTGATTAACGGAATATGGAACAATGTTATGAACTTGTGTGTCATGTGGGATCACACGATGAGATTGAGTTGTTGTGGCGAGTCATGTCACGCAACGATGTTGAATTGTTGATGGCACGTGGTGCTTGGTAATCAACCGGGTGATGATAACATAGATTGGGGCAAGTGGCAAGGGGCGAGGAGGCTAAGGTGGGCCCGATGGGCGATGGTATGTGGATGTCTTGCCTTGATCACACTAAGGACTTAACCTTGCAAGCCTTTGACTCGAGTCAATCATGCAACCACATGTCCGTATGGGCCACTTAGGTGAGTAATTTGCAAAGTCTTAATTTTGATACTATCGTGGTCGGTGTGAGTTCCTGTCGTGGTGTAATTCACATGGCGCAAGAGGGGGCCCCGGATGTGGTTTCTGAGACCGCCAGTTGTTGAAACCTTAGCGGTAGTACCGGATTAAGATAGAGCATTGTAAAGGCTTTGTTATAATCTCGCCTTTGTGGTGTTTGGTTGTATCACGTGGGTAAAGTGCATAACCTCCGCAGAGTGTGAAACTATTCGGATAGCCGTGCTCATGGTATTGAGCAATGCTCGGAATTACAGCTAAGGGTTAGCTTAATTAATTGGACAACTTGGTTGGGATGGCGGAATGCCATGTGGAAGATGGAAATTTAACTTAGGATTGGAAACTTGGTTTACTTGAGAAATATCGAATTTATTTATTATCGTTATTTGTTTTACATCTTTACAATCTATATATCAGATTCGTTCATAAATGCCGCTTATTGCAAAATAGCCATGATAGCCTATCCATTGGAATAAGCCTTGCATATAGATACATGGAATTGCATTCAGGCACAACTTGTTGAGTGCTTTAAGTACTCACCCTTGCCAAACAACAATAATCAACAGCTTGAAGAATCTACACTGTGTTGGAAGATGAAGTCCAAGAAGACACGAGTCATTAGGGTCCGAGCCTTGTCGGTTACTCGTGGTGAGTGATGAGCTACCTACGTTTCTACTTTCCACGCTTAATTATTAGCTTATATTTTCGCCTTTGCCTGCGTGGCTTAATAATGTAAGTTGGTCATAAGATCATACATTTAGTTATATCAATAAATGAACTATTATTCTATTATCGCTGTGTATGATGTGATATGTACCAATGTTAAGTCGTGTGCACTAGCGTTGATCCCGGAATAGTGCAAGAACACAAGTGGGTTCAATCATGGATTCGGTCCTTACAAAGACCTTGTCTTGGACATCCTCCAACGCATGCGCCCATCGCCAGGTGAGGCAAAGATGCATGTCGCCTACTCCCATGTCCTACGATACCATTCCATGTGTGCTTGCAAAAAAAGATTCACAAGTCAACCTTACTAGTAAGGACATAAAACGTATGCTGCAATGGACAATGAGGTAAAGTAGAGCTCATGGTTGGACGGTCGGCGAGATGACATCACCAATGGGTACCAGGAATTGCTGTCGAAGTCTGAATTGCTGCATCACACGGTGAACGGCGTAGATCTCGATGAACATGTCGTACACTAGATGATAACGAGTGAGATAGAAGGCAGCGTCATGGGTGTACTGTAGGGACAGGCCTAGAGGTGCTCGTGCCGCAACAACCTCTAGGATGTACGATCACCAAATGATACGATCATCCACGAGCTAGTCGAACATCATGACGTACTCGGGGTACGAGGCGTGCAACGTAACAGGGGTGAAAGTCAGCTACAAAAGTAGCAGAACAAGCAAAGGTTAGTATAGAACATAGCAAATTGTTGTACAATTGATGACAAATGTAGAGTACTAACCCGTTGGCACCACATTGTCCCCATGGTAGGATGGTCCACGTCATCGTCGGGGGCCCGTACAAGACTAACCTATAAGGTGCCATTCAATGTGTAGATGTTCGATTTGAAAGCGCTTGAACGACCACAACTGAAGAAGGAGAGGGCATTTGGTGAGAGTGGAGCCATCCCCCATGCGATGATACCCATCGCAAAGGGCACGGTACGTGGCATATAGTATAGTTGGACACCAAGCTAGCTATGGGATCTCATCTAGGTCTGCCTCCACTATCATCCCTGTGTACTGGATCATGTGTTTGTCCATGCTGTCCCCATGAGACGAGTAGAACATGACCCAAAGAAAGAACCAAAGCAGGGACGCCACAAAGTGGTGACGCACTATGTAGTCCCCCGCACCATTGGCCATCCTCTCCGGCTGCAAAATATAAAATTCAGTTCGATACTGGAAATGCAAAACCAAATTGGAATCTAGAAATGAATGAATACTTACATAGAACTGCATGAGCCACTTCTGTGTTAGTTTGTGCGTACTAGAGAACGGTGCGTAACCTGAGTCATCGGGTAGAATCACTCAAACCTATCGGGTAGCTTAGTACGTCACTTCGGGTTGACGTCATGAGGTACAATTGCATCCCCGGTGCATTGAAGGACCATTAGGTAACTAACGTCCTCAAGTGCCAGTGCCATCTCTCATGGAAGGTGAAACGTGTATGTCTTTGGTCGCCAGTGATCGACAAGAGCCGTGAGTAAGCTCCTATTGTATGAAAACCTCTAGGAAGCACCATGCCTATCCTGTGCATTGGTGCCCGTGACCTCCACCATCCTTGATAAAGGAAGCAATCCAGCTGCTCTCAACCTACATGAAGACTTTGTTACTGCATTCCTGTGAACTGATATCGATAACATGATGTAACCATAAAATGAGTGCACTCACCTCAGAATCCATCACTGGTTAATCCGCCATGCCCTCATTAGGGTGCGCAAGTGGAGGAAGCCCAGCTCGATCAGCGTGTCACCGTCTGTGGGGGCTAAGGTGGCTAAGTGGCTCCGGTGCGTCGTGTCTGTCGCCAGGTCATGAATATCATATGCGGCGGCACACGTGCAGTGTCGCCCTCCATACCTGCAATTGGAATGTTCACTGTTAGTGCAACAAAAGCGAATTGAAAGATACACATGGAGACATAATAAATTAAAAAAAATTGACCTACAAATATCGACTAAGTCTTTCTTGATATACAATAATTTGACATACAAATTCCACGATAACATTAAGTGCATCAACACACATCAGGAATGACATACAAATGGTGTTACAGTAATTTTGACATAGTTCGCACATCTTTGCAATTACTACATAATGTTTGCACCGGCACACATCACGGCATTACAACGATACAACATTTCATGTCTTCTACACCATTGGGCAATACTTGAAAGTGTGGCTCATCTCCTTGCAAACAGTACATTTCTTGACTTGACGCCTATATTCCCCTACGTCCATGTCATTCTTGATACGCCTTGTTTGCTGATGCCCTACACCCTTCAGCCTGCCCATGTCAGGAACCCACATGTATGTTTCTAGCTCCGATGCTCCACGAAGGAACCAACCACATAGAAAGCATACATTTCTCCACTCCAAGTTGCTTTCACCGCTTCCTTCATGAAGAATTCAGACATGAATATGCCCGGATCCATACAAATTGTCGAGCAGGCAGCCATCGTGTATGTGCATAGCCTGTATAATAGACGGGGCTTGTTCCATGTGTAAACACAAGTTTGCCTTCGAAGGGTGCACTCTTGAACAACTTTTTGATGATTCGTCCCACGACCACCTTTATCTCTACACAATATCTCGAAATGGAGCTCCCTCATGCCTATCTTGAATGCTTTATGTATCTCCCCCTTCTAGCCTTTTTCTTCTATGTATGTACTGATCATCTCGGAGTATTTCATAGCAAGATCATTCATGTGGACCAACGCCCTAACTTGATGATCCACAAAGTACTTCGTGATGCCACAAATAACTCCCTCCACTATACCTAATAGGGGAAGGGGCATGCGACGCCATATGATCCAATTATACATCTCAGCCAGGTTTGTCGTCACACACCGTACCTACCACCATCGGTGTCATCAAGCAGAGCCCACTTCTCCCTAGGCTCATGCTCAATCTATTAGAAGAAGCATTTCATGCCCCTTCCATTCCTCCGAACCAACTGCAGAGGGTCTGTAGGTAACTTTTCAAGTGCTATGGGACCTCCCCTATGCCAGGTGTTGCCTTCTTTGCTGCCTCCGCTGTATGCCTTGATGTTAGTTCGTCCAACTTCCTCTAGAGTGCATCAAACTTTTTCAACCGGTTCTAATTGCACAGCCTCTTGAAAAGCTTTGTAAGTTCCTTGTTCCTAAATTGCATATAGAAGTTGGCACCCATGTGGCGCTTGCATCACCTACTTTACAAATCAAGCTACAGATGTGCCTCATCTAGCCCTTGCTGTAACTGCATGATCGCCTTCAACAGCCCGGGTTACCGATCATGTATGACACAAACTCTAGACTGCTGACCGACAACACCGGATTTCACGTTCCTTAGAAACCAGAGCAAGCTATCAGCGTTCTAACCTCCACAGATGCCAGCGCTACGGAAAAAACCTAAGTATTGCCATATATTCCTATAACAGTCAATATCTGGCTCTTGTACTTCCCATTCAGAAATATCCTGTCCACGCAAAGCAATGGACGGCAATGTCTGAACGTGTTGGTGCATGCACCATAAGCAAAGAATGATCGCTTCAGTACCATCTTCCCAGGGAAGTGATGCAAATGCTGTTCACAAATATCAATATAAGTCCCATCATTCCTTTCATGGATAACTTCAAGCATACCAGGCAGGTTCTGGTATGAGTCTTTGTACATCCTGAACCTAGCTTTCAAGGCCTTTTACTTCACTCTACAGGCCTTCGCGTAGCTTATGGTATACTAGAACCTCTGCTCTATTGTAAGTATGATGGCACGTGTCTCCAAATCCAGCTTGCCCACAATCTCCTCGTATATTGCATTAGCAATAAAACTTGAAGAGATGTTTATATGCAATTGTATAGACTCCGTCAGCATGCATGTATGTGGAACGACTATAGAACACTTCCAAATGGTGTCCCACTTAGGCTAGTGCACATGGACACGCTATAGGCAACCCTCGATCTCGCATCTCACATTGTACACCTGCGGATCTGACTTCACAACCTTAAAAGTTCTCCACAGTGACACTACACATGCTATTGCTGCTTCCTGCACCTCCCACTTACTCTTGTAAATCCCTCCTTGTCTCACCTTATTCTGATCATACTCCCATGCAATGCCTTCACCCTCGTTGACCACCAACTTATTGAACTGGTAGTCCTCCTACTCCACAGGGAAAGCCTCTTCACATCCAAGCTCCCTGTCATCATCACCTTCATCATCAGATAAAGCCTCATAGCTATGGTTCTCAGACTCCATTGCTTCGACCAACCCATCAATCTATTCTCCCTCGTCTGTGATGCCCATCGGTTCCTGCATCTCTGGCATTGCAACATCAACTTCCTCGCCTTGCACTGCCTCCTGACCCGAACCCACATCCTACCTCAATAAGCATGCTACACTGCGACTGGACTCCCCAACTTTGTCCAGTTCATCACCAATAGCCTCTTCTTGCGTCATATGGCCAGCATGGATTTTCTGAAATGCTTGCGCCAACAATACTAGTGGCCATCCTCACTCATTCGCCAATCTTACGTACAAGCTCCATGACTTCGGCTACTTCAATTCCACTAACTCCCAGTACGTGCACTCCTGTGCATGACAGCTTACCCCGTGCAACTTCTGATCATGCAACTCACGGTCCAACGAGAACAGGTGGTACAACCATCTAGTAACCGTGTCTGATGGACACTCCCCTACACATGACAGGCTAGCCACTGCACTTGGAAAATGACCTAGTTCCACCCCTTGTGCAGAACCCCTTCTCCATAGTGTATTTTAAATCATACTCATTCATCCATACCTATCGATCATTTCATCAAATTGTTATTACGTACATCACGTAACACCATCATGTCAACCCATACATATATCTCATTAATTCTAAACCTAACCACACCGCTACGTCTATGTATCACAACGAGCTACTCTACAATACACCAAACAAGTGCTGTAAGCAACCATAAATTTAATTTTTGAACTACATACTGCCCCACATAATTTTCACAATTTTTCATGTCAAATCCGAACCATCCTAAGCCATACATAGACCACTACAAACCTAAAAATACATACATATCTATACAATTATTACTACTCCATAGAACAAAAAAGCTATTTAGTTCGGTTGCTAACCTACCATGTCTTCGAAACATATTTCAAGAGATCAAACATTGTTCCTCCAAAATTGCTGAGAACTTCTTCCTTCTCGTCCACCTCTTCCCCTTCCTCCTCGTCCACCTCTTCCCCTTCCTCCTCGTCTGCCCCTTACCCTTCCTCTTTCTCCTTGCAACATCCCAAATTTTTGGCTTAAAATATTTTATTATTGTTATTTGTGCATTTTATTTATCTTCTAAATTTTTGGAATTTTGTAGAATTTATTTGGATTTATTAACTATTTTTGAAATAGGTTCAATATGAAAAGTATTTAAAATCCTGGAAATTTTAAATAAACTTTTTTAAAAAATATTTTATTGGAGTCCCAAATGTCCCTAAGTATTTTTGGGATTTTTTTTATATTTTTACTATTTTATTTTGCCTAAATTATTTTTGGGAATTATTTTTAAATAGAAAATCCTGGAAATCTGTGTGAATGGTATCGGGCCGGGAATCTATGGGCCTAGCCTGTTTCATCGGTCCGGCCCATTTATCAGGAACCCTAGATTAGCGACCGTTGGTTCCTCATCGAACGGTCGGGATTTGTTCTGAAACTCTAAGCTATTGTGGCCGTCGGATCGTGCTAGCATGAAGGGCTGAGAGTTTGCCACGTCTCACGTGATAGGAGTCGTTGGATGTTAGCCATGTGGTCGGGTAGGATCCTGCCGCGTTGCACCGCCGTCGTCTCCATCTCGAATACGAATTCGGCCGCCATGTTCACCGAGGAGTCCGGATCTGGTGCTTTTGCCGAGGCTATTTAAGCCATGGGAGGTCTTTCGAGATTCTCCGTCTCAAGTCGCTTCAATTACCCCACATTTTGTTGCTTGAGAAGAAGTCATTGAGAAGTACGAGGTTGCCATAGTTGGAGACGCCGCCGTCTTCTTCCATGCCGTACGCCATCTGCACTGGGTCCCCATCGAAGCCAAGGGTACTACTGAGTTCCTAGCACCGAGATCTACTAGATTCGTGCAATACTGAGGTTAATCTGTCAAATTTTTATCATTTTCGCTATTGTCCTCATCGAGTTCGGCGGGAGCACAACCATCCGGCATCGCCGGTGGGAGCTCAAGGGTTTAGATGATGTGGGCGCCATGTGAGCGCCGTGTCAATGTTGATGCACATGTGTCACTTGCGTGGAGCTGACGTCGACAGGGCTAAGCCAGCACTTGGGGCCCACTTGTCTGTCACTATCACTGTTGACCCGATCCACCGTAAAACCAAGGTGCGTCATGGACACGGTCCATAAAACACTGATGTCCATGTGTCGGCTCCAGGGATTTTTTAGGTTTATTTTATTATATGCTGGCATCAGCGATGATGCAATAAATCAGGATTTTCAATATAAATTTAATTTGGGAAATAATTAATTTTCTATTTTATCATTTTTCTTATTTATCAAATGTTTGGAGAGCCCGTTTTTCCTCATACGAGCTATGATTAAGGCGATTCAAATTTTTAAAATTTTATAAAATTGAGATCTATTTAATGGTGAATTTTATTTGATTTGTGCAGATTATTTGCACTCTATTTTGGTGTTTATTTTGTGTTTTGTCTCATTACGTGTCGAGACACGAATATACAAATCTGAACCCTCTGTGTATTCAGCACTAGTCTAGAATCACGCTAATGCATACAAGATCAACATAGATGAATACCACAATCATACTCAACGATACCATGAATAAAGACTTCATCAAATTGAATATAACTGTTAGACGACCTTATGGTCCACCTTACACGAATATGCCACGAAGGGCTAAGACTAAAAAAATAAACAAACTACATTAGAAATAAATTTATTCATAGTAACCTTTCAATTTGCCACAGGCAACTAGCAAGGTTCACACCCTAGTTGTCTGCTTCTTCCTTATACTCCTCCTCGAAAGCAAGCGTAGCCTCCTCTCCAATTGGTGATGTGTTGTTGCAAGGGGTGAGCACATAAAACACTCAACAAGTCGTGCATAGAATGCAAGTCTATTATACTATATGCATGGCTTATTCTAAATGAATAGCTGACATGGTTATTTTGCATAAACATCATTTATAAAAGGATAGCATAAATAGATTGTAAGATAGTAAAACAAATAATAATAATAAATAAATTCCCAAATAATAACCTTAAACCAATTCCATACCTCCATTGGTATACAGCCTCATTTCCTACATTTATTTAATGAAAACTAACCCTTGACTGTAATCACCGAGCAATGCTCAATACCGCGAGCACAGATATTCAAATAGGTTTGACACTCTGCAGAGGTTATACACTTTCCCCACAAGATACAATCATACACCACAAAGGCGGGTGACTATAACAAAGCATTTCCAATGCTCTATCTAAACCCAGTACTGCCCGCTAAGGTTTCAACACTGGTGGGACTGGTTACCACATCCAGGGCCCCCCTCTCACGCCATATGAGTATACCCGTGCACCCGGAACCCACACCACCACGACAGTGCCAAAGTCTAGACACAACAAATTAATCAGCTAGGTCTGTCCCATACCATACATGTAGTTGTACGAATGACTCAGTTCAAATGCTTGCAAGGTTAAGTCCTTAATTGACCAAGGCAAGACTAACCAAAAATTCACCTTAACCATAAACCATCAATACCATAAAAATAATGCGATCGCCCAAATGCCACATTGGCCCACCACAATTCTTGCAACTTGCCTCAGTCTAAATCATTTTACCACCCCAGTTGATTACCATGCACCACGTGCCATCAACAACATTGTGTGACAATATCTGACACACAAGTTAATAAACATGTTCCATAGTTCATTAAGCAAGATTAACCTTTTCTCATAAAATGATAACTCATGGCTTGGCTAAGCATACTACTTGCGTTCTAATTACCCACATTGGCAAATAATAGCTACCAACTAGTAAAGAACCATACTAGGGTGACAAAAGAAATATGACCTACAAAATGGCAAGGTAGATATAATTCAATTTGGATGAATAACTAATACCAAAGTAATTGAAACAAGTATTAATTGAATTAGCATGCATTAGTGTAAAACAATATAATTTTTTAAAACATGGGTTCAACATGATCAAAGCACAACATGCCTTCAAAGAGCTCTGAATCCTGCTCTAGACCTTGGTCTTGGCTTGGCTCCTCGCTTACGAATTCCCCAGGCACTTCAACGTCTACGCAAAACGAGCGAAAAAGCAATAAATACCAAACACAGAGAGCAAATCCAACTCCAAAAATTAAATAAAATTCACCATTAAATAGAGCTCAATTTTACAATTCTTTTAGAAACTGGAATCACCTTAATCAGAGTCCGTATGAGGGAGAACGAGTTAAACAAAGTTTGAAATAAAAGAGAAATCAGAAAAATAGAAAAATTAGAATTAAATGAATTATTTTTGTACTGGAAAATAGCATTTATGTTGCCATGCTGACGTCAGCACTGAAATAGATTTCAGCCGAATATTTTTAAATGAGAAAACCAAAATATGACGTCATGCTGATGTCATCAACACGTGGCATCACCATAGAGTGACGCGTCTCGGGTGTATCGACTTGGTCCATGGCTTGTGCTGGTTCATGATGGACTCGACGCACGGCACCTCGGCAGCTGCACCCAACACGCGGTAGCACGGGATTGGTCGTGATGCCGGTGCTATCTGATCCACACAGATCCGATCGGGCTGTCACATATCACGAACCACGTGGAGCGATCACAGCCATGCGATAGTGATCCGACAGTTGACAATGACTACAACGGCGGTGAAGACCACGTGGCGGCCCCGATATCCGACGTGTGGCCGAATCCGGGATGCACAAATTGTAACCAATGACAGTGATTGCACGGACGTAGACGAATCGACGGGTCACGGTGAACCCCAGGCTCGACACGCGATGAGATCTCAGCCGTTCACCACAAATCCGACAGCGGTGTCGAGGGGATGATGCGGTTGGCCCGGTGCATGATGTGTGGTGAACATCTAGTGATCCCTTACCAGATCTGACGGTCGACGAAGCTCATGAGCGACGACGATGGCACAACGGCATTCTTCACTGGAGACGAAGACGACCATCACAGCGCTACGGGGTCTCTTCTGTGACATTATCACCCGGGTTCGAAAGATCTTGAAACGGCGAAACCACTAAGGGTCTTGGTGACGGCGGAGATGGCTCAACGACGGTGGAAACATGCAAAAATGACGGCAGAGGCTGTGGTGAACTTCGGCGAGTACTTACGGGTGAACAGTGGTGAGCCGGGCGACGTTCTCTAGGGCAAATGGTGCGGCGCGGTGTGTGGAATCCTGCACGGGCGGCGGCGCTTTAAATAGGGCCCTCGGCTTCCATGAAAATCGCGAAAATTGAGGTTGGTTGGGATGCGGTGGCGGATTTCGGCGACGGATCAGAAAGACGATGTGGCTGCATCGTGGGCGTACGCATGGCATCGATCCAACGGCAAACAAAGCACAACGATGCGGTTTGATGAAGGCCAAACGATCTTGATCCTATGATCGAGATTCTAGGGTTTCGCAACACTGGGCTGAGCAGGTTAGCGAAGCGGACTGGGCTAGGTCCAATCGGGCTTGGCCTGGCACTATTCCGAAGGATTTTAAAACATTTTCCAATAAAATAAACTAGGAAAATAAATAAAGCCCCAAATAAATAGCAAAAATACCCAAAACAATTCTAGAAAATATTCCAAGGCATTTGAAGCTAAAATAAAATATTTCCAGAAAAACTTTATTTCCATCTTTCCGATTTTTAAATAGAATTCGACAAAAGGCTTATTTCAAGGAAATTTTAAATAATTCAAATAAATTCCAGAAAATCCGCAAAAATAGAAAATGCACAGTAAATCCAAGAAATGCAAAAAATGGGATGTTACATTACGCGTGGACGTTGAAGTGCTCAGAGTGTTCGAGGGAGCATTGTTGACTCAAGACTAAGGTCTAAAGCAAGGACAAGGCCTTTTCTAAGGCAAGTTGTGCTTTGATCATGTTGAACTCAGTTTTACTATATGCTATATTGTTTCAATCTACTACATGATATTTTATATGTAGAACTGTTTCAAATTAGTTTGTGATCTAGATGATATTAAAGTATTAATCCACGGAAGGAAAAGATATTAAAGTTTCATTTTGAGCGGGAAGAAGTATCCAATCCACATCTGAAATATGGGACAGGTCCACGAAGTCGTTCACTACAACCCTGTCAGATTGTAATCAGTCGGAGCAGGAAGTTGAGGGTTATATTCGAGTCCTTCATAATCCCCTTACTGCAAGAGGAAGCTTTCAAATCAAATGGAGACACTATTTGGAAATTTACAGTGAAAATCAGAAGTATTGATCCAGAATCAAGGTCCAGATACGAAAATAGCGCAATCGGATCATGAATCACTCAGGGGCTACTGTGGAATATATGAAACCAGGTATCTTCAGGACCGGCCCAATATCGCCTAAGGAGGAGATGGGCCCAAATAGAAGGCCCAAAGGATGAGCCCCACGCCAAGCACTGCTACCACACGGAAGGGGGCACATCTTATGGACAGTTATATGTGTTTGGATATAAAAGATACGATTGTAATCCGAGTCATTAATAGGGTAGATAAAGATGTAAACTCTATCCTGTAACCGACTATAATCTAGTAACCGATCGGAATCTCCTAACCGATCAGGACTCTGTAAGCCGCCACGACCCCCGCTATATAAGGGAGAGGGCAGGCAACAACGGAGGGAGAATGATCAAGCCTTAGAGCATAGCACACCGCATATCGCCCAGAGCACATTGCGCTTTGAGCATCCTTAGATCCAAGAGATCCGCATAATTCCAGCACACAGGATTAGGGTATTACCTCCATCGTTGAGGGCTCGAACTGCCTAATCCCTTGTCTTGTGTGACCTTCGAGTTTGAGATCTAGCGCCTACCCCATAATTTTATTGCCGGCTACAAAAGTCGACAGTCATGATTTCTCTACCGGCACACTAAAGGAAGTGTGCTAATGGTCAGGCAAAAGGAGACAATCATATCATGTGGGTAAAGAGCATAACCTCTGTAGAGTGTAAATTCTATTCGGATAACCATGCTCACGGTATTGAGCAATGCTCAGGAATTACATTTAAGAGTTAGATTTTATAAACTGAAAACTTGGATGGGAAGGCGAGGTGCCATTGGAAAGTTTGGAACATGAACTAGGGTTGGATGCCATGTTTACTTGAGAAATACCTTTAAATTACTTATTACTGTTATTTGTTTTGCTGTCTTTTCAATCTACTTATTGTATTAATTTATAAATTCTGCTTTATTGCAAAATAGCCATGTTAGCCATTCATTTGGAAGAAGGCTGCATATAGATATAATAGAATTGCATTCTGTGCACAACTTGTTGAGTGCTTTATGTACTCACCCTTGCCAACAACATCACCGGTTGAGGAAAAGTCTACATCCACTCTTGAAGATGAGTATTAGGAGAAGGTGAATATCTAAGGTGCGAGCTTTGTCAGTTGTCTGTGGTATACTGAAGGGTTTATCTATATTTTCATTCCACTGCAGTTTTATTTGTTATTCACAAGTTTATCCTTGCGAGGCATAGTCATGTAAAGTCGAACATATGGTCAGACAACAGGTATTATCTATAAATGAAGTCTTTTGTTATGTTTCCGATGTGTATGATTATGATATTCATCTATGTTGAGCCTGTGTGCACTAGCGTGATTCTGGACTAGTGCGGTATACACAAAGTATTCGAATTTGCATATTCAGGTCCCTACACTCCTCCTTCCCCTTCTCCTCCCCTCCTATTTCCCCTCTTCTTTCTTCTCTTCCCCTCTCCCTTTGTTTTTGTGTTTTCTCGGCCAGCCGGTAGATTTGGAGCACCGCATGGCCCTTTTACCCTCTCCTATGTCGGCATTTCAAATGGCGACAGAGGGCCACACTGTTGGCGACAGGTCTCTGTCACCATTTCAATTGGCGACGGGTGGGTATTCCTATCAAATGTTTTTTGGAATATTATTTTTGCAAATATTTTTTAAAATATTATTATTTTAGAAAAATAAATAAACTAATGTAATCTCTCACGGAAATACTTCGTAGCCTAATAAGAAGTGCTTATTCCCAACCCTGCATCATGTAAATTTTGTATGGTCTCAAACGATTCATAAACAAATCAATTTGCATTGATATTCACATCAAGAAACCAAACCATTGACAAAGCATGACTAAATGAAGAGCAAATTCTTGAATTGCACCTAGTTCCTAAGTCTTGTACAGGTTACTAAACCGTCAAGGCCCTTCATTCTGGCATAGAATATCAAAAAGTCTCTTGTGCATACTGTACTAGTCCCATGATTAGTGGCTAGTACACACATTTACAACATTGTCATCACATCCATACACAAGTTCATAGATGTATTAACAGGACAGTTTGTATAATAAGGCCTAAAGGGTCAAATAGGGTGTAGCGAAAGATACAAAAGTCCAGCAGTATGCTTTAACCTAAACTACTCCATAGGCAACTGACAAGAAGTAGGTCATAGAAAATCTCTTCGTTGTAGTCCCTGTAACCTGTGGTAAAGTCATCAGGGATCGCGAGTTCCTCAACCTCTTAATATCAACAAGTAAGGGTGAGTACATTTGTAATCAGCAAGACTTGTAATGTATCACAAATATATAAGTGAATTTTGGCTGTGTCAAAGGAAATGGTTAAAGTAGGTTATTTTGCATAAAGCAGGATTTATTTAACAATAACAAATAGTAGAATGCAAACAAAATTTGTAAAAAGCAGTTGCAGGTATGTAAATATAAGCATATAACATATGTAAAAGCAACTCACAATCCTGCCATCTCTTGGTAAAAAATCTGAAACAAAACTTTTCTCCAATTTTTTTTCCCAATTGAACCCTTTTTGTAAAACCATAAAATCTAACTAGTGTCAGTGCACCAAGTCTTTCATAACTATGAGAACGGCTTTTCAAAAAAATTTACGCTCTATAGAGGCGTACATCTTTAACCATAAGACATGATCAACTCTTTTTGTCGCTATTTTTACTCTTCCTTTGATGTATGGCTAAGAGATCATGACAAGAGCCATTACATCACATAAACATAACTATGCACCAGCTCGGTGATATTTGACCCTTACTATGGCGATAGAAATCCAGACCCGTACACTCAGTAGTAACGACGGTTATACACCCCGTCGTGTCCTTCCCCCATAGCAAGGCATGTAACGCTCTATTAGCAAGCGTTATTCCCAACACCTTGGTGAGGACACCCCTACGAGCAATCTATCTCAGAAAGCTCGTACTACTTCAGCTTTCCAATGTGCAAAGTTAGACCCAAGCGACTTAATAATCTAAGGCTACCCCATAATAGCACTTGTGGTTGCACGGTATGACTTGGATTATACAACAGTACGTTCGGTCCTTAATCCGACACAGGCGAGAACTCCCCATACACTACGTGCAAGTTCATGTACTTCATAATATATAAATAACTCACCCGCGTCAAACCATAGTTTTCGGTTTTAATTTTTATAATAAAATAACTGAGATATACATGTCAATATTCCCATTTCATGAACAAATATTATAACCAACCATTTGTTCACCCAATACTAAGGCATGGCTAAGCAATTATACATATAGTCGAATATACCTAAGTTGGTATTAAATATTGCCTAACCCATATCTTATGGTTTTCAAGGTTGATGTACATATTTATTAAGGAGGTTCCATGCAACAAGTAGGAATATCTACTAATAACCACAATATAGCAAATTTATTGAAAATACATGCATGTGTATACAAATTTGTAAAACATAAATTAGGCAAAATACTATGATTGACATGGTCAAAGGGGGTGCTTGCCTTGCTCATTGAATCCTTGAGGTTGTCTAGGCTCGACGAAGGAAGTTTCCCAAACGTCAATATCTACATGTGATACACCGTGTAGCAAATATATGAGCCAAATGATAAAAAATAGAGACCAAATTCAAGTCATTTTGCAAAAACAGAAAGTTCATGATTTTTTAAAAAAATTAGAAACTGGTTGCACTCAATTTGGAATTCATTTGCAAAAGTTATAAGCATTTGAATTTTGAATGGACTAACAATCACCAAAAATGGAAAAAAGGGTTGACGTAAGAGGTGTCTTCCCTGAAAATACGTCTTCCAATAGAGAAAGTGTATTTTCAATTGAACTGAAAGTGCATTTCTTATTTTTGGGATTTTTGACCTAATTTCTAGAGGTTGATATGTGGGGTCAACTGTTAATGTTTTATTATTTTTCAAAAATCAACTGACATGTAGAGTCCACATGTCAGTGACTCATGTGTTAAATATTGATTCAGTGTTTCTTTTAAACTTTATAATCGCAGATGGCCCACATGTCATACCCACATGTCATAGACTCATTAACTAAAATCCATGTTAATTAGGTTTTAATAACGAATTTGACACTTGAGGCCTACATGACAAAGTTCGAAGAGAGAGAGAGGGCACAAGCACTAACAAGTAGGGTCCACTCGTCAGTGACCCAAGATAGGGCAGAGGGGAGTGAGGCTCGCCAGTGGCAAACGACATGGATCGGCGGGGAGTGAATGATTGTGGCGACTATATGGAGACTTAGGGGAATCTATGGCACCCACCGGTGGTGGTCGAAATCAACCGGAGCAAGCCGGCGGCGGGGCAGACTGGCGACGACCATACTGGGTAGTTGCAAGGGCATTATGGGGGTGATCGTTCTTGGAAAAGTTTGGGAAAAGTACTAGAGGGACTAGGGGGGCTCATTTTTGTATGTAGTAGCGATAGGGAACTACCGAGAAACTTGGTAATGTTTACTGGAGCTAAGGAAGACAACAGGTGTGGTGGTGGTGATCTGGTGGCACAGAGCTACAACGAAGCCAAGGAAAGTGATCATGGTGCTCCAAGGAGTATCCAAGCTGAGATAATTGAGGAATGGCTCACCATAGTGGACGAACTGTGGGTGCGACTCCTAGAGCCTCTCATAGCAATGGGGCTCTACAGTGGCACAGAGCTTCAGCCTTGGGGTTGGGGGGAGTAGGGAGAGTGCGGGGAAGCTAGGCATGAGCATAGCTACCCTTTTATAGGCACAGGGAGGGGTGTTCACCTCTCGCCCTATGGGTGTGGTTCTCAAGCCAAGTGGAAAAGGACACTAGTGATGAGATTTTAGGGAAACCCAGTGGTCCTTTGTGTGCCTGTAGGGTGCAGAAGACAACGACGGGGCAGTGGAGCTGCAGTGGGCTCGACGGTCCTAGGGTGCACTGGCAGTGGACAGTGCGAATAGGTAGGCGGCACAAGTTCTCGGGCATGTCACAGCATCCTTAGCTCGGGGTGGCATGGTGTGGTTGGCGGCGAGCGGCCGAGGCAAGACGGCAACGTGGCATCGAGATCCTGCACACTTGCACGGCTTAGGCATGCTCAAGCGTGGCATGGTGCAGCGTGCACACTAGGCATGGAGGAGGCTAGTAGGTGGGCCTGGCCAAGGTTAGTGGTTGATAGCCGGTCCCGCTTGCTAAAGAGTGGGGGAGAGAGTTGAACATGCCAAGGAAAGCGTATTTTTGGGGTTTACGCCTCCCTTCGGCAAAAACAACTTTTCATGAAAGGCACATTCTATTTTCGAAATTTTCTTATTTTCATTTAAAGTTCTGTTTTGCATCCACACTTCTAAATTTTGTTTGAGCTATCAAACTAACTGAATTAAACTAATGATTTGATAAAAATCTCATAGCAAGATCAGCTCTGTGAATTTCTGTAGAAATCTTAGTGTTTCTGTGTTATTGAAGGAATCTAGTTTTTTATTATTCAAAACCATCAAATAAATTCAAAAATTTATGAAACATTTTAGACGGGTTCCTTAGATTATTTGGAACTTAAATAAAATATTTCTAGACTTTTAAATGTTTTTAATTTGAAGATTGAAGATCAGAATCAATAACTAGGTTTTTGAAAACCATTTTCTTTAAATGGAAAATTTCTAGAAAATGCAAGAAATTCTGAAGAATTAACAATAAATATATAAAATGGATTGATGAATTTTTATTTCATTTGGTAAATGTTGGGATGTTACATATACTTATTGTAAAATTAAAGAGGAAAAGAAAACGTTGTCACATGGTATAAAAAAAGAATTGAAACTAGAGTGAAATACCTTGTAGTACTTGATGGACCAAGCACTTGTATCTCCAGCATTGTTTGTCCAATTTTCACATAAAGAATTCACTACTACAGAAAGGTTTATATTAGACGTCCTATCATAGACGGTTTTGAAAAACTATCTATGATGAGGAACATCACTGACGGTTCTATAGTGAAACCGTTAGTGACATCATCACAAACATTACTCTTCATAAACCGTCAGTGATATACATGAATATCATAGATGGTTTTAGTATATGTTGGAGAACGGCACCACATTTTATTAATGCGTTACAAGAGACACCCCATGTCCCAAAGACTCTCCAGAGGGTGCTGAGAGAAGGTCTCCACATGTCCTGCAGGAGGCTCTCTCGTGCCCCAACGAAAACGCTCCAGGTGGCTCCTTCATACCCCCGCGAATGTGACATGGGAGGCTTCCTCATGCCCCCGCAAGCCTACTCCAGGAGGCTCTCTCATGCCCCCGCAAGCTCTCTAGAGGGGTCATCCAGGGGGTCTCTAGTCCTCCAAAGGGTCTCACCTCACCCCCTGACCACAGGGCACTTGGTAAGACCTCTGACCACAGGGCACTTGGCAAGCCCCCTAGGCACTTGGCAAGACCCCTGATCGTAGGGCACTTGGTAAGACTCCTGATTCAAGAGGGCGCCCCAGACGCCCATGGAGATGGGTGGGCACCCTCGAGCCACTTGGGACCAACCACCGAGTGAGGTCCCAAAGTCCTCTGGGGGATCCTGGTGTCAGAGGCCTACCCCTACGGGACGATAACGTGGGATCCACTACCTCCTCGTCGGAAAGACCAAGATGCCTCCACTTGAGCTGCACCAGTAGGGCTAGGATGGCACTTTGTGTAACAGGCTGAGCACCTATAAAAGCCCACTGTAACCCACGCTTGTAACCTGAACTCTCATTAAATACAAAGTACACAACTGGTGTGTCCCCCGGGAGCCCGGACCAAGAGACCCCTCTCTACTCCCCCCGGGGAACACACCGATAGGAATAGAGCATTTGCTTAGCGCTCGAACCTGTATAAACCCCTGTGCCTACTCTCTCTCTTGGACGGTGGCCCGTAAGACAGCCAGTGTCCATCCCCACTCTCGTGTCTTGTTCCCAAATATGCGACAGTATAAAACCGTCAGTGATGACTCCTATAGCTATCACAGACTATTTTAAACTAAAACCGTCTGTGATATCTACAAATCACAGACGATTCTAACCACAAACCGTCTGAGATACGAACTAAGACTATACAAACATACCGAGGTTCCTCGTGCAGACCTTAGCACCCAACGTGTTTTGCCTCCCCCAAACCCTAGCCCCCAGTGTCCTCCTCCCCGGTGACCTCCTCCTCGGCGACATCCCTCTCAGCGACCTCCTCCCCGGCATCCTCTCCCTTCTCCTCGGTGACCTCCTCCCCGGCGACCTCTCTAGCATCCTCCCCCTTCTCCCCTCGAACCGTGCTCTATTTGATTCGATGATCCCCTGTGACCTTATCCTGTTATTTGCATGGACGATTGGTAAGATAGTAAATAAAGTACACAAAAGATCGATCTTTACCTAGGGCATGTATAGTTTAGTTTATCCTTCAATATTGTTTCACTGTGAGCCTCAATTTCATCCTTTGATACGCGAGGTTACCATGATTTTTCGATCTCTACCTAGGGCATGCATGCATAGTTTAGTTTATCTGCAACTTTGATGCTGCTGGAACATTCATTTGTTGATTAGGCATGATTCAATTTAATTAAATGTAATATCTGTGACGATCTCTTATACTCTTCTGGTTTGTGACTACTGTTCATATGGTTTGTAATATGCTGGTTTGTAATATATATAAGAACATTGAAATTCTTATTGCCAGGACTTTGAACACTTCGAACATCCATAGTAGTAAATTCCTTGTGAATTTATTTTATGCAAAACATTGAAATTCTCATTGCCACTACTTTAATCAGTCCATATATTATTCTGATATGTGAGAACATCATTTTGTTTTTTATCTAAATTAATTTACAAGATAGAAATCTGATTTTGGTAAAATAGACGACATGGAGAAGCTGTTAGAAGCTAAACAAAAACATGAGGTGGAGATCCAACAACTAAAGGGTAGTATGAGTTACCAGAAAAGATTTATGAGATGAAATAAGAACTGAAAGACATAGATGATAAATTGCAAGATATTGAACCCCTTAACACGACACTCATCATTAAGGACCGCAGGGCTAATGCAGAGCTGGAAGAAGCCAAAGCTGAGCTTATAGAGGAAATATAAAGGTTTCTAATATTTAGTTCGACGTGGTTACTAATAATATACCAAAATACCCTTTTCACAACAACATGATTGTTTTTGTAGGGATTAAGATATATGACTGGAGATCAATCGGTTGTTGGTGTCAAACAAATCGGCACTGTACTGGAGTTGTGAAACTTCAGAGAGAATCGAAAAGCCTCTGTTGCGGAAGCTATGGAACATATGATGGCAGACATGAAAAAACCCTAATCTCTTCTTGTCTTGAACTATGAAATAATGTGGTTTCTCAATGTACGCTTGTTGATATCTATGGTATCATATTTTGTTAATGTATTGTCACCTGAAATTATCCTTAATATTTACTTATCTTGAATCCAATGACTGAATAGTGTCTTGCTTGTTGGAACCAAATGTTTTTCCTATACCTCCTTCGGTAGAACTTCCATCGTTAATTAGTATTTGTTGTTCGAAATTTTTCTCTGCTTAGATATTTCTACAACGATATTTACAAGGCACAACCAGTTATATATTTTGTAATTGAATATCTAAACATCCTAGATGCATCGAGGCAACAGCTTATCTGATCAAGATCGTCTTAAATATGAAGTTTTGTAGCACTTTCATCTCCTTTCTTATTATAATGTTGATGGATTCAAAGGCAAAATCCATTTCATTCCATAGCTTTCAGGATGAACTGTGAAATGAAATTGACATTGCCTTCGAATCCATCAACATTATAATAAAAATGGAGATGAAAGCACTACAAATGTTCATATTTTAAGACGATCATGATAAGATAAGTTGTTGCCTTGATGCATCTATGATGTTCAAATATTCAATTACAAAATCTATAATTGGCTGTGCCTTGTAAATGTCATTGCAGAAAATATCTAAGCAGAAGAAAAAAATTTGAACTACAGATACTAATAATGGAAGTTCTGCCGAGGGGTGTAGGGAAAAATGTAGATCACAAACAGTTCTAGATAAAAATCGTCTGTGATAGACAATTATCACGGATGGTTCTAGCTCAAAACTATATCACAGACGGTTCTACTTAAGAACCGTCCGTGATATACGTTGTCATTATCATTGACACTTTCTTACAAACGGTTTAGAAAACCATCTGTGACGTTATTTTTGAACCGTCTGTGATGGTCTTTTCTATAGCAGTGATTTGAGTATAAGTCAAATGTCTCCTTTGTGCTTCCGTTGGTTGCCTAATTAAAACAAATTTAAACATTACTACTTCTATCAATCTCGCCACTCACTAAATAAATAAAAACTTTTGTAACAAAAAAGTGTATGGATAAAACTTCTATAACAAAAAAGTGTACAAAATATCCGCACTACTACAGAATTGTCCATCAGAATCGGTTCTTTTTTGCCATTACAGTCGGTTCAAGTGGCGATACGAAGTCTTTAGATAGTGATGAGGTGGAGTTATCACAGTCGGTTTTGGCCCGATTGTGATAAAGTATCATTAGAATCGGTTCTTTCAACGAAGCGATTGTGATGACCCCTCATTAGAATCGGTTCTTCTATTGAACCGATTACGATAACATGTCATCGAATCGGTTCTTTCAAAGAAGCGACAGTGATGACCCCTCATTAGAATCGGTTCTTGTGTGGAACCGATTACGATAACGTGGTTATCGTAATCGGTTCCACACAAGAACCGATTCTAATGAGGGGTCATCTGTCGCTTCTTTGAAAGAACCGATTCGATGATGGATCATCACAATCGCTTTCTTGAAGAACCGATTGTAATGGTATGGTTATCACAATCGCTTAGTCAAAGAACCAATTCTCTCGATGTGGTCATCACAATCGCTTGCTTAAAAGAACCGATTCGATAAGAGGTCATCGAATCAGTTCATCTTAAGAACCGATTCTAATGATTGTGTCATCACAATCGCTTTTTCAAAAACCGATTCGGATGAGGCGTCATCGTAATCATATATACAAGAACCGATTCCAATTATGTAGTTATCGAATCGGTTCCACATAAGAACCGATTCGATGACCCTCATGGTGGTGTTGCAATTTTCCATATTACCCAAAATGGCAAATATTAACAATGGGCATATATCACATTCTGTCTGAGAACACAAAATGCACATATCACATTCACGTAACACGAACACTTAAATTACAATACATATAGCCCATTCGTTCACAACATACAAACACAAACATGCTTAACAATCAAGACACGTGCATATATATCACATTGACATATACAATTAATATTGTTTCCATATGGACTAGTAGGGCGCTTGGGATCTCTAAACCTACCGTCCTCCGATATAACTTCCAACCAGTACCATTGGCATAAGTGGTCTCGTAAATTGTTGAGTGCTTTCTTTGTCTAAGCTCTTACGGGGATATTGATCTTACGCAAAACATAAATGAGTGCATGAATTTAAGTTTCAAAATTTGTAAGTGAAAGGCTAAGTATGCATGTACATATACCTTAGGAAAAGGTGTGAGCCACGACCACAACCAACATGTGTTGCATGACATAGAAGCCGCACAGTCATCGCTGCCTGTTGATGACACTGTGAAGAGAGAAAAGAAATTAACACACGAAAATTAGATGTCGAAAAAATTAATCGTATATATGCTAGGCACTTGTACAGTGAATTTCTTATACTCCAAATGTCTTGCCCTTTTTCTTATCGTGTGACCCTCCTTCATCGACATAGTCAGAAACCCCTACATATATTGGAGAGATGCCATTGAGTAAAAAAATATAGTTAAATTCGAGAAAGTGTTACGTTACGGTAATGTACTTACTACGCAAAGGACACTTGATCGCAGAGGCCATCGGTCTCTTCTTGATTGAGTTAAAAATGTAGGTCGTGTTTTCGCTCGAACGAGGACGAGTAGAACCCAATGGTTGCTTATTAAATGGAATGTAGTGCAAGGAAATAAGTTCGCATACGGTTTAAGTGCGTCACGAGTAATTGAAGGGTTTGTACTACTTACTCCTCGTGTGCGGTATTACAACGAAGTCCTTCGTCGACTCGGTATGCAATACCCGCTTGACGTAGCCGACAACAAACACGGATGTAGCCTAGCCTTGGTCGCAGACACAAGCTCGGGTCGATTTAACCCAACTTGGTTTTGATTCGTCACGGCTCATTGTCTCATTGCCACGCAACTCGTGTTGATATTAGAAAACATAATGCAAAATCCTATAAAAGTCATCGACTCATGATGTATGGTGCGATACTCACGGCGTCGGGATCGTAAAGTAGAAATATCGACGACCATTAATTGGTACACACGAAGCAGATCCTCAAAGCGGCGGGAATATCCCATTCTCGTCACGGTGGAAATGTACCCTTTATACATCACATTGAAGTCGACTCGACGCTCTTCCTCATTCACCTTATCCATGTACCATCCATGGAGCATGCGAGTCCACCGCCTAGATCATTTAGTTCGTTGGATGCAATCGGGGCTTTCCATGTACGTATGCCTTAAAGTCGTAAGGGATATGCGTGGCATGTGTTGACTTTCCTTTCGGGCGAAGGAGTCTTTGAGGTCAAGGTAGTGGGCTTTCGGTACCTCAAGGGTGTTGTGGCCTTTATCGACTTTGCCTTCTTGGCGGAAGGAGTCTCGAGGCCTCTTGTGGTTCTATTGGTGTCGTGCTTGTCCTTTTACACGTGAGCTCGCACTCGTGTAGGACTCATCACGGTGGTGGGAGCGAGGCGAGGAGCGAGTAAGCCGCAGTGCGGTAGGAACCTACAAAGCACGCGTATATTTAACTTATTGCGGTACTCTTGGAATGGTAGAGAAGACGCGGGGATTTTTACCTTGACTAGTCGACACCGTCGTGGGCCATGATGAGCGACATACGTGCTTGCGAGAGTCTTGATATCTTCGTTGGGGGAACTCGAGTACATGTGATAAGAAGTGTTCGTGGACGTAGTCCACCTACACCCTCATGTAGCCCTTCCCCAAAGGCTAACCATGCACAGTGTCCGTCTCCTTGCATGGAAATGCAACCGCGTCGTGACCTCGGCAGAAATCCGTCCTCCGTCGGTGGTGGTGGCACTTAGCGAGGGCTGCAAGATATGCGCAACTTGAGGAGAAACACATGGGAGTTACACTTGTAGCTTTAAGTTAGGAAAAATTAATTATTACCTTCACTGGGATCGGTCGATCATTTTTTGAACCACATTTGCTAGGTCGGGCACTGAGCTTCTACAAGAGGCGAGGGCATCGGCTCGACTCGAGAGATCATCGCCATCATCTCGGCCCTCAAGAGCTCCTCACGTGCCATCATCTCCCCTTATCTCATCTTCACGTGCCATCATCTCCCCCTCATCTCCTCCTTGATCTCCTCCTCGGTTGCTCCCGAGAGTGTCCTTGAGGCGCTCGCGCGTGCCTCCCATGATCTTGATCTAGCACTCAAGCGTCATCTTGGAAGTAGGACTTCTTCGTATGCCCGACCCTACGGCAAGCACTCGGCCCTTATGGTCGGGCTTCCGATCATGAGCGACGGGATATCCTTCGACCCTTGGCTCTGGAAGGTCCCTGCTCTTTTCACCGGCTTACCTCCTCCTGCAATAAGCGAGTACAATTAGATCCGAAATACAACAAGCTAGGCCAAGCGCAATGTACTAAGTCGGATGTCTTACGATGGCGAGAGCGGCGTGCGCGATGGCGGGTTTGCGACTACAAGCTGCCCGTCGGGGTTTTCTTTGTCCTCGCTAATACCCGATTGCGTGCCGTTCCTCACATATATGGGAGTAAGGCATCGTCGTCCGAGTTCGCGCACTCCTCGGCTAGTCACGCCCACTCGCCTTCTTCCCTCATAACCACTTTGTCGAGGGTGGTGCGGGTGCGTGTTGTGCCTCGGATAGCGGTATTCCTCTCTCTTAGTTGCTCTACCTCAAGCGTACCCTTCATCGTCATGAACTCCTCCCAAACATCTGTAATGTGACGGATACCTCTCGAATGGTGTACGACCTTTTAGTGCGTACTCACTTGTGCATGAGGACACGAAGTGCCTCAAGGCCACACCCATCCTCTTCAAGGCGTGCAGCCTCGCGTTGCATTCATCTTCCTCCTCTATAATCCATTTGCCCTTAACCTCGTCCCACAACCGATTCTTACATTCGGTGTGACTTCCTTCCTCCAATCCTTAATCGTTATTGGCACTCTCTCTCACCAATTGACCGAGGAATGAGCAGTATCGCCCCTTGTACTTGGGAGGGCTGCATGGACCCGTGGCATTGAAGTGGAGAACTGCGGTGTTCTCCTGTGGCCCTGTGTTCGGTCCTCGGGCCTTCCTCACCTTACTCGGCCTCTCAACATTTGGAACTTGGCTCGGCCCTCGGGAGCACCTTCTACTGCATGCAGCGAGAGCCGATGCTCTCTAATTGTGACATTTTGAGTTTTCTTATCGATAAGATCATATATTTGACATGAGAGAAAGCAATTGTACCTATTTTGTGAACTAGACAATAAATCATGTAAAGCAATAGTGAATAGATAAGTAATAAGATGTAAGCTGTTCTAGCATATTTGAAGAGAGTAACAAATGAGCGAATGATCTTCAAAAGAGTTTATCCGTTGACCACCTAAATACGCATTACCAACGATAACCCCTACTCTCTAAATAGGTTTGGTCCTAATCCCATTCGAGGATATGTGGTTCGAGCAAGTTCCTAAGCCGTTGTACAACTCGGAGAAAATTTGGGAGCATCTCCCGCTGTTCTCGGTACACGTCTCGACAACAGTCAAGAGGGTGTATACCGGAGAACACCGTAGGGAGATGCTACCAAATCTACTCTGATTGTACAACACTGAACTTGCCCGAACCATATATCCTCGAACTATCAAAAGCGGGACAATTGAGATCGCTTGCTTATGAATGTGACGAAATGGCATATTCATAAACAAGCACTCTCGAATGGGAGGCGAGGTTACGCATTTTTAACTCTAACGTAGATCATATTATAGTAACATGTAGGTAAAAATTAATTCACGTAATTGCATTAGATGACGAAAGCATTCATTATGAAATTTGAACTAAGAAATGTTTGCAAAAATAATCACAAGCAAGTAGATGTAAAGTGAACATGGTAATTTAAGCATTCGGAACATATATCCATGTCTTACTTATCAAACATTTACTTGTTGATTAATCGACTTAACATTTTATTTTCTTGTTGTATGTCAACAGATCGCAACTACCAAAGTTCACCAAATGCATCAATTAGTAAATCATCCAAGCGAAGGACTAGACAAATGACATATTGTGGTGTGAACTAAATTTAACTCTCTTATGTGAAGGCTTACAAGGATGCCAACAATGAAATAACAATATTAATGAGAAGTGCAAGGAAGAGAGGACTCACATCGCAAAATAGATTCCGAAACTAAAGAAGGTAACCAACGAGAAAAATAGTTGCTAACTACTTGGTACTTAGTTCATACATGTTTATAGTTGCTAACTCACATACATGTTTATAGTTGCTAACCAACGAGAATCGAGAATACGTTGAAGTTTGCCCGCCATTACCTCGAGTAATGCTATATCTACCTAGCCTTAAGATTAACGACTTACGGCAAAATGTGAAAGCCACGGGTTGAGAACAACGGCACAACTCGCGAAATTGTGCCATCCAATCTTGCGATGATTGTATTCACATACAAGACAAAGGATTCAACAAAAAACTGATTGTATTTAGTGAGACACTCTCCACGGCAAGGGCACGGCTTTGATCTGTCCATTGCGGCACCAACGGCCAGGTCGGCAATGAAAGTGTCGTCGGTGTCTGCGGTACACAAAACAGATGAACTACCTGTGGAGTGAAAGAATCCAGAAGGCAAATACTATATGTGCAAGAAAGTGACTCTTGCAATCTTATGTGCCTACAACCTGCTAGTAGTTCAATTCAAATGTTGCTCATCATCCAGCGAATTCAAGTACTAAATGGATTGACTATTCGTATGACACTTGCAGATTGATTATCATGTCTTGTCTGTAAATGCCCTTAAACCTCAACTCATATGGCACAACACTCAGTGTGAGATCCTGACCAAACTAGAAAACAAAAACACAAAAGAACACTACGCAAACTGAGAATACTCATTTAACTATCAATCCGACCTCCTCACGACTCCACCAAGTTGGAGTGGTTTCTTCCCATCTTTAGAACCAGACACAAACACACGCTGCAAAAATGGCAATAATGCGTCAGCGTTTCATACATCATCCAAGAAATGCTAATTCCTCAGTCCTCACCCAAAAAAAAACCACGAAATGCTAGATAAAATGGTGAACTTGGCGTCTCGATTCTTAAATTGATCCTAACATACCTTGGAGGGTCGTCGACCTTACGGAAGTTCTTGGCGACGTTGATGATGCGCCAGTGGGAGTCGGGCGGGCGAAGCGGCGGCGCGGGCGGGCGGGACGGAGGAGGTTGCCGGGCGGCGGGCGGGCGACGAGACGTCGGGTGGGTGGGCGTGCGTCGGGCGTGGGGTAGAGGCGGCGTGGCGGCGAGCGACGGCCGGGCGGTAGGGCGTCGCGGTCGGTCGTGGCGTCGCGGGCGACGGAGTCGGGTCGAGTGGGCGGTGAGCGTCGGGCGGTGGGTCGGGCGGCGAGGCGTCGGGTGGGTCGGCGCTGCGTCGGCGTGGGGCGGCGTGGCGCGCGGCGACGGACCGGAAGGCGGCGTCGGGCGGGCGGCGGGCGGCGGCGGCGACGGGCGGCGGGTCGGGTCGTGCGTCGGGCGTGGGAGCAAGGCGTGGCGGCGGCGACGGGCGCAGGTCGTGCTTATTGCTAGGGTTAAGACGAGTGTATGTAGCGCCCAAATAGGCTATGCGATCATCGATGTCGGTTTATAAAGAAAACCGACACAACGATCTATATACATTCGTATCGGTTTATTTAATAAAACCGACACGGATAAGATTAGTCATCCGTATCGCTTTTAAATACAAAAACCGACGCGATAATGGATATATCCGTATCGCACCGAATAAAACCGACAATCGATGTATCTCAATATATCGTATCACTTTTTAAAAAAACCGACATCGGTGTCTATAATCATCGATGTCGGTTTTTAATAGAACCGACACGGATAAGCTCAATATCTCAGTATCGCTTTTCAAATAAAACCGACACAGATGTGCATATTCATCCGTATCGCTTTTTGAATAAAGCAAACATCGATGTACCTCAATATGTATCGTATCACTTTTTCAAAGAAAACCGACACGATGTAGTTCGTGTACCTGGTTTCCTTTCGGACAAATCATGAAGTCTAAATTTTCAGAATTAGATCAAAGAGTGAAAAACTTTTGCAAATATCGTTGGAATTATTTAAAATTTTCCAGATATATACTTTGAAATACTACAAATCTTTTCAAAAAAGAATTTTTGCAAAAGAGAGTTAGCATTGGAAAAAGATGCCAAAATTCACTTTCTATGCATGAATTTTCCTTAAATAGTTGAAAAGTCAAAACTTTTTCAGATGAAGCCCAAGTTTTTTAAAAATTTCCAAAAATGATTTCATATAGTTTAGCCTCATTTCTGTGTCTCAGAATTATATTAGATTGTACATCGCATCGAGACTACACTATATGTAATTGCTGGACAATAGCTCTATATATGGTCCAGTACACTTTCCTTATTGTGGCATTGCTTACTAATAATAAACTTTATCACCTATCGCAAGTTACGAATTTTCATCATTTCATCGAGAGAGAGAGAAAATGCCATAACTTTTTAGTACATTGTTCAAATTATTAGGAATTTTGTAGAAATTTGTGCGTAAAGCGTAGAAAAGTCAAAACTTTTTCAAATTACTCGAATTGCGATAATTTCCATAAATGATGATTCGACTATTTGCAAGCAATTCACCATAGATTTTTACTTTGAGCATTGTAAACTATTTCACATACATAATACAACAATGTGATTAACAACAAACATTATAATAGTCCATTTATTTACAATCGCCCTTCATGATGATCTACTCGCATGTAATTGGCTCCATGTGTGTCGTCATCCCCACTAAGACAGGCCCCATCGCAAATGAAGGTATCTCATCGAATTGGTTATACTCTTCTTCGTCTACAACATCTTCAACTCCTACGATCCGTCTCTTGCCATGAAGAGCGATGTGCAACCTCGGATTGGCGGATCACGCACGTAGAAGACTTGAGTTGTTTGCCGCAAGGACGAATGGGTCATCTTTGTAGGCGAGTCTGCTGAGATCCGCAATAGTAAAGCCTCTCTTGTCGACCTTCACTCCATGTGGAAGTCCTACCCACTTACATCGAACAATAGAACTTGGTATATTCCGTAATGTCGAGCTCCCAAATTTCTTGATCAACCCATAGTAGGAGTTCATTGTGGTTGGAGAGACTCTTTTCAGTGATGATAATCGAGAAAGCATTTATGCACACACCACTGTTTTGGACAAGTACTCTTGGAATCTTGACTCTCGGTGTAAAAGGTGTAACCATTAATATCGTATCCTGCCATGTGCGTACATTAAATCTTGGTCCGTCGACCAACCATTTTACGTTCTCACTAAAGGAGACCTCCGCTTTTCTTTGAACCATGTGAGAATCGATCGTTGTGTTCTTGTGCGATGGAGAGGTCATCCATTTGTGGATTCTCTTCCGTAATATCAACTTATCTTTGCTCGATGTATGGGCGAACCTGCTACTATTCGCAAGATGTCAAATCGCTTTGCAATACATATCAAACATCGGACTCATTAGTTTGGACCCAATGGTTCCTTTACGGCAAGTCGCCCTCGTGGCGAGATACAGAACACCGATTGCTTGTCTTTTACCTAGGTAGTCCACACGAACTCAATAACCTCTTGATCCATAACCTTCAACAATACTACCCTCAAGCTTGACCGATTCCTCACGTAGGACTTTAATATACCCATGTACCTCTCGAGCGGATACATGTAGCGTAGGAAAGCGGGCCCACATATCTTAATCTCTCGACAAGGTGAACAACAAGGTGGACCATTACGTCGAAGAACGACGGTGGGAAATGCATCTCAAGGCGACACGAGTCCGCACCACCTCACTCTGCGGGTTGTCTAGCATATCGGGTCAATAACTGCGGAGATCGTATTGAAGAAAAACACAACTTTGTGATTGCCAACTGACATCCTCTGCGCGAATATTTGGATTGCAGCCAGGAGCATTTGGGTCATCAATACATGACGATCGTGGGACTTCATGCCCAACAACTTCAAATCATCCATGGACACAAGCTTCTTAATGTTTGCGGAGTAGCGGATGGAACTTTAATACCTTGGAGACTTTTGCGAGATCTTCTTTCTCCTTCTTGGGCAGGTGTAGCATGCAATGGGATGTACGGACCTTTTCCATCCTCCTCTATCATTGCAAGCCTTGCTTTGATTCCCATGTAGGCCATGTCACGACGAGCATTCACACCATCCTTGGTCTTCCCGGTATGTTCAGCGAGGATACCAACCAAATTATCGCAGACATTCTTTTCAACATGCATGACATCAATACAATGTCGGACATCTAACTCCTTCCGAGACGGTAAGTCCCAAAATATTGACCTCTTCTTCCAAATTGTCCTTGGGCGAACAGTTCTGACTCTTTCCGATGAACATCGATATCCTCTACACGTGAATATACTTGCCTTCCACTCATGGGCTGCGGTGCGAACGGACTTCCTCTTCCCATCAAATTTGTCATCCATCTTACGGTATCGATGACTTGAGGTAGAAACCTACGGTGACCCATATACAGAGTTTTTACGAATTTGGCAGCCATAGACTCTCGTCTCCTCTTCACAAATAGGACACGCTTTGGCTCATTTCGTACTGTAACCCGCCAAATTACCAAGAGCCGTGAAATCATTTATGGTGCAAAATACCATAGCCCGTAGGGTGAAATGCTCTCTTTTGTACGCATCCCACACCATGACACCCTCATTCCACAATTTTACCAAGTCCTCGTCGGTGGTGCAAGGTACACATCAATATCATTTCCATTTGTTTGGGTCCCGAGATTAGTAATGACATCATGATATACTTCCGCTTCATACACAACCAAGGAGGGAGGTTGTAGATACACAACAGAACTGGCCAGGTGCTGTGACGACTGCTCATGTTACCAAATGGATTCATTCCATCGGTACTCAACCCAAATCTTATGTTCCTCATTTCGGCACCAAACTCCTCATGTTTCCAATCGATGTTTCTCCATTGAGCCGAATCGTGAGGTGTCTCAGATTGCCATCTTCCTTTCGAGTTTCATAATGCCAATGCAACAATTTTGCCTCTCTGGAATTTGCAAACAACCGCTCCAGACGGGGAATGATGGGCAAGTACCACAAAACCTTGGCCGGTGCACCTTTATGACCTCTTCACCGTCGTTGCCCGACTCTTACGCTTCTTGTCATTCGCTTCTCCTTTTGTTTGTACCGGGCACACCGCAAAGCTGGACACACGTGCGACTCGATGTGTGTTACGGTACAAGATGCAATCATTCAGACATGCATGTATCCTTTCTATTTCCATTCCCATGGGATATAGTAGCTTCTTTGCTTCATAAATGCTTGTTGGCAACTGGTTTCCCTCCGGAAGCAGATCCGATAGAAGAACTAGAAGTGCATTGAAACTTGTATCTGTCCAACGGTGTTTTGCCTTGATTCGAACAATGCAAGGACCGAACCCAACTTGGTGTATTCCGCTTTGCAACTTGTGAGCAGCGGTTTGGCATAAATCTTCCATCAAGATTTTAAACTTTTCAAACTCTCTTTCCGTGTAATTACCCTCCACATCCCGCAACATTTGCTCCAAATTATCCTCCTCAAACATATCAAGCTGCAACTCGTCATCCGGTTCCACTGTGTCTTCGTTGCATACTGGAAGGGTACTACCTGCCTCCCCGTGATGGATCCAACATGTGTAATTCCTCATGAAGCCACGTCGAATCAGGTGGTCCTCAATTTGAGCTGAGTTGCTAAATCTCCTCAGATTGGTGCAATCAATGCAAGGACTATATATGAAGTTTAAACCCCTCCTCACCATATCCTCTTCTGCAATTTTTTTGAACTCCTTAACACCCCTATGAAATTCAGCACTCACACGGCTTTTCTGATACATCCATTCCTCACGGTCCATCTGCAATTAAATTTCGCACAATAAATTAAGGAGAAACTAGAGCGACAACTAGCTAGCTATTTTAAATATTGAGACATCATTTCAATTAATATTACCTTTGCAAAATAGAGGACAGGTTCCAAGATATATAAATGTACTCCGATCGATACCTAGCTTCTTCCCCGGTTTAGAGCTTCCAATTCCCTAGATAGGAGTCATAAATTTTAAAATCAACAATGATATCAAATAATCTAATTATATAGCTAGTGCGATAGCTTGTAAATCTTTTACTACAACGAAACAAAACAAGGGTACCAACGATGACACCTAATCTCTAAATAGGTTAGATCCTAATCCCATTCGAGGATATGTGGTTGGGCAAGTTCCTAAGCGTTGTACAACTCAAAGAAAATTTGAAGACATCTCCCCACTGTTCTCCATATACACGTCTCGACAACAGGTCAAGAGGGTGTGCATATGGAGAACACCAGAAGACGCTACGAAATCTACTGCAGATTGTACAACACTCAGAACTTGCCCGAACCCATATCTTCGAAGCTCCAAAAAGCGTGGACAATTCGAGAATGCTCACTTATAAATATGCCATTTCATTGGCATATTTGTAAATAAGCATCCTCGAGCGGGAGACGAGGTTCCATAACCTAAACTCTAACATTTATCACATGATAGCAACAATAATTCCATATTAACATGAGAGCACTATAATTATTAAATAGATGTGTGCTTATCAAATAAAGAGTGTGAAATCTGAAGGCACGTACACAATTCCAGTGCAACCTAAACTTTATTCACGACATATCGAAATTACCTAGTGCAAAATTGAAGGGGTTTAAAGAATTGCCCATATTTTGAAGAAAACCGCAAATGAGGGCAAAAAGAGGGGAATCCCCTCAAGATAGGGTTTCAAATTTGCCCTCTTAATACCCACCCATGAGGACTTCAAATTTTCTTACCCAAGTATTGCTTTGAACCACACAATATGAGATGTTTTCTCGGGTGGCGACGAAGAAATCTCCTCTGGAGCAACAACAGAGAAGAGTTCAGCTCGAGTGCTATATATGACCTAGCGAGGCACATCAGAATCGGTTCTTTTCAAAAGCGATAGTGATGTGAGCGCTCATCACTATCGGTTCTTTTTATAGAAGCGATAGTGATGGCACGTGGACATCGAATCGGTTCTTTTAGAGAAGCGATAGTGATGTCTGCGATCATCACTATCGCTTCTATAAAAGAACCGATAGTGATGATCACGTCACATCACTATCGCTTCTTTTCTTAGAACCGATAGTGATGTGCATAGTCATCACTATCGGTTCTTTTGATAGAAGTGATAGTGATGATCACGCGTCACATCGAGATTACTTCTTTTCTTAGAACCGATAGTGATGTATATGCACATCACTATCGCTTTTATCAAAGGAACCGATAGTGATGTGGATATGATCATCACTATCACTTCGTTTGTTGGAACCGATAGTGATGACCATTCACATCTCTATCGTTTTTTAGTTTAGAACCGATAGTGATATGCCCAATGTTACATCACAATCGGTTATAATCTTAGAACCGATAGTGATTATTACTAACACCTCTCCGAAGTTATTTATCACAATCGTTTTTTCCTAAAAACTTAAGAACCGATACGGATAAAACGATAGTGATGTGCCGTTCTGTAGTAGTGCCGGTAAATGAAAGAAATGTCTACCTTTATAATTGGTGTCACAAAGTCAAAGGAAGAGGGAATGTGAAGTAGAGATAGCCGCATCTGGTCGAATAGATTTATCAAAAAGTATTTATATGCAGCCTGGAATTTATAGTTACAGATGGCAATATTAAATATGATTTGTCTCACAATTTCTGATAGATTGAGACAAACCTGACACATGACACAATCATATCTCAGTTCATCGATGGTCTTATAGTCCATTCCATCCTTCAAACTGAGGATATGCTTGATATATTGGATCAGTTAGGCTTTATATGTTCACTTGTTCTCTAACATTTAATGGTTTCCCTGCAGTAGAAACACAGACCTATTGCTAAGGACTGATAGGCCATGCATGTGAAAAATAAAACCGCAGTAGAAACACACCGTAAAACCTGTTGCTAAAACCTATTGCTAAGGACTGACAGGCCATGCATTTGAAAAATAAAGGGCACCCAAAGGCCATGTAAATTTCTTACTTGGAGAGACAATTCAAAACACATTTCAAAACAAATGTATAATTCTTGCAGTAGTTAATGAAGCCAAACCAAGGAGCAACCAAGCCAAATACCTTACCACATGGTAGTTCTGTGTCAATTTAGGAATGATGTTATTTCTGTAAGGTTGTAGTTTGATTTTGTGGGGCATATGCAGTGTTATTGTGCTTTATCTTGTGGAGTTATCTTAACTAATAAAAAACAGTTAATGAAGCCAAACCAAGGTGCAATATGCAGTGTTATTGTGCTTTATCTTGTGGAGTTATCTTAACAAATAAAAAACAGTTAATGAAGCCAAACCAAGGTGCAACCAAGCCAAATACCATACCACATGGTAGTTCTGTGTCAATTTAGGAATGATGTTATTTCTGTAAGGTTGTAGTTTGATTTTGTGGGGCATATGCAGTGTTATTGTGCTTTATCTTGTGGAGTTATCTTAACTAATAAAAACCAGTTTACATCTGCACAGCGGAAGGATCATCCCACCCACCCACTCCATTTCAGAATTTTTTTAAAAATAATATATTTTTTTACTTAAATTGCAAAAATATACCACGATCTCAAAAAATTACAAAAATATGCATATGTCACCCTTTGAACGGGCGATAGGGGCAACAGAGGCCTCTGTCGCCCTATGAATGGGCGATTTTGGCACTTGTCGCCCTTTGAATGAACGACATGTCCCCTTTTCAGTAGCCAGTTTCTAAAGAAAATCATAACTTTTTCATATGATGTCGGATGGAGATGAACTTTATATGAAAATTGTAGCTCTCGACGAGATCTACAACTTTTGTATACAAATTTTTTTCATTTGAATCCATTTAGATGGCCAAAAATGGGATGGAATGTTCAGATCTAAAAATCAGATCTAAACTAGATCTGAAACTTCTAACTCGTTTTTGGTAGTCCAAATGGATTCAAATAAAAATAATTTATATACCAAAGTTGTAGATCTCGTCGAGAGCTACAATTTTCATATAACGTTCATCTCCATCCGAGATCATATGAAAAACTTATGATTTTCTTTAGAAACTGGCTACACGAAAGGGGACATGTCGCCCATTCAAAGGGCGACAAGTGCCAAAATCGCCCAACCAAAGGGCGACAGAGACCTCTGTAGTCCTTGTCGCCCATTCAAAAGGGCGACAGAGGTATATTTTTGTAATTTTTTAAGATCGTGGTATATTTTTGCAATTTGAATAAAAAAATATATTATTTTTAAAAAAAGTTCCTCCATTTCCTCAGTCCTCTCCTGTAAAATCGATATATACTAAACTAGCAATCAGAGGGAGGGTGAATAATTGTGCGAAAGCTAAAACCAATTTTTTGATCTACTAAAAATTCACCCTAGACTCAAAAAATTGCTTTGTATTCAACAAAAACAGAGTTAGATGCATTCGGTAAATCACTAATTCCAGGAGATCCAACCGTCGGATTGATCTACAATTTGAACTATAGAAACTAGATTCCAATATGCATCTAACAAAAATATAATCAGCTCGATCGAACCTACAGATCAAAAGTTATAAACCTTGTAAGCTTACTGTGACAGATTATGACGAGAACTGATCAAACCCTAATTTCGTGATTAATCACAATCTACAAAATATTAACCAACGAAACTTTTAGAAACTCTAAATTGATGCCCTAGGAAGGTTTTGGATTGATTAAATCAAGAAGAAACTCAAACAATCAAGATAGACAATGATTCAATCTACTAAACGAAAACGGGGCAATCAAAACGAAATCACTGTAGCAAACCTCCCTATGAACAGTACCACGACAATCAAGCAGCCCGAGAAGATCTCTGTCCTTGCGTTCGGCTAGGCGAGGAAAACCTAATTTTTTATTTCTTCTGGCTATCTGGTTACAGTACTTCAAACAAAAGAGTACAAACCCTAATACCTAGCTCTCTCACCTAAACAAGAGACATCCCTCTCCTATTTATAACGAGCAACAGTTCGCATGCATGTTCACCTGGCCAACATGACCCAATACATGCAAACTGCTCCAAACGATTACAACTGCACGCATACGGCCCACCTGCCGTACTCACGTGACTAACCAGCTTTCATGTGCATCGTTCTCTAGCCCAAACGTCCCATATAACATCCTTGACCACTAGGACCTCAGTTCCTCCCTGAACCTAGTCCCGAACCTCAGTTCCTCCATGAACCTAGTTCCAGTCCCGTCATCGACCACGTTCGCCCTCAAGCAACACCTGCACATGAATAAACACAAAACTGTGTACGAGCACAAGTCCACGACTTACTCAAGATTAGTCCATGCAACCACTCACACGAGCACATTGCATCAAGCAAAACTAGTACCATGCTATCACAAGCATATCAAATAATCATCTGAAACAACACGTGCAAAAGCACAGCACATGCTATGAACACAACCACTTCGCAATGCCAATTTCATTAATAAGCCAATTTTGTAGCACATGATTTTACATCTCCTCTCTTGCGTGCATCTCTAGACAATTCGTCACTCTCTCTCTCTCGTCTCCACTACTCAACCGTAACCAACCTGGTCCACCGCTTTCGGGTTCTCTCGCTCGCCAAATCTACGTCGATGAGGCCGAGGGGAGGCATGGCTGACTGCAACAAGGATGAGGCAACATGAAAAAAAATTAAATCGAAAAGTTTCAACTCAAAAAAACTTAAATAAAAAATTTTAAATTGGAAAGTTTCAACATGGAAAAAAAATTAAATCGAAAAGATTCAGCTTGGAAAAAATTCAATTCAAAAACTCCCGGATCAAAAAGTTTGTTTCAAAAAGTTCACTTAAAAAACTTGCAAAAGTGGTTAAAAAATACTTGTTTTCAAAAACTCGAAATGAAATTTTGAAATACAATAACTATTTTGAGTTTAAGAGGAAAGAGAATAGAGAATTAAAGATGATGAATGAGGTGATAGCACTTGTCACAAGGAGAAAACATGAGAAGGAAAGTGGGGGAAGGAATAAAGTGATGCCACTTTCACCGAGAGAGAGCCTTTTAAGGGAAAAGTGTAGTAAATCTTTGGAGGATGACATTTAAGTTAGCAATTCTCTTTAATAATTTCTTTAAAAGAAACTCTTTTATATCAAACGTGACTGCTATTACACTCGTTTAATCCAATAGGTTAAAAGAATCGACGACAAGCACCTCCACACAGACAGGTGCTCCCGTAAACATCACAAGAATACGTATATGGATACACAAAACAACTCGTTTAGCAGCGGCGTCGCTGAAGCTTGAGCTGTGCATTTTATTGATTCCTTGCTGCAAAACTGTTCGCCGGGGTCGAGCTCAGCGGTAGCTGCGGTAGGCGGGGGTGTACATGCAGCTCTCCGCGTACTTCACCAGGTCGTCAGGCCGCGGCAGCCGGCTCGCCAAACCTACACAGAGACGGGTGATGCGTGAGTTGGTTCAGATCAGATCAACTGTCTGGTCCATGGATTCGGAGCAATTTTGCAAGCGAGGTGGACGTACCAAGCTCGTAGGCCTTGGCGGCGACCTTGGCGGCGATGTGCGCGGAGATCTTCCTGATGTTGGTGAATGGCGGGAAAATGAGCCCCTTGTCGAAGTTCTCCTGGGTCACCTGCTCCGCAAGCGCCTCCGCTGATCCAACCAACATCCGAACGAAAGCACCGTCAGTCACCACAATCAGTCGCATCCGGAACCGGACTGATCAGATGAGAGCACTTACAGGCAGCGAGGAGCATGTCGTCGTGGACACGGATGGCGCCGGAGATGACGACGCCGAGGCCGAATCCGGGGAAGATGTAGGCGTTGTTCGACTGGCCAGGCACGTGGACCTTCCCCTCGTACTCCACGGGGTCAAACGGGCTGCCACTGGCGAACACCGCGCGCCCCTGGGTCCAGGTGTACGCTTCTTCAGCCGTGCATTCAGAGTGGGACGTCGGGTTCGACAGGGAGAAGATGACAGGTTTCTGCATTTAGAATTCGGTACATATTATGCCATTGTTGGTCAGGTTGGCAACTCAAAGTGAGAAATGAAAAAAAAACACAGACTGAATGACAAGTTTATGGCGAAAGTAACCTCGTTGAAAGAGGCCATGGCCTCAACCACTTCTTGGGTGAAGGTTTTCCCGACGCCAGATGTTCCAATGAGGACAGTTGGCTTGATGGACTGGACAGCCTCCAGCAGGGTCTTCATGGGTTCATGATCATGTGCCCATGGCTTCTTGAAGTGCTGAAGAGACTCTTTTCTCGACTCAACAATCAATCCCTGCACATATAACACAGAAGATCGTCTAAGCTGACAAAAAAAATTACAGAATGTTGAGCTGATTGCAATCTTTGATCTTACTGCAGTTCCTTCTTACTAACCTTTGAGTCAACGAGCCAGATCTTCTTGCGGCACTCTTCAATCGGAGCATCCGTCTGTAGAACAATCGATCCATCAGGGTTTTTTTTTTAGCAAAAGAGATATATTACACCATCGATCAATGATCTGGTGAGCCAATATCCTTTACCTGTTTTGACATCTCAAGAGCAATGAGATCTGCAATTCCAGTCCCAGCCTGAAATCAAACCATGGAATTTAAATTTTCAGCGGAACCACGGCAATTGGTACAACCAAGATTTAAAGGCTGAGCAACAAAGGTAGATGATGTGAGTGGTTACAGTGACTAACCTCACCGGCACCGAGGAACAGATAAGTGTGATCTGCAAGAGTTCCGCCGACGACCTTAAGCGCTGCTATGAGGCCTGATAGGACTACAGATGCCGTTCCCTGCAGACCACAGTTTTTGTTCAGTACACTAAGACATACTAATAACCAAATACTAAATATCACCTTACGGTGACTTCATATAATTAGAGCTCTTTTACGGTATACTAAATTTAATATGAACCGTTCATTCTAATCGATCCAATGGATCAGATTAGCTAGAATTTATTTATACTTTCTCTGATATTAGAGTAGTAGAAATACTTTTAACAAATCAACAGATTTTTACTATCCACTAGGCATGATACCATCAAATCAAGGAGTTGTATGTACCTGGATATCGTCATTGAAGACAAGGTGGCTCTTGCTGTACTTTGCAAGCAAGTCAAAAGCATTGTGGTTCGCAAAGTCTTCGAACTGTCAAGAGATAATTCCAAATCGAAGATTCAGTACTGTTCTGAGAAAGGCGGGAAAAAAAGAGAAGCGCAGTCGTGTAGATATAATCGTAGTCTACTATGGCTTACCTGGATTAGGACCTTCTCACCGTAGTTTTGCTTAACTGCTGTCATGAACTCTTCAAGAAGATCATGGTATTCCTGGCAACCGTCAAACACACAATCATATCTATATTCAAAAGAGCTTGCCAATTCACTACGTACGGGTGAACTGTGTAAAATTGTAGGTTGTTGCCGGAGACATACCTCGCCAGTAGCACGTCGTTGCCGGAGTCCAATGTAGAACTCGTCATTGAGCAATTTCTCATTGTTCGTACCGACATCAATTGTAATAGGCAGGCACTGCAGCATAATCAATTATATTCAGGAAAATAATCCATCGATTGATTCTTCCATGCTTTCAGAAGGGGGAAAAAAGTTGTAAGCAAAACTTACAGCTGATGGCCGAACTCCTCCGAGGGCGGTGTACAGAGACAGTTTGCCAACAGGAATCCCCATTCCCTGTACAAAATCATTCCGACAAACAAAAATAAGCTAGGTTTTTCAAGGAAACAGGCAAAAAAACAGCCTGTGGAGGAGTATGCTAACTTATCATACCTGACAACCCAGATCTCCGAGCCCCAAAATGCGCTCACCATCGGTGACGACGATGACCTGGATGCTCCTCTCAGGCCAGTTCTTCAGCACCTCAAGTATCTTTCCCCTGAAAAATGTATATACTTCCTGTCAGACAGGCAGTTCTTACCCCCAACCTCCAAATACAAAGCTGAACATGCAAATGCACAATTCTAACAAGGAATACGCACTTGTCCTTGAGGCTGATGTACAGACCCTGCGGGCGCCTGTAGATGCTCCCGTACTTCTGGCAGGCCTCGCCGACCGTGGGCGTGTAGACCACGGGGAGCAGCTCCTCGACGTTGTCGATCAAGAGCTTGTAGAACAGCCTCTCATTTCTCTCCTGAGAAAGGAATGCACAATGTTCTAATCAGTCACTAGCTACTACCACCATATCTTCAAAGGACAACCGTTTCATATGTAATGCAATGATCAACCGTGTTTCTCCTTAATGACCTAGATTAAAACCGGGTTACCTGAAGATCCATCATGGCAATGTAGCGCTGAAGAGGGACGTTGTACTGGCGTAGGTTGTGCATGAGTTTCTTCTCCTGCATAAACAAGCATGCATTCCGATCGATGCTCAGAAAAAGGAAGATCGACATGATAGGCGGCGTAAGGAGCTGGTGAAGATTCACACAAACCTGGAGCTCCTGGGACACGATGGCCGGAGGGAGGAGGCCGCGGAGGTAGTGCGCGTCGCGCTCCTCCTCGGAGAAGGCCAGCCCCTTGTTGTGGCGGGGGTCTCTCAAGAGGGTGTAGCCGCTGTTGCACAAAACATATTATTAGAACAAAAATAAGAATAAAGACAGGCATCCCGGATCATGAACTGAGCACTCTGTTTCATCATGTAGAACAAAAGACAATTCGTTGGGATCACTAAAATTGATGGAAGGGGTGCTATTCTGTCACCAGAATGGACGAGTTCGCCGTGGAAATCAGCTCCATGTTCAGGCTTTATTCTGTCCCGTACAATTTTCTTTGTTCGCTGTGTATCATTATTATTAACAAACTTTACCAGTTCCAACATCACGAAATCCATGGGGGGTCATGCTCAACCAAATATTTTCCTTCTCGAGAAATACTGGGGCAAAAAAGAAGAAACCAGATACCGACGTGAAATCAAACAAACGGGACAGTTTGGCTAAAAACACAAACCCAAATAGAAGAGAAAGGAACAGTTCATTGTTAGACAAATGTTATAATGCGTTACACTAGTAATAGTACACGATGGTTAGTAAAATCAGATCTAACCATTGATTTGTTGAGAGTATACCTATACTCTGATACCGAAAAACAAATACTATCTAATACTCCAATCCATTGGACTTACGGTCTCACCTCGCCCGTCCAATTACAAACATTCCATTGATTAACCATACAGCAAGGCGACATTTTTGGTCGTGTTTGCGGCGCCTGCACGGATCCTGCGCCCGTCGTGTCAGCATATTTCGCGGCGAAACCAACCCCGTCACGCAGGAGACCAACCGGAGCACAAGAACTCAAGAAGAGACTCCAAGAGCAGGGTAAAACAAACGACGGCTTCACGCGTAACGTAACGTAGACTTCCGGTGAAAACAAGAGGAAAAATTAAAGAATTTTGTTGCGCCGTAAGTTGTGCAGCGTCTCGAGACCCAGACCGGACGGTCTCGAACGACCAGATCACCAGCAGATCACGGGAACCCAAGAAGAGAGGTGGAAAAACTCGATCGAAATCGCAGCAACGCATGGATGGATGCGGAAGCATATCTTCTACTGTTCTTTTACCTTGCGACGGAGAATGCCCATGGCGTGACGAGCTGCTCCTCGGTGGCCCTGTCCTCGCCGTAGGCGTCCTCCACGCCGCCGCCCGCCATCTCCAAATCCGACGCCATCTCCGGTCGATCTCCTCGCTCACCGCACGGCAAAGACACGCTCCAAGCTCTGACGAGTCGTCTTCTTGCAAGACGCAATAAGCACTGTGGAGACAAGACGAAACGCCCGTGGCTATTTATAGAAGCAGGCAGGGGCGGAAAAGTAAAGAAAGAACAGGGCACGCGGGTTCGCCAGCCAGCACGGCACGGCAACGGCGTGTGAAAGGGAGGAAAGGTCGGAGGCAAGTATGGTAAATAAGGAAAGCGAAGGTGGTGGTGGGAAACGGACGGCGGCAGGTAGGTGGAGACAGAGGAGGAGAAGAGTCGTCCTCGTCCTGGTGCAGGAGAATTAGGCGGACGCGAGGGGGTGGAAACGTAACGTACGAGAAAACGGCGGTGGCGCGGTCTCGCCTTGCATGCGGAGGGAGGCTGCACCGCAGCAGATGGAGAGGGTGCTCGATTCTTCCATCAACAGGCGCCGCCTGCTGGTATTTGCGCTTGCCTTGCACAAATCAAGCGTTTGATATAATCCTAGATTAAACCCGGATCAAGCATGCACTTGGGAGTTGGGACTCCCAGATCCTACCACCAAGTACACATCTTAAGCTCTATCTGGCATCGTTGCGTTTTTTTTCTTCAAAAGCACCTCTTCTTTCCACTTTGAATATGAACAACACTTAGCTGATCGAGATGCAACTGTAAAACCTTACTGGGATATCGAAAGATCCGTACGGTATACTAGTTTGGTTTCGCAGCCCAGCGCACCGCATCACAGCACGGCAACAGCAAAACTGGCTCATCAGCGGCTCTGTGTTGGTCGCAGTTGGCGCTGTAATTTTCTGTCATTTAACAGCATTCCTATGAAATAAAAAAAAAGGGCCTGCTGTGTGTGATGTCTATGTTGTTGCATGTTAAATTTTGCACGATGAGTAAGTTCATATAACCTCGGCAATGAAGGATGTCGTAGCATCAGAGTTAGATATGGCACGGAGAGCTTAATAATGTCAGATGATCCACCCCAGATTTCTTCTTCTTCTTTTCCTTTTTCGCGAGACATGTCAGATTTGTTTCACGCGTATGGAAAAGAAACAGAAAGAATCAGGGCATGAGCGCGGGTACATATATTAATATTAGTACTACCTTCCTAAAAAATATATCGTTTTAGTATGCGTTCGTGGGACATATCAATATCAAAATGAAGAAGTTCATATAACACTTCGACCATTGTTCTAAAGTCTATTTAGCAATTCAAACTATAAAATCAGATATTTAATCATCTAAACTTTGCAATTCTGTTCAAATAACAATTGACCCGATTTCGTGTAGTGGTATGGTATGTGTGACGTAATTGGTAGGCGGTTTTGCCATGTACGATAACATGGCTAGCTAAGTTAAGTCAATGACAGGTTAGACTACATGAACTTCTCTCCATCGAGCTCCCAATCATTCTTCTATAGTTGTCGGCTCCTATAGCTTCTCACTCTCTATTTGAAGCCCTCAAGAGCCGCACCTATCATTGATCTAAATATGCCCAGTGTATCATACTATATGGTAAAATCGCTCACTTATCACGTCACATGGACAATATCTCTATGTAAAATCAGATCAAGATCGATATCATTTGAATTGGATTACAAAGTTAGAAGCCAGATGGCTAGTTACATATTTCAGAAGCCGAACAGACTTTCGAACAAAATTAAGACGTTATATAGACATTTTCCTATCTAAAACAGCGTATATTGATGACCACAGAGAAAGTAGGACGGTGCGGAGGATTTAGTTGTACGAGAGGCGGCTGATGATACGGCTCGGCGCCGCGTTGTCAAGCTAGCCCGGTAGTTCTCCGTCCGGTTTCGTGGGAGCCAGAAGGGGCCATCCCTACCCACGTCTTCCGAGGCTGACCGGTGGGTCCCGCAACTATGTGTGTCTGGTACATGGACGAGACGATGACTGCGAGTCTGGGACCATGCCACATGCAAATTAACTTCCACAAGGTCAAAGGATCGAACGCGCAGTCAGTAATTCTTCTTGGTCAACTGTTTGTACAAACCGGTCCTTAATCTGACTTCCGGGGTGCACGAAACAGTGAAGAACTCAGTATAAGACAGCATTATTCAGGGTTCACACAGAATGGATCCTTCAACTTGTGACCTTTTAATCAATTGTCCAGCCAAGGGTTCAAAAAACCGGCGAAAACCGTTTGAAAACGAAAACCACGGTTTTGCTCGAAAACCAAAACCGTGGTTTTCGAGCGTACCGTTGCGGTTCGATATCCAAAACTGCTTGGTAAACCGTTTTAATTTTAAAAAAATTTATGCGTTGAAAACCGCTAAAAATCGTTGAAAAACCGCGGTTTTCAGTGAACCGCTCGAAAACCTTTTTTTAAGAACATCCAATCGGCTGTTGGTTTTTTATGAAAAACCGAACGGTTTCTCGCGAGAAACCAAACGGTTTTCGATTTTTTTTTCAAATTTTTTTGATTTCTTAACCCTTCGGTTTCTGACGGTTTTCGAGCAATTTTTAGAGCAGATTTTGCGGTTTTCGAATTTCAAATGATTTTTCGAAATTCAGTTTTGTGAACCCTGATCCAGCCGACAGTGGTCAACCATACGTACCTACCGCACCGTTTGTTTCTCACTTAATTAACAAGAGCTTTTCAAACCAATTGTTGACTAACCCGTTCACCAAACTAGCCGGAGTATCTGTTCAGAAATATAAGTACTATAGTTTAAATGATATTGTTTAGAAATATAAAGGTTGTATGTAAATATAATAAGATTTTTTCTACTATATCCCTATATATTCTCTCTCAACTATATGTATTTATTATTTATTCATTACCACTAATAAAAATATTATCTCTCATCTTCCAAGACAATTAAGTAGTTATATAAGTCATTTTCTCTCGCCTTTCTCTATTTTGCCATGACCTTAGTTTTTTTTGTGCAAAATCAAAGTATATCTTTAGAGTGAGTAGTAACTTTCTTTTGAGTGACCAATAAGCAATGGCTCCCAGAACCCAGCGTAGCTCGGGTGGTTCGCTCACCAGTGAGCGCGTGGCCTGCCCGTGTTAGACTCCGCTCGAACACGGACGCTCGATTTTTCATCCGGACTGAAGTCTTCGACGAAAAAAATAAAAAATAGGTATACACACGTGCGCGTTTCAGTGGAACAGCGTGTTTCTGTGCTCCGGAGGTCCTAGGGCCTCAAAAAAAATTTCTTAACATGTGTAGCTGTGTGCGTGTAGAGTCTGTGTTCGTCCTTGTACTAAAAACAAATAGACAATGTCTCCCTAGAATGCCTCTGACGGCCATTGAGCCCAGCGGCACGTACACAGATGCAGCTTGTCTTTCTGTTTTGTGTGTGTTTCATCGAAGGACCCATAGATTAGTTAGGGATCATGTGCATTCCATGGTTGTTTCTTCAATCCAAAGGCACCATCGAGAATCTATCAGATGAAACCTCCCACAGAGAATCAGCTGTCGGACCAAAATAAATCCAGAGAGAAATGCTCCAAAGGAAAGTAACAGATTTAATCTAGTCCAACCGAGCCAATTAGGTGTAACCGATCGTAACGTGGCTTAACCTATCCTCATTAACTAGCGGAACTTATATAACTAGTTGACTAGCAGCTACATGGCAGTAACAGATTTTACTATCTTTATATATAGATTTTACAATCTATTTATATATGTTTTACTATTATAGAGTAGTAAATTAATGTTTATTTTAGCAGTAAATTTGATTTATGTAACATTTATTAGCGAAACTAATATCATGTTGTTCTTCTCGTCGTTAGTAATCTACTGGTGAAATTCTTCCATGAATTGGAGCATTGAATAAAAAATTGTAGCTAAAATAAAGAAAAAACATATTCGTATACTAGGAAACGAAGTAACTTTGAAGTTAGCCGAACCAACTAATAAACACGTCTCTTAGTTTGTACATGAATCTGTTTTTTCTTTATTTTAACCATAACTTTTTATCCGTAGCTTCGATTAACGACCGGTTTTCACGAGTAGATTACTGACGGTGAGAGGAACAAAATGATATAAGTCTCGCTAATAAATAGTATTTTCCTGGCTGGTAATAGATTTTACTATCTTTATATATAGATTTTACTATCTATTTATATGTGTTTTACTATTATACAGTAGTAAATTAATTTTCATTTTATTAGTAAATTTGATTTATGCAACTTTATTAGCGAAACTTATATCATATTGTTTCTCTCATCGTCAGTAATCTACTGGTGAAATTTCTTTGTGCATTGGAGCATAGAATAAAAAGTTATAGTTAAAATAAAGAAAAAACAGATTCATGTAATTTTTGAAGCAGTAGCATAGCCGAACCAACTAATAAATATGTTTCTTAGTTTGTACATGAACCTGTTCTTTTTTATTTTAATCATAACTTTTATCCGTTGCTCCGATTAATGATCGGTTTCGCCAGTAGCTTACTGACTGTTAGAGGAACAAAATGATATAATTCTCACTAATAAATAGTATTTTTCTGGCTGGTAACAGATTTTACTATCCTTATATATAGATTTTACTCTCTATTTATATATGTTTTACTATCATACAATAGTAAATTAATGGTCATTTTAGCAGTAAATTTGATTTATGCAACGTTTATTAGCGAAACTTATATTATGTTGTTCCTCTCGTCGTTAGTAATCTACTGGTGAAATTCGTTCATAAATTGGAGTATTGAATAAAAAGTTATAGCTAAAATAAAGAAAAAAACAGATTCGTACCGAACCAACTAATAAAATATCTATTAGCCGAATTCATTAGTTATTGTTCAGTACCGAACCAACTAATAATATGTAAAAGTTTTGAAAAATTCTCAAATAATTACCATACGTAGGCGATGTGAGTTTCTACATCTCTATAAAATTTTAATACCAAACTCAGTCGCATTTGAAAGATACGAAATTGACAAGCGCTAATCAGTGAAGAATAGTAAATTTGTCTTTTTCATATCTTTCAAATGCAACTGAGTTTGATATTAAAATTTTCTAGGGATGTATAAGCTCATATCCCTTACCTGTAGTAATTTTTTAAGAATTATTTAGAACTTGTAAATATAGTTTTCACTGACTTTACTAACAAATGACGGATCTGCGCATATTATATTGTCGATGCAGTAAAACGTAGGTTATTATGTAGTAATTTCTGTTAAAACATATGAAAATCACACGTAAAAGTTTTCAAAAATTCTCAAAAAATTACCATAAGTAGGGGAGGGTGGATTCTACTTCCTTGTAAAATTTCAAGACCAAAATCATTCTTATTTGAAAGATATGGCTAAATAAATAGAAACAAGATTCATGTACAAAACTATAGAACATATTTTTTAGTTGCTCTAACTATTTATATAGAATGATTTACTATCGATCTGATTTCACACTCAACTCCGATCGTAAAACCTTTACATGCTGCGCCGCTTTAATTACATCGTTGTGTGGTTCTTACGATCAGCGCGTAGAATAACTAGTTCTACGCGCTGACGCAGAATACGTCATCGTGTGTGTATACGCGCGCGATTCATCTTTATTGTTACAGTCGTAGTGCGTGTTGTTTGGTTTGGTGCCGCGCCGCGGCGGGATGTGGCCGCCACGTACACGACCATTTTTTTTTTTTACTTTTGCAAGACTCAACGACCGCGCGGCGAACTTCGCGACGCTGACCGTTTACCGTTCCCCCGTCCAACGAATCGATGGTGTACCTGGTGCGACGACCGATCACTGGCTGTGTGTGGGGCCCAAAACGAAGTGATCGGTCTGGTGCGTGTCATAATGGCCCACATTGCAGTGGCGTAAGGTAGTCCGGAATGAGGTTGGTGGATGGTGAGGGTTGCATATAGGGGAGCTAGCTGCGGCCTGCGGCTCACAGTTGAGGCCTGTCCGAGATGCACCTGACCGGTCGAAGCAGATGGGTTTCTAGATCCTTTTGGGTTGGATTTTCCCATTTCGCATTGTTAAACGGAAATAAAGTTAAAGTGAAATAAAGATGGCTAAGCTCTCTGTTATTGAAAGTTTTACTAGCATATACTCTCTGTATAAATTTATAAAACGTATTTTTTTAGCACATAGACTAACAAAACATTGAAAGTGATTAGACTACCCTTAATTATTATCACTAAGCATTATACTGAATACATGCGGGTAGAGAACACAAAGTAAATATGGATATTTATTCGGAGTATAGATAGAATTTCACACTAATTTTGTATTGAAATATAAAATATGCCATATATTTATAAACAAAATTATTGGAGAAAATAAGCCTTATAAACTTGAGGTGAGGAGTACTTCTTTAGGTCATAAAAACGTAGGATTTGGTACTCATGAAGAGCTAATTGAAACCAGTCCTATGCAGCTTTAAACCCAAAAAAGATCGAGCTTACTGCTCCCTCCATTCAGAAATATAAAACGTAATTTGACTTTGTATAAGGATTAAGGTTATGATGAAATTAAGAAAGATACGAGAGAAAATGATTTAAATACCCTACTAAATTGTTTTAAGATAAGAGATACTGCTTTATGTTAGTGATAATGAATAAATGCATACGTTGATAAGAATAGATAAGGGTATAATAAAAAAATCTTATAAAATTTATGTATAAATTTTCTATTTTTAAACAAGATCATTTTAACCCAGGCTTGTATCTCTGTAAAGAGGGAGTACATGGTACGATTACAATCCACCAAACTAAACTTTTGCTCAGCACAAGGTGCTCTCTCTCTCTCTGAGTAATTTGACGCGTGTTCCTTTCATATTTTTGCATTGCTGCTGCTGGCAGTTGGTTCTTTATTAAGATTGCTGGGATTGGATCGAGGACGATAATAACGTTACTCCATGATCAATGCAAGCTTAATCAGGGACCAAGAGGGTTGTGCTTGTACCAGTGCCACCAGCAATCAATTAGTACTAGTTGAACATGAGCCACACAATCAAGGGCGGTGCATGTGTGGCGCACGGACGCGCCAGCCATGTATGCGTACGTGCCCGGTTTCCTAAGGCCATATTGCTTTTGATTCGATCCAAGATCTCGCGTGACATGAGCACATGACCCCACCGTGATGGCCGATCGAATTCTGTGAGCGCGACGTGCAGCCGCCTGGCTTAATTTGATTGATGTACCATGCTTGCGTGATGGCTAGATCTAGCATTAGTTTTTCTTTAAAAGCTACTCCCTTCCGTTCTAAATACAGGTGTTTTAGAATCCACGCCGATGATCATCAATATATAAAGAATTGTCAAAATTGACACATGAACTTGGTATTACTCTATCTGGTCACAAATAATTACTCCCTCTGGTCACAAATAGTTGTCGTTTTAGATATAAGTACAGTCAAACTTTTAAAACTTTGACTGTTAATATCTTTTTAATTGTTTAAATTGGATACATGAAAATCTGTCTCGAAAAATACTTTCATAATATTACAATTTTATTGGGTTTTATAAATATATTATAATAGAAATTAGTGGTCAAATGTATGTTTTGAAGATCGTGTTGATGTCCAAAATAATAAATATTTGTGATCAGAGTAGTGAGTATAGTTTTGGACACCGACACGATCTCTAAAGCACAGTTTTGACCACTAATTTATATTATAATATACATATAAAACCATTAATATTATAAAAGTATTTTTCGAGACAAATCTACAAATATGATTTTCATATATCCAATTTAAATATTTAAAAAGATATTGACAGTCAAAGTTCGAAAGTTTAACTACATCTATATCCAAAACGACATCTATTTGTGACCGAAAGGAGAATTAGGTTTATATCATAAAATATACTTTCATAATATATAATTATTTTATTTAAAAATATATATTTTTATAGAAATTGATAGTCAAACTATCACCTCAGAGACTATATTAACATCCAAACAAGGTACAATTGGAATCAGATGGAACACAGTAGATCTAGTGCTACTATTATAGGGTCAGCCGATAGCCCAAGGTTGGTGCAAGACCATCTCATTTGACATGTGGGTCACACGCTACGCTGCGTCGTGTGAAATTTTGAGAAATTCGGTCTTAAGACGTTGCGTCGCGCGAAATTTGGTCCGATGGATATTTCTGGATTTTTTTTTTGTAATTTCGATTTTTTTGTTTTTGTTTTTAAAAAAATGGGCTGTTAGGAGCCGTCGGCGAATCTATGGATTGCTAGAAGCCATCGGCGGTCGGCGAATCAGTGGATTTTTTGGGAGAAAAACGCGGAGGGACATAAACGTAATTTCAGTTTTCTTGTTTTTTTTAAAAAAAGGTTGCTAGGACCTGTCGGCGAATCTGTGGACTGCTAAAAACTGTCGGCGAATCTTTGGTTTTTTTTAAAAACCTCGGAGGGACCTAAACGTAATTTCATTTTTCTTCGGGTCCAATATGCTAAAAATGGATTTATGGGATGTAAACGTAATTTTGTTTTCTTCTTTTTTTTCGTAATTTCAGTTTTCTTTTTCTTTTTTTAAAAAAACGGGTCGCTAGGACCTGTCGGCGAATATGTGGACTACTATAAACCGTCGGCGAATCTGTGGAATTTTTTTTGAGAAAACCGCGGAGAGACATAAACATATTACTAAAAACCGATTTCTTGGGACATAAACGTAATTCTGCTTTTTTCGGATCCATTTTGCTAAAAACTGGCGGAGGACCTGAACGTATACCGTGGAGGGACCTAAACATAATTTCATTTTTTTGGATCCTTTTTGTTAAAAATCGACTGATGATCTAAACACAATTTCGAATTTTTTGGAGGCCTCCTCATGAGAGAAAGGTGACGATGGACGGCATTCCTCTTCACTATAATATATAGAATACATTAGGACTTGATTTGTCCCAATCGAGACTATCTATCTAGTCAAACTCTGGTTGCTACCAAATTAATGCTACGGTTTCTCCAGTTGGGAAAAAAAAGCTATCAGGGGTATCTTACAATAACATGTTCTTTTTAGAACACGAAAATTGAACTATTTTACGTGGAATTCTTAAGGACGAAACTCCTGTGTTATAAAATAATGCCTAAACACTTATCAATCGAGTTGGTGCTTGTCAGGCGTGGGACGGGTTCGTTGTTGTCCTGTACAATATTGATATTGTAAGCTAGCACCACTGGGCACATGCATGGCAGTGATGGCACATAGCACAGCACAACCACTGGAAACAAGAGGAGTTGCTTTCTGAGTTGGTTTCGATCCGTGTACGCTGGCCATGATCGAGCTCTTTCCGGTGGATGGAAGCAACTTTCCCGCCCAGCCGGTCGGTTCCCAGGTTTCAGTGAGCGCACACAAAAAGTTTTTTTTTAATAATACATTTTCTAAAAGTAACTACGACATTAATACGTGAAACAATAAAATTGTAAAAATAATACTGCGTTGCCAAACGGTACGGCGAAATAGAAGTAGTCGCCAGTCGGCTAGACGAAGTCACTATTTTCGTCATATCGGTTAGCGACAACTCGTTAATCCCGCGCTAAACGTTACACCATCAGAGCCGACGAAGCTTTGCGCAACACGTTGCAACTTCGTTGTACGGTTCGACGACAACTAGGCGTTATGTTCGGTGCGGGGCGACCGATTGAAAACGATCGAGAAAAAGAGGGAGGTAGCAAGCGGCCGGCAGAGGGAGGGAGCGAGCGGGTGCCGACCAACAGAGAGAGGAGAGGGAGAGGGAGAGAGAGGAGGAAGAGAGAGAGAGAGGAGGAAGAGACGGAGAGGGAGCCAAGGAGAGAGAGAGGAAGAGAGGGAGAGGGAGCCTGGGAGAGAGAGAGAGAGGAGGAAGAGAGGGAGAGAGAGGAGGGAGGGAAGGAGGTAGAAAAAATATAAAGAAGGTAACATCGAAATTTTTTAATACTCCTTGTTAGTTATTTAGGAAAACATGGTAGGATAATCATACTATTAGACGTAAGATTTGAATATACATGATTCTTATTAGTTAGCAAGGGATAGTAATATTGTAGTTTATGTTACTGTTAATTTAATTAGTGCTTCTTTTTTATGTTAGCGATATTAGATGTGTATTATAATATTATAGTATTGGTAGCGGAATAGTTAATTAGTGTTGTTTAATTTAAGTTAGCGATATTACATGTTAGTGGTGATCTAAAAATTTATTTTGTCTATGTTGTCGCAGTAATGTCAGATCCAGTGAAATTTAGGGTATATTATGGCGATGGTGAAATAAAAACTGGACAGAATGGTGTTGATTTAAGCAGCTTTCCGGTCACCATGGTTGAGAACTCGTTCCCCGATAGTGTTAGCATTTGTGATATAAAGTTTTGGTTAACCCAATATTTTTCCCTGTATCCAAGTGTTTACTCTGTTACCTTCTAAATCTTATTCACGCGTAGTAAGGGTGATTCGGCTATGTGGGAGTTGAAGAAAGTAGATCGAACATACTTGCGGCAGAAATGGTTAAGGTAGTGCAAGGGATCTCGCATTGAATGTGTGATACTGGTGCAGGCTTGCCCTAGAGAAGAGGTGGATATTAGTGGTGTGGACGAGAGCAGCACATCGGCTACAGCTAAACAAGTTTAGGCAGTGGTGTCAGTTGAGGTAGCAGCGGGGGATGATAACAGGGATGCAGCAAACGCAGATGGTCGGGCCGATGAAGGGGAGGAGATCGAACAACTTGTTAATCGTTTGGAGTGGGTGGACCGTATGGCGATACAAGAGTAAGCTGAAATCTTAGAGTCTTATGATAGCATCGGCGAAGATGAGGAAGGGGGGATGATGATGATGAAATGCATATTAGTACTGGGGCAACGAAGGTACCCATTCCTGACGAATGGAATAGGCAAAATAAAGCTGGTATGGAAGTTTTGTGGGGTCATGAGTCGCGTTGGGTGTATGGTACCAATGGCATTTGGCTGAATCAAATATTCCCGAACAATTCTAAATTGAAGTTGGCAGTGAGGCTGTGTGCACTGTCACTGTAGAGAGAGTTCCAGATTGTCTTATCCAAACCAGATAGGTAAAGAATGAAGTGCAGAACCGATTGTGGAATATAAGAATTCAGGTGTCTTCATAACTGGCCCAGAAGTGCCTGAGGAAGAGACAGGGCCCAGTGGAGGCACAGAGGATAAGCTCCGCGCCAAGCCTTGCTGCTGTGCGAAAGGGGATACATCCTAGAGACAGTTGAACGTATATTTAGATATAAGAGATACGATTGTATTCCGAGTTGTTAGCAGGGTAAGATAAAGATGTAAACTCTATCCTGTAACAGATTAGTATCCAATGACCGATCGGAATCCCTTAACCGATCGGGACTCTGTAAACTGCCCCACCCCCATTATATAAGGGAGAGGGCGGGCAACAACAGAGACATGAGCAATCTTAGATCCAAGAGATCCAAATAATCCCAGCATACAGGACTAGGGTATTACCTTCTCTGTCAAGAGCCTGAACCTATCTAAACCTTTGTCTTGTGTGACCTTCGAGTTTGAGATCTAGCGCCTGCCCCATAAAATTCATTGCCGACCACAAAAGTCAATAGTTGGCGCGCCAGGTAGGGGAAGCGCTATAACCTTTTTCTACAAACTCGATGGCAGAAATCAGCGGAGTCATCGCCACCTTCATCTCCGGTCAGGCTTTCCACTTCGAAAACCTGGACTTCGTCGCAGATGCATGCGGAGAACTTGTCTGTCTAGACCAAAACCAGATCCAATCTGGTAAAGATCAGGTCGACACATCTCAGGTATGCCACTCTGACTCGGCCAGCAAACCAGTCGGCGCCGCGAGGAATAGCTACAATCTTCGTGGCATCTTCGCAATAGAAGAGCAAAAGACCGATCTCCAATGCCAGTAAGAGATTCAAGAAGCTGCGGAGGAAGATCGCCTTCTTCGTAAGGGTAAGGACGCACAAGCGCGACTGCTTCGATCTCGCGGCCGCAATGTCCACGAGGACATCCTACAATCCAGATTGGGAGACTAAGCTGTCTTCCACACACCGCTGCAGAACGTCGTCGCCTCCAAGACGCTTCTCGACACGCTGGATCCGATGATTGCATCTGATAGCCCGGCAGCCCCGATCGTGGCCCAGATCAAGGCCATGGTGACGGCGGCGATCAGCAGAATCGAGAAGCGGTAGGGAAGCGCACTCACGCTCCCACGCGGCTACACGCGTTGCTAGCGGTCGGCGCTACGGTCGAATCTGGCGCGGCGCCCCTCGCGACCAGACGGATACGCCCGCCGGAATCTCAACCGCGACCTCCGCCAAGACATTACCGCCATACGGCAAGAGCGGGACGAAGAAGATCGGCGCTGGCGCTACGATGACTACGAACGTTTTGGTACCGGCCACGATCGACGAAGCGATCAACGGTATGACGACTACAACGACCATAAAGACCATCATTGCCGGGGTCAGAACGACAACGACGATCGCTGAGCCATGGGCTCGCCGCGCCACACTCCACCCCGACGCGTTGATGACAATCGCCGAGCCAGAGGCTCGCACGCCGGACTCCCCCTCATCATGACGACAGATCCATCGACGGAATCCGAGCGTTCACTTGTCGGTTACGCCGAGTAGTATGGCCCGAAGGTTTCAACCCCAAGAGCATCGTTAAGTTTGACGGGGAACGAGATCCAGAAGCTTGGCTGCAGGTCTATGCCCTGGCGATTAAGGCGGCTGGAGGCAATCAAAACATGATGGCAAATTATCTGTTAGTCAATCTCACCCCTTCAACTCAAGCATGGCTCATAGGACTTCTTGCGAACTAGGTGGACTCCTGGAGCGATCTTTGCGATCAATTTATCGCGAACTGTTAGGGAACTTATGAGAGGCCTGGCACCCCATGGAACCTATATCAGCTTCACTAGAAGAAAGACGAAACACTGAGAGATTTTATCCGGTGTTTCATGCAGAAGAAGAACACCATCAGAGATGTATCTGATGCAGTGGTGGTAGCAGCTTTTCAGAAAGGGGTCAGCGATCCTGATCTGATCAAGAAAATGTCCAGGAAACCATCGGCCTCCGTAAAGGAGATGTTTGCATTAGCCGACCGCACGCATACGGCCTCGAGGCATACGATCGGCGCCAAGAAGATCACCCACAACAGAAGAACAAAGGCGACAGGGCCGAGTCCTCCAAGCACAAAAACAAAAAGCGGAAAGGCGAGGAGCTAGTCGCGGTAGCAGAACGCAACCGACCCCGAGCCACGTGGAGGGAGGCGCCCGATTACAGTACTGTCATGGATGCGATTTGTCCTTTCCACCCTAAGAGAAAGCACACCGCCAAAGACTGCTTTACCTTGAAGCGTTTTGCGCGTGAAAGCAACAAGCAACCGGCTCCAGCGAAGGATGAGACTACCAAGAAGAAAGACCCTCCCGGTGAGGACGATTACCAAGAACTCGAGCATGAGCTGAACTACATATACGGGGGCTCCACCAGATACGAGTCCAAGCGGAAGCAAAAGCTTACCGCTCGGGAGATCAATGCGGTGGAACCAGCAACCCCCCAATATCTAAAGTGGTCCGAAGTTCCGATCACCTTCAACCGCTTGGATCACCCCAATCGAGTTCTACATCCGGATAATTATCCTCTGGTGCTCGACCCTGTTATTCGCAACGTAAAGCTCAAGAAAGACTTGATTGATGGAGGGAGTGGACTCAACGTCCTGTTCACCAAAACCTTCGACGACATGAACGTCCCCCGCTCCGAGCTAAGGTCGAGCTCACAGCCGTTCCACGGGTTGATCCCTGAGGCATCTTCGTTTCCTCTCGGGCAGATTGCTTTGCCCGTCACCTTCGGTACCAAAAACAACTATCGGACCGAGTATATAAATTTCGAGGTAGCGGATTTCGAGATAGCGTATCACGCTATCTTGGGAAGGCCCGGTCTGGCTCGGTTCATGGCCGTCCCGCACTACACCTATTTGGTGATGAAGATGTCGGGATCGAATAGCGTCATCACGGTTCGCAGCGACATCAAGCGATCTTTGGAATGCGACCGAGAGAACCATGAACTTGCTGAGCTGCAGGAGGCAACCGCCGAGGGGAGGAATATCCAGGTAGAGGCTGCCACATTGCAGGAAGAAGGCGACCTCCCGTCCAAGAAGCATTCCACGTCAGGGATAAAGCCCGACGAAGGAACCAAGAGAATTATTCTCGACCCGTCCGACCCATCCCAAACGACTCTGATCGGGATAGGGCTCGAGGATAAATAGGAAGACATGCTCGTCACCTTCCTCTGGGATAACAAGGACATCTTTGCCTGGAAACCATCCGACATGCCGGGTGTTTCTAGGGAGGTGATCGAGCATTCCTTACACGTCGATGAAAAAGCAAGGAAAATCAAGCAAAGACTCTAGCGGTTCGCTCCAGATCGTCGGAACACCATCAAGCAGGAGATCACCAAGCTATTAGCTTTAGGGTTTATCAAAGAAGTGTATCATCCCGACTGGTTGGCGAATCCTGTACTAGTTCAAAAAAAGAATAAAACTTGGCGCATGTGCGTTGATTATACTGATCTCAACAAGGCATGTCCGAAGGATCCCTTCGGGCTACCTCGAATTGATCAGGTGGTTGATTCAACCGCCAAGTGCGAGATCCTGAGTTTCCTCGATGTCTACTCAGGGTACCACCAGATTCGCCTAAAGGCGGAAGATCATATCAAGACATCATTCATCACGCCCTTTGGGCCTTTTTCTATACGACGATGGCGTTCGGGTTGAAGAATGTTGGTGCAATGTATCAACGTGCAATACAGTGGTGTTTTCACGCCCAACTCGGGTGCAACGTGGAGGCATATGTGGATGATGTCGTGGTGAAGACTCGGGAGAGGAAGGACCTTATCGCCGACCTAACCGAGACGTTCGAAAGTCGAAGGGCCTTCAGCATGAAGCTTAATCCCGAGAAGTGTGTTTTCGGAGTATCTTCGGGAAAACTGCTCGGGTTTATCGTCTCCCAACGAGGCATTGAGGCTAATCCAGAGAAGATCAAGGCCATATCTAATATGGAACCGTCGACTTGCCAAAAGGACGTCCAGAAGCTTACAGGTTGCATGGCCGCACTCAGCAGGTTTATTTCCCGACTGGGTATGCGAGGTATGCCATTGTTTAAACTTCTCAAGAAGCAGGACAAGTTCCAATGGACACCTGAGGCATAGCAAGCGTTTGAAGATTTGAAGACCTTCCTAACGACGCCCCAGGTCTTGGTTTCTCCGATGCCAGGAGAACCTCTGTTACTGTACATCGCGGCGACGACTCACGTAGTCAGCGCTGCGATCGTCGTAGAAAGGGAGGAGCCGGGTCACGTGCAGAAGATCCAACATCCAGTCTACTTCGTTAGCGAGGTCCTGAGTGAATCTAAGGTGCGGTATCCACAAGTGCAAAAATTATTATACGTCGTACTTCTTACATCTCGCAAACTCAAGCACTACTTCCAAGAGCATACTGTTTCGATGGTCACTTCCTTCCCATTGGGAGATATACTTCACAACCAGGAGGCCAATGGGAGAATTGCAAAGTGGGCAATTGAGTTTGGAGCTTTTGATATCTTATTCAAGCCTCGCACAGCCATCAAGTCTCAGCGCCGACTTTCTCGCCAGTGGATGAACTTCAAAACGGCGATCGTCAAGGAACTCGAGTATTGGACGATGTACTTCGATGGTTCCCTCATGCTCAGCAGCGCGAGGGCTGGTATAGTGCTCATATCACCAAGTGGAGAACGGTTGAGGTACGTTCTTCAAATACTTTTTCCCGCGTCGAATAACGCCGTTGAGTACGAGGCACTCATCCATGGGCTCCGTATCGCCATATCACTCGGTATCCGACGTTTGATGGTTCGTGGAGATTCAATGCACGTGGTCAATCAGGTGCAAAAAGAATTGTCCTACATCGAAGACAACATGGCTGCCTATTACCAGGAGGTACGCAAGCTAGAAGGCAACTTTGATGGTCTGGAACTTGTTCATGTGCTCCGTCGGGACAATGAAGCGGCCGATGAGCTAGCAAAAATGGGATCCGGCCGGACCACAGTGCCCGTGGGAGTATTCGTCGAAGAAATACATAAGCCCACAATAAGCACTCAGCCGAAGTCAGACATCTCAATGGAGAAGAACGTGGAGGCAGAAGTCCTGATCATTACCCCCGATTGGACAGCTCCGTATCTGGACTATCTGACGAAGGACGAGCTACCCAAAGACCACATGCAGGCCGAGCGAATAATGCGCCGAAGCAAGAGCTACGTGGTAATCAGGGAAGAACTCTATCATAAGAGCTCCTCTGGTGTACTACGATGGTGCATATCAGAACAAGAAGGAAGAGAGCTTCTCAAGGAAATCCACTCACGAATTTGTGGGAATCACGCAGCGTCAACGACCCTAGTCAGCAAGGCTTATCGTCAGGGATTTTTCTGGCCGACTGCTGTCACCAATGCAGAGGACATCGTCCAGACATGCGAAGGATGTCAGTTCTTTGCGCGGCAGATGAACAAACTGACACAGGAGCTACAGACCATCCCAATCACCTGGCCATTTGCGGTCTGGGGGCTTGACATGGTGGGACCTTTGAAGAAGGCTCAAGGTGGTTATACTCATCTCTTTGTGGCCGTCGATAAATTCACCAAATGGATTGAGGCCAAGCCAGTCGCCACAATCACAGCCGCAAAGGCCAAAGAATTCTTCCATAAAATCGTGGTTAGATTCGGTGTACCAAACCGAATCATCACAGATAACGGCACCCAATTCAGAGGTGGCATATTTCAAGACTGGTGCGGTGAACTCGACATAAAAATTTGCTTCGTATCAGTAGCGCACCCCCGAAGTAATGGGCAGGTCGAACGAGCCAACGACATGGTTTTACAAGGCCTAAAGGCAAGGATTTTCAATCGTCTTAAACCATACGCCGCTCGGTGGGTCAAAGAATTGCCTTCGGTACTCTGGGGGCTGCGAACCACCCCCAGCAGAGCAACCGGGCAGTCACCTTTCTTCCTGGTGTATGGTCAGAGGCGGTCCTCCCCACCGAGTCAAAATTCGGATCCCCACGGGTTCGGAGCTATGAAGAAGTCGCTTCGAAAGAAAGCCGGCTAGAAGACCTCGATCGACTGGAAGAAGCCAGGGACGTCGCAACAATTTAGTCGGCAAAGTACCTTCAGGGCTTACGTCGCTATCACAATCGCAATGTAAGGAGCCGCGCATTCTCCAAAGGAGATCTGGTCCTTAGAAAGAATCAGAAATACGAGCATAAGCTTTCCCCAAGCTGGGAGGGCTCCTACATCGTCGATGAAGCGATACGACCTGGGGCTTATAAGCTCAAGCGTGAAGACGGCACAATTGTCAACAACACCTGGAACATAGAACAGCTACGTCGTTTTTTCACTTGAACTTTGTAATTCAATTGCTTCTTTATGAATGAATGTTCGCTCTTAAAGTTATTCTCGTATAACCTTCTCGAAATTTATGCGTCTGAGTGCTTCGCTCTTACGGTTTTTAAGACTCTGAGACATGAGTCATGAACCATATCCCAGAGCCTGGGGGCTGAACTAGTCGGACATGATATTTAAGATGTCAAAACTACTCGGATGGCCTCATCAAGCATAATAGCATATTTAAAGAAAACTTGCAAGATCAAGGAAACACTTTTATATATTCGTTCACAGGTCCAAGGTTTTCGCGACAGCCGAAGAAGCATTCTTAACTTCCTCCCAGAGTTCAGCTGCCCGGTCTTCATCCACGTTACAGGCATAGCTATCTTTAATGGCCTCAAGATCCACTCAGGGATAAAAGCGACTTGGTGATCGCCAGAGCCTGGCTAGCGCCATTGGTCGTCGCTTCCTTCAAGAGTATCTTAAGCTCCTTGGGGCTTCCTCGGTTGGGAGATAACTTGGTCCCAACTGAGCGGCCTCTCGCCTCCGGGATGAAGCAACCTCAGCAACGGGTCAGAGGCCTCGCGAAGCTTAGCACAAGACGTCTCACTGGCCTCGACCTTCTCGTTATAAGCGGCGTATTGCGCCCGCGTCTTGAACTTGTAGTCTGCAAGCAAAACAGATTATTAAGAAGTACTAAGAAGACAATGAAGGCAAGGGAGGGCCAAGCTGCTGAGCGTACCTTCTAGCTCCTTCTCTGATTTCAATTTGGAGACCTCCGAGGCCTTGAGTTGCTCTTGGAGCTTTACAACAGTAGAATCTCGAACTGACATGAAGATGAAGAGATCAAAAGACCAGACGATTAAACGAGAACACGGGTTGGTCCAGGAAATATCTACCTCGAAGGGAGCCAACAACATCTAGCTTCTCCTGCCGCAGGTTTTCCTTCTCCTCCCGCAGGGCTTGGACCTCTGACCGAAGATTTTGCAGCTCGGCAGCATGTTTAGCTTTGATCTGCTCCAATTCAGCCAGATATTCCTAGCACGTCCTGACCTCCGGGAGCATCTTTTGGAGGTATTCGGATTTCTTTGCAGAGCGTTCTCCCAATTTCTGTAACCATCGCAGGGAAAGGTGACAACATGCTAACCAGCACAAGCAAGAAGGTGATAAGAGTAGTGAAAGTATTACTCGGGCCAGGCGAGCACAAGCGGTGGCATGACTATAAAAGTCATTCCTTTCTTTCTCCTCCTCCGAGTCGTCAAGGGACTTCAAGCCATCTTCCTCATCAACCCACATGGTTTGCATTATGAGTTGAGGGCGAGCAAGAGTCGGCGGATCTCGGTGGATCTCTTCAACCTCGGGGGATGGACGGGAGACAGGCTGAGCAGCAGGACCCGATGCCGAGGCACGGGGTGTCGATGAAAGTGGCTGTGGCTCGGAGGGTGCCCCTGTGTTCCCAGGCGAGGCAGATTGTGAGGCCTCCTCAACCAAAACATGTACGTCCTGGGACTCAGTTTCTTCAGGGCCCCCGGACGGTGTCTCGACAAGAACATCATATGAAGGATTCTTATAAGAAGAATGATCGTGAATAAGCCAGCAAAATACATCGAATAAGAGTCGATAGGACATCCAACCTGTCGGACTTCTTTATTCTCATTGGGGATTTCTTGCGAGCGACAGAACCACTTCCGGAGGGACCAGTTGGGGTGCTACGATCTGGAACCCTAGGCTCTTCCCGAGCGCTCGAGTCACTCGGAGTTGGACTCAGCTGGACCACGGGCTTATGCGGAAGGGGAACTGAAGGCACCGGGGCTTGCGCTGGTGGTTCTTGGATTTTGGGACCACCAGTCGGGCGCCGAGGCTTCAGGGAGTCCTTGACAATTGTTTTCTTCCCCTTCTTAGAGGCCGGGTCTCCGGCTTGGGAGCTCGTAGGTCGCTTCCAATGAGCGCTCTTATGAACAGGCATTTCTGGGAGAGGCGCGTCACTAAAGAAAGCCAATCGATCCTGGAAAGGAGTATTATAACTATTAAAAGTCATTCAGAGACGAATGTGGGAGTCTATCAGCTAAACTTTCTTACCTCAGGAGGAGGATTTGATGTAGTGAAGGACTTCGGGCATCTGGCGGCGGACATCTCTACGCTCGGGATGAAAAAGTTGCCTACCCGAGCATATACTTGCTCCTTTGACACTGATTCGGGCAGTTCCCGGGTCGGATCGTCCCTCCCTTCAAATTCATATCCCAGGTGGATTCGCTCTTTTAGCAGGTTGTACCCGGTGAGCGACAAAATAGAGGGCTAGATCGACTCTCGTGAGACCGGCCGTCTTCTTTTAATTTCTCAATCAGTGCTAAAAGATCTTGCACCTGGTCCAGCAGATACCCAAGAAAGGGACACCTTAAGCCGGCGCCCGACAAAAGAGGGGAGAGCAGGATCAGGATTGGCACAATAGAACCATTCCTGGTGCCAGCCTTTATTGGAAGTTTTGAAGGGAATGACAAAGTAGTTTTTCTTTAACCCCTCCTGCAACTGAAATCCGGCTCCCCCAATTACCTTGGGGTCGCTTTTTGAGGGGTAAGGCTTTAAGAGGTAGAAGTGACGAAAGAGACTGAAATGAGGGCGGATGCCCAAAAATGCCTCGCAGAGGTGAACAAAGAGGGAGATTTGCAGGATAGAATTGGGATTCAAGTTCACCAATTCAATACCATAGAAAAAGAGAAGACTGCGAAGAAAAGCGCAGGCAGGAAGGCCCAGCCCGCGTTGAAAGAAAGATTCAAAAACCACAATCTCTTCGGAACAGGGGGTAGGGATGGATTCACCTGAGGCCAGTCGTGCAGAGATCAAAGTCAGGGTTGGAAGAACCCCGTCATCCGCCATGGATTGCAACCGCTCTTCCGTTGTTATCAAGGTGGTCCAATCTTGAGGCAAAGGCAGCGAGGATGTGTCTTTGGAAGAATGAGAAGACATTTTCGTAGAAAAGATCAACGACGGCGCAAAAATGCGAGTGCGGCAGCAGTTAACCCTAGCGGCGGAGAAGTCGGAGAGACAAGGGAGCAAAAGGGGCAAGAGCGCGCGGTGAAGGAATGCACCATCGGTCAATGCGCAGCTTAGTCCTAAAAGGGGGAAAATTAGGTTTTCGCCGAATCGGCAAGAAAAAGATTGCAGAACACCTAACCCTGCTCTATGCTTCGTAATGATTTGCTAGCCCGACGTCCTGATATGCGGAGACAGTCATGGTTTGTCCAAGTCATATTTGGGACACGTTGCTCCCCACGATGGGATGTTTAACCACTTATCGAACTAAGCGAGACGTGGGTGTCCTCTAGTTTGGATTAAAAATTTCTTCTTGTGATATGCCCCACGCTGGGTCGCTAGTTGGTTACCGCATGGCGGAATCATATATCACGGGTTGAGCCTGATAAGGCACGGTTCCAATGGTATGCCCCAAGATGGGTCGATAAGCTGTGCATCGTAATAAACGAGTACGGATACTGTTCGAATAAACCTTGATATGTCCCAGGATGGACCAGAGCTGTATCCTACACCAGTGGGATACAGGTATCACTCGGCCAAGAGCCACATGAATATGATACGCTCCAAGTTGAGCCTAAGCTATGTCCTACAACAGTCGGATATGGGTATCACTCGGCCAAGAGCCACATGAATATGATACGCTCCAAGTTGAGCCTAAGCTATATCCTACACCAGTCGGATATGGGTATCACTCGGCCTAGAGCCATGTAAATATGATACGCTCCAAGTCGAGCCTAAGCTATATCCTACACCAGTCGGATATGGGTATCACTCAGCCTAGAGCCACGTGAATATGATATGTCCCAAGTCGGACCAGAGCTGTATCCTGCAGTAGTCGGATATGGGTATCACTCGGCCAAGAGCCGCGCAAATCCTAATATGTCCCAAGTTGGACCTGAGATATGTCCTGCGACGATTGGATATGGATAACACACGATCAAAGAGCCATGCAAGCTTCGATATATCCCAAGCTGGGTCTAAGCTATGTCTAACGACAATCATGGAAATCACTTGGAAAGGTATTTCTTTATATTATATATAAGTTCCCCAGGCATTATGCCTGGGAAAATATTTTCTTACATTTACAGGGGTCTTATACTTCTCCGCGGCGAACACGTCCAAGCGCCTCCACGAGAGTGTCCCTAGCCCTATGAATGGCAGGGAAAATCTCGAGGAAGGTGTCGAGGGCGGCGCAGTCGAGGATGACGGCTTTGTCTTCCGCCCATTCGGCCATGGCGAGGTCGAAGAGCGCCCACTCTTCGGCGAGTTCAGGGTCCCGACCGTCCATGAAGATTCCTTGGGAAGAAGGTGGAGCTCGGCGCAAGAAAATGGGGAACTAAGCGTGAAAGAATGAGTTCTAAAAGCACTGGTTCGTCTTTTATAGATGATGTGGTAAGGTTGAAGTAAATACAAAGACGTAAAGACATCAGAAGCCGACGAGACTTGGAGTTAAGATAGTTCGGAAGCCAAAGAGGTTTTTGGAAAATGAATTGACACAAGAAGTCAAAACAACATTTAAGACTGCCCGGGGTTATATTCGAGTCCTTCATAATCCCCTTGCTGCAAGGAGAGCATTCAAATCAAAGAAGAAACTAGTTAGAGGCTTATGCTAGAAGCTGAAAACGTTGATTCAGAGTTGAGACCCAGATAAAGATATAGCAATCGGATCATGAATCATTCGGGGGCTACTGTGAAATATAAGAACCCAAGTGTCTTCATATACGGCCCAGAAGTGCCTGAGGAAGAGACAGGGCCCAGTGGAAGGCCCAGAGGATAAGCTCTGCGCCAAGCCTTGCTACCGTGCGCAAGGGGATACATCCTAGAGACAGTTGAAGGTATATTTAGATATAAGAGATACGATTGTAATCCGAGTTCTTAGCAGGGTAAGATAAAGATGTAAACTCTATCCTGTAACAGATTAGTATCCAATGATCGATCGGAATCCCTTAACCGATCAGGACTCTGTAAACTGCCCCACCCCCATTATATAAGGGAGAGGGCGGGCAACAACAGAGACATGAGCAATCTTAGATCCAAGAGATCCAAATAATCCCAGCACATAGGACTAGGGTATTACCTCCTCTGTCGAGGGCCTGAAGCTGTTTAAACCTTTTTCTTGTGTGACCTTCGAGTTTGAGATCTAGCGCCTGCCCCATAAAATTCATTGCTGACCACAAAAGTCGACACCAATGGATGTGAATTTTGAGTTCGTGCATACAAGCCAAAGTGCGAGACGTATTGGATTGCATCACGAGTGGAGGAGCACACATGCAGACTAGAAAATATTCTGGTGAAACACTGCAACTTGAATGTGGCTCTAATTACTAGCTTGATGTTCAATAAAATCATTGAGAAGCGGGACATTGAGTGTTCGTATATTCAGAAAGTAATTTTAATAACATTTAAGTATCCGATAAGTTACTCGATGGCCTGACATACGAAGCAAAAAGCATTAGAGAAGAGGTTTGGTACATAAGAGGCTTCGTATTGCAACCTACTTTGTATGCTTGATGTCTTGAAGCAAATCAACCCTGGCACATTCACCGCTTTCAAAGAAAGTGATGCAGATAGTAATAGGATCTCGACATTTTGTCGTGCTTTTTTTCATTGGGTCCTTGCATTGTGATGAAGACCCAACCTGCTGTTGAGCAAATGTGGCCCAATTTTTCACGGTACAACGACGATAGCTTCGTAACGCTCGCACTCGAACGGCAAAAGAGCCAATTCAAAAGCGAGAAACTGGTCACACAAACCGCGATCAACACAAGAACACGAATTGAGTGGAGGAATCGTATAGATTCAGTGGACAATCACAAGAACATGCCATTCTTGACTTGCACCAACACTAACAAACCCAAGAACGAGAAGAACTTATCAATAACACAAGGTATTTGCGCCACAAACAACCATGGCTTATGCTGTCTATTTCTGATCATCCCAAAGTCCATCCCAGATGGAATACATAGGTATTTATAATAGGAACATCCCTCCTAGCTTAGATGTGAAACTGTACAAGAAACTAAAGGATTTTTTCTTGGGTAGATAAAAGGTTTAATGCCTTGGAAGTTGGACAGCAAGTTATGGTCTCGGGCAGCTTTTGACAGCCTGTGCAACTCCCACCAAAACAGTCATAACTCTCACCTTGGAAGTCCAAATGATACACGGTTTGAAATGCTAGAAACTAGACTTCAATATCTTTCCATCCATATAGCCCAAGGATATGTTACTTGTCGTGATTAGCAGCAGCATAATAATCAAATAGATGGATAGATTTGAGTGAACCAGCCTTGCTCATGTAACTCTTCTTTGCCTTCCATTCCAATGGATCGCAGTCAATAATTCTAACAAATATGGATCCAAATAATCCCTTTCTCAGGTGACATATTTCCAAAAGAAAGGGATATTACTCCTTGTGGATGCATGACCAAGTCACCTTTCTTCTCTTCAAGGTTTGCATTGCAATTCTCAGCCTGTAGCACATTATCAACACAACTTGCATCGGTCTTGTGACTCACTTGCACTTTAGCAGCAGCAAAACAAGTAATATGATTATTTGTAGACTTAGAGTCATGAGATGAAACGACAATAGAGGATATATCCGCACCATCCCCTCCCCCTTCAAGCGAAACCGTCCTCGGTTCCGAGTTGTTCTTCAAAACACTCTTTAGCTTAGTGAGGATGTCACAATGAATATCATCCCCACTTTTGGGCTGCAAAGAAACAAACACCCCTCGATGCATAAATGTATAGCGGTTAGTCCTCCCTTGGTGCGTAGCATTCCGGTCAAATTGCCATGGACGCCCCAAAAGAATTTGACTAGCATGCATTGCAACGACATCGCACTCCACCTTGTCTTCATATCCATCGATAGAAAATGGTACATGCACCTTATGGATCACCTTGAGCTTACCAACATTATGAAGCCACTTCATGTAATATGGCTTTGGGTGGCGCTGTGTGATCAATTTCAAAGCATCAACCACATCCTTGCTAATCACATTGTTGTAGCTTCCTCCATTTATCACAAGCTTACACCGTTTTCCCTTGATCTTGCATTCGGTTTGGAAAATAGCACGTCGCTGTCCCTTCTCCACAATTGGGGCACTATCACGATCCACCTTCTGAGCCATCAAACATTGTCCATCTTCAGTGTCACAATAAACCACATCATCATGTTCTTCACCTCCCATATCTGATTTCTCACTTGCATCACTCTCTGAAACATACTTTCCATCGGTGGTAAGCATTACTGCCTTTAAATTTGGGCAATCTTTCATCATGTGCCCCCTGCCCTTGCACTTGAAACACTCAATATTCCGAGTTCTAGCGGTAGAGAAGGCACCAGAATTAGCTTTGGAATAATCCTTGCTTGCTGTCCCTACTGCTCTTGATGCTTCTTTCGGAGATGAACCACTTGGTTTTGTTGACGCAACCGGCATAGACGAAGAACCACCTTCGCTAACTTGTTGTGACGAGCGCCACCAACCACTAGAAGTGACACGTCCATGATGCACAACAGATTTGTGTGCGTCTTTCAACCATAGTTCCGCACGCTGCGCTTGATGAAGTAGCTCTTGTACGGTATTGAATTGCATCAAATCAACACGGTTTCGCAAATCCTCATTCAGCCCTTCAAAGAACCTTGTCATGGTGGCATCCGCGGACTCACGAATAGCTGTATGGATCATGAGTATTTGCATTTCTTGATAGTACTTATCAATAGATTTATCACCTTGATATAGCCACCTCAACTTTGTGTGTAGTGTTCAAGTGTAGTACGCTGGTACAAAGCGAGAATGCATGATTCTCTTCATCTCCTCCCAAGTATATGGACGCTCCTCTGCACGATTCAATTGATCCCACCAAATAATAGCATATTTGGTGAACTCAATGGAAGCAACACGAACCTTCTTTTCTTCGGAGTAGCGATGGTTGTCAAAAATTTGATTGACTCGTATCTCCCACTCCAAATATTCCTCCGGATCAGCACCCCCCTTGAACTCCGGTATGGTGATTCTTACACGACCAATACCATCCACCTCACGATCAACACCTCTCCTATGAATTCCTCCATGTCTAGCACCTTGACGGTCATTGCGATTATGTCGATTACGACAAAAATCAGATCGAGCTTCAGATATGTTGTCCTCCAAATCAGTTCCAAAGTCCCATTCATCGCTGCCATGTGAGCTAGCACGTCGACCGCGAACATGTACTTGCTGCCTCGGTGCGTCATCTCCTTGTTGTGGCAGTAGCATCTCTTCCAAACGTCGAAGATTGGCATTGACATCATTGAACCCATCTGTGATGCGGGTGTGCATCACGTTCAGCTCACCACGAAGCTGATTCTCTCGCTCATGGTAGAAGACCGGTGCGGCCTCAAACTGAGCACGCGTAGCAGTGGGAAGATTGGGGTTAATTGGCAGCTGCTCATCAACAATTTCTTCATTTTCTCCAACGTGATGGTTTGCCTCCGACATTGTTGCAAGCAATCTGAAATCAGCCACAAGAATTCCTATGTACCGTGAGCAACGACAGCTCTGATACCAGATGATGAAGACCCAACCTGCTGTTGAGCAAAGGTGGCCCAATTTTTCACGGTACAACGACGATAGCTTCGTGACGCTCACACTCGAACGGCAAAAGAGCCAATTCAAAAGCGAGAAACTGGTCACACAAACCGTGATCAACACAAGAATGAGAATTGAGTGGAGGAATCGTATAGATTCAGTGGACAATCACAAGAACATGCCGTTCTTGACTTGCACCAACACTAACAAACCCAAGAATGGGAAGAACTTATCAAGAACACATGGTATTTGCACCACAAATAACCATGGCTTATGCTGTCTATTTCTGATCATCCCAAAGTCCGTCCCAGATGGAATACATAGGTATTTATAATAGGAACATCCCTCCTAGCTTAGATGTGAAACTATACAAGAAACTAAAGGATTTTTTCTTGGGTAGATAAAAGGTTTAATGACTTGGAAGTTGGACAGCAAGATATGGTCTCGGGCAGCTTTTGACAGCTTGTGCAACTCCCACCAAAACAGTCATAACTCCCACCTTGGAAGTCCAAATGATGGACGGTTTGAAATGCTAGAAACTAGACTTCAATATCGTTCCATCCATATAGCCCAAGGATATGTTACTTATCGTGATTAGCAGCAGCATCATGATTAATTGGATGGACAGATTTGAGTGAACCAGCCTTGCTCATGTAGTTCTAATGGACCGCTGTCAATAATTCTAACAAATATGGATCCAAATATAATTCCTTTCTCAGGTGACATATTTCCAAAAGAAATGGATATTACTCCTTGTGGATGCATGACCAAGTCACCTTTCTTCTCTTCAAGGTTTGCATTGCAATTCTCAGCCTGTAACACATTATCAACACAACTTGCATCGGTCGTGTGACTCACTTGCACTTTAGCAGTAGCAAAACAAGTAATGTGATTATTTGTAGACTTAGAGTCATGAGACGATACAACAATAGAGGATATATCCGCATCACATTGCGTCATTCAGGTACTGCCATCCATTGCTTTGTGTGGATGGTATATTTTTTACTGGAAAATACAAGGGTTAGATTCTAATAGCGATTGGAGTTGATGCGAACAACCACATACTTCCATTGGCCTTTGCATTTATTGAGAGTGAGAATCGGGATAGCTGACTGTGGTTTTGTAGACATCTGAATTTCGGAGTAGTTGGTGATCAGCCCAACGTGTGCATCATTCATGATTGTCAAAAAGGTATTCTTTCGGCAATTAAGACTCTACAGGAGGATCTTGATGAGCCATTCCTATGGCGTGACTTGCAGAACAGGTGGTGCCTGAGACATTTGGGAGCAAATTTCTTCAGGTAGTTCAGGAATAAGAAACTAATGAGCCTATTTAAGAGATTATGCAAGTAGAATCAGGCACGTAAGTTCAACGCACTATTGGCCGAGTTGGATAAGCAGACTAGTGCACATACCGAACGATTTCCCACCCAAAAGGGTAGCACCCCTTGGGGAGTTCGATCCTCCTAATCTGGGGAGATGATCGTTAAGAAACATAAAGTGTTTCTCGCACTGGATAGAGGCGGAGCCTCCAGAGAAGTGGGCATTGCTCCATGACACTGGAGGCACCAGGTTAGTATAGTAAATTAAGATATTTACGACGGTTGAACAAATAAGGTTATTGTACTAACTGATATGTGTTGAACAGGTTTGGTGTCATGACAACGAATATAGCCGAGGTTTACAATTGGGTCATCAAAGGCCTCTGTCCGCTACCACTTATGGCCATCTTGGAAGGCATGTTGCACGTCATCGTTGCATACTTCCAGAAAAGGAATGCGGAGGCTGTACTTCATGCCACAACATTGCAAACACTGTGTTGGCGGGTTATGACCTACATGGAGGAACGAACCATGAAAGCTCAGTAGCATATGGTGCGTAGCTTCAGAATCACTGAGTACCGCTTTGAGGTGACTCTCCGGTGCAAAGGGGGAATAAGAACCGACATAGTGATTATTACACACGAGGTTAATCTAGGCCAAGGGGCCATTGGATGGTATGAATGCACCTGTAACAAGCCGAGACTTCTTCATATTCCTTGCTCACATGTGATGGCTACTTGTGGGCAAATTGGGATGAACATGTCGCAATACGTACCCTCTTTCTACTTGAAGGATCATATTGTCCATACCTGGTCCGATGAGTTCTGTGGTTTCCGTGCACACGGTGATTTCACTGTGATTAACAGAGATGAGCGCATCTGTATACCGGATCCAACCTTGCGAATGTGTGCGGAAGGGCAGCTTGGTCGTCCACAAACTACACGCATTCGCAACGACATGGATGAATCTGAAATGGGTGGCCCTGTTAGGAGGTGTTCTAAGTGTGGTGAGTATGGGCACAAGACAAAGCAATGCTCGTAGGCTGTAGGTTTAGAAGGTGGTGGCGGCGAAGCCTCGACATCGAATCCACCAACTCGTCATGGTTATGCTATCTGATGTGTGTCGAAGGAGTGTATATCGTCAGTTATGTATCGAATCATGTAATTTTATTTACGTTGGACCCTTAATTATTTTGAGTTATGTGTCATGTTTCTGGGATGTTATGTAATATTATTTAAATTGCACGCTTATGTCTTTTGATTTATATATATCATGTTTATCATATGTTATGTAATTTTATTTATGTTGGACCCTTATGTCTTTCAATTTATATATATCGTGTTTATCATATCTTATGTGCAGTAAATATTTCATTATTTACTTGCAGGGATGGAGCAACCTGACTCACTTCTGGACTCTGTCTTGGACCTGCGGCACCGTGCGTTCATCCACACGACAGAAGGCAATGAGAAGGTGCCTCTATTGTAGATCTGTGTGCCTAAGAAGGCATGGTGTGTTGACCCACACTTCCACACTAGGTGAGTTGCACTAAATAATGCAGTTGTTTTTTGTATCGATAGGTTGGCACATGCTGGGTTGCTTCCTCTCATTCGCATGGTTGAGGGGTTAGCTGAGGATGAGGTGCGCCCGATGATCTAGCCGAGGGTGAGAATGGTCCAGAGCAGTCGTGGCGTTTTTCGTTCGACCAGTCCAGTTGTCGTGTTTGGTCGACCGTTGGAGGCTGGAGACGCACACTTTTCACCTTCCTTTCGGCGAGGTGACGGTGACCCTGCAGGACGTCGCCATGCTTACAGGGTTGCTGATCGCTGGGACATCGATCGGACCCTCGGTGACTCCTGTCGGGTGGGTGGTAGACATGGAGGCCAGGTTCGCCGGAGTGGTGGACCTCGATCCAGAAATATGGATCGGCAAGAGGCACAGGCCATCGAGGAGGTGGTTGGCCCAGTTTGAGGTTAGTGGTTGTACATAAACATGTTATTCTAGTTTTGCGTAACCTTAACTTGATATTACCCTATTTTAATTGTCACAGGTGCAACGGATGGCGGCGATGCCCACCGACTACCAGGTTGCACGGCACCTTGAGGCCTATTTGCTTTGGTTGTTCAGATGGGTGCTGTTCATGACGACTCATCGTTGTCATGTTGGATAGCCTATGCATGGGCTATTATCGATGCTGAGCTGAATGACATCCCATTGGTATCCTGGGGTTCGGTGGTTCTTGCTGCCACGTACCGCGCCCTATGCGACGCGTGCATGAAGAAAAGCAAGACCGCCAATCTGGCTGGGATGGCTCTTCTTCTTTAGCTCTGGTCGTTCGAGCGCTTCTCCATGGGTCGACCATTTGTTAAGCCTCAACATTACACCGTTGAGATGTATGGAGGTGATGCGATCAACCGTCCGACGATGGGCTCCCTTTGGACTAGGTGACGGGTACGTCCTTCTAAGCATTTATCCAATTCTAATTGCAATCGCATATGCTTACATACATTTTTTTCTTTTGCAGCCACAGTGGGCAGGACTGTAGGTACGTTCGGTGTACCACTCCTTCACGGAGGCGTTTGACCACCTGTAGGAGGAGCAGGTGATCTGGGACCCTTACAGCGACCGCCGTGTAGCAGAGAGAGCTACGACAGGGGGATCTCGGCACTATGCTACAGGGACCAGGCTTACTGGCTTACTTGGAAGAAGCTCGTTTTCGACGTCTTCATGGAGGACTACACGCCGCAGCGAGTCATGAGGCAGTTTAGACTTCGCTAGCTGGTCCCTATTTCTTTGGGGGATCGTGTGCCAAAGAAAGTGAACTCGTGAGTTACTCGCCCACTACAGGTATGTTAAATGCTTATGTTATATTTATAGTAATGTGGATTTCTCTTAAGGTTCTCCACCCACGGACCTCAGAAGAGCATGACGACCTTGGCTTAGAGGATAGAGTCGTAGTTCGCTCAGTAGGATGGGGCACTATAGGACATTGTGGACGAGGACACACCTTACGACTACTCCTCCTACCAGCAGTACCTAGCCTGGTACGTGCCCTAGACACGTACTCGTCTCCTACTTGTGGAGGATCCACCAACCCACAGCTACGCTTCGAGTGTGACAGACTTGTACCCAAGCCAAGCAGGAGTATCCATGCACGCGATGGTAAGTATTATTTCGTAAATTACATCATCTATTCGTTACACTATGTCTTTGTGCTTATCATTTGTTCGAACGTGGCAGGTGGACCACACAAGAGACTTGCACCAGCATGGCAGCAGCATTTTGACTAGGCTACGTGACGGAGTCACTGTTACACTGGACGAGATGATGGAGGTATGGAGACGCATGGTGGCCGAGACTCGACGGATCGTGGAGCTTGGTTCCTGTCGACAGGTGGACGCAACTGATTGTGGCACCTCATCCAGGCCACCACGCGGGCCTTCTTTCCACACATCGACCCCAGCTCCTCGCCACGTAGTGGAGGCGGAGTCTAGCTTTCACACCCCTGTGCCTATGGCCCCAGAAATGGCTGGAGGGTCCAGTTGGCAGGCACCATGCGGTCCCACTATGGTCCCCACACCAGGTAAGTCGAGCAATATTCAATTGTTCATGTTTGGTATAAGTATCACCTAACTAAGATTAAATGTTACTATCTGAACTGCAGGTTGCCCTCAGGGTCGAGGACAGTTCTCTTCGTCACCGCACTCGTCAGAGCACGCCGATGTTGAGTATTGGGCTGATCAGTTCTTCTGTGGCATGCAGTGGACTCAGCCACGTCCAGTGACGTAGTTCACGCAGCACCCTCCAGCGACGCACTTTACGCAGCCCCCTCCAGCGACGCACTTGACACAACAGGACTACGACACCTTGTACAGGTACGTGTTGCCTCCCCGCGAGTGTTGCCCGATGCAGCGGTACAGCCCTTCAGATTACGGGCAGGCCTGACCGTTCCAGGAGCTTCAAACACGACCTCTAGACGATACAGCAACTTCAGCACGTAGGGCAAAGAGAGGTCGTGCTAGGGGTAGGGGTCAGGGTCCACCTCAGAGGGGTGCTTAGGGTTAGTACATCATTGTTAGGCTGTCATCCTATCCATGTTTTATACTTCCTCACTTGATGTATGTTTTACTATTTCACACCGTTAATTGTGCTGTCATCGCTTTTTTACTTCATGTTCCAAAATGTAATTTACTTTCTCAGACAACGTGACAACACAACACCGGATACCGATGCGATCTGTATCTTTTTCAGACTATGTGACATAACATAACAGAACATTGCCACGCACTCACTGAAGACTTTTACCAGTCTGAAATGACCCCTCACTGTACACAATATAGTCCGACGTGACCACTCACCACCTACTTTTAACTCTGAAGTGACAATTTATTGCACAGTATATTTATTAGTACTGACACCTTGCATGCATGACTGTCTTTTCAGCCCCACTTCCAGCGTTTTGCTGTCCGTCTGCATGTTTGAATCTTACCTTCCAACACTTAGTCCATACACCACCCCTTCAAGACTATAAAAGGTCAAACCGCAGACACACATACATAGCTCCCACTCACACTTCACCATGACTGGATCCTCTAGCAGAGCATTCTCGTGGACACCTCATATGAACAGCGTAGCCCTTCATTACATGTTGAAGGTTACGCGTAATGGGAAGGATGATTCGTTCAAGGAGGAGAACCTAAGTAAAGTGGTGTCCAAATTGCAAGAGTGGCATCCGACATTTTTGAGCCATAATGCAACAACCTCTGGCCTGAACCTTGTGACATCCGATGACATCAAGGTGCACTTGCAAGCGTGGCGTCAAAGGTATCTCAGGGTGTGCGAACTAGCCGATCACCCTTCTGCTGCAAGTTTTTCTACGAGACTTTATAGGGTACTGATGCTGCCCGATCAGTATGCAGAGCATATTAAGGTTAGTTATTTCCTATTTGTTCACCCAACTAATATTTTTATCATTATCCATAAGTTCACTAATTCGTATGCTCGTCTTGTGTGTTAGTCATTCCCAGAGAATAAAGAGTTGCTGAACAAAGATATCCCAGAATTCGTAGCGATGTTTATGCTATTCGGCAGGGGTGTGATTCATGGTTAGCGCAGAAGATGCAGAAGAGGATCTAACTGAAGGGGTAGAGGTCCACCCAGTACTGTTGTAGCAGAAAGTTCAAGAGGACGTTCAACCACCACTGAAGGAGGGCTTGCTCCCAACTTCACCAATAACGATGACGATGATGACGACGATTTCATGTCACCTAGACCTCAACGTTCAATCACTATCAGAACAGGTTGTTCAATCACTACTACAATAGGTCGTTCAACCAGCACTGAAGGAGAGCTAGCTTCTAACCATACAAATGATGATGACGATTTCATGCCACCTAGGCTACGAACCTTGCGTCCTCGGAGTCCTCCGAATCCTAATGATGATATTACATTAAGCCCTATCAGGTATCCAAACGCAGTACCCCGTCAGGAACCAATAGATAACTATCGTTATTTTGACCATGCCCTATTCCGACAACCATGCCCATAGAATGTATGGTTTTGTGACTTAGTCCTTCACTAGAGGCATGTACCTATGTTATATCCTAGTTTTATGAATTACTTCTGTATCTTAGGTGTTATTCACATGCCATGCTATTGTAGTTGTTGTACTTACTGCACTTTGTAATATCAATGTCGGGTTATATTCAATATTTTTACTATGATTTGTCATCAAATTTATCGAACACCGAAAGAGAATGAGGAACAACGAAATTTGAATTTTTTGTCAAAAAAAGTAACTGACAAACAATTTTGTAAAATATTACATGAATTATCACTGACAAATATGAATTTTTCTGAATTTGTTGAACTCTGGTTTCAACTCTAAAATTCTAGCAACTGTCAAAATAACACTGACTTTTAATAATTAAAGCTCACAAGTTACAACGCATTTTCGAATGAAATCAATGCAAAAATGTCTCTCATAAATTTAATTTCCTCCAAATAAATTTTCATGATTTTTATAATTTCAATTGGTCGGCCATGACGCCTAGTTGTCGTCGTACGGTTTGGTGACAACCAATTGTCGCTGAACCGTACGACGAAGTTGCCACGTGTTGCGCGAAGCTTCATCGGCTCTGACGATGCAACGTTAACCGCGGGATTAACGAGTTGTCGCCAACTGGTATGGCAAAAATAGTGACTTCGTCCAGCCGGCTGGCGACTACTCCTATTTCGCTGTACCGTTTGGCGATGCAATATTATTTTTGCAATTTTATTGTTTCGCGTATTAATGTCGCAATTACTTTTAAAAAATGTATTATTAAAAAAACTCCACACAAAAATCCTTCGACTGGTGGCACTGGTTACTGGCAAGAATCATTCGAGTTCCACATTAAGTAGAGTACTCTCTCCGTCCAATTCCACGTTAAGTTGAGCTTAGGTGAGGAGGTTTAGGATATCAGTTCTCCTCTCCATAAGTCTCTCAATAAAATGGCGTTGTATAAAGAAAGAACAAAACCTTGGTCGAGATGGTTAAGACGATAATAGATGAGTAAAGTACTCCTATGAAGTTTTGAGTTGAGGCTATAGCTAATGCTTGTCATGTGTCTCATATAGTATTCTTGAGAGTACATTTGCACCACACTTCTTATGAGTTGAGATATGCACGAAAGCCCAATGTTTCTCATTTTTTTGTGTTTGTTGCAAGTGTTTCATTTTAAAGTATAGGAACCTAGATAAGTTCAAGTCACGTTTTCTGCTGATATCTTTCTAGGTTACTCAACTTCTTCTCATAACTATAGTGTCTAAAGTTGTGAGGCGAATAGGATCATAGAGATATGTGAGGGGGTGTTTGATAAGGCTAGTCCTGGAGCTAGAACAGATATATCATGTTCTTCTTCCCTCTCCAAGACTATCTTTGTAGAGGATAGAGATGATGGTGTTCCACCTAATCCAGTCCCCTCTACACCTGAGGTGCCTCCTGTTTCTATCTCTACACCTTAGGGAGACCGGCCCTTACCTTCGGACGCTTCTGCATCTAGTGGCTCTGCTCCTTCCCCTTCTATTCATGACGTTGATGCCACTTCTGCTTCTGGACCTCTTCTTCATATTCAGTGGCATCATCTGCTTGATTAGATGATTGGTGATCTGTTTGAGCGTGTCACTTGCTCTATCTCCATTATGTCTTCGTTGCTTCTTTTGGGTCAAAGGATATTTCTCATGCATTATCTGATAAGTCCTAGATCAGTGCAATGCACGAGGAATTGGAGAACTTTGAGAGAAACAAGGTCTGACAGCTTATTGAGCCCCCATCTGGTCATAATGCAATTGGGACCAAATGGGTGTTCAAGAACAAGCAAAGTGAGGATGGGGTGGTCATTAGGAACAAGGTTAGGCTAGTTGCACAAGGCTTTTCTCAAGTTGAGGGTTTTTTATTTTGAGGAGACCTTTGCCCCTATAGCTAGACTAGAGGCTATTAGAATTATACTTATATTTTTGGCATCTAAGGGTTTCAAACTGTATTAAATAGATGTGAAGAGTGCTTTACTCAATGGGTATATTAAGGAAGGGGTCTATGTGAGGCAGCCTCCAGCCCAAACCATGTCTATAAATTTTCCAAGGCTTTGTGTGGACTTAAGCAGCCCCCTAGAGCGTGGTATGAAAAGCTTAAGTCCTACCTTCTTAGTCATGGTTTTGATATGGGTAAAGTAGATAAGACTCTGTTCAACAAACACCAGGATTCTTATTTTTTACTTGTACAGATTTAAGTGGACGATATTATCTTTGGTGGCTTTTCGCACTCTCTTGTGTCTCAGCTTTTAGATGTGATGAGCACTAAGTTTGAGATGAGCATGATGGTCGAGTTGAGCTTCTTCCTCGGCTTCCAGATCAAGTAGACTTGAGAGAGTATTTTCTTACATCAATGCAAGTACACTCAAGACCTCTTGAGGCGCTTTGACATGTCTGATGGGAAGCTGGTGATGACTCATATGGTCACCACTACTGTCCTCGAGCCTGATGAGGATGGTGAGCCAATTGATCAAAAGTAGTTCCAGAGTTTTATCGGCTCCCTCGTGTACCTCACTGCCTCGAGGCTAGACATACACTTTACTATGTGTCTATGCACTCAATTTCAAGCTTTTCCTCGTGGCTCTCACCGCCAAGCGGTGAAGCGTATCTTCAGGTACCTTCGAGCTACCATTGACTATGGTGTTTGGTATTATTTCTCTTCTTATCTGTCCATTAGAGCCTTTTCAAACACAGACTTGGCTGGATGTAGGATAGACAGAAAGAGCACTTCTGGCACTTGCTAATTTATCGGTACTTCTCTTATCTCTTGGTCATCTAGGAAGTAGACTGGAGTGGCATAGTTCACTGTCGAGGCCGAGTATGTTGCAGCAGCTAGTTGCTGTAGTCATGTACTTTGGATGAGATCGACCTTACGGGACTTTGGTTAGCCATAGATAGTGTTTTATTTTTCTGTGATAACACTTCTGTCATTTGCATTGCTAAGAACCTAGTACAATATTCTAGGACAAAGCACATAGGTATTAGATATCACTTCCTTAGAGACCATGTGGAGAAGGGTGATATAGTGCTCCAATTTATAGAGAGTGACCACCAGATTATCGATATCTTTAATAAACCTTTGGATAGCTCTAGGTTTGTAGCATTTGAGAGGAGAGCTTGGAGTTGTGAGCCCTTACAATATATCTTGAGGGGGAGCTAGTTTTGTATATTATGTATTATATTTGTTTATTTCTAGTATTTCCTTTTTTGCATATTCTGGGTGTTATTGAGCTTAATTTTAGAGTTCTGAGTTTACCTCACTTAGACTTCTGGCATACTTTGCATGGGCCTCTCATTTTATGCTATAGGTTGCTCTCATGCTTAATTAGTTGGTTTCTCTTCTCTCTAGGTTGAGTTCCCTCACAGTCTTATAGGTCTAGCAGGTGTTGGGCCCCCCTAGGTAGACAGGGTCTGTGTGTACTCCCTAGCTTGAGTTTTAGAATCAGCTTTCCTATATTAGTCACATGAAACTTAATTATGCTAATAACTCAACTTGATAGTGTTTGTGATGAGTTATTGACAATTTTTGAGCATGTGGTGCTCAAGTTTGAGTTTGTTTTGAATTCTATTTTAAATTTAAAGCAATTAGGTTTGTTGCTAGTGCTAGGCCGGCACCCAGTCCCTAGGCTACGGTAGTACCAGGGTGAGGTACTACCGGCCCATGTGTGGCAGTAGTTATTTTACAGAGATGTGATTCTATGGTGTGTGTCAAGGCCAGCACTACCGACCCCTGGGGGCGATTGTACCGGTGGTGCGGTACTATCGGCCTCCAGTAGGTGGTAGTGATTTTCTAGAGTGTGGATTTCTGCAGGGTTATGAAAGGGCGGTACTACTGGCTAACAGGGAGCAGTAGTACCAGACTTGCGGTACTACTGGCCTCTTGTTGGCGGTAGTACCAGTTTTTCAGTGAATTGAAATTTGGATTTTGTTGATTTAAATGCATATTATTGTGAATAGTGATATATGATGGTTTGCTTATCTGTGTGCTAGTAGAACTCCAGGGCTAGGTCATGGTGAGGCAAAGGCGAGACTAGCATTATGCTAGGAGAGCTGAGGTCCAGAACGGTCAGGAGACGATGGAAGATGATCGAGGCTGGGAAGTGGTTGCAAGCCGAGAAGACAAGGAAGCTGAACATGAAGCATTGGTGATGGATATCGTGGGTAACACCATTGACCGGGACTAGGCTCAGAGAGGAGTTGAGGATCTAAACGGCCAAGGAAGTTGGTGCTGCCATGATGAAGCAATCAAGGACACGTGACATGTCAAGAGACTTGGGCCCGCTTGCAAGCGAGGAAGGTTTGGGAGACTTTGGATGCGTGAGAGGCTTGGCGGCTAATCATTGGAGCCACGTGGAAAGCGCGAAGCATGGTGATGCTTTGAGGAGAAGAAAGACCAGTCATTGGAGCAAATGGTCATTTTGCCCAATACCGGCATCTAAGCGGTTTGAAACCACAACAGTGGCCTAAGTGGTTTAAGTTACGGCAAAGTGGAGTTAGACGCAAATTCGGGCTCACGGAGCGAATTTGTTGTCAATGTATTGGCCACTTTGAGAAGCGTGCTTGTGTGAGTGCAAAATCCATTAAGAGTATTGGGTTATCGGTTAGCCCGTGTATATGTGGATGGTATCCATATATGTGTTCAAGTTTTAGGGTTAGGGTTGCCTCTACTATATAAGGAGATGTAATTGGAGGTGAGGCTCTAAGCCACTATGCCTAGGTTAGAAGAATTAGGGTTTTCACAAGATTTCGGTGTTCTTATGTGGGTGTGTGAGTGCTCCTTGGGAGCTTATCCCTCAGGTGATAGGCTTTATAAACGTTCCTAATGATCTGAATGCAAATAATCTTGATGTTCAAGTTTTGCCTCAAGCTTTGATGTTCTTCTTGCTTTGCTGTTGATCTTTTCTTGTGGTTTCTTTCTTTTGCTTGATCTCGTGGAACCAAGGATGTATGATTGATAGATGTATCCTATATAGATCATCTCCTCAATCATCTAGACAAGCTTCTTCTTCTTGATCATCTAAGTTTCTCCAAGAAACCGATTTTTGAGTTGAGAAGGAAGTTCTTGAGGTAGATCTTGATCCTGCTTGTTTGAGAGATCTTTCTTGGGTGTTTTTGCTTTCTATGACATGTGGGATGTGAAGTGATACGGGTAGGCTACACTAACACACAATTAAAATTTCTATCTTATAAACCAGAAAACCACGCAAGTAAATGATTATGGATCGTTACCACTAGACGCGCAGTGCAGCAGAAGGAAGTTGATGCAGCTCGAATCAACGAAGTGCGCGTCCTGTTGCAGTGGTCGATCTTCCTCGTGTGGTGGCTGATCCTCCTCGCGCGGTGGTCGATCGTCCCGATCAGTGTTCTAGTAGCAGCAACACCTCTACAGGCATCCACACGTTCGGGAAAATAACGCCGTGCGTTAGTGTGCCAGCACCAGCGCGCATGGGAAGGCTTAAGTAGAGACGGTTAGGGTTTCGGTGGCTACACCTTCTCACGTACCCAATTGCAACAACGAACTCCCTTTATATAGCCGTCCCCTCCCTTGCGGTGGAACCCTACATTAGGGCCCAACTGAAGGACAAAACCCACTTGGCCCATTAGTGACGGATCCAATCCATACCACTATATTCCAACCCCTTAAGTGTGTGACCCTGTAGGTTCATGTATATTTGGACACGACTCGGAAACACCTTTCCGATCGATAATCGATAGCTGTACCTAGCAGTACATATCGATTCCCAAATATCCATAAAGCATCGGACGAACCTACTATAATGTGATAATGTCATGTTCCCTTTGCTTCACGATATCGATCAAGCTCAAGCGAGTCGTGTCATCCTATGATGTACTCGATCTCTTCACTCATACCGTAGTGAAACAATTTATCCGGATTGACTCTCAATCACATCCGCATGGCCATGCACTTACTTAATCCATCTACCTCGAGCTGCCCGTAGATATCTCTCCGTTATATAGAGGAGCAAATTCCATCTTGATCATTCATGTACCTCAAAGATGTTTCATAGTAAACCCAAAGCTTCCTTTATAACTACCTGATTAAAGAGCAGCATTTGGTAGCTCCTAAGTAAACCATTACACATCTAGGAAACCAATGACGATCTCAGGTCTAAGGAACATACATACACTATGCATGAGACCAACTGATGACACATAAGAATATATATAACAATTCTCGCAGTGTCTCATATGGGTCTATCCAACGCATGTTCTCTAACATGTGTCCACATTATTGATTAGATATCTCCATATCCCTATGACCCGTGAAACATGACCATCAATCAATACATGTGCTGATATATGAAACATAATCATCCTATATTATGATAACCGATCAGGGATAACTTGAATAATATCAATATATGGAAAAATTTGCACGAACAAGTCACTTACTTGTTGATTAATCCAATCGATATTTATTCAAAGGACAAACAATTATATTGTTCTATAAACATAAAGCGTGATACAATCATCTCTATGATCGCCCCAAGGGCATATCACCAACAGGATGCTCTCTAAGATCATCTTGATCATCAAAACCCCACGAGTAAGCATAGGGCTAAGTTCTTGTTCTTGAACTCGTTTTTGCGCACTTTTCCTTTAACAGGAAAAAGTCAGAACTTTGACGTCAATCCTTGTGGTTGAAGGTTGGAATAGGTTCCTGACATCCATAGGAAGGCGCCTACAAAGTTTTACAGTGTTTGGATCAGCCGATCAAAAGTTACACGAATTTTTGTATCTTGAATTCGTGCTGATTTCTCTATTTTACTCTTCACCATCACTATCGCTACAGTGCCCGGTAGTACCAAGGTTACTGTTCATCCCAGTACTACTAGCCTTGTAGCGCGTTAGTGCCGCCCCTGTGCTGAATTTTCAGAAGATCTTATTTTTTGGCTTGTATTTGATGAAGTGAGGTTTTGTTGGGATTCTTTGGTGGGAAAATTGTTTTGTGATCATTCACCCCCTATGATAGGCATTTCCGATCCTTCAGCATTAGGACCAATCTAGAACCCTAGTGAATAATTAGACCAATATAATCTAGGAGGGTAGAGCAATTAATCTACAGGGTTGCAAAGGAAATTTGGATTGTCAACATACCGTTTGGCGTTAGAGAGCTTCGTGCTAGTTGTCGTAGATCAATTCCAATACTAATCAAGAATACCGAAGAATAATCACAATAGATGAACATCGCATATATGGAGTTTGAACTCTTTTCTTTTTATTGATTGATCTTCCTTGTACAATGGAGACTATATTTATAGTCAAAACCACTCAGGGGTAAATTCGAGATTCGCCCACAAATCCTATAAGTTAGTTATACTTAACAGTTGTCAATTATTGCCCAGATGGGGAAAACCACAGGGGTGGCAATGGTTTAGATACCAATGAACAGGGGATGCTAAATTAGTCACTGAATCTTAGCGTCAACGAAAGTGCAAAACAGAATCTGATTACCAAAAGATGCAGATGCACGTGGAATGTTTTTAATAATATATTTTTTAAAAAATTAAAGAAATAATATGCCACTTAAATTTTTACAGATCTACCCTACTACCCCCATTTAGAATGGCGATAATGCCTCTGTTGCCATTTGAAACAGTGATAGAGACCTATACCATTGGCGACAGACCTCTGTCGCCATTTCAAATAGCGATAGTTCTCTGTCGTCAATTAAAATGGTGAAAGAGAGGTAATTTTTTTAGTTGTAATTTGCAAGGAAATGTTTATAGGATAGGGGATTTGTTTGTGCAAGATGCAAATCATGATTTTTGTTAGTCATGCACTCCGCCAAAATGACATAGGAGAAGTTAGGGAAAATTACAACAGGTTTTGTCGTCGGATAGTGAAATTCGTTGTGGGAATAATACCGTGATGTGTTGTTTTAATGTTGGAAGGAACGGAACGAAGGATGGTATAGCAATTCATAGTGAAAGCGGGAGTACATGGCACATACACTTCAGATCGGTGCCAATGTTGGTCTTACTAGTTCTACGGTACAAATGGCCACACAGAGGGAAAACTAATATAAACTACGTGGAAGATAGTTAGGGGCCTATCGCAATTGGAAACAGGGGTGCATGGATACTGCACTATGGACGAAGGCCGCTACAGGTCAAATGTGAAGCCGTACGGCACCCACATGAAGTACTGGTCATCTGGACGGTGTGGATGTGGTTGGTTGTCACTGTAGTGGCAGGCACAGTTGTAGCTCGTGTTCCCACAGCAGAAGTAGTAGGTGAGGAAGTCGCTGTAGTAGGTGAGGTAGTCGCAGCAACAGTCAAATTCCATACACCAGTTTTACACATAGAAGACATACAATAATTTTACACACAAACTGGGTTACATCCATACCACCATTCACGGTTTCTCCACCATTGGTAATTTCTTGAAATTGTAGCCTGTCTCCTTGCAAAGCGAACATTTTTTGACTTGAATCCCACATTCTGCTTCGTCCATGTCGTTCCTAATACGCCTTGTCTGTCGACACCCGATGCCTTTCAGCCTCCCCACTCCCCATGTTTGTTACCCATTTTGTATCATCCCAACTGTGATGCTCTGTGAACGAACCATCCACTCAGAAACCATACATTTCTCCACTTTAAGTTTTCATCACCGCTTCCTTCGTGAAGTATTCTAACATGAATACACCTGGGTCCGTACGCACTATTGAGCAAGCGGCCAGGACGTGTGCGCATGGCCTATGTAACATACGGGACTTCTTACATGTATAGGAACACGTTTGGCTCCGAATGATGCAATCCTGAACAACTGTTCTTCTGTTCGTCCCACGGCCAATTTTGTCTCTGCACAATACCTCAAAACGAAGCTCACTTGTCCCCATCTTCACTACTCTGTGCATCTCCCCCTTGTTGCCTTTCTTTCCATGTATGCAGTGATCATCTCAAAGTATTTAAAAACATGATCATTTATGCGGACCAATGTAACATCCCAATTTTTGCATTTCTTGAATTTAATATGCATTTAATATTTTTATGAATTTTCTAGAATTTATTTGAATTAATTTGTATTTATTGACTTATGGCTTATTTATAAAGTTATTTGGAAAATGTGAAAAATTTAAATAAAATTTTATGGGAAATATTTTATTTGAGTTCTAAATGCCTTAAAATATTATCTGGATTTTTTTTGGATTTTTTTTATATTTTAGCTACTTATTTCGGCTTTATATATTTTGATGATTTATTTTTATTCAGAAAAGATTTAAAAACCGTCCGCATAGTGTTCGGTTGAATCTTGCTCAGCCCAGTCCATCTTTCTATGCCGTCGGCCCGTGTCAGCCCGCCTCACCGAAACCATATCTTGCGGACCGTTGGATTCAATCCGACGCTTGCTGTTCCGCCGCGTCGTCATCGCGCCTTGAGCTGTTGATCCTTTGCCACGTGTGCGACCGCGATGGAGTCACATCAGCAAGCCGTATCCTCACCAGATTTCATCGTCGTATCCTAGAGAACCTTAGTTCTTGTGAGATACGCGGAAGCCGAGACCGCTATTTAATTCGCCATCGCCACCCTTGGATTCCGCACCTCGAGCTGCACCTATAGCCCTAGCGCACGCCTGTCGAGACGCCGTCTTGCGCTTGTGCAACCTCGCTGAAGTTCAGAGATAGCGCCATCGTGGTTTTTCCTTTGTTCCATCGCCATCGAGCCGTCCCCGCCGTCGCCAGGATCCTCATCGAGTTCTCCGCACTAAGACACGTTGACTCTGCCAGCTAACGTCGCTGGAGGAGCCCCAGAACGCCGTCGGCTTTGTCTTCATCTCTGTCTCTGGTGAACCAGTTCTGCCGCGCCATCGTCGACATTGCAAGCTTCGTCGACCGTTGGATTTGGTAAGGAGGGGTGGATCTTCTACACGTGTCACGTGCCGGGGCAACCGCGTGGACGTCTTCTTCTCGTCTCTTTGCCGCTGTTGGATCCACATCATCTGCTTGGGATTGAGCAGCGTAGCCGACGGTGCTTCGCCTCGCGCCGCCATGTCCTCACCATCAGATCTGCAGTGTGCGTCCCGGATCGTGCCGCGTGTCGTTTACAATGCTAGTTTGCAGCTGCGTCGCTTCGTCTCCGCCGCGTAATCTTAGTCGTCTGATCTGCCATCGACGCCCTAGATTATGCCGCGTGTCGCAATCCTAGCCACCTAGCTCAAACCCCATTAGTAAGCCTGGTCCGTTCGATCAAATCGCATAGTCATGGTTGTGCCACGTCGCCCTAGGATCTACCGTGAGGTGTAGCCGTTGGATCTGTAGTAGATGGCTCAGATCGCACCGCTTAGCCGCCGAACCAGAGCTTGCCGCGTGCCGCGCCTGCGTCGTGCCGCGTGTCCGCTGACGTCTTGGATTTCCACTGTAGACCCGAGCCAGGCGTGAACTCAGTCCATGTGCCGCACATGTGTCACCCTTTGGTTGCGCCACGTGTCACGCTGTGAAGCTTCCATGTGTCCCATGACGTCATAAACCAGTTTTCCTTCACAAAAATATTTTGCCGAAATTGATTTCTGTGCTGACGTCATAAATGCTATTTTCTAGCATAAAAATAATTTGGTTTATTCGGATTTTCTATTTTTTTATTTTTATTTTATTTCAAACTTTAACATGTTTGTGAGTTTTCACCACCCCGATCTTCAAGTTCCGTAGGAACCACAGCCAACTCTCATAGTTCTCGCTTTCCACAAAGGCAAACGCAACAGGCAGAATTTGGTTGTTCGTGTCAACGCCCACAGCTGTCATTATTTGTCCTTTGTATTTCCCGGTCAGGAATGTGCCGCCCACACACAACAATGGAAGAGGGTGATAGAACGCCCTAATGCAAGCTCCGAATGCGAAGAAAACTCTCTTTAGATGCCTCTTGTTCGGCCACTTGCTTGACGGACAATCCTGATAATCATAATAAGTACCAGGATTTCTTCCCTGAATGCAACTGAGCAGTGCGGGCAGATTATGATACGAGTCTTCAAATTTCCCAAATCTCATTTCCAAGGCCTTCTTCTTCGCCCTCCATGCCTTCCCGTAGCTAATTGTGTACTGAAATTTATTCTCAATTGCTCGGATAATAGCACGGGGCTCAAAATTTATGTTCTCAACTATCTCTAGGTACATGACACTCGCGATATACCCGCACGACAGGTTCCTGTGAGCCACCAGGGTTTCCTTAGTCATACAACTATGTTGTTCAACCTTCGAACATAGCCAGTGGGTGCCCCATTTGGGCTTGTACGCGTGCACTCTCCAGGGGCTCCCTTGCATCTCGCACACCACGTCGTAGCAGGTTGGGGTGGACTTCTTAACCCTGAAAGTTCTTCTTAGTGATAAGACCCAATCTTTGATAGCATCCTGCATTGCCTCTTTTGTGGGGTAAATGCTGTTAGGCCTCACCTCATTGTCGCTATACTGTCAAGGTGTATCATTACCTTCATTTACAACCAGGTTATTAAATTGATGCGTGCTCCAATCTGCTGGCGCAAGTGGCTCAACATCTTCATCTTCCTCATCCGAGTTATCGTCGTCTTCCTCTTCTATTTGTTGATATTCAAGATCTTCCTCTTCGATCTGTGCTATTACTTCCTCAATTTCCTTACCTTCGTCTACTTGCCCCCGCGCATCTTGCCCAATGTTTCCATCATCCTCCCCAATCTCAACTTGCTCACCACTCTGGTAGACGATATCCTCGCAACCCCGAACATGCCGCTCCCTACCGACTCCCAATTTCAGTGTCATCGTAAGTGAACTCATTTTGAGGCTCACTACACTCACCGGTGTCCAGCTGCTGCTGCGGGGCAACATCCCTATCATACACTTGCACCAAAAGCACGCGATACCATCCACGTTGCCCTGCCCCCCTCATATATGACCTCCAAGATGCAGTTCCTTTCAGCTCAACTAACTCCCAATAAACAGGATCATCTCGCATGGTGCAAAGGCAAGATAACTTGAGCTGCCACTTCTCTTGTTCCATCCAAAACGTATAATACAACCAATTCAACACAGAAGCAAATGTACGCTCTTCGACCCTACTTAAACTTCTATCCACATACTGAAAGTTACTCAGATCCGCACCCTCCGAACCATACTTGACAACCCCTTCTCCATAAAAGATTCTAAATAGAACTCGTTCTGACATATCTGCGAACCTATTCATTAACACACGAATTAATTACTCTTCGTAAAATGTATTATGTCTATTTGCTACAAAAAAATTATTCATCTCTCTACTTCTATTTCTAAAAAATATATACATTCCTACGAATATCATTACATGGAAACCAAGTGTGCCCATTTCAGATGCAAAAAACTATGCGAAAAAATATCTACATTACTAAAAATATTCATATATGTAGTTGTATTTCTAAAAAAACATCTACAGCCTTAACAATATATATATATGTGCACTTCAATATGTAAAAAAACATATATATCTACATCTATCTCTAAAAAACATAACAACATATTATTATTCGTAAAAACAACCCTAACCCTAAACCCTAAACAAAATAAACCTCGAAAACAACTACATCTAACCCTAACCCTAAACACTAAACAGAATAAACCGCGAAAACAACTACATCTAACCCTAACCCTAAACACTAAACAGATTAAACCACGAAAACAACTACTTCTAACCCTAATGCTAAACCCTAAACAATTTAAACCGCGAAAATAATTACTTCTAACCCTAACGCTAAACCCTAAACAATTAGAACCGCGAAAATAACTACATAAAATCATAACCCTAAACACTAAATAAATTAAACTATGAAAATAACCGTAAAAAAAATACCTGCGTACAGCCGAATTCCTGCTCTTCCTCCCTTCCCTTTTCTCTCTTCTTCCTCCCTCTTCTCTTCTATTTTTCCTCCCTTTCTTCTTCTTCTTCTTCTATCGACCGAACGGTTCTTGAAGTATTCAAGTCGCCCCTTGGTTGGGCGACAGGCGACCGCGCCCACGCCTGTCGCCAAACCGTCGCGCGATTTTTTCATTGTCGCTCGTTGGGAGGGCGACAACCGCAATGGCCCGATGACATGGAGATGTCGCCCAATGGTTGGGCGACAGCTGCTTTCGTCGCCGAACCAGTGAACGACACCCACCTGTCGCCCAACCAACGGGCGACAGGGGTACATTTTTGCAAAAAAAATTCGTAATATATTTTTGTAATTTCAATTAAAAATTGTATTATTTAAAAAAAATTCTTAATATAGCACCCTCCCGCTCTCGAGTAAAGCTGTCACTTAAGCTGCTGTGTGTCGGAGATGCTACAGTGGGCAAGATCTAGGCCCATTTAGCTCCAAGCTAAATTTGGATTTTTTTTTCTTTAATATTTTTTTAATCTTTTTTTCAAAACTAGGCGTCGGGGCAAAAAAATTATAAAATTGGGCGCCGGTCGCCCAGATATAGCTTATCGCCCAATATACGGCGATCGCCTCATCTGCGATTAGTACTACTTTAAGCGCGATTTTTACTGCATGCTGTTAATTTCTAAAAAAATCATAACTTTTTCATATGATGTTGATGGAGATAAACTTTATATGAAAATTGTAGCTCTCGACGGGATCTACAACTTTTGTATACAAACTTTTTCAATTTGAGTCCATTTAGATAGCCAAAAACCGGATAGAATGTTCAGATCTAAAAATAGATATGTTTTTAGATCTGAACATTCTATCCCATTTTTGGCTATCTAAATGGACTCAAATTGAAAAAGTTTGTATACAAAAGTTGTAGATCCCGTCGAGAGCTACAATTTTCATATAAAGTTTATCTCCATCCGACATCATATGAAAAAGTTATGAGTTTTATTAGAAATTAAGCGCAGACAGAGGAAAAATCGCGCGTTTAAAGTAGTACTAATCGCCCGTATGTGGGGCGATCGCCCCATATACGGGCGACCGGTGCCCAATTTTGTAATTTTTTTTGCCCCGACGCCTAGTTTTGAAAAAAAGATTAAAAAAAATATTAAAGGAAAAAAAATTCGCTAAATTTGTCACGTTTAAAGTTAGATGTGCAACGGATTTTTAGGCAGGTATCTGGTTTCTTGTCGTAACTATAGTTTGCTATATTTTTTTAGCCTCATATCCTATGCATCGTGGACTCAGTTTTTTTTATCAAAGTATGACGCTGAATTTTGTTGCTACACTTTCTTAGGTGTTGAATTTTGTTGCTACAAAAAGTATAACTAGCTATACTTGACTAAGGTTGATTATGGTAAAATTGGTTTCGAACAAAATAAACCCTTAGCAATGATTTATTTTAAGTTTGAACCAAATCCAACCAAATACCCAGTTCTAGCAGGTCCTCGGTCTAAGTTCAAAGGATGTTGAAGTGATGATTCTTAGGTCTAGGTTGGAACTATTGTGCTTGTTAGGAGTTGCTTACTATTGAGGCTTGATAGCCCTGCCTAACTGAAAAGCATGGGCCAGTTTGCACGTAGTGTTAAACATGAGCCCGGTCCATAGCACATCCTGCCTTTATTAACATCCCGCTCGGCATGACAGGCCGACAAGTTGGTTTAGCAAACATGTTTTGCTTTCTGCCTTCATTTTCTGTTTTGGGTTGCTAATGAGCCCAGGATGTGATTCGTGATTGCCATTGTATCCTTGGTGGGTGCTTTCGTATTTGTGCAATTTAGGTTTTCTTTGGTACGATTGTAGCTTTTTTAAGAAGTAGTTTTCTGCTGGGTTGCATGGCTAAAGGACTAAACGGTTGGAGTGAAGAGATTTTGTACATGGTAGCCTAGCTTTTAGGTGTGAGGAGTACGGATCAGAAATAGGTGAGGGGGTGGGGTCTGGGGTTTTATATTTGTTAGGAACAAGGTAATTTTCTTCAATTTTACTAGCAAAGTCAGAATTCCAACTTTCTGAAGCCGTGGGAAGCTACCTTTGGCTAGTTTTTAGCTTTTATCTTTCATTTTCTCCTAGTACAGATGGACCGCTGGTTTTTAGCTTCTAGCTACATAGAAGCCAGTTATTTTGAGACAGCTTTCCGTTTCCAGAGGAGATAGATAGGAGCTAAAATCGTCCTAAAACTGGGCCTCTAGTACCGATATCATTGCATTTTCTGTTCGAAAAAATAAAAGAAACGGGAGAAAAAAGTGGCCGGAGATTGTATAGTGCACCTTGCATGTATCTTTGCCAGCTGTTGCTGACATGATGCGCACAAGTTTGTAAGTGGTATCTATCTTATGTCCATGGTTGCATGGTTGCAGTAGCATTGATCTATAAATATTAGCACGTGTTCCATCCAATCGGGGAATTAATAGTCTCAACTGAAGCCTGAAGCACTTGATCAAAAGTTGAATCTTATTAATGCCAAAGATTAGCTAAGCATCTCGCTGCAGCCTCAAGCGTGCCCCGTTAATTTAAGCAGTTCTATCAAAATGTGATGGTGTTGATGGTACCTATCTACCTATCCGATCTGGATATGGATCACTAGTATTTTAGCTCGACATTGCGTGCAGTTCTCCGTTCTATGCCTGGACACGACTACAGCGTGATCTTGCGAGTAATATAGAAAATAGCTGCAAATTCGGCTTCTCGTCCAGGGCCGGATGCTTACAGACGATAAACTGGAGTTTAGAGGATGGTCACATAGCATCATATGCTCTCTCTATGTGGATCTAAACCTGAATCTGCCCCATCTGATACATAAATACCCTTTTGCAAAATAGGTTTGGGTCAAGATGTTCGGTTGGTTGCACATACAAACATTCTCCTTACAACTTGAGACCATCGTAGCGAGCACTACCCACTGGTGGCGATACGTTCATGATATCATGCTGACTCAGCGGAGAAATGACATCGACGGAGTTCTCATCTATGCTTTCTAGAACTTATGGAAAGAGAGGAACAGGAGAATTTTCCAGAATTCCTATCAAACAGTGCAAACGGGTTTTAACCTCATCTCCCAATATTGGTGCCATCGCAATAGGGCGCTGACAATTGTATAGCTTCGTCTCCGAGACTGGTGGATTCCTACTGCACATTTTCAACAGGGGAACTAATACCGGTTTTTTCTTCTGGTCAACTGAGCTTGGTTGGAGTGCTCGAATGGCAAGCTTGTAGTATGTTGCCGGCAACGGAAGCATTTAGGCCTCTAATTTGATTTGTTTTGATAATTAATGATAATCAAGTTTTAAGGACTAACACACTATCTAAGTGTAGAAGAAAGGTTTGGTCCTCATCATGGAATGGAGTATGTAAACGCATGAGACAAAAAGAAACGACTATGGATGATTCAAGCTCAAGGCCAATGTATAAAAATATAAGGACATTCTCATAGCCTTTACCAATTTTGGAGTTTGGAGAAAAGGTTAGATCTTGGTTGCATTAAAAATTCTTCAAAAAAACTCAACTATTTTTGAGGTAGCCGGCACTACCGCCATGTTGGGGCTGGTACTATCGCCAGTCGGTAGTACCGCCCTTCAAATCCAGTAGTTTTATTCCAAAAAGGGTGTTTTTCCCTGAGATGAATTTCGACACTACCGACATTGTAAGTCTAGTGCTACCACAAGTCGGTAGTATCAGCATTCAAGAATGGTAGTTATTTTCTAGAAAGTGAATTTTGAGGACCCTCTCTCACTTTCAAAATCTGGTACTACCGCATGTTGGTAGTACCACTACTTAGTTGCCGGTAGTATTTTTCTAGAGAGATTATTTTTGGGGTTTTGCCTGAGATTTCAATTTTCGACACTATCGGACTTTGTACACTAGTGGTACCGATCCCTATCCAATGGCTAGAACCCTGTGCAATTAATGCATCAATCTATATGTCGAGGCTAAGGCCGGTACTACCAGACTTTGCACACCGATAGTACCGGATTTCACAGATTTTCATGATTTTACCCAACAGCTAATTGAGTGGTTGGAGGCTATAAATACCCTCTCGCTTGCAGCAAGAGCACCTCTTAGAACCTCATTGAATACATCTTGAGTTTTTGCAACTCTCTCTTCACCTTAGAGCATTTATGTTCTCATTTTGAGGTGGTTGAGAGCATTCAAGTGTGTGCGTTCATTTTGAGCCATTTGTGACACTTGAAAATCTTCAAGCAAGCGTCATTGATTCATTACTCTTGAAGTTTACCGACTCCTAGACGACTTGGAGAGAAAATCGATGATCTCTTCGAGAAGAATTGTGAAGAGGCCCAGTATTATGTGAAGGTTGGAAATCAACTACTCGGAGAGGGAAAGAGCTACCTCTAGTGGAGTAAGGCTCATTTGTGCATGGAGCCGACTTGATTTGTTCAAGTTACCTCAACATGTATTAGGGGACATCGGCAAGTCTCCGAGACCACAGGAAAAAAATTCCATTGAGTTCCTTTTGTGGTTTTCATTCTTGTGATTTACTTTGTGCAATCTTATATTCCTATTGATCAGATTGATTGTTTGTCATCCTAGATTCACAAGTCTTGATTAGATTTAGATTGTTGGTGCACTTAGAGAAATTTAGAATATTTAGGCCTTAAAATCTAGAATATTTAGGCCTTAATTGTGAAAAATTGAATTTCCTTTCTATACTTGCTCAAAATCAGTTTATAGCAAAGAGAATTTTAAAAACCTCCTATTCACCCCCCTCTAGTTGGTTATCCTTGATCCTACAGCAATAGATTAGCTACAGTAGGCTCATTCTTTGTTGTCGTAGTCGCTTTTTCAGTTAGTTTGTAATAGTGTCAGGTAACCCTAGTGGCATGGAACCTGCCTAGAAAAAGAGACCTTCTATCGCGCTTTGTATCAGTTATCTCACCTTCTATCAATGGATTTTACGTAGCTCTCCTGCGTGTTTCAAAAAAAACATTACAATGCATTGCGTAGGTTAATAGAAAGAAGTAATCTCTCTGATCCTGAATACATGTCATTCTAGTTTTCAAATTTTGTTCCTATATATATATATATATAGGAAGCTTTTTCCGTACTCCCAGGAGTACATACTCCCACATCTAATATACCACTTAAATGAATGCTTTATACACCTTTATCACTTTCAGTATACTCCAATAATAATTCTAATATACTCCAATGCAACATGGTTGAAAAAAATTCATCAAAGCACTTTATTTTTTTGCTATATACCCTTTTCCATATGTAAAACGAATATATAAACAAATTATGCTATAAATGGTGGACTTTAATGAAATTTTTCATGGAACTCACTTTGGAGTATCTTATAATCAGTATTAGAGTATACTCAAAAGGATAAAGAGGTATAACAACATCATTTAAACGGTATACTAGAGGTGGGAGTACGTACACCCAGGAGTATGGAATCATTTTCCTATATATATATATATATAATTTTGAAATAACTTTTAACTATTTTTTAATTTGCATATCTCTAACATTCATTATTTCTAATGTTATTTATTACTGTGCAATAGAGTTACACACATCATCTAAGAGCAATAAGTGAGCTAACGAAGGAGGACAATTTGGTCATGTCTATATATGCCTTGGTTAAAGTGTAAAATCCTAAAATGTCACCTATTCAGGAATGGAGGGAGTAAAATAGAACCGAATGATCACTCGGTGGCTGTTGTTGCTGGATAGAACGCACCCCACTCTGGTTCATCCCTTGGATCAAATCTATTGTATCTCACCTAAATAAATTAGAATACAGACTCATATATGTTAAGTAGAACAACATGTATTAATTCTTAGCATATGTAGAGGACACATACACGTGTGTATACATATGGTGTGAGTGTAGTATGCGTGGGTTGTGTTGGAAATATGCGCAATATTTTTATTCCAGATTTTATTTTGAGGCTAATATAACAAAAGACTAGAGATGAATAAAACAATAGGCAACAAATTGTACTTCAAAATCTGCTCAAGAATTGTAAATTAACAAAGTCAATCAATCACATGAACGACTTACAATTGGGCTTAATGAAGAACAGGAAATAGCATAATCGCGGTCATGGAAGTAGTCGACGTCGAGGAAGAAGTAAAGCGTTCACGCTGATGCGTTGCCCAAAAACATTATTGCCGATCTGTGCAAGTGATCTCTGCGGCAATAGCTCAGAGATACCGCTTGCTCTCCTTCACGACCCTTGACGAAGGGACCTGCAGCTCGGGGTCGTGGCGGAGCGCCATCCCCCTCCATAAACTAAAAGAGGTTAGCGATGGAGGCGAAGGAGACTTTTATTACAGGCGCATACCTGGGCCGAACCAGAGCATGGTGACACAAGCGCCCGGGTCTCGCCCCGGGTCGTGATTGCCTGGGACACAAGAAACAGGCACGGCAGCAAGAAGAAAAAACCCAACTCAAGCATGGATGGAGGAACGTTAGGCAAAGAACTTCCGGAGCTGACCCACATTCCACGAGCTCGAGAGCTCCCTGCCGTCGGGGGCCGCTAGACGGTAAGCTCCCTCGCGGCTTGCCGAGACGACTCTATAGGGGCCTTTCCACAGCGGGGACAACTTATTGATGTGGGAACGGTCTTGGATTCGCCTTAGGACCAGGTCCCCAACGCGGAAGCCCCAGGGTCGAATGGCTCGAGCGACGTGCCTGCGGAGATCTTGCAGGTAGCGTGCCGAGCGCAGCAGTGCACGGCACCTTACTTCTTCTGCCAAGGCGAGGTCGAGGGACCGCTCCTGCTCAAGGTCGACCTGGTCGACCGAGCTCGCCCTGACGGAGCGGAGAGTGACCTCAGGTGGCAGGACAGCCTCGACCCCAAAGACAAGTTGGAAAGGGCTCGTCCCCGTTGCCCGGCTGGGGGAGGTGCGGACGGACCAAAGGACGGTGGGGAGCTCCTCTAGCCAGGCCCGGCTGCGCCGACCGAGCTCGTCAAAAACTCGCTTCTTGAGCCCTTGGACGAGCTGCTCGTACGCGCTTCTACCGCTCCGCTGCTTCGGGATGGCTTACCGAGGCATAGCAGATTTTGGTCCCCATATCCGCGCAGTAACTCTTGGAACAAATCGTTGGAATCTGCCCGTTGTCGGTGATGATCCCGCAAGGGACTCCGCACCTTGTGACCACGAAGGAACCAAGAACCTTACCGCGCCTTGGCGGTGATGGCGCAGACCGCCCGCCGATCCATTTCGAAAAGGTGTCGATGGACATGAATAGGAACTTCTTTCCCCCGACCGACCTTGGAAAGGGACCTAGGATGTCCAGGCCCCACGTCGAGAACGGCCATACGAGGGGGATGGTCTGCAAGGCGTAGGCCGGCTGCCGGGCCTTCCGGGCGTGAAACTGGCAGGCCTGGTAGACATGAACGATGCCCCGGGCATCTTCGAGCGCCGTTGGCCAGTAAAAACCCATCCGAAATGCCTTCCCAACCATGGTCCTGAAAGAAGAGTAAGAGCCGCATAGGCCGAAATGTATGTCATTGAGCAAGTATTTACCTTCTTCAGGAGTGACGCACTTTGACAAGACGCCCAGGGCCCCTTGACGATAGAGCCGCCCACCGACGAGCCTGTACGAGCTCGCGCGGTGTCGGAGCCTGCTCCTTTCGGTCGGAGAGGCGGGGAGCTACCCTTGGTCGAGGAACTTGACGATCGGGTCCATCCACGACGGAATGCTTTCGAGAAAGGCCGCCGGGTCTTCCTGGTCGGCGACGGATGGCACGGCCAAGGCTTCGAGGATGACGTCCGGTGGGAGCTCATCGCCGGACGACCCGAGCCTGGAAAGGAGATCGGCAGTGGAATTGTCCTTCCTAGGTATGTGCTGGATCTTCAGGTTCCGAAACCACCTTTCCATCTTGCGCGCCTCGGCGAGGTATTTGGCCATCAGCCGGTCCGAACACTGGTAAACTTTGTCGTACTGATTGATGATGAGCTGGGAGTCCCCTTTCACGATTAGGCGGCAAACGCCCAGGGACTTGCAAGCTCATAGGCCGGCCAACAGGGCCTTGTATTCCGCCGCGTTGTTGGTAGTGGGGAAGCCGAAGCGGATCACATATCTCAAGTGGTCGTCTTGAGGGGTGATGATGAGAACACCGACTCCCGAGCGCTCAAAGGATCTTGACCCGTCGAAGAACATGGTCCAAGGATCTTCGACCTCGACCTCGGGCTCGGGGGCAGGTTCCGTCGTTTGCTCTACCACAAAGTCGATCAGCGCCTGGGATTTGATGGTGGTGCGGGCCATGAAACGGAGGTCGAATTCGGCCAGCTCTATGGCCCATTTGGCGATGCGACCTCCGACCTTCGTGTTCTTGAGGATCTCCCCGAGCGGGAGCCCACTCGGGACGACCACCGTGTGCGCTTGGAAGTAGTGCCGGAGCTTCCGCGAGGCCATGAAGAGGGCGTAAAGGAGCTTCTGGACCAAGGGGTAGCGCTCCTTCGGTCCGTGGAGCACTTCGCTGATGTAGTAGATCGGGTGCTGTCGCCCAGCCCGCTCGGCCACTAGGACCGCGCTAACGGCTTGGGTCGTGGTGGCGAGGTAAAGCAACAGCGCCTCGCCCAGCTGTAGAGTTGTCAATAGAGGCGGACGTGAGAGGTACGCCTTGAGCTCGTCGAAAGACCGCTAGGCTTCGGGGGTCCACTCAAAACCCTCGTGCTTGCGTAGGATCTTGAAGAAAGGCAGCCCTCGCTCGCCGAGCCGGGAGATGAAGCGGCTGAGGGCGACGATGCGGCCGATGAGGCTTTGTACCTGTTTCACCGAGGTCGGAGCGGTCATTTGCTCGATCGCCTTGATTTTTTCTGGGTTCGGGCCCACGCCCGACCCCCCGATCATGTAGCCGAATACTTTTCCGGAGGTCGTGCCGAAGATGCACTTTTCGGGGTTGAGCTTGATGCCAAACTTGTTCAGGTTGGCGAAGGTCTCGGCCAGTTGTTGACGGGTCGGGCTTTAGAGGGCTCTTGATGATGATGTCGCCGACGACACTTCGAGGTTCCGCCGATCCGCTGGTCGAAGGTTTTAGTCATCACCGAACGCGGGCGCCAGCGTTGGAGGCCAAACGACATGGTCAGACAACGTAAGGTTCGAACGGCGTGATGAAGGTGGTTTTGTCTCGCCTTCCACGGCGAGCTTGATCTGGTGGTAGCGAGTAGGCGTCGAGGAAACTCAACATCTCAGCGTTAGCGGTGGAATCCACGATTTGGTCTATGCGTGGAAGTGGGAAGTTATCTTTAGGGCATGCGGCATTCAAACCCATGTGATCGACGCACATTCGCCACTTCCCGCCTTTCTTTGCACAATTGCTGTGGTTGGCCACCATTCGAATAGTTGACCTCACGAATGAAACCGCCTTGAGGAGCTTGTCGAGGTGCTCCTCGACATTGCCGCTCGGGAGAAGCGCCGCACTGCTCACGGGCTCGCGGCTGTGCTTTGTTTGTAGTATGTGCTCGATCACCTTCCTTGGTAACCCCGGCATGTCCGCCGGTTCCCACGCAAAAATGCTTTTGTTAGCTCAGAGGAAGGTGACGAGCTCGTCTTCCTATTTAGGGTCAAGCTGGGCGGAAATGCAGACGCATTTGCCCGAATTCCCTTCCTCGAGCTGCACGGCCTTGGTCGGGCCATTCGACTGGATGGGCGTCTTGCGACGGGTGCCCTTCAGGGCGGCCTCGGACTGGGCAATATGCCGCCAGCTGTGGCCTTTTCTCATCGCCGCGCGCCGCCTTGAGGTCGCCATGACCGTTATGGCACCGTTGGGCCCTGGGAGCTTCATACACCGGTGCCCGTAATGATTCGTGGCCAAGAACTTAATCAGGGCGGGGCGCCCGAGGATGGCATTGTAGGGGAGGTTGTTGTCCACGACCTCAAAGGTGATCAGCTCGGTGCGGAAGTTTACTGGAATCGCCCGAAGGTGACGGGAGGACCACTTGCCCGAAAGGGTGGTCGAGCTTCCGGGACGATGCCAAGAAGGGGATCGCTATGTTCTTGATTTTTGACCGGTATCGTGATCCGATCCAAGGCGCCGCCAGAGCAAAGTTGAGGAATCGCCTCACGACCATAACTCGGCCAACGACGGTGTTACTTATGGTGGGGGCGACTACCAGAGCGGTTTTGAAGTCTCGGGACATCCCCGGAGGAGCGTCGTCCCGAGAAAAGGTGATGGGGACGCCATCCCACCTGCAGGGTCGGTCAGTGGGCTTCCCGATGGTGGCTTGGTAGACGGTGCGCGCGGCATCCTTCAACTCGCGCCAGGATCGGTATGCTGAAGAGCCACCGAAGATCACATCCACACGGCGGTCGCTCTGCTGGAATTCCAGGTCGGGGCCTGCTTGAGCCTAGCAGGGGCCAACCCCACCAGGCTGTTCGTCGCCTCACGGGAGCGCGGGCATCTCTCCAGCCCCCTATAAAAGGCGTCCAGCTTGAATAGCCACGTCCTGCAGCCTCGCAGATCGTGGCCGTGGATCTTGTGGTACAGACAAAATTTATTGGCGTCGAAGCTGGGCTGTTCCTCATTGCCCTGTGGTCGGGACGCTCACATGAGGGCCTCACCCGCCTCGCCTCGCTGGGCTCGGGCGCGCTGTTGCGGCCGGGCGATTCTGCGAGGCCGGGCCCCGCGACGGGCCGGCGTGGTTCGCCCCGCTACCGCTGTTGTCGACCGTGGCGACCACGCGGAGCTGGCTACCCTTGACGCCGCAGTATTTTCCTCGCCTCTTGTCGCGCGGAGCCGGGTCTCGTTCCCTAAAGTCGGACGGCCCTGCCTCGCCGAAGTCGAGGCCGAGCTTGCCCCGATCGTAGTCGCGCTTCCAGCGGACGACGTCGTCCGCGTCTGCATATCGTTCCGCCATGCAGAACAGTTTGTTAACGGTGAGCCTCGTAGCGATTTCGAGGTCCTTCGTGAGGCGTCTGTCTCGGACACCGAATTTGAAGGCCTTGATGACGGTTTCATCGGAGATGTTGGGAATCGAGTTCCGCACGAGGGTGAACCGGCGCCACGGTCTCGCAGTGCTCCTTTCGCCGATAACACGGTCCGTGTCCTTTCGCCCGGCCGCCAGAGCTTTGGAAGTTGGAGTGGAGGGCGCTCCGCAACTGGCGCCATGACCGGAAGGTGCCGGGTGCCTGGTTGAAGAGCCAGGTGCGGGCGGCTCCATCCAGGATAGCGGCGATGGCTCGGTTGATGGCAACCTGGACGAGCCGGTGCGCCTCCCGAGGAGTCTCCGGGCCACCGTCGTCCGCCCCGGGAGTCGCCTCATGTTCGTCGGCCACGAGGGCCCGGCGTTCGCGAGGCGGCAAGGAGGGAGAGAGCATGGGAGTGGAGCCTTGGCACTCGGGGACAGCATCCGAGCCCAGGCTTGCTGTTCGCGACATGCCGGCGATGGAGCTAGAGGTGCTGATGTCGCCGAGGTAACGAACTCTGGATGAACGAAACTTCGGGCCCCACGGTGGGCGCTTCTTCGCCGACGATCGGACCGCCGACCGCAAGAAGGGGAAGGATCATGCAAAGGGCGAGGCCTAGAGTCGCGCTCGTCCGGAAGAAGGGTTAGAGACGGCAAAGACTGGGAAAAGCACAAGCAAATAGGGGACACGAAGTCTATGTCGTTCGAGCCCCTAGGTCGGGTAATGCTCTACTCCGGGCCTTGCCCGAGGCGAAAGAGAACTAAAGGCTCGCTAGGAGGGGTACAAGGAGCTCGTCCTGGATCGCCGGAGCGATGATCCAGGAGAGCTCGGTGAATAGGGGGTGTACAAGTCTTGCTGTCGGTTCGTCAAGCCCCCCTGCCCCAAAAGGGAGAGCCCTGCCCTCCTTTATACAGCTGGTGGGTGCAGGTTACATGGAGAATTGGGAGAGGGAAGGATGGAGATTGTCCCAGGAACCCCAGTCCTCCGTCTTGATTCTCGGGTCGCCGTCTGCTTCGCCCACGCCGGTTGGTAGACACATCGAGCGAGTAGTCCGTCGCTTTCTTGGGAAACGTCGTACCTACCTCTCGTGGACTCCGCTGATCTCGACGTTGCAATGCGTGGTCCTGGCTCTACCTCGGGAGAGGCGCACCTCACATCACTGCGGTGCACGGACGATGGGACCGAGTTCGACTTTGGCAACCTTCGCACGCTTAGGAAGGAGCGACCGCCCCGATGTGGTCACTTCAGCGATCGTGGTCATAGGGCATGTGGCTAGTGGCGGCGGAGGGCCCGAGCACGGCCTTTGGTGGGGATCACCTCGATCGGGTTTGAGGTCGGGAGTCCGACCGCGAGGGAGGCCTGACGTCCTACTTGGTCTGGACGAGCTCTGGAGCGTCTTGTTAGGTCGGGGATGAGTGTCCTTCGTGGCCTCGCGGGCCTTTGGTCGGAGGCGGGCTTGGAGCAGTCCGTTCATTACTTCGGGCCACCGAGGTCAAGGGAGTACCATTTAAGGCCCCCCCGACGCCCGCTCCTCCCCCCCGGGGGGGTACGGACATGTGTTAGGATGGTTGATCCCCGACAACTAGCCCCCGAGGCTCAAGAAGCGATCTGAGACTCTGGGCGCTCTTGAGTCTTAAGTCTTTCGAGGAGGGATCGCTCCTTCGCCTGGGTTCGGGGTTTCATTTTGGCGAGACCGTTCTTGGCGACACTTGAACTCCAGCACCTTGTTTCTGAGTGGGCTCAGGGAGCCCGGGGGTCCCGCTGACGGGGAAGTTGGAGGGACGGTTCGGCGGGTGAGTGGAAAGGCGCCCGTGTAGGGGTTTCGAAGGGCCTTGGCGTCTTGGTTACCGCCCGCTGGCTACGGGCGCGCCTTTTGAGGCGACGGTAACGCCGGTAGATGAGGCGTCTTTAAAAACCGGGGGCCGCTGCCTTCGGGGTTCTCCCCCCCCCCGGCCGCTCGTGTTCTTGTTTTCTCCTACGTCGATGCCTTCTGCCCTTTGCTTTCAAACCCGCCCATCTGTCCTTATGGCGAAGTTCGGGAGGAGTACGCTCACCGTGGAGCGGATGAAGGAGATGGAGACTTTGGGGCTACTGGATCCGTTCACCTGGCGGCTCCCGTCCGGGGAGAACGTGCCGCAACCTCGAGACGACGAGATCGTGAGTACGGAGCAGTATATGCTCTTCGGGCTGCGAACCCCGAAGAGCGATTTCTTGGCTGTGGTCCTCGCACAATGTGAGATCGAGCTTGTTAATTTGGTACCAAACTCCATCCTCCACCTTTCCATTTTTGCTCATCTTTGCGAGGGGTTCCTGGGCGTTCTCCCCACCCCCTCGTTGTTCTTCCGCTTTTATTCCTTGTCCCGTACTGCGAAGGACCCCGTCGTCGGGTGTCTCTACTTCCGACTGCGGGCGGGACTCCCTTGTTCCTTCCTCCAAATCCCGACCCCGAGACTCGCTCGGACCGTGGGCGGAGAAGTGGTTCTATCTGAAGAAGGGCGAGCAAAGCGGGCTTGCTTACATCGGCACTGCGATCGACGGAAAGCGGGAGACCCCAGAGCCAGAGGACTTGGCGGCCGACCAAGCGACGGCCGCCTTCATCCATACCTGCGCCGCGCGCGGGCTCAAGGGGCAAGTGGTCGTTTACGACTACTTGCGGAACCGTGTGCTTCCTCTTCGGAAGAGGTTGCATCCCTTCTACGAGATCGCCGGGAGGCACGACGCCACCCGGGAAGGCCACGAGGGTTAGCATTGCCCGACCCTAAGCTCTTTCGGGCCTTGGTCGGTGTTCCTTTGTTTTCTTGATGCTATCTTTTTTGGCTTTTAGCAGCACCGAAGGAGGCCTGGATCGCCTCGAGGATGCAGGAGATCTTCGGGAAGGCTGCCACCTCCTACGATCTCGGCGACAACGTCCCCAAGAACGTCTTGGGGCAGAGCAGCGAGGTAATAGCTTTCTCCTTGACATTGGCCTCGGGGGCTCGGATTCGGGTGCTTATCGTCATAAGCTTGCGCAGGCGACCAGGGAGCTTTGGGACACGACGGGCGCTTGTTGCCGCCCTCGGTTGTAAGGACCGAATCCATCGATTCAACCCACCGTGTTTATCGCACTAGTCCTGTGATCAACGCTAGTGCACCGCGACTTAACATTGGTACATATCACATCATACTCAACGATAATAGAAATAATAGTTCATTTATTGATATAGCTAAATGTATGATCTTATGACCAGCTTACATTATTAAGCCACGCAGGGCAAGACTGGAAATATAAGCTAATAATTAAGCAGCGTCAGGGGTTTAGCAATCGTTGAGAATCCTTCTATGAACCGACGGTAGTATCCTGCCATTCCCAGAACACTACGGATCTGAGTAACCGACTTCGGTTGCTCCCAACGTAACACTGCGTCCACTTTGCTTGGGTCAACTGCAACTCCTTTAGTAGTCATCACATGACCAAGAAATTCAACCTTCTCCTTCCAAAATCACACTTGTTCAACTTAGTATACGGTGATGTTCTCGCATGACCTCTCCAAAACCATCCTCAAATGTTCGCATGTTCTTCCTCTTTCGAGAAAACTAAGATATAAATCTATAAAGACTACAACAAACTTATCCAAATACTCCATGAAAACCTTATTCATCATGTTCATGAAATATGCAGGGGCATTAGTCAATCCAAATGACTTGACTGTGAACTCATAATGTCCATATCGCGTAGAAAACGCAGTCTTAGGCACATCCTCCGCTCGGATCTTTAACTGATGGTAACCTGAACGAAGATCTATTTTGGAGAAAACTCCGTCTCCTCTTAACCGATCAAATAAATCGTCGATCCTGGGCAATGGATACTTATTCTTGATCGTTACCTCATTAAGTGCACGGTAATCGATGCACATTCTAAGACTTCCATCCTTCTTACAAACAAACAACACCGGTGCTCCCCACGGTGATGAACTTGGTCTAATGAAACCTTTCTCTTGTAGTTCCTCAATCTGCTTTTTCATTTCCACTAACTCATCTGTAGGCATCCGATAAGGTCTCTTTGATATCGGTGCTGTCCCTGGTGCCAACTCGATAACAAACTCAATATCGCGGTCTTGTGGCAATCCTGGTAAATCTTCCGAAAACACATCCGGGTATTCTCTGACTACCGGCACATCCTCCATGCTAATGGCTTGCACGCTGTTGACCACTAACTGCCCATCACGAATCGCTATGATGCTGAAATTCTACCTTCCTACCACTAGGCCTTCCATAGATACTGATCCTTCGCCACAATCCAAAAGCGACCTTATGTTTGGACAGCCAATCCATTCCAAGGATCACATCTAGGACCGAGCATCTAACAAGATAAGATTGGCTAGAAATTCTATCCCGTCCATAAGCAACTTAGCTCCCAAACACCCAAGGCTAGATCTAAGCTCCGATCCTGGGGCTTGGACTAAGAGCACACACTTAAGATTCACCACTTTAAATCCATTCTTGGTTGCGAAACTTTGAGAAACAAACGAATGCGAAGCTCCAGGATCAAACAAAACTGTAGCGGGCACCGAGTTAACCAGAAACTTACCCAGTACGACGTCCGTAGCCTCTTGAGCTCCATCCGCGGTGATGTGGTTGATCCTACCACGCGTTGTTGATTGAGGGGTTGCTCCAGCTTGACCGGGTGCACGATTTCCTCCTAAAGCCGGTGCCTTGGCAGGTGTTGTTCCCAAGTTAAAACGAACTGGCGTGATGCCTCCCTTCTGTGGACACCTATTAGAAAAGTGCCCTGGCTCATTGCATGTATAGCATCTTTTCACTGCAGATCGCAGACTTCTCCTCTGGCGCATTGTCGCCTGCGGCCGCATCCAAAAATTTCGACAAGGTGGCGAGGTGCAGGGTTGATGTCTTATTCACGGCTGGTGGTTGGAATCTGGCAAACTGTTGTTGTGACATTCTCAAACGTAGGTGGTTTGGACGTCCACCCTGATTAGTCATCAAGTGCTTACGGTTTTCACCCAGCTCTTTGCGCTTATCCTCTAAAATCAAAGCCTTATTAACTAGCTCCGAAAATCTGGAAAATTGTGGGTGATCGCCCCACTGCAATCCTCAATTCACCTTCATGAAACGATCGCTTAGCTTTATCTGGCCGCTACATCTTTAGGGGCATAGCGAAGCTAACTGGTAAACTTATTCAGATACTCGCCATCGGTCGGCCTCCTTGTTTCGTGAGCCCCAATTCTTCCTTCTTGAGATCCATCATTCCTCCGAACATGGTATTGGCGAAAGCAAGAGTAAACTCCTCCCAAGTAATTCTCCGGGGCTCCATGTGCGGTGCGATAATTCTCCCACCATTCTGCATAGTTCCTTCTAGTTGATGAGAGGCATAGAGTACCTTCTCATTGCCCTCACACCGAGTAATATGCGCTTTTCTTCTCAATAGTTCGAGCTACCATCGCCTTCCAAAGGATTAACATTTCAAACAGGTTGGTGGCCGAGTCCTCATAAAATCCGGACACTTTGAGTAAGGTCGAGGTCCACCGTTGTTGTTCGAAATGCATGGTTGTTGTTGGTTGTCGCCACATTGGTCATCCACTGCATTTCATCGCATCATAGTCCGCATTAGTTGAGTCTGCGCAAGAAACGCCCCAGATTCTCGCATGTCCACCGGGCGGTGGTGGTTGAGGGTTGCCTCCATCATTGGGGTTGTCATTCGCGCACCTCCACTCTCAAGCACCGCTGTTCCTCGAGTATTCACCATCCGATGATTGCCTCTTGGGTTAGGAAAGGTAGATGTAGCATAGGTAAGAAGCAAGAATTTCTAAAGCGGGAAGATAGGTTATACCCAACTAAAATAATTCTTTATTTATTCTTGGTATGGTCGCTTATTTAAGCCTACAAGCTTTGCAACACATACTACACACTCAAAGATTACAAAGAAGCAAACTAAACACTAAACCTTAACGCCCACTAAAGAGGTAAAGACTAACTTAAAGACGCGACTCAACACTCGAGTCTCAACACAACTCTAAGATCGATCCTCCTCAGCTCCCACTCGCCTCCTCGAATCCTCCTCCGACTCCTCCTCTACCGGTTCCTCGAGCTCCTCGGTCACACGCCCAACTCGTCCCTGACCTCCGTGGCCTCTCCTAGCTCGGTGATCATTCCGATGGTCGCAAAGACGGGTCTCCTCAAGCTCCCGCTCCGCCGCTTGAGTGCCTCGTACACGGCCTCCGCCTCCCGAGTAGTCTCTCTCATATGCTCCTCCCGGCAAGGGCGAACTCGCAAGGTGTACCGCAGAGCACACTCATCCTCCATGATCCGTCGGCGGCTGCATGCTTGCACATCGGGTGAAGTCGAACATCGAGTCGTGAAGCTCAACAGAGTCGTGGCGCATACGGCGAAGATCAAGTCGAGCAACCTCTTGAATCGCAACCTCGACGAGAATCTTCTCGCGGAGATGTTGATTGGCCTACTAGCTTCCTCGTGCTCCCGAAAGCGAGATGATCGCCTTGCATACAAACTCGATGAACACCATTAATACCCACCGCCTCCTGTGAAAGCTTGACGATAAAAGCTCCAAGCGCCTCAAGAACTCTCCACAGCCTCCATGGCGAGCCACCGCCGACTCCTCAAAGGTTGGAACGATCAGATCCGCTTCACAAGAACTTTGAATAAGTTCTCCACCCGAAACGGCAAGTAAACGGTAAATTTAGCAAAGGCGAGAAGTAGAGAATGAGATGAGTCGAGAGTGCTTTGTTAGTCAAATTTAAATTTTCTTTAGAAAATAGTTTTGGACACAACCTGGACTTCTCCATACTATCTAGGCCAAGACCTACAACAAGATGCTTTGATACCACCTCTCGAAGGACCCGAATCCATCGATTCAACCCATCGTGTTTATCGCACTAGTCCCGTGATCAACGCTAGTGCACACACTTTAACATTGGTACATATCACATCATACTCAACGATAATAGAAATAATAGTTCATTTATTGATATAGCTAAATGTATGATCTTATGACCAACTTACATTATTAAGCCACACAGGGCAAGACTGGAAATATAAGCTAATAATTAAGCAAATAAAAGTAGAAAACGAGATAGCTCATCACTCACCACAAGCAACCGACAAGGCTTGGACCCTAATGACTCACGTCCTCTTGGAACTCTTCCTCCAACACAGGTGTAGATTCTTCGACTGTTGATTATTGTTGTTGGCAAGGGTGAGTACTTAAAGCACTCAACAAGTTGTGCACCGAATGCAATTCTATGTAACTATATGCAAGGCTTATTCCAATGGATAGGCTATCATGGCTATTTTGCAATAAGCAGCATTTATGAACAAATATAATAAATAGATTGTAAAGACTGTAAAACAAATAACAATAAATAGATTCAGCATTTCTGAAGTAAACCAAGTTTCCAATTCTAAATCAAATTCCATCTTCACATGGCATTCCGCCATCCCAACCAATTTGTCCATTTAATTAAGCTAACCCTTAACTGTAATTCCCGAGCATTTCTCAATACCGCGAGCACGGCTATCCGAATAGTTTCACACTCTGCAGAGGTTATGCACTTTACCCACGTGATACAACCAAACACCACCAAGGCGAGTGATTATAACAAAGCCTTTACAATGTGTTGGCTTAACCCGCACTCACCCGCTAAGGTTTCAACACCGTGGACTGGTTACCACATCCAGGGCCCCTCTTGCACCATGTGAATTTCTCCATAACTAGAGAACTCACACCACCAAGATAGTACCAAAATTAAGACATTGCAAATTACTCACCTAGGTCGCCCATACCGCACATGTGGTTGCATGATTGACTCAGTCAAAGGCTTGCATGGTTAAGTCCTTAGAATGATCAAGGCAAGACATCCACATACCCTCCGCCTATCAGCCCACCTTGGCATACTCGCCCTTGTCACTTGCCTCAATCTAAGTGATTATCACCCGCTTGATTATTAGCACCACGTGTCATCAATAATTCAACATCGCTATGCGACATGACTCGCCACAACAACTCAATCTCATCGTGTGATCCCACATGACACACAAGTTCATAACATCGCTCCATATTCCATTAGTCAAGATTAATTATCAATGATTCAATCACATGTGATGACGGGCATGGCTAAGCAACTAATACGGTCTAATCCATCCCATGTTGATTATCATTACTAACCAACAATAATGAACCAATCTAAGGTGACAATAAATTATGGCATACAATGACAAGGTAGGGTATAGATCAAATTGGTATAATAGCTAAGTCCCAATTTAATTTGAAACAATTGTATACTTGAAATAATATGCAATATGGTAAAACAAATATAGCAATTTTATAAACATGGGTTCAACACGATCAAAGCACAACTTGCCTTGGAAAAGGTCCCGATCTTGATCCGAGCTTGCTCTTGAGTTGTCGGATCTTCCTCCAAGCGCCGCACAATTCAACGCCTACGCTGCATCAAGGAGAAAAGCAAATAAATATAAAAAAAGAGAGCAAATGAACTCCAAAAATCAATTAAAATTCACCATTAAATAGATCTCAATTTTACAAAATTTTTAGAAATTTGAATCACTCAAATCCGAGTTAAGATGCAAAAGATATAACCTTTTGAAGTTTGGATTAAATAATCGAAATTGCAAAAATCGTAAATTGAATTAATGTAATTATTTTTAAACGAAAACCGATTATGACGCTGCGTGACTCATGATGATGTCATCATCACAGAATTTCCAATCGGATTATTTTCCAATTGAAAATTCAATTATGACGCAAGCATGACGCCACCTTGATCCGAACCAATCGTAACGCGACACGGTCTCGGTGTATGGATCGAGTCCACGCAGAGTAGCCGACCATGATGAACCCGTTCATGATGCCTCAAAGACCAAGACTCGATATGCGCGCACGCAATTGGTTGCGGGCGACGGTGCTCCGGCGCTTTGAACTGACGGACGGCACGACAGGGTGCACGTGGCACAATGCGCCGTTTCTGGATCCTACGGTCACGAACACACCCGACCAACGGAAGTAAGCGGCGAGGGATTCACCAGAGGCGAGGAAGAAGACCAGGCCACGCGCGCTGCGCGCTCGACGAAGAAAAGGCGAGCCGACGCGCAGACACCTTGGCGATTCAACCGGAACCAAGGCGCTTAAGACCACAGATCGGGCGATGATCCAAGGCAAACCGCGTGGCTACAAGCTTTGACTGACGAGCTCCTTTGCGCCACCACGACGCTCCAAGCCGACGGTCCGACCAAAGCGCGCGCCGCCACGAGGAACCCGCGAGTACTCTCCTTTATAGCCTCTGCTCAACCCTACACGGCGGAAGTCCGAGTGGTTACGCGGCGACTCGAAGTTCGTGATCGAAGACGGCGACGACGACGCTGACGCTGCGGTCCCGATCCGACGGCCAGACGTGAGCGCACACGCCGCCTTTCCCGAACTGCTGATCACACGCGAACGCCACCGATCTAGGGTTTTTCCCCGCAGCCGTTCGCAGTCAGACCGGCCGCGCCGAGGCAAAGTCGATCACACGCATGTTGGGTTTCGCCCAACACTGCTCAAATGATTTTTAAACTCTTTAATAATTAAAATAATTCCGTAAATTCATTTAATTGGTTTTAGGCAAATAAATTATCGTGAAAATCCAAGAAAAACTCCAAAATACGTTGAGACATTCTGGACTCAAATAAAATTTTTTGGCAAAACTTTATTTTAACTTTGCACAAATTTAAATAGTTTTAAGCAAAAGGTCAATATTCTTAATTTAAAATTAATTTAAATAAATCCAGAAAAATCCAAATAAATTCCAGAAAATCCACAAATGACAATAAAATAATATTTAAGCAAATTTTGGGATGTTACACTGGCCTAGTCAAGGGTAAGAAGGGGAGTAAGAAGCCGACTCCTAACGCCCCGAGGCATGTTGCCAAGAAGCCCCACGCCGAGCGGGCGACGGTCGTGGTAAGTTTGAACGCCCGAGCTCGGGTCATCCGAGCCCGAGCACGCTTCCCCTTCTCGCCTCCTTGGTCCTTCTTTGATGATCCTGCCTCTCTCGCCAGCCAGCAGAGGCGGCTCTCACGACGACCCTGGATATGCAACCGAGCCACGAAGCGCGTTAAGCCCCAGGGGAGTGGGCATGCGTCATTGTCTGTGGAATTGTTGCGCTGTATGGCTTTCATACATTTTTCGCCATCCCGCCTCGTCGCGTGTTCGAAGGCCCGAGGGGCACCGATCTTTCCTGTGGTCCGTGGCAGGTCGAGGAGGATGAAGTGGACGACACGACCTCATGCCGCGGGCCTGTGACGCGTGGGTGCTACGGTCGCGCCTTCCGAGGAGGATGAAGTGGCCAGGGGAAGCGCCGAGAGTGCACGACCGAGGGTGCCGCTGCCGGGACAGCCAGAGTCGAGGGCGCCGTCGTCATGGCGCCTCTGGTGGAGGCGTTCCCGAGGACGGAGTCCCTGGGAAAACGGAGAGCTGACTTCCCTCCGCGAGGAGGTCCGTCAAAGAAGGCAAGGTTGCTGCGCATCCGCTCGGCACAGTAAGTACTCCCTTCTGCCTCTCAACTTTTGTGACGGTAGGGTCGTCCGAGCAACCCCTAACAATTTGTCGAGCGCAGAACCTATATCGGGGTGGTCGTCTTGCCCTGTGCGGAATCGCCCCGCCAGGCCGGAGTTGCCAAGGAGCGGCGACAATTTTCGGACCGACGGCTGAGTCGGGACTCTTCGTGGTCGAGGTGGCCGGCGGGGAGTCTCGAGCCGCCTCCACCGTGGGTTCGGGCCGCCGCCCCGACCGAGCGGATCATCCCGGTCCTTGGGTGGTGCCGACGCGATCAAGGCGCGCGAGGGCCGCCGAGGTTGTCGCCGCGCGAACCGCCTTGTTATGACGGCGCCATCGACCGCCGACGCTGGAGGATCGCCTAGCGCGTAAGTTTATTTGTGGTGACTTTTCCTTCTCTCTTTTTCCCTTCTTCTCGAAGTTGTGGTGATCTTTCCCTCTCTTCGCAGGTCTACTACCGATCTCCTGTGGGTACGGGTCGCAGGCAGCCCACGCCGCCTTCCGATCCTCCGTGACACTATCGGCCGGCCAGAGGAGGCCGCTAAGCTCAAGTCGCCGCGATGCGTGATCGGGAAGAAACTTTGCGCCTGAGAGAGGCCCGAGCCCTTGAGCTCGCACGGGTCGTTGAGTCCGAGCGGGAGCGCGGGACCCAGGAGACCGAGTGGGAGCTAAAGGCCGAGAGGGGCCTTCATACCGCGGCGCTCTCCAAATCCGTCGAGGAGGAGCGGAAGAAGGCGGAGGAGACCCTTGCCCGAGTCCGTCAAAAGGCGCAGGACGTCCTGGATGAAAACCGTGCGAGCGCGGTGGTGCTGATCCAGCGCCTTGAGCTCGAGGTCTCCGACCTTCGTTCGAAGGTGGAGGCCGCGCGGCGGGAGGCGGAGGGACTCCGGGAGTGCCTCGAGGTCGCCCATATGGCCCACAAGGTTAGCCATTCGGTCGCGTCGACCACGCTCAAGGACCTTGCAGCTGTGCGGAAGGAGGTGGAGGGGCTCCGGACGCAAATGGGGAATCCGATCCCTGCATGCGCCGAGGCGGCTGAGCTCACGGCCAAGGCGACGGTGGCTACGCTCGAGAAGACATTGGCCAGATTGGAGGCGAGGGCCACCGGAGCAGAGGCTAAGGCGGCCGACGCCGAGGCCAGGGTCGCCGGGCTTGACGGGAAGCTGGCGCAGGTGGCTCGAGCAGGGAAGAGTGCCTTGGCTCAGCTTCAGAGCGACCGCGACGGGGTCGATAGGGCCGAGGCCGAGGTTATCGTGCTGCGGCAGAGGGTCTCCGACCTAGAGCAGGAGAAGCTTGCCCGAGATATGTCGGTGGAGTAAAATTTAAAGTTAGTAGATGGGTTGAGGGGCGAAGGATTCGCACCCCCTTGTAAAGACAATGTAACTTTCTACTAATCTCGCAAAGTCGCATTTCTTTGGAATACTTAGCTCGCTTGCTGGCCCGTGTCGCTTTTGTAGTCTTCGCACCTAACCTGGGCCGACCGAGCTAAAGGGTGCTCAAGGTCGCTTTATCTGAGGCCTCGCCCGAATCACCCGGCTCGGCACAACACGGGTTGATTGGTCTTCACCATTTGGCCATGGGGAATTGGTCGGCTTATTGGCGCAGAGCGCTTGTTGCGACCGAGATCGCCCCTCGTGTTAATTTTGGGGATCGCGACCGAGCTCGCGGATACCATCGGGCCCGGTGCTCCTTGAGGACGCTCAATGGTCGGCAAGCAGGGAATAGCCGGCTTACTTCGATAGGATCGTTTTTACGCCGCCCCGAGCCCGAAATGCATCGGGCTCGGATACCGACGCCCCGAGGCGACTTCAGAGAACGCGCTTCAACCGAGGCCTCGCCTCGCAAGATTTGTGTTTGGGCACAACTCGCATCGTCGGCCCGGAATATCTCGTGCTCGATAAGATTTAGGTCTCGGTCCGTCCTACGAGCTCAAGAATGCTTCTGCTCGCGAGGCCCTCGCAGAGGCGGTTTAGAAATTAGAACCGCCATTTGGGCTCAGGGAAAGGTCGCTTATTGCGAACCGAGTCATCCCCGTGGTGAATTTTAAAATCGCGACATCCGAGCCTCGAAACGCCATCGCTCTGGCGCCCGAGAACGCTCAATGGTCGGGCAAAGACGGGGAATAGCCGGCTTACTTCGACAAGGATCATTTTACGGTGGCTCCCGATCCTCGGAATGCCCAGGCTCGGGTTGTTCATCCCCGAGGTGAACCTAGAAAACGCGACCCTAGGCGCTGCAAAAGAGAACACGCATGGACGCCCCTAGGTCGGGCCCGCCGCGTGACATTATGGTTGCCCTTATGGTCACGCCGCGAGGTCGCACCGCTCGAGGCGTCCTAAAAGAAAGGAGAATTAAGGCCGCGAGAAAGCAAAGTGAGCCTCGGGCCGAGGGTTTAAGATGGCGCGACCCTTGACGAAGGGACCTACACCAGGTCGTCATGAGCGCCATCCTCCATTAACTAAAAGAGGTTAGTGATGGAGGCGAAGGAGACTTTTATTACAGGCGCATACCTGGGCCGAACCAGAACATGGTGACACAAGCGCCCGGGTCTCGCCCTGGGTCGTGATTGCCTGGGACACAAGAAACAGGCACGGCAGCAAGAAGAAAAAACCCAACTCAAGCATGGATGGAGGAACGTTAGGCAAAGAACTCGAGCTGGCCCACATTCCACGAGCTCGAGAGCTCCTCGCCGCCGGGGCCGCCAGACGGTAAGCTCCTCGCGCTTGCCGAGACGACTTATAGGGGCCTTCCCACGCTGGGGACACTTTATTGATGTGGGAACGGTCTTGGATTCGCTTTAGGACCAGTGTCCCCAACGCGAAGCCCTGGTCGAACGGCTCAAGCGGCGTGGCTCAAGGAGATCTTGCAGGTGAGGCGTCGAGCGCAAAGCAAAGGCGCGCACCTTACTTCTTCTGCCAAGGCGAGGTCAAGGGACCGCTCCTGCTCAAGGTCGACCTGGTCGACCGAGCTCACCCTGACGGAGCGGAGAGTGACCTCAGGCGGCAGACGAGCCTCGCCTCAAGACGACTTGAAAGGGCTCGCCCCGCTGTCTTACCTGGGGAGGTCTGGACGACCAAATGACGGTGGGAGCTCTCAACCCAGTTCGCCCTACCGACCGAGCTCGTCGAAACTTGCTTGAGCCCTTGGACGAGCGTTCGCTGCATGCCTTCTACCGCCTGCTGTTCGGGATGGCTTACCGAGGCATAGCAGATTTTGGTCCCCATATCCGCTGCAGAACTCTTGGAACAAACTACCGTGAATCGCGCCCCGCTGTCGGTGATGATCCCGCAGGGACTCCGCACCTTGTGACCACGGCGAACCAAGAACCTTACCGCTGCCTGGCGCGATGGCAGAGACCGACTACCGATCCATTTCAAAAGGTGTCGATGGCCACGAATAGGAACTTCTTTCCCCGACCGACCTTGGAAAGGGACCGAGGATGTCCAGGCCCCACATCGAGAATGGCCATGCGAGGGGGATGGTCTGCAAGGCGTAGGTCGCCATCGGGCCTTCCGGCGTGAAACTGGCAGTTCGGCAGTACTAACGATGCCCCGGCATCTTCGAGCGCTGGCCGCAAAGCCATCCGAATGCCTTCCACCATGGTCCCGAAGAAGAGTGAGCGCGTGATAGGCCGGAATGTATGTCATTGAGCAAGTATTTTCCTTCTTCAGGAGTGACGCACTTTGACAAGACGCCCAGGGCCCATTGACGGTAGAGCCGCCCACCGACGAGCCCTCAGACGAGCTCGCGTGTCGAGCCTCGCTTCTTTCGGCCGGAGAGGCGGGGAGCTACCCTTGGTCGAGGAACTTGACGATCGGGTCCATCCACGACGGAATGCTTTCGAGAAAGGCCGCCGGGTCTTCCTAGTCGGCGACGGATGGCACGGCCAAGGCTTCGAGGATGACGTCCGGTGGGAGCTCATCGCCGGACGACCCGAGCCTCGAAAGGAGATCGGCAGTGGAATTGTCCTTCCTAGGTATGTGCTGGATCTTAAGGTTCCGAAACCACCTTTCCATCTTGCGCTACCGGCGAGGTATTTGTCCATCTGGGTCCAACACCGTAAACTTTGTTGTATCGATTGATGACGAGCCGAGTCCCTTTAACGATTAGGCGGCGGACGCCAGGACTTGTAAGCTCAGAGGCCGCCAACAGGCCTTGTATTCCGCCGCTGTTGGTAGTGGGAAGCAAGCGATCACATATCTCAAGTGGTCGCTTTGAGGGGTGATGATGAGAACACAGTGCCCCGAGCGCCAAAGGATCTTTCGACTCACCTGCTCGGGGCGTGTTCCGCTGCTTGCTCTACCACAAAGTCGATCACCGATTTGATGGCGGTAAGGGCCATGAACGGAGGTCGATTCGCCAGCTCTATGGCCCATTTGGCGATGCGACTCCGCCCGCGGGTTCTGAGGATCTCCCGAGCGGAGCCCGCCGACAACCACCGTAGCGCTTGGAAGTAGTGTTGGAGCTTCCGCGAGGCCATGAAGAGGGCGTAAAGGAGCTTCTGGACCAAGGGGTAGCCCTCCTTCGATCCGTGGAGCACTTCGCTGACGTAGTAGATCGGGTGCTGTCGCCCCGCCCGCTCGGCCACTAGGACCGCGCTAACGGCTTAGGTCGTGGTGGCGAGGTAAAGCAACAGCGCCTCGCCCTGCTGTGGAGTTGTCAATAGAGGCGGACGTGAGAGGTACGCCTTGAGCTCATCGAAAGACCGCTGGGCTTCGGGGGTCCACTCAAAACCCTCGTGCTTACGTAGGATCTTGAAGAAAGGCAGCCCTCGCTCGCCGAGCCAGGAGATGAAGCGGCTGAGGGCGACGATGCGGCCGGTGAGGCTTTGCACCTGTTTTACCAAGGTCGGAGCGGTCATTTGTTCGATCGCCTCGATTTTTTCTGGGTTCGAGCCCACGCCCGACCCCCCGATCATGTAGCCGAGCACTTTTCTGGAGGTCGTGCCAAAGACGCACTTTTCGGGGTTGAGCTTGATGCCAAACTTGTTCAGGTTGGCGAAGGTCTCGGCCAGGTCGTTGACGAGGCTGGCTTTAGAGGGGCTCTTGATGATGATGTCGTCGACGTACACTTCGAGGTTCGCCGACCGCGGGTCGGTTTTAGTCATCACCACCGAACGTGGCGCCGCTGCAGGAGGCCAAACGACATGGTCGATAATGTAAGGTTCGAACGGGCGTGATTAAGGTGGTTTTGTCTCGCCTTCCACGGCGAGCTTGATCCGTGGTAGCCGAGTAGGCGCCGAGGAAACTCAACATCTCGGCCACATGGCGGTATCCACGATTTGGTCTATGCGTGGAAGTGGGAAGTTATCTTTAGGGCATGCAAAGATTCAAACCCATGTGATCGGCACACATTCGCCACTTCCCGCCTTTCTTTTGCACAATTATGTGGTTGGCCAACCATTCGAATAGTTGACTCGCGAATGAAACCGCCTTGAGGAGCTTGTCGAGGTGTTCCTCGATTATTGCCGCTTTCTGGGAGAAGCGCCAGCTTCTCGGCGCACGGGCCCGCAAATGTGCTTTGTTTGTAGTCCGTGCTCGATCACCTTCCGTGGACCCCGGATGTCCGCGGCTCCCACGCAAAAATGCTTTTATTAGCTCGAGGAAGGTGACGAGCTCGTCTTCCTATTTAGGGTCAAGCTAGGCGGAAATGCGCACGATTTGCCCGAATTCCTTCCTCGAGCTGCACGCCTTGGTCGGGCCATTCGATCGATGGCCGTTTTGCGACGGTGTTCTTCGGCGACTCGGGACCCGGCCGGGCAATATGTCGCCAGCGCCGTGGCCTTTCCTCGCAGCCGCGCGCCGCCTTGAGGTCGCCCGGACCGTTATGGCGCGCTGGGCCCCGGAGCTTCATACACCGGTGCCCGTAATGATTCGCGCCATGAACTTAATCGCATGGGCGCCCGAGGATGGCGCGTAGGGAGGTCGTTATCCATGACCTCAAAGGTGATCATTTCGCGCGGAAGTTTACGGAATCGCCAAGGTGACGGAGGACCACTTGCCCGAGCCGGGTGGTCGAGCTTCCCGGACGATGCGAAGAAGGATCGCTATGTTTTGATTTTTGACTCGGTATCCGTGATCCGATCCAAGGCACTTGCCAGAGCAAAGTTGAGGGATCGCCCCGCCGACCATAACTCACCAACGCACGGTGTTACTTATGGTGGGGCGACGCACGTGAGCGGTTTTGAAGTCTCGACATCCCCGACGAGCGCCGCCCCGAGAAAAGGTGATGGGGACGCCATCCCACCCGCAGGTCGGTCGGTGGGCTTCCGGCGGTGGCTTGGTAGACGGTGCGCGCGCATCCTTCAACTCGCACGGATCGGTATGTCAAGAGCCACCAAGATCACATCCACACGGCGGTCGCCTCGCCGGAATTCCGTGTCGGGTTTACTTGAGCTCGGGCAGGGCCGACCACCAGTCGTTCGCCGCCGAGAGCGCTGGCATCTCTCCACTTCTATAAAAGGCGCCCATTGAATAGCCACGCCCCGCACTCGCAGATCGTGGGCTGTGGATCTTGTGGTACGCATAAAATTTATTGGCGCCGGCTGGCCGTTCTCATTGCCCTGTGGTCGGACGCTCGCATGAGGGGCTCGCCGCCCGCCTCGAAGAGGCCGGCGCGCGCTATTGCGGCCGCGGGTGGTTCTGGCTGAGGCCGGGCCCCGGTGATCGGGCCGGCGCGTGCCTCCGCCGTCGGCGTTGTCGATCGTGGCGACCACGCAGAGCCGCCGCCGACGCCGCAGCTTTTTCTCGCTCTTGTCGCGCAGAGCTGGTCTCGTTTCTAAAGTCGGACGGCCCGCCTCGCCGGGCGAGGCCGAGCTTGTCCCAATCGTAATCGTGCTTCCAACGGACGGCGCCGTCTGCGTCAGATATCGTTCGCCATGCGGAATAGTTTGTTGACGGTGAGCCTCGTAGCGATTTTGAGGTCCTCCGTGAGGCGCCCGCCTCGGACACCGAATTTGAAGGCCTTGATGACGGTTTCATCGGAGATGTTGGGAATCGAAGCTCACGCACGCGCGAACCGCCGCGACGGTCTCGCAGTGCTCCCCTTCTCGGATAACACGGCCTGTGTCCTTTTCGTCCGCCGCTTGTAGCAGCTCTCGAAGTTGGAGTGGAGGGCGCCCGCAACCGGGCGCCATGACCGGAAGGTGCCGGCGCCGTTGAAGAGCCAAAGCGGGCGCCCCATCTAGACGGTGGAGAGATAGTTGGCTATCGCGCCTCGCTTCCCACCGCCGCCAAGACGGCGTGGAGTAAATGGAGAGGAATTCACGGGCACTACGCCAAAACTCGCAATAGGTGACGGTCTATTTGTGGCGAAGCGCCAACCGCCACAAAGATAATTATCGCTGGCGGTTCAATTTCATAAATGGCGGAAAATATCGTGGCGGTTCTATCTCGAACCGCCATCGAGCACGATTATCATGGCGTTCGAGGTAGAACCGCCATCGATAATAAATACATTATCGCGGCGGCTGGAGGCTAGAACCGCCATCGATAACTAGGTTATCGCGGCGGTGCTATCCTCCAACCGCCATCGATTTATTGATTATCATGGCGGTTCTATCCTCGAACCGCCATCGATAATGATTATCGCGGCGGTTCGAGGATAGAACCGCCACGGATATGTTATTAGTGGCGGTTCTAGTTAAAACCGCCATCGATAATATTGCCTATAAATAGGTGGTCAGTAGCAGTACTGGTCTTCTTCCTCCCGAGAGCAAACCAAAACTTCTAAATTTCAGATTTCGCTTTCTCCAATTCTTGTGCTTGTACTTCCTCTCGTTGTTCCTTGGTGAGTTATTTTTTCTCCTCTCTTGATTTGTGTTAATCTTGTTGCAATTTAATTTTTAAACCAAGTTTAATTAGGGTTTATATGTAGATGAGATGAAAAGTTTAGATTTTGTTTATTTTTATTTAGCTACCATTTTGTAGTTGATGAATTTATTTCCTAGCTAGGTTCATTAGATGATGTTGTGTTCCTTTTATAGATGATGAATTATGATTAAGCATATATTTAATATTAATTGCATTTTAAGTTAATTTGATACATGATGAATTTATTATCTAGCTCCTTTAGATGATAAGTAATTAGATTGGTTTTTAATTACTATTAATTGGGTTCTATTAGTGTACTGACATGTACATCTTGCATATATATGAATTTATTATCTAGCTCCTTTAGATGATAAGTTATTAGATTAGTTTTTAATTACTATTAATTTGGTTCCATTAGTGTACTAACATATACATCTTGCATATAATAAATTTATTTAATTAAGATTATTGGGTATTAATATAAATGAAATTTTAGTTAATTTGGTAGGTGGGTGCTCATCATTTTAGATGATGAATTTATTATCTAGCTTCTTTACAGAAAAGTATTCAGATTAGTTTTTAATTACTATTAATTTGGTTCCATTAGTGTGGACATATATTAAATTTATTTAATTAAGATTATTGGATATTGATATACATGAAATTTAAGCTAATTTGGTAGGTGGATGCTCATCATTTTAGATGATGAATTTATTATCTAGCTCATTTAGATGATAAGTAATTAGATTAGTTTTTAATCAATTTTTATATGTTAATTAATTTTAGATGGACCGAGATGGATGTACAATGCGAACTGCTACATACCTTAGATTACATCGACGGGTATCTCGCTTAAGAGCCGAGGAGAACAAATTGCATAAGAAGACTGAGTACATACATTGTCCATGCATTGATTGCAAGAATGAGAAAATGTTTTCGCACAAAGAGCACATCCACTTGCACTTGATTCAAGAGGTTTTGTACTTGGCTATACACGTTGGACAAGTCACGTGAAGAGGAAAACATACATGAAGGTGATAACGTATTGATGATGGAGAAGGCATTATGGCAAATGACATCGCTATGGATCCGATGAGGATAGGTTGACATTGATGACGATAATAATCTTGCTCGATGTTGCGCGATGCGTATGGAACTACACTAGTCGAGAGAGTTTAATCAATTCAAGGGTTTGTTGGACGACTGACACACCTTTGTTCCCGGTTGCAAGGAGGAATACACAAAGTTGCACACCGTGCTTTCACTTCTAAAATTGAAGGCAAGCAATGGTTGGTCCGATAAAAGTTTCACGGCGCTATTACATCTCTTAGCTGACATGCTTCCAGATGGAAACGTATTGCCGATAACCACTTATTTAGCTAAGAAGGTTGTATGTCCATTGGGATTGAAGTAGAAAGAATACATGCATGTCCAAACGATTGTATACTCTATCGCAAAGAGTATACAGACATGCATGTATGTCCGTGTGCAAATCATCGCGATACAAGCGTAAAGACCATGACAATGAGGGCACCGTGGTGAAGAAAGGAGCTCCCGCTAAAGTGGTGTGGTATTTACCGTAATACTCTGCTGAAGCGCTTATTTGAAACAAAAGCATGCCCAATCGATGCGATGGCACTCGTAAGAGCGTAAAAGGATGGAAAGTCGAGACACCCACGATTCTCGCCAAAGGAGAACCATCGATAGGCTCTTTAGGATGGACTTCGGAATGAACCGAGGAATGTAAGGTTTGGGTTGAGTACGGATGGAATGAATCCTTTCGTAACATGAGTAGTATTCATAGCACTTGGCTCGTGACTCTCAGATCTACAACCTTCCTCCTTGGTTGTGTATGAAACGAAAGTACATTATGATGTCGCCGCTATCCAAGGGCCGAGACAACTCGGCAATGATATTGATGTATACCTACAACCATTGGTGGAAGATCTTGTGATATCGTGGAACGAAGGTGTATGTGTATGGGATGAGTAAGCGAGAGTACTTCACCCTACGCGCATTGTTGTTTTGCACCATCAATGATTTCCCGCCCTTGGTAACCTATCCGGTCAGATCGTAAAGGGGCCAAAGCATGCCCCCATTGCATGGATGAAACCGCAAGTGTGTGGCTCAATAACTCAAGGAAAACTGTGTACATGCATCACCGCAGTTCCTTCAGCAGAATCACCCCTACCGCAATATGAAGAAACAATTCGACGGACAAAAGAGGATGGTATAGCTCCAAGGCCTCCTCGTGGGGAAGAGGTATATGATATGGTTAAGGATATTAATGTTGTACTTGGAAAGGAGAGAGTAATAATAAATCGAGGTCTCAGATCGAGAAGATCACATGGAAGAAGAGATCGATATTTTGGAACTTGCCCTATTGGAAGGACTTAGAAGTTCGACATCGCATAGACGCCATGCATGTAGAGAAAATGTATGTGATACTTGATTGGTATTTTGTCAATATTCCTAGCAAAACTAAGGACTGATCAAGGCACGAAGGGACTCGAAGATATGAAAATCGAGCTGAGCTACATCCTCGAGACAACGGAAAGGCCGACTTTACCTTCCCCACTTGCTACACTCTATCCAAGAAAGAGAGAATGCACTGCAAATGCTTGCATGGTGTGAAAGTTCCATCCGCTACTCCGCAAGCATCAAGAAACCGTGTCCATGAAAGATTTGAAGTTAATCGCATGAAGTCTCATGATTGTCATGTGATGATGACACAAATGCTTCCTATTGCAATTAGAGGTATTTTGCTCTAAAAGGTCCGAGAAGCAATCATGAGGTTGTGTTTCTTCTTCAACACGATTTCACGTAAGGTCATCGATCCCATCGGACTTTCTCAACTACGTAATGATGTGGTGAAGACACTATGCCGCCTAGAGATGTATTTCCTCCATCATTTTTCGATATAATGGTTCATCTCATTGTTCACCTTGTGAATGAGATAAATGTATGTGGCCCCGTATTCTCGCATCGATGTACCCGCTCGAAAGGTACATGGGTATCCGAAGAAGTATGTACGCAATCGATCTCACGGAGGGTTGCATTGTGGAAGGTTATGCAACCGAGGAGGTTATCGAGTTTTATGTGGATTACATGGAGGGGTGGAACCGTAGGAGTGCTCAGATCTCGCCATGAGGGTAGGCTAATGGAAAAGGGACGATTGGAAGGAAATCAACAAATTCTTACGATCATGGATTGTTCAAAAGCTCATTTCACGCCTTGCAACAATCATTGAGGTGTCCTCGCATATGGACATGCACAAGGATAAGCTACGAGAGGAAAATCGTGGACGATCGAGGCTTGGGTAACAAAAGAGCATAACCGCTTGTTCAATCATTGGTTCAAAGAGCATATGACTGGAAAGAAACGAGTGTTATGTTGAGGTGGTTGGCAAAAGGGCCATCAGTACAATCTTGACATGGCAAGGATACGACATAAATGGATATACCTTTTACACGAGATCTCGTGATAGCAAAAGCACTTACCAAAATAGTGGTGTCCGACAGATGCCTATGACAACACAGCAAGAAGAAGACTAGCTTCTATGGGTTCATAGAAGAGATTTGGGAGCTCGACTATTGTATTTTTAAGATCCCGATGTTTCGTGTCGTTGGGTACAACTCCCAAAGGGTGTCAAGGTGGACAAGTACGGCTTCACTACTTTGACATCGAACATGTCTGATACAGAGATTTAACCATTCAGATTTCATGGCAAGTAGCACAAGTCTTCTATGTAATCGACCGACAGATAAGAAGCGCATGTAGTTCTTCAGGAAAAGAAGGATCGTTTGAGTTGAGAATGTCGTGGATGAGGATGAGTACAACCAGCTTGACGAGTTGCCTCCTTTCGAGATGGCAACATCAGCTCGAGGAAGAAACCACTCAAGAAACTACCTATCATCGCGACGATCATGAAGAAGGGCAAATTGTGAAAGAAAATAATTAGCTATATACGAGTAATGGCAATGTGATGTAAACAATATGCATTTGTATGGAGTAATGGAAATATGGTGTTATGCATTTGTGTGGAGTAATGGAAATGTGGGTCATTAATATATTACTATATTAGGATTATATAGGTAATTACTATATTCGATTACACAAGTTTTAATGGTTTTCTCCAGTATGAATTAAAACCAAATATATTGTACATAGTACATAAGGCATTTATGATATTAGAACATATTTAGAAATAATATTCTATTCCCGTATACATCCTAGAAGATATGAAAATAAAAAAGAGAGATTATATAGGTATATTACTATATTAGAAATATATATGGTCATTACTGTTACTCACGCCGACCACTTGGAAGTAGTCCGCGCAAAGTTGCTCACGCCGACCACTTGAAGTAGTCCGCGCAAAAGCTTATGTTAGATAACTTTATCGCTGGCGGTTCTTAAATGTAACCGCCACAGATACATTTATCGCTGGCGGTTCGATAAAGAACCGCCACGGATTATATAGACGCTGGCGTTCTTGTGAAGAACCGCCACAGAGCAGGAACTGCGGCGGTTCAGATAAAGAACCGCCACAGATAATTATAGATCGCTGGCGGTTCTTGTGAAGAACCGCCATTGATATAGACGCTGGCGGTTGATAAAGAACCGCCACAGATATAGATGGCGGTTCAGATAAAGAACCGCCACGATAATTATATCATCGGGCGGTTCTTTTGAAGAACCGCCACAGATAGTAGACGATGGCGGTTCTTGTTAAGAACCGCCACGATAAGGCCCCACATATAAAAGTCGATATACTATTCTTCTTCTCACCGCTGTTCTAACCCCTAAACTCCCGCCGCTTCACTTCGCTTCGAGCCCGACGCCGCCACGGCCATCGCTTCGACGCCGTCTCGACGCTCGCGCCGCGCCTCGACGCCGTCCGACGCCTGCGTTCGCCTCCCGACGCCTCGACACCCGACGCCAGCGCCAAGGCTTTCCACCGACGCGCCGACGCCGCTTCGACGCGCCTGGCGCTGCTACTGAACGACGCTTCGACCGCACGACGCCACAGATTCCTAGGTATGTTCTACCTTCATTCTACACACATGAGTTCCTTCAAAAAAGAGAGAGTAAGGTCGTTCTTCTTGTTGTTTGGGTGTCGATGCATAGGTGACCTCAACGTGTGTGTGCATGTTGTGGTGTGATTTGTGTAGGAAAGAGAGGAAGAATGTAAAGGTTGGGTCAAAATCAAATCACCAGTGAAAAGTTAAGAGAATGGGAATAACTAGTTCTTGGCTTTGAGTTGGTGTTGGTGGTGAGGAGATTTGTACTATCGCATTGAATGCACGAAATGGGTTGTTTTGGTTTGAATTCTCATGCCAAGTACAGCTTTCGCAATTCTCACCAACACCTTCAGATTACTAATGAACTACTAATGATCTACCAACGCATGTTCCTCCTCTCTAAAAAAAGTGATGTTTCGCATTAGGCACGGTTTCTAAAATGTATCTTTGACCACAAAATTTGCATTACAATATATTTATAAAATCTAGTGATGTTGTAATATTGCTAATGTTTGTTTTTAGACAAACTGCTCATGTAATGTTCATATGAGTATTCTAGATGGTCCATAAGACACTGAACTTTGAACGAAAGTCCATATAGCACTTCAAACTATGAAATCGTACATTTGACTCTATCAAACTTTATAATCTGGTTCAAATAACATCTTGATCCTGGTTTCACAAGATGGTATTGTTTATGTGGCGCAATGAGTTGCTAATAAAAGTTTCACATTGACAAATTCATGAGTTGTCCACCCATGACAATGCGCTGGCAACCACATTCTCCTTACCCTTCTTGTAGACAATTCGTACTTCAGCCCATCAATTGAATGCCCAATTCTTCGATTACTTTTATTTCTAGTTCTCGAGTTAAACTTCCGCACTTAACCCATCTGATCGCCAAATTCTAATGGTTCCATACTTTACCTCTTTCGCCTTGCACATCCAAGGTCGATATGGAGGAGCAATCCACCCCGAGCCCGAGCCCTAGCCCTACCAGTTCCTCAACCTCCACCCAACCACCGTGTTGCCGCCGATGCCGACATACCAGGCAAGACCTCGTGGCCGAGGAAGAAATAAGAAGCCCAAGGCCAGATACCATCTCTGAGGTCTCGTAAGTCGGGCCCTAGTGCACCGCCAAAGTTCAGAGCAAAGTACGTAACAACCCGCGGGTATATCGCAGGAGAGAGTGCCAATCACCTTTTGGATTGGCACAAAGTGCCCGATACCATCAAAACGGATCTATGGATCGAGCTGAAACAAACCTTCAATTCTCAAGAAGATGAACACCGCGCAAGGCCGGATGCGTTGATGACCATGGATGCGCATGGAGGAACTTCAAGGCCAGTCGAATACTACTTATGTAAAGAAAACCGATCGCCATCGGGACTACCCAAACTTAGAACCATATTGGGATGATTTCGTCGATGAAGCAAAGTGAAGCAAAGAAAGAAGTCCAATGAGGACCACATAAACATCGGAAGAAGGAACATCCATCCACACGCACTTGGTACGGTGGGTACGCCGTAAAATCCTCAATGGGAGAGGCAGAAGCGTAATCACTACAATGACCGGTACAAGTCAATTGGCCGGACTACAGACGAGTCAAGCACTACGCTAGCGAGGGCAAGTGTCACGCCCGTGGGGCTTATCCTTCGTAAATAGCGACGACGGCAATGTCACAAAGGGTCCAGAGTCAGACGCCGAGTCTTCCCAAGGAACATTCCAACCAGATAGGAGAACGATTTAACTAACACGCGCCTCGGGAAACAAGGAGCATCCCGACGAACAAGAGGTGTCGGGTTAAGGTTCCGTGGAAGACAGATTCCCTGAGCACCTTCACACTTACAAGAGCCGAAAGAGAGCTAGAGAAGCGCTTGTTAAATAGAAATGATGAAGGAAAAGATGCTTCGAGAATTACAAGGCACAATTGAACAACAAGTACAACGACAAGTACAACAAGCCATGAGCCACCACAAGCCGAGAACATTATTACGACCAGCCCTCCGAATCGTCGCAGTTAGCTTGCGATCCGCCCAATTGTAGAACAGACATGGGTCATTATCCCGTGGACGACATACATGACCCCACACCGTGCTACCACTTTGCCCGCCATGAACATATTCATTCAGCCGTACATGCATAGCGCATCCATGCCAAGAAGGAGGTGTATTGCACAACTCGCGATAGCGCCGGATATGCAAAGGTTCAGTGGACACGGTTAATCCCCGCCGCCAACCTCGGCTAGAAATGCCCCGAACGACGAGGTTACAACTCTAGGAAGTGCCGCCCACACATTCATCCAAAGGGCGCAAACGTGACATCACCTTGACCATCATGAAGTGCCTGCTCTCCCGAGGTGAACTCGCCACCCTCCCGAGGTGAACTCGCCACCTCTCCCGCAGTTGAACTCGCCGCTCTCCTACAAGAAACCTCGCATACCGCCACCAACACATCAACAGATGAAAGTTAGTGCGACAACTTCGCTGACCGACTTAAAACCTCCTCTCAAGGCATGGCGTAATAGACAAGCCATATCACGAGGTCAGCGGCTTTAACGGAGTATGATGTTGTGTGTAGAAAAGTAAGGGTAAAGCGGTTCCAAAGGACAAGTCAAGAAAGATCAAATACGAATTGGGAAGCCGCTTGTCACCCCTTCAAGCTTCATAGTCTAACAAAGGCAGCTAAGGCGATTACATGAATGGTATATGGAGCGATCGAACCAACATGTACTCCCAAGGTGATCACCGCCATTTTCAGAGAGGAACATTTCCACCATGAGGGACCGGCCGCTTCATGATAGAATTCAATGAGTTGCACAACATGTACTATCAAGATGCCTCGACGTGTCTCTTATGAGATGTCGGTCACCGTAAGTGTCCAATATAAAAATCATTGTCTACATTCATGTAATACCGATAAATGTGATGTCTAAATCATTTGTTATGTAGATTCGAGTTGATCGAACTAAAAGAACCAAAGGGCCAGCATGCCTCGATCCGGAACGGTTTGCCACCGGAAATCAAAAGAGTACCAAAGGAGGTCGAGGACTACGATATAACGCCTCATCAAACTCCAAGACAAGGAGTTCATACTTTTACCATACAATTTCAAGTAAGTGGCTCACTAGCTAGTTCAATTACTTGTTGATCTCGTTCTTTGCTCAAAGTTAGGACTAATGACTACGGATCATACATGTGTACGTAGTTTCCACGGATTCTCGTAGTAATTCATCCAGATAAAGCAAGATGTCGATCTTGGACCCAAGGACAAAGATCCAAAAGACTACAAAGATATGACAAGTCTAGTGAATAGGGCCTTCAAAGCATATTGTAAAAGTGCTCAAGACACCGCCCTTTCCATAAATCACCGATAATCCGCACTAAATTTCCGACGCACAAAAACAATTTGTCTATATCGCACTGTAGTCAATAACTCCTTCAATGTCGATAAGTTTATTCAATTTTTGCAAAGTGCACAAAACCGCCAGAACAAATTTATGTGGGTACTTCGTGTGCCAATACATGCGCGAAATCTTAGGCTCTACAATAGTAAACAATGACGTAGAGGTTTGTCACGCTAACATCACACATTGATTTGCACATCTCATTCTCTATATAAGCTCTTAAGACAAACTTTTTCTATCTATAGCGCTTGAAGTTGCCTACGGAGGATCGGTTCCAAATGAAATCCAAGGCATTCAGTGGACACTCGCCTACTTCATTATGAAGGAAGTACTCAACAAGAACGGCGAGTTTCATGACCCAGATAATAACGATGAAGTCTTCCATACTCATCTACCACCTCCTGAGGCCCCTACCAACAGTGAAGACTCCTAGGCTTATAGTTCACAAAACTAGTTAATTTTTTTTGTACGGTGGTGTAAATTGATGTTTCATTGAATGTCAAGTTTAGTATTGGATGGCATGGCTTGCATATGTTCTAATTTTTGTCATTTCATTTAAGAAGTTGTGATTGATCTGCGCTTGTGTTGTTGCCCTTCTCCCGTGTGTGTGTGTGTTGATGGGTGGTGTGTGTGCGTGCATGCGCCTAGACGAGGAGCTCTCCTCTATTGCTTTTCTCTGTGCCCTTTCATGATGGCTAGTAGAGCTTTTATAGACGTGGGTGATGGATGAATACGGAAAGAGCTCATTTCAAAACCGCACCATTACAAAGAGGTTTATTTGATTGCTTGATTTAGTTGTCAAGTTTCCTTTTGCATCTTTACCGTCCATTCATAAGAGATTTGATTACATGGTCCTTATAGTTTTAGATGGTGTGTTTTACTCTAATGTATGATAGTAAATGCCATTAAAAATAGCTAAATGGAGATTATAGAAGGAAAAATAGTAAAAGTAGGATCAAAATTGTAGAATGATATGTATTTAGGAATAAAATTGAAAAAAGAATGTCACATATTCAAAAATAGAGGGAGTATAAACTAGCTAATGCATGTACAACATATGGAGGATGCCACAGCATTCACATGGAATAAGACGACAATGGATCGGCTAGATTTGTGATACAACAAAAGTGATCTATTTAGCTTTCCATACTATGATATATAATAACTTCATTTACATACTCGAGAAATATTGATGCAAAGATATCGAACTTGAGAAGGAGCAGTCCAATGGGAGGCATGCCCTACACCATCACCATGATCGAGCGCCTCATGCATGAGACACTTTAATTGTACATTGTAATTGTGTATATGCAAAATCTGTGATTGTAATTGTGATTGATGTATTATATGTAATTGTGATTGATGTATTATATTGTAGTTGTGTATATGCAAAAGCTGTGATTGTTGTACATTATAATTGTGTATATGCAAAATTGCAATTGTGATTGATGTATTATATTGTAGTTGTGTATATGCTAAATATGTGGTGATTATTGTATATTGTAACTGTGTATATGCAAAATCTGTGATTGATGTATTATATGTTTCAGAGGGCATGGCTAGTAGCACCGAGGCTAGCCCAAAATGCGCTTTTTATTTTTTCGGTCAGTACTATCTGTGGCGGTTGGTGGATAGAACCGCCACGTATAATATAGATCTGTGGCGGTTGGTGAGAACCGCCACGTATAATATAGTTATCTGTGGCGGTTGGTGGAAGAACCGCCACGTATAATATTGTTATCTGTGGCGGTTAGAAAGAACCGCCACGTATAGTGTAGTTATTCGTGGCGGTTGGTGGATAGAACCGCCACGTATAGTATTGTTATTCGTGGCGGTTAGTGTGTAGAACCGCCACGTATAACACTTATCTCGTGGCGGTTAGAAAACCGCCACCGATAATCCTCGATTATCGATGGCACTATATTCGTGGCGGTTCAATAACCGCCACTGATGGCGGTTATGAACCGCCACTGATGACGTTTTTTAGTGTAGTGGGGGTTCTTGGTCCCGTCGAACCGTTCCATCATTGCCGGTTTGAACCGGGCCGGCCAGCGCACCCGACGGAGGTCACTCGAGTACGCCGGGCAACTGTAGGCCGGAAGGCTACCGCTGCCGCTGCTAGCGTCGAGCCGTCGCCACCGGCTGTGGGAATTTGAGCCGCGGCAAGACTTCGCGCCGACCACGCCGGTCGGCGAGGCGTTAGTTACGGTGGTGGCGCGGTGGTAATGGACCTTGGCGCTGGGTGAAACGTGACGGGAGATATCTCGGAAGTGTGGCCGCCGAGAGAGCATCGCTATTACGCCATCGACGGCGGATGAGTTCCGCTCGCCCGCCGCCCGACGGTGAGGCGGAGGAGACGGTGTTGGAGTGCGAGCCCGCGAACGGGGAGTCTGCCGGTGGAACGGCCGGTGATCATGCGGCGGGGGGCCGCTCGCCACCATGGGGTGAGACCCAGAGCCTAGGAAGCTCGCCGCTGCCGAGGTGCGACGCGGCGGCCGCTTTGTTGAGCTCTTCGGCCAGGGATCGTCGGAAGAGGGCCGAGCCGGCTCGGGCCGGGTCAGCCATGACCCTAGCGATGGCCCACAGGCGTTCTTGGGCAGGCTCGCCCGAACGGGAGGGCCGAGCCGCCGACAGGAGCGGGCCATGCCACGCTCTTCTTGCCGGATAGCGGCGATGGCTCGGTTGATGGCAACCTGGACGAGCCGGTGCGCCTCCCGAGGAGTCTCCGGGCCACCGTCTCCCGCCCCGGGAGTCGCCTCACGTTCGTCGGCCACAAGGGCCCGGCGTTCGCGAGGCGGCAAGGAGGGTGAGAGCATGGATGTGGAGCCTTGGCACTCGGACACAGCATCCGAGCCCAGGCTTGCAGTTCGCAACATGCCGGCGGTGGAGCTAGAGGTGCTGATGCCGCCGAGATAACGAACTCTGGACAAACGAAACTTCGGGTCCCACGGTGGGCGCCAGCTGTCGACGATCGGGACCGTCGATCGTAGAAGAAGGGGGAAGGATCGTGCAAAGGGGCGAGGCCCAGAGTCACGTTCGTTCGGGAAGAAGGGTTAGGAGACGTGCAGCACCGGGAAAAAGCACGAGCAAACAGGGGACACGAAGTCTATACTGGTTCGAGCCCCCTAGGTCGGGTAACAGCTCTACTCCAGTCTTGCCCATAGGCGAAAGAGAACTAAAGGCTCCGCTAGGGAGGGGTACAAGGGGAGCTCATCCTCGGGATCGCCCGGGAGCGATGATCCAGGAGAGCTCGGTGAATAGGGGGTGTACAAGTCTTACTGCCGGTTCGTCACGCCCCCTGCCCCAAAAGGGAGAGCCCTGCCCTCCTTTATATAGCCGGTGGGGGCAGGTTACATGGAGAATTGGGAGAGGGAAGGATGGAGATTGTCCCTGGAACCCCAGTCCTCCGTCTTGATGGTAGTCGCCGCCTGTTTCGCCACGCGGGTTGGTAGACTCACCGAGCAGAGTAGTCTGCCGTTTTCTTGGGCAACGTCGTACCTGCCCTCTGTGGACATGTCAGATGCTGACATTCCAATGCGTGGTCCTGGCTCCGCCTCGGGAGAGAGCGTACCCTCATACTGCGCGTGACTGGACGATGGGACTGGAGTTCTTACTTTGGCAACCTTCGCGCTGCCTAGGGAAAGAGCGACCTGCTCCCGTGTGGTCACTTCAAGTGATCGTGGTCATAGGGCACGTGGCTAGTGGCCAGCGGAGGGCCCGATACCTGGCCTTTGGTGGGGATCACCTCAGACTGGTCGGAGGTCGGGGGAGTCCGACCTGCGAGGGAGGTTGGACGTCCTATTTGGTCGGGACGAGCTCGGAGCAGTCGGTTAGGTCGGGGGATGAGTGTCCTTCGTGGCCTCGCGGGGCCTTTGGTCGGAGGCGGGCTTGGAGCAGTCTGTTCATTACTTCGGGCCGCCAAGGTAAGGGGAGGACTGTTTAAGGCCCCCCCCCCGACGCCCGCTCCTTCCCTCCGGGGGGGGGGTACGGACATGTGTCAGGATGGACGATCCCCGACACATATAAACTTGTGGTTGTACGGTAATGCTCGGTCCATGGTAACATATGCTTCGATCCTTAATTGACTAGGGCGGAACATTCACTTTCAAAGTCTCATGCATCCAGCACCCACCAAACATCCATTCTCCTTGGTCTAAACCATTTACACTTTATTTTATTTAAACAACAGCAACAATACCAATTGCCGCAACTTCACACATAAGTTTAAACAATGTTTGAAATGTTTCCCATAATGGCATAATACTGAAACGTTTAAGCTGGACTAAGCAATTCTACCATCCCATGCTACTCAACTGGTTATCACCAAATAAAATAGCTAGTATCATCTAGGGTGACAAGGATTCGACATGATTAATACCAATGTGGGTATAACAAATTCTGGTACGTAACTATAGCCTAAAACTATATTTAAAGTGCATTGCATAAAAGTATGCATGCATAACTTAAAACAACATAACTGTTTTATAAATCTAGGATCAACATGTTCAAGGAAGAATTGCCTTCATTGCCTCCTGCTGGTTCTACCTCCGACTTTTAATTCGACTGAGCTTCGACTACGTCATCTACATGCGAAATGAGAACAAATAAATAAAACAAATTCAAATAAAATTAAAAAATTGAAAAGAATGATACTGGAAGATATATCTTGAATTTAGACAAATTTAGAAATTTGAATCACTAGAATCGGAGCTCGAACGAAGGAGAACGGGCTCCCGAAATTTCCTTGGATCAAAAAAATCAAAAAAAGGGAAAAGGTGACACGTGTCATTATATAATTGGCTGGAAATTCTGGATTTTATGGAAAGTAGGAAAAAGAAAAAGAATTTTTGGCTAACAAGTGGGACCCACGAATCAGAGACTCGGTCCACAGTGAACCGAGAGCATCGAGGGAAGATGACATGGCAGACCTCACTAATGTGGGGTGCCACGCGTGCAAATGGGGATGATGTGGCGTCCACGTATGCGAGTAGGGCTGATGTGGCTGGTCCATGTGGCCATTGACGTAGCTGCTGACGTGGACACACGGGTGCGCGGTGACATGGACCGATGCTTCGGCTTCAACGCCGAGGTGGCGCTGATGTGGTGGAAGGCGAGGTGGCCGACAAGCAGAAACGAGATGGATCCGCACCGGGTTTGGGGCAAAAAGAAAAGGGTGGAGCGGGGAGCTCGGTGGTGCAAGGGACACCGATGGAGGCTTACCCACGGCGAAAAACAACGACGGAGAAGACTAACAGGCACGACGACGAGAGGTGACGGCTAGGGTTTGCAATTTGATAGCGCTCAGTGCGGCAAAACTCGGAACAAGAGAGAGGGGCGAGGTGGCGCATTAAATAGGTGTGAGCGACGAGGTGTTCAGCACGGATACGGCGGTAACGACCGCGAAAAAGGCGGTGGCGAGTGCGGAGTTCGGTCCGGCGGCGAGAGTTCAAGCGAGCGACGGCTCGGGGACGAAGCGGCGCCGCTGACAGGCAGGCCCTGCCCGTCAGGGGCACGGAGACGGGCCGCACGAGCTAGGGAGTAAGGAGGCGGGCCGAGCAGAGAAAGAAAGAAGATTGGCCGGCGAAAGAAAAAGGATTGGGCTGGACGGCAAAGAAAATAGGCCGGCGCAAGGAAAGCGGCCCACACGGAAAAAGAAAAGGTGAAAGGTTTTTCTTTTTATAAAATTCCAGAAAAAGATTAAATGATGAAATAAATAGCAAATAATTTGAGAAAAATCCCAGAAAAAACTCAAAAATACTTTTAAAATTTTGGAACTCATTTTAACTTGTAATTTTGATTCAAATGATTTGCTTGCACTTGAGAGCTCAATTTCAATTCACAAAAAATTTAGAAAATGAGGAAGTTTTAATTTTGCTCAAAAATAGAATGTTACACGACTTAGCATCATCCATGCTAAAACCGAAATATTGCTCAGATACGTACAACCAGTGATCAGCTTCAGCTTCTGTATACTTTTGGTTAAGTGTATCTCAAAACTCAGTGGCAGACGTGTAGTTCATATACATGTCATAGGGTTGATCTGCTAAAATGGTTAGAAGACAGCCTAGTGTAGTGTTGTTCGTACTATCGAACTGCATGTACTGATCAATCATAAATAGATACTACGGGTGGATCACCCACCACAGCCCCAACGACATGAGACAAAACTTGACCCTTGTCTGCCATCTCTCAGGTTTCATAGCATCCGAAACACCAACCATTGCCGAATCAAAAAAATATTCGCAATAAGGTTTCTAGATTGTTGAAAATATGCGCAATATTTTTATTCCAAATTTTATTTTGAGGCAAATATAACAAAAGACTATAGATGCATAAAACAACATGTAACACATTGTACTTCAGAATATGTTTAAGAATTGTAAATTAACAGGATCAATCGATCACACGAACGACTTACAATTGGCTTGATGAAGAACAGGAAGCAGCGCATCAACGCAATCATTGTAAGCCGTTCGTGTGATCGATCGACTCTATTAATTTACAATTCTTGAGCATATTCTGAAGTACGAGGTGTTGCATGTTGTTTTATTTATCTCTAGTTTTTTTATTATTATATTTTCCTCAAAATAAAATCTAGAATAAAAATATTATTTATATTTTCAATAGGTTGTGTACGTCCATCTTATATTTTAGAAGAAAACGTAAAATAATAAATTGTCCTGACACGATAAAGTTAAAATGTAGCACATGGTGCAGTGTACACCCATATATGTGCCCTTTTGTTCTCTCTCCCCCATCGAGAAAACCACACGTGCGAGATGATATTTGCCGTGGTTAGATTTATTATGATTGATCAAACGGATGGGATTGGACGGCTAAAAAGTCAAAATTCGTGTAGACCTCTTATCAGGGAGGCCCTCCTTTTGCTTTTCTGCTATGGTATTGGGCTCAAATGGTAAGGACTGGCCCACCAAACAGACAAGTTTTGTTTTCTACATGGCCCACATGGCCAAGGTTAAAAAAACCCCGAGATTTCAGATACCGGTTGGAGACGGGATCCAAAATCCCGGTGGGTAAATAAATTTGAAAAAAATAATTGCTACAGTACCTCAAAAATTTCGGCAAGATTTCACAAGTTTTTTTATTGGTTTTTACTTTTTATGGCCAGATTTCGTCCAATAACCCTTAATAAAGTCATCTTCCATGAAAATTTGTTGAAAAACCGAATTTTTGAGACATCTTAAAAATTTATGTAGTAACACTGTTGGATTTTTATAAAATTTTACAATCTTGATCATGATCTGAAAATATTATGGTACTATATTTAGTTGTGTAGGATCATACATAAAAAATGTTCAAAATAATTTAACTTAATTTATTATCTTTAAAAAATAAAAAACAAAATAAACATAATTGGGATAGTAACCTTGTCAGAATTTAACAGAATGGTCCAAAATTTTTATGAGAGATTAATAATTTCCTAAGTAACATTTTATAAAATTTTAAAAATATTTAAACTTTTCTTGTTTGCTCAATCAAATCTATGTAAGCATTGAACTTCATTTGTTATATTTCAAAAATCAAAAACAGAAACAACATAAATAGTACAGTGCCCTTGTAAGAATTTTATCAATTCACTGAAGTATGATCATGATTCAAAATTTTTGTTAGATCTTAAGCATTTCCTTAGTACCCGTTCGCAAAATTTTCAAAAATTATAAACCTTTTTTGGTTGCTAAAGCAAATCTATGTATTGATCATTAGCCTTTTATCACGACATAGTATTTTCAGATTTTTTAAACATTCTTGAAGCTTGATTATCATGTGAAAATTTTATAGAAACATTAATGATACATCAGGACCATCTAAAAAATTTCAAAATTTTCTAACGTGGTTTGAACTATTTTTCATTTGGTTGAAGTTTGCCGGTAAGGCTTTTACTAGGATAGTAGCACTATTCGAATGTTTAAAAATTCATGAAGCTTGATCATTATCTGAATATTTTATGAAAACATTAGTGATTCATCATTACTATGAACAAACAATTTCAAATTTTTATAATGTGGTTTATTCTATTTTTCGTTCGGTTCAAACTTGCCCGTCAGCATTTTATCAAGACAATAGCAATGTTCGAATTTTCAAAAATTTCTAAAAATTTATAATCATTTGAAATTTTTATGATAATATCAATGATGTGTCAAGAACCTGCACAAAAAAATTCAAAATTTTTTGACATCGTTTGAGCTATTTTTCGCTTGATGCAAATTCACCGAAATCTCGGCAAATTCCGGCCGAAATTTCGGTTTTCTGGTTGCAAAAAAACGGATTTTTTTTTTTTTGTATTCCTTCTGGGATTTGTCCGAAATTCCGAGATCTCGACGAGATTTTGGATTTCATCCACCTCCGAAATGTTATCCGAAAACAAGATTTCAAACCTTGCTCATGGCAACAAAGTTCACAGGATCAAAAGCCTAGCGTGTTCCTATGAAAAAAAGAGAAATTTTACGGTAGATTACACTAGTAGTATATGATGGCTAGTATAGATCAGATTTAGCAATTAACTTATTAAGGGTATTTCTACTACTCTACTACTGGATAAAGTATAAATTAATACTAACTAATCTAATCCACTGTGACAAAAATAACGAACGGTCCCTTTGGTGTACCGTAAAAGCGCTAAAAAACACCTACCTTGTGTTAAAATATCAGATTTGTTTTTTTTTGTGACAAAAACATCGGATATTTTTTAGCGCAACCGTTCAATTCTGAAAACTTTTGTCTCAAGGCGTGTTTGGAGTTTGGACTAGAGGGACTTCCTTGGGAATTTTTGGGAAGGATTTAAATCTAAACCCCCATTTGCGTAAACAAGCCTTTGGGCTTCACAAATCACACGGCGTTCTGCATTTGTGGATACCATTTTGTTTTTATAAAAGAAAAAAAAAGGCAAGTGTGATGCGGCGTGACACCATGCATTGCATCCCAAGAGACGAGTCACCGTGATGTGTGGTGGACTGGCCTCCATTGACGTCCTCTCAACATAATTTCCTTGTAGAACCTGCAAAAAGGTGGGCATATTATCTCTCTTTTTTCCATCGCCCACTCAAAAGTCCCGAGAAACGTTTTTCCTTGCTGAAATGACCGCCACTTGGAATCCAGATGTCCCTTGTCCGAGTGAAAAATGCCACTTGCAAAATTCCGCGACGCTGGCCCGTCTGATTTTGCTTATTTTTTGTCATGTTGAAAACCGCATTTGGTGTTAATTCTCTGCAAATTATATAGATACAAATGGTAGAGGAGTAGATTTTATCATCATTCAAACATGATCCGTCATATTAATTAATTCTATATGTTGGAGCCTTGTATTGAAGTATAAGTTAATTGTCTATCTTTTCTTATCAGCTTAAGTTTTTGGATGAATTGACTGATGCATGCAACTCAATATGGTATCAGAGCCAAAAGGTTTTGAATTCAAGACTCGGTTGGTACAATTAAAAAAAATAATTGCAGCCCACTTCTATTTTACGTCCTAAGCCTGAGGAAGTTAAAGTATAAGTGAATTGCCTACCTTTTCTCATCAACTCAATACCTTGGAGGTGATAGTTTCTCTAATTAACTATTGATATTTTTTTTCTGAAATGCAAGTGCATTTCCTGGTCAATAGGTGTTCTTAGCTTCAGTTCTTGATGCTGATCAAACGAACATTAACAAAAAAAAGAGTAGTCCAATTATTGGTCCTAATAAGTTTCTTTCGGAAGCATTATTAGCTAAAACAGCCCGTGTCCCATCGCTAGGAAAACGCTGCCATTTGAAAGGAAAATGCAAGTAAATCTTATGTATGAATGCTGGGCGTGGCAAGCACGACACGACATCGTAGCGCTCTGGAGCGTTGCTAAAGCCATCGATCTAGAGTATCATGTCATCCATCGAATGAGAGGGGAAAAAAAACCAAGAATGAAACTACATTGCACTATATATAGATACTAATATGATTACACGGCCAAGAGGTCTAAGAGAAGCATCGCCTCTCGATCTCATCTCCTCCATCCATCCTGTTGTTTAATGGGGGTGATGATGAACTAAGAGTCTCAGATTATGCTACCTTATCTCCATGCTTTGATTTGGGAAGGGTGATGGTGCTAGATTTGGCCTTGGTTGGATGGCGGCACGTCCAGTCACGAGCCAACCACGCTCCCGCCCGTCACCTCTCCTCACCCACGGCGCGCCCACTGGCAGACAGAGACGGGAATATCTCCCGCGTGTTGTTCTGCCATTGGCTGCAAATAGCATGCCTGGGCGTGGGACCCCGGCGAACAGTGACCTGTCTCGTGTTGGGAAGTAACGACTTTTGTAGCTCTCCTAGCATCCTCCCGAGTGAATTTCTATTTAGTCCTCTCCAGCAGTTCACAATTTCGTTTCGTTCTTGAAAATCATTAGCCTTGCGGTAGCGGTTTTCGCAAAAAATCGCTCGAAAACCGCGACAAACTAAAAGGTTTGCAAATTTGATTTGAAATTTGGTCAAATAAGATCGTGAAAACCGCAATTTTTGACGAAAATCCGCTCGATTTTCCGCACGAGGTTAGAAAATTGGGGAAAATCGAAAACAATTAGGAAAAATGCAAAAAAGAAATATTATAAAATTTGTAAAAATACAGGGAAGGCTAAAATTGAGTAAAAATGTAATAAATATATAAATAAGGTATGTGAAAACGTGAAAAATTCCAGAATTATCTCTCCTAAATTTGGAAAAAAGTCAGAGGTGGCCTGCCACGGTAGGCGAGCATGGGAAGCTGCCTTCTGCGGTATGGGAGCGTGGGAGCACATTGGAAGGGACTAGATTTAAAATTTCGCTCGAGAGAGGGCTATATTTGAGAAAAACGAAGCAATCGGCTAGAAAAGTCATCACTTCTCTTGTTGGTGGCTGTAGGGGTGAAAACGGGTCGGATACAGACGGATATTGTTCTTCCTATATCCTAACCCATATATTTTTTCTGGATTCGGAATCGAATGTGGGCTAGACAGATACGGATATGAATCCGGGTTATTCGAGATACGGACATAGGACGGATATATGTCTGATTTGGGTCGAAAACGGATAAAGATATATAGATAATACACGCATATATAGAGTAATATATGTTGAATTAAAATCATACGAGTACATGATCAAAGTAACAAGTTATATATCAATTAAACACAACAAACGTTATAGAAAGAATATGCTACTTAAGTATCAATAGAACCGACTAATTGTCAATATAAATAGACTGCTATAGAAAAAATGTAATAAAAATGGGCTAGTCTTGCTGATATCCGAATAGGAGAAAAAAGAATATCCAGATCCCATCTCGTATTTATCGGATATTAGCTACTTTAAATCTGATCTCGAATCCAGATTCAAATATCTAGATCTTGTCCCGATCAAACAGGAAATATCCGGTCCACTTTAACCCCCAGTGGCTATCGATAACTGGAAGCACGGGCCCGCAGAAATGCTGGCCGTCGGATTTTTCCCGACGTGCCTGGACGGTCGTCCTATGCGCATTCCTGAAACTTCGGCTTAAAGAAATGTTTCGTATACGTGCATTGTAGCACACAAGGACACAGCTAACTTTTCTGTTGAAGGAAAAAGACCTGATTCAAAGTTACATTGAAGTCCATAAAAAGAAAACGAAATACAACAAAGACCATTACAAGATCCTTGTGGACTAAAATACAAAAATTTTGCACACACGAGCCGCCATGGTTCAAAATCCTAGCGAAATTTCAAAAATCTCGGTCGAGATTTCGGATTTCGATCGAAGACAAGATCCTAAATTCTGCCCAGATAAAAAAAAATTCAAATTGCAATGGTATTTTGACCGAATTTGGGTCAATACATCTTGAAAATGTTATCTTCCATGAAAATTTATTAAAAAATCGAATTATTGAGACGTTTTATAAAAATAATAGAAACTCTATCAATTTTTTTTATAAAAATGTACAAGCTTGATTGTCCTCTAAAAAATTTATGGTACCATATTTAGCAGTGTAGGATTATACAGAAATTTTTTCAAAAGAATTAAACTTCATTTGTTATCTTTAAAATAAAAAACAGAAGGAACACAAATGAGATAATAACATTGTCAGAATTTTGTAAATTCGTTCAAGTGTGATCATGATCCAGAAATTTTATGAGAGCTTAAGCATTGCCTCGTCACCCTTATTTAAAGTTTCAATAATTATAAATATTTTTTGGTTGCTCAATCAAATATATGGAAGCAATACATGTACTCACTCACGTTTTTATCAAGACAGTGGCACTCTCAGAATTTTTTAAATTCCTCAGGCTTGATCATTATCTAAAACTTTTATGGGGATATTAGTGATACATCAAAACCATCCTCAAATATTTTCAAAATTTTATAACATGGTTTGAACAAATTTTCATTCAGTTCAAATTTACCGGTAAGGCTTTTATTAGGATAGTACTACTGTCAGAATTTTTGAACATTCCTCACGCTTGATCACCATCTGAAAATTTTATGGGAACAATAGTGATGTGTCAGGACCATCAACAAAATTTTCTAACATGGTTTGAACCATTTTCATTCGGTTCAAATTTGTCAGTAAGGCTTTTATCACGATAGTAGCACTGTCCAAATTTTTAAAAATTCCTTAGGCATGGTCATCATCTAAAAATTTTATGAGAATATTAGTGATGCATCAGGACTATTAAAGAAATTAAAATGTTCTAACATGGTTTGAACTATTTTTCTTTCGGTTCAAATTTGCCAAGATTTCGGACGAAATCTCAAAAATCCCGACCAAAAAATTCCTGATTTTAATTTTTCTTTTTGAATTTCAACCAGATTTCACCAAAAATCCTGAAATCTCACCGAATTTTTGCATTTTGGTCCCCTCTGAGATATGATCCGAAAATGAAATTTGAAATCCTATGAGCATAATCAGCCAACGGGCAACCACATCAGGGATGTAGGAAGTGGTCGGCGCTGTTAACAATGACATCGGCATCAAAACATTTTGGGATGACCAACCAAGGTTCAAAATCCCGTGAAATTTTGGAAATTTCGGCCGACATTTTGGATTTTGGCCGGGGACGAGATTCCAATTCCTGGCCAAATAAAAAAATTCAAAAATTCAAGTTGCTATAGTATTTTTGAAAATTTAACTGAAATCTCAGAAATTTTGACTGGATTTCAACTTTTCTAGACAGGATTTGGATCAATGCCCCATAAGAATGTTATCTTCCATGAAAATATTTGAAAAACTGAATTTTGAGGTGTTTTATAAAAATAACAGAAACACTTCAGATTTTTATAAACATTTACCAACTTGATCATGCTTTAAAAATATTGTGATACCATATCTTTAAAAAATAAAAAATAGAAGGAACATAAATGAGATAGCAACCTTATCAGAATTTTATAAATTTGCTCGAGTGTGATCATGTTCCAAAATAGTTAGGAGAGCTTAACAATTTCCTCAGCACCCTTCTCTAAAATTTTTAAAAAATCTAAACTTGTTTTGTTTGCTCAATTGAATCTATGAAAACAATATGTGTACTTAAACTGTTATGAGGACAGTGGCATTGTCATAATTTTTAAAACTTTTCCATGCTTGATCATCATCTCAAACTTTTAAGGAAACATTAGTGATGCGTCTGGACCATTCAAAAAAATTTCAAAACTCTCTAACGTGGTTTGAAAAAAAATTATTCGGTTGAAATTTACCGAGATTTCGGCAATTTCGGCCGAATTTTTCCATTTGTCGGGGATCGGCCATCCTGACACGTGTCCGCACCCCCCCGGGGGGAGGGCTTTAAACGGTCCTCCTCTGACCTCGGGGACTATCTACAGCCCCGACGCCGACCGGACTCCCATGTAAACGGCGGCCGGGGTAATGAACGGATCGCCCAAGCCCGCCTCAGACCAAAGGCCCCGCGAGGCCACGGGACACTCATCCCCCGACCTAACCGGCTGCTCCGAGCTCGTCCCGACCAAGTAGGACGTCCGACCTCGCTCGCGGGTCGGACTCCCCCGGCCTCCGACCAGTCTGAGGTGACCCCCACCAAAGGCCAGGTATCGGACCCTCCGCCGGTCACCAGCCACGTGCCCTATGACCACGACCGCTTGAAGTGACCACACGGGAGCAGGCCGCTCCTTCCCTAGGCACCGTGAAGGTCGCCAAAGTCAAAACTCCGGTCCCATCGTCCAGTCACGCGCGGTATGAGGGTACGCTCCCTCCCGAGGCGGAGCCAGGACCACACATTGCAACGTCAGCATCTGACAGGTCCACAGAGGGCAGGTACGATGTTTCCCAAGAAAATGGCAGGCTGCTCTGCTCAGTGAGTCTACCAACCCGGCGTGGGCAAAACTGGACGACGGCCAGTCATCAAGACAGAAGACTGGGGTTCCTGGGACACTCTCCATCCTTCCCTCTCCCAATTCTCCGTGTAACCTGCCCCCTTCGGCTATATAAAGGAGGGCGGGCTCTCTCCCTTTTTTGGAGGCTAAGTCTTCGCGAACCGGCAGTAATACTTGTACACCCCCTATCCACCGAGCTCTCCTAGATCATCGCTCCCGAACGATCCCAAGGTCGAGCTCCCCTTGTAACACTCCCCGGAGGAGCCTTCAGTTCTTTTTCGCCCATGGGCACGACTGGAGTAGAGCTGTTACCCGATCTAGGGGGCTCGAACCAGTATAAACACTGTGTCCCCTGTTTGGTTGTCCCTTCTTTCCGTGCTGCGCGCCCGCCGAGGTCTCTCCCCAGACGAGCGAGGCTCTGGGCCTCGCCCCCTTGCACGATCCTTCCCCCTTTTCTTTGCGGTCGACGGTCCCGATCGTCGACAGCTGGCGCCCACCGTGGGGCCCGAAGTTTCGTTCATCCAAAGCTCGTTATCTCGGTGGCATCAGCACCTCTAGCTCCACCGCAAGACGCGTCGCGAACAACAAGCACCGACTCGACGCCAGCACCGTGTGCCAAGGCTCCACATCCATGCTCTCGCCCTCCTTGCCGCCTCGCGAACGCCGGGCCTTCGTGGTCGACGAACGTGAGGCGACTCCTGGGGCGGACGACGACGGCCCGGAGACTCCTCGGGAGGAGCGTCGGCTCGCCTAGGTCGCCATCAACCAAGCCATCGCCGCTATTCGGCAAGAAGAGCGTGGCATGGCCCGCTCCCTGTCTGGCCAGCTCAGCCCTCCCCGCCCGGACGAGCCTGCCCAAGAACGCCTACAGGCCATCGCTCGGGTCATGGCTAACCCCGCCCGGACAGACTCGGCCCTCTTCCGACGATCCCTGGCCGAAGAGCTCAACAAGGCGACCGACGGCGTCGCACCTCGATGGCAAACGGGCTCCCCGGGCTCTGGGTCTCGCCCCATGGTGGCCAGCGGCCCCCCGTCGCATGATCACCGGCCGTTCCACCGGCAGGCTCCCCGTTCACGGGCTCGCACCCCAACACCGTCTCCTCCGCCTCGCCGTCAGGATGAGGTGGGCGCGGAACCACCCGCCGTCAGTGGCGTAATAGCGATGCTCGCTCGAGCAGCCATACTTCCGGAGACCTCTTCCCGGACGTTTCACCCAGGCGTCGGAAGATCCGCGACCACCCGCGCCACCACTGTAACAACGCTCCTGTCGACCGACGTGGTCGGTGCGGGGTGCGCCGCCGGCTCGAATTTCCGCATTACCGATGACGACTCGACGCCAGCGATGGCGGTGGTAGCCTTCCGCCTCGACGCCGGTGTACTCGAGCAACCTCCGTCGGGTACGCTGGCCGGTCTGGTTCAAGCCGGAAATTATGGAATGGTTCGACGGGACCAAGAACCCCGCGGAATTCCTCTCCATATACTCCACCGGCGTCTTGGCGGCAGGTGGGGACGAGGCCACGTTGGCCAACTATCTCCCCACCGTCTTGGACGGGGCTGCCCACACCTGGCTCTTCAACCAGGCGCCCGGCACCTTCCGGTCATGGCCCCAGTTGCGGAGCGCCCTCCACTCCAACTTCCAGAGCTGCTATTGAGCGGCCCGGACGAGAAAGGGACCTGGACCGTGTTATCCAGGGAAAGAGGGAGCACCTGCGAGACTTCGTGCGCCGGTTCACCCGCGCGCGGAACTCGATTCCCAACATCTCTTATGAAACCGTCATCAAGGCCTTCAAATTCGATGTCCGAGACAGACGCCTTACGGAGGACCTCGAGATCGCTACAAGGCTCACCGTCAACAAACTATTCCGCATGGCGGAACGATATGCAGATGCGGACGACGCCGTCCGCTGGAAGCACGACTACGATCTGGGCAACTCGGCCTCGCCTTCGGCGAGGCAGGGCCGTCTGGCTTTAGGGAACGAGACCCGGCCCCGCGCGACAAGAGGCGAGGAAAAGACCGCGGCGTCGAGGGCGACCAGCTCCGCGTGGTCGCCACGGTCAACAACAGGCGCGAAGGGGCGGAGGCGCGCCAGCTCAATCGCCGAGGCGGCCCGGCAGCAGAATCGCCGCGGCCGAATAGCGCCCGGCTACCTCAAGCAGGCGTGGCCGGGCGAGCCCTCATGTGAACGTCCGACCCTGGGGCAATGAGGAACAGCCCGGTTTCGACACCAACAAATTTTGTCTGTTCCACAAGATCCACGGCCACGATCTGCGAGGCTGCAGGACGTGGCTATTCAAGCTGGACGCCTTTTATAGGGGGGCGGGAGAGATGCCCACGCTGACGAAAGGCGACGAACAACTGGTGGGTGCCCGCCGCTGTCAGCGAGCTCGACACTGAATTCGGTAGAGGCGACCGCCGTGTGGATGTGATCTTCGGTCGCTCTTCGGCATACCGATCTCTGCGCGAGCTGAAGGATGCCGCGCGCACCGTCTACCAAGCCATCGCAGGGAAGCCCACCGACCAACCCTGCAGGTGGGATGGCGTCCCCATCACCTTTTCTCAAGACGACGCTCCTCTCGGGATGTCCTGAGACTTCAAGACCGCTCTGGTCATCGCCCCCACCATAAGCAACACCGTCATTGGACGAGTTATGGTCGACGGGAGCAGTTCCCTCAACCTACTCCTGGCAAGCGCCTTGGATCGGATGCAGATACCCCGGTCGAAAATTAAGAACATAGCGATCCCCTTCTTCGGCATCGTCCCGGGAAGCTCGACCACCCCGCTCGGGCAAGTGGTCCTCCCCGTCACCTTCGGCGATTCCATAAACTTTCGCACCGAGCTGATCACCTTTGAGGTCGTGGACAATGATCTCCCCTACAACGCCATCCTCAGGCGCCCCGCCCTAATCAAGTTCATGGCCGCGAATCTTTACGGGCACCAGTGCATGAAGCTTCCGGGGCCCAGCAGCGCCATAACGGCCCGCGGCGACCTCAAGGCGGCGCACGGCTGCGAGGAAAAGGCCCTAGCACTGGCCGGCATAATGCCCCAGCTGGGTCCCGAGGCCGCCCCGAAGGGCACCCGTCGGAAGACGGCCATCCAGCCAAATGGCCCGACCATGGCCGTGCAGCTCGAGGAAGGGAATTCGGGCAAATGCGTCTGCATTTCCGCCCAGCTTGACCCTAAATAGGAAGACGAGCTCGTCACCTTCCTCCGAGCCAATAAAAGAATTTTTGCATGGGAACCGGCGGACATGCCGGGGGTCCCACGGAAGGTGATCGAGCACAGATTACAAACAAAACCTGGCTGCAGGCCCGTGCGCCAGAAGCTGCGGCGCTTCTCCCTTAAGAAGGCGGCAATAATCAGGGAGCACCTCGACGAGCTCCTCAAGGCCGGTTTCATCCGCGAGGTCAACTACTCCGAATGGCTAGCCAACCCTGTAATTGTGCAAAAGAAAGGCGGGAAGTGGCGAATATGCGTCGATCACACGGGTTTGAATGCCGCATGCTCTAAAGATAACTTCCCACTTCCACGCATAGACCACATCGTGGATTCTACCACCAACGCTGAGATGTTGAGTTTTCTCGACGCCTACTCCGGCTACCACCGGATCAAGCTCGCCGTGGAAGATGAGGACAAGACCGCCTTCATCACGCCGTTCGGAATCTTCTGCTATACGACCATGTCGTTTGGCCTCCACAACGCGGGCGCCACGTTCCAGCGGCTGATGACTAAAACCTTCGACCTGCAGATCGGCCGGAACCTCGAAGTGTACGTCGACGACATCATCATCAAGAGCCCCTCTAAAGCCAGCCACATCAACGACCTGGCCGAGACCTTCGCCAACCTGAACAAGTTTGGCATCAAACTCAACCCCGAAAAGTGCGTCTTCGGCACGACCTCCAGAAAAGTGCTCGGCTACATGATCGGGGGGTCGGGCGTGGGCTCGAACCCGGAAAAAATCGAGGCGATCGAACAAATGACCGCTCCGACCTTGGTAAAACAGGTGCAAAGCCTCACCGGCCGCATCGTCACCCTCAGCCGCTTCATCTCCCGGCTCGGCGAGCGAGGGCTGCCCTTCTTCAAGATCCTACGCAAGCACGAGGGCTTTGAGTGGACCCCCGAAGCCCAGCGGTCTTTTGACGACCTCAAGGCGTACCTCTCACGTCCGCCTCTATTGACAACTCCACAGCAGGGCGAGGCACTGTTGCTTTAACTCGCCGCCACGACCCAAGCCGTCAGTGCGGTCCTAGTGGCCGAGCGGGCGGGACGGCAAAGACACCGATCTACTACGCCGTGAAGTGCTTCACAGGCGAAGGAGCGCCAGAGCCGCGGAAGCTTCGGCACTACTTCCAAGCGCACACAGTGGTCGTCCCGAGCGGGCTCCCGCTCGGAGAGATCCTCAAGAACCCGGAAGCCGGAGGTCGCGTCGCCAAATGGGCCATGGAACTGGCCGAATTCGACCTCCGTTTCATGGCCCGCACCGCCATCAAATCTCAGGCGCTGGCCGACTTTGTGGTAGAGCAGACGGCGGAACCTGCTCCCGAGCCTGAAGTCGAGGTCGAAGATCCTTGGACCATGTTCTTCAACGGGTCGAGGTCCTTTGAACGCTCTGGGGCCGGTGTTCTCATCATCACCCCTCAAGGCGACCACTTGAGATATGTGATCCACTTCGGCTTCCCCGCTACCAACAACACGGTGGAATACGAGGCCCTGTTGGCCGGCCTACGAGCTTGCAAGTCCTTGGGCGTCCGCCGTCTAATTGTGAAAGGGGACTCCCAGCTCATCATCAATCAGTACAACAAAGTTTACGGTGCTCGGACCACGATGGCCAAGTACCTCGCCGAGTGCGCAAGATGGAGAGGTGGTTTGAACACAAGATCCAGTAGCGCACCTAGGAAGGACAATTCCATCGCCGATCTCCTCTCGTGCTCGGTCGTCGGCGATGAGCTCCCACCGGATGTCATCTTCGAAGCCTTGGCCGCGCCATCTGTCGCCGACCAGGAAGACCCGGTGGCCTTTCTCGAAAGCATTCCGTTGTGGATGGACCCGATCGTCAAGTTCCTCGACCAAGGGGAGCTCCCCGCCTCTCCGGCCGAAAGAAGCAGGCTCCGACGGCGCGCGAGCTCGTACAGGCTCGTCGGGGGGCGGCTCTACCATCAAGGGGCCCTGGGCGTTTTGTCAAAGTGCGTCACTCCTGAAGAAGGTAAATACTTGCTCAATGACATACATTCCGGCCTATGCGGCGCTCACTCTTCTTTCAGGACCATGGTCGGGAAGGCGTTCCGGATGGGTTTTTACTGGCCAACTGCGCTCGAAGATGCCCGGGGCATCGTTCGTGCCTGCCAAGACTGCCAGTTTCACGCCCGGAAGGCCCGGCAGCCGGCCTACGCCCTGCAGACCATCCCCCCTCGCCTGGCCGTTCTCGACATGGGGCCTGGACATCCTCGGTCCCTTTTCGAGGTCGGTCGGGGGGAAGAACTTCCTATTCATGGCCATCGACACCTTTTCGAAATGGATCGAGGCGGAGCCAGTCTCCGCTATCACTGCCAAGGCCGCGGTAAGGTTCTTCCGTTCCTTCGTGGTCACAAGGTACGGAGTCCCTTGCAGGATCATCACCGACAACGGGACGCAGTTCACCAGCGAGCTGTTCCAAGAGTTCTGTGCGGATATGGGGACCAAAATCTGCTATGCCTCGGTATGCTCATGAAGTGAGTTTTTGACGACATCGGTCGGCGCGGCTGGGCCTGGGTGGAGGAGCTCCCCACCGTCCTTTGGTCCGTCCGCACCTCCCCCAGTCGGGCAACGGGGACGAGCCCTTTCCAGCTCGTCTTCGGGGTCGAGGCTGTCCTGCCGCCTAAGGTCACGCTCCGCTCCGTCGGGGCAAGCTCGGTCGACCAGGAGCGGTCCCTCGACCTCGCCCTGGCAGAAGAAGTAAGGTGCCGCGCACTGCTGCGCTCGGCACGCTACCTGCAAGATCTCCGCAGGCACGCCGCCCGAGCCGTTCGACCCCGAGGCTTCCGCGTCGGGGACCTGGTCCTAAGACGAATCTAAGACCGTTCCCACATCAATAAGCTGTCCCCGCTGTGGGAGGGCCCCTATAGAGTCGTCTCGGCAAGCCGCGAGGGAGCTTACCGTCTGGCGGCCCCCGACGGCAGGGAGCTCTCGAGGTCGTGGAATGTGGGCCAACTCCGAAAGTTCTATGCCTAACATTCATCCATGCTTGAGTTGAGATATTCCTTCTTGCTGCCGTACTTGTTTCTTGTGTCCCAAGCAATCGCGACCCGAGGCGTGACCCGGGCGCTTGTGTCACCGTGCTCTAGTTCGGCCCAGGTATGCGCCTGTAATAAAGTCCCCTTCGCCTCCATCGCTAACCTCTTTTAGTTTATGGAGGGGGATGGCGCTCCGCCACGACCCCGAGCTACAGGTCCCTACGTCAAGGGTCACGCCATCTTAAGAGCCCTCGGCCCTAGGTCTCCGCCCGCTTTCTCGCGGCCTTAGTTCTCCTTTCTTTTAGGACGCCTCGAGCGCCGTGACCATAAGGGCAACCATAAGGTCACGCGGTAGGCCCGACCTAGGGGCGTCCATGCGTGTTCTCTTTCGCAGTGCCTAGGGTCGCGTTCTCTAGGTTCGCCTCGGGGATGAACAACCCGAGCTTGGGCATTCCCAGGATCGGGAGCCTCTGTAAAACGATCCTTATCGAAGTAAGCCGGCTATTCCCCCGTGCTGCCAACCATTGAATGTTCTCAGAGGGCGCCCTCAGCCTGATGACGTTTCTCGGGTTCGAAGGTCGCAGTTTTAAAATTCACCACCCGGGATGACTTGGTCGCAATAAGTCGGCCTGCGCAATAAGCTGACCTTTCCCCCGGGCCCGAGTGGCCAGGTTCGAATTTCTAAACCGCCCTCTGAGGGGGCCTCACCGAGCTTGAAGCATTCCCGAGCTCGCTGGGCCAGACCCGAGGCCTAAATCTGGTCTGAGCCTGAGCTATCCCAGGCCGGCCAGTCCGAGTTGTGCCCAAACCTGAGTACTGCCAGGCGAGACCTCGGTTGTGGACGCGTTCTCTAGGTTCGCCTCAGGGACGTCAGTATCCCGAGCCTGATGCATTTCCGGGCTCGGAGGCCGCTGTAAAATGATTCTTATCGAAGTAAGCCAGCTATTCCCCTGCGCTGCCGACCATTGAAAGTCCTCAAGGAGCACCCCGAGCCCGATGGTATCTCCAGGCTCGGAGGTCGCGATCCCCAAAATTACCACCAGGGACGATCTCGGTCGCAACAAGCCGCTCTGCGCAATAAGCCGACCAATTCCCCCATGGCCAAATGGTGAAGACCGATCAACCCAAGTCATGCCCGAGCCTGGGTGATTCCGGACGAGGCCTAGGTTAAAATGACCTTGAGCATCCTTTAGCTCGGTCAGCCCAGGCCAGGTGCAAAGTCTACAAAGGCAACACGAGCCAGCAAGTGAGCTAAGTCTTCCAAAGAAATGCGACTTTACAAAATTAGCAGAAAGTTACATTGTCTTTACAAGGGGGTGCGAATCCTTCGCCCCCGACCCATCTACTAAACTTTAAATTTTACTCTACAGACATATCTCGCGCGAGCTTCTCCTGCTCTAGGTCGGAGACCCTCCGCCGCAGCGCGATAACCTCGGCCTCGGCCCTGTCGACCCAGTCGTGGTCGCTCTGAAGCTGAGCCAAGGCACTCTTCCCCGCTCGAGCCACCTGCGCCAACTTCCCCTCAAGCCCGGCGACCCTGGCCTCGGCCTCAGCCGCCTTAGCTTCTGCTCCGGTGGCCCTCGCCTCCAATCCAGCCACTGTCTTCTCGAGCACAGCCACCGTCACTTCAGCCGCCGTCACCATGGCCGTAAGCTTAGCCGCCTCGGCGCGTGCGGAGATCGGGTTCCCCATCTGCGTCCGGAGCCCCTCCACCTCCCTCCGCGCGGCTGCAAGATCCTTGAGCGCGGTCGACGCGACCGAATGGCTATCCTCGTGGGCCATGTGGGCGACCTCAAGGCGCTCCCGGAGTCCCTCCGTCTCCTGCCGCGCGGCTTCCACCTTCGAGCGAAGGTCGGAGACCACGAGCTCGAGGCACTGGATCAACACCACCGCGCTTGCACGGTTCTCGTCCAGGACATCCTGCGCCTTCCGACGGACTCGGGCGAGGGTCTCCTCCGCCTTCTTCCGCTCTTCCTCGACGGATTCGGAGAGCGCCGCGGCATGAAGGTCCCTCTCGGCGTTTAGCTCCCGCTCGGTCTCCCAGGCCCCGCGCTCCCGCTCGGACTCGACGGCCCGCGCGAGCTCAATGGCCCGGGCCTCCCTCAGGCGCGAAGTTTCCTCCCGATCACGCATCGCGGCAGCTTCGAACTTAGCAGCCTCCCTCTGACTGACTTCGATAGTGTCACAGAGGGATCGAAAGCTGAGCGCGTGGTCGCGCCGACCCGTCGCACTGGGAGATCGGTAGTAGGCCCTGCGAAGAGAAGGGAAAAATCACCACAACTACAAGAAAAAGAGAAAAGGAAAGAGAAGGAAAAGTCACCACAAATGCGCTTACCGCCGCTAGCCAATCCTCCAGCGTCGGTAGGTCGATGGCGCCGTCGGAACACCGAGGCAGTTCGCCCGCAGCGACAACCTCGGCGGCCCTCGCCGTCGCGGTAGCGTCGGTACCCCCCGAGGACCCAGGGTGATCCACTCTGGTCTGGGCGACGGCAGCCGAACCCCTGAGGCTGGCAAGCGGCTCAGGGACTCCCTGGCCGCCTCCGACCACTCCCCCTTCGGCCACCTCGACCACAGGAGGGAGCCCCGGCTCTGCCGTCGGTCCAAAAATCGTCTTCCGCTCCTCCGGCAAGTCCAACACCGCTGGGGACAACTCAGCCTGGGGCAAGACGACCACCCCGGTATAGGTGCTGCACACAACAAATTGTTAGGGGTTGCTCGGACGACCCTACCGTCACAAAAGTTGAGAGGCAGAAGGAGGTACTTACTGCGCCGAGCGGATGCGCGGCAGCCTCGCTTTCTTTGCCGGACCTCCTCGCGGAGGGGAGTCAGATCTCCGTTTCCCCAGGGACTCTGGCCTCGGGCGCTTCCACCAGAGGTGCGACGACGACGGTGCCCCCGACCACGGCACCCTCGGTCGCGGCGCTCTCGACCGCTTCCCCCTCAGCCACTTCATCCTCCTCAGAAGACGCGGCGAGTAGCACCCGTCGCGTCTTGGGTCGCGGCACGAGGCGGTCGTCATCCTCGTCCTCGTCATCCTCCTCCTCGACCTCGCCCTGGACCACAGGAAAGGTCGGTGCCCCTCGGACGCTCGAACGCCGCGACAGGGCGGGATGACAAAAAATGTATGAAAGCCATACCTGGCGCAACGATTCCACGATAGCAGCGCGAGAACTCCCCCCTCGGGAGCTTAACGCCAGAGCTCATGGCTCCGGCTGCATATCCGGGGCCCGTCGCGTGAGCCGCCTCTGCTGGCAGAGAGAGGCAAGGATCAGCAAAAGAAGGACCAAGGAGGCAGAAAAGGGGAAGCAAGCTCAGGCTCGGATGTCCCCAAGCTCGGGGCGTTCGAACTTACCACGACCCGGTCGCCCCACTCGACGTCGGTCTTCTTGGCAACATTCCTCGGGGCGTCAGGAGTCGGCTTCTTACTCCCCTTCTTGCCCTTGACCGGACCAGGGAGTGGCAACAACTGCGTCGCCGTGTCCCAAAGCTCCCTGGTCACCTGCGCGAGCTTATCACGATAAGCATCTGAATCCGAGCCCCCAAGACCAAGGTCAAGGCGAAAGCTATTACCTCGCTGCTCCGCCCCAAGACATTCTTGGGGACGTTGCCGCCGAGATCATAGGAGGTGACAGCCTTCCCGAAGATCTCCTGCATCCTCGAGGCGATCCAGGCCTCCTTCGGTGCTGCAAAAAGCCAAAAAAGAGAGCATCAAGAAAACAAAGGAACACCGACCAAGGCCTGAAAGAGCTTAGGGTCGGGCAATGCTAACCCTCGTAGCCTTCCCGGGTGGCGTCGTGCCTCCCGGCGATTTCGTAGAAGGGATGCAACCTCTTCCGAAGAGGAAGCACACGATTCCACATGTAGTCGTAAACGACCGCTTGCCCCTTGAGCCCGCTCGTGGCGCAGATATGGATGAAGGTGACCACCGCTTGGTCGGTCGCCGAGTCCTCTGGCTCTGGGGTCTCCCGCTTTCCGTCGATCGCACTACCAATGTAAGCAAGCCCGCTTTGCTCGCCCTTCTTCAGATAGAACCACTTCTCCGTCCACGGTCCGAGCGAGTCTCGGGTCGCGATTTGGGGGAAGGAACAAGGGAGTCCCGCCCGCAATCGGAAGTAGAGACACCCGACGACGGGGTCCTTCGCGGTACGGGACAAGGAATAAAAGCGGAAGAACAACGAGGGGGTGGGAAGAACGCCCAGGAACCCCTCGCAAAGATGAGCGAAAATGGAAAGGTGGAGGATGGAGTTTGGTACCAAATTAACAAGCTCGATCTCATATTGTGCGAGGACCGCAGCCAAGAAATCGCTCTCCGGGGTTCGCAGCCCGAAGAGCATATACTGCTCCGTGCTCACGATCTCGTCGTCCCGAGGTTGCGGCACGTTCTCCCCGGACGGGAGCCGCCAGGTGAACGGATCCAAAGAGCCCCAAAGTCTCCATCTCCTTCATCCGCTCCATGGTGAGCGTACTCCTCCGAACCGCCATAAGGATAGGGGCGGGTTCAAAGCAAAGGCGAAGGCACCGCAGAGAAGACAAGAACACGAGCGGCCGGGGGGGAGAACCCCGAAGGCAGCGGCCCCCCGATCTTTAAAGACGCATCGTCTACCGGCGTTACCGCCGCCTCAAAAGGCGGGCCCGTAGCCAGCGGGCAGTAACCGAGGCGCCAAGGCCCTTCGAAATCCTGACGCAGGCGCCTTTCCACAAAGACACCGTCGAACCGTCCCTCCAACTTCCCCGTCCGCGGGACCCCCAGGCTTCCGAGCCCACTCAGAAACAAGGTGCTGGAGTTCAAGTGTCGCCAAGAACGATCTCGCCAGAAAGAAACCCCGAACCCGGGCGAAGGAGCGATCCCTCCTCGAAAGACTTCAGACTCAAGAGCGCCTAGAGTCTCAGATCGCTTCTTGAGCCTCGGGGGCTGGTTGTCGGGGATCGGCCATCCTAACACGTGTCCGTACCCCCCTGGGGGGAAGGGGAGGGCTTTAAACGGTCCTCCTCTGACCTCGGGGGACTATCTCTGGGCCCCGACGCCCCTGACCCGGACTCCCATGTAAAACGGCGGCCCGGGGTAATGAACGGACTGCTCCAAGCCCGCCTCCGACCAAAGGCCCCGCGAGGCCACGAAGGACACTCATCCCCCGACCTAACCGGCTGCTCCGAGCTCGTCCCGACCAAGTAGGACGTCCGACCTCGCTTCATGGTCGGACTCCCGGCCCGACCGCCCGAGGTGACCCCACCAAAGGCCAGGTATCGGACCCTCCGCCGGTCACCAGCCACGTGCCCTATGACCACGACCGCTTGAAGTGACCACACGGGAGCAGGCCGCTCCTTCCCTAGGCACCGTGAAGGTCGCCAAAGTCAAAACTCCGGTCCCATCGTCCAGTCACGCGCGGTATGAGGGTACGCTCCCTCCCGAGGCGGAGCCAGGACCACACATTGCAACGTCAGCATCTGACAGGTCCACAGAGGGCAGGTACGATGTTTCCCAAGAAAACGGGAGGCTGCTCTGCTCAGTGAGTCTACAAACCCGGCGTGGGCAAAACTGGACGACGGCCAGTCATCAAGACGGAAGACTGGGGTTCCTGGGACACTCTCCATCCTTCCCTCTCCCAATTCTCCGTGTAACCTGCCCCCTCCGGCTGTATAAAGGAGGGCGGGGCTCTCTCCCTTTTTTGGAGGCTAAGTCTTCGCGAACCGGCAGTAATACTTGTACACCCCCTATCCACCGAGCTCACCTGGATCATCGCTCCCGAATGATCCCAAGGTCGAGCTCCCCTTGTAACACTCCCTGGAGGAGCCTTCAGTTCTTTTTCGCCACGCAGGCGGGATCGAGTAGAGGCATTACCGATCTAGGGGGCTCGAACCAGTATAAACACTGTGTCCCCTGTTTGGTTGTCCCTTCTTTCCGTGCTGCGTGCCCGCCGAGGTCTCTCCCCGGACGAGCGAGGCTCTGGGCCTCGCCCCCTTGCAGGATCCTTCCCCCTTTTCTTTGCGGTCGACGGTCCCGATCGTCGACACCATTCTTTCATGAAATTTCGGGTATTTTTACCGGATTTCAAGTTTTTTGGACTTGATTTAGGACAATACCTCTAAAGAATGTCATCTTCCGTGAAAATATTTTGAAAAACCGAATTTTTGAGATGTTTTATAAAAATAACAGGAACACTGTGAGATTTTCTTAAAAATGTACACGCTTGATCGTATTTTGAAAAATTTATGGTACCATATATAGTAGTCTAGGATCGTACAGAAACATTTTTAAAATAATTGAACTTCATTTTTAATCTTTGAAAAAACAAAAATAGAAAGAACATAAATGAGACAGTAACCTTGTCAGGATTTTCTAAATTTTCTCGAGTGTGATCATGACCTAAAATTTATAGGAGAGCTTAAGAATTACCTCATAACCCTTCTCTAAAAGTTTAAAAAAGTCTAAACATATTTTGATTGCTCAATAAAAAAACCTCTCTCACTATGAGGCTTTTATTAGGAGTTTAGGACAGTAGCACTCTCAGAATTTTTAAAAATTCCTCAAGATTGATCATTATCTAAAACTTTTATAGGAACATTATTCATGCATCAGGACCATCCAAAACAATTTTGAAAATTTTCTAACATATTTTGAACTATTTTTCATTCGGCTGAAATTTACTGAGATTTCAGTAATTTTGGTTGAAATTTTGGCAATTTCGACCGAAATCTCATCAATCCCAGTTCAAAAAAATTTGGATTTGAATTTTTCTTTCTGGATTTTATCCAGATTTTGTCCAAAATTTTGTGACCTCGCTGAAATTTCGGATTTCAATCACCCCCGAGATAGAATCTGAAACCAAAATTTGAAACCTTGTGAGCAACAATAACCTATGGGGGCTTCTTCTTGGTGGGAGGCATAGTTTTAATTTAGATACCGCTGATCGATTGTCCACAGCTCCCGTCAGCAGAAGCGCCAACACTAGGGTTCACTTTTTCGTTTGCCTCTCGAAAACCAAATAGTGCACGGTACCGGTTTTTCGCGAATTTCGACCAAATTTTGGTAAAAACCGAACGGTTTGCGAAAGTCAAACCTCTAGTCAAACAGATTCGAAAAATCAAAAACCAGTCGAAAAATTCAAAAACCAGTCGGTTTTCTTCAAAAATCGACAACAGAAGGAAAAATGGTGAAAATACAAGGAAAAATTGCAAAAAAAAATTACAAAAATTACAAAAAATTAATCTATCAAACACAACAAAGAAATTTAAACAATTTTTTAAATATTTTTTGGTTGTAAAAATCCGAAACAGCAATTAATAAAAAGGAACAAAGACACTGTCAGTTTTTTATAAATATTTAAAAAATTGATTATATTCTGAAATTTTAATGTAACCATAAGTAGTGCCAAAGGATCATGTAATAAAATTTTCAGAAATATTAAAATTCATTTAGTGCCCATATAAAATCAAAGACAAAAGAGCATATACAATGATAATAGCACTTTCAGAATTTTTTAAAAATGCACATATCTTATCGTCAGCTAAAAATTTTAAAACATCATTTTAATTACGTTATAACATCACAAAAATAGTTTAAGAAATATTATACTTCATTTTGTGCCCCTAGAAAATAAAAAACTGAAGAGCATATATTGTGACAGTATTACTATCAGAATTTTTTAAAAAATACACATATCTGATAATCATCTGAAAATTTTATAGAATCATTAGCATTGCCTCAGGAGGACCTGACACAAAATTTTTTTAAAAAAATTAACTCTTTTTGGTAAATTTCTTAAAAACTTTAAATTTATATTTAAACTCCACGGTTTACCGCTCGGTTTTTATTGTCAAACCGGCTCGGTAAGGTCGGTTTTCGCGTAAATCTACCGGTTTTCGTTGGCTTTGTGAACCCTGACCAACACTGCTAAATGCCTTCACAAACAGGACGTGTCTGTATTGAAGGTAAGGGTGAGTGACATCGTAGGAGCAGAGGATTTTGGATAGAGCAAGCCCACCAACGGCAACACAAGATCCAGATTTGGCTAGATTTGGTGGTGCATGTGGGACTAAGCTTGTAAATCATGGTAAGGACAAATCAAAAGATAAAAGGAGAGAAGAGCACGATGGCTGGACGGAGGTGATGCATCGGAAGGTGCCAACTAACGCCAAGCCACAATGGGGAAATCTTATTAGGGAGGAGGGAGAGAGGATGGCAACTAACACCAAGCCCTTATGGGAAGACCTTATTAAGTAAGGGAGGGAGAAAGGAGAACGACACGTAGGACCGACTGGGAGAAAGACAACCGCTGCAAAGGCCACCTTTCATTGAGGTTTCAAATTTTATTTTCGGAATATATCTCGAACGCGATCGAAATTCAAAATTTCAGTGAGATTTCAAAAATTTTAGATGAAATCCGGACAATTTCTTTTTTTAAAAAAATTCAAATCTAGAATTGTTTGGACCGGGATTTCCAAAAATCTCAGGAAAATTCAACCAAATGAAAAATAGTCCAAGCCACGTTTGAAAATTTTTCTGAATAGTTCTGACGCATCTCTAGTATTCCTATAAAATATTCAGAAGATGATTAAGCCTGAGAAATATATAAAAATTCTAACAATGCTACTGTCCTAATAAAAGCTTTACCGACAAATTTGAATTGAATGAAAAATGGTTCAAACTATGTTAGAAAAATTTGAAAAACATTTGGGTGGTCCTAACGTATCAATAATGTTCGCATAGAATTTGTAGATGATGATCAAGCCTGAGTAATTTTTTAAAATTCTAACAGTGCTACTATCCTCATAAAAGCCTTACCAGTGAATTTCAACTGAAATAAAAATAGTTCAAACCATGTTAGAACATTTTGCAAATTTTTGTTGATGGTTCTGACACATCAATAATGTTTTTATAAAATTTTTAAATGATAATCAAACTTGAGGAATTTTTAAAAATTTTGACAGTGCTATTGTCATGATAAAAGCCTTACAGGCAAATTTAATTGAACCAAAAGTGATCCAAACCACGTTAGAAAATTTTGAACTTTTTTTGGATGGTCCTGACACATAAAAATGTTCCCATAAAATTTTCACATGATGATCAAGCCTGAGAAAGTTTTAAAAATTCTAACAGTGCTACTGTCCTTATAAAAGCCTTACCAACAAATTTCAACCTAATGAAAAATAGTGGAAACCATGTTAGAAACTTTTGAAAAAAAAATAGATTATCCTGATGCATCAATAATGTTTCCATAAATGTTTTAGATGATGATCAAGCTTGAGAAATTTTGAAAAATTCCGAAAGTGCTACTGTCCTGATAAAAGCTTGGCTGAGTACATGTATTGCTTCTATAGATTTGATTTAGCAACCAAAAAAGGTTTAAGTTTTTTTAAACTTCTGAAAAAAGGTTCTGTGGCAATGCTTAAGATGTCCTAAAAATTTTAGATCATGATCGCACTCGAGCGAATTTATAAAATTCTAAAACTGTTACTGTCTCATTTATGTTCCTTCTGTTTTTGATTTTTCAAACATAACAAATGAAGTTACATTATTTTGGAAATGTTTTTGTATGATCCTAGACGGCTAAAGATAGTACTATAAATTTTTTACAGCATGAACATGCTTTTTAATTTTTATAAAAAACTGACAGTGCTTATGTTATTTTTATAAAACATCTCAAAAATTCAGTATTTCCAAAAAAAATTCATGGAAATGACATTCTTATGAGATATTGACCCAAATTCGGTCCAAAAAATTTGAAATCGGATCAAAATTATAGAGATTTCTGCAAAATTTGCCCAAAATTCTGAAATATTGTAGCACTTTGATTTTTTTCCCCGAATTGTTTTTTCAGCCAGCATTTGGAATCTCGTCAAAATCTCGAGCGAAATTTCTGAAATTTCGTTAGAATTTTGAACCTTGCCTTTGATTGCTGGACGGTTGGATAGAACCAGCTACCATAAACTTGGATCTGATACTGTGTGGAGGTGGATTCAACCAAGGATAAAACCAGGAGCAATGCTTCAATGCTTTTCCTTCCAATACAAGTTGCATAAATCTTGAAGCAAATGAAGGGTTAAGTAATCATCATCTACCTTTTATTTATGCTTTAATATTTATGCAACTATAACAAAGAAAAGCATAGAAACATCTCTCTAAAATCAGCCATCGCGGAGCCCAACAAAAGACACAACATATTAGGAGCTCTCTAGAGCCTTAGCTCATCAACGGAGGAGGCAAAATTGTACACAAAAGGAAAGGATATATGCAACCTATATCTGCCGGGTGGGACCTCCTCCCACTCCACCGACGAGCCGTCGTGAGAAGAGGGGGGCGAATCTAAGGTGGGACCGTGGGAGAGGAAGTTGTTTGGGGAACGAGGGGTGGGAGTTACGGAGAAGACGATGTAGTATTGGATGGAACTTTGTTTTGGCCAAGAAGTAGTATTGGAACTTGTAAAGATATAGCTAAATTTTGTGCTCCCAGACTAACTAACATCCTTGTTTCACATTTCTTTTGATGGGATATTAACTTTGTTTCGAAAATAGGGTGAGATGTTAACTCGCCGCGTCATCACCATGTCTCCAATTTTCTTTGTAGCAACGTGACTTGGTGCACCACCCAGGTAAATCAGGTTTGATTTTTCTGGCTATCCTTCGGTTGGCGACTAAAACTGTGGCACATTACACTTCTCGAGTACTTTGGCCGTCTATCATAGACACACTTTCTAATCAAATTTGCATAACTTGTAACGACCAGATACAGAAAAGTGCGGTATATCCTCTCTACCTAGAGAAGAAAAGGTGGAGTTACAAAACTCATCCTTTCACCGTATATTTTGGCAACATTGCTAGTAGCAGCAATTTAGATCTATTGTTACTCCTATAGTCCTATGCTACAACAATTGCAACCCATGAAAGGGTACCCTTTAAATCAAGCAGTAGCCATTAATCAATTAGAGGAAAGCATAGAATCCCTGCCTGGTTCTACACGGGAGATAATACTATGTGATCAACAGGTGGCGGTACCGGTGCTTTTTTTCACCTCTGGAAAAGGAGCAGTGCTAGCTATTATTACTGCCTGTCCTGCAACCAAGATTTGGTCCTGGTCAAGTTTAGTCTTTTGTAAAACCTGACAAAATTACACAGGCTGCCTTGCTCCTCCTCCGGTACCTACGTACGCCACCGCCCCAACAACCTACAAGGTAGTAGCAGTACTAGTAGTACCAGGAAGAAAGAATACCATAATTTCTTGGGAGACATTTTTTGTCCTCGCAAAAGAGAAACGAAAGAGAGAGATGTTCCCCCAAAAATATTTTGTCTCTGTTTTTGTCTCTCTCGTGAGAGCAAATCAGTGTGCATAGTGCAGAGACATGCTACTGTGCTCTCTGGACCAGCAGCATGGAGGATTGCGACTTTGTTTAAGTCCTACTAGGTAGAGACACGCGTCATGCTTCGAGAGAAAAATTTGGTCCGAGATTTTTTTGCAAGTCGAATTTGCGGAATTATGTGTTTTTTTTTTGCAAAATAATCAATGGAAGAATCTGTTCGTGATTTCAAAATTTTTTAAATCTTCCGGATCAAAAGAAACGGCGCTTGTGTCGAATTTGAGGAACTACGGGGTCCTTTTCGCAAAATAACCGGTAGAGGGATCTTTTCGTGATTTCAAAAATTTTTAAATCTTCTCGGTCTAAAGAACTGGTGCCCGTGTCGAATTTGCGAAACCACGGGTCCTTTTCGCTCTGATTTTCCGAGGGGCTTTTCCGAAAAAAAGATGAGGTGGCATGCCTGGCTGCTCCTGAATTCTCCCGGGTTTAATATATATATTATTAAGAAACGCAGCAAAAAGGAAATACAAAAATAGGGAAAAAGGCATAATTTGATGCCATGTCTCTGGAATACTACACGAATTGAAACACACAGGAATTCCTTACAACAGGTGCTTGGATGATCTAAAGGAAAAAATGCATGAACCTTAGAGGAAAATGTCTCTTTGAAGGGAGAGAATGGGAGAGGGAAAGACGCATTGTGCGTTAGACTTTTCACATGAATTCTTAACATTAGGTTTGAGCAAATGTTTAGAATCCTCCAAAAAGTGGAGGAAAGGAAAGAATTCTATAGGAATTCTCAAGGCCAACCCTACATTCCAAAGGTGTACACTCCTATAGGAATGCAATGCTATGAAATTCCTCTGAAAATCCTATGTTCCAAACAATTTTGCATGGGTTTGGAGCTAAGTTGAATATGAATTGAGATCAATGTGCATTGGATCGGAATTTAAAACCTCTTTATTTTCTGGGTGTTTGAACGAAACAAATTTTGGATGGCAAAATAAATAGAGAATTGCGCAGAAGGTTTTGCATAGGAAAGGAAAACAAATTTTGAAGTAAATGAAGCATGAGCTTGAACCTCTCTTTAATCAAGAAACATTTTCCTTATTTTTATGTATTTTCAGAGTAAGAACTTTTTCCTGTGTTCCTGTTTTTCTAAGAAAAGAATTCTTCACTCCAAACTCCAAAGGAGCCTTTTTGTGTGTCTTTGTCCCTAGCCGGCTAGCCTCCTCCTCTCTATTTCCATCTGTCTTTGTCCCATTCTGTTTCTGTAGTCGCCACCACGGCACCACCCCAATGCAGCCGCCACCACTGATTACAAATAAAAGCTGGATATAAATGAACTCCAAATGTGATTTTGCCTATCTACCATCATGAGAGTTAACTTTAATTCTGTTTGATAGCTTTATTTTTAATGCACTGCAGTCCTCCGAGATCGGATCAGAGTTTTATGAGATAAGGTACGAGTGTGCACAATGTTAAAAGCAAATAAGATAAATCTCGTAGAGAGAACCAAAATAACGATATTAAAGCAATCACAACAAAAAAAGAAAGATTTGACAAATTGGACCACAAATTTTTTAAGCACGACCTCAAAAATATACAAGGAATTATTGCTCTCTCACAATCTCTCGAACCTTTTAGGACCTTCGGATCCTTATTCTATACAAGAATCTAGTACTAAAGAATAACCTAGCATCTAATCCTCTCGTGAACTTTTTACTCTGGGTGAGTTGATTGTGGCTTCTTAGTTGTTTGGATTCTTCATAATATCCCCCTAAATTCATATAGCATCATCCCTAGTTCTCTTCTAAAACAAATAGGAATCCTACTTCTATTATGATTATGAATCTCTCACCTATTAAGATTATGATTCCTAATCCTATTAGGATTCATCTAGCACACATTTTTAAATTCTAAAATGTTACATATGAGTCATCATATTTAACAAATTCCGATGTGCACTTTTAGACAATTTATCACATGGGACAATTCTACAAAATGCTCCTTTCATCATGTCTTGATTCAATGTGTTCGTTCTTGAGACACTTACCACTAGACTAACCGCCCATGAACAAAGCCACAAGGCCCACAACTAGAGCTATCTGCAATTCTACCAAAAGTCAAAGCAAACATCCACCACTATTGCTATGCACTAGCATTAGCAATGTAGATTCGCGTGACATCACACTGCATCTTCCATGTCATTGTAGTTTATTAGATTTCCTCTTATTTAATCTAGTTGTGCAACAAGCAAACAGCCATGTTTTCCCTAAGGTTAAAGAGAGATTAAACAATTGCTAAAGCCTAAATCTGCTGTGCTAGTGCTGAGCTTATCTTATCCCATCCATTCTTTAGTCCTCTTAACCCCACATGCTCCCTCTCATATGTCATTCTCTCTGCCTCGTGTGCTTAAAATGACTTCAACCCAATCCTTTTGTCAAAAGGGCTAGCTCCTCTGGCTTTAATTTGCAGTTGATCAACTATGATGTAACAGAATTTCTTTAAATAATATTTAAAAAAATTACACAACTAGTATGCCGATCCAAAAATTACAAGAATACCCGCCTGTTGATATTTGAAATGTTGATGGTTTGTATGTCAATATTTCAAATGGCAACAGAGATCCTGTCACCGTTTCAAATATCGACGTACTCTTCGTCGACAGTTCAAATGATGACAGAGGCCTATCGGTAACGGTCAAGCTCTCTGTCGCTATTTCCCATAAGGCTTGATTTTTTTAAAATAAAACACGAAAAATCAAAAGGTTCAAAAATAATATGCCGAAAAGAAAAATTACAAAAGTATACCTCTGTTGCCGTTCAAAATGATGACAGAGTACTGTCGCTAGTAAAAATGGCAACTTGATGATGTGGATGCCACGTAGGATGTTAGTCGCGAGTGTTATCGGTGACAAAACTATGTCGCCATTATGATTGGGGATAAAACTCTGTTGCCATTTTGAACGGCAACAAGGAGGCAGGCTGGAAGGGTGAATTTTTTTTGGATAGCGAATTGGAGGGATGGATGGTATTTGTTTGTTGTATGTTATATGTGGTCAAGCAGGTTGGACTGTGTTGTCACATCCATTGATGTTGTTCTCAGAAGTGGTGAAATCCTTTTATGTTTAATGTTCGAAAACAACGGAATGAATGAAAGATACCATTTTATAATAAACGGTGGAATTACATGGCGCATATAGTTTGATTCGGAGCCCATGTTCGCGTTGGTACTTTAGACGGTATAAATGGCTCCACAAAGCAACCATGAACATGGACAAAAGTATGATATATGTGCGCCTTTTGGAGTTGTAAAAGGGCGGGATGGACTACACTTCATAGGAGGAGGATGTTAAGGCTCGAATGAGTAACCGTACGGCATCCACAGGTAGTGTTGATCGTCAGGACGACGTGGACAGGGTTGTTGGTCACAGTAGTGGCAAGCACAACTGCAGCTGCAGTTGTCGCAGCAGTAGTAAGTATGGTAGTCGCTACCGAGGTAGACGTCCTCCTCATTGTTCCTCTCCTTGAACCTTTGACGGCATAGATCATCGTTCTGGGTCTGGAGCTCCAAGTTCTGCCAGCAGACCTATTCGTTCTTGTTCTTGACCTCGTTGAGGTCCTCTCCCTTTTCATCAAGGCATATAGCAATTTGTAGATGTAACATTTGGCATCTAAGGGATACAGTTCGTCCACCCATTCAGTGAATTTGCAATCCTCGATCTGAAAGAGTACGTGTCATATAGTGAGACATGCACCGAATGGTATGTAAGAGTTGTAGCGGTTACCATGAATAGAGGGCATCGGTAGAAACGATGTCCTAAGCTGGAATTGGACTCATTGCAAACCTGCACAACAGCATCGAGGTCGTGCTTGTATGTTAGCCAATTCAAGGGGTGGAGTGGGAGGCCGTCATGGATTGGATTTTTGGGGGTGTAGTAATCCCTTGTTCGAATGGGAAGATCTGGGCTGGGAGATCGGGGTCTTAGGGACCGTAGATTTTATGGGCCTCGAATGAAGGGTCGACGCCTGGAGGTGTGGTCTGACCCTGTCTACCCCTCCTACGGCTTGAGGTGCCTCCTCTGTTTATCATTACAATGGAGAGGAGGTTGGGCTAGTGAAGAAGTGCTATCTAGGTGACCAATGGTTTTATAGGCAGTGTGTAGTCGATGCAGGGTTAGTAGAGTGGGGGTAATGTGTCCTCACTTTGGTCTTACAAAGCTGGCTGCAGCGTATTGTCGCTTCGGTCTGAGAAAGCGGTGGGCAGAGTGTTGTCAAATCGGACTGATAAAGAAATAGCCAGTGTGTTGTCACTTCGCTATGAGAAAGCTAGGGCAGTGTGTTGTCAAATCGAGCTGACAAAGCAATAGGCAGTACGTTGTACAATCGACCTGAAAAAGCTGAAGGCTACGTGTTATTTAATCGTCCTAACAAAGCTATTGGCTTCATATTGTCCAATTGGCCTGACATAGATGCTGACTTTGTGTGGTCAATTCGCCATGCCATAGCGTGTTTGATGTGGTAAACCAGGTGGGACTATGTTGTAACGTCTATTGCTATTGTTATCGGCAATTGTTCATTACTCGTACTTTTACTTGATGTTTCAATAGTATTAATCCATGTCTTCTTGTCAAATAATATAAAGGATCAAGACTTTGAAATAACCCTTTGAGTATATATAACTTGTGTAGTTGTAATATACTCATGCAAATATAGGATAAACTCAAATGCTATCTAAGATTGATTATGTGCATATTGATTCCAAGTTCATTTATTGATATGCACATATTTAATGGAGTTTATTCTATAGTTGATGGTCTCAAGAGTATTGATCCCTTTCCATTCCACTCAAATATTTTGGATCATTACTTGAAACCATCAAAATGAATATATGAAACTTGTGTAGTTATATATACTCATATCAATTTAAATTGAGATTTGCTTGTCTTTTAATCATAAAAGAATGCTTCATCATGTGTTGATGGTGTTCTTTGTTGATTAAGGACAAACGGAAAGTTCTTGAGTATAATGAAGCATTAGTTACATCAATGTACTCAAAACACAATTAATCATTCAAATTGATTTGGGTTGTGCTCAATCAATCTTGGGGGCTTCCATTATGTGTTGATGGAGTGCAAATGATAATTGAGACAACCGTGTTTGTTGGACTAACAATCTTCCATGAGTTGTGAAGTAGGTTGAGTCCAAAAAAATGAAGAATCGGAAAGAAGAAGTCATCATGTGTTGATGAGCTTCAAGAGGAGATCCCGAAGTGAAGAGAAGAGAAGAGAAGAGGAGGTTCATCATGTGTTGATGAACAAGAAGAGAATCGATCCTGGAGAGAAGATGATTGGATATCATAAAAGCTTCAGGTGGATCGCTAGAGGCAAAGGTATAACTAGCTAGAACTAAGGATGTGTTCCTAGTCTTTTATCGGTCTCGGTGTTTGGATGGGAGACCGGGTTGCTAGTTAGGCGCCGTACTATTAAGAGGGGTTGAGTCATTTAGCTTGAGCTTTATCATATGTTGATGAACTCAATCTGTTCACTCTAGCTCACTCTCTTAGTTGGATTTTGCATGAAGCTCATATTTGTATGTGTTGCAAAAGTTGGAGCCATGCTTGCTTCTTATTGAATCTTAATTGATTTGGATTTTGCATGGAGCTAAGTTTTGCATATGTTGCAAAAGGAGAGAGCTCATGCAACTTGAATTTTGTGGTTGTTCTTTGCATAGAGCTATGGATTTGCATGTGTTGAAAAAGGGAGATAGCTCATGCAATTCGGTTTAAGTGGTTTTTGCATAGAGTTTTAGTTTTGCATGTGTTGCAAAAGAAGAGAGCTCATGTAACTTGATTTTGATTGTTTGTGTTTGCATGGAGCTAAGTATTTGCATGTGTTGTAAATAGAGAGAGAGTTTATGCAGTTGGTATTCTTAGCTTGTGACTAGTAGAGTTTGCAAATGTGTTTTGCAAATTGCTAGAGATCATGTGTTGATCATCACAAGGCTATTGTTTGTTGTTTGCAAAATGAGATTTTGCAAAATGTTGGTTTAAGTGAGTCTTATCTTGGAGCATGTAAATAGAGTTTGCAAATATGTTTGCAAATTGACTTGATCATGAATTGATCATCACATGATTTCGATCCTAGAGAATATGAATAGGGTTTGCAAATTGACTTGATCATGTGTTAATCATCACATGGCTAAGAGGATTGATTTCATAGGTTCTTAGTTTATTTGCAAATGTGTTTTGCAAATAAGCTGAAGTTTTAATGTGATTCTTTGGAGCATGTGAATAGGGTTTGCAAATGTGTTTTGCAAATTGACTTGATTATGTGTTGATCATCACGTGGCTCAAAGAATCAATCTTTGTAGGTTTGGAGAAAAGTTTTTGTGAAAAACTTGGTTTCCTCCTTGTGGCCGGCACTACCGTCGGCAGTACCGCACCTACATGGGTGGCAGTGCCGAACTGTCTAGGCAATGGCTAGTTCTCTGATCATTGCGCCAGAAGCTGGCACTACCGGCCCTACTTGGGCGGTAGTGCCAGGGTTTGCTGAAAAATGCCCGATTTACCCTCCGAACGGCTAGATTTCGTGTGCGGGGGCTATAAAGGATGCCAAGGGCTGGCATTTGGGTTTGCTGTGTTTTTAAGACATTTTGAAGGGGTTGTGCATGTGTTGCACTCTTCAGTTTGGTTCTTGAGGTAAGAGTGAGCCCTAATTACGTGTGTTGCAATTAGGAAGTGGATTGAGGGCCTCTTGTGCATGTGTTGCACTTGAGGAGGGGTAAGAAGTAACCACTAGTGGAATTGAGGCGGGTGCTCAATTCGTGGAGCCGGTCCAAAGTGGTTTGGGCTTGCCTCAACGTGGATTAGTGGAGATCGGTAAGTCTCCGAACACCACGGTAAAAAGTATTTTGTCTCCTTATGTATGCTTGCAAATTCCTTATTTATATTGTTGCAATTTACATTCCTAGAATTAAATTGCTTGCTTGTCTTTAGGATTGTAATTTATTGTTAGAGAAATAATTAGCTAGTGCACTTAGTGAGCCTAATTGATTTAGGCTTTAATTTGTCAAAACCTTAGTTTATCGCTTCCGCATTGATTATTGTTTAGGTTTTGACATAAGGGTCCATAGAGCATGTATTTAGTGAGAAGAATTTTTAAAGCCGCCTATTCACCCCCCCCCTCTAGTCGCCATCCTCGATCTTACAGTCGGCAGTACCGACACATATCTTCGGTAGACATTTTACAGAATGGGAGTTTTGTGCATTTTCTCTGTATTTTGAAGTCCGACACTACCGCAGTGAAAAAGGCAGTACTACCGGACCCCGGTAGTACCGTAAATTACATGCTGGTTCTTATTTTATAGAAAATATGCTTTCCTGAGCCGATCTCAAGTCAAAAGTCAGCACTATCACACTTTGTGTGTCGGTAGTACCGGACCTCATTTAACGGCTATTTTCCGCAGCATTTAATGCTCCAATTCGACCGTTGGAGGAGGTCTGGTACTACCGGGTTTTGTATGCCAGTGGTACCAATATTACTGATTTTTTTTATAGATTTCGATCCCAACGGTTGGAATTGTGGGTGGGGGCTATAAATACCCCCACACTTGCATCAAGAGAGCCTATTGGGCACTCATTGAATACTTTGTGAGCTCTAGCAAGTCTCATATCTTCCTTTGTGCATTAAATTCACATTTTGAGAGAGTTAGGAGTATTCAAATGTGCATTTCAAGTTTGAGCCATTTAGACACTTGAATCAACCTCATGCAAGCGTCATCACTCTATTCTCTTGGAGGTTGCCGCCTCCTAGACGGCTTGAAGGTGTGAGAATCGGTGATCTTCTTAAAGGAGTTTGTGAGAAGGCCCAGTGGATTGTGAAGGCCGGAGCTCGCCTACCCGTATCAGGGAAGAGCTACCAATAATGATCGAGGAAGGTTCATTTGCGCAAGGAGCCGGCTTGTGTTGATCAAGCTACTCAACGTGGATTAGGGGAGACCGACAAGTCTCTGAGACCACGGGATAAAAATTTGTACTCTTCTCTTTGTGATTTGATCTCTTGTATTTATTTGAGAAATTTACCTTCCTAGTGTACTTAGTGTTTGCTCATCTACCTAGGATTGTTAATTTGCTTGGACATAGCTTGTTGGTGCACTTAGCAAAGCCTAGACAATTTAGGCTTTAATTGTTAAAAATCTTAATTCTAGTTTTGCTTAATCATTTATTGCAATTAGAGCTAAAGAATTTCAAAAACCTCCTATTCACCCCCCTCTAGTCGATTATCCTTGATCCTGCATCATTCTCACGTACTAGATCATGTGCTTGTTGACGTTGTCCCTTGGGACGAGAAGAACAAGACCTAGCCAAACAACCAAAGAAGGTATGTCTCGAAATGGCAACTCACGACGTAGTCCCCCGCTCCGTTCGCCATCCTCTCGGCTGCAAAACATAATGGTCAATTCGATAACAGGAATGCAAAACGAAATGGAAATGTTATAATAAAATCACACTTATGTCTGTCGATGGCAAGGTGGCTAAGTGGCTCTGTTGAGTCGCGTCTATCACTGGGTCAAGCTACTCGTACTGCCTGCAGCCCGCCGTACCTACAAATGGATCATTCAATGTTAGTACGAATTCGATACAAATTGAATAGAATAATTACACATAGAAATTGAATACAATAATTACAAATAGAAACATAATACAACAATTTCACATGCAAATTGAATACGATAATTACACATACAAAGTCCATAAAATAGTTTCACACAGAAAGTCCATACTTTAATTAAACGTACGAATTCCATGCGAATTACATAAACTAATTTCACATACAAATTCCATACACTAATGTCACATACTAATTCCGTACAATAATTTCATATGTAAAGTCCATACAATAATTTCACGGCCTATGAACCGTTGGGCAATACTTGAATGTGTGCCCCGTCTCCTTGCAAACTGAACATTTCTTTACATATCACCCACTTTCCACAGAGTCCTTGTCGTTCCTATATGCTTCAGCCTGGTGACGTGCAGAACCCACCATGTGTCCTCCCAACTCTGATGCTTCGTGAATAAATCGACCACTCAAAAACCGTAATTTTCTGCACTCCAAGTTGTCATCACCGCTTCCTTCGTGAAGAATTGTGACACGAATATGCCCGGATCCATACGGATTGTTGAGCAGTCAGTCATGAAGCGTGCGCATGGCTAGTTAGGGGTGAAAACGGGTCGGATACGGGCGGATATTGCTCTTCCCGTATCCTAACCCATATTTTTTTCCGAATTCAAAACCGGATACGGATACGGATTCGGGTTATTCGGGATACGGATACGGGACGGATATGTGATGGATTGGGGTCAGAAACGGATAAAGATATACGGATAATGCACGCATATATAGAGTAATATATATTGAATTAAAACCATACGAGTACATGACTATAGTAAAAAATTATATATCAATTAAATTCAACAAACATCATAGAAAGAATATGCTATTTGAGAATCAATAGAACCAACTAATTGTTAATATAAATGGGTTGATATGGAAAAATGATGAAAATGGGCTGGGCTTTGCTGATATCTGAATAGGAAAATCCGAATATCCGATCCGATATCCGAATAGGAAAAATCCGGATATTCGAATAGAAAAAATCCGAATATCCGGATCCCGTCCCGTATTTACCGGATATTGGATGCTCCGAATCCGATCCCGAATCCGGATTCAAGTATCCGGATCCGATCCCGGATCCGATCGGATATTAAAATCCGGTCTCGGATCCGGTACCAGATCGGGCGGGAGATATCCGACCCGTTCTCATCCCTATGGCTAGTGTAATAGATGAGGCTTGTTGCAGGTGTAGACACATGTTTGCCTCTGTAGGATGCACTCATGAGCAACTTTTAGACTATTCGTCCCTCGACCGGCTTTCCCTCTACATAGTACCTCAAAACGAAGCTCCCTCGTGCCCATCTTCAATGCTCTATGCATCTACCCCTTCTTGCCTTTCTCCTCTATGTATGTAAAAATCATCTCGAAGTATTTCACAACATCATCATTCATGCGGATAAACGCCCTAGCATGACTATTCACAAAGTACTTCGTGATGCCATGAAGAACATGCTCTACTATAGCTGCCAGGGGAAGGGGTCTCAGGCCCCGCATGACCCAATTGTAAATCTCAGGAAGGTTTACTATCATGACCCCATACCTGGCACCGTCAGTGTCATAAAGTAGAGCCAACTTCTCCCTAGGCTCATGCTCTATCTATTAGGAGAAACATTTTATAGCCCTTTCGTTCCTCTGAACCAAGTGCGGAGAGTCCGTGGGCAACTCTTCAAACGCTACTAGGCCCTCCCCTGTGCCAATGTAAGATCAAGGATAACCGACTAGAGGGGGGTGAATAGGAGGTTTCTAAATTTTTCACACAATTTAGGAAATACAAATGATGCTATCAAATTGAGATACAAAAGTGAAGAACACACTAAAATCTCTAGCAATTGCTTAAGATGGTATGTCAATACAAGTGAAGCAAATATACTTGAGAGCACAAGAGACAACGAAGAATATGGTATTAATGAAATGGATTTTCAACAAGCAAAAGTACCAAACACAAATAAATAGGAGACAAAGAATTTAACCCCTGGTCTCGGAGACTTGCCGGTCTCCCCTACTCCACGTTGAGGTGACTTGAACCACGTCAAGCCGGCTCCACTCGCTTGAGCCTTCCTCGATCACTAGGGTAGTTCTTCCCCGCTCCGGGTAGGCGAACTCCGGCCTTCACAACTTACCGGGACTTCTCACAATCTCCGTTGAGAAGCTCACTGCGCACAATCGCCACCAAGCCGTCTAGGAGGCAGCAACCTCCAAGAGTAATAAACCTTGACGCTAGCTTGAGGTTAAATGTCGGTGTCTAAAGGCTCAAACACTAAATGCAACACCCAAACTTGATTCTCACTCTCACAAATAGAAATTGAATGCACACAAGAGTGGAGAACACTTGCTAGAGCTCAAATATCATCAATGAGGACCCCAAAGTTGCTCTAGAATGCAGGTGGGGAGGTATTTATAGCCTCCACCAAACTTTCTAGCTGTTGGAGCTCGAATCTGCAGAAAATCTGTTTTTCCGGTGCTACCGCCCATGTAGGACCGGTAGCACCGGGCTCCACTTCAACGGCTAGAACAATGCATTTAATGCACTTGCCAGAGACCGTTACAGGGGTCTGGTGCTACCGCCCAACTAACTAGGGCCGGTAGCACTGGGCTCCATTTCTTTTTCTTTGTTCAAAAACACACTTCTCTGGAAATATAGCACCGGGCTGAGGTCCGGTGCTACCGAAGGTCCGGTAGCACCGGGATACCAAAAGCTTAAGAAAAGTGCTCCTCTGGAATTTTTACACCGGGTTAAGGTCCGGTGCTATCAAGGTCCGTGTAGCAGGCCATCTTGGGCAGAACACCGTGCCACTAAATCACCCAAAAACACACCCTCGTGATTTTCACACCGGTGAAGTCCGGTGCTACCGTGATCCCGTAGCACCGGCTGCCATGGCGGTAGCACCGGCTACAAATCGCCCAAAAACCTCTTCTCTGGAATTTTCACACCGGGCTGTTGAGCCGGTGCTACCGCTCATCCGGTAGCATCGCGCTGCCATAGGCGGTAGCACCAGATTTCCAGAGATTTGAATTATCTCAAGGTTTTTCAAAGATGAAACTTGTCTAATATTGGGCAACTAATTTGAATATGCATATTGAGCCTTTAAACCCTTAAATGACATTAAGATAAGCGTCAAGATCCCTCTTAATAGTACGGCCATAAATCTAGTAAACCAATCTTTCTTCCAAACTCCAAGATCGTCAAAGGACTAGAAAAGAGCCTTATAAATATACCTTTACATGATCTTGACATATTGCTTGATTGGCTTGAACCTTCCTGGTATTTCCATGATCATTAATCTTGGAATCGACCTACTTTCAATATTCTCAACAAAAGCATTAGATCACATAGCAAAGTTGTCATTAATTATCAAAACCAAAACATATCGGGTGCCTAGATGCTTTCAGCCAAGCGTTGCCATCTTCACTGCCTCGCTGTATTCTTTGATGTCAGCTCGTCCAACTTCCTCTAGAGTGTATCGAACTTTCTCTGCTAGTTCTGATCGCACAACCTCTTGAAAAGCTTCGTAAGCTCATTATTCCTGAACTGCTTGTAGAAGTTGGCACCCATGTGCTACTTGCACCACCTACTTCGCAAATGAGGGCATGGATGTGTCTCATTTGTACCCTCCTACAACTGCACGATTGCCTTCAACAGCCCGGGATACCGATCGTGTATGACACACACTCCAGGCCATTGATCCACGACGCTGGATTTCACATTTCTTAGAAACCATAGCCAGCTATTAGTGTTCTCACCCTCCACAAATGCGAGTGCAAGGGGAAGAACCTAATTGTTGCCATCTACTCCTATGGCAGTCAATATCTAGCCTTTGTACTTCCTAGTCAGAAATGTCCCGTCCACGTATAACAACGGATGGCAATGTTTGAAAGCGTTAATGGGTGCACCAAAAGCAAAGAATACCCTCTTCAACACCATATTACCAGGGAAATGCTGCGAATGCTGCTCACAAATATCGACATAAGTTCCAGTGTTCCTTTCCTTGATCACCTCAAGCATACCTATCAAGTTCTAATAGGAGTCTTCGTACGTACTAAACTTTCTTCTAATGCCTTCTGCTTCGCTCTTTATGCCTTTGTATAGCTTATAATGTACTAGAACCGTTGCTCTATTGCATGTATATGATGGCACATGGCTTTAAATCCAGGTTGTCCACAATCTCCCTTTACATTGCATTCACAATAAACCTTGAAGATATGTTTCTGTGCTATTGCGTTGACTCCATCAGCACACAGCTATGTGGGACGACTATAGAACACTTCCAAATGGTGTCTCACTTAAGTTGGTACGCATGGACACGCCATGGGCAACCCTCCATCTAGCATTTCACATAGTAGACCTACTGATATGAATTCGCAACCTTAAAGGTTCTCCGTAGCGACACTGCCCATGCTGTCACTGCTTCCTGCATCTCACACTTATTCTTGTAAATTGCTTCTTGCCTCACCTCATTCTGATCGTACTCCTATGCGACATCTTCACCTTCGTTGACCACAAGCCTATCAAACTAACACTCCTACTCCATAGGAAAAGGCTCTTCATCATAGGGATGAAAACGGGTCGGATATCTCCCGCCCGATCTGGGACCGGATCCGGTAGGGACCGGATTTTACTATCCGGTCGAATCCGGGACTAGATCCGGATACTTGAATCCGGATTCGGGATCGGATCCGGAGCATCCAATATTCGGTAAATACGGGACGGGATCCGGATATTCGAATATCCAGATTTTTCCTATTCGGAACCGGATCGGATATTCGGATTTTCCTATTCGGATATCTTTAAGGCCCAGCCCATTTTCATCATTTTTTTCCATATCAGCCCATTTATATTAATAATTAGTTGGTTCTATTGATCCTCAAATAGCATATTCTTTCTATGATATTTGTTGAATTTAATTGATATATAATTTGTTACTATAGTCATGTACTCGTATGGTTTTAATTCAATATATATTACTCTATATATGTGTGCATTATCCGTATATCTTTATCCGTTTTCGACCCGAATCCGTCACATATATGTCCTGTATCCGTATCCCGAATAACCCAAATTCGTATCCGTATCCGGTTCCAAATCCGGAAAAAATATGGGTTAGGATACGGGAAGAGCAATATCTGCCCGTATCCGACCTGTTTTCACCCCTACTTCATCACCTTCATCATTACTTAAAGCCTTGTAGTCACGGCTGTCTGCCTCCATCGCTTTCACCAACAATTCAATACGTTCTCCCTCGTCTGCCACACCCATTGGTTCCTACACATCTAGCATTGGAACATCAATTTCCTCGCCTTGAACTCCCTCCTGACCACAACTCACATCGTGCCTCACTAAGCATTCTGCACTTCGGCTACTCTCCCCAACTTCCTCCAGTTCACCACCAACAACCTCCTCTTACGTCACATGTTCGGCATGGACTTTCTGAAATGTTTACGCCAACAACACTAATGGTCATCCATTCTCATTTGCCATTCTTACATACGAGCTCCACGATTTTGACCCCTTGAGTTCCACTAACTCCCAATATGTGCAATCTCGTCTCCAACATCCTACCCTGTGTAACTTGAGATCATGTAAATCATGGTCTAACGAGAATAGGTGGTACAATCATCTGGTAACCGTGCTCCATGAACGCTCCCTAGCACGTGACAGGCTAGCCACCACACTTAGGAAATGACATAGTTCCACCCATGTGCAGAACCCCTATTCCACAATGTATTTTAAATTGTACTCGTTCATCCATTCATGTCAAGCATTTCATCAAATTCTTATTACGTGCATAACATAACGCTATCAACTCTATTAGTACCTACTACACCTCATAAATTCTAAACCTATCCATATCGCTACACATATGTACCACAACCACCTACTTTACGCTACTTCAAACAACTGCTGCATTCATACATAAATTTATTTTTTCAACTACATACTACCCCGCATACTTTTCACAATTTTATATGTCCAATTCGATCCATACTAAACCATACCTATAGGGACCAATCTAAAAATACTTATATATGTATACATAATTATTGCTACTCTATACAGCTAATTATTTATGAAACTAATTAATCTGTTCACTAAATAATGTATCAAAAAAAATATTGATACTCTACACAGATAATTACTTACAAATCAAATTAATCTGGTCGCTAAGTCATGAATCTATCTAAATAACTATTGCTATTATGTACAGCTAATTACTTAGAACCTAATTAATCTGGCCGCTCGTATATCTCAACAACTATTGCTACTCTATACACTAATTATTTACGAACCTAATTAATCTGGTCGCTAAGTCATGTATCTAAAAGACTATTGCTACTCCACATAGCTAATTACCTACAAACCTAATTAATCTTGTCTCTAAGCCATGTATCTATCTAATTACTATTGCTACTTTACACAACTAATTACTTACAACCTAATTAATCTGGTCGATAAGTCCTATATCTGAACAACTATTGCTACTCTACACACCTAATTGCTTACAAATCTATTTAATTTGGTCACTAAATCGTATTTTCAAATTACAATTCAAATGAGAAAAAAATAACTTGAAAAAACACAGAGTACTTTCTTCCTCCTCCTCCCCTTCTCCTTCTCTTCATGCTCCTCTCCTTCCTCCTCCCATTCTCCTTCTCTTTTCCCTCTCCTCTTTCCCCTCTCCTTTCTTCTCTTCTCTTCTCTTTTCTTCGGTTTGACTGGCTGGCGGCACAAATTAGGAGTTTGCCCGAGCGCAGCGCTCGGCTAGGCTTAATGCGCTCTCTATCTCCATTTGAAATATCGACAGAGAGTCTATTGATATTTGAAATGGCGACATGCTTTCTGTCGCCATTTCAAATAGCGACAAAAAAATCGATAGGTGGGTATTCTTGTAATTTTTTTTGGATCGGCATACTAGTTTTGTAATTTTTATTTTTCAAATATTATTTAAAAAAATTATGATGTAATATCCATGTTATAGATTTCTAGCAATTTTAGCGTAGATCATGAGCATCTCGTACTAAACAAATTAGCTACACAAAATCTAAAATAACTAGCTCTTCAAGATAGCATCAAATATAATCATCTTTTCTATATACTGGCACGACCCACAAACCGAATGTCATTAACCAAAAGCTTATTCACACTCTTACTATCGTGGAGTACGTCTAATGTCAAAATATTCCGTGTTCAAAAAAACGTCAAGAGATGATTCAATTCAAGTTAGGAAAGTTCCATTTCAACGTGAAGGACCAAGAATAGCGATCAAAGTGGGAGGGGGGTTTGAACGATCAACAACAATTTTCCCCTCAAAGAAACCAATTAAAACCTCACTAGATCAAATAAGAGTGGAAGAATAAACTTTTTGAGAAAATCAGCTCTGAGACAGTACTACCGTGCTACAATAGTGGTAGTACTAGATGAACAGTAAAATCAGGGTGAACAAGAAAATTAGCACGAGTTCAAATCCAAGAATTGATGTAACTTTTGATTAGATGGTTCAAAACTCATGAAAATTTTCATGCACCTTCGTATGGATGTCAAGAACCTATTCCAATCATCAATCACAAAGATTGACATCAAAGTTCTGACCTTTTTCAAATTTAGTGAAGGTTGCACTAAAATCGGGTCACATGCAGAAACTTCACCGTGAGTTTGCACGTGGGGATTTGATGATCGAGATGATGTCCCACATGTCACAGTAAGCAAGAACACCAAAGAACCAGCCCTCAAAAGCTCAAAAACTTGATCTACCATAAATCCTTTCTTCTCAAGTCAAAAATTGGTTTCTTGAGAAATCTTTTGATAATCACATGAGAGCTTGCCTAAATGATTGGGATATGATACAGAGGATTCATCCTCAATCATTTATGTTTGGCAACACAAGATCAAAATAGAAAGAAACCAAATAGAGAGTAAGAACTCAAGAAGGGAAAAGGTTAAAACAAGAGCAAAATCTTGTGCGCGAAATTGATTTTCATTTCAGAACAAGAGGGATGATTATAAAACCTCTTCAAAAAGGGCAAAACTCCTAAGGAGCACTCACACACAAAACCACCTTGTGTCCTAATGTCTCTCTAGTTTTTTCTCTTGACTTGTTGCCTCCCTCTACACCTCTCAAGCCCTTATATAGAGGGAGCAACATTAGAAACCCTAGACCTGGACACACAAGTGAATACAACTCACATTTCACATCAGCTAACCCGCTAACCTAACACATAACGGGTTTTACATATGCACGCTTTTCAAAGCGGCCTTCGCCATGATGCTTCAATTCGCTTCACGAGCCTGAATTCGCGTCCATACTCTCTTTGGCTTGACCTAAACTACTTATGTTAGCGCCACAGTTTTTCAAACCGCCTCGATCTCCGATAATGGGCAAATTACCAATTTGCCCCGCTATCGGTCTTTTCTTTCGTCTCGAAGCATCGTCCTTGCTTTATCACCTTCCATGTGGCCCCAATGACTGGTCGCCAAGCCTATCACGCGTCTGGACTCCTCTGAACTGTCCTTGCTTGCAAACGGGCCCAAATCATTTAGCGCACTACATGTTCTTTTCGCTTGGCCATGACAGCTCCTGCTTCCCTAACCGTTTTAGACCTCGGCTCCTCTCTAAGCATAGTCCCGCTCCACCTTGCCGTTCCCTGCCATGTTCATCACCAGTGGTTCACGCTTTAGCTTCTTGTCTTTCTGGCTTGCAGCAACTCTTTAGCCTTAGTCATCTTCGGGGCCACCTTGACCGTCTGGACCTCAGCTTTTTTAGCCTAGTCTTGATCTCCTCCGCCTCACCATGACCTAACTCCGAAGTCCTGCAACAAACATAGAAAACCAAACCGTCACATAGCACTGTTCATAAAGATATGCAATAATAATTACATAATCACAACACAAATAACAAATTCACTGAAAACTGGTACTACCACTCCCCAAGGCCTGTAGTACCGCCCCGGTACTACCACTAATCTGGAGCCGGTAGTACCACCCTGCTTAACCCGAGAATCACCTCTATGAAATAACCATTGCCACACAAAGGTCGGTAGTACCACACTCCAGTACTACCGCCCTTAACACGTCAGTAGTGTCGCCCTCAACAATCCCGAAAAATGATTCTCTCTAAAAAATAACTACCCCCATCCTCAAACTGGTAGTACTGCCTCTCAGGGGCGATAGTACCGCCCACCACTAACAATACCTCAAATTTCTTCAAAAACAAAATAAGCTCAAATCAAACTCAAACTCGAGTACAACAAGCTCAAACACAATTGATTACTCATCACAAAAATCAGTAGATCACCATATGATCTCTCACAATGAGTGACTTGAACATTTTTCTAGCCTACTGTACATTATTTTTTGTAAATCTAGCTGCATCCTTAGCGGAATTGCAAATATAGTCTCTTCCTCTACCGTGGAAGGCATGACAGACGACATCCTGCCACGCCCGGAGAGCTCGGGAGTAGTGTCACAACAGCACAGGAGAGGCTGCCTGTCGTAGATGGAAAGCGTGGGAGCAGTGGCCTGCCGCAGCCGGTGAGCACGGGTGATATGTTCCGTGGTAAGGGCTAGATTTGCAATAAAACAAGATAAGAAAGACTAAAAAAGCGATCACTTCTCAATGAGTAGAAGAATTGAGAGGGTGAGATGCAGGGTTCCAAAAACCGGTGAAAACCGTTCGAAAACTGCGGTTCGAAATCTAAAACCGCTCGATAAACGGTCTAATTAAAAAATTAAAAAAAAATATGCGTTGAAAACAGCTCGAAAACCGTTGAAAACCCTCTCGCAAAACCGTTTTTAAAGAACATTCAATTGATCGGTTGGTTTTCAGTGAAAACCGAGCGATTTCTCGTAAAAAACTGCAGTTTTCGATTTTTTAAAATTTTTAATTATTATTTTTTAACCCTTCGGTTCTTAACGGTTTTCGAACGATTTTTGTGGTTTTAAAAACATAAATTTCGAATGATTTGCTAAAAACGGTTTTTGAGTGGAAACTGTAAGTCCTGGTCCTTCCAGACTGTCAGATCAAGGCAGCAACCAGCCTGATCATCCAGCTGTTTGGTACATTGATTTATGAACAGTAAACTTGGACCGTCAATTTTTTTTATCGCCAAAGCATTGGATCTCTATGGCTCTATGCCTTGGTGATGGTCTGGTCTGGTCTGGTCTGGCTGGATGGTTGGCTTTGCTTGCTGCTCCCTCCTGTGAGTAGTTGCGTACGTAGATGCTCCCTCGTTGCCTTTCCCGGGCTCTGTCGCTCCGCTAGAATCCCTCCCTGACCTTATTCCCGTTCCTGCGCACCTATACTTCTCCTTTACTGCATGCATCGCTTAGCACGCCAGCAGGCAGCAGCTAGAGAGATAAGCAAGCTGAGGAATGGCAGCGAGCAAGATTGCAAGAAGAAGAGGGGCACGGCATTTGTAGAGAGAGAGAGACGGTGAAAGAATTTTCATAAAGTGATTTTAGTTTTCCGGGTCGAGGCCAAATGATAACTAGGCAGAGTTGGAGTAGACTCCTCGTCTCCTTCAGTAGGGTACAGAGAGAGAGGAGGAGCATTGGGAGGGGCAGAGAGAGCAGACAGTAGAGTAGAGTGGAGTAGAGAGAGAGACGAGGAGACCTAGAGAGTAGAAAGGTAGGCTACTTTGCCTCTCTGCACACTGCCACAAATCCCTTCCTTTTAATGCTTTGAGAAAACCGCTCAAACCTTGTCTTTTTCTTACAAGCCCCTTGGCCTTTTTCGGTCTCTGCCTGCTTCTTGGGCGCAGCTCCAGCTGTGTCCTCTTCCTGCAGCCTTCCCTTCCTGTCATCCATCGAGCTCACCTATATATGCTTGCCCCTTTGCTCATTGCTGCTTGCCTTCTCTGCTTCGGTGAGTCTGTGACTTGTAACTTGTTCAAGCAGTGTGAGAGACTGACAGGGGTTGAGTGAGAGAGAGAGAGACAGAGAGAGAGAGAGAGATGGCATGGAATGGCTTCAGGGAGGAGGAAGAGGAGAGGGGCCTTGAGCTGAGCCTTGGCCTCCCTGGCTACTTCTCCAGATCACCAGGCCAAGCAGGTGTTGCATCCTGCATGTTTGCTTCTTGTTCTATGATTCTGTTCTTGCTTCAAAGTTCCATGCTTTGATCGGTTTGTTTGGGTTGGTTTGGTTGTTTCAGGTTTGCAGGAGAAGGCAAGTGGTGGTGATGGTGCTACTGGAGCAAAGGGAAGCAATGGCTTCATGGCAAGGTAAACTACTGCTAATCAGGAGCTTAAAGTTTAGGGTAATCTTGTTTGTTTGCTATTTGGTTAATTTCTTGGCTGTTCCGTTCTACTGCTAATCAGGAGCTTAAGTACTGGTTGTAGTTGATTAGCTTAGCTTCCTCGGGTCCCCTTCTTCTTCCGATTTTTGACTTCTCTTGAAGAAATGGTGCCACTAGTGCCTAAACAAGGCTGTTAAAATTATTACCCTGCCGAAATGAGCATATTGCAGTAAAATTCAGATTTTGGCAACTTGATTCTACAGCATATGCGAATTACTAGTGGTATTTCAGTATTGGTTGTGTTGCATTATCAAGTGACATGCATGAGTGTTTGAAAAAACTTGGTAGTGGTGATGAGCAAAGAAAACCAGTGCTACAAGATCCTATTTTTTTTCTTTGCAATGCGCAGCAGGCAGGCGGCAGCTGCTCCGGTCGTCGGGTGGCCTCCGGTGCGGTCGTTCCGGAGGAACCTCGCCTCATCATCAAAGCCGTCCACTGAGCCAAGCCATGGAAGCAAACAGGGTACAAATGCCAAGATCGAGACAGGAAACAAGGGCCTGTTCGTGAAGATCAACATGGACGGCGTCCCGATCGGCCGGAAGGTCGACCTGAAGGCGCACGGCAGCTACGACAAGCTCTCGGCCGCCGTCGACCAGCTCTTTCGATGCCTTCTCACCGGTATATACCAACACAAACCATCCGGTCACTCATTAGTTACAATTTGTAAGAGTGAACACTTTGGTTGTGTTGGTGTAGAAAATCTGAATTTATTTTCTGTGTTTGTTGTACCAGCTCAAAGGAATCCAGCCATTGCTGCAAATCAGAGCTGCACAGGGGAAAAGCAGCAGATGATCACTGGGCTACTGGATGGCAGTGGTGAATACACTCTGGTCTACGAGGATGACGAGGGTGACCAGATGCTGGTTGGAGACGTCCCATGGGAGTGAGTTCAATACAAAAACGCATTCATCATAAGCAATCAAACTAAGAATTTTCTGTTTTGTTGAAATCGTAGAGCTGACAAATTCCTCTTGTTGCGATGATGATTTGTTAACAAGATGATGATTTGTCTGATCTTACTAACGACGCCCCTTGCGGTGTTCTTGCAGCATGTTCATCTCCACCGCGAAGAGGCTGCGCGTGCTCAGGAGCTCAGATCTGAATGCGTCGTCGGTCAGTCCACGCTAAATTTGATTTGCAGTGAATTGTAGCCTGAAAATTATCAGATCTTGATCTGATCCTACCTGTCTTGATCATGTTTTTGCAGCTAAGAGCAGTAAGCAGGAAGAGGGCAGCAGCCGAGTGTTGAGCCGTGTTCTTGGCTCTGAATATTTTGCTTTCTGGCGGCTTTTTCTGCAAGAGTTCTGTATAAAATTTTCAAGCTGTTCCTGTTTTGGTTAATTACCACGTTAGTAGGGTCAACTAAGGCAAGATGGGATCCATGGATATTGTTACGATCATCAGATCATGTATGCAATGCTTGCTGCTATGTCATAAGGTGTTGATTTTGGGAACAGAACACAGGGATTATAACGTTGACTATGTTGAGTAGTACTGTTCATCATATCAGTGAGACGGGGTTAACAAAAAACCGGCGAAAACTTTCCCGTTTTCGATCTTTAGAACCCATCAATAAATTGATCTAACTAAAAAAAATAAAAAAATTTAAAAAAATTTATACGATGTAAACCGTTCTAAAATCGTTGTAACTCCTTAAAAACCGTTTTAAGGAACATTAATTGGTTGTTAGTTTTTGGTGAAAGAGCAATTTCTTGTGAAAAATCGTGGTTTTTTCAATTTTTTTATTTCTGAACCTTTCAGTTTCTCATGATTTTTGAGTGATTTTTTTTTTCGAATTTTGAGTGATTTTTTAAAAAACGGTTTTTGAAAGTCTGCAGACAGGTACCTTGTCAGTAAGAGCTCGTCAGTTGCATGTACAGTGATGCTACGTGCTGTCTTTTTACTGGTACTATAATTTATCTTGAATGCTAGTAGTAGTATGCAAGGTTCAAAATTTCGATGAAATTTCGCTAAAATTTTGGATTTCGAATCACCCCGAAATCTCAAGTACCGGTCGGGAAAAAAAACTAATTTTTTTTGAAATTGCTACAGTAAAATCCGAAATTTCTTATTTTTTTAGCCGGTTTTGAATGTTTTAGGGTCGGATTTGACCGGATTTTGTCCAATAACCCTTAAGAAAGTCATCTCCTATGAAAATTTGTTGAAAAACCTAATTTTTTAAATATTTTAAAATTTTGGCAGAAACACTATCAGATTTTTATAAAATTGTACAAGCATGATAATAATCTTAAAATTTTATGGTACTATCCTTAGTAGATTAGGATCATACATAAAAAATTTCAAAATAATTTGACTTCATTTGTTATCTTTAAAAAATCAAAAACAAAATGAACATAATTGGAACAATTATATTGTCAAAATTTTATAAATTTTCTTGTGTATGATTATTATCTAAATTTTTTTTGAGAGATTAATAATTGACTCAGTAACATTATAATTTTTTCAAAAAATTTTAACTTTATTTGTTTGGTCAATCAAATCTATGTAAGCATTGAACTTCGTTTGTTATATTATATTTCAAAAATCAAAAAGAAAAGAACATAAATGGTATTGTGCCTTGTAACAATTTTATAAATTTATTGGAGTGTGATTATGAATCACAGTTTTTATGAGATATTAAGAACTTCATTATCACCATTTTTTAAAATTTTCAAAAAAATTTATTGTTTACATAATTTTTCATTTTGTTCAAGTTTGCCGGTAAGCCTTTTAACATGGCAGTTGTACTGTTCGAATTTTCAAAAATTCATACAGTTTGATAATCATCTGAAAATTTTAGGAGAGCATTATAGATATATGATAACCATGCACAAAAAATTTCAACAGTTTCTAACTTCATTTGTATCATTTTCCATTTGGATCAAACTTGTCGGTCAGTGTTCTATCAGGACAGCGTCACTCTCCGAATTTTTAAAAATTCCTCACATGTGATAATCAGTTGAAATTTTTATGAAAACATTAGTTATGGATCATAACCATGCACAAATTTTTTTAACAATTTATAACTTGGTTTGTACCATTTTCCATTCCGATCAAACTTGTCGGTCAGTGTTTTATCAGGATAGTACTACTCTCCGAATTTTTAAAAATTCCTCATATGTGATTATCAGCTGAAATTTTTGTGAGAACATCAGCATTGTGTCAGGAAGCTCCAAAAAAATTTCAAAATTTTTCAATAAAGTTTAGACCACTTTTGAGCCAGTGCAAAAAACCTGAAATTTCGGGTTTTTTCGGCGAATTTCGGTTTTTTTTTCCGGATTGGACCGGATTTGAATTGTCAAATTCAAATTTTGTCCGAAATAATTCCGAAATTTCAAAATTTCGCAGAAATTTCGTTATCCGGCCAGGGGCGAAATTTATTCCGAAACCGAAATTTGAAACCTTGGTAGTATGAATGATAGTATCTTGCCCAGCGTCCGCACAATTTTATGGTGTGTTTTTGCATCTATTAGCACTCAAGCACACAGGAATGCTAAGGCCATCAGGTTACATCAGACTTGCGATAGATTTGCTTTTATCCTATAGTTCGTTAGGGTGAAAACGGATCAGGTATGATCCGGTCGGGATCAGATTGAGGATCGAATTTGACTATCCGATTGTATTCAGGGCCGGATTTAGATACTATAATTTGGATCCGAAATTGGATACAGAGCAGCAAATATCCAATAAATACAGAACAAGATCTAGATATTTTGATTTTTTTATTTGGATATTCGGATTTTTTCTATTCCGATATCAACAAGGTTTAGCTTATTTCATTACATTTTTTCCATGGCAACCAACATATTGACAATTAGTTCTATTGATCCTAAAGTAATATATATTCTTTCTATGACGTCTATTGTGTTTGATTGATATATAACTTGCTACTATAGTCATGTATTCGTATGGTTTAATTCAAGATATATTACTCTATATATGTATGCATTATCCATATATCTTTATCCGTTTTCGATCCGAATCCATCACGTATCTGTTCTATATCCGTATATCGAATAACCCAGATTCGTCTCTGTATTCGGTTAGCCCGTATCTAGTTCTAAATCCGAAAAAAATATGGGTTTAGATACGAAAAGAGCAATATCTGTTCGTATCCGACCCGCTTTCACCCCTACCTATAGTGTTTAGTATCTCCACTTTTAAGACCGGATCTATAATTAGATAAAATAAGAAAAATTTTGCTGATACCACTAAAAAAGTGCTTAATTTCGCTTCTACCCAAAGATTGAAATCTCATTTTTGTTCCAAATCTCGTCCATGATCGGAGAACGTAAGAGACATAAAAATTTTGGACAAATCCCAGACGAAATACAAAAACAAAAAATTCAAATCCGGATTTTTTTTCTACCGAGAAAACCAAAATTTCAGTCGATTTTGCTGAGATCTTGGCAAAATTGCACCGAGTGAAAAATAGCTCAAACAAAGTCTAAATATTTGGCAATTTTTTTGTAGGTTCTTGACACATCAGTGATGTTCTCATAAAAAATTCACATGATTATCAAATCTGAGAAATTGTTAAAAATTCAAACATTGCTGTCCTGATAAAACGACGATCAGCAAGTTTGAACCAAATGAAAAATGAAACAAACCACGTTATAAAATTTTGAATTTTTTTTGTATGGTTATGATACATCACTAATGTTCTCATATAATTTAAGATGATTATCAAGCTTCATGAATTTTTAAATATTCATATAGTGCTACTGTCCTAATAAAAGCCTTACCAACAAACTTCAAACAAATGAAAAATAGTACAAACCACATTAGGAAATTTTGAAATTTTTTGTGGATGGTCCTGATGTGTCATTAATGTTTCTATAAAACTTTATTATAATGATCAATCTTCAAAAAGTTCCAAAAATTATGATAGTGCTACGTCATGATAAAAGCCTGTTGATCAATACATAGATTTGTTTTAGCATTCAAAAAAGGTTTAAATTTTTTAAGAAGGGTTCTAAGGAAATTCTTAAGATATCATAAAATTTTGAATCATGATCACACAACAGTGAATTTATAAAATTCTTACAAGTGCACTGTACCATTTATGTTCTTTCTGTTTTTGATTTTTGAAATATAACAAATGAAGTTCAATGCATACATAGTTTTGATTGAGCAAACACAAAAAGTTTAATTTTTTTAAAAAAACTAAAAAATGTTAATGAGGAAATTATTAAGTTCACATAAAAATTTTGGATAATGATCACATTCGACAAAATTTATAAAATTCTGACAAGGTTACTGTCCCAATTATATTCATTCTGTTTTTGATTTTTTAAAGATAACAAATGAAGTTAAATTATTTTGAAAATTTTTCTATATGATCCTACACTTCTTAGGATGGTACCATAAATTTTCAAATCATGATAAAGCATGTACAGTTTTATAAAAATTCGACAGTGTTTCTACAGTTTTTAAAAAATGTCTCAAAAATTCAGTTTTTCAACAAATTTTCATAGGAGATGACTTCTTAAGGGTTATTGGACCAAATCCGGTCAAAAAAAAGTCTAAGCCGGTAAAAAAAACCCGAGATCTCAGCGAGATTACTATAGCAATTTAAAAGTTTTACTCCTCCCGACATTTCAAGATTCATTCACGTCGGGAAACCGAGATCTCGCGAAATTTCAGCGAGATTTTAATCCTTGCTTCTAGCACTAATTTTTTCCTTGTTTCATTTTTGCCACTATTTTTTTCACTTCATCTCCCTTTTGCCATTTACATCAGTTAACTGTGAGTAGACCGTCACTCAGAATTGTTCCTTATGTTTTTGATTTTTTAAAGATTACAAATGAAGTTCAATTCTTTTGGGAAAAAATTTCGTATGATTCTAGACTGCTAAAGATGGCACCTAAATTTTTCAAAGCTTGATCAAGCTTGTACATTTTTATAAAAATCTAGAACTGGAGTCGAATTTTACTTTATTTTTATAAAAATGTATAAGCTTGATCATACTCGAAAAAATTTATAATGCCATCTTTAGCAATATAGAATCGTACAGAAAAATTTCCAAAAGAATTGAACTTCATTTATTATCTTTTAAAAAATCAAAAACAAAAGGAACAATTCTGACTAACGGATAACTCACAGTTAACTGGTGGTCAACTAACGAAAATAGCAAAAGGAGGAAAAAGAGCACATACTAGTGGCAAAAATGAAACGAGAAAAAGAGTAATAGTAGAAGCGAAATTGTAACATTCCAAAATTTGAGTTTTAGAATGTTTAAATTTGAAAATGAACCATTTGCAATTTCTTTGAATTAATCAAAGCTTAATTTGAATTTTATATTTATAAAAGGATTTAATTTGGCTAATCTATTCATCAAATAAAAGATTTTTAGTTTTAGTTGGGTTCATTATGCCTCAAGGATCTTTTATGAATTTTTGGAGTTTTTTTTGAATTTATTTGCTATTTATTTGAATTTATTTGCTTCTATTTGAATTTATGAAAATTTCTTAATTCGAAAAATATTTCATTTTCCAAAATCCTTCTCGGGCCGAATCCTTCCGCCGGTCCGTCCCTGTTCCTTTTCCAGCCCGCTCCGTATCGGCCCGATTTCCCCTCCGGTCCAGCCCATCTTGGCTCGCTCACTCTCATGTGACCAGTGGCCGCCCGCCGCCGCCGAGCCAAAACCCTAGCGCCGGGAGTCCTCGCGTCGCACGCCGCCGCCATCTCGGTTTCTGAGTTTTGCGCGCCTCCCTAGGCTATAAAACCCAGAGCCCCGTACTTTTCGAGGTTCGTCGTTCCGCGCCGCACCCATAGCTGCCCTCATCGTCGCCGGAGAATCTTTCGTTGTCCTGTGCGAGCTCGCCGAAGTTCTCCGTCGTGCTCGTGTCCTTCTCTGCCACCGTTTGTCGCCGGTGAGACTCCTCCGCCGCATTTGATGGTCCCACGGGTGTCATCGCGTCGCCCTCTTTCGTTTGCCCTAGATCCCGTCCCGAGCCATCGCGTTTTGCGCCTCGGCCGCATCTTCTTCTCCGCCTCCGGCGTTACCGCGCCGCCGCCCCGCCGCCATGCCTGCCTGGTGCCTCGTCGCCGCCGCGTCTCGCCGCATGGCCGCCACCTCGGCATCGCATCAGTCCGCCTTCCGCTTGGTCAGCGCCGCGTCGGCCGTGCCGCGTTAGCCGTGCGCTGGCCGCCACGTATTGCGCCACATGTGCCCTAGCCCCGCGTGAAAGCCACGTCAGTGCCGTGTGGCATTCCACCTCAGCAAGTCCGCCGCGTCATCCCTAAGCCGCTCAGTGGACGCAGTCTACCGTGGACTGAGCCACTGACACGTGGGCCCCACGTGTCAGCGGTATTTCTTTTTTCCTTTTCTGATTTTCCAGAAAATCCAGAAATTCCAGCCAGTCAGATTGTGCCACGTGTCAGCCTCTCTGATCTTTTCTGAATTTCTGATCTGGGAAACTTCCAGGAGCCCGTTCTCCTTCGTTCGAGCTCCGATTCCAGTGATTCAAATTTCTAAATTTATCTAAATTCATGATATATCTTCCAGTACCATTCTTTTCAATTTTTCAATTTTGTTTGAATTTGTTTTATTTATTTGCTCTCGTTTCATGTGTAGACAACGCAGTCGAAGCTCAAGCGAATCAGCAGTCAGAGGTAGAACTAGCAGGAGACAACGAAGGCAAGTCTTCCTTGAACATATTGATCCTAAATTTTATGAAAAGCTTATGTTGTTTTAAATTATGCATGCTTACTTTTATGCAATGTACTTTAAATATAGTTTTAGAGTATAGTTAAACACCAGAATTTGTTATACCCTCATTGGTATTGACCATGTCAAACCTTTGTCACCCTAGATAATACTAGCTATTTTATTTGGTGATAACAAGTAGATTAGCATGGGACGGTAGAACTGCTTAGTTCAGCTTAAACGTTTCGGTATTATGCCATTATGGGAATCACTTCAAACATTGTTGAAACTTATTTGTAAAGTCGCGGCAATTGGTGTTATTTAAATGAAATAAAGTGAAAATATGGTTTAGACCAGGGTGGATGGATGTTTGGCGGGTGCAGAAAGCACGAGACCTTGGTATGTGAATGTTCCGCCCTAGTCAATTAAGGATCGAAGCATGTGTTATCATGGACCAAGCACTACTGTACAACCACAAGTCTATATGGGTACGACATGGCTAAATAATTTGTGCGTCTCATTATTAGCTTAGCCAGTTGGTGAGAGCCAGATGTTGGCGGGCACAAGAGGGGGCTTCTGTACTGGGCAGCTAGAACCCTAACAGCGGTGAAACCTTAGCGGGCGATATTAATAGTGGGGTTGTACATTTTAAAGGTCTTGTCATGATCTCTCTGCCGACACACTAAAAGAAGTGTGTTAATTGCATGGCAACAAGAGTCGATCATGTCTTGTGGGTAAAGCTGTACACACTCTGCAGAGTTAAAACTACTTAAGTAGCCATGCCCACGGTCAAGGGCAGGCGAGGTACGCTTGCACATTGTAGATTTCATGGTTTTGTTTTAAATGAACACGGTGGTTTGGGAATCCGTGAGCAGATGGAACTCTTGGGTTGTGGTTTGGCAGATGGAGCCAGTCAGGTAGCTAGAACCTGCTTTAATTGTCATATCCAATTCAATTACTATGCTATTTACATTTTGGTCAAATGATGCTTTATGAAATTACTATTGGTATTTACAGTTAAACTTTGCTTTATGCTAAAAGAGCCATATTATGCCTTCAATTGTTTAGCCTTGCATATAGTTATCGTGCATTATGTTTCCAAGACTTGCGGAGTACATTTTGTACTCACCCTTGCAACATCCCCAACTTTCCACAGAGGAGTTTGCAGAAGCTGAAGATGATTACGATTTCTACGCTTGTGGTTATGATGAAGGCGATCCGGAATGCTATGACGCGAACCCCAGTCGATTGCCTGTTAGGCGGAATGGCTTATCCTGCTTTTGTTACTTCGTTTCCGCTGTTTCTTATTGAACTCAAGCTATGATGTTGATTATTTGTAATAAATGGCCATAAGGCTAATACTCTTTTGCTTAATTAATATTATGTGCTTCGTGATATGGATGTGTAGTCATCACTGTTTCTACTGTGTGTGCTAGCTTTTCCTGGATTAGCACAGGTTATACACAGAGGGTTCGGATTCGGAAATCCGGTCCCGACAGAAATTGGGCACTTTTTCAGTAACACCAGCAAAAATTTTCAAAATATTACCTCCTTTTATTCTACATACTATCTCATTTCATTTATATAAGTGAGTCTATCATTTTGTTAGCTAGCATTTGGTGCACCAAGTGCAAGATTCAAGATCCCGACAAAATTTCAGCAATTTCGGTGAAGACGAGACTCCAAATCTAGCCAAAATAAAAATTAAATTAAATTGCTACAGTGTTTTCATAAAATTTGCTGCAATCTCGGTAATTTTGACCGGATTTCAACTTTTTTGGACCAGATTTGGGTCAATACCCCTTAAGAATGTCATCTTTCATAAAAATGTTTGAAAAAACTGAATTTTTGAGATGTTTTATAAAATAACAAAAACACTGTCAGATTTTTATAAACATATACAAGTTTGATCATGCTCTAAACTATTTATGGTACTATATTTAGCAGTTTAAAATCATACAGAAATTTTTCAAATGAATTGAACTCCATTTGTTATCTTTAAAAATAAAAAACAGAAGGAACATAAATGAGACAGTAACCTTGTCAAAATTTTATAAATTCACTTGAGTGTGATCATGATCCAAATTTGTTTATGAAATTTTAAGCATTGCCTCAGAACCCATCTCTAAAAGTTTAAAAAATTATAAATCTTTCTGGGTTGCTCAATCAAATCTATAGATGCAATACATGTACTCAGCTAGGTTTTTATCAGGACAGTAGCACTGATAGAATGTTTTAAAATTCCTCAGGCTTTATCATCATCTTAAAATTTTATGGAAATATTAGTGATGTGCCAGTACCATCCAAATGTTTTTTAAAAATTTTCTGACGTGGTTTGAACTAATTTTCATTCAGTTGAAATTTACTGGTAAGGCTTTTATCAGGACAGTACAACCGTTAGAATGTTTGAAAATTTCTCAGGCTTGATCATCATCTGAAAATTTTATGGAATATTAGTGATGCGTCAGGAATATCCATAAAAAATTTCAAAATTTTCTTACGTGGTTTGAACCATTTTTCGTTCAGTTCAAATTTGTCGAGATTTCAGCAATTTCGGTCGACCGTATTTAAACTTTTTTTTTTTGACCCATTTGAATTTTTCCTTTTGAATTTCAACCGTATTCCCTCTGAAATTCTAAAATCTAGCCGAAATTTCAGATTTCGATCCCCTTCTAGATATAATCCGAAAATAAAACTTGAAACCCTTGACGAGTCTATCATTTTGTTAGCTAGCATCCGGTCCGCCAATGTTGAAATCATCACTTTTATAGCCAATAGTAATTTTTTTGGCAGGGCCTCCATGCAAACCCACAGTCCGCGCTTTGGAGCGCGGTAGATAATCTTGCGTTGTGGGAGCGTGGAAAGTAGCACGTGTCACTTTTTGGCGTTTCTATGATCGGAGATTGAGTTATTTTTGTAAATTACGTTTAGGACTAGATTTTAAAAAAAAGATATATGACTCGATAAAGCGATGATTTCTCTTTTTTTCTGGTTTGGCTCTTCGCGGTGAGCTGGCACCAGTGCCAGCAGGCAAAAGGGACTAGCACCGGTCCTAACACTCCTAACTGGATGCTTCGAAATTTTTCTTGAGAAGCGGTTAAAGTAGTAATTTTAGATGTTTGTTTAGGTCTCAGAAAGTTTCAAACTAAATGCTTAGTACTTGTGTTCGTTGTTAGAAAAAATATAATATGCAAAGTATTTTGACAAGAGTCTGTCATTACATTTCTTAGCTTAAAGAATATAGTATTTTTAACTATGTAGAATTGGAGTAACAAACATTAAGAAAAACCTGAACTTAAATGCTTATAGTTTTAAGCCTTTAAGAAAAAAGACAAAGCAAGAATCTAGAAGCATGCTTAGATCATTTGTGTCTGTTTTCCAAATAACATTTCTAAGTGTAGCTTAGCACATTACCATCAGAACCCTGCAAAGGGAGATAAAAACTAGTACAGGCAAACAAAAGAGAAGCTTTGCCCTATGTGGTTCGTTTGCATACCATTTGTTTTTCACATTTGATTTCCTTTTAAAAGAAATTATAAATCTAACCTCTTTCTCGACCGCGGAAGCACCAATAGACGATACACGTCACCTACTGTGCTCCCCCATCACAACATGTCGCTGACACCGCAACTCCCACTCCTGCCACACTCAGGTGCTGCGGTAGGTACCTACCAAGCTTAGGTACCTCATCCTGTCGCGCTGCCCTAGTTCGTCACCAAGCTCCTACCATGGTCGCCTAGGCTACCGCGGGCCTAGCCACTTGCTGCAGTACATGGGTGTGATAGTGAACGTGTCACTTATCACTATTTCCACGGTCAATGGAGGGGCCATCGTTGCAAATCGCACGGAGGCTAGATTTGCAAAAAGTATGTCAGTGGGCTAAAAAAAGCTAAGGATTCAACAAAAGATTAGGTGGAAGGATCTAAACACGGAGAAATACATATTAGCTTTATCATCAACAGTTGCGTATACTCCCTCGAGCCACAAATAGTTGTTGTTTTAAACACAGGTGCAATCAAACTTTACAAACTTTGACTGTCAATATCTTTTTAAATATATAAATTTGATACATAAAAGTCTATGTATATATTTCTTTTGAAAAGTACTTTTGTAATATTATAATTTTTTGGGTTTTATAAATATATTATAATATAAATTAGTGGTAGAAACTATGTTTTAGAGACCGTGTCAATGTTTAAATTGACAACAACTTGTGACGGAGGGAGTAGTCTGGACTTTTTTATTCATTCTTTTCTTATAAAACCACAGGCATGGGGTCGTAATGAAATTCCTTTTTAGAATATATAAATTTCGTAGGAGACAAATTAATTCTCGTAGGAACAAAAAAAAAATCATGAGTTCACAAGTTGGATCTAAACAAGTACAAAAATGACAGTTCTTTCTAGGAAGTAAACTAATTCTTTTAGGAGGAACAGTACGGAATGATCCAATTGTACATAACCAATACATTATGTTTGCATATAAAAGATCCAACAAAGATATTGGTTAAAATAACAGTGAAGCTATTGCTTAAGTAAAACATAACTCTAAACACGGTGGTCGAAATGTTCACTAATGGTTAGAATCTTTTTGCGTAATCGCATGAGCAGACCAAAAGGAAAATGCAGTCCTAAAACTACGCAAGAGAAATCATATCTAATGTAATATATACCAACCGGGGCGTAGGAGAGCCTCAATTGGCGGCGTGAAGAGCCTGAAAGCGTCGTCCCTGGCCCCGGCAACCCAGACCACGCCTCCAACTTCTCCTCGGACCTTTCTTCCCTGGCGAGGAATTTGGCGCGAAGTTGGCCTGGACGCGCAGCTGCCGGAGGATGAAGTCGACGGCCTTCTCGCCGCAGAGGTCCTCTCTCTGCGTCGGCTGCGAGGGCCACGAGCTCGAACCTGTCCGTCGTTCTCTTCACCGTTGCGGCCCTCTGGGCTGCTCTGCTCTTCTCTAGGTGGACGATCACGGCGGCGTCTGGTCAGTTGCTCAACTTCTTTACAAGTTTGGCTCCCGTTCGAATGAAATTGTCGGTCTGATTTCTTTTGACAGGGGCATACATCTATCGCACTTCTACACTACGACAGGTGATTTGACGCGCTTCCACACAGTGGAGATCACATATGTCGCCTCCTGATCTTTACGCGGTTAAGAGTATTATATTTTCTGATGAGGATGATTCTTTGATTTGGCAATATACTAGCAATAGTGTTTATTCGGTTAAATCTCTCTATGCTATTATTAACTTTAGGGGGTTGTTTCGGTCTTTATTCCAGCTATTTGGGGGCTGCATGTTCCCCCAAGGGTTCATTTTTTCCTTTGGCTCCTTTCCCAAAACAAAATTATGACTAAAGATAATTTGTTGAAGAGAGGCATTGATAAAGGGAGAGCTTGTTATTGCTGTAATGAGGAGGAATCACTTTATCATATTTTCTTTGATTGTGTCGTGGCTAAAAATGTCTGGAGTTTGATATCTGGGTTTTTTGGTGTTAAGATTGGGTATAATTATGAGTCAGTTGCTCGGTTTTGGGTGAGCAACTCTAAAAATGGTGTTCTTAACTCGATTTGTGCTGCCACGCTTTGGAGTATATGGAAGATTAGGAATAATATGGTTTTCCGTTTTCAGGACTGGTCAAGTGTAAAAACAATTTGGAGAAGGGTGCTTTATACTTCTAAGAGACTGGGGTCCTTTGTTCGAGGAAGAGATGGATGCCAAGATGAAACTGTTCTGTAGATATCTAGAGACCAGCATCCAGGCGCCGCTTCCTGTGGACTTTGGAGTAACGTGATGCTAGATGGGTTCGGTTTCTAGTGATCAAAAGGAGGATGCTTCTGGGGAGTTGGTGTCTCTGTCGGTTTTCTTCAAGGGCTTAGTTTGAGGAGCTTGTGTCTTTTTCTGGATGTTTCTTTATGCTTTTCGTTTTCAACTGTGTGGTTGAGGTGTGGAGTATGTTGTGGGTTGCCTGTTAACGCTTTCCAGTTTCATTAATGGAACTAGGACATTAATCTTGACGTCCTTTTGATCTAAAAAAGATCTTTACGCGGTTAAGAAGGAAACTAGATTTACGATTTCGTTTGGATAAGAGCTAAATTGCAAAAAGATTACAAAGAGCCAGAAGAAGATAAAAACTCGTAGAGTAGAACACGGATCATGTATAGTAGGCCTTTGTTAGAGTTTGCTATACTAAGATCTAAGATCTTGTTTGGCTAGACCACAATTCTAGTCTAACCATATAGATAAATTAGAACTTTAATTAAAATCTGTGGTTCAATAAAAATAGGACTCACGAACAAGCCTTAAAGGCTTAGAGCGCAAAATAGGCCGGCCAGCCCTAAAGCCCACAAAACTTTGTCCATCCAGCCCAGCACGAATATTGGCGCCGCCGTTCGTCCCTTCCTTCCCTCTCCCCCAATCAAACTCCAACTCCAACTCCGTAAAAACATACATTAATTATTAAAAAAAAAAAAGAAGCACAAGAACAAGAAGAACCACTCAGGATCCCGAGATCAGGTGCGTCCTTGCGCCACTTGATTTCCGCCCGTCCGTGCGTGATTTCTTTCCTCATTACTCGCCTCGCTGCAAATCAATCGGTTCGGCTCGGAGGATTGGATCCCTAGGATTTCCATCCGTCGCGATTTCTTTCCGTAGCTTTGTGCGCTAGATCGGGGATGACACTGGTGCGAAACCGAGGTGGATGATGCCTAGGCTGCAGAGCAGGGGGGTGCGGATAGGCTGCGGTCTGCGGTGATTTTGGAGTTAGTTGGCGCGATCTTCATTTGCTCCTGGTGTGCTGCAGGATGGTCGGATCCATGGATCTCCCGGCCAAGGGCGGCTTCAGCTTCGACCTGTGCCGCAGGAACGACATGCTGGAGAAGAAGGGCCTCAAGGTGCCCGGGTTCAGGAAGACCGGGACTACCATTGTCGGCCTCGTGTTTCAGGTGAGGCCTTGCTCTCCTGCCAGTAGTGTGTTTTCTGGTGTTCACTGCTCAGTGTGCCTGCCTCGTGCGCATTCGAGGTCCATATTGGATAACCAGGGCAGTTTACTGGTTATCATGTTAGCTACTGCAGCGCTTTTTTAGGAGTACAAATTGCACACTGCAAATTCTGTCTGATAAGTGATAATAACCTGTTGACCTTCTGCTGTTGCACATACCACATTCAGCCATATGTGAAGGATTAGTCTGTGTAGAATGATATATTTACTGTTGAATAGTGTACAGGTTTGGTATCATTATTTGTTTATGTTTAACCTCGTAGTAGTTCTGAGTGCAGCAATAATGGATGAAAGATTGGGCAATATATGCCTTCAGACTTACGCCTTTCTATGGTTGTCATGATAATCGGCTGATATAAGTTGGATTAATTAAAAGTATGCTTTATAACTAGGATGGAGTTGTTCTTGGGGCAGATACAAGGGCAACAGAGGGACCTATAGTTGCTGATAAGAACTGTGAGAAAATTCACTATATGGCGCCAAACATATATTGCTGTGGAGCAGGAACTGCTGCTGACACTGAGGCTGTAACAGGTTAAGAGGAACTCATTGACATCTTGATAGAATTGAATGCAAACTAGTAATAGTTTAATCTCCAACCCTCATTTATTTCCTTGAATTTCTTTATATATCTATCAGAAAAACATCATCATGTTTGCTTTTACTCCAGATATGGTCAGCTCCCAGCTACAGCTTCACCGGTATGCAACTGGTCGTGAGTCAAGAGTTGTAACTGCTCTTACACTACTGAAATCACATCTTTTTAGGTGCTCTCACTAACACACGCATTAGCATAATTCCAGTTTGCTGCAAACATCTCACATGATTATGCCATTTTGTTAAAGCTACCAAGGTCATGTCAGTGCTGCCCTTGTTCTTGGCGGAGTAGATGTTACTGGACCACATCTACACACTGTGAGTAACTGAGTATAATTGTTGTTTAATTTCTGATAACAGAGATATAGGGTAGTATTGTTAATTTTTTGATTGCACAGGTCTATCCGCATGGCTCCACGGATACTCTCCCTTTTGCCACGATGGGTTCAGGATCCCTTGCCGCAATGTCGGTGTTTGAATCAAAGTACAAAGAAGGCCTCACAGTAAGTGGACAATGCAACAGTTCCTGTGCTTAACTATGTGGATAATATGAGTATTGCTATATGACTATATGAGGTGACGCAAGTAGCATCTGTGGATCATAATGATTGTTCTATTTGCAAAAATTAATATAATATATTTTTATGTTTTATGTGTATTTACTTATTCATTTTTATCCTCTAGAGGGAGGAGGGAATACAACTTGTATCTGAGGCAATCTGTGCTGGTATCTTCAATGACTTGGGTAGTGGCAGCAATGTGGATGTTTGTGTAATAACCAAGGTATGTAAGTTTTGTTCCGTTACCTGAAATGGACAAACACTATCTCCAAATGTTAACAAACACAGTTAAATAGTTTACTTTTTTGGAGAATGAGCTTCCAAACTATGTTCATGGCATTTTATTTGTCTACTACTTTACTTTGATAGTCTTTATTACTCATGGTTGACTTAACACTTCTCGTTGTAATTACCGGTAAATCAAATGCTTAATTGAGTTATCTGTGCTTTTTTCCTTCTATTCAATTGCTCAAGTTAGTAATCTATGACACCATGGTTATCACGGCGCCTCGGCGAGGCGAGTTGCCTCCGGGGCGCCTGGACGCCTAGTCGCCTAGGCGCCTGCCTAGGCAACAGTTAGGCGACCAAAGCAAAATATAATGTACCAGTAGAAACCAAGCAATCCAGCAGCAACAGCAGCCAAGCAAGCATCAAATCCATTAATATAAACTCCTCTCATCCTCTGCTCCTCACCCCTCAGCCAGTTTGCCCTTAGTCCTCACTCGGTGCCATCACCAGCCAAGCAACAGTCAAGCATCAAAGCAGCAGCAGCACAAGCAAAGCAGCAACAATCACCGCCACCTCCTTCGTCTCTAGGCCGTCCACCTTCGTCGCCTCCACTGCCGCCGGTGCTGCGCCGCTGTTGCGAGCCGGCGATGGAGGTGGAGGGCAGGGGCTTACTGGATCTAGAGGCGATGGGTTGCGGCGGGCTGGAGGGGGAGGCGACGGCTAGAGATGACGGGATCTAGAGGGTGGCGCCGCCGCCACGGGCTGCGGAAGACGGAGGCGACGGCAAAGGTCCTCTCCAGAGTCTCCACGCGCTAGGTTTTATTGCCAAACCCGACTCCTCTGCTCTGCCATGGTCCTTTCCTCCTTTAACTGCCGTGATGTTGGCTCGGCGCTCGCCCGGCCGCCTCAACAGTGACGCCTAGTCGCCCGCCGTGATGCCTAGTCCAACTAGGCGGTCGTCTGAAGAACTCCAGGCGAGGCGACGGGTCCTGGCGGCCTCCCCCGGCCGCCGGGACGCCTAGGCAACGCCGTGATAACAGTGTATGACACTGCATTTTTCCTTTTACCATGTGGTAGAAACCTTTATGCAAATCATAGGATGCCAACCTATGTGATTTTAAGCAGGGTGATACGCAGGTGCATTTGACCATCTGGGTACCTTTAGTACCAAAAATAAGGCCAGATGTTTATATTTATAATCTTCAGAAAGGAGTAGAGCATGTTTGGTTTGATTGAAGCACCTGATGATGTTATTATTTTGCTTCGAAGTAGTACTGTGTGTTTTTATTTCCCCTGCTTCACTAACCAAGTCTCCTGTTAACATTACCAGGGGAAGGTAGAGTACTTGAGAAACTACCAGCTGCCAAATCCAAGGACTTACGTTAGTTCGAAGGGATACAGCTTCACCAAGGGGCAGACTGGTAAGTGTATACAATGTTGCAGAATATTTAGGAGAAGCTTGAGCGTTATGAAGTTATGTATAATCCTTTTCTTACTTGCAGAGGTATTGTCCACAAAGATCACACAGCTGAAGCCGAAGGTTGAAGTTACCCAGGGCGATGCGATGGAAGAGTGATTTTATGTGCTTACATTTGGACAAGCAGTCATATTCAGAATGTGTGCTATTTTTTTCTCAGCGGACCTGCTAAAAGAAAAAAATTTGGATCTCTTTTGTTGTACTTGCTGAACTTAATGCAGACCTTTATGCTAAAGATGTTTCTGATGTTGACACATTCACGAGCGCTTGTTAATCCTGATATAAGCATGCTAGGCTGTGCTGCTAGTGCTAGTGCTATAGCCATTGCTTCGTCAATTAGCGATAAGTGTATTGCCGTCTGTTGTAGATGTTGTAGGGATGTCTATGTTCTCTAATACGAATGTGTTTCTCTCTCCGTATATATAGTTTTGGTACTCTCAGAACATACTCTTATGTTGCAATATATCACTTATGTTGCAATATATCACTTAAACGAATACGAATATGTTATATATCTTTATTACTTTCGATATATTTAAATAATAATTATAAGATACTTCAATGTAGTGTAGTTGAAAAAATTCATTAGGCCCTTTTATTTTTGGTATATACCCTTTCACGTATATTAAAGAAGTATATATACAAATTATACTATAAAGAGTGAACTTCAATGAAATTTTTCATAGAACTCACTTTGGAGTATGTTATAATCAGCATCAGAGTATACTTAAAATGATAAAGAAGTATAAAAACATTTAAGTGAGATATTAAAAGTGAGAGTACATACTCCAAGAAGTATATATTATATTATATATGTATATAGGGAAAATAAGTATAATAGATTATTCTATGCCCTATCACCTTTCCCGCGTCAAAACCTACATCCCACCTGACGAATACTCATAAAACAGGGGTGCACCAACGGCCCAATTGCAACAAGCAAAGCCCAGAGCAGCAAGCAGGCGGCCTCGAATACGGTTCACTTAAACAGCCGTCCCCCTACTGCTACCCAAATGCCTACGAGACCATTCAGGAGACCATTCCGGCCGGTCCCGACTCGACTCAAAGAGGTTCCCGACCCCGCAGCGGACGGATCCCCGGCCCGACTTCAGCGAGGTTCCCGACCCGCGGCGGGGGACGGATCCCGCGTTCGACTTCAATGGGTTCCCGACCCCGCGGGGACGGATCCCGCGACTCGACTCGAGCCGCGGCGCGCGCGATCGAGTCCCGTGTCAACCTAAGGCCACGTGCCCCACTAACGGTCATTCAAGTGATCGAGCGAGGGGTGGTCCTTCCCAAGACAGATTTGATAGCCGCGAAGCCACGCCTCCCGTCCCATCACCACCACCCACGGTGCAAGGACACGCCTCTCCCGAGGCAACCTAACGTCACACGCGACTACGCCAAGACCCACATGGATCACGAGAGCGCCACGCCACTTCCGGAGGATTACCTAACCACTCGACCACCTAGACCACCGACCAAAGATAGGCTCAGCAGCGGCGACCGGTCACGGAGCAAGCGACCACCGGCGGAACGATTGGCCGACGGCGGGCAAGCCGAAGCCCTAGAAGTAGCTCGCTGGCACTTCGCCAATTCTCGATGTAACCCGCCTTCAGATCAATAAAAGGAGGCAGAACCTCCTAACAGAAAAAGGAGTAAGAGCTACAGGAGAGCTTTTTCCTCTTCTTCCTCTTCTTCTTTTTCTTCTCCTCCGAGAGCTAAGTTTAGATCATTCTAGTGTTGAGGCTCCACCTCTCGCTTGTAAAAACTTCGGTGCGATCATCCGCACCCCTGAATACAACACCAACGCACGAATCGAGTAGGACCTTCGCCCGAACCAAGATACATCTTGGACTCGTGGTCTAACCATTCAGTGGAGCGGAACGCGCAGCCCCTTAGACTTACAAATTTACTTGCGCGCCAAACGCCGGCGGCTGGCGCGCTGTAGGGGTTTCGCGCGTCAGCAAAGATCTCCGGATTCCCATTCGCCTCCTTGATGGCATTCTTCTCCAACGACGGATGATCGTGTTCGGGAGCCGATCCGCCGGCTCCCTCGGCCTTCACCGTCACCTCGAGGAGAGCTCACGCCATCCCCGCTGCCGGAGGGCGGCGCATGGGAGCTCGACACCATCTCCGGCAGCCGTCCCGCTCCGGCTTGAGCGCCTCGCTGGCCCCAAAGCCGGAACTCGAGGAGCGCTTATACCTCCTTTGGCGAAGCCCTCCGGCTCGCGCAGAGATCCCGCCACCTCCCGCCGCCACGACTTGTAGCTATGGTCGGCTACATGCCAACCTCCGCCCACGAGTTCTTTGGAAGACTCTTCCACCACGGCCCAGCCCGACGCGGAGTATCCCGCCAGCAGCGGCACTCGCGAGTGCAACGTGGCGGGCACAGCCGATTGGTCGTAGCCACCGCTGCTACGACGGTCCCCGTCCCGCGCGACCGAGGCACAGGAGGGGAATACCAGCCATGAAGCGCTACCGAACGCGCCGAGCTCGCCAACCGAGCTCCAACGCAACGCGGAGAGTCGAGGAGCGAAGGTCGAGCTCGACCGGCTCGAGCCAACTCGAGCAGACGAGCCCGAGCCCGCGCAAGCGCCGGGCGACGCACGGCGCGCGCGCCAAGAGCACCACAAGTTGGGGCGTAATCCGCGCCCCGCTTTTTCCCTCACGCAAGCTAAAACGTGGTCGCGGCCGCAATGCCGCTCCGAGGCCTTCCGAGCCCGCAAACCCGAGGCCGAGCTACCTACCGAACCTTCGGGGCGGTGGAGCGCGGCCGCAAAGACATGCATGCCTCCGGCTCCTACCACACCGGCGCTATTTCCGCCACCGGGCCCGTCAGCCGCGTGGAGCGGGCCGTCGCGCCAAGACCGCACCCCACCATGAACCACCCCTGTGCCTCACGCACCCGGCGCGCGCCGCCTCGGAATGCCTGACGACATCCGCGCCACCTCGAGGCGCCGAAGAAAGATGGCGAGGACGCCGCCCACTCACGTGTTGCGGATGGTGAGCGCCACTATCGCGCCCGAGCCCCGACGGTCCCGACCACGGGCTTTTTGCCAAAGGATCCGCCAGCGGATTTCCCGCCGATTCGGCGCCTACCAACATTGCCAAGTACACTGGGCCACCAACCTGTGTCCGCTCAAGATTACCGGCTCGCGGTCGGGCCGGGAGCGACAGATGATCTCTTCATCATCCAAGACTCCCCATCTACTCGCGGACTCGGCTCGAGCTCGCTCGAGTACCGCCTCCAAAACTGTCAGAATCGGGCCGACTTGAAGAATCTCTTCGTCGGTAACTTCGTGGCACTTATAAGCGCCTCGTAACTCCTGACTCGAAGGCTGCAAAGCGGCCGGGAGACTCTCCGACTACATCCGAGGTTTTCCGCCAAGGTAACGAGCTCCCGACATCTCCGACGCCGATGTCGTGGGAGCCTTCATCTACGGCACCTCCCGCAAGGCCTTGGTGCACAAGCCGGGCCGCCTCAAGCCCAGACCACCAAGGAGCTCTCGACATCGCCACTCAACCACGCCCCGCGAGGAGGCCGAGGGGCTATTTTCGAAGGAGGAAAGGCCCAGCAGAGCCCGGCGTCAAACGGGTCTCCTTCCGACCGCCGACAAACAAGCGGCGACGGGAAGCGATCCGTGAGACCAAGTGGTCGCCATGGTCGACCGCTCGCCTAAAGCAGCGCGCGCCGACCGCCGCCCACCACTTCGAGAAATTGATGGACGCCCATGCCCGAACCATGGGTTCTCCGCTGCACAAGCACGGATCGCAAGTCCCGAGGCGCTATCTCTAGCGCCCCACCACGCCGCGGGCAAAGGAAAGAAGCTCGCCGCGCCCCGCGAACGGCGGAGAAGAAGGCGACGACGAGTTCCCGAGCCCGACGGCCGCCTCATGATCTTCGAGGACCGGCTTGCTACGCCGACAAGCGCCGACTAAGCTCGCTATCACGAGGTCCACACCGTCGCCACGGGCGCCCCCAATATCTTCGGTGGTGGAGTTCCGATCACCTTTGATCGGACCGATCACCCGATCGCCCCACACCGGGAGGTACTACGGTGGTCACCCGCTCGTCGAACGGCGCCCACGAAGGTGCCGATGGACGGGCGCAGCCTTAACATCCTCTACGTTGAGACGCTCGACGCTATGGGGTCCGCGCTCAAGCCTCCGCCAAGCAAGGCACCTTTCCATGGCGTCATCCCGCCCGCAAGCCCATCCGCCGGCAGTCGACCGCCCGTCACCTTCGGGAGCCGGAAACTTCCGCACCGAGACCTCACCTTCGAGGTCGTGGATTTCCGGCGCCTACCACGCCATCCCGGGAGGCCATGCTACGCCAAGTTCATGGCGATCCCCGCCACGCCTACCTCGTCAAGATGCCCGGACCGCATGGAGTCATTACCGCGGCATCGTCTTTCCAGCTTGCCTTCAACTGCGAGCGCGGCAGATGCGAGCTCGCCTCGGCGGTCGTTGCCTCTGCGGAACTCAACAAGCTCAGGAGGGAAGCCGCCGAGTCCGCCCCTCGAATCCAAAGAAATCGGGCGGATCCTTCAACCGCCGAGGACACGAAGGAGGTCACGGTCGATCCTCGTGATCCGACCAAGACCGCGGGTCGGAGCCACGCCCCGCCAAATAGGAAAGCGCCGCCGACTTCCTCCGCACTAACAAAGATGTCTTCGCATGGAGGTCCTCCGACATGCCGCATTCCAAAGGAGGTCGCCGAGCACTCCTTGAGCGTCCGATCGGGCTCAAAGCCGGTCGCTTCAACGCCGCGCCGCTCGACGAGGAAAGGCGCAGGTTATAGGGGAGGAGATCGCCAAACTCTTGGCGGCAGTGGTTCAGAAAGAGGTGCGCCACCCGAGTGGCTAGCCAACCTCAGACTTGTAAAAAGAAGAATGGGCAATGGAGAATGTGTTGACTATACGAGTCTCAACAAAGCATGTCCCAAGGACCCATTCCCCTTACCTCGTATCGACCAAGTCATCGACTCCACCGCTGGGTGCGAGTCTCTTTCCTTTCTGGATGCCTACTCGGGCTACCACCAGATTGCGCTAAAGGAGTCCGACCACTCGCGACTTCCTTCATCACTCCGCTCGCCTGCTCGCTATGTCACAATGCCCTTCGGCCTGAAGAACGCGGGCGCTACATACCAGCGATGTATGCAAACGTGCTTCAATGACCAGATCGGCCGCAACGTTGAGGCGTATGTCGACGATATTGTCGTAAAGACCAGAAAGGCTGACGACCTTATCGCCGACCTAGAAGAGACTTTCGCGAACCTTCGACGGTTTCGCATAAAGCTCAACCCAGAGAAGTGCGTCTTCGGGGTCCCCAAAGGAAAGCTCTTAGGCTTCATCGCTCTCGAGCGAGGCATCGAGGCCAATCAGAGAAGATCTCGCGATCGCAAGGATGGGCCCTGTCAAGAACCTCAAAGGGGTCCAGAGGCGACCGGGTGCTGGCGGCTTTGAGCCGTTCGTGTCTCGCCGCGAACGCGAATGCCGCTCTACAGTCGCTCAAGAAATCCGACCGCCGGCTTGACACCGAGGCTCGGAGGCCCTCACCCGCTTGAAGGCCTTCCGTCCTCGCCTCCGCCCCGTCGCCCGGCACGGGTGAACTGGCCGCTCCTCTACATCGCCGCCACTACTCAAGTCGTCGCGGCCCTCGTGGTGGAGCGAGCGGAAGAAGGCCGTGAGCTCAAGGTACAACGGCCGGTCTACTTCATCGATGAGGTACTTTCCGAGTCCAAGACTCTGCACCACAGTGCGAAGTTACTCCACGCGGTGCTCATCGCAAAGAGGAAACTCGCTCACTACTTCGATCAAGACGCCATCACCGTGGTGACCACGCCCCACTAGGCGAGATCATCCACAATCGCGATGCCTCGTGAAGGATAGCCAAATGGGCGCCGAGCTTAGCGGCCATGGCATAATATACGCCCCTGACGGCGATCAAGTCGCAGCTCGCCGACTTCGTCGCCGAGTGGACCAAGCCGAGCACCACCGGTGGTCGAAGACCCCGTCTTGGACAATGTACTTCGACGGTCTTACACCAAGAATGGCGCGCGCGGAGTCGCCATCATCTCCCCACTCGGAACGAGCTCAATACGCCATTAGGTTGCTCTTCGACGCGACCAACAACATTGCCGAGCACGAGGCTCGCCAACGGTCTCGGATCGCTGCCGACCTCGGTGCCGCCGGCTCGTCCACGGGACTCCAAGCTTGTCGTCGACCAAGTCATGAAGGTCGCGGAGCCCGAGACGCCGCATGGCCGCAGATCGTCGAGAAGTACGGCTCGAGGAGCGGTTCAAGGGTTTCGAGCTTCACCATAGCTACCGACGCTACAATGGCGAGGCCGATCACCGCCAATCTTGCCTCCAGCAGAGCCCGTCCCGCGGGATCTTCGTCTCCGACCTCCTGCGCCCATCATGTCCACCGACTCGGCGGTGGCGCCACCCGACCAATCAAAGACGGTCGCCCGACCGACGCGCGGTCGGGCGAGACTTGGCGGATCCGCCGCGGTGTGCTAGCACTTGAGTCCGATCGAGGAGGCCCTACATCGACCGCTTGTGGACGGGTCACTTCCCGACCCGACCGAGGCCGGCGCCTCGCCCGGCGGGCAAAATCCTTCGCCCCGATCGCCCAGACCTCTACAAAAGGAGTCCTCCGGTCCTCCAAAATGTATCTTGACCGACCAAGGAAAAAATTATTGGACGACATACAGCGGAGTCCGCGGTCACCACGCAAAGACCCGATCTCTTGTGGGAAAGGCCTTTCGACAAGGTTTCATCGCCAACCACGGTCGACGCCGAGCATATCAGACGCACTGCGAAGGATGCGATTCTTTGCTCTACAGACGATCCGCCAAAGCTTGCTTTACAGACGATCCCCATCACGTGGCCTTTTGCCGTCTGGGACTCGATTTGGTCGGGCCTTCAGAAAGCGCCGGGCTTCACCCACCGCCGTCGCGGTAGATAAGTTCACCAAGTGGATAGAGGCCAAGCCGGTCGTGAGCGCCACGTCGGTACAAGCGCCATCTTCTTCCGCGACATCGTTTTTAGGTTTGGAGTCCCAAACTCCATCATCACCGACAACGGAACACGATTCACGGGAAGGAATTTCGAGTTCGTGGACGACTTCAACATCCGTGTCGATTGGGCGTGAGAGCCCATCCGCGGACTAACGGCCGGTCGGCGCACTAACGGCATGATCCTTCAAGGACTCAAGCCGCGGATCTTCGCCGGCTCAAGCATTTCGCAGTATTTGGGTAGCCGAGCGCCCTCCGCCCTCTCGAGTCTGCGGACCACGCCGACCCGGCGACCGGGTTCACACCCTTCTTTATGGTGTTGGCGCCGCCGTTTTGCCCATCGACCGAATACGGCTCCCGAGATTGCAAGCTTCGATGAGGCTCGGGGCTCGCCCGCAACAAGACGCCATCGACCACTCGACGAGGCGCGCGACGTGGCCGATCCGCGGTCGGCCGATATCAACAAGCCTGCGCCGCTACCACACCGCCAAGTTCGAGGACGATCCTTGGTGGTGGCGACTTGGTTCTCGCGTCGGTCCGGACAACCAAAGATAAGCACAAGCGGCGACCCACGGGAGGTCCTTTCACCGTCGTGGAAGTTCTCGACCGCACCTTCGACTCAAGGACGCCGATGGTCGATCCTCCCTAATGCCCGGAACATTGAAAAGTTAAAGCGATTCTATCCTAAGCTCTTTTCTTTTTCTGGTATAAGTCTTTGCCTTTCTCCCAACCGAGCACACGGTCGCCACGTGGCGACTCGAAATTTGCCCGTGGCGCCCGTTCAGCCGCTCGGATGGTGTGCGTGTGGTCGGTGACCCACCGACCACGAGGTCTATCCCGAGCGGTAACCCTCTCGACCGAGTGCTACGGCCCACGCCCGGCGGCTATGGTTGCCCAAAGAGCACTCGCGGAAGAAGGAAGCACTGAGTGGGATGACCTTCCGTCGATTGGGAACAATCTTCCCCACACGAACTCGGCTAACTCACGACTCATGTGGGTCGGTGACCCGACTAGTCACGAGTCTATCCCGGCGGTAACCCTCTCGACCCGAAGCGCCACGGCCTACGCCCGGCGGCTATGGTTGCTAAGTAGCACTTTGCGAAGAAGGAAGTGCCCGAGTGGAAAAACCCTTGGCCGATCGGGAACACCGAACCCCATGAGTGCGCGTAACTACCGCATAAACAAGACTCCTATCCTCTTGGCCCTCTCAAATTGACCCGACCCACGCATAAGCGACCCCGTGGTCCTTGAGGCTATGGTCGGTCAAACCTAAACGCAAAGGAGAGCAAAGAGGCAAACCGAGCTATAATTACTTACGATCGTTTACACACAGTCTTTGCAAAAAAAAAAAAAAGGGGGGCTAACTTCTTTCTTCCTCTTCTTCCTGGTGGCCGACCGGCACGGAGGAGGAGGACCTGGCATCTTGGAAGGCGACCTCGGGCGGGACGTGGCTGGCGATCTCCCGAGCATGCGGCTTGACCTGGAGCTCGAACCTGTCGACCTCGTCGTCGGTCCGGTTCCCGGCGATGCCGCTACTCACCACTGCGAGGTCGATACCGTCATAGTGCGAGCGGTGTTGACCAAAGCGACGAAGCTCGGTAGCTGCGCCGCAATCACAGCCGCCTCCACAAGCCCCAGACTTCGGGCGGCCACAGGCAAGTGCGCTCGGGCTGCCCCCTCGTGCCCAAGACTTGGCGCAGACCTCTGGCCGCCCTCCAAGGGCTTCCATTCCGCGCCCATCTCGCCCTACCATCCTCGGAGACCCTCCGCGCGCGAGCCTTGTCCTCGCCGCGATCGCCACGTCGCTGGTCTCGCCGCCCGATTCCGAGCCTCCATGGCGGCGCTGTCGAGTTTTTCTCGCACCTCTGCGAGTTTTGGCGTCTCGGATGAGTCTCCCCACGGGTTACCCCAACCAAAGAAATCAATGGAGGAGTTGAGATACTTACGACCGCAGAGTCGATCAGTGCCGACTTCTCCTCCGAGACTCGTAGGACGTCCTCAAGGAAGCCACTCCTTCCGAGCAGTCTCTGCTCGGACCGAGCTTGTTCGGCGCCCTCCGGGCTCGATCCCGCCCGACCGCAGATGGGTCGCTTCGCTTGTGCCACCTCGCAGTGATTTGGCGGCGTCCTTGGCCTCGGTGACCTCCGCCCAGGAGGATTCAAGCTCCACCACCCTTGCCCTCAAGGCCTCGGCCCCAAGGCGCTCGTCGTAAGGGCCTTTGAGGCCTCCTCCACCCTAGGCGGAGTTTTTCGCCTCCGTCCGCCCAATGTTCAAAGCCTCTTGGGCAAGACGAAACTCAAGCCGCATGACCACTTTCTTCCACTGCGGCCGCCCGCTGAGCATCCGAGCGACGAAGGAGCCTGGCCTGGCGCTCGGAACAGGCCCGCAAATGCTGCACAACACGACATTTCACAACCGCGTAGCATATCGAGTTACAAAGTACGACTCTTCGCCACTTACCAAACTTACGGGTTGAATCCTCGACCATCACCTCCGGCGCCATTGAAGACTCTAAGGCTAGGGTCGACCCTTATGGATCAGCCCTATCTCCTCCTCCATAGCCGTGGCGCCGCCAAGGGCGCCCACTTCGCTCCTCGGCCGGGTCCATGGATCCCGCCCGGGCCACATCCGGCAGCAGACCTTTCTCGCCGCTCGCCGGAGGAGCGGCGCTCGACCAGAGCGCCATGGCGGGGCGATGAAGTCGGCCTCGGGAGCCCCTTGGGCAGGGGTCGGACGCCTCGGCATCGGCGCCGCTCGCCGGCGCGCCGCCGGCCTATCGCCGACCCCTCGGCAAAGACTATCTCGACCGGCGGCCGCGCGGTGGAGTCGGCGATCGCTCCACCTCTTCCGCGGGCGCTTCGACCGGGCGCAATGGCTGCCGGCGTCGCCGGCCCTCCTCTGGAAGACCCTCGCGTCGGCCGTGGCCCCGGCGAGGGCGGCAGGAGCTCTTCGCGGCCTCGATCTCTCCTCCTCAAAGGAGGGCGCGTCCTGATCGCGTGCTCCATAGGCGCCGACCGACGGTACCACCGAGTCGCCGTGACCGCCACTTGAGAAGTGGCTGCGGCACGCCCCACCGTCACGCCCGTGTAGGCGCTGCACGTCACGATATTTAAAAGTCACCCGAGCGGCTTTTCTACAAAAAATGTTCCAGCAGAAGGGAAGAAATACTTATCGAAGCGGGCGGTGCGCGCGACACGCGCGCTCTTCGTCGCCCCCACCAAGGGGGTCGGCCGCCGCTTCCCGGCTACCACCGTATGCGCGTCGACAAGCTGCGGCCGCAGACGCCCTTCGCTCGAGGATCATGCGGCGCGGGCTCTTGTCGGGCCAACTCTCGAGCCACCACTCACCGGAGGGTCGGGAAGGAATCTTATTTATAGTCGGGAAGCTCTCCCACTATCGCAGAAGTCGCCCCACCGCGGTGGACTCGAGCACGTCCTCGCCGCCGCCTTGCTTGCCAAGCGCCTCCTTTCGCTTCTTCTTCCTCCTCTCCTCCTTACGCCTTTGCGGGAATCGGCCTCGGCGGTCCTCGCCGAGAGGCCGCCCTCGCTTCTTTCTCCCGGGAGCGGTGCCCGGAGGACATGCTGCGAGCCCCTAGAGGATACAAAACGACCGTCGTAAGGCGCTAAGAGCGAAGAAGAAAGAAGCAGAAAGAAAAATCCCACAAACTCACGATTTGGGAATGAGCCGACGAAAGGCCGGGTGGCGCCCGCGCCACCGTGGCGCTTCCTCCGATAACCGCCGCCACCGGGCCTCCACCTCGGGACGCGCCAACTCGGCCACCTCCATCCTTGCCCGGTCGGATGGCCCCTCATACCGAACATGGGTGCGGCTGGCGCGAGGGTGCGACGCGATCCTCATGAACGCGCCGCGACAACATCCCGGTCAGCCCCGTTTCCTCGAGCCTTGATCTCCTCCACGATCGGGGCCACTTTGTTCTTTTCCCTTCTCGGCGCCCGGGTCCATTGCTCCATCTGCGACGAGGAGCTCGCTGTAAAAGCACTGGGCGCCATTTTTTTCAACGTTCGGACATAGATCCATTCGAGCGCCATCCCTTGTTAGAGGACGACGGCTTGATGTCCGTGTACTCGAGCTCCGGCCCGTTCAAGCCGAGGCGGGCCGCCCATGGGCGCCGTCGCGTCGAGCTACTGTCTTTCCAAAGCCTCGCTGGAAGAAGTGCCGCCACAGCCCAATGCGGCTCAATCCTAAGAAGGCCTCGCACATGGTAATGAAAATGGCGATGTGAAGGACCCGTTAGGGTTGAGGTGGTGCACCTCCACCTTGTAATGGAAAAGAAGCCCACTGGGACGAAAGGGTGGGCGGCGGCCGGCCGCGCTCAAAAAGCGAGGCGGGGACCACAACCTCGTCGCTCTGCGGCCGGGATAACGGCCCGGTCGGCACCCTCCGGCCGGAGGTGCCTGCGGCGGGAGGAAGCCCTTCTTCACTAGGCGGAAGCGCGACTCTCTGTCGCGGAGCACTCGGCCCACGACATCTTCGCGGGAAGCGGCGGAAAGGTGAGAAGAAGAGGGCCGAGGTTTCCTCTCTCGGCTCTCTGGCGTTTTTCTTGCTTTAGGGACGGAGACGAAGAAGGCGGCGTGGCTACCGAGGCACCCCAACAACGTACTTATAGGAGGCGAAGCGGACGCGACGAACAGACGCCTCCTCGAGCGAATCGTCGCGTCGCCCGCGTCGCATCACGCCGGCCGGTAACTCCCGATTTCCAATTCCACTCGCATTTAATCTGTCGCGTCGGGTTGCGAGCCATAAAGACGCCGCCCCGACAGCGTGTCTCGTTACCTCTTGGTCTCCGCTTTTGGCCGGGCCGGTTGTTCCGGGCGCGCGAGGCCCACCGGGCAGCTGCGGTCCCAAGATGGCAAAAAGCTTTGTGGCTTGCGCCGAGGGCCCGGCCAAAGTGTGGGTTCAAAAGGCCTAACCCACCGGATGGGCGTAGGGCGCCCAACAAACTTGAGCGAGGGCAAGTACGAGGTGAGCCCACGGTGGGTCCCGGTTGGGTCGGTGACGACCCACCACCTCTACTCGCGTCCGAGACCATACTTCACACTCTCCGGGAGCTCATCGATGGCGGCGGCCGGTGTGCTCGGGTGGTGACGACCCGAGTCCATCTGGGATTGAGTAAAGAAAGGTTTCTTATGGGTCGCCCCACAACAGGGCCAGGACACCCTACTCTGGGACCGTCCGCTCGGAAGGGTCCCCCTTGGGCGGGACCTCCCAGGACCCACTCGGACTACCCGTTACTAGCTCCAAGAGCACGGCGTTCAAACCAACGCAGTGGCGCGCGTCGCTCACCCTCCAGTCCCACACTGCGGATGGGGTAAACTTGTGGGATAGACGGCAGCTACTCCTCTCGCAGCTTCCCTCGCCGGACGGGGACTCGGGATGGATACCCCGCGTCCAGCTACGACGTTAAACGAGCACTCGGACACCGGAACCTCGCGGAGGCATCCGGTCGTCCTTGCCGACCAAGGCACTCGGACACCGGAACCTCGCGGAGGCATCCGGTCGTCCTTGCCGACTAAGGCAGCGTCCAGCTACGACGTTAAACGAGCACTCGGACACGGAACCTCGCGGAGGCATCCGGTCGTCCTGCCGACCAAGGCACTTCGGACACCGGAACCTCGCGGAGGCATCCGGTCGCCCTGCCGACCAAGGCACTCGGACACCGGAACCTCGGAGGCATCCGGCCGCCCTGCCGACTAAAGCGGCGTCGGCTACGACGTTAAACGAGCACTCGGACACCGGAACCTCGCGGAGGCATCCGGTCGTCCTTGCCGACCAAGGCACTCGGACACCGGAACCTCGCGGAGGCATCCGGTCGTCCTTGCCGACCAAGGCACTTTCGGACACCGGAACCTCGCGAGGCATCCGGCCGTCCTTGCCGACTAAGGCGCGGCCCACCACGACGTTAAACGAGCACTCGGACACCGGAACCTCGCGGAGGCATCCGGTCGTCCTTGCCGACTAAGACAGCGTCCAGCTACGACGTTAAACGAGCACTCGGACACCGGAACCTCGCGGAGGCATCCGGTCGTCCTTGCCGACCAAGGCACTCGGGCACTAAAACTTCCGAAGGCATCCGCTCATCCTTGCCGACCAAGGCGCCGACTAGCTACGGCGCCGAAACGAGCGCAAAGGAAGATTTCTTGAGGAACAAACCGCGAGTTCGCACGTCCGACCACTCGGAAACCAATCGCCGAACTTCCTAGCGCCGAGCTGATCAAAGCAGAACAAGCAAAGCTAACTCCTTCATGAAGTCATTCATAGAGAGAAAAAAAAAGGATTTCATTAAAAAGCCGGCAGGCTCAAAAACTTTACACCATTTTACATGAGGCACACGTAAGACTCTCTATCTACACCCCGACTCCTAAAAACTCCCTACGACAACGCCGACGGTAGGCCCTTGCCTGGCCGACGGGACAGACCTTGGGGTCGGTGAACCTGAGGTCGTTGGAGATGACTCTTTGGTAGGCCTTGCCCGGTCGTCAAGGTGAAGCCACGGAATGGAATGGCATCCGCATGCTTGCCGTTCATCGACGCAGCGCGCTTATTTCCAATCGGCGCCCTCGCGCCATTGCCTCTAGGAGGGCCCCTTGCCACTCCAAGCCTCGGATCGCTGAAGTAAGCGCGTCAGCGGCAAACAACGTCGCGAGCTACTTCTTCTCTCTTTGGGAGTTCGGCTATCGCTGATCATACTCAACCCAAAGCTCGTTCAAAGGGTCATCCTCTTCCACCACGATGTCATCACCGAAGACTAAAGGGTGTCTTGAACACATTTCAAGAAGGAAAGGATTCTCGCCTAAGAGTCTGCCGCTCGAGCAACCCGTGGCGCCTTTATATACCCATTCAAGGAAGATCAAGCGACTCAGAATAAATGCTTGCAAGCGAGAAAGCGGCGCCACCACCGGAACCAAGCGGTCAAGAAGACGAGCGAGCAAAACACACCCACTGCGCGCGCGCGCTGCGAAGCAATTAAGAGGCTCCCGCGGCTCGCATACCTCGGGAACGTAATCCGGGCGGGCGTCGAACGCGTTGAGGGTGCGCCCGGCAAAAGCGGTAGGCCCGTTGGCCCACCTAGTTGAACGGATCGATCAAGCTCAACCCCAAGCCGAGTCCGCCGAACTCGATTGGAGGTTCGGGGCTCTTGGCGAATACTCATAAAGCAGGTGCACCAGCGGCCCAATTGCAACAAGCAAAGCCCGAGCGGCAAGCGGCGGCCTCGATACGGCCCGGCCTAAGCAGCCGCCCCTACTGCTACCCAAATGCCTACGAGACCATTCAGGAGACCATTCCCGATCGGTCCCGACTCCGACCAGCGAGGTTCCCGACCCCGCGTGGGGACGGATCCCCGACTCCGACTTCGCAGGTTCCCGACCCCTTGGCGGGACGGATCCCCGACCGACCAGCGAGGTTCCCGACCCGCGGCGGGGCAGGATCCCCGACTCCGACTCAAGCAGGTTCCCGACCCCGTGGCGGGACAGGATCCCCGGCTCCGACTTCGGCAGGTTCCCGACCCCGCCGGGACCGGATCCCGGCTCCGACTCGGCGGGTTCCCGACCCCGCAGCGGGATCGGATCCCGCGACCGACTCGAGCCGCGTCGCGCGCATCGGAGTCCCGTGTCAACCTAAGGCCACGTGCCCCACGAACGGTCATTAAGTGATCGAGCGAGGGCGGTGGTCCTTCCCAAAACGGTTTGATAGCTGCTGAAGCCCGTCTCTGTCCCATCACCACCACCCACGGTGCAAGGACACGCTCTCCGAGGCAACTCCAGCGCCACACGCGACTCACGTCAAGCACCCACATGGATCACGAGAGCGGCTCGCCACTTCGGAGGATTACCTAACCACTCGACCGGCTAGACCACCGACCCAAAGATAGGCTCGCGGCGACCGGTCGGCGGAGCAAGCGACCGATCGGCGAGCGATTAGCGAACGACGGCGGGCAAGATCAAGCCCCTAGAAGTAGCTCGCCTGGCACTTCGCCAATTCTCGATGTAAACTGCCCTTCAGATCTTGAATAAAGGAGGCGGGAACCTCCTAACAGAAAAAAGGAGTAAGAGCTACAGGAGAGCTTTTTCCTCTTCTTCCTCTTCTTCTTTTTCTTCTCCTTACGAGAGCTAAGTTTAGATCATTCTAGTGTTGAGGCTCCACTCTCGCTTGTAAAAACTTCGGTGCGATCATCCGCACCCTGATGAATACAACACCAACGCACGAATCGAGTAGGACCCGGCCCGAACCAGTATACATCTTGGACTCCAGGGTCTAACCATTCAGGGAGCGGGAACGCGCAGCCCCTTAGACTTACAAATTTACTTGCCGGCGCTCGAAACGCCGACACCACCTAAGGGTGCAATCGGTTCGGATTCGATTGGATATCACTCTTTTCGTATTCTAAACCATATTTTTTTGTCGGAGTCGGATACGGATAGTTTCGGATACGAATAAGCCGTAGATAATATCGGTCACAAATTCGAAGTGAATACGGGGAGGAATCGATACGATACCCAATATTGTTTGTTGAATATCACATGAAAACAAATATTGCATATAGCATACATATATCAATGATTAATCAATCATATGAGTTCAACATGCAATAGGATTATCGCAATTTAACAAGTTATTTTATCAGGTAGTCTAACAAAGTTGCAAAAGTATCAAATATTACTTTATGTTATGCAAAAGAATACTAGGTATTTAGGTAGGCAAGTGAAAGCATATTATTGCAAGTTAAGCTCTGATGGCGGTGTGCAAGTTAAGCATATTATTTGATTGGGCTATTTGGTTTGGCCCAATTAAAGCTCCTAGATATGGGCCGTAAATATTCAATCGGAATATCTGAATAGAGTTGTCCAGAATTATTCGAGAATATAATCAGAATATTCTGAAATGAATAGTGATCTCCCGAATCCGATGTCGGATCCGACAACTATCAGACATGACTATTCGAATTTGATCCGAATAGATCCAGTCGGTCGGTATCTATCCGATCTGATTGCACCCCTAATGCTACCTTGGTCGAAGGCTAGTAAAAACAACTCAACATCTCCCACCTCCATCATCCCCTATGTCTCTCTCGATCCACCTTTTCCGTGCTTAGACAATGCAGTAATTGTTTTTACAACGTTAAAACATATTCATCATAGATCTTGTTTTTATTAAGTATATTTTTCCAACAAAGCGCTTCAAACGAATTGCAAATATGATAAATTGTTTTGGAGATGTCACCGTTCAAAGTTTGCAATCAACTCATGTTTCTCTCTCCACCCCCTCTGCGCTCAATTTAATGGATTACAAGGTTATCCTTAATTGACTGAGGCAAGAATTTCAATTAATCTTAGTAACCATATCAATCCATTTACATATAATCTTAATCTTAGTAATCATTATCAATCCATTTACATATAATCATCAACCAATGTCACATAGATCCATCACCATGGCAAACAACCTCCTGCCACTTGCATTAATCTAGATTATTTACCAGCCCAGTTGATTGTCGTGCAACACATGCCATCGACAACATCATCATCATTGTGTGACAACACATAACACACCCTTTTCATAAATATGTTCCATAGATAATTAGTCTAGTTTGAATTTGCACTTTTAAAAGATACCAATGATTCGTGGAATGGCCAAGCAAACAACTCACGATCTAACCAATTAATGTTGCATATATTAGTAACCAACTAATAATTATCCATTCTAGGATGACAAATGATCATGGCATAGCAAATGGAAAGGTAAGTATAATCTATACCCCCTTTATAATGCACCTAAGCATTCTTTTCTACGTCCACCCCAAATAATGCACCCCACTAGATATGGCCCAACCTTCATGCACCTAGCGAAACGTCCCTAGAAACTTGCCTCCATCAAAATTAACCTCTGAGATCTTTCCTCAGCTTTACTCACCCACATCCGATGGCCATTGTTTAATGTGTCTAACTCATCCCTGTGGCCCACAACAGATATCCCTTCACCTCCAGCATCATCTCAAGGAAAAGGAAACAAATATCCTGGAATTAAGGAAAAGGAAACAAACGTTCTAGAAAAGGAAAAGACCATATATTACGTGCTGGGAAAAAGAAAAGACCATATATTACGTGCTGGGAAAAGGAAACCGGAGGGCACTATACTAGTTCAAATGGGTTGAATAACTAATTCCCAAACTATTTGAAACACTTTATGATTTAAAATATCATGCAATAGGTTGAAACATAATAGCATTAGTAAAACTGGGTTCAACAAGATCGAAGCATAACTTGCCTTGGAATAAATCTTGGTTATGATCTTGAATCAACTCTTCACATTCGAACGCTCCCGACACTTCAATGTCTAAGCGAAACGAACCACAAAAAAATACAAAATAGAGACAAAACAAACTCCAAAAATAAAAAATATACTAGAATGTAGGGCTTAATTTTAGATGAATTTAAGATTTTGAACAGTCTCAATTGGATTTTGTATGAAAGAGAACACACTTTCAAAAGATTTATCGGACAAATAAATCATGGAAAAAAAGAGAAAAGATAATATTCAAATAATGTTCCTCTACGAGAAACTAGCAAGTGGACTCGGGGTGAATTTTTGATTTTATAATTAATTTATAAAATTTAGAAATTAATTAGAGGTTAACATGTGGGACCTTGGTCTTTGGACCAAGTCCATGGACAGTGCATAGTCCACAGTGGACACGGTGCATGGCTTGACTCTCTGACATATGGACCCTACATGTCATAGACACGACTTATGGAGAACTAAGTCTATTTTGGATCTAATTTGGTTTCTATGCTTGCTTGGTTGCTAACTTGGCTCCTATGTGGCATTGACATGGCTTGCCACTTTGGCAACAGACGCTGGAACGATGATGGAGAGTGGTGGCCCTCTCCGGCGAATAGCTATCTTGTAAACGACAACGCAGCTAAGCCTCTAGGTTAGTGCAAACTGACGCGGAAGATAGGGCGAACACGAAGCACACCAGCACGGGGACCAATGGTCACAACTGACGAAGATACGGCGATGAAACTGCAGCGGAGACCTCCAGGTAACCTCGAAGTTTCACAGATAGCTTCCCTAAACCATTGGGTCATACCCTTAGCACGAGCTCAATGAGATGAACAAGATGATGTGAACGTCGCGGAAAACTATCGAGACCCGAATATGCGAATCTGAACTCTTTATGTATATTGCACTAGTCCAGGATAACACTAGTACACACAGGCTCAATACAGATGAATATCACAATCATACATAGTGGAAACATAATAAAAGACTTCATATATTAATTATTAACCTGTTAACTGACCTTATGGCCAACCTTACATGACTCTACCACATGGGCTAAACTATGATTAACAAATTAAAATGCAGCGAAATGAAAACGTAGATAAACCCCTTAGTGTACCACAGGCAACTGACAAGGTTCGCACACTAAACATTCATTTCTTCTTGATACTCCTCCTACAAAGCTAGTGTAGACTCCTCCTCAACTGGTGTTGTTGTTGTTGGTAAGGGTAAGTACTTACAGCACTCAACAAGTTGTGCACAGAATGCAAGTCTAACATAACTATATGCAAGGCTTATTCCAATGGCATGGCTAACATGGCTATTTTGCAATAAAGTAGCATCTATAAAAGAATACAATAACTAAATTGAAATGACAGTAAAAAACTAACAATAAGTAGTAACTTCCAGCATTTTCCAAGTAAACATGGTACCCAGCTCTAAACTATTCCAATTTACACCAGCACACAGCTTTCCCATCCAAGTTTTTATGTTACCAATTCTATTCCTTGATTGTAATTCTCGAGCATTACTCAATACCGCGAGCACGGCTATACGAATGATTTTACACTCTGTAAAGGTTATGCGATTCACCCACACGACATGATCATCTCCTTTTGCCTCCGGATTGACACACTTCCTTTGGTGTGTTGGCAGAGAGATCATGACAAAGTTTTTACAAAGCTTTGTCTTAATCCAATACTACCCGCTCAGGTTTCAACACTGAAGGGACTGATTACCACAATCAGGCCCCCCTCTTGCGCCATGTGAGTTCGGTCGGGACTCACACCACCACTAGTAATACCAAAACTAAGACATTGCAAACTAATTAGCTAGATCTGTCCCATTCCAGACATGTGGTTGCATGTTTGATTCAGGTCAAATGCTTGCAATGTTAAGTCCTTAGGTTGACCGAGGCAAAACTTCCACGACCCATTCTGTCATATAGACCCACGTTGGCATTACTGCCCCTTGCCACTTGCCTCAATCTAAATCATTACCACCCTAGTTGATTACCATTCAACACATGCCATCAACAATTCAACTTCGTTGCAGAACACCACATGTTACCACAACTCAGCATCATCGTGTGACAACACATGACACTAATTCCATAAATATATTCCATATTCCATTAGTCAAGATTAACTTTGATATTTCAAAAGACATGTGCTATACGTGGCATGGATAAGCATACTAAACACGGTCTAACCAACCCATGTTGATCTCTAGTACCTTTAAAAATAAAAAAATTTCTATGGTACCTACGTCGAGGGGTGATTCTGACAAAGGATAACCTAAGTAAAAGAAATTGGACTGGCAGCAAACTTTGTTGTTTTTGTAACAATGAAGAAACTATACAACTCTTTTTTTACTGTCAATTTGCTCTTTTTGCATGGAGTATTATACAAGCGGCTTCTAATTTATCACCTCCTCGTAGTATAGCCCATATGTTTGGATCTTGGCTATTGGGGTTGGGAAAGAAAATAAAGGCCCAGTGTTTAGTTGGGGCTGCCGCTTTATGTTGGGCTATCTGGCTATGTCGAAATGATGTTACCTTTGATAAGAAACAAATATCTAATCCATTGCAGGTTATTTATTTGTGCATCAATTGGTTGTGCTCATGGTCTGTGTTGCAACGTCAGGAGGCTCCAGAAATGGTGTTAGTGGCATGTAGCTCTTTAAAGGTCGTGGTCCGGGAACTCTTCATCGGCCATGGATGGAGGTTTAGAACAAGATTGTATGCGGATTGAGAGTTTTTTGTTAGTCCTTTTATGGCTTGTTCAAACCCTTTTCTTCATTTGATTGTCATTTGCTAAGTCTTTTTTATGAGTCTCTTGATGACAATATTTTGGTTGTAACTTTGTAATAAACGATTGGCTGTGTGTATCTCAAGATGCAGAGGCCGGAAGGTTAATATACTCTTCCATTATCTAAAAAAAATGTTGATCTCTAGTAGCAACCAACTAGTAATGAACCATCCTAGAGTGATAATAATCATGGCATACAAATGACAAGGTAGGGTGTAATTCAATTGGGATGAATAACTAGATCCCAAATTATTTTGAAAGCAATTCTACATATAAAATATCATGTATAATTTAAATCAACATAGCAATTTTATAAAACTGGGTTCAACATGATCAAAACACAACTTGCCTTAGAAAAGTTCTTGTTCTTACTCTGGACCTTGCTCTTGGTTCAACGATTCTTCCTCTGACGCTCTGAGCACTTTAAAGTCTATGCGTAACGAGAGAAAACACTACATAAATACCAAAATAGTTTGCAAACAAACTCTAAAAATCAAATAAAATTCAACATTAAATAGATCCCAATTTTACAAATTTTTAGACATTTAAATTGCCTCAATCGGTGCTCATATGAGGGAGAACAGGCTCTCGAAAGATTTGATAAATAGCCCAAAAAAATCAATGATTATTTATTTTCCCAAATAAATTTTGTACTGAAAAATCTAATTATGACTTGGTCTATGGACTTGGTCCATCAGATCCACTATTATACCTAGAACCTGGTGCTCATCCGACTGATAGGCGGGCCAGTGCGGATGCTGACGAGGTGGACCCGCAAGCATGACCGAGCGACACATCAGCGACAACGACGCATACTGATCGACATGGCGCTGACCATGCAGATGACATGGTGCCAGATGTCAATCGACAGATCATGCCACGTCATGCGGTGGTGCTCTCGCACCTATGGTCGCCGCCGACGAGCAAGGAGGGCACCTACGGCTAGGTCTTGCTATCGTGCACCTGATGACATGGACGCTTTCCTTCATGGTGCACTATAGCGACGGTGACAACGGTTTGAATTGATCGATGGCTAGTTCTTCACGGGTGACGATGCTTCAGCGAGTCCCTGGCGATGACGAAATGCGCACCTGCTACATTGTACCTTGACAGGACAAAGCTTTAGAGACAGGCGGCAAGCTCCAAGACGCTCTGATGAAGGCAAATCGATGACTTCTTCTTTGCGGCTGCTCACGAAAAAAACCTCAGATTGCGACAAAACTACGACGCTATGGACTTGATCGACTTAGGGCTTGCGTTCTATGGTTCCTTCGGTCCAGACGCCACCTATATAGCCCGAAGACTCCTGAACGCACACGAGCGAAGCTCGAGTCCATCGCGTATACGGGCAAGGACTCGGAACAGAGTTCCACTCGGTCACGCAAGAACGATGACTCCTGTCCACACACGTGTCACGATAAACGGCCGGATCTGCTTCGAACTCCAGCTAATCCCGTCCACACATTGTGGCTAGATCCAACGGTCGGGAATTAGCCCTAGGGTTTCCAGGCTAGCTGGCTTTAGCCAGACCAGAGTTAAGGAAACGGGCTGGGCTACTGGGCTGGACTTTCGGCCCACTACTATTCTTTGATTTTTTTTAAAACATCTCCCAAATAAAATAATTCCAGAAATTAAACTAATTCAAATGAAATAGTAAAAATATCATAAAAATTCTAGAAAAATTCTGAAAAATATTTTGAGACATTTTAAACTCAAATAAAATATTTTTAACAAAAAATTATTTAAAATTTCCTATTATTTAAATATTTCTCATAATAGGCCATATTCAATAATAATAAATAAATCCAAGTAAATTCCAAAAAAATCAAATAAATTCAAATAAATTACAAAATAAATAAATAATAATAAAATATTATTTTAGACCAAAAATTGTGATGTTACACAAATAGTGACCTCTGATGACAGCTACGACCAAGAAAGAGGCAGCTGCACGGATTTCTACGGCGACATTGACCTCCGGCGATGAGAAGGTGTGCACCAGGTAGAACATAGCAAGGCAAACCTAGGGATGCAGATAAAGAAGACATGGACTCACTGATGGTGGTAGAATCAACAAGAAGCTTGGCGGCGATGCTCACGAAAAACCTCGAAATCCGATGCAACAATAGCGAATCTTATGTTTGGGTTAGGGCTTTGGACAAGAAAACCTAGGTGATGCTGTTGCCCCCATTATACTAGCCTCGGTGTGCATGTAGCATTGGATTTGCAACGAAGTCCACGGTGTGCACAACATGGACACAGTGTTCTACTCGGAGACGATGAACGGTGTTCTAACATGTGGGCTCTACCTGTCAGTGATACACACCTTGTGGCTATCGGGCTAGGCTGCGCGCAAAGATAGGCTATAAACTGGGCTAAAAGCTTGGGCTAGTGGGCTGACTGGATGGGTTTCGACCCAATTATATTTTTTGTATTTTAATTTAATTTTTCTATTTAGAAAATACAGAAAATGTAAAAGAGCTACAAATAAATAGCAATTACACTAAAACAATTCCTAGAAAAATATGAAAAATACTTCCAAGCATAAGGAACCCAAATAAAATAATTTTGACAATTGTTCACTTGAGCATTAATCATGTTAAATTATTTTTTTATATATGAAATTCACAAATTAGGTTTAATTAACAAATAAAATGGTGAAAGTTTTAATTAACTACATAAACACTTTTCATGGAGGTACAAATTGGGATGTTACAAATGTGAAGGTTGGGCAATAAAATCTAATAATATGTCTAGTAAATTAGAATGTATTTGAATGTAAATGTAGTCCATTTTGTATTGCTTCTATCACTTGACCATCATGCGCCATGGCTAGGTACGTCAGTAAAATCTAACAACACCTCTAGTAAATTTGAATTTTTTTGAACATAAACATGGTATCTATTTCTTGCTGGTGCTATCACATTGCCATGATGCGCGACGTCTAGGTGTGGTAGCAGAATCTAGCAACGTGTCCAGTAAATTGATGTAAAAGCTCGTGCATCTAGCATTTCCTGGCGAGACTTATATCATTCTATTTTCTTGTTGTTTGTAAGCTATCGGTTAAAACCGTTCATAAATCGTAGTTGCTAATCAAAGGTTATGGCTGGATTAAAAAAAGAGGGAAAGATTCTAGTACTAACAAGCAACATATATTTGTTGGTTGGTTGAGTATGTCATGGGTTAGTTTGATCTCCGTACGAAGTGGGTGCATGTGGGATGGGTTAGGCGTGCTCGTCTAGCCAATGTGTAGAATAAGCTATTGTACGCTCAGATGTAGAATAGCGCTTTTGTGTGTGTATACACATATATACATGTACATGTACATGTATGTATATATATATGTGTGTGTGTGTGTGTGAAAAGTGATGCAATGGCGCTACTCCCATCCAATGCATATCGCCTTCAATGATAACCTAAAATATTAAAATAAGCAAGGGTGAGTTCACAACTTAGACTGTACGTAATAAAACAATAACATTACCATTTATTATATTCATCTCATTAAACATCATGAGGTGAGTCCACGACTCAATAATATAACCATTTATCACATTCATCTAATTATTCATCATTCATCATTATCGATGCAATGCAATTATGCCTACATGCTTATATGCTCATTGATGAATACTTATAACAGGGGTACCCCAACGGCCCGAAGCGACGAGCCGGCGGCCTCAAGCACAGCTCAAGCCCAACAGGCCGCTCCCAGCCCACTACCGACCGAAGCACCTGCAAGGCCACACGAGACATCCCTTCCCGACCGATCGAGGGAAGTGTCTCCGACCAAGCAGGGCTCCCGACCTCCGCAGCGGGACGGGGTCCCCCGGCTCCGACCAAGCTGAGCTCCCGACCCGCGTGGTCGGGATCCTGACTCGATCGTGCCAAGACAACATGCGCCAAGGGCCGCGTGTGAAACCCCACCGACCTCTGACCACGTACCACTGAGCGGGTCAATCGAAATGACTATACAAGGGTAGGTGGCCCTTCCCAAGAAGGTTTAATGGTCGGTGAAGTCATGCTCCGATCCCATGACCCGATCACATACGAAGACGAAGACACGCTCTCCCGAGGCAACACCACGTCATGCGCAGCAACATCAACACTCGTAAGGTTCGTAGAGGGCGGTCGCCCGTTTCGGGAAATACCTAACCGCCTGGCCAACTAGGCTACCGACCCAAAGCATGGGCAAGGCGGGTGGCGATCGGTCGGCGAGCGAAGGACCGAAGCCCCTAGTGTAGGTCATCTCGTCCCTCTCCCAATTCTCGATGTAACACCCCTTCCTTTCGTATAAAGGAGGCGGGGAACCCCGTGGGAGGATCGAACCCATCTCGCTAAGCCATTAGCACCTCGCTTGTAAACTTTGTGCGATCATCATCATCAAAGGAATACAACGCCACCACACGAATCAGAGTAGGGACCTTGGCTGAACCGGTATACATCTTGGACTTTGAGTCTAACCATTGGGAGTGGAGCGCGGCCCCTTAAACTTACAAATTTACTTGCGGCTCTCAAAGCGCCGGCGGTTGGCGCGCCCGGTAGGGGCAACCGGCGGCGTCTTCATCACCATCTCGGATTCCGCTTGCCTCACGATGGCATCTTCCACCGACGGCGGCATGGCTGCGTCGGGAGGCGAGATCCGCCGGCTCCCTCAACTTTGCCGTCACCTCGGCGGGAGGCTTACGCTCATCCCGCCGCCACGGAGGCCGGCGCCACCGAAAGCTTGGCGCCATCTCGGCGAGTCGCCAAACTCGGCTTGAGGCCTGCGAGTCCCAAAGTCGGAGCACGGGAGCGCCCGCCACGTCGGCGAAGCTCCGTGGGCGGCGGTGACCGTGTCACCTCCCGCAGGCTCACAACTTGTGGCGATGGCTGGCTACATGCCGGCCTCTATCCACGAGCTGCTGGAAGACTCTTCCAGCCACGACTCCAGCTCCGACACGTCGAATAATAAAAATTCAGCATAGGTATGAATAAGGGAGAAGAGATAAGTCGAGATTTCTTTGACATTCTTGCTCAAGTTGATTAGGTCTTTAGAAAATAGTTTTACCCTCCTAGGCACAACCAAACTAGGGTCAAGACCTACAGTCAACCTGCTCTGATACCACCTCTGCCGGGACCGAACCGCAAATCGGACCCTCGTGTATTCTGTGCGATCCGAGGATCACGCTAGCACACTGAGCATCTGAGGTTGCACATCACAGACAAACACAAGGATATAAGAATAAATAGTGCAAACATGTATATAAACCGAGTTATGCGACCTTATGGTCTCCTTACAGATAAGTTAGCCACCAGGCTTACATTAATCAAAGTAAAGAAATAGCGGCGGAACATAAGTAAAAGTCGTGGAAGCCTTCATCTTGCCACGAACAGCCGATTGAGCTTGCCCCTAGTTCATCGTGTCCTCGATGTACTCCTCCTCCCAAGCTGGTGTAGTCTCATCCAGCGATGTTGGGGTTGATAAGCAAGGTGGGGTGAGTACACAAGGCACTCAACAAGTAATGCAGAATGCGGCGCTATTACTATATCGAGCTTATTCCAAAGGATTGGCTTAAATGGTTCTTTTGCATCAAAGCATTTTTAACCAATATCTTAGTTAGATTAAGCGATGGAGCAGTTATCGTAATAATAATTTCAAATGGTTTTCCAGAGGATTCTCGGCACACTTATATGAGTTCATTTTTAACACTTGGCACACAGCCACCCCTTCCATGTTTTGTTTATGAAAATCTACCCCTTGACTGTAATCCCCGAGCAATGCTCAATACCGTGAGCACGACTATTCGAATAGTTTTGACACTCTGCAGAGGTTGTACACTTTACCCACAAGATACAGCCGCTCACCACACAGGTGATTGTCCGCAACAAAGCTTTTCAGGACTTCTACCTTAACCAAAGAACCTCTCGGTGTGCCTTCACTATCACTTCCCTCACAGAGCCAAGTATAGGACCGGCCAATCACCGTTGGATGGGCACCAAGCCGTAGCATGAGTACGCTCCCCATCTGAGATACACCCTCGTGTCTTGTCACCCGAGTATCGGAGGAAAGATATCGAACCCTAGTCAACTAGGTGCATCCCATATCGGACATGTGGTTGTGCGGGTGACTCGGATCAAAGGCTTGCAAGGTGAAGTCCTTAGCCCACCAAGGCAAGACTTCCAACACTCAACGATGGCACCTGACCCATTGTAGCACACAGACTCACAACACTCATCAACCCAATGCCACAGGCCCACAGCACACTGACCTCTTGCCACTTGCCCCGGTCTAAATCATTTCCCACCCCATTGATTATTGTGCAACACATGCGGCAATAACTCAACATCGATGCTGGAACCACACAGTCGCGGTACCTCAATCTCATCATGTGGCATCATCACACCACTTTTCAAAATACATTCAATATGTCTTTAATCAATATTGTAGCATTTTTCGAAAGAACACTCATGATTCGTTGCAAGGCTAAGCATTTACTCGCGATCTAGCCTCCGTGTTGGCACAATATTAACATCCAACTAATATAATCAAACTTAGGGTGACAATGATTTAGGGCATACGATTAATAATTCAAGGTGGCATAACAAAATGGGTTGATTAACTACATTATCCCAAATTAATTTAAATTCATTTTAAATAATTAGCATGCATAGTTTCAAAGCATAAATTACATTTTAAAATCTGGGATCAAAATGATCAAAGCATCACTTGCCTTCAAAGAGTTGCTGGTCGTGTTCCGAAGCTTGGTCTTGAGCGACGAATTCTTCCTCGAAACTTTCCGGCAAATTTGCGTCTACGCGTACAAACAAAATATGCAATAAATAGCTAATACAGAATACTAGATGACCTCAAAAATTCAAATAAAATTCACCATTAAATAGCTCATAATTTTATGAATTTCTAGAAATTTGAATCACCCAAATCAGAGTTAAAATGCAAAAGTTATAGTCATTTGAAGTTTGAATAAAATCTGAAAATACAGAAATTAAGAAAATCCGATTTTTCTGAATTATTTTTATACTGGAAATTCGCATATATGATGTCAGCATCGCGTCATGATGACGTCAGCACAGAAATGAATTTCGGTCAAAATATTTTTATATAAAACATATTTATGACGTCAGCGATAGCGTCGGCCACGACACGTGCACGCCCGAGGCGCCACGTCGCTCAATCTATGGGTGGGTTCCACGGCTCGGCTCACGGTCTCACGTGGACTCGGTTCACTGAAGCGATGCCGCAGCGGCAAGATCCGAACCGTTCGTTGGATCAACGGCTAGATCTCCTCACGCGCGCCGTGCGCGCGAGATCGTGCGATACGCGCGTCGCGCATCCAGCGATCGACCACGCATCCAGCAGCGGCGCCTCGGCTCGCGCCTCCACCGTCGCACATCCAGCGGCGCTCGGATCAACGGCGGCACGGCGCCGCCGCTGCGACGTCTCGGTTCATGCGACGACACGCGCGCAATCGCGACGGTGCACCGAAATCGGCGGTGGATCGGTCTCGCCCGGTCAAAATGCCCAGCGTCAACACGTGATTTGGCGAGGTGCGGTGCCATCTCGCCGCGCGTTCAAATCTGAGCAGCGCGGATCCTTAGGGCAAAACCGGATCCAATCTCTACGTTTAGATCTAATCTAACGGCCACGATACCGGTACATTTACTATTGGCCCGCTACGCGGCACAATCTCGCGCGTTCACTAACGATCCAGCGGCTAAGACAAAAACACAACGCGAAACTAGATCTAATCCAAGCCGTTCAATCCGGATCTAGCAGTGCAGATCTACTCTAGAAGAACACAAAGAAGGGTGGCGTGGGCGAACGAGCGTGCGATGAAGATCGGACGGACGGCGAGCTTCGGTGAAAGCGATGGCGGCGGAGAAGAAAAGGCGCCGAGTCGAGGAAGATGGCGCGGCCGCGGCGCTCTGAGGGCTTCTCGGCGTGATGAAGTGGCTCGTTCGGCGGCGTGGCGGAAGGATTACTCGGTGACCTTGGCGGCGGCGAGAAACCGCCGTGGCGAAGCAAGCGGCGAAAAACAGCGGCGGCACAAAGAAACTTCTGGCGAGCTCGTGCAGGCGCTAGAGGGAGTCTCGGCGTGCGTGCGAGAGTCAAAAGATGCGGGTGAAAGCCTGCGCGCGGCGCCTTCAGCGGGACTTAAGGGCTGCCTCGGCGTGCGCGAAGCGGCGGCGGAAGTCCGACCATCAACGCCCACGTCTCTCCGATGATCTCGCGGGGGCCGAGCGGCGTGGCGCGATCACGTGCGTTCGTCGCGGCGGCGATCCGAAGGCTGCGCGCGGCGGCGTGGCACACGCGCGAGCGTCGCGATCCGGATCGGATGGCTTGGGCTAAGCGGCGCTAGGGTTTCGTGAGGCGGGCTGCGACACGCGCGATAATGGGCTCGGCCCATTACTGTTCATGTGATTTTTAAAACATTTCACATTTAAAATAATTCCAGAAATTCAATTAAATCATTTGGGGCTTTTAAAATAGCATAAAAAATTCTAGAAAATTTCCAGAAATTACTTTGAGATATTTGGAACTCAATTAAAATATTTTCAATAAAAAGTTGCAAAAACTTTTCCTTTATCTAATTTGTTTTCAAGAAAGGCTATATTTGAATAATTCTGAATAAATTTCAATAAATTTCCAAAATTTCTCAAAAATCAAAAATACTTCAAACTTTAAATTAGAGCAAAAATTAGGGTGTTACAAACCTCCCCCTTAACAGAATCTCGTCCCCGAGATTCAGGGCTGTCTACAGAAATAGGTTAGGAAACTCCTTCTTGAGTCTTCTTGGCGTTCCACGTGGCTTCACTTTCGAATGGTTACTCCATTGAATTCTGCGAACGTGTTGACTTGTTCCTTGTCTCTCTGTCCATTCGTCGAATCTTCATCGGATGTTCTTTGTAAGTCGGATCTTCTTGCGGATCAATTGCCTCAAAGGTGTTTGCTCCTCCGGTACTCGAAGACACTTCTTGATTGTGATACATGAAATACATCATGCACTCTGCCAAAGGCGTGGTAATTCAAGCGATAAGCAACTTCACCTCTGCGGCTCAAGATCTTGAATGGTCCGACATATCAGGTGCGAGTTTCCCTTTTGCATGGAACCTCGACTCCTTTGAGAGGTGTGACTCTAAGGTACACAAAATCTTGGGTTCAAAGCTCGGTTCCTGCGGCGGTTGTCGGCATAACTCTTACGCCTTGATTGTGCAATCTTCAATCTTTCCACGATCAGGCGTCTGTTCTTCGCTTCTTGAAGAATATACGGTCCAAAAACATGTCGTTACTTTGTCTCATTCCAATTCAATGGTGTTCAGCGGGACCGACCATACAAAGCTTCAAATGGAGACATCGTAAACTACTTTGATAAGCGTTGTTGTAACTAAACTGGCATAAGGCAAACACTTGTCCCATGAGGTGGAATATGCTAAAGCGCGGGCTCTCAACATATCTTCAATATCTGGTTAACCCTCTCGGTTTGACCATGCATGCTGCGGATGGTAGGGCATCTTGAAGTTCAAGCGAGTCCCCATTGCCTCATGTAGCTTACCCCAAAATCGGAGGTAAATTGGGTACCTCACATCGACACTATCTTTTGGTACTCCATGCAAGCGAGCGATCCGTGCCATATAAAGTTACGCTAACGGTCTCGGAATAAGTGGTCTTCTTGGTATGAAATGTGCCACCTTGGTTAGCGATCCACTATGACCCATATGGAATCATATCCACTTTGTGTTACGGGCAATCCGGTTATGAAATCCATACCAATTTCTTCCCATTTCCATTCGGGTATCTTTAAGGGTTGTAATAGCCCTTTGGTCTTTGGTGCATAGCTTTGACTCTTTGGCATGTGTCACATAATGCAACATATTCGCGACTTCGTTTCATGCTTGTACCAAAATCTTTCCTTTAAATCTTGGTACATTTCGCACTTCTGGATGAATTGAGTATACGAGTCATGAGCCTCCTCGAGTAATTGCTTCAACTCCTTTTGTTAAATACACAAATCGCCCTTTAAACCACATAGTACCTTGTTCATCCAGTTTGAAATCTTTTGCTTTGCCTTCATCCATTTTGCCCTTAATTCTTTTGATCTTATCATCATCTTTACGCCCTTCCTTGATCGATCTTCGGTAGGTCTTACTTCCAAGGTTGCTAGGAATCCTACGGTACTATTTCAGTTCTAATTTACGGAATTCCTTACACAATTCGCTGACTGTTTCCATCGACATATTTACACCGTGGTTCTTTACGCTCAAAGCGTACGCCACCACGTTGGCTTTACCGGGGTGGTAGTGAATTCCTATATTATAATCCTTGATTAACTCTAACCATCTTCTTTGCCTCATATTTAGGTCACTTGCGTGAAGATATACTTAAGACTTTTATGATCTGTATACACTTCACATCTATTTCCGATGAGATGATGGCGCCATATTTTTAGTGCATGCACCACGGCTAATTCCAAATCATGAGTCGGATAGTTCTCCTCATGTGGTCTCAATTGCCTCGATGCATAGGCAATTACCTTCCTATTTTGCATCAACACGCATCCCAATCCACGACGCGATGCATCACAATAAATGTCGAAGTCTTGATGAGCGTCGAGTAAAACTAAATACAGTGCGATGTTAATCTCCTCTTCAACTCCTGAAAACTCTTCTCACACTCGGTGTCCATAAGAATTTCCTTTCCTTTTTCAACAATTGCGTAAGAGGTCTACGCAATCGTAGAGAATCCTTCGATGAATCGACGGTAATACCCGCCATTCAAGGAAACTACGGTTTGGGTTACCGACTTGGGTTGCTCCCAATGTAGAACCGTCTCCACTTTCTTTGGATCTACGCAACTCCTTCTGCTGTCATTATGTGTCCAAGAAATTCAACCTTATTCTTCCGAAATCACATTTGCTAAATTTAGCAAACAACATTGCTCTCTCAACTTTTCAAGGACTAGCCTCACATGCTCGGCGTGCTCTCTTCTCGTCTTGGAATAGATAAGGATATCATCTATGAATCTGACGACGAACTTGTCCAAGTATTCCATAAAAACCTTATTCATTAAGTTCATAAAATATCTTTGGTGCATTTGTCAAACCAAAGGACATCACTTTGTAAACTCGTAGTGCCCATATCTTTGAAAATCACGGTCTTGAATATCCTCGATCGGATCTTCAATTGATGGTATCGATCGGAGATCAATTTTGAGAAGACTCTGCTCCTCTTAGCGGTCAAACAAATCATCGATCACAGGTAGAGGATACTTATTCTTTATCGTCACATCATTGAGTGCACGATAGTCTATACACATCCTAAAACTCCGTCCTTCTTCTTGTGAATAAGGCAGGTGCTCCCCATGGCGATGAACTAGGTCTTATAAATCCCTTTTCAAGACTCTTCAATTTGCTTCTTCATTTCCACCAATTCCTCTGTGGACATCCTGTAAGGTCTCTTAGCTATGGGGCTGTCACTGGAACCAGCTCTATCACGAACTCAATATCTCTATCTGGCGGCATTCGGGTAAATCTTAGGAAAACATCCGGATATTCATTGACTATGGAAACTTCTTCTAGGTGATAGTCTTCATCTTTGTTGACCATCAATTGTCCATCTCGCATGATTTTGCTTCAAACTCAATCTTCTTTCCATTCGGGCTCTCGTCGATATGACTCTTTTCCAGATCCAGCCCTTGCCTTGTGATTGGTTAACCAATCCATTCCGAGATAACATCCAAGGTTTGGGTATTAAGGGCGATTAAGTTAGCTAGGAACTCAACTCCATTAATTATTAGTCTTACCCCGAACATCCTACTTTAGATCGGAGTTACGATCCGAGAGATTGGACTATAAGCACACATTTAAGATTCACTATTTCCATATCATTTTGAACAGCAAAATCTCGGGAAATAAAAGAATGCGAAGCTCCGGAATCAAATAAAGCGATGGCTGATGCGAGTTTACTAGGAACTTACCCGATACAACATCCGTGGCGTTACGGACTTCATCCGTTGTAATGTGGTTGACTTCGGCCTCGTGCGTTCCTTGGGATGGAGTTCTTCTTTGTTGATGCCCATGATTCACGATTGGCGCGGGAGTCCTTGCCAGTGTGTTCCCCAGGTTAAAGCGGACCGGGGTGACACCTCCCTTCTTAGGGCAATTATTGGCAAAATGCCCCATTTCATTGCAATGATAGCAACGTCTTCCCACTGCCTGAGAGGTTCCTCGATCATGCCCACGATTAGTAGATGCGAACATTACGACCCAGGCGATTTGCGGCGGTGGTACCTATCATTTCCTGCAGGTGTGCGGATGAGCTGTTGAGTGTCGTCCTCTGCCTCTGCTTGCCCTGACGACCTCCTTGTTGCGCCATTCTGCGCTTCTGTTGTCATCAACTCTCGGCGCTTGTCCTCTAATATAAGAGCTTTGTTAACTAGCTCTTGGAAGTCGAGGAATGTGTGGGTGATCGGTCCACTGCAACCTGCATTTAATCCCTTCATGAAGCGGGATTATGCGGCCTTATCCGTAGCCACGTCCTGCAGTGCGTAGCGTGCGGTTAGGTGAACTTGTTGAGTGTCGGCCCTTGGTAGCCACCTGCTTGAGCTCGAATTCCTCCTTTTTGAGATCCATGATACCCTCGGGTACATGGTGCTTGTGAAAGGCGAGGTGAATTCCTCCCACGTGATACTCTGTGGGTCCTCATGAGTGCCTGCAGAAGTTTTCCCACCATTCTGCGGCGGTCCCTTGAGTTGATGAGAGGCATAAGTACCCTCTCATGTCCTACACCTTGGGTAATGTGCGGCTTCCTTTCAATTGTCCTTAGCCAATCGTCGCTTCCGGTGGATTGGCGTTACACGAAAGTAGGTGGGCGGGTTCTCATAAACTCCGACAACTTGGAGTAGGGGTGTGGTCCATGGTTACCCCAGGTTGAACATTCGCGTGACTTGGTTGGATATCTGCTGCATGGTTTGAACCATCGTGTTCATAAGTTGAGTGCAGGCGATCAAGAAGGCTCCCGGGTTCTCATATCGACCTGCGGCGGTTGAGAATCGGCTCTTCATTCAGTTATCCTTTGGTTAGCTCCACTTCATTGGCTCCAACATTTCCACGTGTCCTCACCATCATTGCAAGCTTCCAAGGTTAAGAAAAGAAGAAAGCATAGACAAGTAGAAGAATTTATGTGGGAAGCAGGTGTAACTTAATTTATTTAGCCACTTTATTGATATAATATAAAGCGTATGGTTGCTCACAAGTGCCTAAGGGCAATGCAAGCGCATCTGGGACACTCACAACCAAAACAAGTAAGCAAACATAGGAACCCATGACGACTCACACCTAATGGTGACTCGAAGAAAAGGCGACTCAACCTTGAGTCTCGACACTATACTCTACTAGACTCGATCACTCATCGAGCCAACCCAGCTGCGGCTCCCGGAGCATACCTGGTGGGTGCTCGCATCGAACAAGCGATCCTGGTGACCTCTGCGGTGGTGCAAAGACCCCATCGACTCCGGCGGTCCCGGCTGCTGCTCCGACCTTGGTGCCTCTGCTCTGGCTCCTCCGGATGCGGATCGTGTAACTCGGGGTGGCTCGGGCTCGGGTCGTACAAAGCCATCTCCAACTCTGGATCTTTCGCATGGAGTGAGCTAAGCCCTCCCATGGTGGATCCTCGCCTCTGTGACCTCGGCGCGGGTCTCTGCAACTCTGGACTGTCTCGTCCAGGCGTCCTCTGGCGATGGCGTACCTCGCCAGTGGGTGATAGTGGCGTCCTCCTCCACAAGCTCCATCTGTCAAAATGATTGTCTCGGCGCGGATGGTGACGAAAGGCGGTGCCCTCCAACTCTGCGGAGTAAGTGCGGGCAATCTGCCGCATCGCTGTCATGCTGTCTCGGATTCGGCCTCAAAGAAGACCTCGACCGAAATGTAGATAGGATGGCTCGCCCTCGTCCCTCTCGAGCATACCTTGTGATCTTGACATCGAGCGACGTCAAGTCTGCCGTGCCACAAGTCCCTCGTCTCGATGAGTCTGTCAAAACCTCCGAGCAAGCTGCATCATCGCCATAACTCATGGCGTATCCTCCGTCGCTCTCCATAGGTGTGGATCATCCTCATACGCCAAAATAAACCTTGTTTAAATTAAGCAGAGAATAATAAAAATTCAGCATAGGTATGAATAAGGAGAAGAGATAAGTCGAGATTTCTTTGACATTCTTGCTCAAGTTGATTAGGTCTTTAGAAAATAGTTTTACCCTCCTAGGCACAACCAAACTAGGGTCAAGACCTACAGTCAACTGCTCACGATACCACCTCTGTCGGGACCGAATGCGCAAATCCGGACCCTCTGTGTATTACATGCGATCCGAGGATCACGCTAGCACACCTGAGCATCTGAGGTTGCACATCACGGACAAACACAAGGATATAAGAATAAATAGTGCAAACATGTATATAAACCGAGTTATGCGACCTTATGGTCTCCTTACAGATAAGTTAGCCACAGGCTTACATTAATCAAAGTAAAGAAATAGCGGTGGAACATAAGTAAAAGTCGTGGAAGCCTTCATCTTGCCACAGAACAGCGGCTGGCTTGCCCCTAGTTCATCGTGTCCTCGATGTACTCCTCCTCCCAAGTGGTGTAGTCTCATCCACGATGTTGGGGTTGATAAGCAAGGTGGGGTGAGTACACAAGGCACTCAACAAGTAATGCATGAGAATGCGGCGCTATTACTATATCACGAGCTTATTCCAAAGGATTGGCTTAAATGGTTCTTTTGCATCAAGCGGCATTTTTAACCAATATCTTAGTTAGATTAAAGCGATGGAACAGTTATACGTAATAATAATTTCAAATGGTTTTTCCCGAGGATTCTCGGCACCACTTATAATGATTCATTTTAACACTTGGCACACACCACCCCTTCCATGTTTTGTTTATGAAAATCTACCCCTTATTTGTAATCCCGAGCAATGCTCAATACCGTGAGCACGGCTATTGAATAGTTTTGACACTCTGCGGAGGTTGTACACTTTACCCACAAGATCTGACCGCTCACCACACAGGTGATTGTCGCAACAAAGCTTTTGGGGACTTCTACCTTAACCAAAGAACCTCTCGGTATTGCCTTCACTATCACTTCCCTCACAGAGCCAAGTATAGGACCGGCCAATCACCGTTGGATGGGCACCAAGCCGTAGCACAGTCGCTCCCCATACAGATACACCCACGTGTCTTGTCACCCAGAGTATCGGAGGAAGATATCGAACCCTAGTCAACTAGGTGCATCCCATATCGAGACATGTGGTTGTGCGGGTGACTCGGATCAAAGGCTTGCAAGGTGAAGTCCTTAGCGGCCAAGGCAAGACTTCCAACACTCAACGATGGCACACACCCATTGTGGCACAGGACTCACAACACTCATCAACCCAATGCCACACAGGCCCACAGCACCTGACCTCTTGCCACTTGCCCGATCTAAATCATTTCCCACCCCATTGATTATTGTGCAACACATGCGGCAATAACTCAACATCGATGCGGAACCACACAGTCGCGGTACCTCAATCTCATCATGTGGCATCATCACACCACTTTTCAAAATACATTCAATATGTCTTTAATCAATATTGTAGCATTTTTAGAAAGAACACTCATGATTCGTTGCAAGGCTAAGCATTTACTCGCGATCTAGCCTCCGTGTTGGCACAATATTAACATCCAACTAATATAATCAAACTTAGGGTGACAATGATTTAGGGCATACGATTAATAATTCAAGGTGGCATAACAAAATGGGTTGATTAACTACATTATCCCAAATTAATTTAAATTCATTTTAAATAATTAGCATGCATAGTTTCAAAGCATAAATTACATTTTAAAATCTGGGATCAAAATGATCAAAGCATCACTTGCCTTCAAAGAGTTGCTGGTCGTGTTCGAAGCTTGGTCTTGAGCGGCGAATTCTTCCTCGAAACTTTCAGGCAAATTTGCGTCTCTGCGTACAAACAAAATATGCAATAAATAGCTAATACAGAATACTAGATGACCTCAAAAATTCAAATAAAATTCACCATTAAATAGCTCATAATTTTATGAATTTTTAGAAATTTGAATCACCCAAATCGAGTTAAAATGCAAAAGTTATAGTCATTTGAAGTTTGAATAAAATCGAAAATACGAAATTAAGAAAATCCGATTTTTCTGAATTATTTTATCTGGAAATTCGCATATATGATGTCAGCATCGCGTCATGATGGCGTCAGCACAGAAATGAATTCGGTCAAAATATTTTTATATAAAACATATTTATGGCGTCGTCGATAGCGTCGGCCACGACACGTGTACGCCCGAGGCGCGCCGCGTCGCTCTGATCTATGGGTGGGTTCCACGGCTTTCGGCTCGGTCCACCGTGGACTCGGTTCACTGAAGCGATCAGCCACCGCGGCAAGATCCGAACCGTTCGTTGGATCAGCGGCTAGATCTCCTCACGCGCACGCATGGCGCTGCGAGATCGTGCGACCGCGTCGTCATCGCATCCAGCAGCGACGCCTCGGCTCGCGCCTCCGCGTCGCACATCCAGCGGCGGCGCTCGGATCCAGCGGCCGCGCAACTGCGCCGCGCTGCGGCGTCTCGGTTCATGCGACGACCGCGGCGCAATCGCGACGGTGCACCGAAATCGGCGGTGGATCGGTCTCGCCCGGTCAAAATGCCGCAGCGTCAACACGTGATTTGGCGAGGTGCGGTGCCATCTCCGCCCGCGTTCAAATCTGAGCGGCGCGGATCCTAGGGCAAAACCAGATCCAATCTCTACCGTTTAGATCTAATCTAACGGCCTCACGATACCGGTTTGTTTACTATTCACCGCGCACGCGGCACAATCTCAGCGTTCACTAACGATCCAGCGGCTAAGACAAAAACACAACGCAGAAACTAGATCTAATCCAAGCCGTTCAATCCGGATCTAGCAGTGCAGATCTACTCTAGAAGAACACAAAGAAGGGTGGCGTGGGCGAACGGAAGCGTGCGATGAAGATCGGACGGACGGCGGCTTCGGTGAAAGCGATGGCGGCAGAGAAGAAAAGGCTCCGAGTCGAGGAAGATGGCGCGACCACGGCGCTCTGAGGCTTCTCGTGATGAAGTGGCTCGTTCGGCGGCGTGGCGGAAGGATTACTCGGTGACCTTGCGCGGCGAGAGAGGCCGTGGGCAAGCGGCGAAAAAACGGCGGCACAAAGAAGCAACTTCTGGCGAGCTCGTCACGGCGCTAGAGAGTCTCGGCGTGCGTGCGAGAGTCAAAGATGCGGAGTGAAAGCCTGCGCGACGCCTTCAGCGGGGACTTAAGGGCTGCCTCGGCGCGCGAACGGCGGCGGAAGTCACGGCCATCAACGCCCACGTCTCCGATGATCTCGCGGGACGAAGCGGCGTGGCGCGATCTGTGCGTTCGTGCGGCGACGATCGAAGGCTCGCGCGCGAGCGGCGTGGCACCGCGCCGCGAGTCGCGATCCGGATCGGATGGCTTGGCTAGGCGCGCTAGGGTTTGGCGGGCGGGTGCGACACGCGATAATGGGCTCGGCCCATTCTTATTCATGTGATTTTAAAACATTTCACATTTAAAATAATTCCAGCAATTCAATTAAATCATTTGGGGCTTTTAAAATAGCAAAAAAATTCTAGAAAATTTCCAGAAATTACTTTGAGATATTTGGAACTCAATTAAAATATTTTCAATAAAACATTGCAAAAACTTTTCCTTTATCTAATTTGTTTTCAAGAAAGGCTATATTTGAATAATTCCGAATAAATTTCAATAAATTTCCAAAATTTCTCAAAAATAAAAAATACTTCAAACTTTAAATTAGAGCAAAAATTAGGGTGTTACATGGGCACGGTCGATTTAATCATAACCCCATGATTCACGAAGGCCCCGTCCGGCGCACTAAAGCGCGGGAGGAGGAATACTCAGTGGCAGCGTCTTGAAACTGGCGCTCAAGCTCACTAGCGCCCGAACTCAGTGACAATGATGAAAATACGGATAAGCGAAAAGGTGAGCTCGACCGACTCGAGCTAACACGGAAGCGAGATGAGCCCGAGACCAGCCCAGTGCCGGTGACAGCCGCGGACCTGCCACGCGGTAGTACACCACTGGTGGCGGAAGAATCCGGCGGCCCTCGGTTCTTCCCCATGCAAGCGGAAGCGTGGCGCACCGGTGCGATCTTTGCCGAGGCCTTCGGGCTGGCCGATTCCCGAGGCCAAAGCCACGTGCGGAACCTCGGGGGTGGTGGGCGTCTTGGCCGTGCAACACATCTGAACCTCGGCTCCTACCGCTCGGCGCCACCTCGCCACGGGCCCGCACCGCCCTTCGAAGCCGGTTGGGTCGGCGAAGGCGGCGCCACACCACGAACCACCCAGGCCTCGCGCACCGGTGCGCGGCGCATATGGCGGCGCCTACTGACGTTCGCGCCACCCTCGGCGCGGAGAAAGCGGCGGAGGAGGCCGTCACTCACGTATTGTGGGCGGCGGGTGCCGCCGCGGCCAAAGCCCGATGGTCGGACCACGGGCTACGCGAGGATCCGTCGGGCAAATTTCCCTACGGTTCGGGCGCCCACCAACATCGCCAAGTACTTTGGGGCCACGAACCGGGTGTGCGGCTTGAAGACTACTGGCTCGCATCGCGGCGGGAAGCGGCGGATGATCTCTTCATCATCCGATACCTCCCCATCTACCTTGCGGACTCGGCCCGAGCTTGGCTCAGTACTTGCCCTCAAAACCATCGAGGCTGGGCCGACTTGAAGACCTCTTCGGTCGGCAACTTCGAGCACTACCTGGCGCCACAGCAGCTCCTGAGGACACGAAGGGCTGCAGCGGCAGCTAGGGAAACCCTCGGGATTACATCCGGCGGTTTTCCCACCAATGCAACGAGCTCCCGACATCTCCCTACGCCCGATGTCGTGGGAGCATTCATCGGCACACCTCCTACAAGGCCACGGTGCACAAGGTGGGGTATCTCAAGCCGGAGACCACCAAGGCTCCTCGACGCCGCCACCAACCACGCCTGCGGCGAGAGGTTGTGAGGGCTATCTTCGAAGGAGAAACGCCCGACAAGAGCCGGCGTCGAATCGGATCGCCTTCGACCGCTCCAACAAGCGGGCGGCATGAAAAAGCAGATCCGCGAGTCCCAAGTGGTCGCCAGCATCGACCGCCCGCTAGCGGCAGGTGCGGCCACCGTCGCGCTGACCACTTCGAAATTGATGGACGACCCATGCTTGAACCACGGGTTCCCCGTCAAACATAAATCTACGGATGCGAAGTCACGAGGCGTTTCCTTCCTGCGCCCCCACGGCGGCGGGGCAAAGGAAAGAAGCGACCACGGCCCACGGCCGTGGAGAAAAAAGCGGACAACGAGTTCCCGAACTCGGCCGGTACGCCTCATGATCTTTGGCGGACCGGCGTGCTCGCCGACAAGCGTCGGCTCAAACTTCGCCTCCGTGAGGTCCACACGCCTCACTGGCCGTCCCTCAATACCTCGGTGGTCGAGTTCCGGTCACCGATCGGGCCGATCACCCGACCACATCCCTAAGTCGGAAGATACCGGCTGTAGTCGACCCCATCGTGGGAAGAAGCGCCTCACCAAGGTGCTCATGGATGGCGGCAACACCTCAACATCCTCTCGTGAGGCGGCTCGGCGCCATGGGATTCCTCGCTCGAGTCTCGGCCAGAGCAAGGCTCCTTTCCACGGCGTCATCACCGGCGGCGGGCCCATCCGCTCAGGCGGTCGACTGCCCCGTCACCTTTGGGAACCGGGAATTTTACGCACCGAGACCCTCACTTTTGAGGTTGTGGATTCCCGGCTCTATCATGCTATCCTAGGAGGCCATGCTCGCCAAGTTCATGGCGGTCCCGATACGCCTACCTCAAGTGAAGATGCGGGCCACGAGGAGTCATCACAGTGGCATCATCTTTCGGCTTGCTTACAGTGCCCGATGGCGGTTGGCAGCTTGCCTCGGCGATCATCAGCGTCTGCGAGGCTCGACAACCTCGGGAGAGCCTCCGAGTCCGCCCAGTCTAGCAAGTCGGGCGGGATCCCTCAAGTCCGCCGAGGACACGAAGAAGGTTGCGGTCGATCCTGCGATCCGACCAAGACCGTGCGGGTCGAAGCCACGCTCCCCCGCCAAATAGGAAGCGGCTCGTCGGCTTCTCGCGCCAACAAAGGCGTCTTCGCATGGAGGTCCTCAGGCATGCCGGGAATCCTGGTGGAAGTCGCCGAGCACTCGCCTGAGCATCAGGCCGAGGCTCAAAGCGGTCGCTTAGCGCCTAGCCGCCCGGCGAGGAGGCGCGGGATCATAGGAGAGATCGCCAAGCTTTTGGTGCGGGGTTTATAAAAAGTGCGCCACCAGTGGCTAGCCAATACATACTTGTAAAAAGAAAAATGGGCAATGGAGAATGTGTGTTGACTATACGAGTCTCAATAAGCGTGTCCCAAAGACCCGTTCCCCTTGCCCGCATCGACCAAGTCATCGACTCCACCGCGGTGCGAGTCTCTTTCCTTCTGGATGCCTACTCGGGCTACCACGGATAAGCGAAGGAGTCCGACCGGCTCGCGACTTCCTTCATCCGCGTTCGGCTCGTTACGCTCGTTACAATGCCGTTCGGCCTAAAACCTTGGGCGCTACATACGATGATGTATGCAAGCGTGCTTCAACAACGAGATCGGCCCGCAGCGTTGAGGCGTGCGTTGCGACATCGTCGTGAAGACCAGAATCGCACGACCTTAATATCGACACGGAAGAAACTTTCGCGAATCTTCGACGGTTCGTATAAAGCTCAACCCGAAATCGTCTTGGGGTCCCCAAAGGAAATTTGCTTTCGGCTTCATCGTCTCGGCGAGTGCTCCGAGGCCAATCGGAGAAGATCTCGGCGATCGCAAGGATGGGCCCGGTCCCTAATCTCAAAGGGGTCGAGGCTAACGGGGTGCCTTGCCGCCTTGAGCTGTTCGTGTCTCGCCTTGGCGGCGCGAATGCCGCTTACAGTTGCTCAAGAAATCCGACCGCCAATTTGGACCAGAGGCTCGAAGCCCTCACCGTCTGAAGGCCTTCCTATCCTCACCTCCGATCCTGGTCGCCTCGGCACCGGAGGCGCCGCTGCTCCTCTACATCGCCGCCCTGCTGCTCAAGTCGTCGGGCGGCCCTTGTGAGTGGAGCAGTGGAGGAAGGCCGTGAACTCCAGGTACAACGGCGATCTACTTCATCGTGAGTTCTTTCCGAGTCAAGGCTCGTACGCAGGTGCGGTGCTCTCTGCGGTGCTCGCCGCCAAGCTTCGTCCATTACTTCGACCCGGCCACGCCATCCGTGGTGACCGCGTCCCCGTTCGGCGAGATCGTCCACAATCGCGACGCCTCGGGAAGGATAGCCAAGTGCGGCCACGGCATAACATACGTCCCTCGGACAGCGATCAAGTCGCAGGTAGGGATGGCAATGGGGACCCGATCCCGTTTCCGCGAAATTCCTATAGGGGGCGGGGGGAAATCTCTCCAGCAGGGGCTTATCGGGAAAATATTGCCCCGTCGAGGATCGCGATGTGAGGGCGTTCCACCGTTCCCATCCCGATCCCGTCCGTCCCGATGTTATCACTAATAGGTAAGTAAATGATCATTCTCAAAAGAAAAAATATATATGTGAGGTTATTATTAATAAATATGCTAAATATGAATTACTCTAGTGATTCACTCACACTTCAACCACACATGCACAATTACTCTAGTGATTCATTCATGTAGCATGTGATCTTTTATATAGCATTTTCGGGGATTATTCCCGTCGGGAACCCTGCAAACCCGTCGGGGATCGGGGACGAGGAGAATTAAGCCCGTGTATGCGGGACGGGGCGGGAAATTTTGCTTATCGGGGATCGGGAGGATGGGAGGCGCTCGCGGTGATTTTCCCGTTGCCATCCCTAATCGCGAGCCCCGCCGACCGTCGCCAGTGGACGAAGCAGTGCCGCTTGTGTCGAGACCCGTCTTGGACAATGTACTTTGATGGGTCCTACACCAAGAGCGGCGCGGCGCGGAGTCGTCATCATTTCCCACTCGGAACAAACTGTCGCCATCGGGTTGCTCTTGGCGCGACCAACAACATCGGCCGAGACGAGGCTCGTCAGCGGTCTCGGATCGCTGCCCGACCTCGGCGCTCGCCGACTCTGTGTCGCGGGGACTCCAAGCTTATCGTCGACCAGTCATGAAGGCTGGGTCGCGAGGCGCGCCCGTATGGCTGCGTCTTGTCGAGTCACGCAAGCTCGAGGAGCGATTCAAGGGTTTTGAGCTCCACCTGCACTACGAGGCGCTAGCAAGTGAGGCGATTGCCTAGCCAATCTTGCCTCCGGCGTAGAGGCCGATCCACCGAGATCTTCGTCTGCGACCTCTTGCAACCTTCCGTCAATTTGGACTCGGTGGCGGCGGTCTCGATTCACCTAACACGGTCACCCGACCACGCGCGGTCGGCGTAGACTTGGCGGGTCGAACCGCGTGCTAGCGGTGAATCCGGATCGGAGAAGCTCTTTATCAACCGTTTGTGGACCGGTCGTTCCCCCTAACCCGGCCGAGGGCACGGCGCCTCGCTCGGCGGCAAAATCTTTCGTCTGGTCGGCCCGAACCTTTACAGAGGAGTCCTCAGGGGTCCTCTAGAGGTGCGTTCTGGCCGACCAAAGGAAGCAACTGCTCGATATCCATGGCGGAGTCTGCGGCCACCATCTTGCACCCGATCCCTCGTAGGAAAGGCCTTTCGACAAGGTTTTATTGGCGGCCCGGCCGTCCGGCGCCGAGCGGATCGTGCGCTGCGAAGGATGCCAATCCTTTGCGGCGCGACACATCGCGGCTCGGGCCTTAGGGCGATCCCCATCACATGGCGTTTGCGGTTTGGGGACTCGATCTGGTGGGTCCTTCAAGCGCCGGGGCTTTACTCATCTCCTAGTCGCGGTGGATAAATTCACCAAGTGGATAGAGCCAAGCGATCGTGGCGTCACGTCGGCACTGGCGACCATCTTCTTCGCGACATCGTTTTTGGTTCGAGTCCCAAACTCTATCATCACCGACAGAACGCAGATTCACGGGGAAGGAGTTCCTCGAGTTTGCGATGACTTCAACATCCGTATCGATTGGGCAACCGTGGCCCATCGCGGACTAACGGCCCGGTCGAGCGTGCGAGCGGCATGATCCTTCAAGGACTCAAGCCACGGATCTTGATCGGCTCAAACGCCGGCGGGCGGTGGGTGGCCGAGCGCCTCCCGTCCTCTGGGCTGCGGACCACGCCCACCGGCGGCCGGGTTTACACCGTTCTTCATGGTGTTGGCGTGGCCCAAGCCGTCTTGCCATGAGACTTGGGTATGGCGCCCCAAGACTACAAGCCTTCGATGAGGCTCGGGGCTCGCCTACCGCGTACGCCATCGACCGGCTCGGCGAGGCGCATGGCGTGGCCATCTGCGATCGGCCAAGTATCAACAAGCTCTGCGGCGCTACCACGGCCGCCCGAGGTTGGCGATCCTTGGCGCTAGCGACCTAGTCTGCGGCGGGTCCAAACCAACAAAGACAAGCACAAGCTATCGCGCATACACAGGAAGGCACCTTCACCGTCGTAGAGGTTCTCCGGCCTGGCACCTTCGACTCAAGGGCGCGGCGGTCGCATCATACGAGCGCTTGGAACATAGAAAAGTTAAGGCGATTCTATCCTAAACTTTTTCTTTTTCCCTAGCATGGTCTTTACCTTTACCCTTCGAGCACACTGGTCGCCATGCGGCCTCAGGGCTATATGGCGCCCGTTGAGTATACAGTCGGTAGCTTATGCGGGTCGGTGACCCGACCGATCACAAGTCCATCAGTGGTAACCCTCTCGACCCAAGCGTTACGGCCTCGCCCGGCTATGGTTGCTAAGTAGCACCGCGGAAGAAGAAGTGCCGAGTGGAGTGACCTTTTGGTCGATTAGAACACTCCTCCCGCGCAAACTCGGCTAGCTCACGAGCTCGTGCGGGTCGGTGACCCAACTGGTCACGAGGTCCTCCCCAAGTGGTAATCCTCTCGACCCGAGTGCTATGGCCTACGCCCCATCGGCTATGTTTTTGGCACTTCGCGGAAGAAGGAAATGCCCAAGTGAAGCGATCTTTTGTCGATCGGGAACACTCCTATCCCTCACAAGTGCATTATAAGCTCTTTGAGTAACCAAGATTCCTATCCTCTTAGCCCCTCGAAACAACCCGACCTCGCATAAGTGACCCTTGCGGTCCTTAAGGCTATGGCAGATCAAGCGTTCACCAAAAACACAAAAGGGGTAAAGTCTTTGGAACTTATTAACCTTAAGATAGTTTACAAGCATAATAGTCTTTATAATAAAAAGGAGGATAAATCTAGCGCTTTATTCTTCCTCGAGGCGACTGCGGCGAGACATGGTAGCAATCTCGGCGTGCGGCTCGACCAAACTCGAACACGTCGATCTCGCCGTCGATCGGTTCCGGCGATGCATTGCTCACCGCAAGGTCAATTCCATCGTAGTGCGAGATGGTGTTGACGGCGAAACTCAAGCGCGCGCCAACAATCACCGCCCTCTCGGCGCGCTCGGCTTTCGGGCTAGCGAGGCGCGAGCGCTTCGGGCCCGCCAGCGCTCGAAGGACCCGGCGCGAAGTCTGGCGGCCTTGCGAAGGGCCTCGATTACGTGGCGGCTCGGCCCGACCATCTTCGGCAACCTTGGCGCGCGGGCGCGTCTGCGCCGTGACCGCCTTGTCACGCGAACTGCGAGCGTCCTTCCGCTCCTCAGCGGCGAGGCCCAAGTTCTTACGCACCTGCAGCAGATGGCAGCGGCGCCGGATGATCGCGACTTACGAATAGCGCCCACAGAATCAAATAAGAAGTTGAGACCCCCACGGTCGCGAGTTCGCCGAGTTGCGACTTCTTGCTGGCCGCCTCGTAGGAGGTCCTCAAGTCGAGTCGAGGTCCTGAGCCGACCTCCGCTCGGAGGCGGACTCGATCGGCGTCGCCGAGAACACTGGTTTCGCTCGGTCGCGAGGCGGGTTACTGCGCTTGCGCTGCCCCCTCTGCGATGTGGCGTAGCGTCCTGGCGGCAGTAGCCTCTGCGAGGAGGACTCGAGCTCGCCACCTTGCCGTCCTCGGGGCTAGGCTGGCGCTCATCGAAGAGAGCCTTAGTGGCCCCTCCAACTCTTAGCGGACCCGCGCCTCAGGCCGCCTCACGCTCATGCCTCTTGAGCTAAAGCGCAACTCAAAGCGCGGCCGTCGCACTCTTCCACGGCCGGCCGCCATTTGGCTGTCGGCGCCGTAAGCTCGGCTTTGCCCTCCGAGCAAGCCCGCGGATCTTTGCAAGATGCGGACTATCCGTTAGTCTCCACGGCGAGTGCGTCGGAATTTTACAAGTTGGGTTTTTCATCAACTTACCAAGGCGATCGGCGGACTCCCCGCCGCCGCGTCCAACGCTCGGTGGAAGATTCTAGAGCAAAAGTCGAGACCCTTTTGGACTGCTCCATCTGTTTGGCGTCGAGGCGCCTTGGCGAAGCGACCCACTCGCTCTCTTAGTTCGCCCCGACCCGACTCAAGGGCCACTCGGCGGGCCTGATGCGTCTGCTCGGCGGGCGCTACCGTCGAGCACCATCGGCAGCGATGGTGGGCGGTCCCGAGGATCCCTCGGCGACTGCTGCGGGACCTCGGTCGGCACCTCCCCCGAGGCGAGTCGGACACCTCGGCACCAGCCGCCGTCTCGGTAGACACGATCGCGGCGGCGCGCCGTCTCTTCCTCTGTGAGGATGATCACGTCGACGGCGGTGTCCCCAATTGAGTGTCGGGGCTCCTCTCAACCTCGGCCTCGTGGCGGGCGCGCCCTCGGCGCCCGGCCCACGATCGGCGCCCGATCGGCGTCTCTGGAACCTCTGCGGCGTCACGCGCTGTCGTCCTCGTGCTGTCCCTTGGGAACCACCGGGCGCCACGGTCACACCGTATAAGGCGCACATCACAAACACCAGCGGTTGGCGGCTGCTGCAAAAATGTTTGAACAAAGAAAAGAGTACTTGCGGGCCGGCGGGTGCGCGGTAGGTGCGCCCTCTTCGCCGGTCTCCCTCAGAGGGCACATCGATGGCGCTTCCCGGCTGCCTCCGCGAAGAAGCGCGATGATGGCGGCGACCAGCGGTCACCCTCGCCGAGGCCCCTCGGCGCGGGCTGTGGTGTCGCCCTCCGTGAGTCCACGCCCGGACGCCGCGGCGGTCGTAGTCGAAGGAACCCACGGATATGCGTGGCCGGGGTGCTTCGCTTGTCGGTGGAGTGCACCACGCGATGGCCTCGGCACGTCCTCGCGCGTGGTCCTCGCGCGCGCTCCTTCTCCTTCTTCTTCCTCCTCTCCTCCCTCAGCTTCTTGCGGGAGAGTCGACTCTGCGACCTTCGCTGTTGCCGCCCTCGCCTCCTTATCTCACGGGATGCGGCGCGGAGGACATGCCCAAACCCTAGAAGATAAAAAACCAGTCGGACCCGAGGCGTTAAAAGCTAAGAAAAGAGGCGGGAAGAAGTCGGCCCGACCTACAGTTGGAGGGTGGGCGCCGAGAATGGCTCGGGTGGCCGCCCGCCGCCTCGTCGCGCTTCCTCCCATGGCGGCCACGGGCCGACCTCCGTCGCGGCCAGCTCGGGCTCCGCCATCCTCATCCGGTCGGATGCCCCTCATCTTGGAGCAGGGGGAGTGCATGCGCAAGAGGTTGCCGCGCATCCTCATGAAGCACACATGACCACGTCCCGGTGAGCCTGCCTCCTTAGGGCCCTGACTGCTCTGATCGGGGCCACCTTATTCTTCTCTCGCTTCTCGCCCGGTTCCCTCCCCCCCACGGGAAGTTTGCGGTGAAGGCGGCGGCTGTCTCCGACGTTGAGCATAGAACCACTCGGGCGCCACCCTTGTTGGACGATGGCAGCTTGACCTCGAGATACTCTGTGCTCCGGCCGGACCGAAGCTGGAGGGCCAAGCCACCAATGGGCGTCGCGGCGTCCGTTGGCTTATCCTTCCAGAGCCTTGCTTGGAAGAAATGCCTCCACAGCGCCCATTGCGGCTCGATTCCCAGGAAAGCCTCGCAGAGCGTGATGAATATGGCGATGTGGAGGACCCCGTTGGGGTTAAGATTGTGCGCCTCCGCCTTGTAGTGGAAGAGTAGCCCGGACGAGCGGGTGCGGCGGCAAGCGAGCAGCGCTCGAAAACGAGGCTAGCACCACGACCTCGTCGTCCGGCGGCGGTAGCTCCGTCGGCACCCTCCAACGGAGAGATCTTGCGAGGAGGAAGCCCTTCTTCACCAAGCCGAGGTATTGGTGGCTGAGGCGAGCACTCCGCCACGACATCCTTGCAAAGAGCGGCGGAAAGGAGAGGAGAAGAGAAGGTGAGTTTTCTTTTCCTTGGCTCTTTGTTGTTCCTTTTTGTCTTAGGGGCGGGAGGCGAGGAAGGCAAGCAAGCGTGACTACTCAAGCGCCCGACAGCGTATATATAGAAGCGGCGGTAGCCGAGCCGACGAGCACCCCTCGGCGAGCGTCGCGTCTACCCTCGTGTGTCACGCCCGGCTGGTAACTCCGGTTTCCAATTCCACTCGGCATTTAATCGACAAAGCGGCGAGACCATAAAGCGCCGCCCAGGCGGTCGTCCTGTAACCTCGGTCTCGCCTTGAGGCGGGGCGGTTGCTGCAGGGGCGCGTCACGAGAGGCCAGCTGGGCGCTGCGGCCCAGCGACAAAGCTCTGTGGCTTGCAGGGCCCGGCTTAAGGCTGTGGGTTCAAAGGCCTACCCGCCGGATGGGCATAAGGCGCCTCGTGAAACAGGCGAGGGGCAAGTATGAGTGAACCCACGGTGGGCCCTCGGTTAGGTCGGTGATGACCCAATCACCTCTACTCGCGTCAGAGACCATACTTCACACTCTCAGGGAGCTCATCGATGAAGCGGCGGCCATTTGTGCCTGAGTGGCGGACGACCGGAGCCCATCTGGATTGAGTAAAGAAAGGTTTCTTATGGGTCGCCCCAGGCAGGCGGGACACCTACTCTAGGACCGTCAGCTCGGAAGGGTTCACCTTGGCGGGACCTCCCGGGACCCACTCGGACTACTGTTATAAGCTCCACGAGCGGCGTTCAAACCAGCGCGGTGCAGCGCGTCGCTCACCCCTCGGGTCCCACTGCGGATGGGGTATCGTGTGGGATAGGCGGCGGCCACTCCTCTCGCGGCTACCCTCGCGAGGCGAGGACTCGGGATGGATGCCCCGTCGGCTACGACGTAAAGCGAGCCCACATCCGGCTCGGCGTAAAATGAGCCCGTCCGGCTCGGCGTAAAGCGAGCCCGTCGGCTATGGCGTAAAGCGAGCCCGTCCGGCTCGGCGTTAAGCGAGCACTCGAACACGAAACCCGCGGGGGCATCGCGGTCGTCCTACCGACCAAGGCGCGGTCCGACTACGATGTTAAGCGAGCACTCGGACACGAACCTCGCGCGAGGCATCGCGGTCGTCACTGCCGACCAAGGCACCATCCGGCTCTGACGATAAGCGAGCACTCGGACACGAACCCCTCGCGGGGGCAGCCGATCGTCCTGCCGACCAAGGCGCGGTCTAGCTACGGCGTTAAGCGAGCACTCGGACACCGAACCTCGCGCGGGGGCATCGCGGTGCGTCCTGCCCGACCAAGGCGCGGTCCGGCTATGGCGATAGCGAGCACTCGAACACGAACCTCGCGCGAGGCATCGCGATCGTCCACCGCCAGCAAGGCGCGGTCCGGCTCTGACGTTAAACAAGCACTCGGACACGAACCTGCGCGCGGGGCATCGCGGTGCGTCCTGCCGACCAAGGCGCGTGCGGCTCGACGTTAAGCGAGCACTCGGACACCCAAACCCAGCGCGAGGGCATCGGTCGTCCTGCCGACCAAGGCGCAGTCGGCTTCGGCGTTAAGCGAGCACTTTCGGACACGAACCTCGCGCGGTGGCATCGCGGTCGTCCACTGCCGACCAAGGCGCGGTCGGCTACGAAGTTAAGCGAGCACTCGGACACGAACCTCGCGCGGGGGCATCGCGGTCGTCCACGCCCGACCAAGGCGCGGTCGGCTCTGACGCTAAATGAGCACTCCGGACACCGAACCCCGCGGAGGCATCCGTCGTCCTGCCCGACCAAGGCGCGGTCGGCTACGGCGTTAAGCGAGCACTCGAACACGAACCTCGCCGCGGGGCATCGCGGTGCGTCCTGCCCGACCAAGGCGCGGTCGATTCTGACGTTAAGCGAGCACTCGGACACGAACCCGCGGGGCATCGGTCGTCCTGCCAGGCCAAGGCGCGGTCCGGCTCGGCGTTAAGCGAGCACTCGGACACGAACCCGCGCGGGGGCATCCGGTCGTCCTGCCGACCAAGGCGCAGTCGGCTCGGCGTTAAGCGAGCACTCGGACACCGAACCCAGCGAGGAACATCCGGTCGTCCTGCCAGGCCAAGGCGCAGTCCGGCTCACGACGTTAAGCGAGCACTCGGACACCGAACCCAGCGGGGGCATCGGTCGTCCTGCCGGCCGAACCTGCGAGGGCATCCGTCGTCCACTGCCCGACCAAGGCGCGGTCCGGCTACGACGTTAAGCGAGCACTTTCGGACACCCGAACCCCGCGCGAGGCATCGCGATCGTCCTGCCGACCAAGGCACGCAGTCGGCTCTAGCGTTAAGCGAGCACTCGGACACGAACCGCAGCGCGGGGCTTCGGTCGTCCACGCCTGCAAGGCGCGGTCCGGCTACGGCGTTAAGCGAGCACCGGACACGAACCCAGCGGCCGGGGCATCGCGGTCGTCCTGCCGACCAAGGCGCGGTCTAGCTTCGACGTTAAGCGAGCACTCGAACACCGAACCTCGCGCGAGGCATCGCGGTCGTCCTGCCGACAAAGGCATGGTCCAACTACGGCGTTAAGCGAGCACTCGGACACGAACCTCGCGCGAGGCATCGCGATCGCCCTGCCCGACCAAGGCGCGGTCCAACTCGGCGTTAAGCGAGCACTCGGACACGAACCTCGCGCGAGAGGCATCGCGGTCGTCCACTGCGACCAAGGCGCGGTCTGGCTACAGCGATTAAGCGTGCAACTCGGATAACTCTGCGAAACAAACTCATCACGAAGACATTCATAAAGAAAAGGAGATTTCATTATAGGCCAACAGGCTCGAACTCTACATAACTTTACATACGATGCCATGAGACACAAGAATAGCTCGCTACACCGCAGCGAGGACTTTATCGCGCCAAAGCCTCTTAAACATCCGTGCGGCATCGGTGGCAGCGGCGGCATCTTGGTAGGCCCTGCTGGTCGGCGGGACAGCCGCATGCGGGAACCGTATCCGACGCGCGCTTCCGCCGTTCAGCGACATCGCCGCGGCGCCGCGGCTACGATCGGCGCCCTCGCGCCATCGCCTCTAGAAGGGCCCCTTACTACCTCGAGCAGCGGGGCGACCTCGCGCATCGGATCAGCGGCGACATCACGGGCTACAACTTCTTCCTCCGGAGTTCGGCCATCGTGCAGTCGTACTCGGTTAACAGCCAAAGGATCTTCTTCTTCTACCGTGACATCATCACCAAAGCTGAAGACTAGAAGGTGCCCCAAAGCCATTTCAAGGAGCAAAAGAAAGGATTCTCGTCTAAAGGTCTGCCACTCAAGCAAGCCGTAGCGTCCTTATATACCGGACGGAGGAGATTAAGCGTCTCGGAATAAATGCAAGCTCGAAGCAAGCGCCCTTCACTGAGCAGGCGATCCGGAAGGCGGCGGGCGGCGCGCCAAAGCCGTCTTGGCGTACTGCGAGTGATAAAGCCCCGGCGGTTCGAATGCCCCAGGCCAAATTCCAGGGCAGCCTTCGGATGCGTAGGGGTACACCTAGCAAAAATCGTTTGACCCAATCAGTCGGACCGACCACTCGGGCCCAGTCACCATTCTCATCCAAGCTCAACCCCTAACCGAATCTGCCGAAATCGCTCGGGGTTGGGGGCTCTTGACGAATACTTATAATGGGTACCTCAAGCCCGGCGACGAGCGGCCGTGGCCTCAAGCACAGCTCAAGCCCAGCAGGCGCTCCCGGCCACTACCAACGAAGCACACAAGGCCACACGAGACATCCCTTCCCGGCCGTCGAGGAAGTGTCTCCGGCTCAGCAGGCTCCCGACCTCCGCGGCGGGATGGGGTCCCCGGCTCGACCAAGGCGAGCTCCGACCCCGCTTGTGGTCGGGATCCCGACTCGTCGTGCCAAGACAACATCCGCCAAGGGCCGCGTGTCGAAGCCCCACGACCCTCGACCCGTACCCCTGAGCGGGGTCAATCGAAATGACTATACAAGGCGGTGGCCCCTTCCCAAGAAGGTTTAATGGTAGACGAAGTCATGCTCCAGATCCATCACCGGTCACATCTGATGCGAAGACACGCTCTCTCGAGGCAACACCCGTCATGCGCGTGCAACGTCAACACTCGTAAGGTTCGCGGAGGGCGGTGCGCCGTTTCGAGAAATACCTAACCGCCACGGCCAACTAGGCTCTTGACCCGGCATGGGCAAGGCGGGTGTCGATCGGTCAGTGAGCGAAGGACCGAAGCCCCTAGTGTAGGTCATCTCGTCCTCTCCCAATTCTCGATGTAACCTGCCCCTTCCTTTCGTATAAAAGGAGGCAGGAACCCCCGTGGGAGGGGGATCGAACCCATCTCGCTAAGCCATTAGCACCCTCGCTTGTAAACTTTGTGCGGTCATCATCTTGAAGGAATACAACGCCACCACCGGCTGGAGTAGGGACCTTCGGCCCGAACCAGTATACATCTTGGACTTCTGAGTCTAACCATTCAGGGAGTGGAACGTGCGGCCCCTTAGACTTACAAATTTACTTGCCGGTGCTCGAAACGCCGACACTCATCATATAGCGCATACCAGTATCACTGAGTGCACACTCGTCGATGTCGCACCCTCTCATATACTCCATCATGTGAAGGTATCTACCGAAGTAGATCTTTTATGCCTACACAAAATTGGTCATGGAGGCCTACACAGGTCCCTTCTTTCCATCATGAATGTACATATGCAAATGATATGAGTTATTAACATATTTCATCATCTCCAATATTCTCATCATCATAACATATCATTTTTCATAATAAATAAAAGGAACCATATAAATCATCATGTTAGCAAGTTTCCAATAAGCACGATAAGATTTAACCATCTATGTCATCATTCTACCATGCACTGCCTTTTATTCATAAGGAACAAAATGGCGTGTGGTTGAAACCAAGCCTGTAGTCACACTTCCTACAGAGGTAAAACCATCTTAAAATCATGCCATAACCAGTATAAACATCAAATATAACATCATTGCTCTTACGCACATCCTCGAACTTAACTTTCTCCCTCGTCGGACAGTTTACCCTTTGATGTCCTGGTAGTCGAAAGGCCATAACTTCTAGCTCGGGATCCCAAACATAGTAAATCATATAATTTCTGAAAACTACACAAGATTATTTACAATTTTCTAGTTATTCACATTTCCCAATTAATTTATTTAACCCCTTATTTCTAGCCCCGAAGATCGATCTATGGTTATACTGGACAATAGACTTCATAATTTCATAATTATTTTTATACAACTCAAAGCATAGAAAACCATTGCATCTCTAAATTATAGGGGAATCTATCTAGCTTTTTAGAGTTACGGATATAAGTTAATTCGGCCATTACCAAGCCCTAAACAACAGTTTACCAAGACTACTCTCAGCAGCGACGATTTCTAGCCAATCACCTTCCCAAAGCCGTAACTTTTAAAACGCTCAACTAAATTCAGTGTTCTTGCACCCTATAGAAAACGTAAATAATTATGTACATTATTCATAATAATCAAAAACCCTAATTAGTCAATTTACTATATTTAATCTATAATTTACTATTCAACCAAATCATGTGGTTAAATGCTCCGTGGAAAACTAACGAAGTAATCTACAACTATCTAGTAGATCAAATCCTCAGATTACCCAGGTAACATGCCCAAAACTATACTACAACCACTGACCATGGAAACGATCTCATAACTAGGTTTTTGCCAGAGATTATTTGCAAGTACAAGCATCTACTCGCTCCAATCTATACTTTGGACTTGATCTAAATGATGAGCTAGAAGAGAAAAAGATTTTCATTCGTGTTACCCAAGATACACTGGCGGACGCACAGGGGGTGCGCGAGGGGGCTAGCGCACCCCCTCTATCCGTCGCACCCCTCAGACACCACATAGCAAGCACTTCATTTTTTTCGGCTGTGCGGCGGCGGAGCACCAGCTGCGGGTTGCAGACAACAGGACTGAGGACGGCGCCAGGAGGCCCAGGACAGGAGGAGGCAGGGGAGCGGCCGAGAAGGAATCGAGCCAGAGAAGGGAGCGGGAGGGAGCCGAGCCAGAGAAGTGAGATTGGTTCGGGTCTGGTCGTTCAGGTGTTGTTGCACCAAATCAGACAAGCCAAATAGACTCTTACTTGAACCCAAACTCAAATCAATCCCCATTCTCCCATTCCCCAAAGATCCCTAATTGAGCGAGAGGACTCACCGTGCCGACCATCGGGAAGAGCGCCCTTGCCCTTGGTAGGTGGAGGAGGGCACCACCGAGGCACCGAGCGGATCTGGCCGTCGGGAGGTGCGCCACTAGGCCGGTGAAAGAGGGGCGCCGCGTCGACAGTCGCCCGCCGGGTGGAGGGGCCGAGGAGGAGGGTTGCATCCGCGGCTCGATTTGGTGGTAGCGCTCAGCCATCTGGTGGCACCATGATGGGGCGAGGGCGAGCGAGCGAGCGGGGCTGTGAGGCGGTGGGGTGGGGTCGGCCACAGGCCACCGGTGGGAGGCGGGCGGAGGCGCGATGCCAGAGGGACGCGCGGTGCTCTGGCCTCTAGAGTCGGCCGAGGAGACTAGAGGGAGGAGCCAAAGGGGCACGCTATTGACTGCCGAGGACTGAGGAAGTGAGGAGACTGGAGGTCTGGAGCACACATCTGGAGCGAGGACCGAGTCCAACCGATCGAGCCAGGAAGAAACATTGCCAGGGATAAGGTAAGCAATTTTATTTTTCTTATTTTAATTATTGGTGCTAAATTGATTAGATTCAGGCACACAAACTTAACAAAAAAAATTACAGTAAATTCGCAACAAAATGTCACCATAAAATTTAAATTACTGGTTGATTAGTAAATTATAAAAACAATACATGCATTGTAATGATTAGTAAATTACTCATATTAAAGAAAGATAAGTTAGATAGGCAACGATGCCCTTGTAGAAACGCAAATTATTTTTTGCGAGGATGCAGAAATACAATTTTACATGTATATTTTATGGTTTTTTTATTTGTCATATCAATAAATAAAGACACCCCAAACATATCCTTACCTTGGCTACGCAAATTTGTAAATGCAATGGAACTTTTCAAAAATTTACGTCAATCTAATGCAAAAGTCATTCCACCATGCCTAGCACCCTCTCTATTTTTCTCCTGAGTACGCCACCGCTAGATATGAACATAGACGCGGCGAGCTCTTATGCCTGCCTCGTTGCTCCCTTCTGTCTTTCCATGGCAGCACACAGCATCAGCGCATCAACTAGTCCATCGTGTAGCGGCTCCTCCCTTAGGTGCCCTTCCTCTTCTTTCTTCTTCTCCAAAGTCCAAGTCCCATGCATGCAGGAGGTGGCAGTAGGGCATGCAGGAGCAGCGCCTGGTAATGCAGCAGCGACGCATGGCGCCATGGCGATCTGCAGTGGCCTCCGACAACAGCGATGCAGCAGCGGAGGAGACCTTGTGGCTCCAACGTGCCTCCATCCTCCTCACGCCCTCCACCTCCTATCCAATCGCACGCAATAAGGTCACCAAATGGTGCGGCGGAGGGAGCCCAAGATCGATGCAGCACTCGCATCTCGTCTCTCCTCCCGGCAGCTCCAGGCAGTGCCCATGTTCCCCTACACAACAGTGGCGGCGGTGCCCGCATCCCTCTCATTGGTGGCTTCGCATCCTCTTCCTCCTCCGTCACGGCAGCACTCTGCAGCACGGCGAGCTCACCTCCTGATCTTCCCTGCTGCCTCTCAAATCTCCCCCGCGCCGCTGCCTACCGGTCTTCAACATCGCCGCCTGCCTTCTCGGGAGCGGTGGAGCACGTTGAGATCCCCACCACTACAGAGGGGTATATCCGCGACGCCTCATCAGTGCCGGTTGAGGTCCACCCGGCAGTGATTGTATTATCACTGCCGGTTCCAAGTAAAACCGGCACAATAGTTTTTTCCCACGCGAAGTGAAAGAATATCACCGCCGGTTCATTTTCTCCAACCGGCAGTAATATATCACTGCCGGTTCGTATTATAAAACCGGCAGTGATATATTACTGCCGGTTTGTAAATAATAACCGGCAGTGATAAGGCTTACTCTAAATTTTCACGCGAGAAGGGCAGAGAGTATCACTGCCGAATTATATTATTCAACTGGCATTGATATCTTACTACCGGGTTTTGAAAAAGAACCGGCAGTGATAATTCGACACTATAAATATCCTTCGTACTTGCCCCACCTCCAGAACAGAGAGGAGCTCTGTTCTTGCTCGGTTGGGGAAGAGAAGCAATTTTGCTCTCAAATTTGGTGGAATTCACTTCTAATTCGTGATCTACGGTTCGTATCTTGATGTACATTTTATTTGTAGTTGGTTTTTGTTGGATATTACGTTCTATATGGTTGTTGGCTGTGAGAATTATCGATTGCATAATAAGCACAATTAGAGCTTTAATTTAGAGACTAGATTTGAATTTATCACCTTTTTATGTGTGCAGTGATTAGTGAGATTAAGATGTAGCTTGAATTTAAGTTTTTACGAGGACCAAATTAGTGATTACGTTTAATATGTTAATTAAGTACGACATCACTACATAATTAATTGTCGTTGTATGTAACTATTTAGATGTCATGTGTGTAGAAAAAGTATTTATATTCTTTGTTGAATTATGTTTTAAATAATAAGTTATGTATTTATGAGTTTTTATGTTTTTTAGCTAATTATTTAAAATATTTTCCTATTAAGAGGAAGTTTTGAATTTTTGAGAAAATTTAAAATGTGATAAAACCTTGAAAATAAATTTTTAAATGTTATATTATTTGTGGAACTTTCTCAAAAAATTTCTCAAAAAATTTCATAATTTTTGAAGTTAGTCCGCTAATTTTAATAATTGAAACTTGCTTTATGGATTAATTAAATTAAAAACAATTATAAAATTAAGAAACCTTTTGGGCCAAAATTGTAGTTTTGGCCCAGCCCACAATATATTCGGATATTCGACCCATCAATATCCGGATTATCAGAATCCGTATCCGTATCAGACGGATAGTGAAGTCCGAATCAGTATTATTATAAAAATCGTATCCCTATCCGATCCGATACTATCAGACAAATATCCGATCCGACATAAAGAGGCATCCGATATAGCTTGAATTTAAGTTTTATGAGGACCAAATTAGTGATTGCGTTTAATATGTTAAGTATGTCGAGACTACATAATTAATTGTTGTTGTATCTAATTACTTATTATTGTTTCTTTACTTGGTGTATATTAATTTAATACTTTTTGTAAGTAATGCAAATTTTAGGATGAGACCATTATAAGTAATAGCAATTATTTAATTGATTTTAATAGTGAGATTTGGAAATGGATTTCTTGATTAATTAGCAGTACGTAACAAATTAAATGAATAAAATAATTTGTGATCACTTATTGATTTACTGAGATTTTATTTGTTATAAATATTTGCAGATGGATCGAAGATGGATGTATGAAGCGGAGCGTCGTGATAGAGAGTACTTTAACGGTGTGACTAGTTTTATGAGCGTGGCTGCGGCGTACAAGTCAACTAAGCTGACGGACTACATTTGTTGCTCGTGCGTCGATTGCAAGAATGAGAAGCAGTTTTCTAATCTTGAGGCGATCCGTGCACACTTGCTTCGAAGGGGTTTCAAGCACGCCTATACTGTTGGGTGAGCACGGTGAAAATGAGATTTTCGTGAAGATCATCCGATTGATGATGATGGCGAAGACAACGACTCCATGGCGATCGAGGATCGTTCGTGGACACCCAAGATGATACGTTAAATCGATAACCATGAAGATGATCTAGAACAGATGTTGCATGATGGGGAGGAGGACCACACGAGTGAAAGGGATTTTCAGAAGTTCCAGCGTATGGTAAAAGACTCTACAACACCTTTGTACCCGGGCTGCAAGGATGACCTCAAAAAGCTGCATGTTGTGCTAACGCTGCTGCAGTTGAAGGCAAGCAATGATTGGTCTGATAAGAGCTTCATAGAGTTGTTAGTTTTCTGCGAGGCGTTCTCCGAGGGAAGCGTGTTGCCGGCAACCACGTACCGGCCAAGCGGTTATACGCCCATTGGGATGGAAGTACGAAAATACGCATGTCCGAGCGATTGCGTATTGTATCGCAATGAGCTTGTAAAATTGGATCGTGTCACGTTTGCAAGGCATCTCGTTATAAGCGCGGTGATACGAGCATTGAAGTGCATCGTAAGAAAAAAGACCCCAACCAAGGTGTTGTGGTATTTCCCTATAATCCACGTCTGAAGCGTCGTTTTGCGAACAAAGGCATGCTCAATTGCTCGATGGCACGCGAGGCGTAAGAAGGATGGAATGCTCGGACACCTGCGACTCTGCGCGGTGGAGGAACATTGATACAAAATAAAAGAAACACTTTGCATGTGGCGTGAGAATATAAGGTTCGGGCTCGATGCGGATGGGATGAATTCTTTCGGCAACATGAGCGATCGTCATAGCACTTGGCGGTGACTTTATGTATCTACAATCTTCCTCCTTGGCTTTGTATGAAGCGAAAGTACATTATGATGCATTCTGGCGATCCAAGGGCCAAGGCAACACGGCAGCGATATCGGCGTGTACACGAAACCACTAGTTGAAGATCTTACATTATTGTGGAGCGATGGTGTGTGACTATGGGATGAGTATAAAGAGAGTACTTCATGTTACACGCGTTGTTGTTCGTAACCATCAATGATTACCCCTGCTCTGGTAATCTTTGGGCGGACTATTAAAGGATTCAGCGGATCGTCCATTGCTTGGGTGATCTGGTGGCGGTGGTGAAATCTCGCAGAAAAATGTGTTACATGCGACATCGTAGGTTCCTTCGTAAGGACCATCCATATCGCAACAACAAGAAAGGTTTCGATGGTACAAAGGAGGCGACTTGACTCCTAAACATCATAGCGGCAAAGAGATATTTGCGTAAAGGATATTAAAATTATCCATGGAAGGGAGCCGGCGATTACATCGATCCGTGTTCCGTGATCTGACTCCTTTGTGGAAAAAGAAATCGGTATTTATGGACCTACCTTATTGGTCGCTTTGGATGTTCGACATGCAATCGGCGTTATGCACATAGAGAAGAGCGTGTGTGACGACTTGCTCGGTATTTTACTAGACATACTTGGCAAAACAAAGATACACTCAAAGCACGGATGGACTGGAAGATATGAACCTCGGGAAGGAGCTACATCATGAAGATTTGGGTAAAGGCAAAAGTACCTTCCGTGACTTGCTACACTCTTAGCAAGAAGAGAAAATTAGCGTGTGTGAATGCTTGCGAGTCAAAGTACCGTCGGTTATTACGCCAACATGAAGAGGCTAGTCTCAATGAAAGACTTGAAATTAATTGGCATGAAGTCTCACGATTGCCATGTGATGATGACACGGATGCTTCTTGTTGCAATTAGGGTGTTCGCGGAGAAAGTGTGAGACCCAATTATAAAGTTGTGTTCATTCTTCAATGCGATTTCACAAAAGGTCATTGATCCAATGAAGCTGGGTAAGCTGCGACAAGGCGTGATCCACACTCTATGTCGGCTTGAGATGTGCTTCCTCCATCCTTTTTGATATTATGGTCCATCTCATTGTTCATATTGTGAAAGAATCTGACTTCTTGGCCCGGTGTTTCTACATCGGATGTACCCTTCGAGAGGTTCATGGGGTTGTGAAGAAATATGTTCGTAATCGACATCGGCCAGAAGGGTGCATTGTCGAAGGTTGGGGAACCGAGGAGGTCATTGAATTCTGCGTCGATTACATGGATCTCAAACCGATTGGTGTGCCCATATCTCGCCATGAGGGGAGGCTATAAGGCAAAGGGACATTAGGTCAGAAATCGAAGCATACTAACGATCGTGCTTCATTCATTCAAGCACATTTTACAGTTCTGGACCAATCAGTTGTAGCAGCACCGTATGTTGATATGCACAAGAATATGCTAAGAAGAAAAAACCCATTTAATCTGAGGTTTGGATCGCGAGATACCACAGAGATAACTTCGGAGATTGGTTGCTTAGACACATGATGCATACGCAGACAGAGTGTGCTCGATTGAGAGCTGTCTCGGGGACCGTCATGTACAATCGACATTTGAAGGATCGACATAAATGGATATACATTTTATCACGAGCACAAGATAACAAGAGCACCAACGAGCAGTGAGTCCGTATAGATGCCTACGATACCAATGGTAATATGCAGACCTACTACGGATTCATAGAAGAGATTTAGGAGCTTGATTATGGGCCTTTGAAGGTTCCTCTTTTTCGGTGATAGTGGGTCGGGCTCGGGGCGTGAACATCGACAAATGCGGTATCACTACCGTGGACTTCAAGCACATCGGATCTGAGAGAAGAACCATTCGTACTTGCTAATGTCGTTACACAAATCTTTTTGTTCGGGACCGGTGACAAAGAGCGCCACGTGGTTCTTCAAGGAAAAGAAGAATTGTCGGGGTTGACAATGTAGTCGACGAGGAAGACTACAACCAATTCGATGAGCTTCCTCCTTTTGGTGAGAACGTCGACCTAGGTCTCATGGAAGACAGTAAGGAAGCTACATACATACGCCATGATCATAACGAAGGTCGAATCGTTGCTTAGTTGCAATAATATACGGATATGTCTTATGTTGGATGAAGGATATGCTTCAATTTGTAATATATGGATATGCTTTATTTTGTATGGAGAACATGCTTCCAGTTGTAATATACGGATGTACTTTATTTTGCATGGAGAACATGCTTCCATTTGTAATATACGGATATGCTTTATCTTCAATTATCGATTTTGTAATTCACTTAATTTTTCTGTGATTAAAAAAATCAATGTTTCATATATTCTAAAACTTCATGATTTTATACAAATTTATAAATTTATTTCATCCTTTTTGGAGCTATATATGAAAAGTTATGCTAGTTTGAATTTGAGCTTGGCTTTAGCCACTGACTTTTGGGGCCCACACGCATCATCTGCTTTGGTTCTAGAAAAAACCGGCAATGATGTTGTGGTATCCTTGCCGTTGAATTAGACCAGCGATAATACCTCCACATCACTGCCGGTTCTAGAGAAAAATCCGCGATGATGTTTAGAGTATCATTCTTAGGTTGAAAATAGAAGCCGCGTAATACCTACATCACTTCTTAGGTTCTAATCGAACCGGCGGTGATGTGGAGGTATTCTGCGGTTCTAGTTTCAACCGGCGGTGATAGTTATATCCTGCGGATTTCTTTGGTGAGCCGCGGTGATTGTCATATCTATATAAACGAAGCGCGCGGTCTTCTTCCCACACTTCGCCGATTTTTCCACACTCTGTGCCCTAGCCACCGCGACTAGTCGTCCTCCCCGCGCCGGCCCTCCTCAGCGCGCCTACCATCCTCCCTGCGCCGGCCCTCCTCCCCATGCCGGCCCTCCTCAGCGCTCCTGCCATCCTCCCCGCGCCGGCCCTCCTCCCCGCGCCGACCCTCCTCCTCGACGTCGGGTAATTGGAGTTTTTACATTCCTTTCTTCTCAAAGTTTGGCTTATATGCCGGCTCTGAATTACAGTCAAGTAATTGGAGTTTTTACATTATGTAAACAGGAAACGACAACGGAAATCTAATCCATTGGTAATTACTAATGCTATTGTGTGACATTGGATATTGCTTAAAGCCACCGGAGAGTTGATCCAAGCCCTCTGTTTGTCGAGTGATGTCGTCCCTTCTACATTTCCTCTGCAGATATCATACAAGCCAACACTACTCGAACTTAGTTTTTCTCAGTATAATAGAGTTGTGCACGATATATATATATATATATATATATATATATATATATATATATATATATGAGCGTAAGCGAAAGAATTGCATGCATCACGTATATGTTTCACTCAAAATTACATTGAAAGTTGCCTTCGAATGCTTGCTGGAGACACGTGTTCAGTTAAGACTAGGAGCAAAATATCATCTAAGACTAGGAGCAAAATATCATCCATACAAGAGTTGTTGTTTATGCGTATTCTGAAAATGGCAAGAGATGGAGTGGTTGTTTTAAACAAGAGTGTAGCTCGATTAGTTATAAATTGCTAGATGAGCGATAGGTTGGAGACTGAGAGCATTTGTTTCCTTCACATTAAAATTTAGATATTTTTGGATATCTTGGAAGTTGGCACTTATACGAGAATATATCACTATGGTTCTTATTACTGATGTATAAGCGAAAGGTTGATGGAATCATTTGTTGTCCTGAGTGATTTCGGCAAGCTTTCAATCCATTCTTCTTTGAACTTTATTTTGCTACTGCTATGATATGGCAAGGCTACGGAGATACGGAGGCGTGAGACGCTAAAGACAATTTGATAGCTTGTTTCTAGGAGCATCATGAGATTTTATTATTTTGTATGTATTATATTCATGTAATAAATATCTTATATTGTATTTGTTATATTCATGTAATGAGATTTTTGTTGTTTTAACGATACATTGTATTTATTATATTCATGTAATAAATACCTTATATATTGTATGTGTCAGTTTTGTTCTCTATACTAGTGCAATGCATGCGTGAAATGAGTTAAACGTGAAAGTAGGCGTAATATCACCATTCCTATGTTTAATTATGTACCGAGTAGTGTAGTTTCGCATGGAAATAATATCACTAGCTTTAAGAAACTAATGGCCAAATGTGTGTAATATTATGCGTATAATTAGTCCATTTAGGTCCACAACCGTGCGTGACCAATTTATCGTATATCATCACATTCATCTCATGCCTTTGTTAATTTTAAATTTTAGATAAATTAGTGCACATGGCGCTAACCAGGAACAAGTGTCGGATGGCGGAGCATTTGAACAAAGCCCGGAACAAAGCCCGACAAGCTTCCTCAACTGCGACAAGCAGAGGCAACAAGCGTGCGAGGTAATTATTTGAGCAAATCTTCACGTATACCGATTAGGCGAGTAATGAAATAGTCAAAATGCGGGGCGGACATCACGTGAGCAGGCGAAGATCGTCAACGAGGTCCTAACAAGTTGCGGACGGGTGAACAAAGGTGATCGTGGAGCTTAATGCGATCGGCGAACCGGTATACAAAGATCACCGCTTGGGCCATACGAGCGACATGCGGGGTCCTAGCTAGAGATAACGTGCCCATCACCTACAAATCATGGACACGTCGTGGCGTTTGCCGTCGTATGTTCCCAATGAAATCAAGGAAGCATTGTGGACTGATTTGACATCCAAGTTTGATTTCGAAGATCGGTTGGAGCATGCGAAGAAACGTGCACTAGCCATCATGGGAATCTCCTAGAAGAATCGGAAGACAAAGCTGAATAAGGAGTATGTGAAGAAGGATGAAACGCCAAACTTTGAAAAGTACCCGAGGTTGAGGCAATTTTGGGACGAATTCGTGCAATATAAGAAGTCGATGAAGCCAGGGCTATCGACCCGACAAAACAAGGCAAACTCGGACAAGAACATTTACCCCATCGCTAGGCACCGGTGGCTACGTGAAGAAAGTACCCAAGTGGGATGCAAGGGAAGAAGAGCTAATTCTTAGTGGAGTTGTTCTGCGGCGCCGAGATAGCCCCAAGATCAAAATCTTTGGATGCTTGCGAGGAGCTAGTCTGTCGGATGATGGCGCTTAAGCGAGCGAGAAAGAAGAGGAAATTTCAAAGAAGATCGCGGATGCCCATGCCCAAGCTACCCGGTGCTTCCAACCAAGAAGAGAGAACGACGAGCTAACACGCATACTGGGTAACAAAGAGCACCCTGAGTCGTACTAGAGGTTAGGCTTGGTGCCTAAGCGGCGTTCGGAGGGCGCTTCTATCTATAAGCGTCGAAGCTAACTAGACAAAACGATTGGATGCACGTGTACGAGTAATAGAAGAAAGGATGCGGTAAAGGAAATTCAATTTCAGAACAGATACAAAAGATGCAAGAAATGCTAGCGGCGACCTCGTGACGTCGGGCACATGACCTCGAGTCCGCCGTTGCTCGTAAAGCGACCAGCGTCGCGGCTCCCCGAAGAGGACTCGGCTGTAGTTTTCCGTGGACAAAATCGTAGAGCCGACACGTTGCAGTTTGCACCTGCCCCTAGCGAACATAACCATTAAGGTGGATGAAGGGATGGCTTGGCCATGCGGCGAGGGGCAGATGTTGCATAACCGCCCAATTCTCGAGGATCGCTAGAGTATCGATGAGCGATGTGGTTGACAATTACCGTGAAGTTGAGGTACAGATCCCCAGCGAGGAAGGCAGAAATACTCTTGGACAAAGCCTAGGCACATTCATCGCGTGGCGCAAGCGCTACATAATGTTTTTATCCGATGATGACAATGGCGATGATGATACTAATGATGACGACGCGGCCTATCCAGGTAGTAAAAGTCCTCCTCCATCATCGAAAAAAAGTCCGCCTCCTGCTCCAGCGCCACGGAAAAATAATGAAAGAGCATCGCGATCTCAAAATTCATAACGGTCGTGGGAAAAGTGCCACATCTTTGAAGCCGGCTGACAACTGTAAGAAACGAGCATATGACATGACCGAAGAAGAAACTAGAAAGGAAGTAGGCGCTTGTGTGATGACTCACTTCAAAAAGCGCCGGCACGATAAAGTTGAAATCGAAGCGCCAAAGAGATTTCTTCCTAGACATAGCGACGGTTAAGCAGTTGGACGGCAATCAATCTCCTCAACCTAGCCAACGATCGGACTACGAGCGCATCTCTAGGCAAATCTAAAGGACAGGTTGGTAAAAGAGCTACATTGCGGACCGAGAAAGGTGCTAAAGGCGGGGGCCCTCTAAGGTGGAAGTTCGTTAGCGGGAAGCATTGGTGGATCCAAGCGAGGAGCGGATAGCGACACGATTACGGCGTCTACATCAATGGTATCGGCGGTTTGTCCAAGAGACAAAAAGACGCTGCGTTCCGTCAAATACAAAGAAACAGATTTTCACAATATGGACGGAGTTTTACGGTAGAAACCTCAGAGTTATACGATTGTACCAACGAGATGCTCGGGCGTGTACGTATTAAGAATGTGGACTCTGTAAGTCTCTTGTATAATTTATCTTGTACATTCACGTACCCTTAAACTTAGTGTCTAACTTCTTTCTTATGTAGAATGGAGACAATGACACTCAGGCGGACTTAAATGAAAGGGTAGGATTCCTCGATCCCGGCCTTGTCAGCTGCAAACTTATTAAAGATCCATTGACGGAGAGAGAGATCGAGGAGTGCGTAATAAAGTATTGCTAAAGTTACAAGACAAGACCTACGTACTTTTACCCTACAACTTTCGAGACGTGTTTCCTGCCTACTAGTCGGTTTATCATGTGCAACACCATGTCATGACTAATGGGCCTGCAGCTTTCATGGATCCTTCTCGTCATTATGTTAGACAATAGCACGATCAACGTGTTGGACTCAATGAGGAAAGCGACAAGCGATTACAAAGAAGTAATAGAATTGCTAGGCAGTAAACTCGGTCGTTGCGTTATTGCTCCGTAATCTTTCATTCCATTGCACTTAATTGCACCTAATTAAGTTTAATGAGTATTCATAACCATACAGGCGCACACAAAATACATAAGAAGAGCACGCGGTACCGTCCATTCACGAAGAAGTTCGAATAAAAACCGATTTTCCGTGCCTAAGGACCGTAAGGGAATAATTTATGTGCATACTACGTAATGACACACATACACACGTTAAATCAGCGGCGAAGACTGACTCAATGGCGAGATGGTATATCATTACATGTTGACGCCTACTTTTCTTTATAAAAATTATGACACTAATTAATGCATTATTTTCTTCAATGACAGCGCGTGAAGCTCGGCACAAACAGCCTACTTGACAGCGAAGTTGAAGCCCTTCGAGAGCAGATGGCTGGGTTCATCGTTCGAGAAGTGATCAACCTGAAGGGCGAGTTTTACGAGCCATACAATTAACTGAAATGTGAATGATTGTCAATGAACAATGTAATAATTAGATATTACGATGATTTACTGTATTTCAATTATGTTTTACAAATACTTCATTAATATTGTCATGATTAAATGAGTATTCAGTATTCAATGTTAAATATTATGATGATTTAATATATTTGAATTATTCTTTACCAATACTTCATTAATATTATGCATAACATATACCGTCTGAGAATACATGTCTTTGTACAATATATATATAGTATGCGTTACATCATACATATAATACAAAAAAATTATGTAACCGGTTTTGGAGGATAATATGGCTTTGTACTTATCACTGCCGTTTTAAAGAAATAAGCGGCAGTGATAACACCTTATCACTGCCGGTTGGAAAATATTAAGTGGCAGTGATATGGATTATCATTGCCGGTTGAAAAATAACAACCGGTAGTGATAAGGTTGAAAAATAACAACCGGCAGTGATAAGTTGTTAGCACTGCCGGTTATAGATAAAAATCCGGCAGTGATAAGCCTTATCACTGCCGGTTGTATAATATAAACCGGCAGTGATATTATTATCACTGTCGGTTGAAGAACCGGCAGTGATAGTCCAGTTAGGGAGTATCGGGTCAACATCCGGCAGTGATACTGATGTTGATCCGACAGTGATGTCCTTTTCTGTAGTGGTGCCCACTGCTTCTCGTTGATGAATTGCGAGGTATCGCACTCCGGTGCTCTACCGCGGTGCCCTCGACCTCCTGTTGTTGCATCGGATTGAATAGATGTGTATTCTAGATAATTGTAGATTGAATATGTCTCTTGTTGTTTGGTATTTTTGTGAAATATTGCTGATGAAATATTGTGAAATATGGGTACTTTGTAGAATTGTGGATTATAGTTTTGGGCTTGGGGCTGGGCTTTCAGGCTTTTCATCGGGCCGGGCGCATGCTTGGGAAATGCGTAGTTGTTCGGCTTGGTGCTATGATAGGGCCTTTTCAGGTTAGGCCCCGCTCGGCGTTTGAACAAGTCGAAGTGAAACCAGGTGTTTTAGGCTGTGTTTTTTTTAAGACCTGTTTGTTTGGACTTTTTCGCAATCTAAAAGCTAAAAAGTCAAAGATTAAACAAATATATAGCTTTTTACCTGGGTTTTTTCAAGCCATAAGTCTTCATATATAACTAAAAGCCAAAAGCCATCGACGATGTGCTTTTTTTTGCATTATTGAGAGTTAGTCTTGAGCTAATGCTAGTGAAGTTATGGTAAAATTACCCATCTCTACCACGTATAAAATCCAATTATTTTTAAGTTGTTTAAGCGTTAAAGTTGGCTTTAAACTGTAAGCCAAAAAGAAGATTAAACAAACAAGGCATAAACAAAGAATAATCCTACTCACTTAGCTGGTACTAGTAGTCACAATTAATAGTTCTATCACTCCTGTAATTTTGCAGATGTGTCTAGTACTCTATAGTCTTGTACAATAATTTTGTAACATCATAAATCTAACACATATATTTGAAATTTGCTAAAAGTATAAAACAAATAGTCGTAAAGTCTTAAAAATCCCAAACCATAAAATCGAAACCAATTCAATCAATAGATTTAGTCAAGTTAATCTTATAGCACCTTTAAAATTTTTGGGTGGCACAGAGTAGCCGACACCCACTAGATTAGAGGTGGGCGTCGTGCGTCTTGGGCCGGCCAAGACGGTCCATCGTCTTGAATCGTCTTGGGCCACGATGGCCGTCGTCTTTCGCCGTCTTGCGTCTTGGGCCGGCCGGCTTCGCCGGCGAGCGAGTGCACAACCCATTTGAGCTCGTGCTGCTCGCCTGCGTCGTCGTGTCGACTCGGGCCGACCCATTTACACTATTTCAATGAGAGGAAAAGAGCCGGAGATACATAGAATTAAGGCAGTGAATAAAAATATTATGAGAAAAAGAACTAAATTTTTTTTATTATCGAACAGTTACATAGAGTGAGAAGGATGTGCTCAATACGGACGAGAGAGGAGAGAATGGGCGAGAAAGAGAGTGAGCGAGACAAACGAGAGAGATTGAGAGAGACTGGTGAGAGAGAGCTGAGAGAGATTGAGAGGGACGAGCGAGAGAGAGCAGCTTCTTGTACCGTCTCTCAATCTCTCTTAGCTCTCTCTCTCTCCTGTTTTGTCCATCTCTCTCAGGTGTTGGCGATAGGGGTGACGTTTATGCTACTGGGTGCATCCATGACTGTCATGCTTTGTGAGTCAGTGACCTTCATGCTAGGCTTCTTCCTCATGTCTTGGATCATCAGACCCAGTATAGCCCATTCTACGTTGTCGTCATGCGTCTTGGGCCGCCCATCGTGCTCGATTCGAGCACGGCACGACCCATGCTCTGATGTCGTGCCGGCCGGCCGCCCATTCGTGCGGTCGAGCCGTGCGGACCGTGATATCGTGCCTCGGGCCGGCCCAAAGGAGCCTGGCCCGAGTGCCCACCTCTACACTAGATTCACCTCTGTTTGGAACACAGAGGGTTTTATAGAAGAATACTTTTATTAGATACAGTGATTCTAGAAGTGAAGGAACGTAACAATGGTATCAGAGCCACCCACTCCACACTCTGCTGGTGCTCGAGAAGCCATGGGTGACGAGCTCAAGGTCCTCACCCCCATGACGACCACGGTGGCGCAGGACGCGACGATAAATCAGATGTTGCGGTACCTCCTCACCAAGATGGACGGCTTCCTGGAGACGGTGACAAGGATGGAGGACAAGCTATCCAATCGCGATGCCACCACCTTCGTCACCATGGCTGCGACGGCCGCCAGGTGCTCGACGTCGGATCGCAACCCCAAGGACGTCGTGGAGCTCGATGTCTGCAGCGACACGACCTCCACCGCCTTCACCTGTGGCACGCAGGCCAGATGTTCGACACTAGGCTTGACTCCAACACCGGCGCCATCCATGTCGCGGCCACATCCCCCCTCACGATGGCTACGTCTACGGATGTCCATACGTCTGAAGGATCATCGTCTCTGCCAATAGTGACCATGCCGGTACCCACTCCAGTGCGCGCGGCCTCCCCTTCGGCCACCGCTCCAAAGGTAGCCATACGGGCAGGGTTGCCACGGTGTTGACAATAGCACGCACTAGCGCACTACCCAGATTTTGTACGTCAAGGAGGAGCATAGTGCACGCCAGGTGTTCGACGAAATGCCGGACGAGCATGCAGAGGCAGATGAAATGTCAAGCACCATGGCGTCGTCAAGTGGGTTCGTCGCCAGGTGCGCATAGGGCGTCTCCCTGTGCAGTGGATTCTAAGGTGCAAGCAGCGCCATTCGCTGTCTCCATTGGCAAAATCGATGGCCATGACGGCGCTCATACCGCTGGGTCTTCCGCCACCACGACCTCCATGAGGTACTCCTACAGTTCAGTGTGTGCTGCACTGCTGCCCACTCCGCCACGTCCAAAGAATCCACCTGTTGGTGCATGCTTTAAAAGTTTGCTTCTAGAGGTAGGAAAATTACTTGGGCACAGGACACTGATATCTATGAAATGGGTGATGCCACAACAACCTTGGCTACCTCCTATTCATAAGTGCAAGAAGTGCAGAGCATGACAATCGATATTAGTGAAGGCGATTGCGGGTAAGATATTTTCCGCCTGATTCGGAATAAGATGCGGTTGAGACTGGATTTAGGACCGGATTTAATTATCCGGACGGATCCGGATACTTGAATCCATATCTGGGATCGAATACGGAGCCGCCAATATCCAGTAAATACGAGATGGGATCCGGATATCCAGATTTTTTTTTCTATTCGGATATCCAGATTTTTCCTATACAGGTATTCGGATTTTTTTCTATTCGGATATCAGCAAGGCTCAGCCCATTTTGTCATATTTTTTTTCATAGCAAACCATTTATATTGAAAATTAGTTGGTTCTATTGATCCTCATGTAGCATATTCTTTCTATGACGTTTAGTGGGTTTGATTGACATATAACTTGCTACTATAGTCATGTACTTGTATGGTTTTAATTTAACATATATTACTTTATATGTGTGTGCATTATCCATATATCTTTATCCGTCTCCGACCCGAATCCGTCACATATCCGTCCCGTGTTCATATCCCAAATAACCTGGATTCATATCCGTATTTGGTTCCGAATCTAGGAAAAAATAGGTTAGTATATGGGAAGAGCAATATCCGTCCGTATTCGACTTGTTTTCAGCTCTAGAAATGAGCCTCTCCATGTGGGTGATGTCGTTGACACATTTTCTGAAGGCAATGGTAAAATGAGGTTGCTATTATCTTGGTCAAAATCTGATGCTATGCTAGTTCAGATGGGGAATGGGCTTGAAAATTGCAGCAAAGTTGCATTACTTCTTTTACCTATGTGGGCACTACGCTCAAGAGTTCTTTTTAAAATAATACATTTTAAATAAAATTACATAAAAATATGTAAAAAATAATTACATAAATATACTAGTGTCGCCAATCCATTTGACGACATGGCTCTTGTTCTCAAATGTATTGACGATAGATCATTTGCCGCCAAATATATTGGTGACAGAAACTCTATCCACCCCAAGCAGCTCCAAGTATGTTTCCAAGGGAGAACTTGGGCCGTCTCCAGTCTGTTTTGACCGAGACAGCGAGGATGACGCTACTGTCCCCAAGCAACTCCAAGAGTGAGTACTTTCTCACTCCTGTCTCAACTGGAGAGACAGGTAATTACAATGTTAATGCTGTGGCGCCCAAAAATGATATCGTTGATAGTGTCAATGCTGAGGTTATGGTAGAATCAACTCCAGAATCTACTACAAGATCTCGACTACTACCTCTCCTTCGACAACGACATAACATTTTCACTCTCCATCTGCTCTGACTTCCATGCATTTGCTATCATGGGCACTAATGAGACCGATGAAAAAAATGAGCGGCATGTGAACAGCGCGAGGCCCAGGAGTAGGCCGAATGTTTGGCATAGCAACAACCACTTGTTTGTCGCCAAATAGAAGGCAATGGAGGACACCTATCGCTAGTACCATATCATTGTGCTAGGGATGTCTAGGAGGCTCAACACTAACACATGCGGTAATCACCTTCAACAACGTTTGCCAACCACATCTCAGGTCGTCCTCAGGTCAACGGCAATAGATCATAACACCGTACCATCTATTTCGCATGTTGATACTTTGGTGGATTATATTCGCATACTATCAAATGAGTAGGATCTCTTGGTTATTGGTTCATTGGCCGTTGACCTGCAAGAGGTTGTTGCAGAAGTGTAGAGTCTTTTGTAATTTTCAAGGTCTCGGACTGGTTCCAGGGCAGACCACTCTGCCTCAGGACATCTCCGTCGCGACAACCACAACCAAACGATCCGCATCGACAGAGCATGTTCGAAAGGGTGGGCCCAGATGTGTGCTCCATCCGTGGACATATACAGGGTGCAAGGTTTTATCACCTAGTCTAAAAGAAGTTACCTAGACTGATAAATTCAAGCCAATGCATTTAGAGAGTTTTGATGGGAGTCATAATTCTTAAGAATTTCTCCAGATTTACACTACCGCCTTCTAGGTTGCTATCGATGATGAGAAGGTAATGGTCAATTACTGACCAATTGTATTAAAAGGATCTGCTCAGGTATAGCTATTTCACCTAATGGAAAGTTCTATTTTTAGTTGGAAAAATTATGTCAGGCTATGTTAAACAATTTTAAAAGTTGTTATATTAAGCCAGGAAAAGAGGATGATTTACGTCATCTTCGCCAAACTTTTGAAGAGAATTTGCGTCAATTTGTTAAGAGGTTTATAGAAGTGTGCAATACCATTCCTAACATTATTGATTATTATGTTATTCGAGCATTTAAGAAGGTGGTACGCTACAAAAATTTCACAAAAGGCTAATTATCCACCAGCCAAGAGGAGTCTTAGACTTGTTCGATATGGCCGATTGCTACTCCGACACTCATGAGGCAGTAGAGTGGAACCACATGGTCGACAAAGGCCATACACCAGCATAACTAGGTCTAGAGGGATCTAACAAAAAAGAGTCGCAGAAGTCGATTAGATCTGAAGATTGCAAAGGTAAAGCCAAAAAGAAGAATAACTTGAAGCCTTCATCAAGTGAGGTCACCATCGGAGAGTAGTGACCAACCAAAATTAAGGGTAATGGTCCATGGAGGAAGCAAGTTGGTTGTTCTAACAGCCAGTCTGGATCCAAAGGCTTTGGCATGACCAACTAGAATGGTCGTTGGTGCCTATTGCATAACGCGCTTGGGTACGATTTGCGTAACTATCATACTTGGCAGAAATACGTGGATGCCTTCCACTTAGGAAAGGGGCCCTTGCTCGAATGTGGTGGTCCCAACAACACCAAAGATGCTAACAAAATGAAGAGATGGCATATTAGAAGCCCGACAATCATGTCAACGGCATCTTCAAAGAATCAGCTACCTATTCCACAAAAAAGTAATTTCAATCCACATGGAGGAGGTCAACAATATCGACACCCAACCAGGAAAGCCAAGCTATCCAAAATGGTCGGATGTGGTATCGATGTTTAATAAGAATAACTGTCCAAAAGGTATATCCACCCCTTAAAAACTTTTGCTGGTCATTTCTCCTACAATAAGTAATTGTAAAGCAAGAAAAGTATTGGTCAATGGTGGCAGTTCTTTAGACTTGCTTTTTATTAGATCTTAAATGAGATGCAAATACCTTGTTCTAAAATACGATAAGTTACAAATCCTTTCTTTAGAATAGTATCCGGTCCTTTGATAACCACTATTGGTTAGATAGTGTTACCGATGACATTTGGAGATTCTAGCAATTTTAAAATATAGTCACCTTTGAAATTGTGAATTTTGAGTTAGCTTATAATGGCATACTAGGCAGACCATGGCTACTAAATTCATTGTAGCCATTCATCACGCCTACCAGAGCATCACAATTTCTAGTCCAAAGGGCATCATCTCTGTGCAAGGTAACAATTCTACTGCACTTAATTGCGAACATACATGGATTTGAGTTGAATCCAGAAAAATATTATTTTGGTATTTCTTTTGGAAAAATTACTTGGTCTTCTTATTTGTTCTTGTGGTATTGTAGTTAATCCCCAAAAAAATTCCGAGCTATTGACTTACTGCCACCACCTTCTACTGTGAAGGAGGTCCTTGGATTAACTGGTTCTATGGTAGCACTTAGTCGCTTTGGGTATGTGTTCTTAAACTAGAGAGGTAAATCTCTAAGTGTGTTGGTATTTAACTCATATTTTCATAACTCGTGACCCATAGATCGTAACTTTTGTGTAAGCTTAAATATGTTAAAATAAGCATTTAGATTAGATGGGTAGATCCCATAAAGCTATAATGCATATCCATTGGTCTTTATGTATTGAAATGCTATTTGTGTCAATTTATTCCTTAAAGTATACACCTAGAGTACAATTCATAATTCCCTTGGGTGTTCTACTTAAGCATTGATTACACAACGTGTGGACAGATGAACAGTTGAGCTGAAAGCCTAAGTTTGTGTTGGACAGAGAAATGTTTGTAGCAGTGTCGGTGTAAACCTTGAGTTATAAGATTAGGTGTGTCCGAAAAGTTTGGGGAAAAAATCTGTTTTTAAGTGTGCTGTGATTATCAGAGTGTAAACATGTACACATGTTAATTTGAACATCACATTAACAATTCCAATTATGAGATAGTATTATTTAATAAACATACTAGTGTTGTATATAGGTAGAAGAATGGTTTAGAGATTTGGTTTTCGATGTGCTGGACAAGTCAAATATTTTCTATATTTACCACTTTGCTTACTCATTTTGTGATCATTTGTGTACATGGTAGAAAACCTAGAATTCTTGGATTTAATGTTTTCCAATCGCTCTTAATAACATAATGCAGTAAAGAGATAAGTGCAGGAATAGGTGTCATGTCCTCCTTTCATGCATGATTTGATGACCTATGTGGCAATATGAGATGCTGCCACCTATATCTCAATGTGGCAACTCGTAGAATTCTTAAGGGGCTAAGAAAAGGACTTGGTTGCTATTATCTGGAGATTCAGGGATATTTGTGTAAATGTTTTTGTATTTATATGTAAGGTTATGTCCTTTTTATATTTTTGATAATTTCCCAGGGACTAAAATGTAATTACATGATTGTATAAGGTATGGGAGTGATCTGAACACTATTTCATGATTTCTTCTTATTGTTTTAATTATCTGATTATGGATGTATTTAAGGATATGAGATCATTGCTGTTGATCATAAGGTAGCCTTTTTGGATTCCCTTTGCAGGTATTCGTTTATTTTATGGACAACACTGATTTATCTCCTTTGCAAGCGAATGTTTTGCTCTATGCTATGTGATTAAAGTTACTTCATCGTATTTTTTAGTGTTTAAACGTGTTTGATTTATAATATTGGATCTTATAACAAAAAATATATTGGTTCTAATTATTCCCCTAAATTATCAATTGCACAAAAATGGAGAAATGATATAATGTTTTATGTATTTGGAATTTGGGAACAAAATTAGGAATAGATGCAGTGTTATGTACCTCTAATAAAATGAAATGATTCAAAATAATTTCTGTATGTTTATGTAAATTATTGTCAGGGCCAAGTACTGTCGGTCTTGGTGACAAAATCTACCGAGTTTGTTGAGCCACATTGACTTTGAGTTGGTTGTTCTTAACGGAAGTAAGACTGACATTAATGATAGCTCAATTTATTATAGGTGAAAATTTGGTCGGTTTTCACACCGCAATCTATGGGTATGGTTACCAAGAAAATAGAATCTTTTCCTCTTTCCCATATTCTCATTAATAATCAGAATAATTGCATAGGAGAAAATCATGTGGCACAATGTGGCAAGAAAGTCTTAGTACATATTTTCTATTCTCTTAATCCTTGGGTGCTAGCTGCCGAGGATTCTTCATCAGGTAAACATTTTTTGTCAAATTCAATCTAAAGAGTAGGCCTACATATTAAGAGCCAAATTGGCATATCGGTTATGTCTATTACCACAATTCAAAGGAAGCCTTATCTCCTTTAGAAACAAACTGGTTAGAAATCAACGATGATCAGTTATAACCAAGAAACGACTAGTTTTGGGCAATGAAGACCAATCATACAGTATTATAAACCCTGACCAAGTAAACCGATCGGAAAACATGGTAGTTTCCCACGTGTTTAACATGAGATTGGTTATCGACGCATTTGTTAACTTACAATTGCTGACAAAGGAACATGATGCTTGACCAAAGAACGTAACAGTCCAAGATTTAACGAAGACACATGTATGAAAACAAGAGACATCTGTAACAGTATTAATTGCTGTCCTTAGATTGGCATAAATAGGGTGGCCTTCGTGTCCCAAAGCACAATGTCATTTGGATTGTACCTCATTTTAACCTAAATTCATTTATGTAATATTCTTTCTATCCACAGTTCCCATGAGTTCCACAGGTGACCTTAGGTCCTGACATCGACACCAAGGAAGAAATGAGTAGCAAGAAGGAAACGGAGTCAGAAGCAACGAAGGATTCGGTAAGCCATAAAGAAAAACCTTTTGCGGCTATAGCCCAACTTATGGTAAAACGCTTATAAAATCGGCCTTACTGAGCCGCGGATCAGGACTGCAGATTCTTCTAATTGCGTTGCCCGGATTGGGTTTAATCTTGCCACTTTATGGGCCAAGAAATATGGCGGCCCACATGTAATCGAGGCAGAATTTGGTGGAAGCAAAAACTGAAGTGTAACACCCAGACATTCCCAAATCCAAATCACTTGACCCAAGCCACGACTGTTAATTCGACCGTGAGCCCGTAAAAATCATGGTGAAGGTCTCTCTGTACATTTATTTCTATTTAAAAGTTACTCTAAATATTAAAGTACGAATGTAAGGTATATGAGTACTTATCTTTTTACTTACTTTAAAACTTATGTAATCGGTATTAAATCGCACTACTGAAATAATAGACGTCACGCTACGCAACCACGCACGTGCTCGCATAATGATGCATGCATGACCAGGGGCACTGCTTGAGCTGCGTGCACGTTTGCAGTTGCACGCGCCGATGCACGGCACGGGACATGAGCCGCATGAGTGTGTTGCGTGCGACGGGCCAGCCACGCCGAGCCATGATTGGGCTGGCCGGACCAGACCAGGCCAGGACGTCCACTCTCATTGTGTCGTGCATGGACACCGGGGTTTGATGGTTTGGCTGGACCAGCCGGGGGGACCCAACAATTAATGCTGATCGATACGAAGGGCAAACAGGGTGGTGCTTCCGTTCATCCTAAAAAGCACGGTAGTGCTTCGGTTCATCCAAAAAAAAAAAGGATCTATTGTTGATGATGGGCCTTAATCACTTATACTTTAGCGTATTGAATTGGCAGGGACCCACGTCAAAATAAAAGGCTCTTTTTCCTTCCAGCGTGCTCTCTCTCTCCGTCTTCCCAAGTTGTTATTTCCACTTCTCTCTCTCACTATCTTCATCTAGTGGGGGCGCTTGCCCTCGATCGGGTGGCGGCGGCGGCGGCGGTTGTTGAGCTATGACGGCAATCGATCTGGTGGTGAAGGCAATCCTCGAGGCAGGGCTCTCATTCCGGTGGCAACCCTCGGTAGTCCATCCTCTCCAACCTCCACATGACCACACCCACATAAGTGTTGGTGGCGTGGCATCCTCGATCTAGCCAATGCGCAAGATCAAGATGACAGGTGGGCCCATGTGATTTTTCTATTGTCTTGGCATCGACATAAGGTTTTGGTTCAACTCGTTCTTTTCATTGATCTTGGTTTCTGAAAGACCATGTGGAGGTTTATCCATATTTGTGATGAGTTATTGACTGTGTTTGAGCATATGGTGCTCGAGTTTGAGTTTGATTTGAATTCTATTTTGAATTTGAAGCAATTTGAGGTCTGTCGGGTCAAGGGCGGTGCTACTGGCCTTGTAGGAGTGATAGTCTTGCCAAAGCGGTACTACCTCCGGGTTGGTTGGCGGTAGTCTTGAGCCCTATCTCGGTAGTGAAAGCGGTAGTTATTTTACAGACAGAGGTTTCTCTGTGGTCAAGCGTGGACGGTAGTACTGGGATTGCAGTACTACCGGGTCTTAGTTGGCGCTATTTATTTTCTAGAGAGGGTTCTCTTGGGGATTTTCAGAGTTGAGGTATTACCAGTTACAGGGAGTGGTAGTACTGGACTTGTGGTACTACCGGCCCTGGGTGGCGGTAATATCGGTTTTCCAGCGAGTTGTGGATGACAGTTTGCATTATGTGTTGATTGATGCATATATTGTGAATAGTGGTTTGCTTGTATGTGTGGTTGTAGAACTTTAGTGCTCGGTCATGGTGAGGCGAAGGCAAGACTGGTACTAGGCAAGGAGAGCTGAGGCCCAGAACGGTTAAGGGATGCCAGAAGATGATCGAGGCCGGGAAGTGGTTACAAGTCGAGAAGACAAGGAAGCTGAGCATGAAGCACTAGTGATGGACATGGCGGGCAACAACAAAGATCGGGACTAGACTTAGGGAGGAATCAAGGTCCAGAACGGTCAAGGAAGACGGTACCGTCATGGTGAAGCGATCAAGGACACGTGATGCGTCCAGTGACTTGGGCCCTTTTGCAAGCGAGGGGGGAGTCCGAACGCGTGAGAGGCATGGCGGCAAGTCATTGGGGCTATGTGGAAAGCGATGAAGCATGGACGATGCTTCGAAGAGAAGGAAAACCGATCATTGGGGTAAAATGGTCATTTTGCCTAATACTGTCGTCTGAGCTGTTTAGAAAACCGCGGCGGTGTCCTAAGTGGTTTAGGTCACACCAAAGTAGAGTTGGATGCAAATTCGGGCTAGCGGAGCGGTTTAGAGTCAATGTAATGGCCGCTTTGAAAAGCGTGCTTGTGTAAGTGAAAAACTTGTTAAGAGTGTTGGGTTTCGGGTTAGCCCATGTCAATATGGATGGTATCCGCATGTGTGTTCATGTTTTAGGGTTAGGATTGCCTCCACTATATAAGGAGATGTGGTGGGAGGTGAGGCTCTAAGCCACTAGGAAAGGATTAGAGTTTCTACAAGATTTTGGTTTTCTTGTGCGGGTGTGTGACTGCTCCTTGGGAGTTTTGTCCTTAGGTGAGAGGCTTTGTAAACCCTCTTCATGATCTGAATGAAAATCATCTTCATGCTTAAGATTTGTCTATCATTTTGATTTTCTTGTTTCTTGGTTCTTGATCCCTCTATTTGGTTTCCTTCTTGCTTGATTTTTGTGCTGCCAAGGACGAATGATTAATGGATGTATCCTCTGTAGATCATCTCCCAATCATCTAGGAAAGCTTCTTCATGATCATCCAGGTTTTCTTTAAAAACCGATTTTTGGGTTAAGAAGGAAGATTTTGAGATAGATCTTGTTCTTGCACGTTTGAGAGCAATATCTTTGGAGTTTTTGCTTGCTGTGACATGTGGGTGAACATTTAGGATCATCTTGTTCATCAAGATTCCACGAGCAAGCTTTGGGAAGGCTGTTGTTCTTGACCCGATTTTGATGCAACCTTCATCAATTTAGAAAAAGGTCAGAACTTTGATGTCAATCCTTACGATTGAATGTTGGAATAGGTTCCTGATATCTATAGGAAGGTGCACACAAAGTTTCATGGGTGTTGGTTCGGCTGATCAAAAGTTAAATTAATTTTTTTGAACTCGTGCGATTTCACTGTTCACCCCTGCTTTTTACTGTTCACCAGCAATACCGCACTGTAGCAATGTAGTACCAGAGTTACTGCTCATATGGCACTACTAGTACAGTGGCGCGGTAGTACCGTCTCAGAGCTAATTTCTTTGAAGATTTTTTCCACACTTCTTCGATCTAGTTAGGTTTTAATTGGTTTCTTTAAGGGGAAATTAGTTTCTGATCATTCACCCAGCCTTTTCTGTTCGTCATTTTCAGTCATTCAGTTTCTCATGTGCATTGAGTCAATTAGAAATGTTCTTTCCTTCCAGGGGGTCGGTCTAGCGGCACATTGTGCATGCTCTCGGTAGGGATACAAATTTCGGTGAATTTTCGCTGAAATTTCGGATTTCAGGCCACCACAAAATCCAAACTACCGGTCGGATAATTGTTTTTTGAAAGTGCTACAATACAGGCTGAAATTTCATTTTTTTCGGCGCAATTTCGCACAAATTGGTCGAAATTTCATGATTTTGACCGGTTTTTGTTGTTTTATGGTCATGTCGATCGATTTGGTCCAATAACCCTTAAGAAAGTCATCTTCTATGAAACTTTGTTGAAAACCGAATTTTTGAGACATTTTAAAATTTCAACAGAAACACTGTCAGATTTTTATAAATTTTAAAGGCTTGATAATGATCTGAAAATTTATGGTACTATCTCTAGAAGTGTAGGATCATACAAAAAAAATAATTTAACTTCATTTGTTATCTTTAAAAAATAAAAAACAGAATGAACATAATTGGGACAGTAACCTTGTCAGAATTTTTAAAATTTTGACGAGTGTGTTCAGGATCGATAATTTTTATGAGAGCTTAATAATTTTCTCAGTACCATTCTACAAAATTCTCAAAAAAATTCTACTTTATTTGTTTGTTCAATCAAATCTATGTAAGCATTGAACTTCATTTGTTATATTTCAAAAATCAAAAAGTGAAAGAACATAAATGGTACAGTGCCTTGTAATAATTTTATAAATTTACTGGAGTGTGATCATGATTCAAAAATTTTATAAGATCTTAAGCATTTCCTTATCACCCTTCTGTAAAATTTTGAAAAATTCTAAACATTTTTTGATTGCTAAAACAAATCTATGTATTGATCATTAGGCTTTTGTCAAGACGTAGTATCTTGTCGAATTTTAAAATTATTTATGCATGATCATCATCTAATAATTTTATAGAAACATTAATGTTACATCAGGACCATCTACAAAAATTTTCAAAATTTTCTAACGTGGTTTGAACCTTTTTTTATTTTGTTCAAGTTTGCCGGAAAGGCTTTTAATAGGACAGTAGCACTTTCTGAATTTTTGAAAATTCATGAATCTTGATTATCATCTGAAAAATTTATGAGAACATTAGTGATGAATCATAACGATGAACAAAAAAGTTCAAAATTTATAACGTGGTTTGAACCATTTTTCATTCGGTTCAAATTTGCCGGTCAGCGTTTTGAACATTCCTTAGACTTGATAATCATCTGAAATTTTTATGGGAACATTACTTACGTATCATGAACCTCCAAAAAAAATTTCAAAAAATTTCGATATTGTTTGAGCTATTTTTCGCTTAGTTGAAAATTGAAATTTCGGTCAAAAAAAATCCGGATTTGAATTTTTATTTCTAAATTTCATTCAAAATAATAAAATTTCGCTGAAATTTCGTAGTTCGGAGGGTGCGAAATTTGAACTGAAAACGAAATTCGGATGCTTGGCTCTCGGTGAGTTCACTTGTCGTGCATGCACAGCCTCCGAGGCGGCCGGCTGACGTGAGCTGTTCAACACATGTGCGTGTTTGGTTAGTTGTACAGCTTGGTTTGTAACAGTGTAATAAGTGGCTTCGAGGCTTCGAGCTAGTATTAGATACTGTACTAGATACTACGTACTCCAACTGTGTGCAAGTTGGATATGATAACACATGGAGTAAACATACATGTACGTACGCATGCACCTTGCTGCCGGCCGGAGCTGCAGGCGGTACGTGCCTGCACGGCTGCGCTGCAGCCTGAGCCGTACGTACCGAGCCGGCGGCCACCACTGTGGAGGGGGCAGCGGTGCGTCATCAGCAGCCAAAACGTTTTTAATGCCCCTCCCCGTCCTCGGCCCGTACTTGTATGGCAAATGACATCTATAGGTATTTTCAATATTGAGGAGAGAGCTATTTTGTAATTTCGTTAGTAAGAAAACCAGATTTAAAAAATTGGTCGAAAGGACTAGATAAGGTTTCGTGCAATCTATCGAGGATTGCAACAAGTAGTTCTAATCTTGATGCCATCCGATGGAGTCAAAGAACAGTTCAAATCATCCAACAGTGATTTGTTACCGTAAAAAAAATGATAGTGTTTTTTTCTATGGTATTCCAAACGATCTAGACCGTTATTTATTAATCGAACGGTCTACACATAATTGCTTAAGTTGTCGTCTTAAACGAAAATATATTAGAGCAAGTATAATAACAAAGTCCACTACTTCCTTCATCTCTCGTTCATATTATCTAGAGTAAATAATAGAGTCAGATGTACAATAACTATCTCTAAAAATTATCTGTAGATAATGTATAATTGTTATCTCTTCTTTCTTATACGTAATTAATATATAATGTTCTTGTTTTACATCCCTTGGATCTCTTTGGGAAGAACTATAAATGCATTGGTTTCCGTAATACCACCGTCAGCCCGTGTTTGAATCGCTCTGCTGCTCGTGGTCTGGGCGCGCGTCCCGACGCAAGCTGGCAGCTCGGGCGGGTGGTCGAGCCTGTCAGGGGAATAAGAAAGCCGACCATGCCGTCACCTGACGTTGCCCCGAAGATTCCTTATCTCCTCCTTTCTCTCTCTACCTCCGATCAACTCTCGTTCTTCTCCCTCCTCTCTCTCTCTCTTTCTCTCTCTGGTGAGTGGTGAGCCTGCTGTATGTTTTGCTGTCGCCGTGTCTCAAAGTTTAAAAACGTACGGGGATCTTTCCTCCCTGTCAAGACGCGGGAGTTTTAATTAGTAATACTCGGCTACAGTAGTATTCTACTCCTGGATCTGCATTTCAAACGCGGCAGTGGCAAACACCATGGAGCGTACGGGGACGTGCACCAGTTAAGGCGCCCCATAAAAGCGAACGTGCATAAAAGACTAGAGTGAAAATAAACTACTTATGATATTCTTATTCAGACAAGCTGTTGCATCAATGAATTTAGGATGTTTTGATATTCAATTGCAAAATCTATAACTGATTGTGTCTTGTAAATGTCGTTGCAAAAACATCTAAATAGAAAAAAAATTCGAACAACAGATACTAATCATGAAAGTTCTGCCAAGAGAGGTAGGGAAAAAAACATATCACATACCTCCACTATACCAGAGTCATGTAATCAAAATTGAACTAGACAATTAACTAAGCAAATAAGGCCTTGAACCTTACCTTCCTAAATTATATACCATCAAAATTAGATTATGAATAGTATCTAATTGTTCTTCTAGTGTGTGGGTATCCAATAATCATAATCATAGCAAACTAACCATTCATGTATTAAGGATAATGTCAGATGACAATACATTGACAAGATATGATACCACAAATATCAATAAGCGTACATTGAGAAACCACATTATTTCATAGATCAAGACAAGAAGACCATACGGCTTTTTTATGTTTGCCATCATATGTGCCATAGCTTCCGCAACAAAGGTTTTTTTGTTCTCCCTGACGTTCCACAACTTCGGCACAGTGCCCATTTGTTTGACACCAATAACTAATTGACTTCCAGTCATATCTCTTAATCCGTACAAAAGCGATCATATTGTTGTGAAAAGGATGTCTTGGTATATGTTGAATTAAATATTAGAAACCTTTATATTACCTCTATAAGCTCAGCTTTGGCTTCCTCTAGTTCTGCATTCGGCCTGCGGTCCTTAATGATGAGTGCCATGTTAACAGATTCAATATATTGCAATTTGTCATCTATGTCTTTCAGTTTTTCTTTCATCTCATAAATCTGTTCTGTAAACTCAGACTTTCCCTTCAGTTATTCTATCTCCACCTCAAGTTTTTGTTTTGCATCTAACAACTTTTCAATATCGTCTATCTTACCAAATCAGATTTTAATCTTGTCAATTAATTTAGATCAGAAACAAAATGATGTTCTCACATAGCATAATAATGGATTGATCAAAGTAGTTCAATGAGAATTTCAATGTTCTTGTATATTACAAACCATGCATATATTACAAACCACATGAATAGTAGTCACAAATACAAAAAAAAAGAGTATAAGAGATCGTCATAGATATAAAATTTAACTAAACTCAATCATGCCTAATCACCAAATAAGTGTTTTAGCAGCATCGAAGTTGTAGATAAACTAAACTATGCATACATGACCTAGGTAGATATCGATATTTTGTGTACTTTGTTTACTATCATGCCTAATCACTAGATATGGACATGAGTTAATTCGATTTTTCTATCTTTCAACCTGCATTTTGCCATTTATCTGCAACCGTTTTGTGCACGCATGCCTTCATTTTTTAGACAGAAAGATCAAAGGATAGAATTGAGGCTCACAGTGAAACAATATTGAAGGATAAACTAAACTATGCATGCATACCCTAGGTAGAGATCGATCTTTTATATACTTTGTTTACTATTTTAGCAATCATCCATATAGGGGTGAAAACAGGTCGGATACGGGTGGATATTGCTCTTCTTGTACCTAAACCGTATTTTTTTCCCAGATTTAGAATCGGATACGGGCTAGCTAGATACAGATATGAATCCGGATTATTCGGGATACGGATATGGGACGGATACGTGACAGATTCGGATCAAAAACAGATAAAGCTATACGGATAATGCACGTATACATAAGATAATATATGTTGAATCCTTGGCAAATGGCCATCTTTAACAACATTTTTGTTCATTATCATTTATCAAAAATCATAAAGCTTAAAAATAATGTTACCATTTGATGTTCCGAATGTCCATCCAAACTAAACCGCAATAGTGATCTAAAGCAAATATTTTTTGTTGATCAATAAATTCTACATGATCTCCTGACCATACTTATCTCCCATAATATGGTTTATGGTCAAATTTGGAGCCTTCAAGCCCTATGGCACCAACCAGATTTTCTCAATAAACCTCAGTTAGTTTTGTGTGTTAACATGCAGCAACATCTCGGTACCCAAACGAGAACAGACCACATCACTAGATAGTGCCAATCCCCCAGAGGCACATTTCATCAAACACCATCCCTGCATTTGGGGAGACCATAGAAGGGAAGAAGAAAAGGACTAGGATTCTAGAAAGGAAGCTCAACGTGCCTTTTCCAAAGCCAAGTCGAGAAGGACGACAGAGTTGTTGCATGCCTCGGAGAAGAAGATGGCGATGAGGTACTTCAGCTTGCTGCCCAATCCAAAACCAGGCGCATTAGTCACAACTCACAAGGAGTTGGAAGCTATTCCTTGTGAGGCGTGTGGGGAGGATCGGATCGATTCGGTCCAACTATAATTAGTGTCCGCGAGGATCCGAGGCGGAGTGGACGAAGGTCGGGTCGCAGAGCCGGTAGTGAAGCAAGGCCCGCACTTGATTCTCCACGGACACCGCCGCCATGTGAGTTTGACTGCTCAAGGAATTGGGGATCGGGGAGGAACAACATGCGATAGTGCGCGCCAGGGGGATCTGGGCGAGATGTGGGGAGCAGACACGGCCAGGGGGAGGAGCTTAGCCAGTGCAGCGAAGATGCTCGACCGTGGAAGAGGCGCATGGCGCGGGGTGGTGGAGATCTAGCACACGGTGGAGGTGCTCGGGCATGGGTGGAGGAGAACGACCGGGGGCAGAGGAGTCTCGAGGTGCGTAGCGCCGACGCCGAGGGGATCGCACGAGGAAGGCAATGAGGATAGTAATACCATGAATGGGTGATGGGGTAGGGGATGGCCACATGGGCCAGGACCAGGTCACCAGGAGGCTATGGGTTGGCCCAGGTCAAAATCGGATATCTGAATAGGTCATTATCCGATATCCGAGTCCCAACCCATATTTCCCGGATACTTCATGCTCTGAATCCAATCCGGTATCCGAATTCAAATATTCGGATCCAGATCCGGATCTGATCGGATATCTAAAATCCATCCCGAATCCGGTCCCAACCGAATTCGGATCGGGCGGATAAAATCGAACCGTTTTCAACCCTACATCCATAGAAATCACAGGATAAGGATCCACAACGACATAGGGCCTCACCAAATGAAACGGAGCAAGGGCTCGAGGGGAGGAGGACGAGGTCACCGAGGGGGAGGAGTGGAGGACACCGGGGAGGAGGTTGTCGACAGGGATGTCACGGAGGAGGAGGTCACCGAGGAGGACGCCGGGGGGCTAGGGTTTGGGGGAGGCGAAACACGCTAGGTGCTAAGGTCTACGCAAGGAACATCGGTATGTTTATATAGTGGTCTCAGTTGTATCACAAATAGTTTGTGGGTATCATAGATGGGTCTATCAATGAACCGTTTGTGATATCAGTTTATCATAGACAGTTCTACTCACAAACCGTCTTAGATATGAGCATTTCTAAAACTTAGACGATCGCGCTTGAAAACTATCTGTGGTTATATTTAACACAGATGGTTTTTAGGAACCGTATGGATGAAGCGTATAATATAGGTCTTTTTGTAGTAGTGGATGAATGTTAGAGTTTAGGTTGCGTAACCTACGTCTCCCGTTCGAGCGTGCTTATCTATAAATATGCTGAAATGTTATATTTATAAAAAAGCACTCTTGAGTTGTCCATGTTTTTTGGACAGTTCGAGGATATGTGATTTGGGCAAGTTTCTAATTAAACTGTTGTACAACTATAGAGAAAATTAATTTCGGTAGCATATCTGTAGTGTTCTCCGGATACACACCCTCTTGTTGTCAAGATGTGTATTTGGAGAACAGCGGGGAGATGCTGCCGAAATTTTCTCTGGAGTTGTACAACAGCTTAGAATCTTGCTCGAACCACATATCCTCGAATGGGATTAGGACCTAACCTAATTAAAGATTTGGAGTCATCGTTGGTACTTAATTAGTTGGTAAACAGATAGATATTTCTTTAAGATCATTCAATTCCTAAACTTTGTTAATGCTTCCACCCTTATTTTGTTTCATTGAAGTTAAAAGAATTGCAAACTTACTGCATTAGATAATACGATATCATTGTTGATATTTTAAATGTATGTCTCCTAACTAGGGAATTGAATGCTCTTAACTAGGGAAGAAGGTATCGGGAGTAAAATTATTTTTCCTGGAACCCATCCTCTATTTTGCAAAGGTAATTAAATGATGTCTCAATATTTAGAATAGCTAGCTAGTTGTCGCTCCAGTTTTTTTGTTAATTTAGTGTGCATAGTTTAATTGCAGATGAACTATGATGAATGGATGTATCAGAAAAGCCACTTGAGTTCTGAATTTCAAAGGGGTGTTAAGGAGTTCAAAAAAATTGTAGAAGAAGATATGGTGAAGAGGGGTGTAAATTACATGTATTGTTCTTGTTTTGATTGCACCAATCTCGGGAGATTTAACAACTCAGCTTAAATTAAAAGACCACTTGATTCGATGTGGCTTCATGAGGAATTACACATGTTGGATCCATCATGGGGAGACAAGTACTACCCGTCCAGTATGCAACGAAGACACGCTAGAACCCGATCACGAGTTGTAGTGTGACATGTTTGAGGTGGACAATTTAGAGCAAATATTGCGGGATGTGGAGGTAAATTATACGAAAGAGAGTTTGAAAAGTTTAAAAGCTTGATAAAAGATGATGTCAAATCGTTGTTCTCGGGTTGCAAACCGAAATACATCAAGTTGTGTTTGGTCCTTGCATTGTTCGAACTGAATGCAAAATACCGTTGGACAGATACAAGTTTAAATGCACTTTTAGTTCTTCTATCGGATATGCTTCCAGAGGGAAATGAGTTGCCAACAAGCATTTATGAAGCGAATAAGCTACTATGTCCTACGGGAGTGGAAATAGAAAGGATACATGCATGTCCAAATGATTGCATCTTGTACCGTAACGCGTATAAGAAATTGCACGTTTGTTTAGGTTGTGGTGTACCCCAGTACAAATAAAAGGAGAAGCGTAATGACAAGATGCGTAAGAGCCGAGGCGACAACGGTGAAGAGGTCAACAATGGGGCACCGGCCAAGGTATTGTGGTACTTGCCCATCATTCTTCGTTTGGAACGATTGTTTGCAAATCCCAAAGTTGCAAAATTGTTGTGTTAGCATTATGAATCTCAAAAGGAAGATGGCAAGCTGAGATATCTCGCTGATTCGGCTCAATGCAGAAACATTGATTGGAAACATGAGGAGTTTGATGCTGAGACGGGGAACATAAGATTTGGATTGAGTACTGATGGAATGAATCCATTTACTAATATGAGCAGTCGTCACGACACTTGGCCAGTTATGTTGTGTATCTACAATCTTCCTCCTTGGACGTCATTGCGAATCTCTGGACCCAAACAGACGGGAAATGATATTGATGTGTACCTAACAGCACTGATTGAGGATTTGGTAAAATTGTGGAACGAGTGGGTCGCGGTGTGGGATGCATACAAAAGAGAGAACTTCACTCTATGGGCTATGATATTTTGCACCATAAATGATTTCCCGACCCATGGTAATTTGGCGGACTACAGTATGAAGGGAGCCAAAGTATGTCCTATTAGTGAAGAGAACACTGAGAGCTTGTGGCTGCCGAATTCTAAGAAAACTGTGTACATGGGTCACCGTAGGATCTACCTCGAAGTCATCGATACCGTAAGATGGATGACAAATTTGATGGGAAGAGGGAAGTTCGTTCGGCCCCATAGCCTATGAGTAGAAGGCAAGTATATTCACGAGTGGAGAATATTGATATTCAGTATGGAAAGAGCCATAAATCTATTCGGCCCAGGACCATTTGGAAGAAGACAATATTTTGGGACTTACCATACTGGAAGGAGTTAGATGTCCAGTATTGTATTGATATCATGCACGTTGAGAAGAATGTTTTAAACAATTTGGTTGGCATCCTGCTGAACATACCTGGGAAGACTAAGGATAGTGTGAATGCTCGCCGTGACATGGCCTACATGGGAATCAGTCCCAAGTTTGCAGTGATAGAGGAGGATAAAAAAGATCCGTATATTCCCGCTGCATGCTACACCTTGTCCAAGAAGGAGAAAGAAGACCTCTTCAAGTGTCTTCAAGGTATTAAAGTTCCATCAGGCTACTCCACAAACATTAAGAAGCTTGTATCCATAGATGATTTGAAGTTTCTTGGTATGAAGTCTCACGACTGTTATGTCTTGATGACCCAAATGCTCTATGTTGCAATCAGAAATATTATGCCAGAAGATGTCAGGTTGGCAATCATGAAGCTACGTTATTTCTTCAATGTAATTTCTTGCAAGATTATTTATCCCGATGTACTAGATAACTTACAGAGTGATGTGGTGCAGACTCTATGTCAGCTTGAGATGCATTTCCCCGTTGTTCTTCGACGTCATGATCACCTTATTGTTCACCTTGTTATAGACATTAAGATATGTGGACCCACATTAGTACGTTACATGTATTCGTTCGAGAGGTACATGGGTATATTAAAGTCATACATGAGGAATCAGTTGAAGCATGAGGGTAGTATTATTGAAGGTTATGGGACTGAAGAGGTTATTAAGTTTTACGTAGACCATCTAGGTAAAAGACAAGCAATTGGTACGTACTTAGTTGGTCAAGCCCATATGCAGTTTGATAAATTATCTTCTCGAAACAAAAAAGCATCATGGAAGGCACATGTACTTGAATGTAGAAACACTGCATTATGCTTTTTGTTGAGCATATCTACTTTATTTTTGTCTTTATTTTTGTCTTTATTGTTGTTGTAATATGATCAATGTCCTTACAATGGTTTTTACTTTACATATCATTATTTGTTGTTGTAATATGATCAATGTTAGAGTTTTGGTTGTGTAACTTACGTCCCCCGTTCGAGGGTGCTTGTTTATAAATATGCTGAAATTGCATATTTATAAGCAAGCAGTCTTGAAGTGTCCATGTTTTTTTAACAATTCGAGGATATATGGTTCAGGCAAGTTCCTAATTAAGCTGTTGTATAACTCCAGATAAAGTTTTGACAGTATCTCCCTGGTGTTCTCCGGATACACACCCTCTTGACTTGTTATCGAGACGTGTATTTAGAGAACAGCGGGGAGATGCTGTCGAAATTTTCTCTGGAGTTGTACAACAGCTTAAAAACTTGCCCGAACCACATATCCTCGAATGGATTAGGACCTAACCTAATTAGAGATTTGGATTCATTATTGGTACGTACTTAGTTGGTCAACAGATAGACATTTTCTTTAAGATCATCCATTAATCTGTTAATCTACTATAATATGCTAGTAAAATTATATGGTATGAATTATTTATTAATCTATTAATTTACATGATTCATTGTCAACTCGTCATAATAGCTATGAATTGTTTTCTCTCAAGTGAAATATATGACCATGTCAGATATATGAATTGCTTTATCTCATTATGTTTAGGTTTGATATATATGTATTCAAAATGTCTCAAAGAGAGAGCACCGGCTCATCGCCATACATAATAGAAGGTGATCTTTGAGGGCGAGTAAGGTAACAAATGTTGAGGGGCCGAGTAAGGTGAGAAAGGCCCGAGGCTGAATAAAGGGGCCATAGAGAACATTGCAAGTTCTTCACTTTAATGCCACGGGGTTTGCACGGGTCCTCCCATGTATAAAGGGCGCTACCGGTCTTTTCTCGACCAATTGGTGAGGGAGAGAGTGCCGATCACGGTTAAGGACTGGAGGAAGGAAGTCAGCGCTGAATAGAAGAATCAGTTATGGGACGAAGTTAAGGGAAAATGGATTATACTATAGGAAGATCAAATCAATGCGAGGTGGTACGCCTTGAAGAATATGTTGTGTCTTTGAGGCACTTCAGGGTTATCATGCATGGTGAGTATGTGCTGAAAGGTTGTACTCCCTTCGAGAAGTTTCCATTTGTGACTCCCGATGTTTGGGAGGAGTTCACACGGATGAAGAGTACGTCCAAGGTAGAGGAGTTGAGAGAGAAGAACATCGCTATCCAGAGACAGAACACACAAGCACACCACATCGTTTCTATCATATATGAAGGGAAGAAGGCAAAGTGGGCCGACTAGACAAGGAGTGAGCGAACTCCGGGACAGCGATGCCTTACTCCCACATATGTGAGGAGAGAAAATGCGACTGGGTATTAGCGAGGATGAAGAAAACCTCTAACGGTCAGTTTGTAGTTTCAAACCCCACAACCACGTGTATCATCTCTACCATCGTACGACATCTAACTTAGTACATTGCAGTTGACCCTTCCCGTTGTATTTTAGAACAAATTTATATTCACTTCTTGTAGGAGGAGGTAGGCTAGCAGAAGGAGCAGGGGACCTTTCAGAGCCAAGGGTCGAAGGACATCCTGTCTTTGGTGATCTGGAAGCCTGACCATAGGGGTCGGGTTCTTTCCACTGGTGCGGGGCATATGAAGAGGTCTTTCTTCCAAGAGGACGTTGCCAGTGCTAGATTAAGATCATGGGAGGCACGTGCGGAGCGCCTCACGAACACGCTGAGGGAGGAGCTGAGGGAGGATATTAGGGAGGAGATGATGTCATGCGAGGAGCGCTTGAGGGCCGAGATGATGGCGATGATCTTGCAGAGTCAGTCAGATGGCCTCGTCTTTTGTAGAAAAGCCTGTGCCCCGCTCTAGCAACTACGCTTCCAAAAATGATCAAGCCGATTACCAACAGAAGGTAATAATTGTTTCTGACTTAAAGGTACGAGAGTAAGCTAAATAATGTTTTCGATCAAGTTGCACACTTTTTGCAGGTGCCTGCCAAGTGCCAGCTCGTCGTGATAGAAGACGGATTTCCCGTTGAGGCTGGACGCGGGGTTGCATTTCCATGCAAAGAGACTGACATGGTGTGTGGTAACCCTTTGGGAAAGGGCTACATGAGGGTGCAGGTGGACTATGTCAACGATGACTTTCTATCTAATGTGTTGGAGTTCCCCCCGAATAATTATATCACCACACTCAGGCAAGCACGGATGTTGTCCATCAATTGGCCCACGACGAGTGTCATATTACTCAAGGTAAAAATCCCCTGCGTCTTCTCAATCATTCCAGTACCATAACATGTTACATATGCATGTGCTTTGTAGATTCCTATTGTACCTGCACCTGCTCCTGCTCCCACCATCATGATGAGTACTCCGTCCAAGTCGACTCCTATCAGAGTGCAGAGCTAGTGCACAAAAGGACTAGCATGACTGCCAAAGAACCACAGGAGACCTCAGAGACTCCTTCTGTCAAGAAGGCAAAGTTAACAGAAGCCACAACGCCCCCTCAAGTACATGGAAAGCCCCTAGTCCCGACCTCGAAGACTTCTTCTATCCAAAAAGCAAAGTTGACAAAGGCCATAGAGCCCCCTCCAAATTATAAGGGGTACATACATGGAAAGCCATTTGTCCCGAGCAACGAATTGAATGCTCTAGGCATGTGCACTCGCTTGCTCCATGAATGGTACATTGACAAGGCGAATGAGGTCGAGCATCACGTTGATTTCAATGTGAGGTACTGTAACATCCCAAAAATTTGGCTTATAATTTCGCTCATATGCTTTTTGGTGATTTTCTGAATTTATTGGATTTTTTTTCCAGAAATTAATTGAATTGAATTTAATTAAGTATATTGAACCTTTTGTGAAAACTAAATATATATAGATAAAGTTAATATAAAGTTTTACCAAAAATATTTTATTTGTGCTCAGAATGTCTCAAAGTATTTATGAGAATTTTCTGGGATTTTTCCTGATATTTTAATTGCTTAAAGTAGATTAATCTAATTTCGGGAATTATTTTAAATCAAAAAGCTTTGAAAATCGAGTGAAGCGATCGGGCGAAGCCCGATCTTGTGCGTGTCATGACCCATCGACGTGCGGCCCGATCGGCTGCCATTGCCGCCTCGCGGGTCGTTGGATGAAGATCGGACGGTGTCTCCTTTCACGAAACCCTAGCGCCGGCCGTTGGATTGAGATCGGCGGTCGGGATCGTTTCGCGTTGTTTTGGTAAGTTTAGATCTCGCCGTTGATTTTGGAAAGAGCGGATCGGATCGTATCACCGGATCTAATCCGGCGCTCGTTACCGTCGGACGGTATCGGCCTTCGTCTCCGATTCGGTTTTCGAATCCGTCGCGCCGCTTGCCGCCGCCGCCGCGTGATTTAGGGTTGCCGTTTTAGCGCGCATGCCGAGGCTATAAAAGCCGCAGCCCGCGCACGAGGTTCCTCATCCCGAGCGCATCGCGATACTAGCCTTCGCCGTTGAGTCACCGCCGTTTAGCCCGAGCTCGCCGTAGTTTTCTAGCGCCGCCGCTCGTTTTTCGCCGTTCGCCGTCGTCAAGCCGCCGTTCGGCGTGTGGGTTCGATTTCGGGTTCGCCACGTCGAGCCGCCGGGCAGCTACCTCTTCGTCGCCGGCGAGAGCGAGCGCCGTCACGGGTCGTCGTCGTCCTCGTCTCCGGGAACTCGGCGCCCGCGCGACATCGCCGTGCTTGAGCCGCGATACGGCCGTCGGATCTCCGGCGGACCATCGGTCGAGCCACGTCGCCGTCTGCGATAAGCGGCTCGGGTAAGCGTGACCGTTGGATCGAGGTTGTTCGGTGAGATCGCGCGCGTGTCGATGAGCGTTAGCCGTCGGATCGTCGCAGATCTGCGCCGCGTGTCGAGCATCGGCGCGGCGCGGCGTCGCGACCAATCGATCTTGCGCCGCGTGTCGGGCGCGTGGTGCGGCGCCGTGGGCGCGTCCACGGTGGACGAGGCGGTTCGTGGACCGAGTCCATGGACCGGTGGCGATGTCGGCGCTGATTGGTCGAGTCGGGCTGGCGTCGGCGTTGCGCAATAAAATCTTTTCCAATAGAAAAATAATTCGTAAAAATCGAAATTCTATTTTACGTATTTTGAGATTTATTCAAACTTCAAAAGGCTATATCTTTTGCATTTTAACTCGGATTTGAGTGTTTCAAATTTCTAAAAATTTGTAAAATCAAGATCTATTTATTGGTGAATTTTATTTTATTTTTGGAGTTTGGTTGCTCTCTGGTTTGGTGTTTATTTGCTATTTTGGCATCGTTTTAGCGTAGGCGTTGAACCGCTCGGTGATCAGGAAGAAGATTCGTCGCTCCAAGACCCAAGCTCAGATCAAGACCAGCACCTACTCCAAGGCAAGTTGTGCTTTGATCATGTTGCACCTAATTTTCACCAAATTACTATTTTGTCTTTTAAACTTTATGCATGATATTTTATGTGTATAAATGATTTCAATTAATCTGGAATTAGATAATATGCCTATTTGAATTAAACCATACCTTGTCAATTATATGCCATGATCTATTTGTCACCCTAGGATGTGGAATTATAGTTGATAATCAACATGGGCTAGTTAGATCGTCATAGATTGCTTAGCCATGCCACGTCATCACATGTGTCCAGAATGTCGATACTTAATCTTGACTAATGGAATATGGAACAATGTTTATGAATTGGTGTGTCATGTGTTGTCACATAATGATATCAAGTTGTCGTGGCAAGGAGGTCACACATCGGGATTGAAATGTTGATGGCATGTGGTGCTTGGTAATCAAGCCGGGTGGTAATGATTTTAGATTGAGGCAAGTGGCAAGGCGGTGTGCCAAGGTGGGCCGAGTTTGGCGGGGGTATGTGGAAGTCTTGCCTTAATCACCTTAAGGACTTAACCTTGCAAGCCTTTGACTGAGTCTCTCTTGCAACCACATGTATGCGAATGGGACGACCCTATTTGAATAATTTGTGAAACCTAGATTTGATCTTGTCGTGGTGAATAGTGAGTCGGGTTACGGTTTAACTCACATGGCGCAAGAGGGGCCTGTTGTGATGGTTTAACCCTTGATGTTGAAACCTTAGCGAGCGATCTTGGGTCTAGGTGTAGCATTGTAAAGGCTTTGTTATGATCACTCGCCTTGGTGGTGTTTGGTTGTATCGTGTGGGTAAAGTGCATAACCTCTGCAGAGTGTACAATCTATTGAATAGCCGTGCTCACGGTATTGGGCAATGCTCGGAATTACTGATTAAGGGTTAGACTTTTGTTAAACAAAAACTTGTTGGGATGGCAAGGTGCCATGGAAAGTGGAAAATTAATTTAGGATTGGAAACTTGGTGTATTTGAAATCTGAATTTATTAATTTCTGTATTTGTTTCTTGCTTTCCAATCTATTTATTATATTCTTGTTAAATCTTTGCTTTATTGCAAAAATACCCTTACTAGCCATTCCTTTGGATTAAGCCAAACATATAGAATATTAGACTTGCATTATTTTGCACAACTTGTTGAGTGCTTTATGTACTCACCCATCAACAACAACTTCAGAAGAGGAAGAATCTACGCGATCATGGATGAGGATTATTTGGATCACGAATGCTTAGGGTCCGAACCTCGTCGGTTGCACATGGCGAATGGAGCGCCATGCGTTTATTCTATTTCATTGCTTCTCATTGATACTCTTTTTAAGCCCCGTGAGGCATTATTCATGTAAGACAACAGTTATTATTAATTAATGAAGTTTATGCTATATTTCGTTGTGTGTGACTATGATAGCATCTATGTTGAGCCTGTGTGCACTAGCGTGATCCTGGACTAGTGCGGTATACACAGAGGGTCCGGATTTGCAAATTCGGGTCCCGACAGGTACCGAGGGGGACATTTCCACCGCGATGAGCATGGGACATTCCCAGTGTTTTGAGGATCAGTTCCGTTTGTATAGCCTGAAAGCCATCGATATTTCTACTGTTCGATCCTGAACGCTGTGAGTATCTCACCATACAGCATGAGCCTACGACTATTATAGAACTTGTATTTTGTTTTTTAACAATTGACAAGAGTTACAGGATAATAAGGCAGCGAGCCGTGATGGGTCAACACCCAGTTGGGTTCGTTGACCCTGAAATGGTGTCTATGACCATGGTTAGGCTTCAATCGGAGTTACTTGCCAACTACATCAAGCAGACATTGCAGGCTGAGTCGAAAAAGGACTTTATTCTATTCCCGTACCACGAGGAGTAAGTACTAGTTTACCATTTAATTACTTGTACGCACTTAAACCGTATATGAACTTATTTTCTTGCTCTACATACCATTTAATAAGCGACCATTGGGTTCTACTCGTGGTCGCTTCGGGTGAAAATAAAGTCTACACTTTTAACTCGATCAAGAAGAAACCGATGGCCTACGCGATCAAACCTGTTTAACAGAAGTAAGTACATTCTTCTAACCTAACACTTTTTGTATTTAACTACGTTTCAATTTTTTTGCCTCAATGGCATCTCTCCATTGTATGTAGGGTTTTTGTCTTACGTTCTTTGAAGGAGGCGACACGATGACAAGCGAGGCGACAAGCTAGAGTGGAAGCGCTTCAAAGTACAAGTGCCTAGCATAGGACTTTTTCTAATATCTATTCTTAATCTCCTAATTTGATTTTCTTTGTTTACAGTGTCATCAACAAGGGTGCGATGACCTGTGCGGCTTCTACGTCATGCATCACATGTTGATCCTAGTCGGTGGCTCACACCTTTTTCCTAAGGTATATGTACATGCATAATACACTAAGCATTTTACATACAAATTTTAAAACATAAATTAGTGTACTCATTTCTATTTTGTAAAAGATTGATATACCCCTCAAGAGCTTACAAAACAAATATCTCAACAAATTACGAGATCATATATGTTAGTGGTACTAGTCCATATGTAAACGATATTATATCATGTGAATGAGATATGTGTACTGAGTGTTAAGTATGTTTGTGTTCTATATTGTGACTGAATGTGATATGTGTATTGTAAAGTGTTTGTGTTCTATATATATTGTGAATGTGATATGCATACCGTGTGTAGTATGTGCTGTTTTCGTATTATGTGTTGTTTTCGATGCATACTGTTAGTAATCTATGTTGTTTTCAGGCCACATCACAATCGGTTCTAGCTCGAAACTGATTGTGATGTTCCCACACATCACAATTGGCTGCATATCACAATTGGTTCTAGATCAGAACCTATTGTGATGACAATTATCACCATCGTGCAAAAACCGACTGTGATAGCGCCTCCTCATCACTGTCTAATGACTTTGTATCGTCACCAAAACCGACTGTGATGATGAAAAAGAACCGATTGTGATGTACATTCCTGTAGTAGTGAGAATTGAAGATATATACTTTGTTTAGATGTAGCTAGCTTGGTACAGAAAGAAGATTATTTAGATCTAGCATGGTTTATGATTTAGGGTAGGGCTTAACTAGTTAATTTGTGCTACAATTTAAGAATATGTGCATGTGCACTCCTAATGTACTTCATTATTTAACACTTATTGTTATATGTGTAGCGTAGATAGATCGAAGCTAGATGTATGCTGAGAACCATGTGAGTGCCGAGTAAATTAATGGCATCTATACTTTTAGAAGAGCTACATAGGAGGATATGCTTAATAAGGGGGTCCAATTTATGTTTTGTCCATGCATTGGCTGCAACAATCTGAGGATGTTTGGAAACTCAGCCCAGATCGAAGCACACTTGATTCTGTGGGGTTACAAAAGGATGTTTGGACCAGTCACAGTGAAGAGAAGAATATACGGGAAGCGGGTAATATTTACATCGCTGACGTAGTCAACGATATGCTGGATGATATCGATTGTGCTTCCAATGAGGATAGATTGCTGGATGAGAATCTGGATCAAATATTGCGCGATGCAGAAGGGAACCGTGATCAGAGAGAGTATGGTAAATTTCGGAGCTTGATGGAGGACTCGGAGAAACCATTGTTCCCCGGCTACAAGTCGAAATACACAAGGTTGTCATCGGTACTTGAACTACTGAAATTGAAGGCAAGCAACGGTTGGTCTGACAAGAGTTTCACGACGTTGTTAGGTCTATTAGCAGACATGCTTTCGGAGGGAAATGAGTTGCGCGCCAACAACCACCTACAAAGCCAAGAAGGTTCTCTGTCCCTTGAGAATGGAAGTAAAAGAATATATGCATGCCCGAACGATTGTATCCTCTACGCAAGGAATCTGTAAATTTGCATGTATGTCCAGCAGTAACGCATCCCTTGCAAGCGTAAAAATCAATCAGATGATGACAACGAGGGCATCGAGGTGAAGAAAGGACCTCCTGCTAAGGTGGCATGGTATCTTCCTCTAATTCCCCATTTGAAGCATTTGTTTGCGAACCCAAAGGAAGCAAAATTACGTGTTGGCACTCAAAGGAGCATAAGAATGATGGAATACTAAAGTCTGCATTTGTTTTTGCTTTTGATTATGTATTCTGGCCTCAAAAACAGAATAAAAAAAACAACATCCTGATTTGAGGAATCGATTCTCACAATCCAGCCCACCCATATACACTAGAATACACAATCCACTTCATATGTGCTTTTGGATTCTAGCTTTTGGAGAATCAGCTTCTCTACAACCACAATCCAGAATCAGCTTGTGAAGAATCCAAAGCAAAACAAATAGGCCCAAAGACACCCTGCAGATTCTGCCAAGTGGAGAAACATCGATAGGAGGTTTGAAGAATTCAGTGCGGAACAAAGGAATATAAGGTTTGGATTGAGTACATATGGAATGAATCCTTTTGGTAACACGAGCAACCGTCATAGCACTTAGCCCGTAAATGTGTGTATCTACAACCTTCCTCCTTGGTTGTGTATGAAGCAGAAGTACATTTTATTATCTATGCTTATCCAAAGCCCCAAGCAACCTGAGAACGATATTGATGTGTACCTAGCACCATTGGTGGAAGATCTGAACACACTGTGGTTCCCGGGGTATAGGTACAAACGAGAGAACTTCACTTTGCACTGTATGTTCTTATGTACCATAAATGACTACCCTGCCTAGCTAACCTGACGGGCTAGAGTACAAAAGGAGCCAATGCCTGTACGCACTGCTTAGATGATTCCAATAGTGTGTGGCTGAATCAGTCGCGCAAAACTGTGTACATGTGTCACCATGGGTTTCTTTGGAGGAATCACCCATACTACAAAATGAAGAAACAATTCGACGGAAGGAACTAGGACGGTTTAGCTCCAAGGCCATTAAGCAGGAGAGATGTTCATGACATGGTTAAGGAGTTGGATGTTGCACATGGAAAGGGACATAAATCGAGGACCCATGAGAAGAGCATCTAGAAGAAAAGATCAATATTTTGGAACCTACCTTATTGGGCGCACCTAGAAGTTCGCCACTGCATCGACGTCATGCACGTAGAGAAGAATGTATGTGATAGCTTGATTGGTCTATTGCTGAACATTAAGAGCAAAACAAAGGATTGTATCAACGCATGGCTTAACTTGGTCGATATGGGCATCAGGCCTGGGTTAGCACTGAAGGAGACCAATAAATGTCAAACGTACTACGAACCTGCTTGTTACACTTTATGATTGCCATGTGCTTATGACACAGATGCTCCTGTCGCAATTAGAAGTATTTTACCGATCAATCTCCAGGAGACAATCACAAGGTTGTGTTATTTCTTTAAGACATTTGCTCAGAAGGTCATCGATCCTGAAGGACTAGATGCTCTGTAAGCCAAGGTGGTGATGACTCTATATAATCTTAAGATGTATTTCCCTCCGTCGTTTTTTGATATCATGGTCTATTTCATTGTTCACCTTGTGATAGATATAAAGATGTGCGGGCCGTGTTCCTCGTAGCATATATTGTTCGAGAGGTACATGTGAATTCTCAAGTCCTACATACGGAATAGATCTCGACTGGAGGGTAGCATTGTCAAAGGTTATGCAACCGAAGAGGTCATCGAATTCTACATCGATTACATGGCTCAGGTTGAATCGATAGTGTGCCTCGATCTCGCCATGAGGGGAGGCTCTAGGGTATCGGGACCATCGAAAGGAAAGCAACCACGCCTAATCCAGTTGCGTATGCTCAAGCCCATTTCATGGTTTTGTAACACATGACAGTAGTCTCCCGTATATCGACGAGCACAAGCACTAGCTATGACAAGAGAATTCGGTGCGACAAGAGTCTAGGATCACGAGACAACACAACTTCAATTCAATAGATGGTTGAAGGAGCGATCCCTAATTGGGAGCTCGTCAGGTGATACACTGACATGGTTGGCAAAAGGGCCAACATTTACAGTTGTGACATAGAAAGGATAGGATGTAAATGGGTACATATTTTACATGGGAGATCAGGGTATGAAGAGCACAAACCAGAATAGAGGTGTTCGCATTGATGCGTTCAATACCTCTGGGTCGACGAGGAGCTCCTACTATGGGTTCATAGAGGAGATTTGGGAGCTCGATTACATACTAGTCAAGATACCCTTATTTCGGTGTCGTTGGATCAACCTCTAGTAGGTGAAGGTTGACAAGTACGGCGTCACTACTGTGGACCTCGAACTTGTCAAATACCAAGATGAACCATGCGAACTAGCTAACTAAGTTGTTCAAGTCTTCTATGTAACCATCAAGAAGCACCACATAGTTCTTTAGTGAAAAAAGAGGATTGTCAGAGTTGAGAATATAGTAGATGAGGAAGAATACAACTAGTTTGAAGAGTTGCCTCCTATTGAAAATGGCATAACGGTCGAGGAAGAACAACCTAAGGAAGCTAGCTGCACACGCGTTGATCATCGTGAAGGGCTAATTTTTATACAAAAGAATAAGCAAGTGGAGTTATGATGAGGTCATCATGTTTATTTTAAGTGTATTTACTATCCAGCATAATAAAGGTGTGCGCATCAATAAACGATCCAGCATCAATAAAGTTGTGTTTATTATGTGTATTTTAATATCAACTAGATTTGTTGGATAGAAAATGGCTTTTAACCATTTGGTATGAAGAAAGCTATGCAACAACAAGGACAATTTGTCGTTGATGTTGTGTTGTGGCGTGTAATCTTTGTAAGTATAGAGATTTTCTTACTGGTTCTAGTAAGGTTACAATGTTAGGGCTATACTAAAATAAAAATGTAAATTGGAAACCGTCGTAATGCCACCCATTAACAGGTCAGATTGGTCCACATCAGCCAACATGTAGCTTTGTATGTGCTTTGCATGTGAAGAGATGAGACAATAGCCATCACAGATGGTTTTGTCCTTGATCCGTCTAAGATGATACTCATCACAGACGGTTCAGTCCTTGAACCATCTATGATGAGTATCATCTCAAACGGTTCAAGGATAGAACCAGTTGTGATGACCCCTCCACGCAATTCCTGCTATACCTAGCCCAGCACAATTCCCCCTAACCCTAGCCGTCGTCCGTCTTCGCCTGCACCCGCCTCGACTCGCGACATCCACCCGCGCCCACCTCTGCCTGTGTCGCCCTTTGCCCACGCCGTGCCTCGCCGGTTTCATCTAGCGTCGCCCTCCGCTCACGCAGCACTAGCTTCGTCTCTCCCGCCTCTGCCCAAGCCCACCTCCTCCTGCAAACTTCGCCTGCGCCCTCCTCCACTTGCCCGCAACCTCGACAAAGGAGGTAACACTGACCCAAATCATTTATGTTTGCTTCAGAGACCCTGTTTCACTATTGATTGTTAGAAACATTTATTTGTTAAATTATTACCTTCTCAACATAATTTCTATTGACTCTGTCACGAATCCTCATCACATTTGATACTAAAGTGGGCTTGAGTTTGAGATTTCTGAGTTGGGGCATTATAGAACAGACACTGGGGATAAAATCACGGGGTCATGTGATTCGGTGGAGGTTTTCTTTCTTGCAAGAAAATGATATTTATTCCATTACCATTACCACTGGTTCTACTATAAGTTTGAATCAATTTATTGAGGTCATAAGAAGCATATGCTAAATTGCTAATTGATCAACTGCAATCCCTAGTGAAGGGAATGGTTCGACTTTAATACGGGCATAGTATAGAAGTCACAAACTGCTCCCACATATATTATCAAGAAATTAAATGATCTCTTTTCAATGTTGTGTGGATAAGGGAACATTGAAGTAGCACTTACAATTGGTTTTGCTCCACACTAGAGGTTATGAATTTGTATCTAGTTGTGAAATTTCTGAGTTTCCATAGAATGTTAGTGTTGCTACCAGAAATTTTGCTTCTATAATCTGAAATGTCCCATTAGTAATTGCTTTGTACGTCTTAAGTAAGTCTGCACCATAATGAACATTTTCCACCTCATCATCACATACACACATTTTGTATGACATTCCATCAAGAATTTATGTGTTCTTGATCCCTTCAGGTATATATAATGGCAGTTAAAACTATATATCGTGTTGCATGTACAAGAAAGCTTTCTTTACTTTCTTGTAAACTTGTGTCATGTACGAACTTGTCTGATCTTTGAAGACCTAATACAGTCTAGTTAAAAAGAAGATGGAGTCCCCCCATTCTTCACTGCCGAATGGATGTTATGAGCCGACGAAAGGAAAACTGACTCGCGGTCGAAGATGACCAAATAAAAGGCCCAAGGACCGATATACCATCACAATGGTCAATCCGCAGGATGGGGCCCCTACTGAACCTCAGAAGCAGTGATAACATTCAAGACATTGTGCAAGATAGTTGGACGGGAATGAGTCCCTATCACCTATCCATCCTAGAAGTTGTTGACCAATGAGGAGCGCAGTTCCTTCCAATTGATGAGAAGCGTAGAGTACCTTCTCATTGCCCTCACATTGAGTGATATGCAGCTTCTTCTCAATGGTCCTAAGCCAGTCATCGGCTTCCAAGGGATTAACATTTCCCGAAAAGGTTGGCGGCCGAGTCCTCATAAAATCTGATAGCTTGGAATAAGACCGTGGTCCACCATTATTGTTCTGGTTTACATGATTGTTGCTATCTGCAGCCACGTTAGTCATCTATTGCATCTGTTGCATCATGGTTTGCATCAGTTGAGTTTGTGCAGCGAGAAACGCTCCCAGATTCTACATGTCAACCAGCGGTGGTGGTTGAGGGTTGCCTCCATCATTGGGGTTGTCATGTTGGCATGATCCACTTCACGAAGCACCGTTGTTTCCACGAGTATTCATCATCTGTTGATTGCCTCTTGGGTTAGGAAAGGTAGATGTAGCATAGATAAGATGTAAGAATCTCTAAGGCGGGGAAATAGGTTAAACCCAACTAAAATAATTCTTTATTTATTCTTGGTATGGTTGCTTACTAAAGCCTACCAGCTTTGCAACACATACTGCACACTCAGCAATACAAAGAAGCAAACTAAACATGAAACCTTAACGTCTACTAAAAAGGCAAAGACTAACGTAAAGACACGACTCAACACTCAAGTCTCAACACAACTCTAAGACTGACTCTCACTCATCCAGCCACCCTGGCTGAGGTTGACCCGGCGCGTACACCGGTGGGTGGGCTGGCATAGGAGCGAACCTATCCTGGTGACCTACTGCTGGCTCCTCTGCAACAACGGGAACTTCTCTCTCCTCTGGCTCCAACTCTCGCTCCTCTGGATCCTCCTCAGACTCCTCGACTGGCTCCTGAGCTCCCCAGGTCACGTGCTCTAATTGGTCCTCAACCTCCTCTATGGCCCCCCTAGCTCAGTGATCGCTCCGATAGCTGCGGCACGGGTCTCCTCAAGCTCCTGCTCTGTCACTCTAAGTGCCTCATACACTGTCTCCAGCTCCTGCGTAGTCTCCCTCATATGCTCCTTCTGGGCGATAGCGAACTCAGCAAGATGTACTGCAGTAGCACACTCGTCCTCCATGATCCGTCGGCATCAGCACGCTTGCACATCAGGGTGAAGTCGAAACACTGAGTCACAAAGCTCGTCGGCGTAGTCGCGACAGATGCGGCGAAGGGCAAGCTGAGCAACCTCCTGAATCGCCACCTCGTACGAGAACCTCCTCGCAGAAATGTTGATCGGTCTGCTAGCTTCCTCGTTCTCCTGGGCGTAGATAATTAACATGCAAATGAACCCTCGGTGCACACCATTAATGGACCAGCTGCCTCATCGGTAAAGCGGACGATAGAACCCTCCAAGCGTCTGAAGAACTCTCCACAGCTCCACAGCATAGCCACCCGCTGACTCCTCAAAAGTCGGAACGATCGGCATCTGCTCCACAAAGGACTTTGAATAAGTTCTCCATCCGAAACGGCAATGAAAACGGTAAATTCAGCAGAGGTGAGAAGTAGAGAATAAGAAGAGTCAAGAGTGCCTTATTAGTCAAATTTAGATTTTTCTTTAGAAAATAGTTTTGGACACACCCAGGACACCACTATGCTATCTAGGGCCAAGACCTACAGTCAGTATGCTCTGATACCACCTCTGTAGGGACCCGAATCCACTGATTCGAACCCACTGTGTTTACCGCACTAGTCCCAGGATCAACGCTAGTGCACACAGCTCAACATTGGTACATATCACATCATACTCAACGATAATAAAATAATACTCCATTTATTGCAAGACTTGAAATATAAGCTAAGAAATAAGCAGCGGAAAGTAGAAGACGTAGATAGCTCATCAGTTCACCATAGGCAACTGACAAGGCTTGAACCCTAATGACTCGTGTCATCCTGGAACTCCTCCTCCAACAAAGGTGTAGACTTTTCAACTGTTGATTATTGTTGTTGTGGGGAGCAAGGTTCACATTATCGTCGATTATTGCGCGATTATCGCGATTATCGACCTTACCGGTCCGGTTCGATATCTAATACCGGTTGGTAAACCGGTTAAATTCAAAAAAAAATTCAAAAATTCAAAAAAAATTATGTGACGTAAATATCGCGATAATCGGTGAATATCGCTCGATTATCGATGAATATCGAGCGAAAATCGCTCACAATATCGACCGCCGAAGAACACAAGTTTGCAAAATCGATCAGGTCGTTTTCGACCGATTATCGGTGCATATCAAGCGATTATCGGCGCAGATCATTTTTTAACAAAATTCATCAAAAGTTTGATTTTGAAACCCTTCGATTCTCTATCGATTTTCGACCGATTTTCGTACAATTTTTTCCGATTTTCGAAAATCCCGATATTGTCGATTATCGCGATATCGATAATGTGAACCCTGGTGGGGTGAGTACATAAAGCACTCAACAAGTTGTGCACAGAATGCAATTCTATGTAACTATATGCAAGGCTTATTTCAAAGGAAAAGGCTATTATGGCTATTTTGCAGTAAGCAGCATTTAAGAGTAAATACAACAAATATATTGTAAAGACTTGTAAAACAAATAACAGAAATAGATAGATTCAGCATTTCTCAAGTAAACCAAGGTTCCAATTCTCAGTCAAATTTCCAACCTTTCACATGGCGTCCTGCCGTCCCAATAAGTTTTGTTTAACAAAAGTCTAACCCTTGACTGTAATTCCCGAGCATTGCTCAATTCCGTGAGCACGGCTATTCGAACAGCTTTACACTCTGCAGAGGTTATGCACGATACGACCAAACACCACCAAGGCGAGTGACCATAACAAAGCCTTTACAATGCTTCATCTAAACCCAGCACTGCTCACTAAGGTTTCAACACTGGTGTGACTGGTTACCACATCCAGGGCCCCCCTCTTGCGCCATGTGAGTCTACCCCAAATATAAGAACTCACTAATCACCACGACAGTACCGAAATCTAGACTTTATAAATTAATCAGCTAGGCTGTCCCATTCCAGACATGTGGTTGCATGATTGACTCAGGTCAAAGGCTTGCAAGGTTAAGTCCTTAGAGTGATCAAGGCAAGACATCCACATACCCTCTGCCCATCAGTGTGGAATATATGAAACCAAGTGTCTTCATAACCGCCCAAAGATCGCTTGAGAGGAAGGCAGGGAGAAGGAAGGCCCAAAGGATAAGCTCCACGCTAAGCCTTGTTGCCGATGCGCAAGGGGTACATCCTATAAATAGTTGAACACATATCTAGATATAACAGATATAGTTTATGTCGAGTCGTTAACAGGAAGATAAAGATGTAAACTCTATCCCAGAATCGACTAGAATCTTATAATCGATCAAAATCCCTTAGACCGATCAGGACTCTGTAAACCGCCCCACCCCCACTATATAAGGGAGAAGGCGAGCAACAACAGGGAAGAGACAACACACATCGAGCAATCTTAGATCCAAGAGATCCATATAATCCCAAAGACGCAGATTAGGTATTACCTCCACCGCCGAGGGCCTCGAACTCACATCTAAACCCTTGTCTTGTGTGACCTTCGAGTTTGAAATCTAGCGCTACCCCATAAATTTATTGTCGACTACCAAAGTCGACAGCTGGCGCGCCATGTAGAGGAAGCGCTATAATCTTTTCCTACAGACTCGATGGCAGCAACCAACAAAATCATCGCCACCTTCGTCTCCGGCCAGACTCTCCGCTTTGGAAGCCTGGATTTCGTCGCAGATGCGTGCAGAGAACTTGTCTGCCTAGACCTAAACCAGATCCAATCTAGTAAAGGTCATGCCAATCCATCTTAGGTATGTCGCTCTAACTCGGCTAGTAAACCAGTCGGCGTCACGAGAATTTGCTATGATCTACGTGGTATCTTCGCGATAGAAGAACAGAAGACCAATCTCCAGTGCCAGCAAGAGACTCAAGAAGCTGTGGAGGAAGGTCGTCTTCTTCGCAAGGGTAAGGAGGCACAAACGCGATCACTTCGATCTCATAGCCGCAATGTCCGCGAGGACATCCTGCAATCTAGGTTGGGAGAACAGGCCATCTTCCACACACCCCTGCAGAACGTCGTCGCCTCCAAGACACTCCTCGACATGCTGGACCCGATGATTGCATCTGATAGCCCGACGGCCCCGATCGTGGCCCAGATCAAGGCCATGGTGACGGCGGCGGCCATTCAGCAGAATCAGGAGAAGCCGGCAGGAAAAGTGCACTCGCGCTCCCACACGACTACTCGTGTCGCCAACAACCGACAAAGAACCAAAGAGGAATATCGGCAATGGCGCACGCGCAAGAACCAATGGAGACTCCCGCCGAATATTAACGCGACCTCGCCAAGACATCACCACCAAAGCGCAAGAGCGGGACGAGGAAGAAAGACGCGGGAGCTTCGACGACCACGAACGCTTTGGTACCGGTCCCGATCGATGAAGCGACCAAAGGTACGATGACTACAACGATCATAGAAACCATCATCGCAGGGGACATGACGACAACGACGATCGTCGAGACATGGGCTCGCCGCGCCGAACTCCACCCCGATGCGTTGATGACAATCGTCGAGCCAGAGGCTCACCACGCCGGACTCCTCCTCATCAGGACGACAGATCCATTGACGGAATCCGAACGTTCACTTCTCGGCTACGCCGAGTGGTATAGCCCGGGTTTCAACCCTAAGGGCATCGTTAAGTTTGACGGGAGCGAGATCCGAAGCTTGGTGCAGTGTCTATGCCCCGCAAAGAAGCGCCGGGCAACCAAAACGTGATGGCAAATTATCCGCCACCAATCTCACCCTCGACTAAGCATGGCTCACAGTGACTTCCTACGAACTCTGGTGGACTCTCGGAGCGATCTTTGCGATCAATTTATCGTGAACTTCTAGGGAACCTATGAGAGGCCCGCACTCGTGGGACCTATACCACTTCACGTAAGAAGGACGAGACGCCGAGGACTTCATCCGTGTTTCATGCGTAAGAAGAACACCATCGTGGACGATCCGACGCAGGTGGTGGTGGCAACCTTCGTAAAGGGGTAAGTGATCCCGATCTAATCAAGAAAATGTTAAGGAAACCCCGCCTCCGTGAAGGAGATGTTTGCATTGGCCGATTACAAGAACGCCATGGAGGCAATCGTTCTTTCCACCCTAAGGAAAGCACGCCAAAGACCGCTTCACCCAAAAGCGCTTATGCGGCGAAAGGAACAAGCAAACGACTCCAAAGTGAAGGATGAAGCTGCCAAGAAGAAAGACCTTCCAGACGAGGACGATTATCAAAAGCCCGAGCACGAACTGAACTACATATACGGGGGCTCCACTAGATACGAGTCCAAGCGGAAGCAAAAACTTACCGCTCAGGAGATCAATGCGGTGGAACCAGCAGCCCCACAATATCTAAAGTGGTCTAAAGTCCCCATTACCTTCTATCGCTCAGATCACCCCAATCGAGTTCTACATCCGGGTAAGTTCCCTCTGGTGCTCGACCCTGTCCTTCGCAATGTAAAGCTCAAGAAAGTATTGATTGATGGAGGGAGTGGACTCAACGTCCTGTTTTCCAAGACCTTCGACGACCAACATCCTCCGCCTCGAGCTAAGGCCAAGCTCACAGCTGCTCCACGGGTGATCCTCGGGCGCCTTTCCTTTCCACTCGCAGATTTCTTTGCCGGCTACTTTCGGGCACCAAAGACAACTACTGCATCGAGTACATAAATTTTGAGGTAGCGATTTCGAGACGGTGTATCACGCTATCTTGGGAAGACCCGGATCGCTCGGTTCATGGCCGTTCCGCACTACACCTACTTGATGATGAAGATGCGGACCCGTAGGCCATCACGGTTCGCAGCCGACATCAAGCGGTCTCTAGAGTGCGGCGAGAGAACCACGAACTTGCCGAGCCGCAAGAGGCAATCGGCGAGGGGAAGAATATCCAGACAGAGGCGGCCACATTGCAGGAAGAAGGCGACATCCCGTCCAAGAAGCAGGCCACGTCAGGGACGAAGCCCGGCGAAGGAACCAAGAGAATTATTCTTGACCCATCCGACCCATCTAAGACGACTCTGATCGGGACAGGGCTCGAGGGTAAATAGGAAGGCGCGCTCGTCACCTTTCTCCAGGCTAACAAGGACATCTTTACCTAAAAACCATCTGACATGCCGGGTGTTCCTAGGGAGGTGATCGAGCATTCCTTACACGTCGATGAAAAGGCAAAGCCAATCAAGAAAAGGCTTCGCGTTCGCCCGCATCGCTTCTAACGCCATAAAGGTGAGATCGCCAAGCTATTAGCTGCAGATTTTATCAAAGAAGTGTATCATCCCGATTGGTTGGCAAACCCTGCACTAGTTCAAAAGAAGAATAAAACTTGGCGCATGTGCGTGACTATACCGATCTCAACAAGGCATGTCCGGCGATCCGCTCGTTACCCTTGATTGATCAAGTGGTTGATTCAATCGAAAGCGAGACCCGAAGTTTCCTTGATGCCTACTCAGGGTACCGACAGATTCGCCTAAAGGCGGAAGATCATATCAAGACTTCATTCATCACGCCCTTTAGGGCCTTTTGCTATACCACGATGGCGTTTGGGTTGAAAATGCCGTGCGACATATCAACGCCGCATTGCTGGTGTTTTCACGCCTAACTCGGACACAATGTGGAGACATACGTGGATGACGTCGTGGTGAAGACTCGGGAGAGGAAGGACCTTATCGCCGACCTAACCGAGACGTTTGAGAGTCTAAGGGCTTTTTGCATGAAGCTTAATCCCGAGAAGTGTGTTTTCGGAGTATCTTCGAAAACCGCTCGGATTCATCGTATCCCAAAGAGGCATCGAGGCCAACCCAGAGAAGATCAGGGCCATATCAAATATGGAGCCATCGACTTGCCAAAAGGACGTCCAGAAGCTTACAGGGTGCATGGCCACGCCACAGGGTTTATTTCCGACCGGGTATGCGAGGTATGCCATTCTTTAAACTCCTCAAGAAGCGTGACAAGTTCCAGAGAGCGCCGAGGCACAAAGAAGCGCTTGATGATTTGAAGACCTTCTTACCAACGCCCGGTCTTAGTTTACCCGATGCCGAAGAACCTCTCATTATTTTACATCGCGCAACGACTCATGTAGTCAAGGCGCGGTCATCGAGAAAGAGAGGAGCCGTGCCATGTGCGTAAGATCCAACACCCGGCCTACTTCAAGCAGCGAGGTCCCGAGTGAATCTAAGGTGCAATACCGCAAGTGCAAAAATTATTATATGTCAGATCTTACATCTCGCAAGCTCAAGCACTACTTCCAAGAGCATACTGCTTTGTGGTCACCTCCTTTCTAATAGGAGATATACTTCACAACCAAGAGGCCACCAGGAGAATTGCAAAGTGGGCAATGAGCTTGGAGCTTTTGATATCCTATTCAAGCCTCGCGACCGCCATCAAGTCTCAAGCGCGCCGACTTCACGCCGAGTGGGATGTAACATCAAAACCCGACGATCATCAAGGAACTCGAGCATTGGACGATGTACTTCAATGGTTCCCCATGCCTGGCGCGGGGTTGGTATAGCTCATATCACCAAGTGGAGAACGGTTGAGGTACGCCCCGCAAATACTTTTCCCAGATCAAACAACGCCACGAGTATGAGGCACTCAACCATGGGCTCAGACGCCATATCGCCGAATCGGACGCTTGGCGGCTCACGGAGATTCAATGCTCGTGGTCAATCAAGTGCAAAAAGAATGTTCCTCGATCGAAGACAACATGGCGCCATCGCTGGGAGGTACGCAGTCGGAAGGCAACTTTGATTGAGCCCATATATCTTCGTAAGGGGGTTGATTAAAAATATCTTCTGTGATATACCCCACGTTGGGTCGCTAGGTGGTTACCGCATGACGGAATCATATATCACGAGTTGAGCCTAAACGGCACGAATCCAATGGTATGCCCCATGAGGGTCGAAAAAGTCGTGCGTCAGAATAAAAGAGTACGGATACCGCTCGATAAACCTCGATGTGTCCTGTTGGACCAACGCCATATCCTACATCACGGGTATGGGCATCACACGCCCATGAGCCAAGAAAACCTTGATATGCTCAAAGTTGAGCCTAAGCTATATCCCTAAAGCATCGGATATGGGTATCACTCGACCATGAGTCGAGAAAATCCCGATACGCCCAAGTCGAGCCTAAGCTTATATCCTACGCAATGGATATGGGTATCACTCACCACGAGCCAAGAAAATTTTGATATGTCCCATGACGGACCGGAGTCAGATCCTACACCGTCGGATATGGGTATCACTCGACCATGAGCCAAGGAACCGGATATGCTCCAAGTCGAGCCTGCTATATCATACATCGATCGGATATGGGTATCACTCGCCAAGAGTCACAAGAAATCCTAATATGTCCCAAGTCGGTCCTAAGATGTATCCTACAACGGTTATGCGAACATCATCTCGACCAAGGAACCATGCGAGCTTCGATATGCCCCAAGTCGGGTTCAAGCTACGCCTAAACGACAATCATGGAAAATGCTTGAAAATGTACTTTATTATATATATTCCTGCATTGTGCCTAGGAAAATATTACATTTACAGGTCTTACACCTTCCCCGGCGACGCGAGCGAAAGCGCTTCACGAGGGCTTCCCTAGCCCTATAAAGAGCGGGAAGATCTCGAGGAGGGTGTCGACGGCGACGGATCGAGGGCGGCCGCTTATCTTCCGCCCACTCCACCATGGAAAGGTCGAAACGCCCACCTCCGCAAGATCGTAGTCCCGCCCGCCATAAAGATCCTCGAAAAAGATGGAGCTCGAACAAGAAGATGGAGGATTAAGCGCCAAGGAATGCATTCTACAAGCGCTGGTTCACCTTTTATAGCCAATACGATAAGGATGAAGTAAATGCATCGTTAGCCGAGGAGACTTGGAGTTAATATAGTTTCGAAGCCAAAGAGGTTTTCGGAAATTGGGTTGACACAGAAAGACAAACAACCTCGAAGATTGTCCAGTATCGATCCACGAAGAGGAAGGATATTAAGGTCTCGCTTCGCTTCGAGCGGGAAGGAGTATCTAATCCTCATATGAGATATGGGTCATAGCCACGAAGCTACTCGCAATAAACTTGTCAGACAGAAGAGTGTAATCAGCCGGAGCAAGAAATCAAAGGTTATATTCGAGTCCTTCATAATCGCCTTGCTGCAAGAAGAAGCATTCAGAACAAAGAAAAGACCAGTCAGAGGCTTATGCTAGAAGCTTAAAGCACGGATCCAAGTTAAATCCCAGATAAATATATAGCAACCGGATCATGGATCACTCGGGGGCTACTGTGGAATATATGAAACCAGGTGTCTTCATAATTGGCCCAGCATCGCCTGAGAGGAAGACAGGGCCGAGAGGAGGGCCCAAAGGATAAGCTCCGCACCAAGCCTTGCCGCTGCGATGCGCAAGGGGTACATCCAATAGACGAGCTGAATGTATATTTAGATATAAAAGTTACGAGTGTAATCCGAGTCGTTAAAAGGGTAGATAAAAATGTAAACTCTATCCTAAACCGACTAGAATCTTGTAACCGATCTAATCCCTTAGACCGATCAGACTCACGAAACCGCCCCACCCCTACTATATAAGAGGAGAGGGCAACAACAGGACAACACAACACACATCGATATCGCCAGAGTACATTGTGCTTGAGCAATCTTAGATCCAAGAGATCCACATAATCCCAAAGACACGGACTAGGTATTACCTCCTTTGTCGAGGGCCCGAACTGCTCTAAACCTATTTCTTGTGTGAGCTTCGAAGTTTGAGATCTAGCGCCACGTCCATGAACCGAGGCGACGTGGCAGCGAGGAAACGCCACGTGTCATATGACGCCATGCCGACGCAATAAATCGAAGTTTTCATTGAAAATTAATTATGCTAATTCGGTTTATTCTTTTTAATATATTTGCAAACTTTGAAAGGCTATAACTTTGCATTTGAACTCCGATTGAGGTGATTCCAGTTTCTAAAAATTTGTAAAATTGTGCTCTTTATAATGGTGAATTTTAATTGAATTTTTGAGGTTATCTAGTTTAATGTTTTGGTTATTTATTGCATATATATTTTTACGCTAGAGACGCAAATCACTAAAAGTTTCGAGGAAGAGTTCATGTCCAATATTAAGCTTCTGAGCACCCACCAGCAACTCTTTGAAGGGAAGTGATGCTTTGACCATTTTGATCCCAGTTTTTAAAATATATTTTGCTTGAAATTATGCATGCTAAATTAATTAAAAATGAAATTAAATTAATTTGGCTAATGTAGCTAATCAACCCATATTGTTAAATACCACCTTGAAATTACTATTTGTATGCCTCAAGTCATTGTCACCCTAGGTTGCTTGTACTAGTTGGATGTTAATATTGTGCCAACACGGAGGCTAGACCGTGATTAGACGCTTAGCCCTCGCATCGAGTCATGGATGATCTTTTGGAACATGCAACAACATTGACTAATGAAATATTGAATATATTTTGAAAAGTAGTGTGATGATGCTACGTGATGAAATTGAAGTACGGGACTGTGGTTTCGTACCGATGTTGAGTTATTGCTGGCATGTGTTGCACAATAATCAACCGGGTGAGAAATGATTTAGACTGAGGCAAGTGGCAAGAGGCTTCGTGCCATGTGGGCCTGTGTGGCAATGGTTTAATGAGTGATGTAAGTCTGCATGCCACATTGGGCCGTGGTGCCACTATTGAGTGATGGAAGTCTTGCCTTGGTCACTAAGGACTTCACCTTAAAAGTCTTTGAACTGAAGTCATCTATACAACCACATGTCCGGTATGGAATGCACTCTAGTTGATTAGGGTCTCGATATCTTTTCTCCGATACTCGTGGTGACAAAGACACGGGGTGTATCTGTGTGGGGAGCGATCTGTATACGGCTTGCGCCCATCCAACGGTGTTGTCCTCGCCCTATACTTCGACTTTGTGTGAGGGGAGTGATAGTGAAGGCACACGGAGAGGTTCATTGGTTAAGGTAGAGGTTCCGAAAGGCTTTGTTGCGGGCAATCACCTATGTAGTGAGCAGCTGTATCTTGTGGGTAAAGTGTACAACCTCTCGCAGAGTGTCAAATCTATTCGAATAGCCGTGTCCGCGGTATTGACATTGCTCGGGATTACAACCAGGGTTAGATCTTCAAAATAAATGGGGAAAGGGTGGCTGTGCCAAAGGCAGAAAATAAATTGATTAAGGTCAGGTGCCAAGTTTACGGAGAAAAATTGTTCAAAGAACTTAGTACTATTATTAATCTGCTTCTCGCTTAATCCAAGTAAGATATGGGTTTAAAATGTTGTTTGATGCAAATGAGCCAAGTAAGCCAATTCTTTGGAATAAATCTTGCATATAGTAATAGCAATGCATTCTCGTGCATTACTTGTTGAGTGCCTGAGTACTCACCCTCCTTGCTTATAACCCAACATCATGGGAGAGTCTACGCCTGCTTTGAGGAGGAGTACATTGAAGATCCGGACAATTAAGGGCAAGCCTACTGTTGCTCGTGGCAAGATGAAGGCTTTCCACTAAGTTTATTTGCTTTCCGCCGTTATCTTTAATACTCGATAATGTAACTTATCCTATGGTTAATCTTATGTAAGGAGACCATAAGGTCGCATAATTCGGCTTTATATAAATGTTTGCACTATTTATAATGGTATCGTTGAAAATCGTGATGTTCCACCCTCAGAAAGACTGCTTGTGCTAGCGTGACCCTAGTTCAGCACGTAATACACAGAGGGTCCGATTCTCGTGATTCGGTCCCGACATGGCGCCGACCACTGCAGACTCTGGTCCACGATGCTTCGGTCAGAGAACCCGACACGTGTCACAATGGTATTGGTCCATGAAGCGCGATCCGTGTCATCCGATCTAATCCAACGGCCCACACAATTAGCTACTAAAGCGCCGTGACGCGGCTCAATCCTAGTGGTTCGTAGATGATCCAACGGGTTGATACCTCACGAAAGAAAGCCGATGATGGCACGACGCGCTTTCTTTGCCGGACTTGAAGACGCATTTACCACCCCAACGGTATGTTCGCGATGTTCGACGACGAAGTCCACAATCCAACGTGATGCACCGGACCAATTCGATCCGTAACCTCACACGACTAAGGTGGCTCGATGGCTACACAGAGCGTAAAAACGAACGGCGGCACAACTAGAACTATGGCGCAGCTTTTCGCTAAAACGACGGCGAAGATAGACGCTATGCGTTAGGGCTACGGATGTCGGCTGAAGAACCCTCGCATTAACCTCCCTTTATAGCCTTTACGAAAGCGATCAAAACGGAAACCTAACTCACGCCGCGGCGACGACGATCGCCACAGACCGAGTCCCGACCGAGACGATAACGGACACCATCCGATCAAGGATCAACGGCTCGATGACTTCCATGCCGATAACGATCCGATCCCCTTTCCAAATCCAACAGCGCAATGTTCCCTTCCTAATCCAACGCTGCTCAACCCTTACCGCCAGATCTTGATCCAACGCCCCACGGTCACTAGGGTTTCCAAACTCATCCTCAAATCCCAACCATCCAATCCAATCCAACGGTCATGCATGCGTCTTCTAGAAACCAAGGCCGAACGTGCCTACAAGGCAAATCGGGTCAGACATGAGATGGGCTCCACGTGCACGTAATTTGGCTCGCCCAAGATCGCTCACTAGATTTTAAACGGTTTTTGATTTAAAATAATTACGTAAAATCATTTGATTTGTGTTAGGTAATAAAAGTATTAGGAAAAATCCAAGAAAATTCCCAAAAATACTTTGAGACATTTTGTACTGAAATAAAATATCTTTGACAAAACTTTATTTTAACTTTGCATAAATTTAAATAGTTTTCAACAAAAGACCAATATACTTAACTAAAAGTTAATTCAAATAAATCCAGTAAAAATCCAATAAATTTCGTGAAGTCATAAAATGCACAAGTAACCAATAAAATAATATTAAAGCAAATTTTGGATGTTACACAAAGGTTTTTTCATTCCTCGAAAAACTAGATTCCCAGTGACTCGACACATACCTAAATAGAAAAGGTCCAAAGTCGAGAGCGAGGAACGGCTACTAGCAATCATTGAGGAAAGGGCTAAGGAAAGGTCGATAGTGCAATTCGATGATCGATAAGAAGCTTTGAGGAAAGGATGCAACGAAGGGTGGTTGCAAAGAGACACGCATTTTGATCGCCAGTAAGCCCTAGAACATCCGACAAAATTCAACCCAACTAACCATCGGAACAATGCCAAGATCCGCTTCGAGATGCATTGCCGACAACGCCAAATTTTCTATCGATGAAGTAAAGGTAATATATATCTCTCGAATGCTCCATAGATAGATGTCGGGACCCGAATTTGCAAATCCGACTCCGTATACCGCACTAGTCCAAAGATCACGCTTAGTGCACAGTGCTCAACATAGATGCTATCATAGTCATACACAAATGAATATAACATAACTTTAATAATTAATAGTAATCTGTTGTCTTACATGATTATTGCCACGTGTATTTATAAAAGAAATAGCAAATAAGCAAAGCAATGAAAAATAAATAAATAAGCTGTAGGTACTCCCCTACCACCGCAGTAACCGATGAGGCTCTAACCCTAAGCATTCGTGATCCATATAATCCTCCTCCATGGAAGGCGAGATTCTTCCTCTTCTCGTTGTTGTTGTTGGGTGAGTACATAAAGCACTCAACAAGTTGTGCACAACAATGCAAGTCTAATATTCTATATGCTTGACTTAATCCAAAGGAATGGCTAATAAGGATATTTTGCAATAAAGCAAAGATTTAACAAGGATAAAGTAAATAGATTGGAAAGCAAGAAAACAAATACAAGAATTAATAAATTCAAAGATTTCAAGTAAACCAAGTTTCTCAATCCTAAATCATTTTTCACTTTCCATAGCACCTTGCCATCCCAACAAGTTTTTGTTTAACAAAAGTCTAACCCTTAACTCAGAATTTTAGCATTGCCCAACACTGTGAGCACGCTATTCGAATAGATTGTACACTCGCAGAGGTTATGCACTTTACCCACACGATACAACCAAACACCACCAAGGCGAGTGATCGTATAAAGCCTTTACAATGCTACACCTAGATCTAAAGATCGTCAGCTAAGGTTTCAACATCAAGGGTTAAACCACCACAACAGGGCCCCTCTTGCGCCATGTGAGTTAAACCAGAACCGGACTCACTATTCACCACCACTAAAGCACCGAAATCTAGGTTTCACAAATTATTCAAATTTAGGCTGTCCCATTCCAGCACATGTGGTTGCAAGAAAGACTCAGCCAAAGGCTTGCAAGGTTAAGTCCTTAAGGTGATCGAGGCAAGACTTCCACATACCCCCGCCCATCTGGGCCCACCTTGGCATTCTCACGCTCTGCCACTTGCCCCAATCTAAATCATAACCACCCTGGGCTGATTACCAAGCACCACGTACATCAGCAATTTAACCTCGCTATGGACATCCTCTCGCCACCGCAACTCAATCTCATCGTGACCACACATGACACAAGTTCATAACATCGCTCCATATTCCATTAGTCAAGATTAAGTATCAACATTCTGACACATGTGATGACGTGGCATGGCTAAGCAATCTATGACTGGTTCAACTAGCCCAAGGTTGATTATCAATATTAACCAACTATAATTCCACATCCTAGGGTGACAAATAGATCATGGCATAAAATTGACAAGGTATGATTTAATTCAAATAGGCATATTATCTAATTCCTAGATTAATTGAAATCATTTATACACATAAAATATCATGCATAAAGTTTAAGAGACAAAATAGCAATTTGGTGAAAATTAGGTGCAACATGATCAAAGCACAACTTGCCTTGGAGTAGGTGCTGGTATTGCTCGAGCTTTGGTCTTGAAGCGATGAATCTTCCTCCTGATCACCGAAAGGCAACGCTGCCTACGCTAAACGATGCCAAAATAGCAAATAAACACCAAAACAGAGAGCAACCAAACTCCAAAATAAAATAAAATTCACAAATAAATATATCTTGATTTTAGAAATTTTAGAAATTTCAATCACTCAAACCGATTTAAAATGCAAAAGATATAGCCTTTGAAGTTTGAATAAATATCGAAAATACGTAAATTAGAAAACCGATTT